>JBBMOL010000126.1:59848-1378797 GCA_037954665.1 Laguncularia racemosa
TGGTAATGGTATAGGTCTCATGTGAGAGAATTTTCTTGTACATGAAAAATCATTGGGGTTCCAAGAAGCCTGATACATGGCTATCATTCCATGATAATTGTTTAGATTTTGGCCAGGATATTGTTTGATCATGCTGATTCATGAATATCACCTAAAGGAGAATCTTAGGGTAAAGGCCAATTTAATGGACTAATCTATGTTCTATTAGAACCTGTGGATTCTTTCATCTTTTCTATTAGAGCCTGTAGATTCAGCAAGGTTTAATGATTTTGTTGAGATCTGAAGAGGAAGTCTGCAACTGAGTTTTTTTCTTAGGATATGTTTGACCTCATATGAATATTTTGAAAACCATTCTTGCCATTGTAGGAAGTAAGGATGTGGGACCGTCTTTTGTTTAAATTTAAGCATCTTTGGAAAAGAGCTCATGTCCATTTCTATTTTGAAGTGAGATCCCATTAAATGATATTTAAATTTATGAATAACATTTTTAACAGCAAGAATCTCCTTGAAAGTGGAGTGGTAATTAATTTTAGAATCTTTGAATCATCCACTTCAGTAACCACATATGCTTCTTTTTCTATTGTTTTCTTCTTCTAGAAGGACTACTCCCTAATGTTTGTCACTGGCATCAGTCTGGATGATTAGTTTTCCTTCTATAGGAATTTTTAGTGATGGCAATTTCTACAACTTTTCTTTTAGTAGTTGAACAGCTTTGGTTTAATGCTTTTCCTATGCTGGATGATCTTTCTTTAGCATCTTTGACAGTGGACTAGTAAGCCTAGAGATTTTTGGAACAAAATTTCTTAAATAGTTTACTATACCTAAAAACTATTGTATCTGCTTGGTGGTGAGTTGTGATTTAGGAAACTTAAGTAAGTCCTAAACAATCGATTGTTCAAGTTGATAACAACCATTTTTTTATATTTATCCCCAAGAATTGTATTTCTGTCTGGGCTATCTTCATCTTCCTTTCTGCTAACATTTCTCCTTTTGATAAGATTATTTCATAAAACTTGTAGAGTAATTCAGCATGAGCTTCTTCATTTGGATTGTGTAGGTGTATTTCATTTATGTAGATGACTGCATTATCGATAATAAGTTCAAATATTTTGATCATGGCCTTCTGGAAGAGCAAAGGTGTTGTTTTAAGTCTAAATGGTAGTACTCGCCATTGATAGTGGTGATTTAGGATACAAAACCCTGTTTTGAACTTTTCATCAGGATGAATTCCAAATTGCCAAAATCCTACTTTCGAGTCAAATTTGGAAAGTATTTTGGCCTTAGAAATATTTTGGAAAACCATATTCCTGTTTGGAACAGGAAATTTATCATCTTAGACAAAATGGTTTAGAGAATGGAAGTTGTTTACCAATTTGAGTTTGCCTCTATTCTACTCAGCTCTTTTATTCACATAGAACGCTTTACATGCCCATTGTGAATCTGATGATTCAATCAACCCTTGTTGGAGTAACTCTTTGCATTCTTGTTCAACTAGTCTGGAGTGTTTAGGATTCATCCTTGAATGGCTACCTTTGGTTAGGTTGATATCTTCATTCTTTTTTAAGGGAGTCTTAAGAAAGAATTCCTCATTTTGCCACAAAGGATGGTTGCATTTGGCAAGGAATTCGATGTGGCTTTCAACACAAGCTTCTACCTTTAATCTTTTTTTGATTTCTTGGATAGTGGCTCCTTGTAGAGAATAAAGTTGTGCCACTTCTGTATAAGGTTTAAATTATTTTTTAAACCTTATTCCTTCAGCATGAATCTTGAGTTTAGGTAATTGTTGGAGAATATCGCTACCGATCACAATATCTTTGCTTAAGAGTGGTGATCCAAGAATTGGTGTGATGATTGAACATCCTGGGAAGAATTGTACTTTGATTGGTACGCTTCTCAAGTATACCCTCAGTTCCTCATTTGAGATAATGACGCAAGTTTTGTTGTATGAACTCCAACACTTTTCAAGTAGGATGTTGGGATTAAAAATAATTTCACTACTCTAGTATCTATGAATCCTATCACCTGGATAGGTCAATCATATTTGCTTGTAATGATCTTATTAGTACATGCGGATTCTGGAGAATGCCTTTGATTTCCAGTATTCTTCTCTCAACTGGTTGTACCGAATATGACTCATCTCCGGAATTTGTGTCTTCTATACTAGATATTGGTGAGTAGACCTTGAAAGAGAAGAGGGTACAACCCAATAACTCTTCTTCCTCTAAAAAGAGTGATTCGAGGTCTTCTTCTTCATCTATTTTGATTTTTGTTTGTTGGTATATTGATTAGATTATTTTTTGTGATCCCTTCAATGGGCATTGTTTAGCATAATGTCCCATCTTATTATAGGTGAAGCATTAAGGAGATTTTTTCCTCTTCGTCCTTTTCTCTTGAAGTGTTTCCACCTCAATTTTTTCTTCCTTCTTGGTTTAAAAGATTTTGTGATTGGAATCCTTCTATGATGCTTTTTCTTTTTAGTAGCGAAATTACATTCCTTATTAGAATGCTTGTACTTGATGTACAGATCTTTTTTTCTTGCACATCTTATCAAGGATCTATCCTCCTTTGAGATAATCGTTGAATAATTGTCTTTTTTCGCACATGTTATCAATAACCAAGTTCAAAACTTGTTGGATTTCTCCTACAGGAATGTCCATGATTTTTTGGTTCCTTAGCTTGAAGAATTTTTCTATTCCTCTTGAAAGTGATTCGGGAATAGAAGAAAGGAACATTGGCTTGAGGGTTGAGTCTGCTTCAAGCTGATAGAAGAGTTGTACCATTTTCTTATAGTGCAAGTCCAAATCTTTCCTTCTGAATGTGCAGTATCTTCTCTCAAAGAATTCCTTTTTTTGCCTCTTTAGAATCCTTGGGATTTCTAATGAGGAATCTGTATAGGATTCTGATCACGTGGTTGAAATATGTCTGATCCAAGAATAAATGTTGGTTTATGGGATTTACTGGATTCCACCAATCTTTTAGTATCCTAGTAAATTTTGCTGCGAATTCAAACAATATTTCAAAATGATTGTCACTAGATAAAGATTTTGCGATCAACCAGGCATAGAATTCTTGTAGCCTTTCTGGCCATTTTGAGTATGGAATATCATCAATTGTAAATGTTATATTTATGTTGGATGATTTCCTAGTAGATGTTGTAGGTTTGGGATCAGATGTTTCTGATCTCGTTTCTTTTTCCTTATCGCTCATTATCAAGATGGGAGCTTCATTTATTGTATCTTGAGAATTTGTAAGGTTTCAAAAGCCTGGCCCTTCGATTCTTCTTTTTGTTTTGAATCGGTGTATGACCATCCATCACTTTCATTGGAGTATTTAGAAGACCTTTCATCAGTTGATTCTTCAACTTCTTTTGTTGAGCAATTCGATGAGTTATCAACTTCAGATTCAACCTTTACTTCCTTAGGAGTAGTCTTAGGTCAACATTGATTGAACACCTTAAGAGGATCTAGTGTCTCATGAGTTTTGACCATAAGGACATCTGATTGTCTCAATTTTAGTCCAAACTCATCATTGTCACTCCCGAGATCTTGTGTTCGGTACATCTCTTGAGGGTTCGAATAACTCATTTTCCTTTTATTTCAAGAGGATGATTCCTCTCTTGCTCTCTGTAAACATCCCATTTTTGCCCTAATAATCAATAATAATTGATTTCCAATTTTTTTTCAATTTTCCTAAATTTTTCTCTAATTTAGCAAAAATAGGAAAAACATTCAAAAAATAAAATAAATAGGAAAAATACATCAATTTTGGAAAATAATTGCAGAAATGGCAATAAAAAGGATTAAATAATTTTTTAAAAAAAATTTAAATTTCAAAAAAATACAAAAAATAAAAAAATTGCATTGCATATATGCAAATTGCGAAAATAAAAAAATCGAGTAAGTGGGCTAGCCCAGCTGGTCCGAACCATAGCCTAAGGCGCACGCAGGAGGGCTCGGTCATGGGTTCGAAACGCAGGGGAGGCAGAATCCACGTTTTGCAAATTTTTTCTTTACTTGGGACATGTGTCAGCAGCTGATTGGCTGGAGCGGACACATTCAACCTTCGTTCAAGATCGCCGGCGAGGAGAAAAAATTGAATTTCAGCCATTTTGATTCGATTTTTTTGCACAAATCCAATAAATCTTCAACGTAAATAGGATAAACATTATCCAATTGGAATCAAATCGCAACAAATCAAAGGATTTGCACAAATCGGAGATGGGTTTTAACCGAAATCCGATTTGCCTCAATCGGTGGAAATCCGAGCTTATCCAACTTGATTTCTTATGCCTATAAATAGAGGATGAAGGGAGGAGGCAGAATCACGGATCAAAAGTGAGAAAAAGAGAGAAAAAAGAGAGAATCAAAGCCTCGCCGGAATTCTTCAACCCGCGACCGCCGATCAAGCTCGAAACCACCACCTAGAGGCGATCTTGAACCAAACCACCGTCACAGTTGAGTTCCCCATCCCTTAAAAGCTCAAAAGCCGCCTTTAAACGCCGCAGAAAGCCGCTGGAACACCGTCAACGAGCACCCCTAGCCGTCGTGCCCGACCAACCCGACCCAACCCACACACCGACCCGGATCCAAGTTAGTCGGATTTTTTTATTTTTATTTATTTCGAATTTATTTATTTACTTATTTGTTATTTATAATTCAGAAATATAAAAATGTTAGAATTTAGATTAGTTTTTTTAGGATTTAATTTAGGATGAATAATAAAATAAAAATAATAATTATAATAATAAATAATAAAAATGTGAAAATATATATAAAGAAAATGATAAAAATATTAGAAAAGAATAATAATAATAATTTAGATTTTTGAATTGGATAGATAAAAAAAATTTAGGAGAAAATTTTTCAATAAAAATTAATAAAAAATTATGAAAATTAATAAAAGTTAATAAAAATTATAAAAAATTCATAAAAATTAATGAAGATCAGTAAAAATTTATAATAGTAGAAATAAGTTGAAAAATAGAAAAAAAATGAAATTTTTATCACTTAGAAAAATCATTTTCTTAAATAAATCCAAAATTGGTTTTTCCTTAAAATATCATTTTCAAATAATCAAATTATCAAGCTTAGGCTTAGATTTTTTAGAAAAAAAAATACTAAGATGGTAAAAACATAAATCAAAAGGGATTTCATAATTAAAAATCACAAACACACTAAAGTTTTTCAGGAAAAGCGAACTACGGCACATTTGATCCTGAATAGCAAGTACGTAGGCACCCATTTGGGGCAACCCTAAAAAGGAATAAAAATCATTTTCTCAGAATAGGTTATTCAAAAACAAAATAAAAAGATAATAAAAAATAAATAAAAGACATTCTGGATAGAATAGATTTTAGGAGATTAAGGTGGTAACCTTAGGGTTTTAATAGGTTAGCCTCCAAACTCAGAAACTCTGGTTTTCTCCTTTCCTCTTTTCACAAAAAACGAGAAGAGGAAATCACGACGACTAATGGTCCAAATTAGGACTAATCTGCTCAATTAGTCCTAATTCAATCTTTCCCAACAACAGTTGGGTGGCGACTCCAAAACAAAACGAAATTCCTAACTCAAGTCGAGGATCTACATTAGATGAGCATAGGATCTAGTATAGATCGGATTAGGAATAGAAAATCAAAAATTAGACTTGACACTCTCTCTTCAGCTTCTTTCTTCTTCTTTCTTCTTATCACATCCCTCAATTCCACTATAGTCTTTTTCTTTGGGATTTGTTGAGGGTTTGGTGTGAAAAGAGAGGGTTTGGAAGCCATGGGTTGAGAATTAACATTTACTCTTAGTCCAAGAGTAAATATATCAAATGTAGAGGGTAAACCTCTTTATTTTGCTTCCAATATGTGAATTTGTTTTCAAAGCTTTCTACTTTCTAACTTCTTTTGTTGACTGAAGTCAGAAAGAGATATGCTGAGAGTAGGCACCAAGTTCTTGACTTCCTCTATTCACCGTTGTAGAATGGAGATCCTATTAGATGTCTCATCTACTATCTTTTCTATAGAGGACAGTCCGGAGTTGATATTTTGAACATTATTTCCAATCTTTTTAAGCATCTTGTTTTGAACCAGAGCATTATTGGTATGCCAATTAAGAACGGCTTCTACTGTGCTACTCTTTTTTCTGATGCCTTGAAAATCTCTTTCTAGTGGATTCCTTATTTTAGGGACATGATTGTATTCATCATGTTCATATTCCTCTAATGGAGGAAATTCCTCCTTTTTCTAGTCTCCTCTAATCATATAGATTTTTCTAGGTAGAGTTACTAGTTTCTCTTGTGTTGGAGATTCAAATAAAACCCTCAAAAGACAGTTTCTCTTTCTCTCATGACTAATGATAGCTGCCAAGACTAATGAAATCCAAATGGTACTCTTAACATTTTGTACTTTCATATATAAAAAATGATAGATTGTTGAAAAATCATTGCTTTGAACGAAAGATTAGTAGTGATTGTGAATGGAAGTGTTAATTAGATTATTTGGTTGAAAGTCCACTCAAGGTGTGATCGTTTAATGAAAAGATACATCTTCAACCTTTTTACCAACATTTATTATAATCAAAGTCTCATAAGTGGTAGATATTATCACTGATATATACACGTTGTAGAAATAAATCACTTTTAATGATAAGTTGTAATGTCCCAAAACCTAAAACGCTATAACCTACCACATGTTACCTTTAACTAATAACACATAAAGGTTCTTAACTTGTCTAATTTCCATTAATATCTACATACATTTTCAACTTCACATAAATATTACTCAACCACAACCATCTATCTGTTTAAGTGGTGTAACATCATCCACTCTCATCCATACAAAGATAACACAACAACTTGTTTTAGCTAAAACATGTCTCACACTACTTTCAACCATCAACAACAAAACATAACCATTAGTATCTCAACTCCTAAAAGGTATAACTAAAAACACCTTAATGTAGTCTATTCATTCATCCAATATTGTTGATTTTTACTCTTCATAATAATAGAAGCATTCTATGCTATCATCATCTTACTTGTAGTCAACACCTAAGTCATCATAGAGGGCATACTTATTCATACTTGCAACTGAAAAAGAAAAAGGGTCGCATAAAGGGTGAGTTAGAGCCCAATATGTGGAAGTCACATACACATGCACATGCCAAAAAATATTCACACCACATACATTCAATATAATAATTAGTACAACAACCCTTTAATTATTTTTAATTTAATTGAGCAACCATCATAGTTGTACTCATGATTCCATTTACACTTATAAGTATATATATAGGTATAGTCCTAGGTTGGGAAGAGTCGCTCCAGGGCCCAAATTTTTATAATAGTATCAAGAATTGTTACTACCAATCCCAATACTCCTAAATTTACCTGAATTATGTCAGTATGTAACTTCATGGGGAACATCACCACATACCAATCAACAAGTTTCACATAAAGATCTACCACCACTAGCTCCTAAACTGAGCCATGCACAAGGAACAAGCAATTAATAGTTCAATATCAATTAGATTAGTTATTTCATTAGTCTTACAAGCACAATAAACAAACAAGACCAACATGTACCTAATGTTCCATTATCTATACAAATTCTAATTCTACTTAACCAAAATTCTGGTTGAGAAATTATATAAACACTACTTTAGAAGCCTTACTAGCACTAATCTAACTACTTGTAATTGTTAAAAAGCTTAGGAAAACGTTTGAAGATCAAAGACACAAGAAAACATTGTTTTAATAAAGGGGTAAGGTACACAAGTAAAAACATGGGTGTGTTTCATCTTGTGTATCTCCCTATGAACAAAAGTGTAAGACGTGTTTCTATGCATGTTTTAGGCCATGAATAGATTCATGAGCGGAAATATAGGTATGTTTCTGACTGTGTATCTTTTTAATATACTACTCCTGAGTTAAACATTCATGATCTTTTGGATTGGATGTGTAGTAGGGGTACATGGGTATAAACATGGTTGTGGTTTGCCCATGTTCTCCCTTATTCCTCTTGTTCATGTAAATATAAACACCAAAACTTTCAAAATTATGCATATGTATCACTACTTACCCACTTAGATTGTCCAAGATTAAGCAATTACATCAAAACCTTTAAAGATCTTGTGTGTGTTGCAAACCAACATAACCAAAAAAACTTAAAGAGTGAGTAGAGTCATTTGATACATTAACCTTGAAAACCCGTGTTGAATTGCATGGTCTAATGAGCATGTTTTGACAAGTAGGGTCTGTTAGAGAGAGAGGGTTTTCTGATCAAATGTATAGATAGAGCGAAGGAGAGAAAAGTATAGAAGGGTATAACTGTTGGATTATATAACTAATCCTCTAGGAAAAACTCTAAAGCATCCCTATCTCTAAACTCTAATATTTTAAAATATTCTTGTATTTATTATTAAAAATTTTCTTTTTAATTTTTCAAGTTCTACATAATTAGTAGTGGAAGATGATAGTAGTGGCACCAAAAAATGGTGTTGATTAACAATAATAGAAAACACTAATAAGAAACGAGGAGAATGAGTTTAATTTTTTCTATAAAAAAATGGCTGAAATCATTTCCTTATTGAACAATTAATATTTTTCTTGATAATTAACCTTAACAATGCCCATTTGTTGTAAATGTCTCACACTATTGTTTATCATTAATGGTTGCCGATAACCACCATCACTCCATAATATTTAACAATTTTAGGATATTAATTATTAAAAATATACGAATGCACCCTCATTCGTAAAAGTATTTGCGTGCTCAAATCATCGAATGAACTGAATAGAGATAAAATTAAACTGACACTTTATTCCCTAATGTATAAGACCCGGTCAGATTATCAAATTCCACTTAAGAAAACACACTAACCATATAACTAGTGGATGAAATTAATAATGTTCCCTTTCGTTTCCCCAACAATTGCACGTTTCCACACATGTGAAAACATAGGTATTAAGTAATGCTATAACATCAAATATACTTCATATATGGTAGCATATCATAGCAAAAATTAAAATTTATCTATAGTTATCATCGAATATTGTAGGGCCTTACAAAATTTTCCTATCAATTGAGACAAAATAAACCATCTATGCAATCTGCTAACTATTTTGAGATCACATGTCATCAACTTCTAATTCAATCGGGGTTATAAACGAATTGAGTTGAGATGATACGATGCTGAAAAGTTCGAGCTTGACATGGAATTTAAAAGTTTGAGCTTGACTCAAATTTCATAGGGCTTATGATTTTGAGATAAGCTCAACTCAAAGTGATACTCAACGAGTTCGAATTAGACTCAATTAAATTGGTTTTTTGTTCAATTATCTTTAAAAAATATTATTATTATTTTAATTAAAATAGTACCAATATTTAAATTTGGGTCAAAATTAAATAACATATAAATTAGCTCTCACAAACTAATTGAATAAAATATCATAAAGTTTAATTACAAGTTAATAAACTACTTAAATAATTTGAATTCAAACTCGACTCAATATATTATTTTGAATTATGTTGCAACAATATGTCCACCTAGACATAGGAGAGACTCTTGAACCAGCACTTTTGAGAAATTGGCTCGGCAGGTAAGAATCGTCGGGCTGGCGGTTCAAAGGCCAAGTTGCATTACGCAACCCGACGAACTGGTGAGCCCTAAATTGACCATCAACTTACTGGTTCATGATCAATTCAAATCGACAAGTTGGGCCCATAGTATAAGCCAAAAAAAAATGAAGTTAACAGCAAAGAAGAAACGCAGAAGATGAAGAAAAAGAAGGCAAACATTGAAAAAGAAGGAAAAAAATGTCAAATGAAGTAGGATCAAAGTGAAGAAAATATTGAACTTAAAGGCTGCAACTCTACAATGTTGGAGAAAAAAAATAAAGAAAAAGAGAAGACAACCGAAGAGAAATGCAGAAGGACGATGCAGGATAAAAACAATCAAATTTGCAGTTAAACAATTTGAAAGCATGGAGCACATTTTGAAAAAAATATTCGCATAAGTTTATAGGATTGCAAGCAATGAGGAATGGGTTTAAGTTGTTGGCGTAGGTGCAGCGTGTAGGTATTCGAATTTTCAAATTTGAACGTTGCAAAAGAGTAGAAGAAATTAAGCGTGTTGTTATATGTTATATAAATTAATAGTACAATTTGAAGAACAGAATTATTAACACACAAAAAAATTGCACTCGCTCTTATTTTTGCTCTTATCTTCAAATTTCTGTACTCTCATATTCTATTCTGTGTGCTCTCATATTCTATTTGCTATGCTCACATCTTCTACACTTTCAATGCCTTGTGAATAATTTCTATTATATTTCTTGCTAACTGTTAAATATATTATGTCCCCTTATCTGCCCATATCAATATTTTATAATTATTCTAATATTAAAAAATGGCAAGTTATTTTGGCGGTTCAAGTTCTTCTAAGAGGAATTGTTTTGGTAAAGGTAATATAGGGAAATTTGTGCAAAAGGCACCCCGACAATATTTTGAAGTGGATGATTATGATATCTACGACTTTATCAACAAACGCTTAGAAGACTTGATGATGCCACCCCCAAGCTTTTATGAAAGGCTTTCTGGTGGACAAAATGAAACACTACCACGATAGGGTAGTGAGGAGGAGGCAGAAGGAGAAAGGCAAGACAATATGCAAGAAGTACCGAAGGAAGAAATTCTAAGTCACTTACATGGCCCATTCGGATCCACAGGTAAGCCACCAACACCACTTAAATCAGAAAATTTTACTAAATATTTTCGTAATATTCAAGCAGCACCATTCCAAGTCAACTGATTATACTGAACTTGACGATTACTTCAATACACATTTTGAATTTAGTGACAGCAGTACCACGGATTTCAACGTCCTCGACTGGTAGAGTAGGCATAGGAAGACGTATCCCATACTCTCTCGCATAGCTCGTTAGGCTTTGGCTACTCCCGCATCAATGGTAGTTGTTAAACAGGCATTAAGTACAGTGGGTCTTATCCTATCCCAGCGGTGGTCACGACTGTCACCCGTCAATGTTGAAGCGCTAGCTTGTGTGGAGGATTGGTCGAAGGCAAAGAGTTACACACAAGAGTCGTACAGTACGTCTAGTAAAGAAGATGAATACTTTAACAACTTCATCCCATTAGGTGGAAGCTCTATTGATTTAGATCCTCATATCGAGTAAGCCAAATAATTTTGTAAAGGTAGTTGTATTACCTTATTTATTTTTTATACTAGGTTAGAGTTAGACATATTTTGTAAAAAGAGTAGTACTCCTTTATTAATAAAAATATGTAATAAAAAATAGGGATTAAAAAATTAATCAAAAAAAAAAAAAAAACTAGAAAGGCTGGTTTAGGGCGTGAACCAACTCGACCCTTCCCTCCAATTCTGGTTCCTCTTACCACCCCCCCCCCCCCCCCCCCCCCCCCCCCCCCCCCCTGCAGCCCTTGACTTGATAGTTTTTGGTCGGTTTAGAAACCGGCCCGACCCTTTTCCCTCAGACCAGTTCTAGTTCACCCTCTTCGCAACCCTTAATTCAGCGATTCCGAACCAGTTCTGAGCCGATCTTTTGCCTATGTCTACCCCTTATGGCATCAAGTAATATGTTATTGTTAATAACTTTCTTTTCTTTGATAAGTTGTTCTATGGAGCAATTTCAATGAAACGTTAACATCTTTAACAAGAGAAAGGATTTTTGTCCTAAAAAGTGAGGAAAGCGACAAGCCACCTAAGTCATGATGTCCATATAGGAAATGTTAATGGAATTTAAAAAATTCAAGTTTTTATACTATAACGTATAATAAGTTTTTTTATTTACACCAAGGGACAATTTCAATAATAATTAGCTCGTTAGATTCTCTTAATAATTTATATATTCATTAGTAGGTATAGCATATAGATGTTTTAGTTTTATAACATGAACAATTAGTGAATTGCTTTATGTACTAATAATATGTTTATAATAAATATTGTTCGATAGGATTTTTTTTTCCATGGAATATTAAAAAATATCATAATTACACTTCTTAATAGAACTTATATATAAAATATATGCTATAATTATAATAAGAAGTGAATATTCATTATTTTGAAGATTGATTTAAATAATACAAATTCACTCATCAAGTGCATAATTCTACATCGATCTTTGATAAGATGCTTGATTAAGTGTTCGATGAACATCATCAATTGAGGAGAGCATATGCATATTTGGTCAAAAACAATCATACACGAAATCCCTTTACTGAAACATCAAGGCCATGACATACCGTCTGTTCCTTGTCATTCCTCTAATCTTTCTTGTACTTGCAAGTTTCAATCCCTCACAAAGGTCCTTAAACTGGTGAGTCGGGAGTTTCCCCCAAGGAAAATCCGTAGTTCATAGTGCCCATCCTAAGTTTTTAACTTTCCTCGAATCTTCAGAATCCTCCCTCGCCTCGGAGCGAATCTAAATAAAGGAATATATAGCATTTACTCCACCATCAATCGAAAGGATGTACAAAATAAAACGCATAAAATGCCATGTCATTTGGAATTATCATTACGAAGACGGATGAACGAAATTTCCCACCATCCCAATAAGTATACGCTACTAGTAATATCCCAGATACGTTATGAGGACTTTTATCAACCACACGTGGATTGGAGGTTACACTCAACATAAATTATACAAATGGGTCAATCCGGCGTCACACGTTTACGCATTAGGATTAAATGTGCTGGCCTCTTAATAAACATGTTCAAAATTTTCAATCTAACCCCTCATCCTCACTTGTTAGGTATTAAATTTTTTTAAGGCAAACCAATTAATTTGGCCCATTTAATTTTTTTTTTTTTGGGGTTAAACATACCTGAGGTATTGAATATTTTTTAGGAAATAAGTAACTATATACCTATTTTATATCAATTAGTGGGGTTAATGTTTGATAGGTTAGCCCAGCTGCTTTGATTTACAGGCTGCCTACTTTAACCGATTGAAAAATAACATATTAATATATTGAGTGGACTAACTTGACTCATGAGGGGATAGTCTACTCTAACCTATGAGTTAAACCAGCCCATTTATGAAGTCATCTATTAAATAAATTAAACAAATCATCGCAACTTTATTTTTTGGTGAGCTAAATAACTTATCTCGTTGAGTTAAACCTGTTTGCATAGCTCTATACATAATAACTAAGTTAACCTTTTTTTCATTAGGATTTATGATTAGGGTTTGAAATTTTCTTGTACATGATTATTTTACTGCCAGTAAAACTAGCTTGAAATCATTTATGGTAATCTTACCCACTAGTAAAACCTAAAAAATTCTACTATGGATGATGTGCTCTGTGAGGCAAGTTTTTCAAGCTACAAGATTGTTGTATCTATATATATAAAAAAGAACATTGTGTCCCAAAAATCCAGCAACTCTTATCACCTAGGTCTAGGCAAAAAACTCTCTTAATATGTACGTGCTAGTGTAAATACATGAGTAGGAAAAGATAACATTCCACCAAGATAACATCACAAAAAAAGTATTTTCTCAATCACTTACTTCAAAAAGGTTATTACTTGTCAATGGTTTAAAGGAAAAACTTTTTATATTAATACATAAAATGAAAAAATAATTTTTCTTTTTATTTAGGACCTTAACAAATGGTTTTAAGATACTATAAATATAATCCTAATAATGTTTATGTGAAAAAAGAATCCTCTACAAAAAGAAAAGACATGATGAAACCAACTCAAGTTGCCCATGATGAACCTTGACATGAAAATTAAATTACCTAATGCATTTGATAGTATAGCATGGAAAACCTAAAATCCCCTTATGTCCTATTTGTTAATAAACAACTACACACAAAAGAGCACTCAAATGAACACATTATCATCTTCTTAGAAAATTCGTGGTTGTAAGTTAGCAGTTGGAAACTTTGGATTTGAGTACTAGATGCCATATTTATAGCTATAATCTTACAGCATTAATCCTCTCTTCCGATAAAAATGGTCAAATCCTAGATGTATGGATTACGAAATATATCCTAGTTTTAATTAACCATACATAAAGACAAAAAACATGTGAATCTTTGAGTCAAGTTGTAATAAATACAAGAAGAGACTAGGACCATAGAGTAATGAATTAGAAGGTACGATTAAGTGAAATGAGTATTGAATATGTAAAAAGATGCCCATGGAGAGATTAGAATAAAGAAAAACATGAAGTTACCTTTATGATAATCATGTGATAGTCAACTTATATTATCTTATCACAATGTAAGTAATGAATAAAAAGTAGCATAACATACACTTTTAACAAGCGCAATAAATGGAGTTCATGAATTAGCGATTTCATTTCTCTATAATTTGTGCTATCTTCTCCTCAAGCATGTATGGTAGGCATGAATACCTTGAACTAAAGGTATTCGTAGTAAGTATGATTAGTGATTAATTTCTTCAATTATAGGAATTTATGATGACCAATTGTCATATCTATTTCTTTCTTTTTTTTTCTCTCCTACTTAAACAATTGTCATTCAAATCATGTTGTTAGTCACTAAATGAGATTGTTAGGTTTATGGAGCCCCATTAATAATCAGCTTTAAAAAGGATTTATAAGTACAATAAACATAAGGTACCTAAGCAATATTTGAGTCTAATGACAATATTTGAAACCAAGTCAGAGTCTTAACCAATATTTCTTGAATTAACCAATTCAAAACTCTCTATTATGTGGAACTAGGTTTAATTATCTTTTTAATAATTAGTCAATGATTGACAATGATCTTGAATCGTTAATCATATTATGCAATTTAGCCCATCTATGTTTGATATTTTTTTCATCCCAAGGGCCAAAATCACCTTCACCTTCTTATAAATAGTGCTTACAAAAATGGCACATGAATTATGGTGTAGTAGGTAAAAATAAATAAGGGTTTGGGATTTAGATATCTAAAGTTACTTTTCCTAAAAAAATTTTAAGTTATTTCCTTAAGATGTTAGGTGTAATCAATTATTGAGATTGTACAAAAGAAGATGATGCTATAAGATAATATCATAGGTTATTTAAAAATTTTAGACAATCTCAATAATTATTGATCTGTAACTTTATTAAACTTTACAGGAAAGTAACATTAGCGATCCATTTCTAGGGAACTAACATATAAAAGTAGTTATAACCACCCATGATAGTTATTCTATCCTGGTGGATAATGTGTCAAATTTTTATCTGATGTTGTCTACCATTATAATTTCTAGTGAATCTTTTTTCTCACCTGTGCTCTAATGAATATACATGCATAATCATCACTTGCACTTCACTTGCAAAGATTATCAAGCCTCTAAACATTATCTATAGTTAGCTAGTCTAAACATATTTCAATAAGAGTAAATTTGTGTATATATCTAAAATCACCACTTCAAAGTTGATAGTCTTCTCATCATTTCAATTTAACCTTATCATCAACCTTGAGATGGATAAGTTATGGGCATGTGTAGTTGTGCTGTGAGACTTGATGGGAGAAACTATGATTCCAATCACATGTAAAGGGACACATAAATGGGGACATCAAGGAAAGATGAATACATAGCTAATACACTTCAAGTGACAATAAAAGAAAGGTGAGAAATGGGGTATAAATCATAATATTGAACTCTAGATCAAGCCAACTTGAAAATTTAAAACGATCAATCTAAGAATTTTAAGCATAAAACTCAATTTGAAGTAGTAATTAATAAGTTTATGCTTGATTTAATTAAGTTTATATAAACTTATTTTAATTGAAAATATACAATTTTTTCTTCTAGCTAATAATTAAGAAATATGCTTAAATTAGACTTGAGCCTGGCTCATACTTGAGCTTAACTCATGTTTAATTAGATTCGCAATTTTATCAGGAAAAATATTAGAAAGTTTGGGTTCCATTAGTAGTCATTAGAATATCTTAAACTCAAGCTTATCTCAATTATAGTTGTATGAAAATTTGATATTTATATTTTGGATAACAATCCAATATAAAGACCAAATTACAACATAAATATATGTAAATATATGTAATGCAGATCCAAAGCAAATAGATATAATAAGAAAAAATTTACATATATTTTATTTTATTTTATATTATCTAAGTTAGATATGATTTTGTAAAAAATTTTACATAAATTTTATTTTATTTTATATTATCTAAGTTAGACATGATTTTATTAATCTTTTATTTAATTAGATTTAGTTTCTTATTTCTAAGATTTTGTTAGATTAGTATTTTTATTTTAAGATAGTAAATATTTTTTATATTTCCTAATTTTCTAGATTATTAGGTATTATCATGCCTATAAGTATACAAGACGTATAATTGCTTTAGAACAAAATAACTTGATATTTAATAATATATTTAGTTCTCAAGTGAGGTGTGATACTTTTTTTTTTTATTGATGGTGTGAGACTATCAAAATTCATTGTATAGTGTGAAACTATACAAAATTAAGAATGGTGTAAGGTTATACAAATCAAAGGTAGTATGAGGTCATCATTAAAAAAAAAAAAATCATCGTATGATATGAAACCATCATCTCAATCTAGTGGTATAAGATTAATAGATATATTCTTTTTTAGGTTATCATTTCCTTTTATAAAAAAATATTTATTTCTTGATAATTTTCTAAAAAATCTTAGTATAATCATTGTTTAGATTAATTTTTCTTAACAGTTTTCATATTTTTCTGTATTTTTCAATTTTTATAATTTTTTTTCTCTTTCGTTGTCCTACATCAAATTTAGTATTAGAACCTATCTTTAGATTTCTTCTTAGAGCATAAAGTTAGCCAATTTTTTTTTTTCCTTTGGATTGGTGGGTTAGCTTACTAGTTAAACGGGTCAGGCTCATTTAACCTTCTTTTTAAATAGGTTAAAAATGTCAACCCTAACCCGTTTCTTAAGTAGGTTAAATGGATTGACTCATGAGTCATAACCTATGTGCAAAACTTTAATACATTTTTTTTTATTGATAGTGTGAGATTATCAAAATTCACCATATAGTGTAAGGCCATCAAAATTCATTATATGATGTAGGGTCATACAAATCAAGAATGGTGTGAGACTATTAAAAAATTTTATTGTATGGTATGAGATCACTATCTAAATTTAGTAATATAAGACTATTAGATATATTCCTTCTAAGTTATCATTTTCTTTTATAAAAAAAAAATATTTCTTGATAATTTTCTTAACAATTTTAGTATAATAATTGTTTAGATTAATTTTTTTATCGGTTTTCATTTTTTTTTTCTGTATTTTTCATCCTCTAAATTTTTTTTGCTTTCATTGTCCTACGTCAATACGTGTGTATATGTATATATGTGTGTGTTTTGCAATTTTTATGTTTGTGTTTCTCGTAGGGCATGCCTCAAAGAAAGAGAAGGCAATAGTAAACGGTGATTAGGCGGAAGAAAAAACCATTAACCATACGAACCCAGTCCAATGCCTATTCAACCGTGGACGCTTGAGCCCAAATCACCCCTTTTCTATTGTGACGACAACAAAAGCGATAGAACCATCTTATCTCTCATTTTCTTTTTCTTTTTTTTTAAAAAAATGTATTTTATACTATGGTTTAGAGTTTCAAGCTAGTTTTTTTTTTTTTCTTTTTCCTGATGATAGTGTGTTAATGCATATCTTTTACGAATTATTATTGGGCTTTTTTCCTAAATATTTTAAGTTTTTTAATCAATTTTAATTTTTTTACTTTACTCAACTTGAAGTAAACAAAAATATAACACTACACCGCGATGTAATAGTGGAGAATTGCGAACTTGGTATGAAGTCTATCGTAAATCAATAATGATAACGCATAAATCCATCTTAATCTGGCGAATGGTTGTCCCATATTGGTTAATAAGAATTACAGTCTTATACAATGATATAATTATTCTTTAAAAAAAGAAAGAAACAAGTACTATAGGTGACTAATTTAATTACGACTCCATTGAAATAAGATTACATTTCTAGCATGAATGAGAAGTTAATATGAAATTTGATTCGAATATGATGTAGGAGTAGGACAACCTCAAAAATTTGAGAATAGAATTTCACCAATCTAAGATATCTTTGTATATTAAGCTTCTGACATCTTGAGATTCATCTTCTAATGGAAACCGGTTTGAAAAAAGAATTAAGATGATAATAATTTTGGGCCTTTTTTCTTTCGATTTCTCATTATCTCCATCGTTCATTCTCATTCTTGAGAAAAAGGAAAAGGCAGTAGTAAGAAGATGGGCATAGAAGCTTGGATCAAGAGAGGGCATTACTAAAATCAACGTATCAGCTCCCACTTTTATCTATTAAATTTAAATTTCTCAGCCACTAATAACGCAACGTATTGTTAAACAACATAGCCTAGTTATGCAGGCCCTAACTTAGAGGGGAGTGAATTGATAATTATAGCTCATCAATTACTATCTTTTTTCAATTTAAGTATCAAAATTTTTTTATTGGCAAGTTTAAGCATAGCCAAAGAATAAATGTACTTAGAATCATGATGAAGTAGGATAACAAATATAATAAATAATTAAATAAAAGAGGGAAAGATGTGTTAAGCTTCTCTCTTATGCGTCAAAATCTCACTACAACATTCAAAAACTCGCTCTTAAAGTACTTTACTTGCAAGTTCCACACTGAATACGAGAGCTCTTTATTTAGCCAATCTCGCAATAGAATTTCATTTCTTTTTTCTTTTTTTTTGGTCTCCCTAGCCGCTTCCAACATCTATGCTAAAGTCATCTATTTATAAAGAAATGAGATCGTCCAAATAAGTAAGGAAATCCTTGATCTGACGATCAAATAATCTTCTTTATATTAATTTAGAAAACCCTATTAAAGTTTGCCAAGAATAATAGTCCCAAATACTCAGAAATTAGAAGATAAAGGAGTTCTTTTAAAAATTAAGTTTAGAGCAAAAATAGGCTTATTCCTTTCCTAAGCACACCATTGCAATCCTAAATGTTAGAGGAAATTTTACAAAAATAAGGAATGAAAAATTAATATGTTCCTTAGAAAAAACTTCATAATAAAAGTATACAAGATTGATCACTCCTATTTTCATTCTTCAAAACAATGTCATATTTTATTTAAAAAAACATGTTAAATATCCTCTTAAACTAATGCTTTGGAAGAGAAAATATCGAACTTGAATTAAAAAAGCATGCATAATTAGAGATTTAATCTTTAATTTTGCAAATCTATTCTATTTTCTATTGAATTGCAATTTAATTTGTCCTTATACCATCTAGTAAAGTAAATGCAGTGTTTGTTTAAGTAATGTAAAATTAGATGGCTACACAATATGTAAAGTTTCAAGGCTTGTTTATGTATATAATTTTACCATTTAAAAGATTGAGCCTTTTGGCTCATACACTATTAGCATTTGGAATGAACATGTTTCTCTTAATCCTACAAAAGAGATGACTTAAGGAAAGAGGAAAAGAAAAAAAAAACTATAACATTGTAAGAAAGTGTAAAAATGCAAAGTTATGGTAAGAACTAATAGCATGTATAGTTAACTTGATAAGAATAGGGGTATGTTTGTCTTATCATTTTTTATTGGTTTAGCCTTTGTTTACGGTCTACTCCAATATGAGTGTTTGACTTAAAACAAATGAAAAAAAAGAAGATAAAAGTAAAATTTATACATATACCCTTATTTAAAAATTATGTCCCTATTAAAACACAAACAAATTAAATACGGATAAAACAATTATCCAAACATCCAATTTAAACAAATACATATAAAATAAAAATAGATACAAATAAATTACAGATAAAAAAATAGATAACTCAAACAGAACCTAGTATGAAATAACTATTTTCTCTAATTAGATTATTACTGTCTCTAGTTCATTAATAGTTATTCCATAGAATTCTTATTACTATTAAATTAGAAATTGCAATTTTCTTTTTAGATCAAAAGAATAACTAATCTTTGGTCCTTTCCTATACATTTCCATACTTTATAATGAGTCTTTAGTGCACCGGTTAAGTTATAGATTGGATCATCTAGACTTAACCCTGATCAAACCACTTGACCATAAATTTTGGACCCTTATGACTTAAACCTCTACTAAAGCTTCTTACCATGACCATTGGTCTTACACGACCTAAACTACCTTTACCATAACCAACAAACTTATCTTATTTGAACCAGCTAAATATGTAAAACTATCTAATTGCAACCATTGACCTATGTGACACGAACACCTCACCACGCTAATGCCTATATGAACCACCTAAGCATGACCATCAAACCTTTGCAACTTCAATCACGTTGATAAACTCATGTTCAACCACATTGAACTACCTTAGCAAACACAAGTTACGAACCTAGATTACACGAACCTAAGTCATGCCTAGGCAAGGCAACAAAGCCAAATTGCACCTAAGTAAAGCAAACTTGGCTACACTCAAGTCAATTCTTGTGAAAAAACAATGACCATGGTTAGTATGTAACGTCATAGCATGGAAAACCTAAAATCCCCTTAAATCCCATTTCTTAAACAATCGTGCAAAAGAGCACCAAATAAACACATTATCATCTTCTTATAAAATTCGTACTTGTAAGTTAATAGTTGCAGACTTTGGATTTGAGTACTAGATGTCATACTTGTAGCTATGATCTTACACCATTAATCCTCTCCCAGTAAAATTGCCTATTTATAGATGTATGGATTACAAGATATATCCTAGTTTTAATTAAACAAACATAAAGACACAAAAAATATGTATGTGACTTGTTGAGTCAAGTTGTAATGAATACAAGAAGAGGCTATGATCACAAAGTAATGAATTAGAAGTATGGTTAAGTGATGAGAGTATCAAATATGTGGAAAGATGCTGATGGAGAGATAAGAAGGAAGAAAAACATAAAATTACTTTTATGATATTTATATGATAGTTGACTTATATTATCTTATTATAAAATAAGTAATGAATAAAAAGTAGTGTAACATACACTTCTAACAAGCACACAATACGACGAAGTCTATAAATTGGCCATCTCATTTTTCTATTACTTATGCTATCTTCTCCTCAAGCAAGTGTCATAGAGATTATTCGTAAAAAAAAGTATGGTATGGATTAATGCCTTGTACTATAAATATTTGTAGTAAGTATGATTAGTGATTAATTTCTTGAATTATAGGAATTTATGATGGTTAGTCATATTTCTTTCTTTTTTTATATAAAATTTTCTCCTCCTTAAACGTTTGTCATTCAAATCATGTTATTAGTCAGTAGATGACATTGTTGGGTTTTATAGAGTCCCATCAACAATTAACTTTAAAAATGATATATAAGTATAATAAACATAAGGTATCTAACCATTATTTGAGTCTAATGAGAATAGTTGAAACCTAATCTCGTAGTCTTAATAAATATTTCTTCGGTCAACCAATTCAAAATTCTTTATTACTTGAAACTAGGTTAATTATCCGAATCATATTATTAGTCAATGACTAATATTGATCTTGAATTATTAATCTTGTCGTGCAATTTAGCCCATCTGTGTTTTACATGTTTTCATCCAAGGCCTAAAACCATCTTCTTATATATAGTGCTTAAAAAAATGTTACTTAAATTATTATATTGTGGGCAAAAATAAGTAAGGGTTTGGTATGTAGAAGTATTTATAAAAATTCCTAGTATTTATTCTATTATGGTGGATCAAGTGCAAATTTTTATTTAATATTATCTATCATATTGTAATTCATGTGGCATATCACTTGTAGTGAAATCTTTTTCCCCACCAATGGTCCAATAAATATTCATGCATAATTATATTACAACTAACCTTAGAGGTTCTACAAGAAGTACTTCACTTACAAAGATTATCTAGCCTCCAAACATTACCTATAGTTGGTGATAAAAATAAATTTGTGTATACATTTGAAATCGTCACTTTAAAAGCGTTATTTTTCTCCTTATTTCAATTTAACCTTATTATTAACCTTGCAATGGATAGATTATGGGTGTGTGTGGTTGTATTGGGAGATGGAAGGTACTAATTATTCTAACCACATGTAAAAGGACACATAAATAGGAACATGAACAAAAGATGAAGATGAAGATGAAGCTAATAAACTTCAAAAGACAATAAAAGAAAGGTGAGAAAGGGTGTATAAACCATGCTATTGAAATTGAAATCAAGTTCAACACAAGGAATGTTCAGCTTGATCAAATTAAAAATTTTAAACTTAGAACTCAATTCAAAATAGTATCTAATAAGTACAAACTTGACTTAGTGAAGCTTATATAGACCTTTTCTTTTTCTCAAGATATATATATATATTCATCTAATAAGAAATATACTTAAATTCAACTTGAACTTAACTTATATTTAAGGTTGATTTAAGTTTAATTAGATTTATAAGTTTATAAGGCTAAATATTATGGAGATTAGGCTCCATTAATAGTTATCCAAATACCTCAACTATTGTTGTATGGAAATTAGATATCTATATTTTAGATAAATATCCAATCGACAGACCAAAATTACTATGTGTGTGTGTTAAAAGTAGGAGTTCAATATAATATATTATGATGCTTGGGATACATTAATTGCAAAATGTTCCGATGACCTCTTTTCCTTTGCAAGATTGGCTCGTCGGCGGATCGAGATGCAAGGCTGCCCTTGGTGGTGGATGACATTGCGAATGGGCTCGATTAATATATATTTGTGACGGTTTTATTCTTTTTTTAATATTTAGTACATAACTTTTATTTATTTATTTTTAATGTACGAAAGCATTTTATGTTTGTGCTTCTCCTAATGCGTGCCCCACTTCAAAGAAAGAGAAGACAATAGTAAGAAGGTGATTGCTAATTACTAGGCCATATGAGCCCAATCCATTGCATTGCCTCTTCAACCTGGGATGCTTAAGGGATATTCGGTAGTCGGTGCTGCGGTGTTCGGTCCGTATTTGAGCCCAAACCATCCCCTGTTTGAAGTGCTCACGCGGATGACAAAAGCCATTGAGCCACCTTATCTTTCAATTTTCTTTTAAAAAATTTATATTTTATATTATTATTCAGAGCTTCAAGCCAGTTTCCCCCCCGTGATAGTGCGTTAATGCATATCTTTTTAAGAATTATTATTGGGCTTTTAAAAAAAAAAAAAAGTTTTTTCAATCAGCCTTAATATTTTTGTTAACTTTACTCAACTTAAATTAAAAGATTGCACCGCAATGCAGTAAAGAAGTATTGCAGATTTCGTGTGCAGTTATACTAGTAGTTTTTGCTATCATTGGTAATGCATAAATCCATCTCGATCCGACCAACAATAATCCCATATTGGTCAAAAAGAATTACACTTTCATAAGATGATATAATTATTTTGAGAAGGAAAAGAAAAGAAAAGAAAAAAAAAAGGAATAAATACTACAGGTGAGTAATTGAAGTACGACTCCATTGCAATAAGAATAGATTTCTAAAATGAATGAGAAGTTAATATGAAATTGGATTCGAATATGATTTAGGGCACGAATTGAGACCCTTAAAAATTTGCACCATCACTACTTGACAGCAGTAGAGTTTCACCAATCTAATAATCTTTGGCTTTTTTCTTTCGATTTCTTATCATCTCCATCGTTCATTCTGCTGGTGAATATATTCCTATTCTAAAGAAAAAGGAAAAGGTAGTACTAGTAGGATCAAAGTTCAATGGTAGCCATTAAAACAAAAAAAAAAAGATTTAGATTAATAAATATGCTTGGAATCTTAAGTTTGAATGAAGTAGAACAGCAAATACAATAAATAAATAAATAAAAGAGAGAAAAAAGGAAAATCAACTCAGATGTATAGAGCTTCTCTCTTCTGCATCACTCCTTTTTATCAACTTTATTTACCTAATCAATGAGAATAACTAAATATCAATATATCAACGTTCAAAAAATAAGGAAAGGAGAAGGCCAATCTACCCTCACAAAAAACAAGTCGTCGTACAATTGTTGTAGCCTTCATGCTTCTATAAGATTCTCTACAACTTTCTTAAATTTAACCTTTTAAACCACTTCACAACACAACTCACACTCATTTATTACACCCTGTGATTGAAGTAATATTTTGTTACAAAGCGAAACCTCACTATAACGTTCAAAAACTCACTCTTAAATACTTTCCTTCCAAGTTCCAAAAGCTTTTTATCTAGCCAATATTGCAATAGAATTTCTTTGTTTTTTTTTCCTAATTGGTTCCTACATTTATGGAAAAGTCTTCTATTTATATAAGACTTGAAATCATCCAAATAAGTAACAAAATCCTTGATTTGATGGTTAAATAAATTTTTTTATATTAATTTTGAAAATTATATTAAAGCTTGCTAGGGTTAATTGGAAGAATATTCCCAAATACTTAAAAAATCAAAAGATAAAGGAATTCTTTTTAAAAATAAGTTTAGACCAAAAATAGGCTTACTCCTTTCCTAAACACACAATCATAGGCCAAAATGTTGAAGGAAGTCTTACAAAGACAAGAATGAGAAATTAATTTATTTCATTAAAAAAAAATCATAATGGAAACAAAAAGGATTGACAACACCTATTTTTGTTCTTCAAAATGATGTTGGATTTTATTTAAAAAACATGTTAAAGTACCCTCTTAAACCAATGCTTTGGAAGAGAAGATATTGAACTTGAATTAAAGAAACATGCATAATTAGAAATTCAACTTTTAATTTTGCAAGTTTACTCTATTTTCTATTAAATTGTAATTCAGTTTTTCCTCACACTAAAGTAGTCGTTTGTTTAGGTAATATAAACTGAGATGGCTACATGATATGCAAAGTTTCAAGGCTTGTTCGTGTATATATTTATACCATTTAAAAGATTAAGTCTTTTGGTTCATATACTATGAGTATTTAGAGTGAACATTTTTCTCTTAATCCTATGGAAGAAATGGCTTAAGGAAATAGAAAAAGAAAAAACTATAATGTTGTAAGAAAGTTGCAAAAGTGCAAAGTTATGGTAAGGACTAAAAGCACATATAATTAACTTTTTAAGAATAATATAATGAAATAGCTATTTTCTCTAACTAGATCAATATTGCCTCTAATTCATTAATAGTTATTTCATAGAATTCCCATTACTATTAAATAAAAAAATTACAATTTTTTTTTTGTCTAGATCAAAGAAATAACTAATCTTTGATTTTTTTCTATACATTTCCATACTTTTCCCATGAGCCCTTGATACACCAATCAAGCTATAGACTATATCACCTAGACCTAAGCCCAATTAAACCATTTGACCATGAATTTTGGACCCTTGTGACTTCAACTTCTACTAAAGATATTGACTAGGATCATCGATCTTATGCAACCTAAATCACCCTTATCGCAACAAATAGACTTACATGGCTTGAACCACCTACATATGTTGAACCAATTGATCGCTACCATTGACCTATATGACCGAAACACCTCACCACATCAATACCCACATGAAGCACTTGAGCATGACCATCAAAACCATGCACCTTAAGCCACCTTGACAAACTTACATTAAACCACCTCAAACTACCTTAACAAACATAGGTTACAAGAACTTGAGCTATGCCTAGGCAAGGCAACAAAACTAAATTGCACCTAAGTAAAGCAAACTTGGCTACACTCAAGTCAATCCTCATGAACAAATAATGACCATGGCTAGTATGTAACATTGTTGGTGGTTCAATAGGAGTAGTGCATTAGCATTTGTGTTTATTAAGCCAAGTAAGATGTATGGTCTATTTGAGGTGTTGGTGGTTGGAGTTAAGGCTTGATAAAGATTGTGTGCTACAGTTTCATAGAGTAAGAATATATAGGCATTTGTAGATATATTCTAATTTATTACTTGTTTCACTTTTAGTATAACTAAACTAAGGAATAGCCATTATTTCTTTTTTATATTTTTTAACAATTATAATTCCATTTTTACTTTAATCTACTTCATAAGAAAATATGCCATAAAAATCTAGTATAATATATTAATTTGGAAAACTTTATCATTTGTACCTTTTCATTAGTAATATCTTTTTTTAATACCTTTTAACCATTTTCAATTCTCTTTTATCATTTGTACCTCTTTATTAGTCATTTAAGTCGGTTATAATTTTTTTAATTTTATCGCTTAAACCTTTTTATTGATACGTCTTTTAGCCAATAAAGATTCTTTTTTCAAACTATTTATTCAAGAGAAATGTCCTTTATATAAAAAATGGCAGAAGAGTCTACTATAAAATGATATACAGCTCTAGATATTCTAAAAAATCATAATTTTTTTAAATAACATAATTTTATATGTAATTATAGAATCAATAGATTAAATTGAATAAATTATACAACATTTAGAACAGCTTATAAACATGTATGGTTAATACGTTAACTGTAGTAATATTTTAAATAAATTTATCATTTTTTAAAATAAAGATATTTATATTTTAAATTAAAATCTACAGACTTTTAGCTAGATAAATGATATCCGGAATTCTAAAATACAACACCGCGGGAGCCCAACCCAATAAACAGCACCAAAGAAATCAAATCACGTCTCCTTCATGAGTTCCGATATATATATATATATATATACAACCCATACACATACACATACTCGCAGACGCATAAGCGGGGGCTGGATTGGCAAAATAACACGAATTCCAAGATTTGTTCAGAGAGCTTGCTCCTTGATTTTCTCAAAGTCCAAACATTCCAACTTCCTCTTCCTCTTCCTCTTTAAAATCTCAATCTCTCTCTCTCTTTCTCTCTGTTTGTCTGGCTGCAGATCCTTGTCCGTGGACACGCACTCTCTAACTATCTAAATCTAACCCCGCATGCATCACATTTGGTTTTTCTTTGTTTTGTCTCCATTCTCTCTCTCTCCCCTCTCTGTCTCTCACGCTTTAACAAATATCCCATTCTTTCTCCACCTAAAAACAAAACCCCACTAAAACAACAAATCCAACTAAACCTCTGAAATTCAATCCAACACTAACTAAACTCTTTAATTTCCCATGGTGAAGGACTCCAGTAAGCCACCATCTTTAACGTCCCACCCACCACGTTGCCTCATCGCGGGCAACTTCTGCCACGACGTCCTCTTCCAAAACTCCACCGTCGTCGCCGAATCCCTCGGCGGTGCCGTTTCCTTCGTCTCCGTCATCCTTGATGGTATGTCCATTCCCTTAACTTCCATCTCTAAGGTGGGTCCCAATTTCAAATACCCTTTCCAAAACCGGTCCTTTATTACGGTACCGGATTCAAAAACCACTCTTTTCCACGCCTATTTCGACACGTGCACTTCCTCAAACGCCCACCAGGACCGAATCCTTAAAAGGGTCGAGTCTTGTGATCCGATTTTACCCTGCGATCTACCTGGTGATGACACCCGGTTCGATGTCGGCTTAGCGGTCGGTGTCGGTGGGGAGATTGTCCCGGAAACGTTGGAGAAAATGATAGAGACATGCAATGCGGTGTTTGTGGATATCCAGGCTCTGATTCGGGTTTTTGACGATGTCGATGGGACGGTTAAGCTTGTTGGGCTGAAGGAGAGTGGGTTTTATCACTTGTTGCCAAGAATTGGGTTCTTGAAAGCTTCAAAGGAGGAAGCGTCGTATATGGATTTGGAGGAAGTGAGGAAATGGTGTTGCGTTGTTGTGACTAATGGGAAAGAAGGGTGTTGTGTGTACTGGAAGGATGAGGAGGTAAAGATTCCGCCTTTTGCAGCGAATCAGGTCGATCCGACGGGCGCTGGAGATAGTTTTTTAGGTGGTTTTGTTGTTGGACTTGTTCAAGGGTTGTGTGTGCCTGATGCAGCTCTTTTGGGGAATTTTTTTGGATCATTGACGGTTGGACAAGTTGGATTACCAAAATTCGATCTTCGGTTATTGCAGGTTCGATGGGTTTTGGATATTTAATGTTCTCTGTCGTTTGTTGCACTTAAAATTGATTGTGTGTAGTGTGGATCAGTTGGAATTTGTGGTTCCATGTAGTTTGCTTATTGAAATACTAGGAATCTGATATGTTTGGCAATGGTTGTGATAACGAGTGCTCGGCACTCGTCAAGGCAAGTTTTCCCTTTGATTGTTTTGTAAATATCTCTAGAATTGTCCATTTCTACATGATTATAGCTATCTTTTTTGAAAAAGAAAAAACAGTAAGTAAACTTGCCATATATGGTTCTGACCGAGCAGCGTAGGCATGGGTCAGCAGAACCGATTTAGAAGTTGCCTAGTGGTCTAGTTTGTAGTTCATTAGTTGGAGGAAATCACAAGAAGATAATTGGAAGTGACATCTGATATTGTTTCCTGATAAGCTTAATGCAAGGGCACTGGCTAATAGTTACAGATTCAATAAGGACGGGCTTCAGGAGATAGATATTTAAGCCAATAGCTTATTTGATGGAGTTTCCCAATTGGGTTCTAATTGAAATGTCAATAGATTCTTTTGTGACATATTGCCAGATTCAAGCAACGTTTTATGTCTAATTTGATCTTGGAAATTTGAACAAACCGCTAGTGATGGTATCTTTATCGGTAGTGGAACTGGATGGCAGTAATTTGTACTAATCATTGGTTTCCTGATGCAATTCATGTGCTGAATATTCTGTGTGACAGCAATAGATGTATTATACCACTAGAGATTTCCTTAAGACACCAGCTTTGAGGCTCAGTGACGAAAGAAATTCAATGTTGCTGAGGGTAGCCTGCATAGGGGGGATTTCATCTGATTGTCTTTGAAAGTTGTACATTGATGCAACAGTGTTCGTACAACATATGGGTTAATTTCCTGGTTTTACAAGTAACGACTAGATCAGAGTACATAGCTAGTATCAGAACGTCTACTTTATAATTTCCTTATATGTGTGTGTGTGTTGGTGTGTGTGTGGAAGATGCTGTTGTTGAATGGAAACTGGTCATGAAAAATTTGTCTGCAGTATTATTTTGAGGATGTGTTAGTTTAAGCAAACCCTTCCATGCAAGTGGTACTTTCTTTGTAGAGCCTATGCAAACGAAATGGTTATGACATCCACTTTGAGATCATATTTTTGGTTTCATGAACCATTAACTGTCTATTCAAAATCGGATATGAATTTCTAGCTGGTGATGTACAACAATGGCAACAATCAAGTCTTGTTCCCCCTACATGGAGCTGCCTACTCTATTTCGCTATGGCCCTTTATGGCAAACCATGTCATCATTGATATCTAAATATATCAGATTTCTAGCTGTTGACTAAAAGGGGGGAAAATGAATTAAGGTCTGGCTTAAATGTCATTGTTCTTGATTGAGATTAGAATTGGTACGTGAAGAAACTAGATAGAATTCCAACAAATAAGAAACTGCAGAAACTTTGATACTGCACTTCTTGTGACTGATATTACCAGGAATGTTGGTGCTGCCAAGTCTTCCCTAATGATTTTGACATTGTGTTCACTTTTGGTGTACAGGGAGTTAAAGATGAAGTGCAAAGAAGGAAGATGCAGTGCATCAATTCCCTCAGTAGCGACGACTTATCAAAGTTTCAGAAGCTTGCAGGTCATGATCAGTTCCACTCATCTCTTTGCTCTGTGAAAGTTATGTTGAAACACAACATGCAGGATTGCCAGCGGGAATTGCCAAGCCCGCGCCTATGTATTGAGCAACCCAATATTCTCCCCAGCCTAGAATCTTAGGATTTCCTATCTCTGGAAAATTGTTAATAATAGTTGAGAAACGTCTCTGCCTCAAATTAACATCTCGATCTTATAGTGTAGAGAATTTATTTTTATAAAGTAACTTTATACTCGATCTCAGCAATGTATCTGTTGGAAAGAAAGGAGAGGCTTCTCAAAATTCTCCGGATACATTAGACAATTATCTTCACAATTATTATACAAAGTAAGTGAAGGAAGGTCATTTCGATAATAAAAGTGAATCTGTAGGAGGTGATATTTTTGAGATAATCTAATGACTATCTGCAATCATTCTGAATGTATTTTGGCTCGACCAGATCCAGTTTTATTATTCTTAATAATAGCTTAATGGAATTATATGTGTGTGTATATATATATATATATAGTGTTAAAGCTTTGGATCTCTTGAAATCTGATTACTTCTTTAGAATGATAACTAAATAGCTTCCTATAATTAATTATTTGCTAAACTTTACTACAAAATAAGATTAATGCGTTTATTCCTAATGAGAAAAAATGCTCTTTCTTCTCTCTAGGAAGCTTTTCAAACCACCCTAAGAAACCACTTTTTTTAAGTAACCACATATCATCCAACTTTTTTTGTTTCCTAAACTAGATTTCCATTCTCTTTCTATATTCCTACTTCGACCTTTATTTTCATCCACCTTTGCCTAGCTCGAGCCTATCAGAGCTAATGAGAGGTGGCCTAAGTAGTTGTATGGACACGGCCAAGAAAACAAAGGGAGTGTGTTGTGTTACACTAAGGGAGCACTTCCCTTCGGTTTTCTTTGAGTCACCAGGCATCAGTAAGGAGGGCACGGCTCCAGAGGTGGTTTCCAAGGAGTACCTAAAGGGTGAAAAGGCAAAAGACACTTTTGCAAACCAAGCTACCTGTCACAAGACTTTTCCTAAAAGTAGCAATTTGGAGCCTTGTGCTTCTGACGATAGGATAGCTCTAAAAGGCAAACTTGAGGGAGAAAAAGGATCGAACCATACAAAGGCCAACCCTTCAGCGCACATTCCCCTAAGTGCTTCCTCTTTAGGAAATACCACCTTGGAGGAGTTAGATGGACTGTTGGAGAAAATTCAACACCAAAACCACCTAACTAAACCACTTTCCCCAACAAAAACTACTGATGGTAACATGCATGGGGCCAAATCATATGCAAATGCATGTGCTCCCAAAGAACCAATTCATGAACCGAACTTCAAGTTATGATATTTCCCTTCGGCTAGAACGGGCATTGTCCCTCATGTGAAGATTCCACAGAACATGGAAGAAGTCGGTGCTAAACACTAGCAATCCACTTTGGTTGGCTTTTTCCTTGGCCATAGGTTGCCATTCACCTTAGTCAAGTCCATCGCTTTCTGTCTAAGGAAAGAATTGGGTCTCCTTGAGGTGTTAGGAAGCAAAGAAGGTTTTTTTTTATTTTCGATTTGCCAAGGGGAGTGACTTGAATCCAGTACTTGAAAGAACTTGGTACTTCGCACAAATATTCTTAGTACTTCAAAAATGGAGGAAAGGCATGCCCTTAGACAAGCCCCAACCAACCAATGTCCTCATGTGGGCTCTATTCTCTTGTATTCCATGTGAATACTTGAATGAAGAAGGTATTAGTTGCATTGTTAGTGGCATGGGGATCCCTCTCAAAGCTGATACCTTAATGGCTTCCGGGCAATGGGCCAATCTTATAAGGTTTTTAGTTGAGATTGATGCTAAGGAGGAGTTAATCACCCAAGTCAAAGTGGAGAGAACGGATGGATCGATCGTAAGGATACCTATTGAGTATCAGTGGCTCCCTCCCAGGTATGGAAGTTGTAAGGTTTTCAGTCACATATGTAGGGTAGACTCTATGGAGAACACTCCAGCTAAGACAGGTAAACTCCAAGGCAAAGGTCAATGAGGAGAACTAGATTCCTGTCTAGCGTGTAGATAAAGGAAAAAAGAAGTTGCATGAGGAAGCCAAGGGAATGAGTTTAGACCATGCATCCTCGAGCCATCAGTCAAGAGTGGAGGAGAGTGAGCAAGTCCAATCCCCCCTTAAGAAGAATTGTGTTGTACCTCCAGATGCCAAGGAAATGAGGCTTCCACCCATGTTGAATAGTGAGCAAACCATAGAAAATGGGATGGAGACTGAGGATGAAGTTGGGGTTGAGAGTAAGGCTGCATTTGTTCCTAGTTAGAAGGCTACTGAAGTTGTAATGAATGTAGGGGATAACAAGGAGAATGAGGCACTTGATGTGCATGTAAACCCTTGCCTGGAATTTGATCCGGATACTGATATGCCCACATGTGTGCCCGATTCCATGGCTCAATAGGAGGTTTCAGCTTTTAAAGTTCGAGGTGCCACCTAATCCAGCCATGCAGAGAGTGATAATGATGTGGAGATCGAGGAGTATGAGAATACTCCACTTAATAAATTGCTGACTTAGATGAATCAAGGCTTTGGAAATAACTCTAAGAGCATAAAGGGGTTCAATTCATCCAGTCGTAAGAGGAAGAAATAGCGGAAGAGAAGGAGGACCTTTACCTAGTCATGAGACCTCCTTGTCATTAGTAATCATGCATTTGGCAGCTTGGAACATTAGGGGGTTTAATGACCCCATCAAAGTGTTAGAAGTTAAGAAAATTTATCAAGACCATAACATAAACTCGATAGGTCTCATTGAAACTAAGGTGAATCTTGCTAATGAAGAGACAATCTGTAGCATCTTAGGCCTACGGTAGCAGGTTAATATAAACTCAACAACCAGGAAGAGGTTGTGGCTAGTGTGGAATCCTAGTGAATGGGCTGTAAGTGTGAAGATTGAGCATGTACAGTTTATACACTGTGTGGTAACAAGTTTAAGATCCAATCTAACATTCTTTACCACTTTTGTTTATAGCTCTAATAATGATAGAGAAAGGAAAACCTTATCGAGCAACCTTGAGGCCTTAGCACCATCACTTAGCTAACGTCCTTAGGTGGTTCTTGGAGACTTCAATACTACGAAATCCCCATATGAAAAAATTGGTGGAAGGCTACAAATGACAGATGCTATGGTGGATTTTCAAAATTGCATTGCACACACTAAGTTAGAGGACCTAAGATATGTAAGTGATTTTTTCACTTGGTCAAATAAGCAAGATCATAATCCCATTTTGAGGAAGCTGAATAGGGTTATGGTAAACCATCAATGGCTAAATGTGCTCCTTAGAATGCAAGCAAAATTCATGTCACCCATCCTCTCTGACCATTCTCTAGTGATTGCTTGCATGGATTACAACCTAGGGTTTAGGAAAACTCCATTCAAAATTTTCAACTTGTGGATTGAACATAAGAACTCCAGAGACTTAGTTACAAACACGTGGAAGGAAAAAGTTAAGGGATCTTGAATGTTCCAAGTTGTTAGGAATCTTAAGCTGCTTAAACAAGAGTTCAGATGCCTCAACCAAATTGAATATTCTCATCTCCTTAAACAGGTGCAAATAGCTAAGGACAAACTACTTCAATTGCAAGCCTCGATTTATGCGATAGGAGACACATCTCGTATAGAGGAGGAGGAAGAGGCATTTAAAGAATACTATTTACTCAGGAGGCAGAGGAGAGCTTCTACAAACAAAAATCAAGGGCTAAGTGGCTACAGTTGGGGGATAACAACACCTCTTATTTCCATAAAGCCATGAAAAACCTACACAACTAAAGTTACTTATATCGTTTGTCAATGGAGGATGGAAGTAAGGCAATTAGTGAGGAAGCGGTCAAAGCATTAGCAATAGCTCATTTCCAGCAACTATATCAACGGCCTAACACTTGCTTGAGCCTGGATGAAGTCCATAGTCTAGTGACTTGGAGATTAAGTGAGCAGCAACAACTTGAACTAGATGCCCCTTTTACTGTTGAAGAGATCAAATGGGGGTTCTTCTCGCAAGCAAATGAAAAATCCCCGGGTCCGAATGCTTCTCTACTAAATTCTTTAAAGAGGCTTGGGATGTTATTGGTGATGACCTGATTGAAGCAACCAAAGAATTCTTGATATCAAGGCACCTACTAAAGGAGATTGATGCCACCATCATCTCCTTAGTCCCTAAAGTGGCTAATTCGTCTAAGCTTGGAGATTTCTGCCCAATTGTGTGTTGTAATGTCCTATATAAAGCCATTTCTAAAATCTTGGCAGTGGGCATTAAAAAGGTGCTTCCCCCATTAATAGTATGGGAACAGGCAGCTTTCATCCCCGAGAGGAGACTAACTAACAATATACTCGTTACCCAAGAGTTGATAGCGGGCTACCATTCACAAACTAGAGCATCGCATTACATATTAAAAGTAGACTTGCAAAAGGCATATGACATGATTCAGTGGGACTTTCTGCTAGAGGTACTCAAAGCAATGCACTTTCCCCATCACATCCGATCCCTGATAGAACAATGTTTGACCAGTTCGAAGTTCTTCATCACCTTTAACGGAGAAATAACTGGATATTTTGCGAGGCACAGAGGGTTGAGATAGGGGGATCCAATAGTATTTGTAATGGGAATGGAAGTACTCTCCACTCTGCTTAGGAGACTACTAAAGATCCCAATTTTCTCTTCACTAAAGGTGTAAACCTAAGAAACTAACCCATCTTTGTTTTGTAGATGATCTCCTTATTTTCATAAAAGGCAATTCTACATCTTTGTCTTTGATCAAGGAAACCTTACAACATTTCCACTCAATCTTAGGATTGGTAGCTAATAACCGTAAGAGCAACATATTCTTTTCCAATGTCCCTAGGAGTGTGAAAGAGGACATCCTTAGTACCACCCAGTTTCTAGAGTGCAAACTGCCAATGCACTATCTAGGGGTACCATTAATCTCCATAAAGCTAAAAAAAGAGGATTGTGATGCTCTTCTAGAGAGGATGTTAGCTTGCATCAACTCATGGACATCTAAATACCTCTCATAAGTAAGTATATTGCAGCTAGCCAAATCAATTCTCTTCTCCATGCTGGAGTTCTATTTTTTTATTGCTTAAATCTATTATAATAAAGATAGACTAGCTACTAAGAAACTTCCTATGGAACGAGAGACCAGCCATATATACCAAGGAAAAAGTGTGGTGGGATGATGTTTGCAAGCCTCTGAAATGTGGCAGCTTAGGTATACCCAATTTACGGCATTAGAACAAGGCCATCTAACTTAAACATATTTGGCACTTGTGCAAGGAAGGCCCAAGGAGTTTATAGTCAGAATGAGTTCATTCCACACTCTTAAAAGGAAGAAATTTTTGGTCTTCTAGAACTCTTACCACATGCTCCTGGTCCTAGAAGAAGCTACTAAATATCAGAGGCTTAGTTCATACTAATTTCCAATAGGAACCTAATAATGGATTAACCATTTCACTTTGGTCTGACTTTTGGCTTTCATCTAACTCTCTAGATACAATATTCAATACTTATGATATGGGAAGCACAGGACTCTTGCCCATAACAAAGCTATGCTCCTTAATGGAAGACAATGAATGGAGCTTATCAAGCAGCCAATTTTAGACTAACATTCACATCCTATCCTCAATCTAGCTTAACCTCTCTTGCTCTAATCAACTCCGCTTGATACACACTAGCATGGGAGAGTATACTATAAAAAGTGGATACACTTTTCAAAGTTCACCTAGTTCTACAATCCCTTGGCATAAGGTGATATGGAACAAAACATCACTGCCAAGAAACTCCTTTATCTTATAGCTAGCTTGGTTAGGTAAATTATCTACTCTTGATAGGCTGACATCATGGGGTATTACCACATTTGCAACTTGCTTCCTTTGCCATCAAGCACTAGAAGATCATACTCACCTATTCTTCGAGTGCAGCCACACATTCCTGATTTGGAACTTGGTTTGTGACTACCTCCAGTGCCCATCATTCTTTAGAAACTGACTGGGTGCCACTACTTCACTAGTAGCTACAACTAGCTCATCATCTCCTATGTGCCTAGCTTGGAGAGCAGGATTAGTAGCGGTAGTTTAATACATCTGGAGAGTGTGCAACAAAGTGTGTCAAGGGAATAGCCTTCTGAATCCATGTTCCATAGTGAACCAAATTAGAGTATACACAATCATAATGTAACTTTGGAAATTATTTGCCATGTGTTTGCACTTTACTTATGTTATCATGTTGTAAACTTTCTCTTATTTTTACAGTAGTATAACATTTTGGAGCAATAAAATTAATTATTTATCAAAAAAAAAAAAAGATTAATGTTGCATTTTATCCACTGAAATAAAATAAGCCTAGAAAGGAATAGCAATTCCTTAATATTATTTTGTTTTATGGAATGGATATTTTTAGTATAAAAGTTACATTATATGGGAGATATCAAATCCTCTAGTGAAGGAAATGAATTAAAACCCCTTATCATAAAATAGATTTTGTTTATGCATATTTTTCCTTTTTATATATAAAATAAAGAAATTTTTATTCTACACATAATATAGGTAGAATTAAGATTCAATTTTAGTAAATCAATTGTAATATGACTCTGTAGGATGCTATCATGTGCAGTCTAGCCTTTGTAATGTTTTTCTTTGGCTTTGGCTTTTCTTAACAAGTGTCTATGGAAACTAAGGTTAAGGGGGAAAAAAAGTCAATTACCTAGAAATGAAAATTTTCTCTTTTTGACTTCTTAATGCTGTCTTTTCTATGGTCACCTTAAAATTTTTTTAAAGCAAGTAATCTAAGTGCTGCAAACATAGCCATTAGCTCATACAATTCCCGGCTTGGGAGCAAAATGTTTGGACGAAATTCCATTTTTCTTGGCAGAGAATTTATAACCGTGAACTTCATTATCTTCCGATCTCACTTTATGCTTATTTTAAAGTGGTGGGGGTTGTTGCTTTTCAAGTGGTAGCAATGGGATTGCTGGAAGGCAATTTAGTTTAGGAAGAGAATCATAAATGTTGGTAAAGTACAACGGAAATTCCACGTCAGATGATGCTTAAAATTGTCATTTGATATTTGCCAAATTGTTATTAGTATCTCAGTGATATGTTTCATCAATTACTTTGCCGTTGTATCGGAGAGGTGATTCCTATAAATCAAATAATTCATTAATCATTAGTACATATAAATTAGTAAAATCTACTCACAAGTTATTTAAGTTTAACTTAATATTTATTAAACATCGATCAAGACAACAATCAATTCAAACTCACTTGAACTAGAGTTATGAAAGTAGTTGTTAATCGATTCAAGATTGAAGTTTATCATATTTAATTCGACCAGACTTGTGAGCCTAATCAAACTTAAATAGTAGTCCAATTCAATTCAAATTTGTATGTCAATATTACTTCAATTAGAAAATTATTATTATTATTATTATTATTATTATATAAATAAGCTAAAATGAATTTCATTAAATTAATCTCAAGCTGTTGAACATTATTTCAAGTCAAACTTAAATTTAAAATTATAAATTTAAATTCGAGTTTAGCACCATATCATCTTATTTGGATTGGTTTGTGGATTTATGGTTTTAGCACTACCCAATAGAATCATTTCAATGGCACATTTATAATTACTACCAAGATAAAATCAACATTCATCCTTAAAAGGAGAAGATAATGAGGCATGGCGAAGATGAAATATGACCAACACAACTCAAGAGATTTTAGCGTTTAAGGGTCTAAATGTCAAGAGATCTCTTCTGGCTAACAATAAGTTGCTAATCATATCATGATGCAGATGGACATATTAACAATTTCTATTGGGAGTTCACCACTATCAGCAATCACTCCTGTGCTCTCGGGAGTGCGGGTTTGCCATCGTTTAGCTTCAATCTTGTAGACGGCGACCATCTTCTCCAAAGTCCAGACACGGCATCTCTCCCATTTAACCTACAAAGTACAAACAATCAAAGTAAAGTAGCACTTCCACAAATAATCTAGAGAGGCCCATGGTCAAACTAGCAACAAATTCACCTATTAAAAACTCAAACATAAACAGAAGACTGTCTAATCATAGAGCACAAAGTTCACCGTAGTAAAAATTAATTTCATGAGAAATCTCGACGGATCCAAATAAATTAAAATTATTTATAAAATACTCAAATTCAATTTGGATATTTATTAAATTCTGATTCGATAATAGTCAAATCGAACTCAAGCTAAAGCTATTAAAGGAGCTTTCAGGTAACAATTGAATCACATCACATTTAGCTCAATTAGCTTACAAGCTTAAATGAGCTTAAACTAATCCTAAATAATATTTAAGTTATAGTTAAGGTTGCATGCCAATATTACTATAGTTGGAAATTAACATTTTTTAGATAATCAAGTTTATAAATGTTTAATCAAAACTAGACTTAAACTAGTTGAATATTACTTCAAACCAAGTTTGAGCAACATACTACAATCATAAGCTTATTTACTTGTGACCCGCTCAAGTTCAACCTGGATATTTATTAAATTTTGACTTCATACTAGTCAAACCAAGCTCAAGCTAGACCTAGAGCTATTGGAGTTCTCAAGTTAAGATTAAATATCATCATATTTAACCCCATTAGCTCACAAGCCCAAACAAACTTAAACAATTCTTAAATAATAGTCACGTTTAAATCAAATTTGCATATCAATATTATTTTAGTTGAAAATTAACATTTTTTTAGATAATCAAGTCAAATTAGAGCTAGTTAAATATTACTTCGAGTCGAATTTGAGTAGCCTACCATAAACTTAAGCTTGATTTCAGCACGTATTGTTTGTCTTGAATGACAGCCCCAACACCGCCTAGTTGAACCATTTCACTAGCACATTTCTACCAAGGTAAAACCAACATACATCCCTCAAGAGAGAAGGGGGAAGACGAAAGATGACCAGCACAATTCAAGAAATTTTAACATTTAAGGGTCTAAATATCAAGAGATGTCCTGTGGCTAGCTGTAAGCTGATGATCATATCATAATACAGATGGAAAAACAGTTCATAGTGGTAGTTCACCACTGTCAGCAATCACAACTTTGCTCTTAGGAGTGCCACTTTGCCTTCCTTCAGCTTCAATCTTGTAAACGACGTCCATGCCCGAAAGAACTTTTCCGAACACAACGTGCCTTCCATCCAACCTACAAAATATAAACAAATTAAGTCCAGTGAGCACCTCCATATTCTATCTAAAAGAAGTCCATAATTTGCAAAGCCTAACTAGCAAGAAATTCACCTAATAAAAAACTCTGACATAAATAAAAGACCACATAGAGCACAAAATTGATCGTTTCAAAAGTGAATTTTATGACATATTACTTTTTTCTTTTGAGGGTAATTATGACAATCTACACAAACTCGCAAAAGCCTATATGAAAAAATTACCACTACACTCTGTAAGACTTTGTTTAGTAGTGGCACTATAAATGAGCATCCCAGTGGGTAAGACACATTGCATAAGGTAAAATTTAGATGACAAAAGCTTCTAATGAAACCACCACACAAGCTGGTGGACACTTCTTGGCTCCAACTTAATAAAAACTTACAATATGAATATTGTTTCTAACAACAGTCTAGAGCCACATTAAGTTGAATCATTGAAAATTAACTCAAGTACTAACAACTGAGTTATTAATTGGGGAAGAAAAATAAATAAATAAATAAAACCAGAGTTGCATCTAAATAATATTTTTTGTTAATGAAACGGCACCGAGTAGCTGCATTGGGACTTGGGTTTTGCTTATAGTAACATACTAGACCATAATCTGATTTAGTCATTATCATCGCATGTGCAACTCAGATTATCACAGCATTTTTAACATGACTTAATACTTTTAACGATGATGTCCAAGAAGCCCAAGGCAAAAATTACAATATGGGCCAACCAAAAGTTCAATCACATGATAAAATTTAAAATGCTTAAACCAACAGTAACATAGATGCCAGATGACAGGCATCTGATATTTATTTTTGTGCAAGGGATTATACTCCAGGAAGTTCAAAACATAATAATTATCTGGGTTGGAGAAAGAATTCAGAAAGTCATATCACACATTTCACAATAAAATTGTATTACTCCATTAATGTCCACTTACCAGCTAGTTGTCACTGTTGTGATGAAAAACTGTGAACCGTTTGTGTCTGGACCAGCATTTGCCATTGACAGAAGCCCTGTCAGGATAGAGCAACAATTTATCAACATTTAGAGTGACAACTTAAAAATAATCATGTTGGAATTTTCTTTTTGTCATCTAACTAAACTTAGATAAGATACGAATATCAACATACCAGGTCCAGTATGCTTCAACTTAAAGTTCTCATCAGCAAACTTCGTTCCGTAGATTGATTCTCCTCCTCTGCCATCACCAAGAGTAAAATCACCTCCTTGAATCATAAAGCTAGGAATAATCCTATGGAAAGCGCTTCCCTTGTAGTGAAGAGGCTTTCCACTCTTCCCAACGCCTTTCTCACCTGATTTTTAGGAAAAAAAGAAAACAGCAGAATGATAGTTTCTCGGAATCAGATCACTATATGCAATTATCAAACAGGATGCTCGTGAAATTAATAACATGTAGAAAATAGCAATTAGAATGTGAGGAGAAGTTTACCAGTGCAAAGGGCTCGGAAGTTTTCTGCAAATGAGTAAAACAAGAAGTATAAAGGATAAGGCTCGTGCCAATAAAATAAACTTTCAAACTTATAGCAATCCATTATAAGTGTCCAATAATTTTAAGCAATGAGCATTATTCTACCTGCAGTTTTGGGGACTGTCTTCCCAAATAGACCCACGACAATTCGTCCTGTAAATATATAGATCACACATCACTGGTCATGATGAAGCCTTATGATTTAATGATACAAATTGTAAATAACAATGCTCTAACTTCCACTTTGAAATAGCTCTTTGTAGATAATAGAACTTTCCTCATCATACTATATGAAGATGGGAAACAAACAACAAAGAAGCGATAACAAAAGAAGCACAGAAGTATCTCTGCAATTTCCAAAGTGTGTTAAATGTTTCAATAAACCTACTGCAGGAAATTTATGACAGAAAAGAAACTGTACTTCTGGATGATTATAAGGTTATAAACTGGAAAGATATGTAACATTACTCTCCACTGGCCTTATAAATGCCAATAGTTATTTAATTTGACATGAGAAAATGTGATAATCTGCATAAGTTAGATGAAACCTTCCCATCTCTAAACATAGTCTTACATAAGGAGTAGTGCTAAGCATCTGCATCATATAAATGCAACTTTAATGACCCAGAAGAAAAGGTTGAGAAAAACTAAATAAAATTGGCAAAACCTTTTTTATGAACACTCATATTGCATTATCATGCCTTGGAAACATCAGCCAGTTTGGCTCATCTTTCCTTATCATTTTGAGACTACTTTGAAATAGTGTGTTTGGTGAACGAAGGTACCTAAAGATAACATGACAATCACATATCAAACACAAAGCAATCTGGAGCAGATACCCAAAAATAATAATAATAATAATACAAACAAAAGCTGGACAATACAAAAGTCCATCATTTCTGTGGCTCAATACCACATCTGTATCCAAATCTGTTCTCTACATAGATAGTAGTTAGAAAATTGGAATTATGTCAAAGCAACAGCCTAAATTTGTTTTTTTTTTTTTCAATTTTATAGCTAAAATTTGAAGTTATTAAATGCCATATAACCTAATCGAACTTTTGCTTATTAAACTCACTACCTTACTTATAATCATATTATTTGAGTAATAATTATTTGCCACATCAATCCATTTAAAAATGACAGAAGTACAAATTTGACTAAAAGTTTATTTGGATATTATGTTTGGTAAATTCAAACTTCAAGGGTAAAATTTATTGACTAAAATCTGATTAAATATGATATTTGGCAACTTCAGATTTCAGCTGTAAGATTGAAAAAACATATAAACTTCAGGGACTAATTCAGACATTATCCCTAAAAATTTTCAATGTCGTAAGCAGTGGAAAGTGCACATTACGGCTAGTAAGGATCTATCAAGTCAAGGAACTGCAATACTTCTTAACACATGCTTGCTCGATGATCCAATAACATCAAAATATCTAAAGCAGACATCTTTCGCTGTCTCGTAACAGGCAGCTATTTTATCCTCCGTTACGGTGTAACGAAGAACATCAACTAACACTGTGGACAAACTAATCACTAACGATTACTTCTTTAAAAAATTATGAACTCAATATTAAAAATATCAAATTAATAAAAATTACAAATCAATGTAAAGTCGAGCCTACCTGCGGGTTTTCCATCTATCTCGACATCAAAGTAAACCTTGTGAGTCACCTCTTTCAAGTCCTCCTTCGACTTCTTTGCCTAAATATCAAGACAGAGCATTTCATTAGATTCCAGTAACCCAAACAAATATTAGTTAAGATCTTTAACTCAATACTCAGATAAAACGCATCGTAATTCATTTCCTGTGAATAATTTTGCAAATAAAACGATATTGCGAAGATTTTAAGGATCGGATCGGATCTGAAATGGGAGAGAGAGTGGGTTTTCGTACCTGAATTAGGGTTAGGGTTGCGAAGATGAAGAGAGTCAGCAGCAAAAACGACCTCGACCTCGCCATCGCCATCGGTGTCCGATTTGCCGCAGTAGATTGTTTCGCGATCTTAGAGAGTGAGAAAGTGAGTATTGTAAAGAACATAATTTGTTTAAGTAGTTGTCCAACGAAAGCTTGCCACGTGGCTGCTCTGGCATTTTCATTGGACGGTCTTTGCTCAAGGGGCGTGGCGGCGAGGAGAGAAGTGTCCAGGCAAGGGCTTTTGGGCTTGGTTAGATGCCATTTTGGTCCCTGGGCCGTGGACTATCATAACATGCCTTGACCCTTGAGCCGGCCGTGGGTAGCCTATTCTCCACATGCTCTTGCGCGTGTATTTACTTTTCCCTTTCTTTGTCTTCTTTAAGCACGCTCGTTTATTTTATTTACTTTTAAGTAGATTTGGCAAAACATATATTTGACAGGAGAAATACGCGATTTGAATTGTATAATCCTGATGGTTTCTTTGTATTTTATACATATTAATTTTTTATTTTTATTATCACCGTCAATTGGACCTCATATCAGACATATTATTTCTAATAAATCATTTTTTATATTTACTCCACATTAATGACTACGATTTTTTTTTTCCCTATTTGGTCCAAAAGGAACTTCAATCGAAGGAGTAAAATTAGACAACAGGGGTTTTAGGTTGGCAGCCTTCTTACAAGACATGGAGATATGAAGCCAGCACCAATAAATTAAAAGCTTCACGAAGGGGGATGGGAGATAAAGATGTCCATAAATCATGCGCTTTTCCTTTTTACCCTAGGGATCAACCTAATCAGCATAAGTATTAGCTTTATGACTTATTAAATTAAAACAGCAAGAAGAAAAACAATTCTATGTCTCTAATAAGAGGTTCAAAAATCCAAGTAACTTTTGAAGCATCAAATAAACTTTGAAAGAGCAAAAGGTTGTTAGTCTCCACATGTATCCTATCCCATCTCATGTCGATGGTAAAGGAAAAGGCAACTTTAACAACTGCAGCTTCGATATACCCTTAACCAAACACCTTTTTGCATGCTAGATTTTACAAACGGGAACTAAGCTTCACTATTACTTGCCAAAAAGCCATATCCAGCTTGCTTCATATGGTTAATAACTCCTTCTAGTCTTTGATCAGCAATGCTTTCCAACAACTTCCTGCATATCATAATGTGAATGGTGACAATTTAGGCGGGTAACTCACATAATGATGCATAAATTCTCCATATTGCTGCAATTAGATTTGACATGTAATTTTCAAAAGTGCACTCATATCTATGCTTCCAAATGAACCATGTTGTGATGGTAATTTGCGCAAAGACCAATTTCCAATCTTAACCCCAAGTTAACAATTCCTCTACAATCTTCACTAACCACTCCTTTACTCTTATGATTGATTCCAAATCCCCTCAATAGCCAAACATCTCAAACCAAATAGGTTTAGTCCAACTATGATGGAATAACAAATGTTCAACAATTTCCTCTAAATGGCAAAAATTACAAGAAGTTGACCTTTTAGTTTTCTCTTAAAAAGATTAAAATTTGTAACTAAATAGTTAGCGCATTCCACATAAAATGTTTCATTTTAGGTATACATGTCAAGCTCCATATTAGTTTTAAAAGCTTTTAGTCATGAGCATTGGAATAAAAAATCCATACAAAAAGAAAAACAAATCACTATTACAATAGGCACTTAAAATCGCTATTGTAGTAGGCATTTAAAATATAGTATACAATAGCATGGAAAGAAAAACGGACTTAATTGGATCATCCAATCCATTGGGTTTTGAAATTGAATTTGCACATTTGCTAGAGGCTTTCAAGTGGACTTCATATTTGGTTAATAACTTTTGATTGAATTCAAAATTGAAAGTAAGTAGATTAATCTATTTCAAATTGATTTGATAATGAATTTAATATTGGAGCTAATCAAGGAATTGTGTATATTTTAGATGTGGGAATTATTTTAGAGCTTAACTTTAGGACTAAGCTAATGCTTAGCCTAGGATATGAATATAGAGGAAGGAGCTTAGAATTAGATGAATGGACGAAATGCTACGAACATTCCAAGGTTTGTTATTCATTCATCCACATACTATTTTGCCTAGTATCGTTCAAATTTGACTTTTTTTTTTTTGGACATAATCTTTGTGTAACCTTTGTTACATCAAGAAGATAATCCATGATCTTGATTGCATGAATTGGTAAAATGTTTCTCATTGTAATGCAATATAGGATTTGTCTAGAAAGATAATTAGATGATCATGAATTTTAATATTCGATTATTATTTCATTATTCATAAAATCCCCTCTCTTTTTCTCTTTAGGATCTTAATTGGTTATTTCAAGGAATAAGATCATAAGGAAATACAATTTTGATTATTTCCTAAGGAAAGCTTGATAAGAATAGGAGTTAAAATGATAAAACACACACACACACACACACACATATTGTAGGTTTAAGCATAAATGGGTCTATCCAGACCAATTAAGCCTAATCAATTATAGGACAAATTTAAATGTTCTATCACATTGAACTCATTAATAAACATTCCAAATTCTTTTAGCTCAACTTGATCCTCCATGGGCTATTAAGTTGAACAAACTCTTATGAATAATTATTAGATTTTAGGCTGTTTAGAATCTTATTCTATAAACTAACTAAATAATGCTTAAGAGTGTCACCAATTAGGGTTCATGGCATGTTCTTTATGCCATATATAATGATTTTGTATTAGAATTCATATTAATTAGGAATATGGTTGTCTATTACTTCATTGAATCGGAACTAAAAAAGACAATATATAATAGATGGTGAATGGAATTGAAATTACAATACCTATATATTTGGAAGTCAAAACCCAAACCTCAACCTAGCATAAACCCTAGCCACTACATAACCAAACCACCAAGAAAAGCCACAAACCGACCAAGCCTAAGAAACCACATTACCATTGAGCTTACAAAACCATTAATGTCCACCGACCATCACCTTTAGCTTCAAAATGTGTGGGCCATCAAACCTATGTGTGAACTCAATGACCAAGTGCTCGAAATCACCATAGCCACCAAGATCTAAACGACTAAGGACCCTAATCTATCACTTTTAGATCAACAAATGTAAGCCACCTACCTTATGGACAAACTCAAGGAGTTATAAACCTACGCTTGCTAGTGAATCAGACTCAAGCACAACTCAATATATGGGGTGAACAGTAAACCATTATGTTGGCACGACATGACTTCAACAATTGAAACCTTTTATACTTATATGACTAGTGATTATGGCTCTTGAATTTGGTGGTTCATGGACTTTATGATTCATAGGAGGGTTTGATGTAACTAATAGTTCATTTAAGTTAAAACCAAGCCATGGTGGGAAGGGTTGGTATAGGTGTGGTTATGGCTATTGGTGGGCTTATGGTGATGTAGCTAAGGCTTTAAGAACGAAGGGGAAACAAGAAATGTAGGAAAAAATAAAGAAGGAAAATCAATTCATAGGACTTAGTAATAAATTGTTATAAGATATTTTTTATATGCGAGATACCAATTTATTCTATGTAAATGTAGTAATAAGCATATTTCAAGAAATGGATGGGGAGTTAAATATCCATTCCTCTTTATTCACTAAAATAAAAATAAGTTGTGAGAGCTCCAATTTTATTTTATTTTTTTATTAGTTTTAAGGGTAAGTTTCCATTTTGCAACAATTAGATTTGCTCTATGTGTTCTTTAGCTCATTAATTTTGAAAATGCATATGAACTAGTTCCCTTGACCTTTTTTCTTTTGTTGAGAAAAAAAGGTTTAGACTCTATTTACCATCTTTCCTTAAAAATAATGACATGATAATAAAATAAAAATATTATAAAAATTATGTAACGGCTCTCTATGGATTGTCATCAACCATCCATGTAATAATAGGATTGGTGTAGTATAGATTGTGACTATCATCTAATGGATGTTTACTATTATGGTATGGTTTGACATGGTTCATGATTCAAACCTTAATCATTAATATAAAGAAATAAATTTTGCCCAAAAATCTTCTTCTCTTCATTTTACTACTGCCGTTTTTAACGTGTTGTTACTATAATTAATGGGGTGTTTTTAGCTAATGTATTTATGTCCCTTTCGGTATATTGTAACTCGGAATGGAATCACGATTCCCAATTCCATTTCCTTTTTTCATATTTAAAAGCATTTATAGAATCTAAAATCGTGATTTTTTAAATTCTACATTTAAGGAAAAATGCAATTCCGCTTTTGAGGGGATAAAATCGTAATTCTAATCTCTCTTATTAATTATAATTATTTAAATAACCCTTTAAACCTTATTACATTTTTGAATTATGGACTTTTTTTAATAAATAACGTTATATATCATTTTATTATCAAAAACAAGGATGAACTTAGTATTATATTGTTGATTCTATTTCATTTAGAATCATTTTTGCTTATCAAATATAACATTAATTGATTTAAAATATTTCCATAAGGAAACAATGATTTTCATTCAATCAAGATATAAGAGCAACAAAATATCGACTTTTAATTTGAAACATATGGATTCTCCTCAGATTGAAGGGACTAATTGCACGACAAAATAGACTTGACCAGTAAAGCTGTTTCTAATATATAGGGGACTAAGTGCGCTGCAATGGCCAATGGCCAAAGTTTACCGTGGACGTAGATTATCGATCTTTGCAGGTATAAGCCAATCGGAATTGACGATCCTTAGCCCACTGAACACGCTGAAGCTTGGTCCTCCGCCCCCAGAAGGACAACAATGGAGCAAGGCTTACTAACATTCATTTTCCCTTGGAGATAACAACAGATATCCCTACCATGCATAAAACTTCATTAATACTGAAGAATATGTTCGATTCGATACAATTTGGAGTGTTCAAATTGAAGTGTAAACCTATGTATTTAATATGAATCCAATCATAAATTAGAGTAAGTTCAGCTAGTATCATTAATAGGATTTTTCAAATATATATATAGATGGAATGGTTGGCAAGTGGCTGTGTTGCTTAGACATTAAGAAATCTTTTACTGGGTGAGCTTTGGTCATAATGTGGTCATTCCCACTGGATATGTTTACTTTTTCTATTTTTCTCTCTCTCTCTCTCTGTGATTTTTATTTATTTTGGCAGGATCTCAGGACCAAGCACCAAGGTAATCAAATCCAAATCCTACTTCAATTCTTCAAGTACTCCATGAGCAGCAGCCTGCTGCATATGGCATAACATGGGACTGTGAACAGAAAAAGCGCAAAATTCGACCGGAAGCAGACAAGTCAAAAGGTGCTTGAAAAGGGCAACCTGTGGAGCAAATGCTGCCAGGTTCCTCCTTGGGGAGTATAAATAAATTCAGCAACCCCAATTAAAAAATAAATAAATAAATAAATATTGGATGGTGTAGCTGCAGTTGTAGTGGTATTGCTAGATTTTGGCTAAGTGGTTTGATTGGAAAATGACAAATAAGTACAATCTAGGCTATACACTAACAATCCCCAATGAGCGGTTCCCCTTTTTCTTTTTCTTTTTTTTTAAAAAAAAACATAGAATCTATATTCATCCACGTCCCCCATTCCATACATTTCACTTCACATGAAATCACAAATGCAAGTCTAATTAACATACATTAATTAATTACAACAACAGAATAGAAATGCGTTTAGCCTTCCTCTTCATCATCTATCTACAGTTGCATGCATCAACGGGAAGTGTAAAAATTGAACACGGAACTTTCCCTCAACTAAACTAATGCATCATAACCACCAACAATATATTTGCATTAATCGTTCCAAAATAGATTTATTTATTTTTTCAACTTTTAACCTCCTAGATTTAGGGATTTTTTTAGAAATTTGAACAATCCTATAATATTGTTATAATGCCATCAACTTTTTTGTATTTTTTAATCATCAATTATTGGTAATAATATTTTTTTAAAAGAAATTAATTACATATAACAATAATTAGAAGAAAATATCTCGTCTCACATATGAATTTTCCAAATTGAAAATTTTGCAATAAATGAAACACCGTAAAGAAATACTTTCCCTTCCATTTAATTTAAGCCTGTCCTCTCTCTCTCTCTCCCCCCTATCCCCACAATACGAAAATCCCTAGCCACCACCACCTCCTCCCCTACTCTATTTAAAGAGAGAGGCGCATTTTCGCACCCACAAGCTCTCTCTCTACCATTTTTCTTTCTTATCTCCTTCTCTCGTCTCTATTCATTCCGTTCTCCACTGCATTAAAGAAAAGTTAAAAAAAAAAAAAAAGAAATGGCAGGAACAGGGGTGGTCACCGTTTACGGTAACGGCGCACTGGCGGAGACGACAAAGAAATCCCCCTTCTCCGTCAAGGTTGGACTCGCCCAAATGCTTCGAGGCGGCGTCATCATGGACGTCGTTAATGCCGAGCAAGCCCGAGTCGCCGAAGAAGCAGGCGCATGTGCTGTCATGGCTCTCGAGCGTGTCCCCGCCGACATACGCGCGCAAGGTGGAGTCGCCCGCATGAGCGACCCCCAGCTGATTAAGGAGATTAAAAACGCGGTTACTATCCCCGTTATGGCAAAAGCCCGTATCGGACACTTCGTTGAGGCTCAGATCCTCGAAGCTATCGGAATCGACTACGTCGACGAGAGCGAGGTCCTCACTGTGGCCGATGAAGAAAACCACATTAACAAGCACAACTTCCGCATCCCCTTCGTCTGCGGCTGCCGGAACCTTGGCGAAGCCCTCCGCCGCATCCGCGAGGGTGCCGCCATGATCCGTACTAAAGGTGAAGCGGGTACTGGAAACGTCGTTGAGGCCGTTAGGCACGTGCGTTCCGTTATGGGCGATATTCGGGTGCTTCGCAACATGGATGATGACGAGGTTTTCGCTTTCGCGAAGAAGATTGCTGCGCCGTACGATTTGGTGATGCAGACGAAGCAGCTCGGGAGGTTACCCGTGGTGCAGTTTGCTGCTGGTGGTGTGGCCACACCGGCCGATGCTGCGCTTATGATGCAGCTTGGTTGCGACGGGGTTTTCGTTGGTTCTGGGGTGTTTAAGAGCGGTGACCCCGCAAAACGTGCTAAGGCTATCGTGCAGGCTGTTACGCACTACAGTGATCCGGAGCTCTTGGCTGAAGTCAGCTGCGGTTTGGGAGAAGCTATGGTAGGAATTAATCTCAATGATGAGAAGGTTGAGAGATACGCTAATAGGTCCGAGTAGCGAAAACCGAAAACAGAGCAGAAGCACATAGATTGATGGGTGGAACAACGTGGTCATGTTTCTTTCTGGTTGTTACTAAATCTTAGCATTATTGCTGTTGTTTATTTTGTTCTCTTTAGTACTGTGTCGAAACAATTTAGATTTCTTTTATCTAAGATGCAAAACTTGCATTTACAATATAAGTCAGTCTATTTTAGCCATATAAGATATTGAAATTGCTTCGATAGGTGATTTTGCGTGTTTAAGGATCGGCCATAGTTGCTTTATCGGTTGTGTTTCAGCTGATCACATTAGACCAAACGATTTGGGTGAAAAGTAATATAGGTTTATACATACTTGTTGTTTGTGACGAGTTCTTCTGTGTTGTTGGTTGTATATTCAGACAGCAATTTTTGGAAAAGGGCATTAGATCCTTGTATTAGCTAAGTAACTAATATTGTTTGTTTTCATGGCTTAGATTTTTTAGAGAATTTAGCCATACCTATCCTAATTACGATAGAAAAGCGAACAATTCTTTACGATGGAACATAGGAATTTATTGGATTTTGTTCATATTACGAACAATCTATGATGTTTTCCTCTCTTACTGATGTTGTACGCCTTTTGAGTGGTGGTCAAGTAAGGAATTATATTAGCATACTATGCTATGCTTTAGCTGGATATATTATCTATGTCAGGAGCTATGACTTTGAAGCAATTAGTGGATAGTCAATGATTGACTTAACTTGACATGCTTCTTCTTCTTGACTTCTTCTTTATTATTATTGTTGTTATTATTATTTTTTCCTTTCCTGAATAGTTTATTTTATTTATATGGTGGCTTATCTTCCTTTTAGTGAACTCTCTGGTTTACTCCCTGACTGAGAGCAGTCAATACTGTCATAATCTATGTACTATTTTGTCCTGGAGGGTTTATATCGGTTTAATAGCATTCAATTTCACGCAAGAGCTTTTGACATTTTTTTCGTCCTTTATGAGGTCAAGTATTAGACTACATTTTCTGTTAACTCTTCCATTTATTCTGCTAATAGTTATCCGAAGTCTAAGCATAGTTTGGTTGTTTCTTTGCATGCCTTTGTCTTCTGCATGGTTCTTACATCTCTAAATCTGCTATTGAGGGGGCTTAAACTTGGTTTTGCTGAAATTTGTTCATCCCTGTGGAAGGGATAATCTGATAATTTGGACAACTACTTGTTCGCCATAGTTTATTTTTCAGCTATGTTGCTTTTCCATTTGATGCATTGAGTCTTGGAGTTATTGAGATTTGAGATGATGTGTCTTATAGATTACATGTATTTGCTCTAGAATAACCACAGTTATAGAAGTAGGAGATAGAAGTCAGGGTTTTTTGCTTGTATTAGCTCTAGAATTACTACGGTTATTAGAGTAGCAGATAGAAGTTGGGGTTTTGCTGCATGTGTTATCTTATACAGTGTTTTTATTTTTTTTAAATAAATCTAGTAATTGTCTCTTTTTCTCTATAGCTGATTTTGCAGGTATATGCTAAATGTTTTATCATTATGCTTGCTGCTGTTCCAATCCTTCTTTTTCAACTACATCGGTAGCACATATGTAGTACTCATGCCAACATTGATTATAATTGTGGACTTGTACTTAAGGAGCCCTAAAGTGGTTGACCCTTATTTGAAGTTTGTTGATAGTGCTGACTCCCAGTATTATTTATAAAATTATGGTTACTCAGTGGATAAATACTTTGCCTTGTGGAACACTAAATTTCTTTCGGACGTTTCTTGATATCTAGGACTCTTCATCATCTTATGACCAGTAAAGTATTTTCCTTCTCCTATTTCTGAAATCATGGTGCCATGATCTCTGATTTGTACTTGTTGCTGCTTGTTCTTACAATCCTTGACGTGGGGTCATGCATATTTTCAGCTGTCCAGTCATAAATGAAGATTGCTTCACTCACCTCCCCCAGTGTATTTTTAGAAGCATTGATCTTGTAACTTTTTTTTTATAGGTTAATTATTGGGATATGGATCTTAATTTTCATTCATTATGTTTATCAGAAATACAGGTATATTTTTTTAGTGTTCCATCTATAATTCTTCAATTCTGCTGTCTACACTTGCTTTTCTAGAGAGCTCAATATATGCTTGATGGAATTTGATGCTGGTTCTTGGTAGCACTGCTGACTGGCTCAACACCCGAGTTAGGGAATCCAGGAACACTCTCAGATTGTCTTCAGAGCTTCTTCTACTTGGGACTGATAAACTCTTCGTTATTATGGTTTTGTGTTTTGTGTTGTCGATTTCTGCCATTGGCATATGCTCCTCTCCGCCCATGCTAATCATGTTTCAACAGCCGAAGTTTTTTATTTCTATCTTTGCTACAGAATCCAGGTGGGTGGAGAATGATGTCGATTTAGGCCAGGGTATAGAACTGTTTCAATGTGTCTGTCTTTGTCTTTCTATATCTGAAATTTCTAGTGGGTGATAACTTCTACTAATTGGGTGGTAAGAGAATTAATTCCAAGCCTTAGATTAGCTTCAGTCATTAGCCTTGCATCTTTAGTTTTGCTGTTATTGGGGGATAAAACTTATTTTGACCCTATAGAGAAATTGGTGTCTGGAGAGCTAACCAGGTGAGGAAAGGATAATTGTCGGAGTTGAGAGGGAGACCCCAGTCTGAGATGGGTATCTGGCCGTGTACGTTGTCATATATGAATAAATCAGCAAAAACTGGTTTTAAAATTTTTTTTCTTTACACAAAGCAACATTTGGTTGGTGGGTATAAACAGCGGCCTATTTAGGGACGGGAAGACTTAATGCACTGGAAACTTTACTTTGGGATGGTGGAAAGGGTTGGTTGCCTCTTTGGAAACCGAAGCTATCGAGACAGTGAAAGTCGGTAGGTTTCTTATGCATGTCCTCCTTCCCGTGGTAGGAGTTTTATGTTTTACGTACAGTAAAGATCTTTCATCCCAAATTTGCAGGGAATGGTTACTATGGCATGGGCTTGCTAGCATGCATCAAGTCCATGGATAGACAAATTTGCATGGTATGAGTTTATTATGAATCACTTTATGGGTGTTTTTTCTTTCACGCACACATATATTTGTTGTTTTGTCTTATATTTTAGCGTTGCATTAATACCAGATGTTAGACTAATAGACATCAAGAAAATACAATATAGCAGACACAGAACAACTGTGGAAGAGGTATGGGATAATAGATAGAGATAAGATATAGATGAAAGTAAAACCCTATTCTTCCATAACTTTCTGACTCATAAATGAGCTGTGTGAGTGTGAGTCGGTTGAGAACACTAGAAAATGAAAAACTGCTTAATTATTTACCATGGGAATGAGCGATGTATATATGCTTTCTTGTTGCAATGGCGCAAACCGTGCATTCTGAGTTGATTAGCTTCCCTTGTGTATGAAGGACGCCTTTCTTTGCATGTGATTTGCCTGCGCATGCACTTGTGATTATGTTTACTAAGATCTACAGAGATCCTCTGGACCAGATTTAGGAATGAATCACTTTAGGAATAGGCATGAACAATTTAGGACTTGTTTCTCTTCAGGGCATCATGACATGACTCCGGTGTACACAAACAATACAGTTGAATTCATGTGCGAGAGTTGAGCTGTATTCCTAACCTACCCCAACCATTCTCTAATATGAAAGGAGGGCCAGCCGGTTGATTTGGTTTGATGTACACCACGTATCTGATCTACTTATGTGGAAGAATGTTAATAATGAGTGATATTTTGTTGCAGTCTACATTGAGCATTTGAGGTCCAAAAATTATGTTAAACTCAACATTTGAGTTATGTATAATGGTGAGATTTTTTTATAGTTCTATTCACTATTTTAACATATTAGTTTAGTATTTAATGTCATCGTTTAGTGTTATATATATATATATATTATATATTAAATTTTTATGATTAATAAATAAATTAGTGGTAATTTTAAATACCGAATTAGTGTTATAAAAAACACGGATGAAGCATGAAAAATTCTTACAAGGTTATATCCGCCAGTTATTCTGGACGCAGACTTCACGTCATTTGAACATAGGCACGTCATTAGACCATGATTACAAATCCAAGTGCATAATTGTGATCTGAAAGCCATATTAGGTTGAGCAATTACGTTAAACTACGGACTCTGACAAATCAATGTTTGAGGGACTTTGCATGCTGATTTTCTTCATTTGCTTTTACTTGATATTTGTTGTTTGGACTTTAGTTTCCGTGGTACACAAATTTTATATGAATTTAAATGTTGTGGTTTGCCCGAAATGCTTTGGCCTAAATAATAGGATTTTATAAGTGAACCATTAGCTTGTGTATTTAATTTTGTAGCAACATAATTTTATGGTTTAATTACAATCTGAATCATACCAAATCAATATCGTTGTTTAGAAAAGTTGTTAATTCAAGTCATATGGTAAGGTTTATGATGTAAAACTTGTGGTTTGGTTTAATTTCATGTGAAAACCCGTGCCCACCCCAAGATTAATGATGAGTGAAGATCTCTATAAGTAAGACACGCTTTAAATTCGTGAAGCATTCTTGATTGTTTGCATTACACTAGAATCCTTATATGTGAATCTTCCATAAAATTTTAAACTAGCCCCTAAACCCAAACCCATCATGTCATCATCCAACAGCGTCAGGATGAACTTGTTCTTTGCTAATGTATTTAGTTCATTATTATTATTTTCAGTTTTTAGGAGCACTAGAAAACAACAAACGAAGTGGTGCGTAAATAGTCTGACGATCATCAGCGATATCCCAGTCTTGCATTAATGGATCCAAGCAATATTAAAATAAGTAAGGGTGTTGGTTGGGTTCATCTTTCCAATTTTTAGTGAATCGAATATTTTTATGATATGTTTGATTTGTGGAATGGAATAAGATAAGAATAGAATTGTAATTTTTAATGAATAAAATAGAGAAGGAATATATATTTTTTATGGTTTTTTTGAGATTTTATAAATAGATATGGAAATATATTGGGAAAAAAAAAGGAATGGTTATTCCTTTAATCTTATAAAGGAATACTAATTCCTTATTTTGCAACAATAATAATTTCATAAAATAATTAGTCCGCCAACCAAACACAGGAATAGATTTATAGGAAAAGAATTACTATTATATTTCATTTTTATAAAATGAACCAAACATTTCATTAATGATTTAAGGTTTGGAGTTGAATTGCATCAATTGTAGATCAATTTAGTTTGGTTTGAGGCACTTCTAAAAACCTAGATCATACTGATAGCTTTTCAATTATCTTTCCAATAACATTACTAGTATAATTAGATATTTGACAAAAATATAGTAGATATTCCAAAATAGAGGCGATATGAAATTATGCAATGATTAAGTGGATAATTTCCCTTAAGGTGCTAATTTGGTGCTCCCTTGTTGATATTGAATGCTAGGGGGGAGTAGCATGGAAGATAGATTGGCATTGGAGATTACGTGGCATCAATAAGAAGCTGGCCACTAATATTAGACAATGAAGGTGGTAGTTCCTTAGTGGAAAGGAAGTGTGAAATTGTGTGGTGTGATTATAAGGGACTAATAGTGAGAATTAGGGTTAAGGAGGACTAAGGAGTAAAAAGTTAAATAAAGTAAAATATGATAACCAACAATATAAAGTAGTTTGATTCGAGTTTAATGGTTCAATTTAGTTTGACACCTAAATCAGATAGTAAATCATTTGGATCTTTCTCAAATCAAACCATTATATTAAAGAGTTGCATCTTATAGTTAAATTTTGTTTAGTTTTGGTGAATGGCTCTTGGAGAAAGGGTTTTAAAGCTAGTTCAAATATTTAAGCAATAATCAAGTTTCAAACGCCATCCTTTAGCCTCAAGAATGGACAACATTTATGTAGCACAACTTTATGAATCCATGATTGAACATATAGTTTAAATGAGTTAAATTGAGATAATATGGTATTGAGTTTAAAATACTAACTAGAAACCTAAAGAGAGGTGAATTAACTTTTAATCATTTTTTGTTGAAAAATACCAAATTATGCAATGACGTGAACAAAATAATAACTATGAAAATGAAAAGATAGCAAGAGAATTCAATGTTGGGTTTGCCACCACCCACCCAATCCCCATAAATAGCAAATGTCTCTTAAACAGTTTCTAACATTAGGTCCTCAACAATAGATGTTCATATACAAGAGTTTATCACACAAATAAGCACAAGTATAATACTTTTGAATTACAATAAATAAGCCTATTAGTGGACTAGACCTCTCTCAAGAATTGAGTAGAAATTGATTTATAGAAGAACAAAAGAATTGAAGAATGTAATAATGTTGAAGTACAATATTTTGCTCAAATCAATGCATTAAAGTATATTTATAGCTCATTCAAAAAAAAAAATAGTTACTTGATTTTTCCTTAGCATGAAATGTTGATTAAAGTTATTCAACGACTATTTTGCAAACTTCATTTGAACCAAGTAGATGGCATTCAAATTTCACTTGACAATTTCGTTCAAATCTCATTCATAGAGTCAAACAAATTCCTCCCTCCCTACAAGAAAGAGAAACTTAAGTTACTTTGTTTAGATTTCACTTAGTGAGATTCGAATAAAATGCTTTATAGCAAAAATGGCCTTATTTTGGAAAAACTTATCAACTAGCAAACCATTGATTACAATACACTACAGCCCTACTACATCATACTAGGGCATCTACACACCCATCGTACTGGACTATAACACATACAAACCCATTGCACCACCCTATATACACACTACATCAATCAATCATATCAAATTGTTGCACTAAAATCTTGCACACGACCACACTACTAGACCCATGCAATTGATGAATGATCTATGCATTAGACCCTTAACCTTTCAAGTGTTGCACCCTAAAAACTCATCATGGCTTATGCAATCACTTCCTTCACCTTTGCCACTTACACCTAACCAACTAAATTCCTTCACCTTCATGCACTAATGGTGGATCTTCTTCTTCTTTTCTTTTCTTTTCTTTTTTCTCCCTATTTTGAATACTTTATGTAGGAGACAGGGTTATATTTGTCCTTGTACCCTTACACCTATTCTATTCCAAGATCTTTTTTTTTTTTCTTTTTGTAAACTAAATTAGGGAACAAAAATTCCCTCAAAATTGTAACACTCATTCTATTTCGGCTCCTTTCCTTTCAGTAGACCTAAACATGATGTCAATGTTACACCAAAACCATCTTTCCCCTTTAAATAATATAAATTGACAATTAATGCCATTATGCTTCAAAACTATGAATAAGTATGATTTCTTAACTGTGTTTTTGTAAGACTAAAACTGACAAAAAAAATTACTAATATGAATTACTCTAATAACAAAACAAACATGAGACTACTCATAACTCATCGTTAATTTTTTTGTAATTAGGAATATTCATGGAACCAGGTTGAGAATCGAATTACAAAACATAATTCTTTTATATTTCATTTGGTTTGCTGTTCGGTTCAATGATGGTCTAAACAGTTTATGGTTTGGTTTAAGGGTTGAACAAGAGCAAACTACTTTACCTAGAATAGATTGTTTCTTGCTCAAAGTTGGGGGGGGGGGGGGGGGGGGGGGGGGGGGGGGGGGGGATGGGGTTGCTTGGGGGAAGCTTCATGCTTTGATTTTTGAATACTAACAAAGAGGCTCAAACCCTTATGGTGGAAAAGGGAAAAAAAAAAAACCGACACCTAACTTTAAAACATTGACTCTAAATCTCTTAGTCCTCAATGCCTGCACTTCTCATTCATTTTACTCTTACACATGCTAGTCTTTACATTATATTAGACTTTCATTCTCAATTCACGCATCTATTGAGTTCACTCTCATCTCTTATCTCCATCTCAATGCCTCACTCTGTCATAGTCTCACTCTCATCTTTTAGTCTCTCTCTAATCCTTAATTTGGTAGGCATTCTATAAGTGTGTAGTCCATTTCTCCTCTCAAATTACCTGTTATGTGATGTGGATGATTTAGCAAGAAATTTATAAGCTAGATTCAAGTAGAAAACTAAGCTCCTTTAAGGGTTATCCATAATTCTTTTGTTTTTTATGCACATATATGCATTTACAATCTGATTATTATTTTTTTTAATGGAAATCATGCTTTAGATTACACAATTAAAAATTACAATGATAGATATATAATGTGAATGATGAAATGTTATCAAAAGTTCAAAACAATTAGGCATTTTCAAAAGTGATTCAAATTAAATTGATCAAAGCTAAACCACATTTAATGCGATTCAATTTAAAATCTCGAAACATTAAAAGTAGTTTGATACACTAGTAGTTTGAATTGAGCCGTTCAAATGCAATTCAGTTCGATTCGACCATGAACATCCCTATTTGTTACCATTTCTTGCTACTTTTATTCATAATCTTGAATTTTAATCATACATATTTCTTATTTGTTCTAAGATTTTTTTTTTCATTCTCCAATACTAATTCCATATTATGTAAAAACAAATATATGAAAAAAAAAATGAAATTTTCATTATGTAACATTTTAACGAATGTTTACTACACCAATTAACATTAACCAAAAAAATGGTTTTTATTTTTTTTAAAGAAATAAAAAAGTTAATTATTAGAAAACATACTTATGCTTCTACTTGTTTTCACTTTACTTGTTTGTATTTTAGTTATTTTTTCTTTGGATATTTACGTTTTCCTTCATTTAAAAAGGTGATTTAGACATTAAAAACAAGCACATGGTTCATGGAATAGAAATGTCTTAAAAAAGGGGGCAAAAGCTCTTTCTATTTTTGTTTCTCTAACCTTAATATTCTTAGTTCTTTTTTCTTTTTTTTTGTCACTAATATCTCCCATGTGCTTATTTTAATGTTGATAACATCCATTAACAAAATTCATCTTGCAAATAGATTTGTGTTTTCACACTTCTACAAATTATTGATATGTAATTTATCTTTTACAAATATATGAACTATGTTGTGTCTATTAAATAATCATTAATACTTGATTAAAAATAGTACATAAAATGTACATATTTCTCTATAGATCCTTAAATCATGCATTATATAGAAATCTTGAACAAGAGAAAATACTACGCTTGACAACTTCTTATCTTAGGGTTTAAGAGTAAACACAATGTATTGTTTGGTTTGATTTAGGAATTTTCGGTAAAATAGTGTGGCTTGAGATTCTAATAAGGATATGTGTATATTATGTATTATTTTTAATCAAAAATTGACAATTATTTAAAGAGTGCAAATTAGCACATGCATTTGTAAAATGACAAAACATAAATCAATAAATTGAAAAAGCACAAAGGGCTTGTTATATTTTTTTGTAATTTATCTTTCTTTTATTTTTTTTTATTCAAGTGACATAATTTCCTTTCTCTCTCCCTCTCTCTCTCTCTTTCTTTCTTTCTTTTTTCTTTTTCTTTTTTTTTTCAAAACATAAAGTTTGCATGTGTGCTATGCTATGCAATCTTAAATTTCCGTTTATATATATATATATTATTTTATGTTTTTTTTTTCATTTTTTTAAACCTTAGACCTCTTTAGGTTTACGTACTTAAATATTGTATTTTTTTTAAATTACGTAAATATTGTACTCGCAACAACTGATCCTAAAATAAGTTTCGAAGATACGAATGACGTTTGCGACTTTAGGATTAATAAAAAATTTTAAATTGAAGGCACATACGGGGTCCGTGCTTTTAGTATAAATTGTACTACAAGGCATTGACCTCACTTTAATCCCATCATCCAATTTTTTATTCTTTTTTACATTGACCATAGATTTAAGAGTAAAAACCATGTGATAACAATACACAAAATAAAAAATATAAATACAGTAACAAAGTAAAATTTTCCATAGAAACAAAATAAACTACTCACATCAGATCTATTTTTTTTCTCTCGTTCACACACAGGAAGAAGAAGAAGAAGAAGAAGAAGAAGAAGTGATTCTGCATAGGAAATGAAGGATTTGAAGTAATTTACCCAAATCTAAACGTTTTCTCAATGAATAATTGATTGTGGTTTTTTTTTTTTTGGAAAGTTGAAGTTTTTTTTCTTATTTGTGTTTGATGTAATATTTTAGGAAAATATTAATGTAATGTTACATTTTATAGAAAATGTTACTGTTTATTGTTAGTTTGTAATTTTTTAAATATGATTTATATAGATGTTGTAATACGTAACATGTAATGTTAATTTTTATAATATAATGAGGATTTGTTGTTATGACGAATATGAAATATGTAGAATGTGGAATAATTCTTACAGCATTATAAAATAATATGGAAATTATTGAAATATTTAGCAGAAAAAATATTATTAAAAAATAATTTCGAACAAATATTTAGAAAAAAATTTGTTTGGAAATAATGGAAAAAAATTTAAAATTTCAAATGTTACGAAATATTTTTATTTTTATTTTTGCAATTTTTAGAATGTTATTGGAAAATATCATTTTTTAAAAAGCTCATAATTTTTATATACTATGGATAGTGAAAGAATGACTGACTACGTGAATTTGATAATCTATGCATTTGGAAATATTGTAGCTAGTAACTAGAGATCGGAGTATGATAGAGATTTAGTAAAAAAGTTGAAAATGAAAAAAAAAAATGTCAACTACAACGAATTCTTATATAGAATATGTTGCAGCATTCGAGTCGATCTAACTAAAGTGGAGTTTCAAATAATTCATAGGTATCCTATATTCCATGGGAGTAATAATTATTATGCGTTGATGACAATCAGAGATGACGAAGATGTTGAAAATTTTGTTGAAATAGTTGAGTCATATGGAGATTGTGGCATATAACAATTGTACATCAAAATTGCTGACAATTTTAGGGGGGCCTCTGTAAGGCAAACATTTGATATAAGCAACCAGCCACATTTGTCACATGACATTGTAGAAATGTAGCTCGAGTTGTTGACATTTCAACCCTCAATTCCAATGTCGATGGAAGTGAATGATGAAGATGAAATAGATAAAGCAGTTGCTCTAGTATTATAATGACCAGACACACAGGATCTGCACATGGCTCATGTGGGAGCGGATACTGCAACTGACACCAATGGTGTAATGGTGTTGAAGAGGAAAGTAATGATAACGAAGAGAGTTCCAATGAGAAAAATGAGAAAAGTGAGAACAAGGGAGATGAAGTACTTGAAGAAGACTCTCCAACCGTACATACTTACTCGAGACAATTAGGGCCGGTAATGCGGGCCAAATGGGCCAACCTGCCCCGACCCGCACCAGCCCGCGGGTCGTCGTGGGCTGGCCCGCAAGTCTGGCGGGTCAGGAAAGTCTGCCCGCCTAGCCCCGCGGGCCATGCGGGCTGGCCTACGACGACCTGCAATAATTTTTTTTTTGTGTATTATGTAAAACAGGCGGCCAGCGATGGTAGTGCAACGTCCAGCTGCGGAGTGCGAAGGAGAAGGTGTGGTGTGCGGGGGTTTGGTCGTGTGGGCTGCTGCCAGGTGCCAGCTGCGTGCGAATGAGGTGCCGGCCGAAACCACCAAACGTCGGTGTTGTCACGTCGAGCTACAAAGGAGAAGGTGCGGTCCGGTGGCGCCGGCGGTGTGGCCCAAGTGTGGGTGTGTGTGGGCTGCTGTGGACGGCGGTGCCATCACTTCAGTCGACGTCGTCCTCAACTCCTCGTCTCGTCATCGTCACTTCAATCGACGTCGGTGTCGTCAATCGTCTTCGCCTGTTGGTCCTCAGTCCTTAGTCGCAAGTCTCGCGGTCGCGGGTCACTGACTCAGTGATAGAGCACAGCATAGCAGTCCTCAGTCCTCAGTCGCGGTCGCGGTCGCAGGTCACTGTCACTCGGTGGTTGCCGATCGGTGCGACTAGCTTAGTCTTCAGTGACTTGTTCATCGTCCTCAGCGACCGCTGACTAGCAATCAGCAATTTTTTTTTTCTGGTCCGCGGGTTCGCGGGCCAACTCGCGCCCGCAGGAACTTGCCCGCCCCACCCCGTGGGGTCACGCGGGCACGGATCAAAATGACCTGCAGCTTCAGCGGGCCAAAATTTTTTACCCGCCCCGCAATTACTAGGTCTAGAGACAACCGATTTATCAATCAAACTAGGCTGAACCACTAAGCATGGCAATTAGAGATCTTGTTCTGTATTGCAATTTTTGGGGTGATAGTGGTTACATTTATTTCGAGTAGGAGTAAACTAATATTTGCAGTGGTTCGAGCAGTAGTGACAATTTCTACAGGGGCATGAAATTCAAAACGAAAGTAGATGTGATTCAAGTAGTGAAGTCTTACCATGTGAAGAACTATTGTAACTTCACTATTGTAGAGTCTAATCCACTGTTGTGGTCTATTTATTGTTTGAGAAGGGGTGACAGTTATAAATGGAGGCTTTGGACCTGAAAGAAGAAGTTAGAGAGCATGTTCGTGGTGACGAGATTCGAAGGTCTACACACATGCAATAGCCTGTTGATTAGTTAAGATCACCCATAGCTGGATTGCAATTTCCTTGCTAATCGATTTGTAAATCTTCTTAGGGACAATCTTAATATGAATGTGTTTAAGCTAACTTTTGTTATCGAATAGGAATTTGGCTACAAGATCAGCAGGAGACGAGTTTAGGAGGGAAAGAAACAGGCTATTGAGCACATGTATGAGAACTGGGAGAAGTCTTATAATGAACTACTTAAACTTCTTAATACAATAGAAAATACAAATCTCGGAACATGAATAAATTAGGGGTAGAACAGATCGAGTACCCTCAGTGTGTTTACTTTGAAGTGGGAATTCTAGGCATTTAGGTCATGCATCATAATGTAGAGAATTCTTAGACCAGCCATTGATGCCATTTTTCTTTATAGGAAGTACACTCACAAGTTGCTAGTTACTTATGGCGTTGATGGCAACAACCATATATTTCCGTTGACATTCAGTTTGGTTGATCAGGAGACAGTTAAGACATGGGGCTCGTTTTTTGAGGAAATGAAGGATTATGTTGTCAACAATCGTAAAGGTCATGAAACCATTTGCCTTATATTGGAAAGACACGCAAGCATCGGATCAATAGTCCAAGAAGAAGCAAATGGACGACGGCCTCCATTTGTGGTATGGCGGTTCTGTCTTCAACACATTGCATGGAACTTCAACTCAACATATAAAAACACCTAGTGCAAGAGGTTGATTACATACGCTGGGTTGTAAGCATAATCTCACAAGTTAAATCCCCCTAACAGCTGCATTATGTACATACGCGTAGCTCAATGGATTTACTCAACATCAACATCAGGTGAGATCATCAAGAACATATTGCGGAGCCATGTCATACTAATGCGACCCCCCTTACCGCTAGGCCCCGGCCTTACCTTCAGCGGTTCTTCACATATCGCTCCCCAATTTAGGTAACTACTCTCTGTAACTGCCTGACCATCTATAAGGAGTCTTAACGGGATCTCCACATCTTACAGGGTAATAGTAAACTCTCCTATTGGCATATGGAATGTTTGCGTCTCCGGTCGCCATCGCTCTACCAATGTTGTAATCATGTGCCAATCTAGGGGTATAAACAATAGGCGGCTTGCACCTTCAAATCTAACCAAATGCAAGTATGGCTCCATTTGAAGATTGAGGGGGATGGCGCGCTTGTCACGACGAAGTGACAACTCACGTCGTCGAACAGCGAGGGTTGCTTGATCCTATATCGATAACACGTGAAATGTTTTACTATTCTTAATGTAACATAAACTAATTGATAAGTGAAAGGTCGTTTACCTCTCTATCCCAAACGACTTGTGATCGATGTCACTCCTATTGCATCAAGACTGAAGGATTGAAAGGTCCAAGCTCCATCTATTATCCAAAATAAAATATATATTTAAAAATGTAGTATATGTTATCATCCATATACTAATTTACGACTGATTAGCGACTATTTACTATCTAATTAATAGTTAATTAATAGCAACTAAAGTTTACACCTTATTTTACAGTAATAGACAAATATATTATATGTACAATCAATACCAACCTTTTCACTAATTAATTTTACAATGATTAATTAAGGACATATTAACGACTAATCACCTTTAAGTAACAGATAATTAATAATTACTTAATTTTATAATTAATTCTACAAAATCATATAAATATTTTATATTTGCAACCAATACAAAATTTTCACTTATTAATTTTATAACAATTAATTAACACATATTAACGACTAATCATCTTTAATTAATGGATAATTAATAACTACTTAATTTTATAACTAATTCTATAAAACTATACAAATATATTACATTTGTAACCAATACAAAATTTTTTACTAATTAATTTTATAACAATTAATTAATGACTAATCACCTTTAATTAATGTATAATTAATAATTACTTAATTTTATGACTAATTTTACAAAACCATACAAATATTTTACATTTGCAACCAACACAAAATTTTCACTAATTAATTTTATAACAATTAATTAATACATATTAATGACTAATCACCTTTAATTAACGGATAATTAATAAGTACTTAATTTTATAACCAATTCTACAAAACAATACAAATATTTCATATTTGCAACCAACACAAATTTTTCACTAATAAATTTTATAACAATTAACTAATGATTAATTATCTTTAATTAATGGATTATTAATAACTACTTAATTTTATAACTAATTCTACAAAATCATACAAATATTTTACATTTGCAACCAATACAAAATTTTTTACTAATTAATTTTATAACAATTAATTAACAACATATTAATGACTAATCACCTTTAATTAATGGATAATTAATAACTACTTAATTTTGTAACTAATTCTATAAAACCATATAAATATTTTACATTTGCAACCAACAAGAAATTTTTCACTAATTTATTTTATAACAATTAATTAACGATATATTAATAACTAATCACCTTTAATTAATAAATAATTAATAACTACTTAATTTTATAACTAATTCTACAAAATTATACAAATATTTTATATTTATAATCAATATAAATTTTTTTACTAAATTTTACCATAATTAATTAATGATATATTAACGATTAATCACCTATAATTAACAGATCATTAATAACTACTTAATTTTATAATTAATTATACAAAACTATTCATATATTTTACATTTTTAGTAGTATTTTTATAATAATTTTATTGGTTTGCAGTCTTTTTATATGTTTATAGTAAACTTTTTTCACAACTTTTATAGATTTGCAGATATATAAAAAGAAAATCATTATAACTACACTTTCAGTTTAAAATTTTTCATTAATCCTAAAATCGTAAATAGTATTTATATTTTTAAAAATTACTTTAAAAATAATTATTTTAGATATAATATTTATATAATTTTTTTAAAAATCATAATATTTAAGTTCGTAACTTATTCTCTTCGCTTAAACCAAATCGAGGTTGTGTATAAATGCCTATGTTTATAAAATTTTTCAAAATAAAGACGTTTTAATTCTGTCGCTGGCCTATATTAGCATCGGCAATGAGTGATAATCATTTGGTCGGATCGGAAAATATAAAATAAAAAGTCGAAAAGCAAAAGGGAAAGATAATTGTATTTTTTTTATTAATTTGTTGAAAATTTGGAGGTAAAGTTTCATCAATTGCAGAATTATGCAATTTTTATGATTTTTCGAAAATGTCCTCGATAAATAAAATATAAAAGGTAAAAAAAAAAGGCTCTACTCGTTAAGAATAAAGCTGTAACTTTTGGTCCAAAAGCAAGAAGCCGCTGTAAATTCCTCCGCATTGGAACGAGTGATTTCTTGTGGGGCCAGAAAAAGTGGTTCCTGTCACCTTCTATATCCATAAAGCAGCAGTATTTCATTCCGGGTTTCGTTTTGTTGTCGAGGTTGGGTTTGGGTGAGATAATAACGAAGAAAATTTATTAAGAATTTAAAATACATTAGTATTTTTTTAAAATTTTATTATTTAAACTGTATAAAAAGAAAATTTTAATTTTTATTAAATATATGATTTTTAATAAAATTTCTTAATAACTTTTCCCATAATTTATCATTTTCCTATGTTAGAATATGTCTTAAAGGTTAAAAAAAAAAACATTCTTATTTTACGATCTATCTATAATGTATTATCATTACGAGCCTTTAAATGAATGAGCTCTACGTAAAATTTGGTTTATATAGATTGGATGTGTTGATAAAAATTTGCAATGTATGGATTCAAAAATTCTCTACCGAAAATCCCATCAAATTAAGACATGTTTGCCTTACAATTTTCGATACAAGAGTTACTCTTATGCTAAAGGATTTAAAAAAAAAAAACTTTTTCAGTATTGTTTATGTATTTTCCGAATAAGCAAATTTATGAAAATGTAAAAAAAAAAAAATCTATTTTGTATCTGGCTAGTGCATTAAATTGACTTAATATTTTCTTTTCACTAGTCGGTAAAGAACAATATAAAAATATATTGATTAATATCTTATTTTAAAGACCATCAATTTTTAATACAATAAACAGTATGATCTAGTATGATTAAAAATATGATAAATAATAATATAGTAAAGCTAATTAGAGTATGGCTTGTAGTGAAAGGAATCTATATAATTATGAAATAAACTAATTATGTTTAGTTAGTTTTAAATTTTTTTGTTGATATTTAATTTTGAATGATATAAAGCTTGAAAAAAATTGAGAATTTTCACAACATATAAATATCTTTTTTTAAGGAAAACAAAAGCAAAAATAAGAAAAGAAAAGATACTTACAATATAAAAATTAAATTAACATAGAAAGTCTCTTTCTCTTTTTTTAATCATATCATGTACTTGCATTTTCAGCAAGTAGGTGGTAATTTTACGCTTTACTTGCAGAGTCATCTTCCGATATTTGAAAACTTTATATAATAATTGTATGTTATTGATGTCCTACCTAAAACTTTGTGTAATTGATAAGTTGTAATATTAATGAAGTTTTATTAAGTAAAGAAAGAAGAAAGATTCTCTCACTTTGCAACTAAATATATTTAACAAGCTTTATGTTTTCACATACTTTTTTATTTTCTTATTTTGTTTTTTCCTCCCAAATATAACTACATACTTTAAGCACGTCCTGAAGGATCATCAATCATCACAACACATTGATTGAATAGCCACGTGATCTTCACTGCATTACAATAATGAACACTAATAAGTAAAGCAACCCCAACTAAAGTCTAAACAACTCCACTATACTACATAAAATAATGAGAAATTACTAATGGTACTTTTAAGGATACTTGATAAGATTTTGAATGAAGAAAAACTGTTATATTTTTATATACATTTTTTTTCATATTTTAAAATATGTATTTATATCAAAAAATTTAAAAACATTTTTAGTTAAACTTTTAACAAGTACACAACCATTATCCAAACCTTTAGTAAATGTTTTAAGCACATGTTAACATAACTATAAATAATAATTCTTCAAAGAAAAATATTAATGGGCATCACATATTTATCAAATATGAAATAAAGAAATTTTCCACTTTTTATATATTTACTTTATTTTCTAAGTGAAATTAATATTAAAAGTGCTACAAGGTGTCTTTTTAGATAAGGATGTCTTTATAAGTTTAAATCATTTTTACTTTTTTTTTTTTCATTTTTGAAGAGAAAACAAAATGGTCCAAAATTGAGAGCATTTCTATTCTTTTCCATCATTTCATGCTTTTTCTGCTTTTTATTAAAATTGCGAAACACATAATTTCCTTCCTCCCACTTTAGACGATTTCCTCTGCATCCAAACACAGCGTGAGCGTGAGTTACTCCTATAAATATTCTACTCATATAACTATTTTTTTAATTAACAAAGTGCTTGGTGCGGCGTGAACAACTGACAACACATCCGACATCATCGACTTACATGGAATAAAACGACAATGAAGAGCTAAAAACACACATTTCACTCGTATTTTCCCAAGTTCATTCATATTTATCTCCGCCAACTCATCTGCCATAATAAATTCTTCCTCGTTCCTTGCGAACCGTTGTATTGGCATTGACTTCTTCACTTCCTCCCTCTTCAAGTCTTCACCATCATAGATTCGATTCGTAACACAAACAGAAAACTGAATTACAGTGTTATCAAGATCAGGCTGAACGGCATCGTTTTCGTGTAGTGAAACGAAAAAAATGGGAAGTTACAGGATGTGTTTATGTTTCACTAGGAAGTTCAAGGTGGCAGAAGCTGAACCGCCCCTGGAAGTCAAAGAAGCGTTTACTAAGTACGCTGAAGGTGGCGCCAACATGTCGGTCGAGCAGTTACGGCGGTTCCTGGAGGAGTTTCAGGGACATAGTGGCGCGTCCGCTTCAGATGCTCAGCGGATCCTGGAACATGTCCTTCACAAGCGTCATCACATTACTAAGTTCACGCGCCACTCTCTCACGCTCGAGGACTTTCATCATTACCTGTTCTCACCTGATCTTAATCCTCCTTTTGGATCCGAGGTACTATGTTGTGTTGTTATAGAGTGAAGCCTGTTTTTATTTTTCTTTTTCAGTTTGGTCGATTAAAAGTCAACTGAGTACATTTGACGGGCTTTTATTTAGTTGGCCATGTAGCTAAACTAAACATAACGTTCAGCTTGCAGTTTCTTTACAATTTCAATTCCGACTGCCAAATTGTTGGTGCAGAAAAGAAATTTGACAGTTCTTTCAATGTTGATGTTTCTGTGACTGATGTTGTGTGGGGAGTCACAAAACTAATTTCTTTGTCCCACATGAATGTTACTTCGATGATTGGTCATCAATAAGTTTGTGAAGATAAATTCAACCACCTAGCTCTTATAAGGATCTTGGGTTCAACTATCTTGCAGGTTCACCAAGATATGACAGCTCCCTTGTCTCACTATTTTATATTTACTGGCCACAACTCATACCTGACAGGAAACCAACTAAGCAGTGATTGCAGCGATGTCCCAATCATTAAGGCGTTAAAGAGAGGGGTGAGAGTAATTGAACTAGATATATGGCCAAATTCATCAAAGGATGGTGTGAATGTTCTCCATGGAAGGTATATAATCCACGAAATAGCACTTCTATTTTTGATTCATTAAAATTTTTCTCTCCATCTATTGTCAAAGCCTCTCTGTAGAGCTACTCTTCCCCTTTTGATTACCGAGATTAAAAATTGGGGTTGCTACACAGTTTTAAGTAACTATTATAAACTGTTTACAGTTCGAAGTAATTCTTGTGTAGAACGGCTCTATATGGACTATATCAGGATAAGGAGCTAGTATCAAGCGGATGGTACTTATACGTTGTACTTACACGGTCTATAGAGACCAGGTCTATGTTACATTTTTCATACGGTCTATAGACCAGGTCTATGTTACTTTTTTCATACACACAGAGTCCAATCTAAGAAGATTCGTTTCTTAACTATCAGCACCAACAGTGAATTTCCTAGCAGTAAAGCTTCTTCTTAAGGAAAGAATACACATAAGGATTATGAAGCATAACAGTGTAATATGGACATATCGCTCATGGGATGAGCACCCTTTATTCCAAGAGAATATACGGGTTATCGTCATTATCCCATATACCTATCCTTTATTCCCGTTTTGTTGAGTTCTTAACTTGTGGATGTAAAAAGCTGCATTTTCCTCTTTATGCAACATCCAATGTTTTGACAGGACATGCCCTTCCGAAATCTTCTATAATAAATTATTAAAAATGGTTAGCACATTTATATATTCTAATTCTAAAACAAAGGATATACCCCTCTGATAACATCACTATCCAATATGCCAGCAGGACGGATAGTGGCAGTTAGATATAACGTGAAACCTAAAGTGCAATATCAATTTTCATAGAACCATTGAAATATATTTTTGCAATCTACCCTCTATTGGAATCTCGTTGATGATTAACGAGCAACTGTTTCTAGTTTTTGTCAACACATAAAATCCATATGTTTTCTTAGATTGGACTATGGTCAGGCTTCAATATGTCTATTGAAATTTGATGAAATACTTTCAACAGTTTATTGAGGAGAATCATATCATTCTTTCTTTTCGCATCACATGGTATCGGACCCAGTAATATATTATATCATTCAAGCCTGCTTAAATTTAATTTTTGTCGATTACATGAATTTTTTTATTAATTTAGAACCTTGACAACTCCCGTGGAGCTCATCAAATGTCTGGGATCTATTAAAGAGCATGCATTTTCAGCATCTCCGTATCCTGTCGTGATAACACTTGAAGACCACCTCACTCCAGTTCTCCAGGCTAAAGTGGCTCAGGTAATTTTTACCAAAATTTAAATTGGTGGGAAAAAGGAAAGTGGCTGCATGCTAAAGTACTGATTAAGTGTTCTTCCTTGCGTTTAGTAATACAATTTAATCAAAATTTCTCAGATGCTCACACAAACATTTGGCGACATGCTGTACTATCCTGAAACTGACTTAAAAAAGTTCCCTTCTCCGGAAGATTTAAGATACCGTGTTATCATATCAACCAAACCTCCAAAAGAGTATCTTGAAGCTGAAAATTCCAAGGAGGATAGTAATGACTCAAAGAAGGAAAAGGACTCAGATGATGATCTATGGGGGAAGGAGCCATTGAAACCCACAGATGATAAACAGCATGATGAAAAGGTAAATTAGCACTTAAGATTTTTCATAAATGCATTACCTCACTCCTTAGCTTGTTGAAGTAACCCTTCTTCTTCTTTACTTCATTTTCAAAGTAATCGCTGTTTCTCACTAACAAGATCTTGTTGGCTTATTCCTTGCAGAGTGATGAAGAAATAAGTGGAGAAAGTCAAGCTGAAGAAGTTGATGAATGTGAATCTGTGGTATGCCTTCCAGGAGGACCTGCTTATAAGCGTCTAATTGCTATCCATGCAGGAAAACCAAAGGGTGGACTGAAAGAGGCCTTAAAAATAGAACTCGAAAAGGTTAGGCGCCTCAGTTTAAGTGAGCAAGCACTTGAAAGGGCGGCTGAATCTCATGGGACGGATATGATAAGGTATGAATATCAGCAACGGTGAGCTGCTCTTCTTGCTGCTGCGGTTTTTTTTTTTTTTTTTCATAGTTACAGCTAAGTATCCCATCGTCACAATTAGGTTTACTCAAAGGAATTTCTTGAGAGTATATCCCAAGGGTACTCGATTTAACTCCTCTAATTACAAACCCCTTATTGGCTGGATGCATGGAGCTCAGATGGTTGCATTCAACATGCAGGTATGGTTCCCTCCCTAGTATATCTTTGTTTAAGGTTTGTGATACTGTTCTTGTATCATTAAGTAATAAAAAATAAAAAGGGTAATAAAATAATAAGGCTACAATCATCTATTTAGATCAATTGTTTGTGCAGTTATCTTCAACATGGGATTAGAGCAAAATGTCATGAGTCTAATTTTCTGCATAGTCGTTTCACCCCATTTAGATATATTTGACGGTTTCAGTCAAAGTTCGATGCATAAATGAGTGAGAGTAGTAAGTAATAATATAAAAGTCCATACAGATTTACAAAATTAACCTTTTAGATTAGTTGATTGATGAGCTGAATTAAATGGTTATAATATCTAATTCTCTTCATAAATATCAGAGCTATTGAAGAACAGTACTCAATAGATATAACATTTTTATGAGCAACTACAAGCTTAGAGCAAAAGAATATGAAAGTTGGTGGACGAAACAAAAGAATTTCTCAAAAACAGTGAGTTCCTTTCGAAATGTAGTCTTACTTGCAAGAAGATAATACATGCACTTGCTTTGAGCATCTATCATCTATGAGAATGATTGAATTTAAAAGTGAGTAGAAAATATTAATGTAGATTATTTAGGGACAAAATAGTCATTTAAATTATTATTGTATTAGGGTTACAAGTGTACTCTCTTGTATATATACTCATATAAAACTACATTTATATAGTAATACGACAACAACCTTTGATCACCACATCGTGAAGAATACAACAATCTTTGACCAACCCACCTTGGCGAATCTAACTTTTGCTGACTAACCTCCAATACTGAACCATACAACCTCCTATTCATATCTCATGGCCGACCCTCTCACCACCATCACCACACTCCAATCATCTTTTTTTGTTCCCTCACTATCATAGCACACAAACTCGATACACCTACCATCCACCATTGGACCTCTCTCCCTCTCTGCATTGCATTTTCCTTCACACTTCCCACCATCTACCACCGGACTATTCTCCTTAAAGCGATCTAACTAAATCCCCTTTCCTTTACACATTACCGTTTCCTTGCCCTCACTTCCTCAATTGCACCACCCTTCACAAACCCTAACTAGCCCACCCTTTTGACACCACTAATCTAGCCTCTTCTTTTCCTAATAACCCACCAATTCCCTCTTTTCACAATGTCACCACCATAGTCCCTATTAAATTGTTAGCAAATAACTATTAGTTATGGCTCTCCCTAATGACATCTTTTCTCATTTCTTGTGACTTATATTGCTATGTGGATAGTACTGTGTTAGCTCCTCTATCTACTATCATTCTTCCTTCAAGCACCACACAAATTCCCAATCCTAACTATGCAAATTGGTTATGCATCAATCACTTAGTTCATGTACTACTACTTGCTACCATTTCTATGGATATACTCATGGAAATCTATGATATCTCGGCAGCTTATGACATTTGGAATGCCCTTTAACAATGATTCATTGAGAATTCCCTAGCAAGGGAAATGGAACTTAAACAATGTCTTCTTTCCCTTTAGATGAATAACTACACAATGATGGTTTACCTTCATGAGCTTAAGTCTATAGCTGATCAATTAGCTTCTCTTGGACGACCTCTCAACTCCATAGATCTAATATCACATGCCTTTCATGGTCTTTCATGGGAATATGATGCACTTGTTATCACTCTGACTTACTCTTCAATTACTCTCACATTTGAACAAGTTTGTGCCAAGTTGATCAATCAAAAGTAATGGATCAAGTCTCATGACACCAATGACTTGTTTGCCTCTATTGCTATTTCTCTTTACACTTAGAATAATCCCCCACGTGGTTGAGGTCATGGTTATAGTAGAACATGACCCGAGGGGTGTGGTCACACCATAAATTTTTCCAACCACATAAATCATCATCAACAATAGGGAGCTTTGACTCCTGATCTCAACTCCTATTGTCTCTCTCACTGGCCTAGCTCATTAGCTTCGACATCTAGCTTTTCCTCTCTCCCTCCCCTTACTTGTTAGATATGTGAAAAGCTTAGTCATTCAGCTTTACAGTGTCATCATAGGTTCAATGATGCTTATGCAAACATTCCCCTATCTTTTGTTGCTCTCTCCCTTGGTGAGATTCATGAGATTGTCTGGTATCCTGATTTTCGAGTAACACACCACATGACATCGGATGCAAATATGCTCTCTAACTTGACTCATATGTGGGAATTGACAAAGTGATTGTAGGTAATGGTGCATCCTTATCCATATGTTACATTGGTGATCTCTCCATTCAAACAAATTGCACTTCTTTACATCTAAAAAATGTATTGCATGTTCCATCTCTCATACATAATCTTCTATCCATCATTAAATTATGCCATGATAATAATTGCACTATTAGTTTCGATAATTCCTCATTCTTTATTTAGGACTTAAAAAGTGGGTCAGATACTCCTACATCGGCAAACTAGACCTCCACTTTATCTAGTCAACTTGTCTTTTGTTCACCCCCCATAGTCATTCATTGCATCAATTGTTCCTAGAGTTAGTTGGCATTCTTAGCTCTACCATCCCAATAATGAAGTCCTTCATCATCTCACCATAAGTTGTCGTCTTGAAGTCAAGCCCACTACTCAGTTGTCTAGTCCATGTTAGTCATGTAACATTGAAAAATCCACACATCTTCCCTTTCCACATTTAACTCATCGAGCACAAAATCCACTCTAGAATGGTTTCAATGAAATAACCTCTTGGGTTTAATCACCCTTACTACCCAAACCATGTGTGTAAACTCCAAAAATCCCTCTATAGCCTCAAATAAGCTTCTTGTGCTACTTTGTTCTCTCAGTTTAGCAGTTTTCTACTTCAAATTGGTTTCAATAAAAGCAAAACTGACACTTTCATGCTTGTCTACTCTCAAGGTCCTGACACACTTACCCTCTTGCTTTATGTTGATGACATTATCTTGATTGGAAGCAATTCATCTTTTCTCTATCACTATATTTCTATTCTATCACGTTAGTTTGCAATAAAAGACCTTAGTGATCTACACTTCTTTCTTGGAGCTCAAGTCAAACTACTTCCTCACAGCATTCACTTAAGTTAGTCCCAATTCACTCTTGATCTTCTCAAATGTCATCATATGCACTTATCAAAATTAGTGAAAACACCCTTATTACCCATAAGTCAACTCTTTGCCCATGGTTTTCCTCTTGTCTAACCTCATTACTTATCATGAGGTTATGGGTGCACTACAATACCTTACTATCACTCAACCAAACATCAACTTTGTGGTTAATCAACTAAGCCAATAAATGCATCAACTAAATACAAATCACACGTAGGTAGCTAAATGAGTCCTTAGATACCTATGAGGTACTATTTCCATGGGTGTGCCCATTGTTCGAACATCTAGTATCTCCTTGATCACCTTTGCCGATGTTGCTTGGGTAGGCTGTCCAAACACTCATCGTTCAACCACTAGGTATGCTATATTTCTAACTTATAACCTCATTTCATGGCGATCCAAGAAACAACCCATATTATCTTGTAGCTCCATTGAAGCTGAATATTAAGCTTTACCCTATGTAGTTGTTGAGTCTACTTGGATCTATTATCTTGCTCATGAGGTGGGGTTCTTATCCAAATATCTATTATACTATGTTGTGAGAATCTTGGTGCGGTATACCTCTCTCATAATCCTGTTCAGCATGATCGCACTAAACATGTTGATATTGATTATCACTTTGTACGTGAAATGGTTGCCTCTGGTCAAGCTCTTGTTTGTTATATCTCCACACGTCATCAACACTCAGACATTCTCACCAAGAGCTTATCTACTATAGCATTTTTTTTTTTTTATCATTGCACCAATCTCATGCTAACTCGCACACCTTGAGATTAAGGGGACGTATTAATGTATATTATCTGGGGACAAAATACTCATTTAAATTATCATTGTATTAGGATTACAAATACACTCTCTTGTATATATACTCATGTAAAACTACATTTGTATAGTAATACAACAAAATACACAACATGTTACATTATACTTATGTTTAAGTGTTCAGAAAATACTCATTGCTTCAAAAATTTCCTTTCGTGTTGATTATATGAGAGGCTCCTTTCTTGTTGATATCATTATTTTGACTTATCCTATTTCAAGAATTGCTTTATACTTCATTGAATGTTAGATGCACTTTACTTTTATCATTGAAAAAAAAAAGTGTGTTTCATGGTAGTGATGCACAACCCCTTTTCACTCCAAATCTACTAAGAGTAAAAGCTTATGAAGGGTGTACAAAAATCAAACACCAATTATGCTGCTAATCGCTTACATCAATTTAAATTGGACTGTTGACGCGCACTACATAGTTGATTAAGCAAAGTTAAAATATGAAATATATCCTTAGGAATTATGTTGAAGTATTCTAGTTCTTGTATTGATCATAGGGTTATGGTCATTATTTATGGCTGATGCATGGGATGTTTAGAGCCAATGGAGGGTGTGGCTATGTGAAGAAGCCTGATTTTCTGTTGAATGTGGGTCCAAATAATGAGGTTTTTGATCCTAAAGCAACATTGCCTGTAAAGACGACATTGAAGGTGATTGAGTCGTATATCCGTTCGTTCTTCAACTCTTCATTTCACTTAAATTGATGAATAATTTTATGGTCTGGTTTTCAGGTTAAAGTATTTATGGGAGATGGATGGCATCTGGATTTCAAACAAACTCACTTTGATTTATATTCTCCACCTGATTTTTATGCCAGGGTATGCTTAATACCATTCTATATGAAGTACTTTGCTTTTGTTGCTATTCTACCTATACACTGCATTGCTATAGTCTTTTTTCCAAGAGTCTTTGGGCCTATAGAGTTGTCAAATTTACATGAGAGGATAAAACATTTGCTCCTATACGCCATTTAGTGGCAAAGCATGTGGCTTTGTGTGGTTTATTTTATAAAATCCTACTTGCAATTATTTTCATTAAGAGCTCGATTGGAAGATGGTGCTGAGGATAAAAAAAATATAATTCCAAAATCTTTCATATTCTTAAATTTCAGTTCTCTTCCACTAATTATCAAGATTCTGAGGAATAAGGAACCATGGGGTTATATTTTTCAATCCTCACTTTCTATATTGTTACTTAATTTGGGTTATCTGGAATCCTATTCCATGAATAAATGGAACGAAGCTGTAATGCTACCCTTGAGCAGGCATCCGCATTTGGCTTCCATGTGCATCAACAGATAGCCAAGTCTCTATTCATGCAATTGATGAAATGGGATTTGAAAGTGCTTTGTTTTAAGTGTTGGGGGATTCCTGACTGTACCATTGTGACAGCAGGCTATATATTTGTATTTCTCTAGAAGTTGGTTGGCATAGAGCCTGTGTTTGGAAATTTTTGCTAACTAATGTAAGTATTTCTTGTCACCAGCAATTGAATTTAAAGAAGGGTGAGCGAAATCCCTAAATCTCTGCAATTGTTGGTCTAAACTTTGTCCATGGGATATATAGTTGGCTGAGGATAACTATCTGAAAACTATCGAATTACAAAACATGCCAATGCAAACTTACTTTACTAATTTGGAAACACTCAGTCCTGCCGAAATCTAGCTGGTGCTTGTATGAATGGAAATCCGATTGCATCAAGAGATTACCTCCAAGGGCCTCCATACTCACTGTGCACCTCAGAAAAGATTTCTCATGTGCTTCTTGCATTATGTTTTAAATACTTGGCTTGGTCAAAATATGTGGGCAAGCAATTAAATTTTGGAATCATATGATTCGTAAGGATTCATTCTGTTCAGATTATAAAGAAATAGAAGGAGAACAAAGGTTAGGTGTGGTTACATGTTGAAATAGATGTGGATCCAATTTTAATATGAGGGCTAAATATTGTGTGTGTAGAAAAGTCAATAGAAAGTTTCATGAAAAACAGGTGCACACGCTTACTTCACAAACAAACAGCAGCCAGCCGTCTTATAGTTTTTGTTCCCGAGCATTAAATTCCAGATGCCTACTTCATGAAATCATAAACAAGCATATAATTGTGTTTCAACATATCAAACTGGATGTGGAACAGGTTGGCATTGCAGGAGTGCCAGCTGATACAGTAATGAAGAAGACCAAGACAAAGGAAGACAAATGGACTCCCGTCTGGAATGAAGAGTTTACATTCCCATTAACCGCTCCCGAGCTTGCTTTACTGAGAGTTGAAGTCCATGAGTATGACATTTCCGAAAAGGATGATTTCGCCGGCCAAACTTGCCTGCCTGTTTCTGAACTAAGGACAGGGATCAGAGCCATCCAACTCTGCAACCGCAAAGGCGATCCATACGCCTCCGTAAGGCTTCTAATGCGATTCGAGTTTGTGTGACTCATCTTGGTTGAAAAATCCTTTTACACGTGAGTTTTAACCTCCTTCTTGTGCCATATATGTCAATAATGTGTATCATCTTGAGCTGCAAGTACATTCATGTCCTAGACCCAAATATTCTTTATCTTCCTCTCCTGTACTCTCTTCAGTATTCATTTATTTTTTCTTCATCAAAACATGAAGATGGGTAGTAAAACCACCTTTTTGGTGAAGGGAGCAGGAAATGGCAATCCTGAGGTTGCTTTGTGTTTTCTTTCTTCTATTTTTTTTAATATATATATATATATATATATATAAAATACCTCTCCATGGTAATTTACATTGAATAATAAATTGGTTGTGCTAATGAATGTCTCTTAGCACTCGATAAAAATTGTTTGTGATAACAAGAAGGTTAACCACACTTGCATGAAAATGAATATTTTTAGAAACTTTTCCAAAATAGGCAGAGGAAAATGTATCATGTATGATTTAAATCAATTGCCCAACACATCGATATCAAAACTGATAATAAATTCATAGTTGTATCCCATTTTCTCTTTATTTTCATTCGCCTTTTTTTTTTTTTAAATGTGTCGCTAGTTTTTTTTTTCCCCCTCATTTTACACGTATTTGTATGCCCTTTAAGTATGTTCCTGTGTTTTTACCGACTAGAATGTGGAGAAAATCGAGGGCTGTTCACATTTTTGTACTTCAATTCGTGCATGTCCATCCCATGTTATCATTCCTGCTGAGTTATTTTATATAGGAGAGAAAGCAGAAAATGGGATATAAATTTAGGATTTTTCATAAATAAGATAAGATAAGATACCGAGTGGTGTTGATTAAGGACAAACAAATACCATCCAAATCAATGGCGGCTGGCTTATGCTGAAAGTAACAAATTTTAATTCATTTTTGGGATGATTGCCAATCCACCACTACTGCAGATCTCACCAAAGAGAATATATGATCCTTAAATTGTTGTTAGAATCACAAAACTATTGCTAACAAGACCACAACTAGCAATGATTTTGAGATAGACATGGTCTAAGCTTGTTCTGAACCTATATGTGGGTTTGGAGGGTTTATGGGTCTATGGTGGTTCCAATTGCTAGATATATGGATCCAATGGATCTACTGGATTGGAAAAAATATTAAAAAAATAATTAAACAAATTTAAATTAAGATAATATTGAAAATTTAAATTTTTATCATGTGAAATAATAGAAGTTAATTTACATTTATAATATTTAATATCTGATAATTAACAACATAAAAAATAAATATACTATAAAAGCATATTTGGTTAAATATTTATATACTCTATTCAAAGAAAGTTTTCATTCCTTAATAATGTGAGACTAATTTTTTTCCTAAACTTTTATCTTATATTTTCTACTTGATAATTCTCCTTTAATTTATTAATAAAATAAGCTAAAAACTATTAAGAGTTTTAGAGTTATTATTTCTATTCATGCAAAAGATATATATTTTAGAGGTATAAATGTCATTTGCCCTTTTTTCTTCCATTAAAAAATAGATATCACTAAATCAATGATAGAACTAACTGAAATTCTGAATTGAGAATATGGACATGTTGCGGACATATTCATGAGTCCCAATTATACAAGATGTAAAATACTAAGCATTGATATTATATATATGTCACGCTTTGAGCAATTTGAAGCCATGTTCTCATTGATCTAATCTACCCATGAATTCTTCCAACAGAATAAACGAATGATTTGATCTATAGATTTTTCTCCTTTGTTCCACACAAAACCTATTTATCACACAAAACACACACACACACACACACACACATACACATAGGCACATCACATTGCAATTCACATGAGTGTCGTTTGCCTTTATGCACAAAGACAAGACAAAACCAAACAAAACAAAAAAGCAAAGTTTCCTTAAGAAATTGGCTCAAATTTGGATTTTTCAAATACCTACAACATTGAGATATTAGATGGTGGAACTTACATGGGTCTGATGTTGGACTTAATATCTTCACGAGCCCATCATCATAAATGCTCACAATTCTTGGTTGCCTTTGAGCTAGAAGTAATATGATTTCAAAGGGTCAAGTCAAAGAGCTTTTGCGTGTGTGTGTGTGTGTTTGGGTTAATTTTTAGTTGCCTAATCAATATAAAACCTATTGAGTCCAATGCCATTGTAAGAGCAATTATAATAAAAAAAAAAAGTTGCCTATAGGGTAGCACATGTTCTTTAAATGTAGATTTTTCAAATTTCTTGCCTACATTTGCTAAGGACATTTCAATTTATAACGTATGGCTGAGACTATAATGTCCCTATCTTCTTGAATAATATGATTGATGGAGCTTTGTTAATGGCTTAGAATGCAAGCAAAGTGCGAACAAATGTGAGAAAGCAAGTTGAATTGAAATGATATAGTATTAGACTTCATTTTAAGCTTGATCTAAAAAATTACAATTAGAGTTTGGCTTAAACTAATACAACTCAATTAAACTCGTTTATATTTGTTCTATATTGAAATTATTTTTCTAATTATAATAACGTTAGTGCATGAATTTGACTTAAACCTAAACTCAAGCTCAATTAAACACGTAATTAAGTCAAATATCATAAACCCTAAACTTGAGCTTGATTGGATAATATATCCAAGTAGTTCAAGTATATTGAGTTCATATTCAAGTTGATATATAGACAAACTTGAGTAACTTGAAAGTATGTTGGATTTATTTACTCTTAACGAGGTAAAGCAAAATCGATTTTATCTCAATAAATAATAACTATGTATAGGATAGATAAAAATAATAAATATATTCCTCAATTACTAGTTGGGTTTGTAATGAGATATATGAGTATTATCCTAGATGCAAACACATAAATTTAATACATTTAATTTAGGGAAAACTACATTACTAGTCATTAACATTTATCTATTTTTCTATGTGAATCCTTATATATATAGTTCTCAATGTTTTAAAACTTTTTTATTTGAGTGATTTTGTTAATTTTGCTGAAAATCTAGAAAGAGTTGACATGTATCAATTTTTTCTTTGCCTAAAATAATTAATATAATAAAAAATATTATTAAATACATTGAGTTAAATATAATAAACATTTAGAAAAAAGAAAGAAAGAAAAGGCTAAGAAGAAAAATAACAAAAGTCATTGCAACCTAGCTAGTGGACATACATCCAAAGGGTAGTGAGGTACCGCCTTGAGAGGGTTAAGTTGTCATCAAGTTATGCAATCTTATAGTTGAAAAAAAAAATAAAAAAAATAAAATAAAAGAGAGAGAGAGATTTTTCTTCCTTTATTTGTGTGTTTTTTAGGATGGTAGGTTACACAATACACAACCATGGGTGGTTAAGGAACTTTCCATGCATTTCTTACCTTGGATTTGCCACCACCTAGGAGTGAGGTTATGTGACCCTTCAAAGGTGATAGCTACTCATCGTTGATCTTAGACACCTAAGGTCCTAATTTTTTTTAAAATTTTTTCTTTTTAAATTTTTTATCACTTTATTATATTATCTAATTAAATATATTTAATAATATTATTTTATTAATTTATTTATTGCAAACCAAGCTAAAGTTGGCATGTATCAACTTTTTGATAAGCTTTTAACTAAATGACTTATATAGAGAAATTTTATAACATTGAATATTCGAATAAAAAAAAAGCTTAAACTAAAAAATAGGGTAAATAAACATTGGAATAGATATATACTTTCCTTGTTAATTTATTACATCTTGTACTCTTGCAAAAGAGAAACAACTTTTCACTTCTAAGTAATCTTTTGGTGATTTAATCACATGGATTGTTAAGTTAATACAGTGCAAATAAAATATATTTGACTTGACTTTTGACAAACACAATAAAAAAGTCCTCAACTAAATAAATAAAAAAATGGAGTTAATATTAGGAAAAATTACACAAACATTGTTTATATTTTCGCTCTTTTGCAAAGAGGTGACCTGAGTTATTATTATTATTATTATTAACAAACATGTGACTCAAGTTTCATAAAAAAAGTATTAATATTATTTTATGTATATAGAGGAACATATGTCAATATTCCATTGATGGACAATAATTAATATAATAAAATAAATTTCAACTAGAATTATTTTTTAAAATAAGAAAAAACTAGACTAGTGGCCGGTGGCCACCCCTTGGCCTTAGGGTGGCTGGAAAACAGCTTTGAATTTTTTTTCATTTTTTTTTTGTTCAATTTTATTTTATGTTATTTTTATTATATTAAGTATTTTCTATTAATAGGATATTGACACACATCCCTTTATATATATAAAATAATATTAATATTTTTTTATAAAACTTAGATTACTTGTTTGTTAAAAAAAAAAAAACTCGAATCATCTCTTTGCAAAAGGATAAAAACATATTATGGTTTTTTAATTTACCCTTAATATTAAATACTAACTCAATCATGACTAGTTCCTATTTACACCATCATCTACTTATTGGGACCAATTTTAGTTAGAACATTACAATAATATTTCAATCAACAGAAAAAGAGACGTTATAGTATCTTAGATCAAGATTGTTTTTCAATGGATCTAAGGAAAAAGGACGTCTTATACGTTATAAAATGCTTCAAAATATGATTCTAAACTAGAACTTAAATCTGGATCTGGATCTAACCTTCCAGAAAAAATAATTTATCCATAATATGGTAAAATTTAACTTTGAATGTGATTTTACGTTAGAGGATAAGTGCACGTGTAAAACTTTTTTTCATTAAAATAAAATATAAATTTTGAATTTATATATTATCATATATAAAAAATTATTTAAATCGATTTTATCTAAAAAATATATGATTTGATACAATTTATATATCGAGCATTGGATACAAATTGGGAATAGAGTTAAACATCAAACTAGAATTTAAGGATATATTGTATTTTAATGGTAGCTTACGATATTTATCTTTAGTTTTGAAAAAAAAAAAGAGAGTATGAAATCTATTTTTTTTTTATGTGAAATAATTTTGTATCTGCTGTAGGGAATAGATTCTGATAAGAAAATTTAATCTTTTTTTCAACTAATGGTATCGAATCTTAGTCCTTCAAACATTTTTAAATCTAATGACTTCATCAATTTCAAGTAACTAGTCGTGGGATTATAGACAATACAGAATAAAGCAGGAAACAACTTCGGAATTTCTCATTTGTACATCAACAAATGAAACATTGACCACGTGTATGATGATTGTAAAAATAAAAAAAAGATGATGGGGCTTCGATTGGGAAAGAATAAACGAATCTAATTGACACAGAAATTGGAAAGAGAAGCTGAAAGATGGTCTAGGCTTCTCGTAAATTTCAAAGGTACATTGTTGGATTCGAACTCAAAATAACTTATTTCTGATACCATGATAAATTTTCGAACCAACCATCTGAAAGTTTGGACATATTAGATTCCTTGTGTTTCTATATCCATTTGTTGACAATCCGTTGTCATGGCAATTGAGACGGTCGCATGCCGTTTCTCTCTTGTTCCACAAAGAGAATATGCCTTCTCCAAATCAGCAACAACATCAACCACATTAGGCCTCTCTCTACCCTCCAAATTAACACACTGTAATGCTGTGTTAGCAAACAGCTCTACTGCCTGAGCCTCGCCATTGATGGGTGGCCCAACCCTCTTATCTAGCAACATGTGCACTTGCCCCGCCGTGATCATTGTCACGGCGTATTCAACCACTCCCATTGGACCAGTGCCCCCTTCATTCCTGAAAACTGCACGCTTCCCTGTCAAAAGTTCTAGTAAAACTACTCCTAGACCATAGACATCACTCTTTGTCGTCAAGACATTCATGACATAGTATTCAGGATCTATATAACCAACCGTTCCAACCGCCTTACTTGACATGAAGTCCTGATCAGGCTCAGGTCCCTTAAGCGATAACCCGAAATCAGACACTCTAGCAGTCCAATTCGAATCCAATAATATGTTTGAGGACTTTATGTCTCTATGAATTATAGGTGGCACCGCGTAGTTATGAAGATATTCAATTCCTCTAGCAGCATCCAAGGCGATTTTGATCCTCATTTTCCATGAATTCAAAATACCACTACATTTATCAATATGTTCCTTGCTGTGCAAATGATCGTGTAAAGCTCCATTGCTCATGTACTCATAGACAAGAAGCCTCTCATGTTCGTCCTGGCAATATCCTACTAACCCTACTAGATGCTTGTGATTGAGACGGGATAATAATGCAAGTTCCGAACCGAATGCACTTTCCTTTTCCTGAAACTTCCCCACTTTCGTAGTATCAATTTCGCCTCTCTTAATTGCCACTTCGCGATCGTCTGGGAGTTTGCCTTTGTAGACTACGCCAAAGCTGCCACTTCCAATTTTGTTTTCATAGGAAAAGTTGCTTGTTGCTGCAGCCAGCTCGGCCAAAGAAAATCTCTCCGTGGATGAACCTGAGCCGAGTCCCTTATAAGAACCTGGTCTGGGCGAATGCCCATTTGAGCCATTATTATCTTCTGTTGATTCCAAATTGGCCATAGAACTCGGAGGTTCAACACCATAATCAGATTTTTTCCCTAACCAGCCACAAGCATTAGCCCATAGGAAGTACACTAATGTGCAAATTCCTATGAGAACCCCGACCGATCCTACAATAGCAAATGCCAGAGAAACCCTGTTTAGGGATCGCCTGGAAGGAGGAATTGGTTCTGATTCATTTGATGGTGGTGAAAACACGGGTGGAAGTGGCAATGCGAGTGGAAGTTCAAATTGGCATTGTCTGCAAATATTACCGGATCCATCACATAATCTGTCTGAACTTGGATAAGTACCACAAATGCTGCAAGGCGACTTGACACACGGACCAGGAATGATCACTCCTAGACCGAAATCATTCCGATAACCGGATTTATTACTCCATCCTGGTCCCCAGCAAATAACTGTTAGATTCCAGGTGCTTAATCCACATACAAAATCGACTCCAGGGACTATAGTTTCAAAAGATACATTTTCAATCCCATTGCTATCAAACTCAAACCTATTAGTCTCCCCACCCCAGCATATTACCAATCCATTCCTCTGCCTAATAGCACAGCTGTAATTTGCCCCCAGTGCAATTCCCGACCGTGAAAACTCAAAAGCCGAACTGAAAGGAACATCCAATTGCCCATGATTATTATCATTATTCCCCTTGCAAATCAAATTCCCTGAAATTGTCAATCCACACACATGAGAAACTCCAGCAACTAAACTCGACATCGAAAAACTACTGAGCTGTTTCTGAATTTTCACACCTATTGCATTATGACCCCAACAATGCACTTTACTATTGTTCTTCAAAATCCCACATGTAAAACCACTTCCTGAAGTGATTCCAGTAAACTGCAAGTCCATTTCGGGATCGGGAAACATGGAACCATCTTTCTCTCCTCTCCAGCACTTAACACTCCCTGTGGTGACCACTCTAGCGCAAACCTGATCATCACCAACAGTTAGATCAGTCAATCTAACGGTTTTGGAATAGTATATACGTTTGGGCTGAAAACTGGAGGAGGATGACGAGTTATTTGTATTCCAGCATAGTATGCTGTAGCCACCAGACCTCAGGCCACAAAAGAAAGTGTTGCCGCCAGAAATAGACTCAAAGGAGACATTGGGTTGGATTTGAATTATTTGGTTGTTTTGGTAGCATTGGATTCTTTGAGCGGTCTCACCGGCCACGATGCCGCATACAGTGTGAGTGCCGAATACTATGGCGGTGGTGGCGACGGTGCCGAGGGCGTTGACCACCGTGCAAGGTGGAGATGATATGAAGGCGATTAATAGGAGTATGGCTAGTGAAATATGTGAGGAAGTAAGTACCATTGGAGAATACTGATGAGATGCAGTGAGGATAATAGTAAAGGTTGTGTAGCTTGTGGTCCTAGATGTTGGTGTTGATGTGAGATCATTTTTAGTATATATCCCATGATCAAACATTATAATTTGCAAGATGGCTGCACAATTTATTAAATATATAATAATAGAGTTGGCAAACAGAATAGAGGAAAAAAAAATTACTAACAGATAAAGAAATAACTAGCCGTAGGTGCCTTGCCTCTTCATGAACAGCAGTTGATTTGTTGATGAAAGTTGGTGAGTTATGTTGTCTTCATATTTCTTGTTTTGGTCATACTAGCAGCAGTAGCACATGGAGAAGCCTGCGAATATTTTGCATTTGTTTAGCTTTTTGATATGCGATCTTTAATTTCTTATCTTAAGTATATATCAACTAATATATATATATATATATATATATTATATATAATTAGTTAAGATAAATAATTAGGGACTCTATAAAATACTCTATTCATAAATAAATATATATAAATTAGTCGAGATAAAGAATTAGGGACTCTATGAAATACTCTATTCACAAACAAATTCAATATAGGGCATATCTAACTTGAGTTTTGAGGGTTTTTTTTTGTTTTTTGGCCTTATTTTTTTTCTTTACAAGTTGTATAAGCTGATTTTTTTGCATATCTCACTTCATACACCTGTAAAATTGTTTTATTTTGGATGCTGATTAAGATAGGATTTGGTTTCCTCTGGCTAAAAAATCAAGAGAGCATCCAGTTCATGTTGATGCATCGCTAAGCTTGTCTTACTTTAAAGACTGTTGACTCACGGGTGGACGTCTCTTAGCACGGCATGTGCTGTTTCAACGCGCTCACCTGGAAACATTATATAATATGACTTCTTTGCTTGTTCAGTTAAATCAGTCCCTCTTTCCACATGTGGGGATCCTATGCGCTGCGCGTTTTTTTTTTTTTCTTTTTTTAAATCCTATAAAATAGCGACACAAGACATCCTGACATGTACACACGGAGCACAGAAGGTTTAGTCTGTCCAGAGAGTTTCACATTCACTTTGAATGCAGGCTTGGCCCAACTAGAGCCCTCCGAGGTAAGCGCCTGTTAGGCCGAATGGGGAGTATATGAGACCCATGATTCTTGTTCATGGCCCTGCCTCGTATCCAAATTACAAACGGGTTTTAAAAAGAAAAAAAACCATCCATTCATTGAATGGTTTTTGGGCAATATCATCTTAAAGAGGTTGTGTTTTGATTTTATTTTTTTTATCGAGATATTTAGTTATCCATTAATTGATTTATATATCAAGTGCTTTTTTAAAAAAAAAAAAATAACAAAAGTTATCTATAAAAGCTCTATATAAGCATAGTCATCATTGTCAAAAATAAATTCAGTATTAATGTAAAATCTATAAAAAATTATAAATAAATAAAACAAAATTTTTCATGAAATTAAAATCTTCATTAACAAATGGGAAGCCGAAAATGGCATCCCTCAAATTGAGGTATATAAATATATGTCTTTTAACTAAGTGAATTAAGAAAACATACCCTAATACTAAAGTTTTGTCTTAGTATTTTCTTTTTTAAGCAAGCTTATAGCTTATAAGTGGGTTTGAGTATTGAATCTAAACTTAGATTCATTAATAAAAATGTTAGAATAGATTGGTCATTTTTAGACAAATATATACTAATTTATAATCATGACATATCGTGTCGATTGGTCAATCATATCCACTCTAAAGTGGATAGTTCCTACTAAAATATTATTTTGACTTTTTGGTAAATAATGCTTATTTTTAGAAAAGTTTTGGTTGAGCAAAAGATATAGTTTCTAATGTTTTAAGGGACAACAATTCATCTTAATGGGATTTCTGGTGAAGCAATTGATCTCCATGTTCTACTTTTGAGTGGCGGGACCAAGTGGCAAGAAAGAGCTAGAAAAACAAAGTGGTGTAAGATTTCAGTTTTTGTTGATTGTTTGACCATTGAATTTAATCAATCAACTAATACATGCAGTGGTTAGGTTGTGGCCCCTCAATTGTGATTGATACTTGGCGACAATCCCCTAAACCTCTTAATTTAAGCTTTACAAGGTGGGTTTGCCTTAAGGATCAATTAATATTAATTCTCTTTATAATAATCAACTTTCTATTATCTGCTCAATCCTGAACATGTTCAAGCTATATATACTTTGTTTCATTTATTTTATTATATCTTTATATAGCTATTCAATTGTGTTATTGAATCATGTTAGGATTATTGATCACCATTGCTACTTTCAAACTTAAAACATGTAATCTCTTATATGACTGCTCATGAAACGCCATACTTGCTTGCACACTACCACAACGTTTTCAATTAGTTAACTCTGTCAAACTTCATGTCCTTTAACTTGCAACTTCTTTCTGGGTTTTGTTTTCGTGGAGTTCTCCTCAAGGCTTTAGCAATGGAGATGATGAGATCTTTAAAATTTCTGAAACTTAGGTGGTTGTTGCGCATTTAAGTGGGCTACAATTGTAGAATTGAGGTTGCAATTTATCAAGTTCTTTACCAAATGCAAAGGAGGTTCCTTTTTTTTAATTAAACTACTAATAGCATAATCTAGTCCATATTTGATAAGATACCTTGAAATTGGTTTGTTACATATTTACATATGTCCTGCCTTTATTTTTGGATTTCAAAACAAATCAAAAGGATTGCTACATACTCATTACCTATTTTAGCACTCTTGATTAAGTCTTCCTCTCATACGTCATACATAGGCACAAGCCACCTTAGCGTTTGTTTTGTTCAAATTATTCTCCATAAATATTATAAAAAGAGAAAGAAAATAATATAAGTTAAAAAGAATAACTTTGTTTAAAATACAATTATCTTCTCCTCTTTTTGGTACTTTTAATTTGTAGTCTTTTTTATCATATGTTACTATACATAATAAATTTCTAATTTGGACCTCCTTTTTTTTATTATTATTATCTATGTACAATAGTTAATGATTGGCAAAGTCATGAAGGAGGGAACATAGGGACGTTTCACTTTAAGTAAAAAAATTCTAATTGATTTAAAATAAAAGAAATAAAAATAAACATATTCAATGAAAATATAAAACCTATCAACTTTATTACTTTTTTTTTTAAATTTATTTTCCATTTTAAAAATATGTCAATATAACACCTTTTAAGTTGAAATGAAAGATTAGTTTATAAAATTACAAAAATCGATTCCGAATCAAGAATTCATCTATAGGAACTAGCATCATTGATCAAGAAAGTAGAGTGAGGATTTGACAATAAAAATGTGCTTAGTCTAAGATATGTTTAGGCAAATTTGATCTCTTATTTATCACTATTCACTACTATAATCATTAATCCAAGTTCATTTGAAGTAATATTAATAAATTTGAACTTAAACTCAAATATAACATGATTAATATTTAATTTCAACTCAAACATAATTAAATTTACTTTATAAAGTACTCCACAAACTTAAAATTGAGACATCGAGTGGATGTCCATCTGAATTTGAACTACTACCAAATAGGTTTAATTTATTTAATCTCCTATTCACCACCCGCTAGCGCAGGATAAGTTTTACCATAATGAGCTTGCTTGGGCTCGTACTACCAAGACGACCGTAACTCTAGTAACTTTATAGGCATCACATGCATTCAATTCTCATAAATTCAATGAAGCGACTACAAAAAGTGATTTCACATGTAGTCACAGTGGAGTGAAGTCACTTGAAAAGTGAAATTGGGTCACCATACATACTAAGAATATTGACAGTGCTATAATGCTTTTTAGAAGAACTTGTCATCGTACCTAGTCTAAGTTCGACGAGCATTATCAAATAGTGTTATCATTGTGAAAAGGAAATATATACATTCCTTTTTTTACTTTATGAGCAGGCATTTAAGTCTTCAATAATTAAAATTTTTCATATCGGTACTTTCATTCAAATTTGTGAATTTATTATAGTATGTATATCTGGTATAACAGATTTAAATTAGTGATGATATAATAATTTTTTAATAATTCCCAGATTATACACAAGCTTAATTACGTAATAAAGTGGTAAATTTTAACCTTACTTCAACTTGAATTTCAAAACTTCGAGTTTAACTCATATTAGTACTCAACAAATTTGAAATCGACTTGATTAAATTAATTTATGTTTGATTTATTCAATTTTTATCTTTCTAATTTAAATTATTAATATTTGAACTTGATTATCATTTATTTTACTCAAATTCAATTAAACTTATAAGTTAGTTGTACTAAATATTACCAAATTTAGACTTGGTTCAACTGTTATAAAATTAAGCTCGAATATATTGCATGCAAATATAACTTATTTACCACCCTATGCTTTTTTTTTTTTGGCCAAGATTTAGTACCCTGTGCTGAACAAGTACAATAGCACACAGTTTATTACTTTTAGCCATTATGTCTAGTGAAGAGAAAATGGAAAGAAGAATGTTAATTGCTCTGCCATGACACTTGCGAAGGACCCAGAAAAAAAAAAAAGTTTTTTCGTCTTTTTATGAATGCATACTCAGTTCTGAAAAGAAGAAAATGTTCTATTATGGACTTGTTAACTAATAGATCTAGTAATTATTAATGAAACAAAAAAATTATAAATTGTGAGAAAAAATTTGAAAAAATCCATAAAAAATTTATATATTTAATAATAATGAACCATTTATTCTTAGAACATATTTATTCATGGAATACTTAAAGAGTTATTTAAGATGCTACATCAATATCTTAAATAATTTTTCGTTTTAAGCAATTTTTCACTTTATTCATGAAGTACTTAAAGATATACTTAAGGTTAAAATTTTTAGCATTTCTCAAGACAAAAGTCAAAATCAAAGACTTAAAGTAAAAAAAGAAAAAAACCTAATAAATATGAGAATATATGTTAAGCAATGGGACTTACTGAAGTACGCAGGTGTTTCTAAATAAATTGAAGTACTTAAGATTCATCAAGAGTATTTAGATGCTTAGTATGAAAATATGTATTAAGTACTCTCAATAAACATGCTCTTATACTGTCTGATGAGTAAAATTTAAAATATATTATTAATTTATTTCAAATTCTTTATGGATTTTCTGAGTTTTTTCTTTTCTTTTGGAAGCAGGAAAGAAGAAGAAGAGGAGGAGGAGAGGAGCAAACTCTACTATATTTATTATTTATCCCATAAAGAGAAAGGAAAAAACAAACAGTAGAACTTGTCTATCATTAAATGTGGCTTTGGGATCTTTTCTAGACATAATGATGCAGGTGAATTTGAAAGTGCTGCCTGTCTAAGGCAGTCTTTTGCTTTAGTGTTGGATCACAAGCCAGTGACCTTTTTCCACATTTGCTTCTACTTCCACAACGTTGGCGGGGTTGGAAAACAACACTTCACGAAAATTTAAAAAATAAAGAGGAAGAAATATTAAAATATGGCCTTTTTTTTTTATTACTTATTTCTATACCAATTTACACAGGTGAAGCGTTACAAGTTCAAATTTTGTGTTGGAAGGTCAATAAGTAGTTGTAATGTTTCATCTAACAATTGGTAAAAAATTTGGAATTCAAAATCTTCACTAATACCTTCATAATCCTCATCTTCAAGCTTCCATTTCCCTCCAGGGGCTACCCAATTTAATTGCAACATTTCACTGTCACTAATGTTGCATATCTTGGTCCATGTTTTGGAAGACCTAGGATCAGGACTATCCGTCTTCCATGGTCCTACACTTTTGCCTTCAGATGTATTTAATTCTTGCTCTTCCTCAATAGAAGTATTGTCATTTTGCGGAGACGTGAGTCGGGATTCGTTGGTTTCATGCTCTTGGGACTTTTTTGTCGTATTTGATCCTTCCAATGTTGAAAATATAACCTAACGTGTTAGTTCTTGAATCAATTTCTTGACAAGAGAAGAACCGCTCTATGCTAACATAAATTCAATACGAAAACAAGAAGAAAAAGGGGGGGAGAAATGGCATTGACAAACCCAAGAACTTTTGAAATTGTAACAACGCCAGCAATTTCTATTCCAAGACAGTACAAAGTCTATATTTTATGTTAATATATATATATATTTGTTAACTCATCACTTTTTTAGATTTTTTACTTGATTAATTTCATAATTCAATACTTAACACAGATCAAATCGGACGATAAATTGATATAAGAAAACAGTTATAACCGTGTACATCGATGCGGGAAAAAAAAAAGAAGAGTTAGTGCAGAATTGAGGAAGAAATTATGTACCGTCAACTTTTGACCAGCTATTTCAAAATTCCTAGTAGCACCTAATTTTATTATTTTTCATGGTTTCCCAAAATAAAGAAAAAAGAAACAAGAAAAAAAATAAATAAATTGTGCATAACAGCAAAGGGAATTGCCGAAATGTAAACAGTAAACATAAACCACTTGTATATCGATTAAGTTAAGAATTCAAGAAAATCAGACTCAAGTCTCAAGGCTACACATCTATATATCCAAGGTCATGAACTTATCTGGACGCTTTAATTTAATAAGAAGATAAAATTACCTGTTGAGATTTCAGGATCACCGATAAATGTTCCAAAATCAAGAACCGAAACCGGGCTTGATTCTTCTGAGCTGCGCTCGGACTCGACATCCTTAGTCGAAATACCTTGTTTCATCATGTTCTTCCTCCTACTCCTTAATTGTGTGAGATCATTCATGACCCCGTTGCTAGCAAGCTGTCCTGTCATATTTTGAGAATCCTTGACATCTTCCGGCTGAACCATAATTCTGCCTTGAATTTGATCACCGGGTGCAATCATTTGATCAGGATTGGCATTTGAATCACCATCGTTAGAGTTAGATCCTTGATTTTCCTTGTTGTCTTGCTCTTTGATTCTTGCTCTGGTTTTAGACTTTTCTCCTTTTTCCCGTTTCCCTTCTCCAATAGTGCCCAATTTTCCTTTTCTTTTCTCCCTAGACTTTGTTTCACTTCCCTTTCCAAACGTAAGCACAAGGAATTCCTCGTTTTCAACGTCGAAATATATCGGTGGCTCACGAAAAGACAAAGTAGTATAGACGGCGGGATCCGCCTCTTTCTTCAATTCATCAACTGAATTCGTCGACCGGCTTCGAGTAACCGATTTAGGAGATTGATGGGGTTGAATTGGCAATGTTTCCAACCCCATTAGTCTCGCTACGATCCCGGGACTAGCCGTGACATCTATCATTTTCTCTGTAGCCATATGTCCTCGACCTTTATCACGCTCCATGTCACATGATACTGAATTGGCCTCGGTTGTGTGATCCGAAGGGTGAGTAGGGAGGCCTCTAGAGCAAAAAATTCTGCGCAGCACGCCCGTGAGGCACCACACGGTGTCTCTCTTTGAATTGTATATATCAAAGGAAGCACTAGTTGTAGTGCAAGTAGTGGATGAAGAAAAAGAAGAGTGTAATAACTTCATGATTGAGCAAAAGAAAAAATTGAAAGAAGGTTTGTAATGATTTGGTGTAATGTTATGAGTTTTTCTTTTCAGAATCTGCAAAAGGAAGGGTTGATTTAGGAAAAACGAAGAGAAAAGTCCCAGAAACAGAAAAGAAATAGGGAAAAGACTGAAGAGGGTGTTCAAAATAAATGTTGCTAGTGGAAAAGCTAAAGAGTGAAGAAAGAGTAAAAGGGGATGAAGAAGAGGCGGGCTGTGTATTCAAACTGGTCAAGCCAAGCCAAGCAAAGCAAAGCAAAACGGGGCTGATCCACAGAGGTGAAAAAAAGAAACAACAGGAATATGTCTCCACAGCGTGTTGTGAAGTCAATTTTGTTTTTGACAAAGTTTTATTTTATAGTGTGTTGTGTTGTGCTGGTCTGGTCCAAACATGCAGTACACTGTTTGGGTCCTACAGATAAAACTGGTAATAGGGGTTGCGGGGCAATTTTTGATGAGGTAGAAACAGGATTACAAAGACATTGCACGAAATGGATAAAAAAAAAAATCTTTAAAACATAGTGAATAATATAAATTAATTATACAGGACCTCCATTCATTTTTTTAATTAGTTAAATGAAATCGAGATGAAATAAAATAAGGAGAACGATCACCATGGACCGATAATTTTTGTTAAGCACCCGTATCAGAAATAGGAAGGGTTTAGCATGAATTATAACTCACGGGTCCATGGCATGGCACATTAATAAACAAAAGTGACGTAGGTTTTGCAGGAACAGGATTATTGGTGAAAAATTACTAAAGTTGTTAAAAAAAAAAAAAAGAAAGAACGAAAACGGGTTGATTTGATATGTCGATGTATTTTTTTGGGGTGGGGGGTGGGGGGACAATGAAGAGGATGCATGGGATTAGTTTTGTCAGAAGTCTGTTTTGGTGTGGACCGAGGAAGGGATTTCTTTTGCAGCCGAAGAATATGACTTCTTTTTGTTTTGGTGTGTGTGCAAGCTTGTTGTGTTGTTGCCTTGCTGAGTTCAAAGTTCAAACCATCTATTAACCATAGCAAGCACGTTTTATGAACAATATTAGGGGTTATAAAAAAATAACAATAATCTAATTTGGGCTTTTTCTTTTTCTTTTTTTTTTTTAAATTAGCAGATGCAATAACAAGTATATAAGACTAAAAAATAACAAAAAAATAAACTTCACCATACTAACCAAATAAAAACTCAAGTTTGCAATACTAGAAAATATCCATTAAAAAATTAGAATGTTAAGGAAGAATATAATGTAGTCATTTTTCTTTTTTTCTTTTTTTTTTCTTTTTAAGTGAGATGGGAAATAAGAAAAAATTAAATGAAATATGAAATAACTGATGATTTATATAATTACTTATTACTAACTAGTTTTCTTTTTAGGTAAAAGGTTTAATTCAAAAATTTTATATATTACATCAAAAATTCTATTTCTCTTTAAGTAGTATAGAATAGGAAGATAAATAAGAATTAAGTACAATATCGCATTATCTAATTAAATCTATCAAATTGGGTTTACATAGAAATCTTCCCTTCTCAAACTACAAAAAATATGCTTCTCATATGAGTAGCTACTTTAAGCATATTTGAGTGGTCATTAAAAATGTGATTCAATGAAGTGTTTTATCTTAATTTTAGAATTTATTAAAATAAAATACAACTAACATACAATACATAATATATGTACATATAGATAACATCCATGTGGAAGTTTAGGATTTTAACTTTTATTTCTTTTTTCCCTATATGAATTGAAGTACACAAACATATAATATTAATAATATAAAGCATTCAAATGGACACACCTCTTACGTAAAGCTGCATGCATGACAATAACATAAAAACTCTCGCAAAATTGCAGAATGAAAGCTAGTTTTTTAGTTGAGAAAAACCTGTTGAGATGAGAAATGAAATAAAAAGTAACAAATATATATATAAAGCGATAAAAAAATATGAGACTCTATTAAGAAAAGATTTATTAGTTGATATATGTTATATGTTATATATATATAACATATAAGTATCAATAAGATTTTGATATATATAATTTATACAAAATATAAGTTCTCTAAACCTATTAATGAATCTGTTTAATATATATAAGTCCCCTACACATGTTCGATTTTTAACTCGTGAAACTCGTTTAATATTATCTTATTACTCTAATCTCTTCTTTAGCATTCATTTGGGCACTTCTCTCTCTCTCTCTCTTCCCTCCCTCCCCTTCTCTTCCCCCACCCAAAAAAAATCCTTGCCTCTCAATCGTTAGTCTCACTATTCACTCTTTAGTTATTGTCCTCATCTACTTTAACTATAGTTTTGTAAAAGTTATGCTCTTAACTTTTTATTTTCTTTAATATTCTTAAACAAGCTTCATTTTTTCATACACATCCATACAAGCAATACCTTATTTGGTCTTAACCTCATTAGTAAATTTACTTGGTAATTTTACTAATAAACAGATTGAATGTATTGGTCGATTTTTGCTTAAGTTTCACATGCTATAAATTGACATATGGAATAATTATGATATATATTTTTTGTTTAAGTTAGTCACATAACATTTAAAATCTGAATCAATGATTGGATTCTTGAGCCATTATGTTTTAATCAAACTTATCCATATATTTAGCCTGGAAGTAGAAAGCTATCTTTAGTATATTTTGCAATGTGATTTCCATTGTAAACATTAGGTAAATTGAAAATAGTACTAGAAATGTTTTCAAATAAAGATTCGACAATTATAATCTATTTATTTTAGGATTTTCTTAATCTATGAATGGGTTCAATCTATGATTTAAAACATGCTAATTAAATGAGTTAAGTTATGAGTTTAGGTTTTTAAATACAACTATTAAACGATTATGTTACAAGTTGAGATTTTCTGGTGAACTCATTTAAATACAAATACAAAATGCAACCTACTAGCATGAATTGCAAACCTAACACTAGATCATTTATGAACATCATCCCTAAAATTTTGTTACACCTAAGAGTAAGGATAAGTGAGTAACCTTGTTTTATAGGTCTTCACTTGTACTTTACTCAATTGAGTAGGTTGCGAATAGGTATTAAGAGTTACAAGGTAAACTTCATATACAAATTTTTTGACGTCTACTCTCATAAGATAGGGTACAGGTATAAGATATTTCTACTCTATATCTATCTTAAAACTTATACTCAAAGATATATAAAGTGTAGGTTTCGAGGTATTATGTACTCATCATATGAAAAATTATTAAATAATATTAACGAAGCAATAAAAAATAATATTATATTTTTTGGCCAATAACTATTTTATTGAAAAGAAAAATAAATGAGCCTAAACCTATAGGTTAGTAACCTAAATGATTAAACTAATGTTGTATATCTCACTTTACAATTTTTACCCTTTCTCTTGTTCTTCCCTATTAACCTATCTACCTTTATATTTTTCATTCATTCTTTTTGTTCTTCCTTATTGGCTAAGTAATAGAATTATATAAATTTAAAATAATGAAAAGAGGAAAAATTATTATTATTATTATTTAATTTAATAGGTTTTGCTATATGTTTCATAAGTTTTGCATATGAAAAACTTGTAATAGTATATATATATATATATATTATTTTTTTAGTATCACATAAACTTATAATTTATAGAAAAAAAATAAAATTTATAAGCTCTTATTCCACATAATATAAGATGGTTTTAAGATACTATTGGATAGATTTTTGTTTTAAAATTTAGGAATATACGAGACAGAGGAGATATAAACAAAAATTTAATAGATTGGATGGAGAGGAGATGGAAGTTCCGTGGCTAGCCAAGTGACAACTCATGCTTGAACCTCACGGTGGAAAAAGGGAGACATAGTGACCGTTGAGTAAGGAACGCACCCTACCTACTGGACTGAAATTTTGTGCACTCTCATTCTGACCCTGGTGTAAATGTAATAATGTCACGCACCTGGCTAATATTATTATGATATCTATTTTATTAAGTTAAAATATCAAATTTTGGATTTCATACTTTCAAAACTCAATTTTATTTTAATATTTTATTATTTATCCTTTGAATTATACAAATATTTTTCTTTTATAAAACAGTTGGAAAGTTACTAAAGTAATTTTTCTCATGATGTCTTCTTAAATAACTTATCTTGTTTGAGATAAAACATTATTTACCTTTTCAACTTTTCACTAATTTTTATTATTATATATTAACAAGTGCTAAATAGAGCTATTCTTTCAATTTTTAATAAAAAACCTTTCAACCTTTAATCTTCGTCAAAAACTAAATATCATTATTTTCATAGATTAACTATATATATTAATTCACCTTTTTAGATCAAACTTAAGATTAGTTTAATTAATACATACATCACGGGTGCACCATTTGCCAGTTATATATTATATTAATATACATAGAGTGATTTTGATACAATGATGAGACAATTATAATTACTAGGACAACCTGAATGTTTTAATTTGCGATAAGTATAGTAAGAGTCCTTAATCTTTGTATTAAAATTCAATTAAACATTCAATAACTATGGCCAAATTTAATAACTATTTCATGTTTGAGTCCTCTACATTTATATAGTCACATCTAATAGTTCTTTATGTTTATTATTATAGTCAAACACAGATGCTAGTAAAAATACTTGCACAATGTAATGATACAAACGTAGAATCACTTAAAATATACTAACTTAATTGAATTTTAACCATTAACATTACCCACTTAAAATATTGCATACTCAATCGTGCCTGTTTCATTTCATTTCTCAATCCCTTTTGAACCGTATCACTTGATATGTTTGGTTATAAAATGAAATAAAGTAATAATTAAATTAAATTTTTTTAAGAATGAAATTAAAAAAAAAACAATAGTTATTCTTTATAGTTATTTTAAGATCTTATGAATATGTATGAGAATATACTATAAAAAATTAAAAAAAAATAGTTATTCCCTTATTCTTAAAAAGGAATTGCAATTCCTCAATTTTCAATAATAATAATTTTGTAAAATAGTCATTTCACCGATCAAATACAAAAATAAGTTTTTAAATAAAAAATAACCATTTTATTTCACTTTTATGAAGTCAACTAAACAAATGTGCCATAAATGTTATGGGAAGACGAATCAATGCCCTTTAAAGTTGTTTGATTTAGTTGGCTTCAAATTGAACTATACCTTTATGTTTTGATATTTTTTTTTTGTTTTATTATTTTCTTTATAATTATATTTTTATATATCCTATCTCTTTGTACTTGAATTGACTCTTTTACTTCTCCACCATTGAGTATAAGTGCTCTTTACATTTAAACTTAATGGCAACAAAATAGGATAAGTTAATGAATATAAAATAATAATATAGGTATAATGGAAACTTTTGTACAAGTTATTTTTTTTTAAGTTATGCAATTTGATTCATTTTAAAGCAATTAGATTTCAAAGGGTATCATATGAAATTGTTTTAAAGGTTTAAAGGGTTTAACCAAATTATGAACCAAATGATATTTTGTAGGGGTGAATAGGTATATGATGAATAGGATATAAGGCCCTATTTGTATCTTATCCTATAAAGTATAAATTCTCAAATTTTATAATCGAAACCTATTCCATAGCATCATGAACCCACTTTAGAACTTGTCCATTGTGATGGAACTTGTAAATTTTCTGTTTTTTTTTTCTATAAATTTCAAATTTATGTGATATTAAAAAGGTAATTTATATGTGATATTACAAGTTCTTTATATGCAAAACTTATAAAACCTGCATCAAAATTTATATAATTAAAAAATGTAATTTCTCTAGCTTCCATTATGTCCAATTTATGTGATCTTATTATTTAGCAATTTGAAAAGGAAAAGGGGAAAGAATATAAAATTGTTGATAAAACTCTTTGGACATGGATCCCCAATGCCCAATTCGACCTATTCGAGCCTTTATCTAAGCTTCTCGTGCCTAAACTAACCTCTTAGGTCCAATCGGTATACATCAATCTCAAGCTTAGATCGACCATGCATATCCCAAAACTGGGTGAAGATGATGATGCGTGCTTACTGATCATATCAAATTCTTAATCTATAAACCCGATTAAATCTATGATCCAAGCTAAGCAAGTGTACTTATTTAATGTAACATAGATTTCAGGATATCGTTCACAAGGATCTTGAAAACAAGTACTAATATTATTGTTCTTATACTGTTTAGCCTAAATATTGAAGTGAGATTATAATTCAAATACTAAATAATTAATCTAACAATCCTAAGATCAATTATGTATGCTTTTAAAAGATGAATTCAATCACAAGACATACCTTTTACTTTGATCAACCTTAACCCTTAAAATTCTTATACCGATGGATTGATTAATGACTTATTCATGCTTTGCACTATAGGATCTCGTCAAATAAACTAATTACTTCCTCAAGTCAATTGATTCCTAACGATACATGAGATAGTGGAGACTTCTCCCTCACTAATGCTACATAAGATTGCATGAAGTTTAAGATCCTTCTAACAAAAATTAAATTCTTTATAATAGAAAATTAGAATTTCCCTACCTCTAGGTGAAATACTCCATTACTTTATTCATAAAGATCTATCATATTAGATGAAACCTCTTTCTATCTAATAAGAATCAAACATGCAATTGATCTGTGTACTAACTAACCACAAGACAATAAAATCATATGAATAGATACAAAAACATGAATTTTTCATTAATAAAAAAACAATTCAAGTTACATGGGTTAAGGTTTCACAAAGTGCAGGGCATGAAGATTTACTCCTCCATGGAGTTTACAATAAACACAAAAGATCTAAAGAAGATAAATGAATTCATGTTGTAGAGATAAAATCCTTATAATTGATGTCTTGTAATCTTCAATGATGTGTATTGAATTTCCCCCTTAAAGCTCTGCATATTATCTCTCCTAGGGTTTAGAATTCTAGCCCTAAAATTACGTCATAACCCTAATAATAAAATAACAACGCTATTGATGATGAAAGCCATGATGGGAGTCAAGCTAGAAGGTGGAATGTGGATCCTCTTGAAGTGCCACCTGGACCAATCACAAGAACTCAAGCGAAACGATTCAAGGAAGCACTTAACGGGCTGATAAAGGATATCCAAGAAGCCGGGAAAGATTAGAGCAACCATGAGAATGAACTTGCATTTGTACAAGTCATTCAAGGAGATCAAAGCATAGGAGGTCAAAGCTGCTAGCCTTGACAACGCTGGCTTAAATGCTGCCGGCCTTGAACCGGCGTTGCAATTAGAGCACGACAGAGAGACTACGCCGTCCACTACGCAACCGGCGTATATACCCGACGTACATCCTACGCCGACTACTACGCTGCCTTCTACGCCGTCGACGTATATACCGAGCGTACATTGCCTGTTTGTTATTTTTCCGCAACTTTATTATGTTATGTCATTTTGGACTTTTTCCTTGCGAGTTGTAAACCCTATTAATAGCTGCTAGGGTTGAAAAACACAAGATAGAACATACATACAACATTGAATATTACAATTTGAAAGAATTCCTCTCTTGGTTCTCCAAAGAACTTCTCTTGAACTTATCAGATTCCTTTCGTGGTGTTCAAACCAGACTTATCAATCGATCTTTCATCCCGATTGTGGTGTCAACAGAATATACCAAGGTTCTTGCCTCACCTATAGGCAATGGGTCGCGGTTCCACTTTGATTGTTTTGGCATCTTGGGTTGCAATTCCAAACGTATTGGTATAGGGTTTCGTCACACGTGGGCGTAGTTCGTATCAATTGATACCATCTAAATCTTCGTAAGTCAGCATGACCTAAGAAACATGGCCATGCTTGGGGTCGAGGCTGAAAAACCAAGTCTAATTGCTTTTGCTTTTGATGCTTATTATGGTCAGCCTTACCATGTCAACATGGTTGTGTTGAATGCAGGGGTTAAAAAAGAAAATTTTGTTCCTTTTCGAAAGTATTCTAAACTCGTTTAATTTGCATTTATTTCCCCTTAATCATCATGAAATATTCCAATTGAGCTTTTTAAGACCTTAAAATAATTTTTCATAAAATAAGTATTGTTTTCTTCAACAATTCAAAAGAAATAATTAACAAATGTTTCCAATTAGGCATAAATAATAAGGGTCTTTTGACACTTATCAGATGAAAAGCCTAAAACAGATAAGGAAAGGAGCTTGTCAAAGTACACTCTCCATAAGATCTAGAAAGAATCTCGGATGTAAATATACCTACAAAATCAAGACCACTCATAACCCCTATAAATAGGGGTTGAGACTACTAAGTAAAGGACTTTTCACTCTCTCAACTTACACACATTCTATATACACTTTATCCTACAAATCTTGTACTCACTTAATCATTAGAGAGGTCATGCTAAAGCGGCCAAAGTTGAATTACCTTTGTTGTTGCCTATAGCCTACTTTTTCCTCTCTTGCAGGTGATTCAACCACTTGGAAAATTTCAACATAACATTTGGCATCATCTTGGTGATCCTACTCACAACCGTGTTCATGGCACCTAAGTCCAAAACCACCAAATTAAAAAAAAAAAAAGAAATAAAAAGACCATCAACGCCTTGGTTGTGGATCAAACCATCTAAGCTACAACGTTCCAATAACCTGACCTACACACAAACACCAATGTCCACCAAATTGACCACTAGCATTTTCTCAATTTGGAAAACCTATTGATGAGGATTGATAAAGGCATATTTTATCATGTTATATCTTGCGATTGGTATATATATTATTGTCAATTATTAGAAATTTCCAATAAAAAGATACTTAAATTGCATTTATGTTAATATCTTAGGGATTAATGGACTTGAAGATGTACATGATGCAAAACATGAAGAAATCACAAGCAAGGGATGAGACACGGTCGTGCCTAAAAGAAGGAAAGAAATAAATGCCGAGAGGCTTATGGAGTTATCCCACGGTCGTGGTTTATGTGGTAGCAGTAACAACCACATTACATACGGCCATGCCTAAAAGAAGAAGGAAAGAAATAAATGCCGAGAAGCTTATGGAGTTATCCCACGGCCGTGGTTTATGTGGTGGCAGTAACAACCACATTACACACGGCCGTGCCTCATGTGGTGGACTGCCGACTTTTCATATTCTTGTGAAATTTGTACGTTTCTACGGAGCATAAAAGGATGGGTGAGAAAGAAGTGGAGAAAAAAACACGACCGGGGGGAGGAGAGGAGACTTTGAACAATTTGGTAGATTTGAGAACTTTGTTTTGAGAAACTTTAGCTTTTTACAAGGGAATTGAAGATTGAATTCAATTGTGCTTCTATCAATTGAGATCAAGTCAGAAATCTCTGAAGAGTTGTTTTAGGATCTTATTTCCAGATTTGCTACATATTGGTGACTTCTTATCCTAATCATATTTTGCATTTCTATGAATTGGTTTTTATGTCTTTAATGGATTCTTTAACATTTTTCGTTGAATTTTGTCTTGTTGTTATCTATTGTATGGCTGGCTAATTTCATTTGTGGGAATAGTGGATGAAGCCCTAGTTTGCTAAAATGATCAGTGTAGTTTGGTTATGAGATTGACATATATGTGGAGTATTCATGTTGAGAATTCCTATAATTTCAATTTAATTGTGATAAAATTAGATTGTTAGAAATCCAATCAATACGAAAGTGGAGATATGATTTGTTAGGAATTCTTAATTAGACTAATGAGTCAATGCGAAAGCGGCGTTAATTGGTTTAATTAGGGTTCATATAGAGATTAAAGCTATGTTCTAATTAATTATTCACTGAGAGATTAGGGATAATTGTATTAGGGCATAAGGTGATCATAGCATTGAAAAATGTATGAGAGTTTATTAGAATCCTCTGTTAATTAGAGATACGAAAGTGGACTAATTGATTTGAGGTTTAAAATGTTGAACTCACGTGAATAACCACATATAAGTTGATTTCAATAATTAACGATAATTTGATTAGCATGACTAGGGTGAATTCTAAATTCCTACTGTTCAATTGGAAGTATTTATAAGAATTTTATAATTCTCATTAGCATAGAACTTAATTTAATCTCTTTAGTTAAATATAAAAAATATTCATGTTTGAATTACCTAAATATCAGTATAAGTTATTATAGGTTTGGTAATCTTTTTAGTCTTCGAGGGAACGATACTCTACTCATCATATATTATTTGATTGCGACCTAGTATACTTGCTAGCGGTTTCACATATACATTTCACAAGTGATCAAGTTTTTTTATCAACTAGCATCAAAAGTTAATGAGTTGAAGTCCAATGACCTGCTACATGGTATTAGAGGTCCCATGACACAAGCTATAACTAAGCGGATGAGTGAAGCTTTGCAAGGATTAGTCATGGATCTACAAGAGAAGGAACCAAGTTACACTAAAGGAGAATCGACCTTTATTAACTTGATTCAAGCTTCCACAGAGGTGTGCAAAGATATGAGAGCCTTAGGATAAATTAGTTTTAAAAGGAAATTGAATTGAAGGAAGACCTTTGTTTTATTTACTTGTAATTTTTTTTCAACCCTTCTTAAGTCAAGGCCGGTTTTTCTATGTTTGGAAATTTAGGTTTTTTGTGTAAGACTATAAAAGCTCCTCATGAGGGAAGGGGGCACCACCTTTTGATCATTTTGTTTTGAATACACAATTTGTGAGACACTCCTTCTTGTTCTTTGAGAACAAACTCACCAATTTTCTTCAAATTAAACGCTTGGGGAAATCACTTATAACTGAGGTTTCAATCAACAGGTGTGGTTGGGGTCTAGTTCCGTTCATAGCTTGTTCAAGACGATTCTTGGGGATTCGATTTAAATCACGATCGCCAGGTCCTATGTTTAATATACCTAGGGTTTTGCATCATTTGCTATCAAAGCTTCAGTTTCTTGAATCAAGTAAATCTATCCTTTATCTTATCTATTTTGTTTCGATTTATTGTTCTTGTTTCATCTCTTATAAATTCAAAAAAAAAAAAAATTGTTTCGTGGAATTTGGCTTTCAACGTCCTATAGTCCATTTGTCAAGTTTAGATTGTTTCATCAATTTCATTGATGTCGGGGTCACAAATTACCCAAACTGGCATATTTATAAATTGCATCTGTCAAATTCGGCTAAGGATAAAAAAAAAATTAATTACAAATTCATCCGTAGAATTGTTGTTGGCGACAATAAGCAATTTATTTATTTATTTAGCAAGTTGAAATTGTTGCATCACGAATCCAGCTGTTGCAAAGTGCTATCACGTTCTTCAATTGCCGAGTTACTAAGGCAATTCCCTTACTTTTGAATTACATAATTACGTGATACATTATCCTTCTAATTCTATATTCGTAATACATTGTCTTTCCAATTACATGTTCGGTGTAATCTTATCCATTCCAAATTCGTAATAAGTGATATTTGTGTTTCCAATTCTGTAGTGGATCTTGCGTCTCCATTGATTCCGTGTTTGTGTACCCTAATTGCCGTTACTTGGAACGTATTGGTTAGTCAGTTGAGTTACCTTAGTAGTTTATGTTGAGGAGGTTTCAAATTCAAGTTCATATCAAAGAATTATAAGAGTGGGTTGTGGGAACATTATACTTGAGAGCAAAACACGAGTAAATTGTGAGGATTATATTATCTATGTTATTACTAATCTTTTCTTTGATTGTAGAGATATGTTGGGACAAAGTCCAACTGGAGGAGAGAATGGAGGAGGGGAAAATAAATTAATGTTTGAAACTTTAATGAGAGAGATGAAGAGAATACTGAGTGGTGAACTTGAGCAAATCCATGAGAGGATGGATAAGATGGAACGGAGTAAGGAACCATCAAGTAGCACTATTGTAGGGCGAGAAGCGAATAGACCCTTGAGAGGGGGAGTAAAGATAGAAGAGGGTGAAGAAACGAAGTCAAGAGAGTATAACTACATGAGGGAGAGAGGAAATACCCAAAGGCAAGATAGTAACCAGGGAAGTATCAAAATGAAGATACCACCTTTTCAAGGAAAAAATGATCTAGAGTTGTACTTAGAATGGGAGAGAAAAGTGGATCATGTATTTGAATGCCACAATTACATTAAGGAGAAGAAAATTAAATTAGCTGCAATTGAATTTTCTGATTATACTAGTGTTTGGTGGGACCAATTAGTACGTAATAGGCGTAGGTATGGTGAGAGGCCTGTTAGTACCTGGGATGAGATGAAGACCATTATGCAGAAGAGGTTTATCCCTAGTCATTATCGCCGAGATTTGCTTAGGAAGTTCCAGGGGTTGACACAGGGGTCAAGGAGCATAGAGGACTATTATAAGGAAATGGAGGTTGCTATGATTAGAGCTAGAGTGCAGGAGGATGGTGAAGCTACAATGGCTAGGTTCATCAATGGGTTGAATCGGGAGATCGCTGACGTAGTGGATTTACATCACTATGTGGATATGGAGGAGCTATTGCATAGGGTGATCAAGGTAGAAAAGCAGTTAAAATATAGGGGAACTTCAAAATCTGGGATGACTTCTAACTCTTCATGGAAGTCAAATTGGAAAAAGAACACTACAGACTCGAAACCAAAAGAGGATGTGATGGCCAAAAGTCCAGTTACTTCTTCTAAGGGTAAATCTGACACTAAACCATCTTCTAAAACTCATGATATCAAATGTTTCAAGTGTCAGGGGTATGGACATATCACATCTCAGTGTCCAAATCAAAGGGCTATGGTCATTCGCGATAATGGAGATGTAGAAAGTATTAGTTCTGAGGATGATGATACATCACCATTAGAGGATTACGATGATGTCGACTTCGAAGGACCTGTGAGTGGAGAGTTGTATGTTACTAGACGAGTTCTCAGCACTCAACCTCGGGATGATGGTGAAGGGGTTCAACGTGAGCACATTTTTTATACTCGGTGTCACATGCAGAGTAAGGTATGTAGCTTGATCATCAATAGTGGTAGATGCATTAATGTTGCTGGCACCTTGTTGGTCGATAAGATGAGGTTAAAGGCTGTGAAACATTCGAAGCCATATCGATTGCAGTGGTTGAATGAGTGTGGGGAAGTAAAAGTAACCAGGCAAGTTCTTATTTCCTTTTTTATCGGGAGTTATCGTGATGAGGTGATGTGTGATGTAGTTCCCATGTAGGCTAGTCACCTATTGCTGGGTCGACCATGGCAGTTTGATAGGAAGGTGATGTATTGATAGGAATCAAAATCCGATAAGACCTATCATTAGGGCAAAAACTAAAGAAATTCGAATTTTGGCGATGAGGGCCCATTTTGAGCAGATCGACCCCGGAATTATTTATATATTAACCTCTTTTCTATTATTCTTGTATTGTGTTTTCCAACAGGCACACTTATCATATTCTATAGGGCAATGGACAAACTCTCTCAGACTCAGCTTGTGGGTTATCCATGGACCGACCTGAACCGGCGATGAGTTGGGCCAATGGATCCTATAGGAGACCGGCATCTTGAAGACCATTTCTTTTATATATTTATTCTTTTATGAACTATTTTGGTTATATTTTGGTTTTGGGATACTTTTATTTCCTTGTAATTTTCATTTAGAGCTAGCCACCTTAAAAGTGGCAAACTTGTAATTTTGATCACTTTCTAACCCTAGGAGTAGCAAGTATAAATACTTGCTTAAGAGAGGGTTTGAGGGAGGCTTATTTTTGCAGAACAAACACTTCACATTTCGTGAGAGGGCTTAGGGTTTTCCTAATTCCAAATTCTCTTATCAATTTCAATCCCAAGAAGTTGAAATTGTGGCGAGTGCAACAAGGAGAAATCGTAAGTAATATCGGTTCCTTATTGTTGTTTTCCATTTCATCACTAGTGCGTCATATCTAGGTTGATTTGGATGTTCTTGGACTTGTTTTAATTTGCAATTCGTGATCAATAGATTGTTATAGGATTGATTGTGTTAATATATGATATCATTCTCTTCATTGTGACGTGAATTGGATAGTTGAAGGAAGGGATTGGAATTTGCGATTTGACCCATTTGTTTTCTTGATTTGAATCACGTGGGTTTCAATTATAATTGTTATTATTTGATGAAGATTACTTGTTTGGATTGATAATAGCAATTGGAGCTCTTTGGATTTCATTCCATTGCCTTAGGATTTCCGCATTTACCTAGTTAAGTGAACCGGTTTTTGTGTGTGTGAATTGAGGAGTTTTCCTTGATTCTTTTGATTGTGCTTAAGCTTGGATTTAAGCACATCATCTTTTTGGTATCAGAGCTCTTGTTGAGAGAAGGGAATTGGTTGTATTTGATTTCGTGGAATTGATCATCAATTAGGGTTGATCAAGTGAAAACCGCAAATTGTGTTGTTGTTGTTGTTTTGAGATTGCGAAATTACCTTGGATTGGGATTTGATTTGCTGATTTTTGGAGTTGGTTTGGGAAGGTTATTGCATCATTTTGTGGTCACTAATTTACGTGGAAGAGCAAAAGTACAAAGTGAAGTTTACTTTAGCAATTTTTTGAACTTGCAAAACTTACCAATTCTTGCCGTGACTAGCTTGTGGCGTGAGGAGGTTGTGTAATTTGTTGTTTTTGATTTCCATTGTGTAATTTTGAATTGGTGGAGTACAATTTGCAGATTGCATTGGTTTTGATTAGTAAGGAATTATTTGAATTCAAAACATATGCAATTAAGTTGTGGGAGTTAATGATTGCTATTTGAATTTAAATTCATTATTACCAATTGAGGAAGGCTTGCAATAAGTGAAGTTGTTTGAATTTCAAATTGAAAGTTGCTGCCTATTGTGGGATTCGAAATTCATTTTGGGAAAGTCACTTATTAGTCTTTTGTTTTCATTATTTTCCGTGGAAGTTGAAGTCTACTTGTACTTAATATCCATCTTATTGTTGCCGTGGAAGTAACACATCATTATTGTTATTGTTATTTGTGTTATTGCCGTGGAGTTATTGGTGGAGTGAGTGCACCGTGATTGAAGGTGTGTGTGGTGGTGTAAATTTGTGGAGTTGTGTGGATTAAAGGTGCTGCACATCAAGATCAATTGTAGGTGTGAAACCGTGGCAAGAAAGGAAAATTGAAGTAGTAGAATTTGAATTCAAAAACAAACATTAAAGTGTGAAAGTAATTGAACTTATTACTTCAACACTTGTGAGTTGAATTTAATTTCTTAACTACTTAGAAGTATTTATTTGTGCTTCACTTATTCTAATATACTTGAAGTGATAAGAAGTATTTATTGCATTGATGACTTGTTGCACTGTGGGTGTACAAGTGTGTGTGTTGTTATCCAAACTTGTTATTGTGACGTAGTGAAGTGAAGGGAGTGTGCTACAAATTATTTGAGATTACATTTGTACTTCAGATAAATCTCATCCACAAACATGTCATATGATAGTGTGAATGGGGACATTGGCAATGAGGCCAATAGCCAAGTAGGTAGCAGACCAAGTCGTCGAAATACAAATGGAAGAACTCTAGATGAACAACTTCGAGACCTTACCACAATTGTTGCTACATTAGCAACAAGGATTGATAGGATGACATTGCCACCACCACCTGTGGTAAACCTTCAGGAACCACCTAGAGTGGAGGGAGATTATCATGCTCTTAGGGAAGATAGAGATGATAATTTTGGGCTTAATCCATACCCGGACAGGGAATTTAGACCACCTCGAGGACCAGAGTGTGCGAAGCTACAGATGCCTTCATTTGATGGTAGGGGTTCCGCAGATGATTACCTAGACTAGGAAGAACAAGTTGAGGGTCTTTTCGAGTGTTATGAGATTGATGATCACTCCAGGGTACGTCTTGCAGCTATAGAATTCACAGGGCATGCCGCTTTGTGGTGGGAAAATATAGTGATCAGCAGGCGAAGGGATGGAGAGACCGAAATACACACTTGGAAAGACATGAAACGAGTTTTGAGGAATAGGTTCGTACCGAAACACTATAGGCATGAGCTATTGATGCGTCTCCAGACAATGAGACAGGGAGGCAAAACAGTGGATGACTACGCATAGGAGTTTGAGACACTAGTGATCAGATGTTGATCAATTGAACCTCCTGAACAAACCCTAGCACGTTTTATATCTGGGTTGAAGTATGAGATAGCTTGTGTAGTTGAGCTTCAGAGATATAGTACACTTGATGAGGCTATACAGTTAGCCTTGAAAGTGGAAAGACAGAGACGATCCTATTCATTCCAGGTTACTAGGAGCGGACTACTAGGGAACCAAACTGTTCAGGGTCAGTTATGTTCTCCTTTAGAGACACTAGAGATTCACGAGCAGTTGAGTACACCATTGGATTATTATGAGGATCAGAGTCAGATGAGTCTATCATTAGAGGGCCAGAATGTTCAGAGACATTTGTGTTCACCTTCAAAGGTCTCAGAGGGCAATGAGCAGTTGGGCTAACCACTAGAAGACCATCAAGATCAGCGACATACAGATGAGTTAGAAAAGGAGGAAACAATATCAGTGAAATGGGTTGAGATAGGGGACACCTCAGTGGATAATGGGTCATTATTTGTGTTGCAGAAAAGATACATCCTGAAAATGGAGAGAAAACAAACACCACCTATAGTATTTCAGATATTGGGATTCTGCAGAGATACTTCTTCAGATGGATTACTAAGAGAAAACAAAGTCTCCATTGCATTTGATCTACCAGATTTGAGGACAAATCTTTTTGAGGCCCGTGGAGATGATAGGAATCAAAATCTGACAAGACCTATCATTAGGGCAAAAACTAAAGGAATTTGAATTTTGGCGATGAGGGCCCATTTTGAGCAGATCGACCCCGGAATTATTTATATATTAACCTCTTTTCTATTATTCTTGTATTGTGTTTTCCAACAGGCACACTTATCATATTCTATAGGGCAATGGACAAACTCCCTCAGACTCAGCTTGTGGGTTATCCATGGACCGACCTGAACCGACGATGAGCTGGGCCAATGGATCCTATAGAAGACCGGCATCTTGAAGACCATTTCTTTTATATATTTATTCTTTTATGAACTATTTTGGTTATATTTTGGTTTTGGGACACTTTTATTTCCTTGTAATTTTCATTTAGGGCTAGCAACCTTAAAAGTGGCAAACTTGTAATTTTGACCACTTTCTAACCCTAGGAGTAGCAAGTATAAATACTTGCTTAAGAGAGGGTTTGAGGGAGGCTTATTTTTGCAGAACAAACACTTCACATTTCGTGAGAGGGCTTGGGGTTTTCCTAATTCCAAATTCTCTTATCAATTTCAATCCTAAGAAGTTGAAATTGTGGCGAGTGCAACAAGGAGAAATCGTGAGTAATATCGGTTCCTTATTATTGTTTTCCATTTCATCACTAGTGCGTCATATCTAGGTTGATTTGGATGTTCTTGGACTTGTTTTAATTTGCAATTCTTGATCAATAGCTTGTTATAGGATTGATTGTGTTGATATATGATATCATTCTCTTCATTGTGACGTGAATTGGATAGTTGAAGGAAGGGATTGGAATTTGCGGTTTGACCCATTTGTTTTCTTGATTTGAATCACGTGGGTTTCAATTATAATTGTTATTATTTGATGAAGAGTACTTGTTTGGATTGATAATAGCAATTGGAGCTCTTTGGATTTCATTCCATTGCCTTAGGATTTCCGCATTTACCTAGTCAAGTGAACCGGTTTTTGTATGTGTGAATTGAGGAGTTTTCCTTGATTCTTTTGATTGTGCTTAAGCTTGGATTTAGGCACATCATGTATTATGGGTACAAGAACCAATATTCTTTTGTTCTAAACAAAAGGAAGGTGATTCTAACTCCATAGAAGCTATGGGAGGCTTATGAGGATCAAGTTCGGATAGCAAAAGAGTTTAGAGAGAAACACGTGAGTGTACAAGAAAAGGGTGAGAAAAAAGAAAAGAGTGAGAGACAAACACTAATGAACCATGAGGGAAAAGATTCTGAAACACTGAGTGGAGAGAAAATTGCAAGAAAAAGTGAGGTAAAGAGTGCAATGTTAGCAAGGAAACAACTACTTGTACTTATATACAAGGATGTATATTTTACTAACACTGACCTTAACTCTTTATTGCCCAGTATGGTGGTGTCTCTTTTGTAAGAGTATGACGATTTTTTTCCTAAAGAGGTACTGAAGGGTCTGCCCCCACTATGAGGTATCGAACATCAAATTGATTTCTTGCCAAGGGCGTCTATTCCTAATCGGCCAGCTTACCGGACTAATCTTGAAGAGGCAAAGGAAATTCAAAGGCAGGTTAATGATTTGATAGAGAAAGGCTTTGTGAGAGAAAGCCTCAGTCCATGTTCAATTCCCGTCATCTTGGTTCCCAAGAAGGATGGAAAATGGCGAATGTGTGTTGACTGTCGAGCAATCAACAAGATCACAGTTAAGTATAAACATCTTATCCCTAGACTAGATGATATGCTTGATGAATTGCATGGTGCTTGTTTGTTTTCTAAAATTGATTTAAAGAATGGCTATTATCAAATTCGCATGAAAGAGGGGGATGAATGGAAAACGGCTTTTAAAATTAAACGTGGGTTATATGAGTAGATGGTAATGCCTTTTGGATTAACAAACGCACCTAGCACTTTTATGAGGTTAATGAATCATGTTCTTCATAATTTTATTGGGAAGTTTGTTGTTGTATACTTTGATGACATTCTGGTTTATAGCAGGACTTTAGATGATCATGTTCAGCATTTGCAATGTATGTTCACTATTTTGAGAGAGAACCAGTTATATGCTAATTTAAAGAAGTGCACCTTTTGTATGGAAACTGTGGTTTTTTTTTTTTGTTTGTTGTAGGATCAAATGGGATTGTTGTGGATGAAGAAAGGTGAAGACGATCTAAGAGTGGCCAACACCAAGGAATGCAAGTGAGGTTAGGAGCTTACACGGATTAGCAAGTTTTTATAGGAGATTTGTGAGGGATTTTAGTTCTATAGCTGCTCCTCTAAATGACCTTGTTAAGAAGAATGCCGAATTCAAGTGGATTGAAGTGCATAAGCAGGCTTTTCAGACCCTGAAAGGTAAGTTGACTAAAGCACCTTTACTAGTTTTGCCTAATTTTGAGAAAGTTTTTTAGATTGAATGCGATGTTTCTAAGAAAGGTATTAGTGGTGTGTTGATGCAGGAGTCTAAGTCGATCGCTTATTTTAGCGAAAAACTCAATGGTGCTGTGTCAAATTATCCAGTGTATGATGAGGAGCTGTATGCTTTAGTGAGAACCCTATAAACTTTGTAGCATTACTTATGGCCTAAGGAGTTCATCATTCATTCTGATCATGAGAGTTTAAAGTTTCTAAAAACTTAGGGTAAGTTGAACAAGAGGCATGCTAAATGGCTGGAATTTATTGAAATCTTCCCATATGTGATTAAATACAAGCAAGGAAAAGAAAATGTGTTGGCTGATACACTTTCTCGAAGGTATTCTCTTTTAACTTCTCTACTTACTAAACTGCTTGGATTTGAATTCATTAAGAAATTGTATGAGAATGATGCTGATTTTGGTCAAATTTAGGCCACTTCTGCGGAGTCTGGATATTCTAATTTCTATAGGCATGATGGATATTTGTTTAAGAAAGATAGGTTGTGTATACCTAAAGGCTCTGTACGTGAATTGCTGGTGAGGGAAACATATGGTGGCGGTTTAATGGGGCACTTTGGTGTTAAAAAGACTTTAGATATTTTGCATGAACATTTCTATTAGCCTAAGATGAAACATGATGTGCAAACTGTGTATGATAAGTGCATTGCATGTAGATAGGCTAAGTCCAGAGTAATGCCCCATAGGGAATACATTCCATTGCATGTGCCTAATTAACTATAGACTAACATCTCTATGAACTTTATACTAGGGTTACCACGATCTCAAAATGACAAAGATAGCATATTTGTTGTCGTCGTCGATTGGTTTAGTAAGATGGCTCGTTTCATTGCCTGTTCTAAAACTAATGATGCACGACATATTGCTGATTTGTTTTTTAGGGAGATCATGTGGTTACATGGTTTGCCTAAATCCATTGTGAGTGATAGAGATGTGAAATTCTTAAGTCATTTTTGGCGAACTTTGTGGAATAGGCTAGGTACTAAATTGTTGTTCTCTACTGTGGCACACCCCTAAACTGATGGTCAGACAAAAGTAGTCAATAGGACTCTTTCAACATTGTTGCGTGCTGTGATTCATAACAATTTAAAACAATGGGAGACATGTTTGCCTCATGTAGAATTTGCATATAACAGAATTATGCATTCCACTGCATCATATTCTCCATTTGAGGTTGTATATGGTTTTAACCCTTTGACCCCATTGGATATTTTGCCTTTGCCTATTAACGAAGTTGTTGATCTTGATGGTAAGACAAAGGCAAATTTTGTTAGGGAATTGCATGCTCAGGTTCGGACCAACATTGAGAAGAAAAACGAGCACTATGCTCGTCAGACAAAGGCAAATTTTGCCAAGCAGCGGAAGTCTAAATTACACCCTAGGGGAGATGGACCTTTTCAAGTAGTGGAGCGCATCGATGATAACACTTACAAGATCGACTTAACAAGTCACTATGGTAATGTAAGCGTAACTTTTAATATTTATGACCTTACTCTTTATGATGCAGGTGATTCGAGGACGAATCTTTTCAAGGAATGAGGGAATGATGAGGATCAACTAGCATCAAAAGTTAATGAGCTGAAGTCCAATGACCCGCTACATGGTATTAGAGGTCCCATGACACAAGCTAGAGCTAAGCGGATGAGTGAAGCTTTGCAAGGATTAATCATGGATCTTCAAGAGAATGAACCAAGTTACACTAAAGGAGAATCGACCTTTATTAACTTGATTCAAGCTTCCACAGAGGTGTGCAAAGATATGAGAGCCTTAGGATAAATTAGTTTTAAAAGGAAATTGAATCGAAGGAAGACCTTTGTTTTATTTGCCTGTAATTTTTTTTTTTGGCCCTTCTTAAGTCAAGGCTGGTTTTTCTATGTTTGGAAATTTAGGTTTTTTGTGTAAGACTATAAAAGCTCCTTGTGAGGGAAGGGAGTGGCACCTTTTGATCATTTTGTTTTGAATACACAATTTGTGAGACACTTCTTCTTGTTCTTTAAGAACAAAGTCACTGATTTTCTTCAAATTAAACGCTTGGGGAAATCACTGATAACCGAGGTTTCAATCAATAGGTATGGTTGGGGTCTAGTTTCGTTCATAGCTTGTTCAAGACGATTCTTAGGGATCCGATTCAAATCACGATCGCTGGGTCCTAGGTTTAATATACCTAGGGTTTTACATCACCTATGTAGAATGCTGGTTACGTAGAACGAAATGATACATAATATTATCATTGGGCTTTAAGCTTGAGTAGCCGAACTCGAGTAGTTGAACAACATGCTAGAATTGGAGAATGTGTTAACCCATTCTCTAGACCCTGGACATAATAACCCTCCATGACAATCACCAATGGTGAATGCCCCATTGCAAAATTAGTAAGCTTAGTTTTACGAAGTAATGCAACTGAGCTCCTATTGAATCAATCTTACCTGTAGCATCGTTAAGGCTGGCTCATTCCCCCTCAATCCTTCTAGCTACATCACATAGCTATGATGGTGCTGCAACTTGGATCAACTGACTAGAGCCCTCTGACACTCACACTCAAGCTAATAGGCAGGTCAATGATATGGACATAAACTAAATTGATGATTATATCAAATGCCTCTTTGACTTGAAGGAGAGTAAGAAAGTCGACCTCTCTAACAAATTTTCCATCAACAAGACTCTTTTTATGCAGGCAATACAAGAAGAGGTTGTACCACCAAATGTGTGCATGTCTCATCTTGACACTTATGATGAAACTGCTGATCCAAATGATCACTTCCACCGTTTTCGAAGAATGATGAACTTACATGGCTTTAATGATGCGATCCCTTACAAGGCCTTTCTGAGCACCTTATGTAAGGCTACTTGGACTTGGTACAACATCTTGTTAGCCAATGCCATATCTTTTTTTGATGAATTGGTTAATTAGTTTTGACAACAATTCTTGGCAAGAAAGCTTTCCGATAAAAGATTTGTCAACCTTAAATTTGATCAAATAGGGTCATGACGAGTTGATTTAAGATTACCTTGCTCACTTTAACGCCATGATGCTGGAGATTCTAAATGTTGATAAGGGAGTTGCCTTAAACGTAGTAATTCAAAGTGTAATGTTGTTGGTGACTTCTTCAAATCCCTAGGGAAGAATAAACCAACCAACTTCAAAGAATTCAAGGAAAAATCTTGAAAGTAGATCCACCAAGAAGATTTTATTTTGGTAAAAGAGGGAATCTAATTAAAGCAGGTCAGTTAAGAAAAAGGAAAATAAGGGATCTATTAAAGATAAGAATGACCAGGGATCATCTTAGGATAACGACACCAGAGATAAGAAGTAGGCTATCTCGAGCTTCACTTTCTATACCCCATGAAATCGACCATTAAGGGATATATTTATGGAAGTATGTAACATGAGTGCCCTGCCCAAAGTAACAAGACTACAGGGTAATCAAAATGGGAAAAACTTCAACAAATATTATGACTTCCACAAAGATTAGGGTCACAATACTAATGAGTCTTATCAACTCAAAAATGCTCTTAAAGACCTTATCCAACACGAGTATTTTGTGGAGTATATTGTTAGCCCAAACAATTTTATCGACTTACTTAAAGAAGGCGAGAGGAGAAAAGTTGCAATAAGCCTAATAATAATAACAACCGGCTAAACAAAGACCCTAATAGTGTAACTAACATAATCGTTGGGGGGCTTTAGACCGGAGGCTGATTGAGCTACTCAAGCTCAATTAATGCCCCATGTAGTTGGCAAGTTATGAGCCTACATGGCAAAAGACCGATACTAGACACTTCTTTCTCTTTCTTGGATGAAGACCTCAAGGGAGTGTAAACTCCTCATGATGTCGCCTTGATAATTAGTGAAAGGATCACCAAGTTCAAGGTGAAGAGGTTTATGTTTGAAACAAGTAACTCAGCTAACACCATTTTTAAGTATGCCTATGACCAGATGTAGCCTAAGCTCAAAAAAATAAAAAAATAAAAATGAAACCCTACTATTAGGATTTGTATGGGTTTGATAATTAACTCATAAAGGTTACGGGTACCGTCACCCTTCCTATGAAACTCAAAGATGACAACATTGTGGCCTAATAGAATATTGACTTCTTGGTAGTTAACCATTAGTCACCTTACAATGTAATTTTAAGGAAACCAAGCCAAAATACCTTCAAGATGATATCCCCAATGCCACACCTAAAGGCGAAGTTTCTAACTCTTAATAGAGTAGGTGTGTGCCAAGGAGATCAAAAGTTAGCACGCATGTTTTACCTAAAGGCCTTAAAATGGGAAGAGCTCTTTAGTATAGAGATAAGACTTGAAGAGAATCTAAGACCTAGGAGAAGATCAGTTAAGGAGATTAAGAAAATTCAACTTGGTAGTAGTGTCGAGTAGACCACATGAGTAGGAATGTCAATGTCTATAAAGCTCGAACAATAGCTTGTCAACTTCCTCAAGTCCAATTGTGATGTGTTTGCTAGGTCATTGTCAAGCATGCTAGGTGTCAAGGTCTTGGGTTCTCGTTAGCATAGTAAGACCATGCAACACTTACTATTATGCCTCTACATTGTAAGCAAGTTTGTTTGCTACTTAGATGGCTTATATTGGCTTGTAAATTTATGAGCAACATGCAAGAACAATAAAAAAGACAATAGTAATTAAGGGATACAAAAATAATTGTAATTGAATAACCACACACTTTTATTAATAGTGTAATGTACAAGGGACTACAATGTGTGTATGGGGGAATAGTGTGTAAGCAAGTTCTCTAACCGTGAGCAACTAAGTGGTGAGTAAGAGTTTATATCGACAAGAGTACTCACACACTCATAATGAACTTTACAGGTGTTTTTAACTCCTGTAGGAGGAAACATTAAAATCATTGAAATAGCAACATGCCCAAAAATGGAAACTACTATTTTAAGAAAGTTATAACACAACCCCAATATGTACAAAGTGTTACAATGCATGTTGTGATTCTAACACCCTCTCCCACTTAAATCTATTGATGCCCTCATCAATGTGCAATGGAGCTTGAACCTGTTGATGAAGGTCTTCTAGAAAATGCTATCAACATTCTCTCGGATATTGACGTGATGTCATCTTTTGTCTCCCAGCTATTGTCTTCATCTCCCTAATCTCTCCACTTCACTAAGTGTTCTATTTGTTCTTCTCTAGTGGTAAGGTCTTCGACAGTCCTCTCTACAAGGATATCTTCGACGGCTACTTAGATACATTGTGAGAAGGGTCTTCCATGTTTAGATGGCAAGGCTTTAGGACGTATAAATGAAAGACTATATGGGCTTTCAACCATATGGGTAGCTCAACCTTATATATGGCTCTTTCGATCCTTGAAACAATAGGAACTGAACCAATATATTTTCGAATAAGTCTTTTGTCTTTATTCCTCAATAATCTGACCTATTCTAGAAGAAGCTTTATGAGGACTTAGTCTCTAACGTTGAACTCCTTGGGTTTGTGCTTCTGATCTATCCATTTCTTCATTTGCTTGGAAGCCTTCACAAGGTAAGCTCTAGCAACTTCTAAATTTTTCTTCCAATCTTTAGTAAATTGATAAGCTCTAGGGAATCTTCCCATCTACAAATCTTCTATAATAGTTAGCAAGTCTCAAAAATGGTCTCAACTCCATCACACTCTTGGGAATAGGCCACTTTCTAATAGCCTCCACTTTAGCCATATCCATGTAGATCCACCCTGCTTTAACCACATGTCTAAGGAAGTTGATGTGCTTCTAGGCCAAGGCACACTTCTCTCACTTCACATATAAATGATTCTCCTAAATTTTCTAAAAAACCATCGATAAGTGCTTCACATGGTTCTATAATGTCCTACTGTACACAACAATGTTATCTGGATAGGTAACAACAAATTTATCAAAATATTCTCTAAATACATTATTCATTAAAGTACAAATGTAACAGGAGCATTGGTAAAACCGAAGGACATCACCAAAAATTCATAAGCACCATAACGAGTCACATAAGTTGTCTTGGGCTCATCCCCTTCAGAAATGCGAACTTGATGATATCTTGAATGAAGGCCTAACCTAGTGAAGTATTTGCCCCACTCAGTTGATTAGACAAATTGACAATGAGAGGAATGGGATAATGGTTCTTCACTATCAACTTATTGAGAGCCTGATAGTCAATAAATAATCTCAAACTCCTTTTTTGCTTCTTCTAGAATAGAATAAGAGCCCTATATGGTACTTTTGAGGAATGAATGAAGTTTGCCTCTAATAACTCATTCAACTGCTTTCTCAACTTGCAATCTTTGGGGGAAACGTTTTGTATGGTTGATGTGCCTAAAGGGGGGTTTAAGCATATGCAAATGAACCAAATTACAATCTCTAAAAGACAAGATCAATTTCAGTCCCAAAGGACAACTAATTGCATGAACCCTAGTTGATGTAATATGATCTGAATAATAAAATCAAGGAGATGAAAACCACAAAGATGATAATCCTCAATTGAATCACTTAATCAACTTAAGTTCCAAGAGAATTCCAATCAACAACACATAAAGATAAAACCGTGATCCTCCTCACAACAAGACTAATACACGCCACGAAAATATAAAGCAAAATTGATGGTAATAACGAATGCTAAAACCAATCAATCTTATGTCATTATAAAGAGGATACAATTGATACCAAATTCAGATCAAAGAACTAACCTAATCAACCCTAGATATGACTCACTAGTGATAAAAAGGAAAAATACAACAAAGGGGAATTGATATTACTCACAATTCTCTTTGTTGTAACTCGCCACAATTCCAATTTTTTGATTGAAATTGATAAGAGCTAATGGATTTAAGATGAACCCTAACCCTCACATGAAAATGTGTTTTGTTGCAAATGTCAAAAGCTCCCCCAAAACCCTACTTTAAGCAAGTATTTATACTTACTTCCTTTTGGGTTAAAATGTCCACAAAATTACAACTATGCCACTTTAGGGTGGCCGGTCATAAAAGCACCTATTACAACAAAATAAAAGTGTCCAAAAAACTTACAACATAAATGATTCGAATAAATAAATTACAAGTGAAAATAGTCTTTAACATGCTAGTTCTTCAATAGGATTCGTCAGCCCAACTCATCGCCAGTTCAGGTCAGTCCATGGATAACTCACAAGTTGAGTCTTAGTGAGTTTGTCCATCGCCCTGTAAAGCCTGATAAGTGTGCCTATTGGAATAGACAATACATGAGTAATAGAAAAGAGGTTAGTAAACAAATAATTCTATGATCGATTTGCTCAAAATGGGCCCTCATTGCCAAGATTTGAAATCCTTTGGCTCTTTCCTTAATGATAGGTCTTATCATATTTTGATTCCTATTATCTCCTTAGGCCTCAAAAAGATTTGTCCTCAAATCTGACAGATCAAATGCAGTAGAGACTCTATTTTCTCCTAGCAAGTCACCTGAAGAAGTATCGCTGTAGAATCCCAATATCTGAAATACCATAGGGGGTGATTGCTTTCTCTCCTCTATTTCTAAGATGTATCTCATCTGCAACACAAATAATGCCCCATTATCCACTAAAGTTTCCCCTGTTTCAACCTGTTCCACTGATATTGTTTCCTCCCTTTCTAACTCATCTATATGTCGTTGACCCTCATGGCCCTCTAATGGTTGGCTCAACTGCTCATGGCCCTCTAAAACCTCTGAAGGTGGACACAAATGTCTCTGAACAATCTGGCCCTCTGGTGATCTGCTCATATCACTCAAACCCTCAGTATCCCTTGAAGGTTTACTTAATTGCTCATGAGCCTCTAGTACCTCTGAAGGTGAGCACAACTGCCCCTAAACAGTTTGGTCCTCTGGTGGTATGCTCATCTAACTCTGACCATTAGGATCCTCTAAAGGTTGTCACATCTGTGTTTGACAAATTTTGTGCTCTATGGGTTAGCTCGTGTAACTAGAAACCTCAAGAATCTCTAAAGATTTGATCATGTGGCTATGATCTTCAGGAATCTGTGATGGTTGTCTTATCTGTCTTTGCATCTTCTAGACCTCTGATGGCGACATAAGGTTCAATACTATACGTTTACCATCCCGTTAGAACATATAAGTATTTCTATACCCATCATGTAATACTATCATGTCATATAACCAGGGCCTACCAAGTAATATATGGGATGTACACATAGGAATAATATCATATTCAAGTTCATCATAGTACTTGTCCCCTATATTGAAGGGTACCCTAGCCCTTTGGGTTACACAAAGACTATCCTGATCATTCAACCAATGTAATGTATAGGGTTCAGGATGTAGGATAGTTTCAAGTTTCAACTTTAATACTAATGATGCAGCTACAATATTAGTACAACTACCACCATCAATAATAATTATGCACAAATTTCCTTGTACCCTACAAGAAGTATGGAACACGTTTTCTCTTTGTCCATCATCAATGGTTAGTGAAGAAGTCACTACTTGATGTACCAAAGTAGTAGAAGTATGCACATCATTTGACATGGTTATTAACTAACTTCAACAAGTTAACAACACACTTCACTATGAGCACCACAACAATACACCCTTACACACCCACGGTGCTCACACTCAACCAATACAAGAAATCATTACTGTTACTTCAAGTAAAGTCAAGTGAAATAATTGAAGCACAAATAAATAATTCTTGATACTTTAAGTAAAGTTAAGTAAATGAAGTACACATAATTATTTCTAAGTAGTTAAGAATTAAATTCAACCTCAAGTGTTAAGTAATGAGCTCAATTACTTTCGCACTTTAACTGTTTTGTTTGAATTTCAAATTCCACTACTCAACTTTTCTTTTCTTGCTTTGGTTTCATACCAATTACTTCACAATGGGCAACACCTCAACACATACAAAAATATACAACTTCACTACCATACTACTCCCCCTTGCTTCACTGTTCCACACCTTTCACGCCACCAATCAACAACTCTCTATATAACACACACAAAACTCATGCCAAAGGCACACAAACCCTTTACTAACTTTACAAAAGACAACACTACACACACACCCCTTCAAATCACAGTACACTTCCCACTTCCACACAATTATCAAACCGCAACTACAACAACAAAGGCAGCTCAAATTTCAAATTCAAAATGAGTTCAATAATTGTAAATTCCACAAATGTTAAGGAGCTATTTCAAATTCAAATGAACACACAATTAAACATTCACTTAATGTGTGTTTTGAAATTCAAATTGCTTCCTTAACTCTCGCCTCAATTCTGAAAATTCACAACTACTACTCCTCAAATCCGAAAATACACAAGACAATTTACACTTCTCCAATTGATCACAAAGGATCAACACTCTTTTCTCTTCACGTTTCACTTCAAAGATACTTCACACTCACGGTCAAGTCTCAAGGAATCCAAAAATGTTACAAATCTCCAAGTGTATAACAACTAAATAACAAGATAACACTTCAACAACACAAGGAATAAAATGCAACTCTACTTCACAATTCGAATCAATGTGCTAATTCAATAACCCCTAATTTCTGAATTCCAAATTGCAAAATCCCTTCTCTTAAACCTCAAGCTTTGATGCCAAAAGATGATGTGCTTAAATCCAAGTATAAGCACATAAAACCAAATTGAAAGACCAATTACACAATGTCAATCAAACTAGTCCTCAAATCTCAAAATGGCGTGAAGACCAAATTTTCCAAGTAACCCTAATTTGCATGGAACAATTGCTCTGATACCAAAAGATGATGTGCCTTAAAGGGGGTTTAAGCACATGCAAATGAACCAAATTACAATCCTCAAAGGACAAGATCAATTTCGGTCCCAAAGGACAACAAATTACGTGAATCCTAGTTGATGTAATATGATCCAAATAATAAAATCAAGGAGATGAAAACCATAAAGATGATAATCCTCAATTGAATCACTTAATTAACTTAAGTTCCAAGAGAATTCCAATCAACAACACATAAAGATAAAACCGTGATCCTCCTTACAACAAGACCAATCCACGCCACAAAAATATAAAGCAAAATTGATGGTAATAACGAATGCTAAAACCAATCAATCTTATATCATTACAAAGAGGATACAATTGATACCAAATTCAGATCAAAGAACTAACATAATCAACCCTAGATATGACTCACTAGTGATAAAAAGGAAAAACACAATAAAAAGGGAATTGATATTACTCACAATTCTCTTTGTTGCAACTCGCCACAATTCCAATTTTTTTATTGAAATTGATAAGAGCTAATGAATTTAGGATGAACCCTAATGCTCACATGAAAATGTGTTTTTCTACAAATTTCAAAAGCTCCTTCTAAACCCTACTTAAGCAAGTATTTATACTTACCCCCTTTAGGGTTAAAATGTCCACAAAATTACAACTATGCCACTTTAGGATAGCCGGTCCTAAAAGCACCTATTACAACCAAATAAAATTGTCCCAAAAACTTACAACATAAATGATTCAAATAAATAAATTACAAGTGAAAATAGTCTTTAACATGTTAGTTCTTCATTAGGATTCGTTGACTCAGCTCATCGTCAATTCAGGTCAGTCCATAGATAACCCACAAGCTGAGTCTTAGTAAGTTTGTCCATCGTCCTGTAAAGCCTGATAAGTGTGCCTGTTAGAATATACAATACATGAGTAATAGAAAAGAGGTTAGTAAACAAATAATTCTGGGGTTAATTTGCTCAAAATGGGCCATCATCATCAAGATTTGAAATCCTTTGGCTCTTGCCCTAATGATAGGTCTTATCGGATTTTGATTCCTATCAATGGTGCTCTAGCTAGTGGTTTAGCCCTTAGAACCAGCTCAATCTCATGATCCACAAGTCTTATAAGAGGCAACTTTCGTGGAAGCTTGTCTAGCATCACAGAACTGAACTCCTTCAGGACACTTTGTACTACCCCCAGTATCTCAAGCTTTTCTCCATCCTCTTTCTCTGTAAGGACTATAAGGAAAGTTGCCTCTTGGTGCTTGAGTCCTCTTTAGAGTTGGAGCATGAATAACATCATGGCTTCAGTACTCTTACTATCTTTACCTCTGTTGCCTACCTTCTTCCTTTGAATTGATATGCAACAAGGCTTAGTACCCATAAACAACGAACAATCAACTGTTGGCATTAACATAACTTTGGCACATCTCAAGAAATCTATCCCTAAGACAATGTTAAAGTCGCTTAGTGGGATAGGAATGAAGTTAAGATTACCACTCCAATCCTTAACCTTCACTTTTACATCTTGTGCCACCCCTTAGATCAATATTGCCTTGCAGTTGATAGCTTTAATCTGGTTAGTGTCTTCTATAAGCATTAACCCCAATCTCTTCGCTTCGAACACATAAAAAAAGTTGTATGTGGCTCTTAAGTCAATCATAGCACTGGCACTCTTGCCATTGATATTCATTTAAACATACTTCAACTAATTATCTGATTGGGGCTTACTTCACACTGAGGAACTCTTTCCCATAGCCGATAACATATTTAAGACTCCCATCCTCAATTGTTCCTCACACTCACTCTCTAAATCTAACAATGATTAGGCAAATGAAACTTATAAGCAACCTTGCTAATGCGCTTCATAATTTGAAATGGACCAAAAAAATGAAGAGAGAGTTTAGAGACAGATTTAGTAGGAATACAATGTTGCAAACTTGGTTGTAGTATAAGAAATACCCAATCATCCACTGCAAACTCTACATGTCGATAGTGCTTGTTAGCCACATGGCAATTAACATTTTGAGCATGAGTTAAATCATGCCAAAGTTGAAGGAGAATTTTATCTCGGGAACACAAAGTCTCCCAGATAGTAGGATGATACATCTCATGATCGACAAAAGAACTAAGAATAAGTGGTGGACACCCATATACTATCTCAAAGGGAGTCATCTTAGAAGATGTGTGGAATGAGGTATTATAATGGAATTCTACCGACGAAATCCACAAAGCCCATTATTTAGGTTGGTCACATACGAAACACCTCAAATAACATTCCAAACACCTATTTAAAACCTCCATTTATCCATCCATTTCAAGGTGATAAGCGCTACTAAAATGGAGAAAAGTATCATGAAGTTGGAACAATTCTATCCAAAATTTATTGAAAAAAGTAGGATCGTGATCACTAACAATAGTCTTAGGCCTGCCATGTAATCTCACCACCTCTTTGAAAAATAATTCAGCAATACTGTGAGCAGTATAGGGGTGTTTAGTTAAGAGAAAATGTCCATATTTAGAAAGCCGATCAACTACAACCAACACCATGTCATACCCTTTTGACTTAGGAAGTCCACCAATGAAATACATGGAAATGTCTTCCCATATAGCATTAGGAATAGGCAAGGGAGAAAGAAGTCTAGCAGGAGCTGGTACTTCTGATGTTGATAGACAGCACATGATGCTACAAAGGATGCTACATCCTTTTTCAAGCTTATCCAATGCACATTGGTGGAAATTCGCTGATAAGTACGGAGAAAACCAGCATAGCCTCCCGTTGGTGAAACATGAAATTCATGCAAGAAAATTTGTGTCCATGTCAATGGAATCACCAAATGGCCATGTGATAGAGGGGATACAAGACGCGAACACACGGTCTGAAGCACGGTATGGAGGGGATACAAGACGCGAACACACGATCTGAAGCACGGTTTCTACGCACGGCCTGAAGCACGACCGTGTCTCGAACAAGGGGATCAAACAGCGAATTTTCACAGAGTCCAACACGGCCTGAAGCACGGCCGTGTCTCGAGCAGGGATATCGAACAGCAAATCCTCACAGAGTCCAACACGGTTTGAAGCACGGCCGTGCCTTAGACCGTGTACGTGTAGATTCGCCTTTTCTTTTATTATTTTAAAGGAGAGTATATAAACCCTTTGTTAGTCATGTTAGGGTTACGTCTTATTTTATATTTGAAATACATTTCGTGAGAGGCTTCTCTCCTTTAACGGGTTGTGTGCAACCGTTGTTTGTTTGTGAGATTCATTCGTTGAGTGATTCTCGTGTTTCTCTACTCTAACTCGCTGTGTCAGTTGGTATCAGAGTAAGGAAAATTTCCTGTGGAGATGTCAGGTGACGGTAGTTCAAGAGGCGGTCATGTTCCAGATGTTGCTCGGGATATGGAAGCTCTGCAAACCGAAGTGCAGGCTCAAAGAGCAGTGTTGGACACCATGGATCAGAGACTCCGGCGTTTCGAACAGCGCTTTGATGATCTGGTTGAGCGTTTCGACGCAATGGGGACCAATACGAACAGAGATAGAGACGTTAGAGGAGTACGACCCGGGGCAAATCCTACTCTTGGCGTTCCTATCAACAGACCTATCGCTGCAAATCAAAGGGTCCAAGCGTGTGATGTGGATTCTGAGGAGGAAGATGATTGGCTGGTCGAAAACCCACAACCACAGCGGAGAGGATACGTTGGTGGTGGGTATGGCAGGAATCGCCATGGCTATGATCAAGGAGACACCAGCGAATTCAGACTAAAGGTAGATATACCCTCTTTTACCGGTAATTTGAACATCGAGGATTTATTAGATTGGCTGGCAGAGGTAGATCGTTTCTTTGATTATATGGAAGTGCCGGAGAATCGTAGGGTGAAGTTAGTGGCTTGTAGATTGAAAGGAGGGGCTTCGGCATGGTGGGAGAGATTACAGAATAGGCGATATAGAGAGGGGAAGCAACTGGTGCAGACGTGGTATAGGATGAAGCAATTGATTCAAAGGGATTTCCTACCTCCTGACTACGAAAAAATACTGTTTCAACAGTATCAGAGGTGTAGGCAGGGCCCGAGAACGGTGTATGATTATACGGCGGAATTCATGAGGTTGGCTGAGAGGAATGATCTTAGAGAAAGCGAAGGGCAACAGGTGGCTAGGTACCTGGATGGACTGAGGGTGCAAATTAAGGAGAAGATAGGGGTTTATGTTTTACGCAATGTCAATGAAGCGAAAAACATGGCTCTTCGGGCAGAGATGATGCTTCAAGAGAAGACCAATAGGTTTGATGGGGGTAACCGAAGGTTTAAGAACAAGGGGTTCAGTACAGTAGGTACGGATAAAGGGAAGGCTGTCCCGAAAGTACCAGGTGGAGTTAATGAGAAGAGAGAGGAAAGAGGGGTAAGCAGGAGACCAATGGAGGCTGGGGAGGCACCTAGACAAAATAATCCCTATGCTAAACCAGTTATGGGAAAATGCTATAGGTGCAATCAACCGGGCCATCGTTCCAATGAGTGCCCCAGTCGGAGACCAGTCAATGTTATTGACAGAGAAGAGGATGAAGAGGTGTGTTGTGAACCGGATGGAGGGGATGAGTTTTATGGTGATGATGGCTATGGGGATGATAAGGAGACATATGTCATCAGGAAACTGATGTTAGCACCAAAGTGTGATGAGAAGACCCAAAGGCATCAGCTGTTCCGTACTAGGTGTACTGTCGATGGTAGGGTGTTTGTTTTGATTGTGGATAGTGGAAGTTGTGAGAACATCATAGGTCGAGAAACGGTGAGGGTCTTGAACTTGCCGACTGAAAAACACCCGAACCCATATACTATTGGGTGGATTAAAGCAGTTGAAAAGATAGAAGTCACCGAACGATGCAAGGTACCTTTCTCTATAAGGAAGTATAGGGATGAGGTCTATTGTGACGTCGTGGATATGGATGCATGTCATCTTTTGTTTGGGAGGCCTTGGCAATTTGATGTTGATGCCAAGCATGAAGGAAAGGAGAATGTTTACCGGTTAGAGAATGATGGGGTAAAGTTCACTCTTCTACCTCTCAAAGTATCACACCGCCCTAAAGCTTCTAAAGCGGAAGGGCGTTCCTTCCTCACTATCACCCAATCTGAGAGGGAGATGGAGGAAGCAATCAAGGAGGCGCAGACCGTCCATGCGCTAATTGTTCGACAGGTGATGACAGTGGAGGAGGGCCAGAGTGATGCTCCGGAGTTGCCTGACAAAGTGAAGGAGCTTTTGGAGGAGTTTAAGGAGATAACATCTGAGGAGCTACCTGATGGATTACCTCCCATGAGGGACATCCAGCATCACATTGATCTGATTCCATGAGCTAGTCTACCTAAACTTCCACATTATAGAATGAGTCCCAAAGAGACAGAAATATTGCAAGGGAAGGTGCAAGAACTACTCCAAAAGGGATTCATCAGGGAGAGCATGAGTCCTTGTGCAGTGCCCGCCTTGTTAACCCCAAAAAAGATGGAAGTTGGCGTATGTGTGTTGACAGCAGAGCGATCAATAAAATTACCATTGGCTACAAATTCCCAATACCAAGGTTGGAGGACATGTTAGATTGTTTGAGTGGGGCTAAATTCTTTTTCAAGATCGATCTGAGAAGTGGCTACCATCAGATTCGGATCCGACCGGGAGATGAGTAGAAGACGGCCTTTAAAACCAAAGAGGGCCTATATGAATGGATGGTCATGCCTTTTGGCCTTAGCAACGCCCCAAGCACATTAATGCGGATTATGAATCAGGTACTTAAACCTTTCTCTGATCAGTTTGTAGTAGTTTACTTCGACGATATCTTGATCTATAGCAAAACTGAGGAGGAACACATTAATCATGTGAGGGAAGTGTTAAAGGTTCTGAGGGAGAACAAGCTCTTTGTGAACCTGGAAAAATGTGTATTCCTCTCTAGGAGGTTGCTGTTTTTGGGTTTTGTTGTTAGTGGTGATGGAATTACTGTGGATGATGAGAAGGTAAGAGCTATTAGAGAATGGCCCATTCCTAAAACAGTAAGTGAGTTGAGGAGTTTCCTGGGATTGGCAAGTTTTTATAGACGGTTTATTCGGCATTTCAGCACCATTGCTGCACCTATGACTGAGTACCTGAAGAAAGGGAAGTTCCAGTGGAGTGATGAAGCTGAAGGTAGTTTCGGGCTGTTAAAAGAAAAGTTGTGCAACGCGCCAGTTCTTGCATTACCTGACTTCGATAAGTTGTTTGAAGTCGATTATGATGCAAGTGGGGTTGGAATAGGGGCGGTACTATCTCAGGAAAGGAAACCCATTGCCTTTTTCAGTGAGAAGTTATGCGAGTCTAGGAGAAATTAGTCCACATATGACAAAGACTTTTATTCAGTAGTGCGTGCCTTGAGGACCTGGGAACATTACCTAGTGGGCAAAGAATTCGTACTATATTCGGATTGTGATGCCCTTAAACACTTGAATAATCAGACCAGGATTAGCAAAGATATGCATGTACGATGGATTCAATTTTTGCAGAAGTTCTCGTTTAAGCTGAAACATAAATCGGGAGTCTACAATAAAGTTGCAGATGCTTTGAGTAAGTGAGCCAGTTTGTTGGTAACGCTTTATACTGAAGTGGTGGGGTTTGAACATATGAAAGACCTGTATGGGACTGACAATGATTTTAAGGATACTTGGGAGATGTGTCGGGGTAAACAGTCGAGCAGTGACTTCCATATTTATGAGGGGTACTTAATGAAGGGGAATCAATTGTGTATTCTAGAGTCTTCTTTAAGGGAGAAGTTGATTCGTGACTTACATGGGGGTGGATTAGCAGGTCATCTGGGAAGGGATAAGACCATTCCTGCAGTCAGTGCTAGATACTACTGGCCACATTTGAGGCGTGACATTGGGAGGAGTGTGCAACAGTGTTATACATGCCAGACGTCCAAGGGTCAGGCCCAAAACACTGGCCTCTACACTCCACTTCTTGTTCCTGATAACATATGGGAGGATTTGTCCATGGACTTTGTCTTGGGATTGCCCCGTACCCAACGGGGCGTTGACTCTGTTTTCGTTGTGGTGGACAGGTTTTCCAAGATGGCCCATTTTATCCCGTGTCGGAAAGTCGTTGATGCTCAGGTCATTGCCAAGTTGTTCTTCAAGGAAGTGGTACGCCTACATGGGGTGCCTAAATCTATTACTTCAGACAGGGACAGCAAATTCCTGAGTCATTTCTGGAGAACCTTGTGGCAGCTGTTTGATTCCTTCTTAAACTATAGCAGCACGGCTCACCCACAAACGGATGGTCAGACAGAAGCAACAAATCGAACCTTGGGCAATCTCATTAGGAGTATCTATGGTGAGAAACCCAAGCAATGGGACGTGGCATTGGCTCAGGCGGAATTTGCTTATAACAGTGTCGTTCACAGGACAACAGGCAAGTCTCCATTCTCTATTGTCTATACTAATACTCCTAACCATGCTGTAGATTTGATCAAGCTTCTAAGGGGTACTGAGTTTAACATAGCAGTCAAGAACCTAGCGGATAGTTGGCAGAATACTACAGCTGAGGTGAGGGCGAAAATTGAACAATCCAATGCTAAGTACAAAGTTGCAGCTGACAAGCATCGAAGGCGACAAGTATTTTCAGTGGGTGATCAGGTTATGGTATTCTTACGCAAGGAACGGTTTCCTGTTGGAAAATACAACAAGCTTCAACCTAAAAAGTATGGTCCGTATAAGATCGTGCAGACAATCAATGATAATGCTTATGTGGTTGGTTTACCAAACACCATGGGCATTTCAAAGACATTCAATGTCGCTGATATCTTTCCTTTTTTCCCTGACGATGAGGCGTTATCTCCTACAGAGAACTCGGGGTCGAGTTCTTCTCTGGTGGGAGAGAATGATGGAGGGGATACAAGACGCGAACACACGGTCTGAAGCGCGGTATGGAGGGGATACAAGACGCGAACACACGATCTGAAGCACGGTTTCTGCACACGGCCTGAAGCACGGTTTCTGCACACGGCCTGAAGCACGGCCGTATCTCGAACAAGGGGATCAAACAGCGAATTTTCACAGAGTCCAACACGGCCTGAAGCACGGCCGTGTCTCGAGCAGGGATATCGAACAGCAAATCCTCACAGAGTCCAACACGGTTTGAAGCACGGCCGTGCCTTAGACCGTGTACATGTAGATTCGCCTTTTCTTTTTTTATTTTAAGGGAGAGTATATAAACTCTTTGTTAGTCATGTTAGGGTTACGTCTTATTTTATATTTGAAATACATTTCGTGAGAGGCTTCTCTCCTTTGACGGGTTGTGTGCAACCGTTGTTTGTTTGTGAGATTCATTCGTTGAGTGATTCTCGTGCTTCTCTACGCTAACTCACTGCATCACCATGATAAAGCCACACAAAAGTCAGTAGTTGTATTCAATGCTTATGCAGTTGGAGCTAGTGCAATGAGGAAGAAATACGATGACCTTCTTCATAAGTTCTTGAGGAAGGCTTTCGAGGATTTTAAAAGGACAGCATATATGGAGGCAGATCTTTGATGTTCTACTGTGATTCAAAGAATGGAAAAGAGGTTAAGGACAGCTTCCCACACTCCCGATGCGAATATGGACAATATCGTAAAGGTTCTGGATGCTCTCATAACAAAGTATGAAGCATCTTCCCATGGCCCAGGAAAATGGCAAAAGCTTGCCACGTTCTTGCAAGAGTTTGGAGGGTCCAATTGTTGACCTTGCCAAAAGGCTTGTTGATAAAATTGGATCTGAAGGAGTTCCCTGGCGTTGAAATGTCAGTCAACTGAAGATAAGATGGCTCTAGTTAGCAAGCAGCTGGTCTTAGTATTTAAAGCGATTTGAGGATGCTATCAATGACAAAAAGAAGCTTTCTGAAGAATACACCAGTCGCATAACAAAACTGCAGCGTAATTGCAGCTTACGGGAAGAGAGATGTTCCAGCCTGTTAAGGACAATGGAATCTACAAAGCAAGAATCCTTGGAACGAAAAAGATAATATGAGCATGTTCTGTCCAAATAGAAAGTTGAGGAAGATCAAGCCACTTCTGAAATTTCCATTCTCAAATTGAGGAGTCGTGCTGCTAAGGCCAGGATCACTGCTGCCAAGGAACAAGCACAGTCTGCTCAAGAGGAGGTAGAAGAATGGAAGAGGAAATATGGAATGCAGTTAGAGAAGCTAAGGCAGCATTGGAGAAGGCAGCAATTGCATAGGAGCGCACTAATAAAGAGATGCAGTTGAGAGAAGATGCTTTGAGGGAATAATTTTCAAGTGGCTTGTCTGCAAAGGAGGAAGAAACAAGGGAGAAGACAGTGAAGATTGAATATGCAAAGCAATGTTTGATGACCTTGAAGTCCGAGTTGAAGGCTACTCAGTTAAAAATAGATAACTATGATGTGAAAATATCTTCCTTGAAGCTTGAGATCAAGGGGTTAAGTGAGAACTTAGAAACTGCAAAGTCTATGGCCTAATCATTTGAAAGAGAAGCTAAGATTGTTGAGAAAGAGAAGGTCCATCTAGAGGAGAAGTGAAAGAAATGAAGTTAAGAGAGAAAAAAGTACCTGAGCAGTAGGCTCAGACCAAGGTCAATTTCTAAAGGTGAGGAAAATATCCCTCACTAATTAACTTCCTTCCAGCTCTAACAACTTACATATTTGACTCACACCCCTTCTTGTAACTTAGAATAGCCAACGTTGGGCCCTAAACAGCACTACCATACACTCAACTCACACACTAACATACCCTACAACACACCACATAACACTCTATACACCAGTACACATAACAACACCAAACAGCACACATACAGAATGTACACCACGCACACAAAACATATACCACACACACCACTACTTCCCACCACTTCTCCTTCTATACACATTCACAATAGGAGCACAAACTCTAGTAATCATATCAATATGTGTTCTATCTCTTATGCAATAAGATTCATGGAATGCTTAAGTATTGATCAGAGCAATGTCCTTTGCCTTGGATGACAGGTTTTCTCAAAACTCCAAGAAGGAAGGTTTCTAGGAGAAATTGAGTGGAAAGATCTTGTTGGTTGAAAATTGGCAAGTTCAAGAGTCGCAGATAGCCTATGGTCCTAGGTCTTAGCTACCAAGTTTGTCCTAAGGGAAAATGATTTTTTAGCATGAGCACATCTAAATAATGTAACATTAGTTCTTTAGTTACGCTTCATCATAGCTACACTTCAACCACACTTTTCTCTATGAATGTGTTGCATAGGTTTGCCTTAGGATTTTGCTTTTTTTTTTTTATGTGGGAGATTATCATAATCTTGTTTGCTTTGTCTTTTATTCACTCTATTTCATTAGCTTTTCTTGTGCTATCACTACAAAGTTAGATCCTTTTTTATATGTTTTGGACATGAAATTCAATTTAGGATTTTTGTTGTATAAAATGTAATGATCAGAACGACTAAATAATTTTTGGCCATATATTGACTCCAACACTTCAAGAAGGCTAGCTTATTTACTACAGAATAGTAAAATTTATTTTAAATAAATTGTATCCCCAAAAATTTTTGAAACTATAAAACCACCCCTAGCCACAAATTCTCCGCCCCACAAAACCCTCCTCATCAAACTGAATCAATCCACAAGTTGAATCATACCAAATCGAAAGTTTATTTTTTATTTATTTATTTTTCTTTTATAATTTGGTTTAGAAAATCCTCAAACATAACTAAACTAAAAACATAAAGTTGGTTTAGAAGGATAAATCAAATTGGATTGTTTTTAAAAGTGTAGTAACATTTCATTTATAATAATAATAAAAAAAAAAACTTGTTTTGTTACAACATAGCATTTAAAAAGAATTTTAAATTTACACTTATTGAACTTTTGTTATCAAAGTACATTAGATTATGTACATAAGTCAACTCAAAATATATATTATGCACTATAGCTTATAAATAAAAGTAGTTGTTAATAGATATTTAAAATTTCATAGTTGCATGAAATTTAATTTTATCAACTTTTATATGGTATTAATGCATGGGGGAACACTCATAAATATTGTAGTTTTTAAAAAAAATTCGCAAATATTATACCCGCAATATTTATTCCAAAAATAGGTTTCGAAGGTGTAGACCTGGTTTACGACTTCTTCTTTTTTCCAAACTTTGTACAACTAAAGGCGTAGACCCGGTTTATGCCTTCAATTTTCCTACCCCAAACTAATCCCATCGTCCAATTGTTTTGTTATCTTAACATCGACCATCCATTAAAAAGTAAGTCATAAACACTATAGTGTTAAATTAATAATACAAATACATAAATAGAAACAGAGGAAATTTATTTTTATTTTTCCTTCTACAAACTCCATCTGTTCGTTTTTTCCCTCGTTCACAAGAAGTAGAAAAAGTGCTTATGTAGATCGAAGAGGTGGGATTTGTGCACATCGAAGAGGTGGGATTTGAACAAATACACTAATATATAGTTTCATCAATGATTAATCAATCGTGGTATGTTTTTTTACAAAAAGTTGAATTTTTTTTTTACTATTTTTTATATTAGTATTTGAGAAAATTGTTGATGTAATGTTATGTTTTATAAAAATATTATTGCTTGTTGTTAGTTTGTAGTGTGTTAAACATAATTTATGTAAATCCTGTAATACATAACATACGATAGTTAAATTTTAGGTTAATATGAGAACACTCTATGCTGGAAAAAAATAATATTATTTTTAAATGTCAAATTTAAAATATTATCTGTATTGTTATGGAAAAATATTGTAACGAAAATTTCTAATTTCTGATTTGTGAAATAATTTTTACAGTGTTATTATTTAGATGTGAAATTTTTTGTTGCAAAACAATGGAAAAAAAATAAAATTAAAATTGATATGGAAATTTGTGACTTTTTTAGACTAATTTTTACAAATTGTTATTTAAATTTTTCATTTTTTTTTAAATGTTGATAATATATATTTATTGCGATGTAGAAAACAATGGTTGAATACATAAAATTGATGATATATAGGTTTGGAAATATTGTGGTTGGTAATTGGGGACCGAAATATGATAGGGATCCGATCAAGAAGTTACAAATAAAGAAAAAATCAACTACACTGAATTCTTATACAAAATATGTCAAAGTATTGGAGTTGATCCAACTGAAGTGGGGATTGAGATAATTCATAAGCATTCTGTATTCTATGGGGGCAGTACATCTTATGACATTATGGTAATTAAAGATGATGAAGATGTTGAAATTTTCATTAAAACTGTTGAATCCAATAGAGATCGTGGCATAAAATAGTTATACATCTAAATTTGTGATGACTTAAGGGGGAGGGGGCTTTGAAAGGCAAATATTCGAAGCAAGTAGGTAGCCACATTCACCACATAACATGGAAGAAATGTAACCCAAGCTGTCAACATTTGAACCCTCAATTCCAACCCCAATGGAAGGCAATGATAAAGATGAAGTAGATAGAATAGTTACTCTATTATTACAATGACCAAGGACATGTGATTTGTACATGGTTCGTTTGGAAGCAAAAACTGCTATAGATACCGAGATACCGATGTAGGAATGGGTGTTAAGGATGAGAGTACCGATAATGACAAGAGTTCTAAAGAGGAAGATGAGGAAAGCAAAAACGATAAAGATGAAGTACCTAAAGAGGACTCTCCAACTGTACCTGCATACTCAACACAGGCAATATATCAATAAGAGTAGGCTGAATCACTAAGCATGGCAATTACAGATCCTTTTTTGTACTACAACATTGGCAATGATAATGATTATATTTATTTCGAATATATTTAATGGTTAATTAACAAGTTAAATATATTTCATAGTTAATTAATTAAACATTAAATATATTTAATGGCTGCTAATTGCTTATGATGTTAATGGCAACAACCATATACTCACAGCGTCAAACAGCGAGAGTCAATTGATCCTAAAATGATAATAAGTGAAATGTATATTATTCGTAATGCAACATAAAATAATAAACAAGTTAAAGGCCATTTACCTCTCCATCCCAAAAGGCCTATGATCGATGTCCCTCCTACTACATCAAGACTAAAGGATTGAAGGGTTCAAACTCCATCTATTATGCAAAAAAATAAAAATTAAAAAGATTAGTAAATGTCACAATTAATATCAAAATATTAATTAATGACTTATTAGTGACTATTTAATGTCTAATTAATGGTTAGTTAACAACAACTTAAGTTTATAACTACTTTTACAATAATATACAAAGATATTACATTTACAATCAATACTAATTTTTTTAATAATTAATTTTTTGACGATTAATTAATAACATATTCGTGACTAATTACAGTTAATTCACGATTAATTAACAATAACTTAAATTTACAACTACTTTTACAAAACACACAGACATATTACATTTATAATTAATCCCACATTTTTCACAAATTAATTTTCTAACAAAGAATTAATAACATATTAACGACTAATTATTGTTAATTAACAACTTAATCTTACAATTATTTTTACAAAACACGTAAGTATATTACATTTACAATCAATAGAAAAATTTTTACAAATTAATTTTTTAACAATGAATTAATGACATATTAACGACTAATTACTGCTAATTAACGGGTAATTAACAACTTAATTTTACAACTACTTTTACAAAAACACAAAAACATATTACATTTACAATCAATATAAAATTTTTTACTAATTAATTTTCTAACAATTAATTAATGACATATTAACAACTAATCATTGTTAATTAACGGTTAATTAACAACTTAATTTTATAAATACTTTTACAAAAGCACACAAACATATTACATTTATAATTAACACAAAATTTTTCACTAATTAATTTTCTAACAATTAATTAATGACATATTAACAACTAATCATTGTTAATTAATGGTTAATTAACAATAACTTAATTTAATAGCTATTTCTAGAAAAATACATTATAATAACACACAAAGATAATTCATTATTATCTATACGAATTTTTTTCCTAATTAATTTTCTAATGATTTATTAATGACTAATTAGTTCATCATTAACGATTACTTTTACAATAATTTTCACAATTATAAATTAAAACATTTCATTTATGAAAAATACTAAAATTTTTTACTAATGCGTTTTCTAACGTTAATTAATAATATATTAATGACTAATTAATTACTAATTAATAATTAATTAATAACTACTGGTATTTTAATAAAATTAGCAGAGTACAAATAATTGTATTTAATTTTGTTATACATTGATACAAAGTAATATAATAGAAAAAAAATATTTTTTTCTCAACAAAAACATATCAAAATATAGCTTCACGGAGGAAGTTGGAAAAATATTCTATAGATATTTCTACACACGTATTTGATTAAGCTAAACCTATGTAAAACAAAAATTAAGAAAACAAAATATTTCAAAATTATGAGAAAGAAGAAGATAGAGGAGGAAATTAAAAGATCTGAAAATGAACATTAGAACTGAGAATTCATATTTAAATTACAAACTGTTGATGCAAAAATTTTTCCTGTGCATTGGACATCATATATTGTAATACTGTATAAATTTGTAGTATCACTTTAGAATAATTTTCATAGATTTATAGTGTTATTTTGTAATAATTTTTGTAAGTTTGTAGTATAAGTTTGCAAGATTCCATAGACAGTTGGATAATGTGACAAAAATATTTTACAAATTTTCTTTTTTTTTAAAAAAAAAAAGAAGAAGTCGTAAACCAGGGTGTGCCTTTAAAACCTATTTTTAAAATAATTATTGAAGGTATAACATTTATAAAAACTTAAAAAAAAAAACTGCAATATTTACAAGTATTCCCTTAATGCATGTTGTTATCAAACAAGTTTAATGCTTGTCATATAAAATTAAATGTGATGCAAATATATTTTTCTAAAAACTAAAACATGGTTCAATTGGTTAATTGAGTAGGATCAAACACTTATTATTGGGAAAAGTTTTTCAACTTAATTGTAAAGTTTGATTCAAAGTGATAAAAAAATAAATTGTATTTTTATGGTTTATTATAACTTTAAAAAAAAATCAAACCAAATTGAATCGACAAAGGTTGTGAGTTTAATATATATAAATGGCGTCCAAATGCTATGGAAAGTTTACCAGTAGTTTTGGCTTATGTCAATTTGAGAGCCAAGTTTTGTCCCAATGAATAGATATAATGTCTCTGAGACTTCTAATGTCGCAAGTTCTTGGAGAAAGTGAGGTTTCCTCGTTTCATTCCAAGCTTTCACCTATACTTGGAAGAACGATTTACCCATCTTTTCAGCATCAAAATGTTGGACTTTCTATGCTCTTGCGATTATTTATTTATTTATTTATTTTTAATTGCTAATCCATTACCGTGATCATGCTTAGGCCCCATGGGTGGAAGAAATGGAAGCATTGTTCCCAAGTGTGCTTATGGAAAGTTTCCTCGTTTCAGTCCCGACTGAATATGAAATGGCGAGAAAATTCTTGCGTGTTTGAGGTTGGTAGTAAGTTGTCGTCTTAGAAAATTTGGATTTTCATGTTGCTACTTGCTACTGGTGTGTAACTAAATACACAGTAATGATTGTACGTGGAAAATAACTCCTAATGAGAACTTAAATTGAGTTGAATAATTGTCGTTGCTTTTATCTATATCTAGGAAAATATATTGTGATATAAAAACACTTAGCAACACTAGTTTACATCAAAATATTGGGTAAGAATATTTTGTAACATCCATTGATAAATCAATTTAATTTAGGTGATTGTCCTTGAGTGCACCAACTCTAAATAAAAAGGACTTGCAAGATGAGACTATTGAACGATTTTTATCACTAGATCTTTGTTTTCATACTTGATCCTTATTTTATTTAAAAGAGTAGGAAGTTGGAAGGCTTTCTTAATATCTTCATTCTTCATATTTGTTCGACCATTTCCCCCTGGCCCCTCCAATCTTGAGTTTAAGTGCATTATTCCTTTGTCTTCTTGGATGTCCAAAGTGAAGTTTTGCTTATGCTATTGAAATGCTAATGATCCTCTCACATGAATTGAAATGTCGATCTTTCACATGTTGATTGATCAATATATGATATTCTGAATCTTCATAACTAATGAAATCTAATGATTTTTAGATAGATTAGAACTAACTGTCCTTGACTAGTGTGATTAAATTTTATGAGTTAATTTGATCAAAATAATAATTGAGTGGTAAACTCATAACTTAGCTAACATTAGTTATCTAGCATCCATTTTGGATTTTAGCCATAGTCATTGATTTTGTAATGTTATCTGCCATTAAAGTTTCTCTCATTTTAGTTATAAGTTTATATAAATCAAAATCCACATGAAAAAAGGAATATATTATTTGTTCCAAAGGATATATTCATTTGTACATGACTGAATATAGATTTTTTTTTTCTTTTTGTTTTTTTTTGAGAAAACGAGATAGCACCCACTAATCAAGCATACAAAATGATTGGTCGACAGTGGGGACGATGTAACATGCATATAGATGTCTAACAAATAGAATGCAGAAAGAGACTAGCTGATCCAGCTTCAGAGGTCAGCCTTTGCGACCACGGCTACTGCTCCTGCTGACCTTTCTACTAGTATTTGATGGAGGATCATGGCCGCGGTTGGCCGTCGGATCATCGTAATCATTCACTCTCACTTTGAGAGATCGTCCTTCTTCAATCCACGCTTTCTTATCTTCTTGAAAATCAACCAAGCCCATGTGCATGATATATAATTATAAGGTTATGCTATATTAACAATAAGATGAGGTTCGAGAGTGTGGTTGTAGCTCACTAAAATGAGAATTGTATCAACAATCGATTAAAGAGATATGTACTCGCGATTTATGTGTACAAAATTGAGGAATCCATTCAATAATAAATGTCAAACGATTAAATAACTTGATTAAATATAATATGATTATAAGATTAATACAACGCTATTTTTTTTTTTTTTATTGTCTTTACACATAACCAAAATTTGCAAGATGTATTTAAGGTAGGAAACTCTTACAAAAATAAAATAATATAAAAATTGACCACTTACCCTCTTCACTAATTTCATGATTGATCACATTTCCTACATTTTAACCTTGAAAATTTATATTAATTGTATTGGATAAATCGTATGGAGTTAAGTGTAAAGTATTAGTCTAATAATAAAGATAACGTTCTATTTATTTATGTCTACAGAGTAGACTAAACATGTCACAACTTCAACTAAAATTTAAAAAAAAAAATGACAATATATAGTTGTTATTGCTCTCACATAAATCTGTCTGTCTTGTTTTTGCCAAATCTCTGTCTCTCTCTTTTTAAACAATGCTAAAATGGACAGAAGTTGGTTTACGAGTTCATTTGGTCAAACTATTAATTACAGCAAATAATAGGTGAATGAACCGATAATTAATGTATTAGCTAATATAATAATGGACAAGACACGTAAAGATGCTATTATTTAATTTGATAAATGATCTGGACTCGTGAGTGCTAGTCTGAATTTTGTAAAATAATGAGAGTCGCTTTCATTTGTTTCTGAACCGAAAAACATTGACCGATGCAGAGCTTCTAAATAGTTAAGCTTATAAAATATAATATAATATATCGAGTATGGGATCGAGACAAATGGGTCAACGCAGTCCAACATAATAAAACAAGAACACCGTCTCTGTGTTGTCATACACTTTCCGTTATATTTATATACTAATAACATGTTAAAGCAAGCTACCAGCTGTTCTCGAGGGAAAACATGAATTTTATTTGCTCTTTAGTAAAGTCTTTTGAGAGACAACGGTTAATAGGAGAGATATAAAAAAGTTGTAAGGATAAGTTCACGGAAAATATAATATTTGTTATGATTAATGTTCTCATCTATTTTCGATCATCTTTGGGTCTTTTTCTTTTTTAATTTTATTTTGGTTTTCTAATATGTTTGGAACTATTTCTATAATTTTCCAATCGATTCTAGGGATTTTTGTTTGCATTCGTTTTAAATAAATGCTAATAGTTTTTTTATATAGTTTTTTCAAAAATAATTATAAAGATCTACATCGATCTTACAGCATCTTATACCTAACAAAAAGAAAATAAAAAACAATACTCTTTATATATCTTATATTATATCATGTTACAATATATGGTAATGATAATGCTAGTTAGTTGATAATATCAAGATATATAAAGCAGACATAAAAAGAAAAAAAGTGTGGTTTATAAATCAGACCATTATAGCAACACTGTATGGACAATGGTTTATGATAAATTACCAATCAACTACATGATATGTAGTAAATGATTAACATGGGACGAAAGAGTGCCTATATATATATATATAACATATGTCGGGTAGTTTATAATCAAACATTTATGAACTCGGTTCGAAATATATAGAAGTTTCCAGCAATATGATCTTTTCATAAAATGTAATAAAGGGCAAAAAAGAATGAATGTGATGATGATTTCTCGAGTTTTAAGGAAGCGAATACTCTCGTGAGGACTAGGTGCATAATAACGCAGCCATAAACCGTTTGGCATGCAGTAGCCGTAGCATCTCCAACACGGCTGATTACTGGAGTTGGCATGCACGGGACAATATCTTTTTGTGGTCGATTTTTATGTATCTAACCGATTCTCAAGCAAATAAATTTTCAACAAGACTTAATAGACCAATATATAGAACTCAGTAGCCGAGCCAGCTCTGAAATATCTAACGCATCTATTACCATTTTTCAAAAGCGTGACTTGATTTAGAACGATACATTTGAAAAGCACAGATCAGGAGATCTTAATTAGTCAGTATTACCTGAAGTGAAGATGGTGGTCTTGGCAGCAGAAGCATAACCTGACAACAGCAACATGGAAATGAACAAGACAAACAAGAACCAACGACCTACAACTCCTAACCCCATGCCCATGATTTCTTTCTCCTCTGTGTGTGTGTGTGTGTGTGTGCGGATGCGTTTGATGTGAAAGGATGAAATGGTTAAAATAAGATAGGTGTTATGTTGATGCTGGTGACCATCCGATGAAGACAAGCTTGCAAATAGGGGAGCTATCTATTTATTATATAGTACTACATAAAGCGAAGACCAACGTGGCTGCCAAATATTTGCTAGAAAGGAGTTGTCGTTTGAGAATTGTTGGCGGCACGTTTGGGGTGAGGAAAGAATTAGGAAGTGAAAGATGCAGTACAGTAAAGTACGGTAGAAACAAGCCAAACACGTGACATGCATACATTCAATCCAAACCGTCTATTTATAAAAAGTCAACGGGTCTTGCTTGGATTAAAAAACGGAAAAAGTGGATTAGGACGAATTATATTACATACGATGATGCTTTCTTTGCTTCTCCTTTCCTTTTTGAATGTCCTTTTTTCGAAAATGCCGGTGTTGTGCAGTGACGGTGATGACTCGTCACGCGGGAGCATGAAACGGAAGAGGACTCGCTTGAAGAGAAAGCTTAACGTCGGTCAAAAAGTGGAGGTAGTTCCTATATTTCTTTCAGTTAAACTCAATCCGAACACGCCGTTTCATAAAATGATGGCTTGATGTTTACTCTCTTGTTTCTTGATCGTATCGTTTGTTTGTTCGTTAAAAATGTACTGGCTTGGTTTTTTTATTTTCAGTTTTTCTTCGTTTTTAGTGAGAGTATCGTTGTTCTGGAATGTGTTAGGCTTGTTTTGATTCAACGTATATCCCATTTTTGTGAATTTTGTTGTTCATTTATTGTTATTTATTCATTTACTTATATATTGTTTTAATTCTGTGTCTGTTTGGTGGAGCGATACACATGCATGACTGTATTCCGTGGATCTCATAATCATATATCTTTCTATTACAATTTTGCTTATTATCCTAGTAATTGGGAGCTGCATTTGGTAGCATTCTATGAGGTAGACAGCGGTCTGGAAAGGTCATAATTTGATTGAGAGGATAGAATGAATAATCATTGTTATGCAATAATTTGATTGAAAATTTTTATCTGTTATCGTCTGCATTATAACAGGAAATGAATGGGCAGGTCAGGAATGAAGATGACGGTTTCCTCGGCTCATGGCACATGGCAGAAGTGGTAGGGAAAGAACCTCGAAGGCGGGACGCAAGGTATGAACATATTTTATCGGAAGACGGAGCGAATAAACTCATCGAATCAATTAGAGTTTCACCTGCTGTTGATGGTATCAATTCCAACCACTGCCGGAGCCGGTGATCCATTAGGCCTCTTCCGCCTCTAGTTATATATGGTCAATTTGAATTGCCTTATGGACTTTCGTTTTCAAGATGCTTGGTGGGAAGGAGTGATTTTTTACTTTGACAACGAAGATAATACAGAGGAGAGACTTGTTTTCTTCCCGGATATAGGGGATGAACAGAGGGTTAAACCTGATATTAATACATTGAGAGTCACTCTGGATTGGGATGATGTTACAGATGAATGGACGCGTCGTGGAACATGGATATTTCGTCGGTTGGTGGAGAAGTATGAGGCAGAATGGCCCCTTTCCGTTTCCATTAAGCAACTTTGGTATGACATACGAGAACATGCTGAGTTCAGTAAGCTTAAGGACTGGACTTCTACAAATGCAGAACTATGGGAAAAGCTTGTATTAGAAACTATCATCGAGAACCTTAAAATTGCTATAGATGATATCTTACCCCTTTTAGACTTATCTGGGGACTCAACATCGGAAAATGCCGGTATGTTAGAGAGCCAAGAGTCACCGCCTGATACTCATAGTCTCGAGCCTTTTTACTGTCGTCAGGCCATTGTAGATTATTAAATGCTTGAACGAGAAGATATCAAGAAATCCGTAACTCCTGTACGCTCCATGAGATTGAATGCCAGAAAACATCTCTTGGCAGTAGGGTGGAAATTTGAGTACTGGGACTGGGGAGCAGGGCCTGTATTGCGATATCTTTCTCCGAGTGGAAGGTACTACGATTCACTTCGAACTGCCTGTATAGGCTGTATTGATGAAGATGCACTCCAAGTTAACAGTACATCTTATCATGGAATATCAGACGCATCAAGAGCGGTATTTTGAGGTTTAGCGCACTCGTGAAGAGAATAAAGTTGTCCTAGCTTCGACGTGCTTGAGAGGCCGAACCATATATTGATATAAAATGCTCCGACTGAAGCTTCCTCAATTGGATTGGGAGAATATGAAGCTAGAGCTACTTTGTAGGTATGGCGGTTTGAATTCTAGTAATTCATTCGAAAGTTTGTCAACTCTTCGACAGATTTCCTTTGTAGCTAGTAATGTCGAGGACTTCAAGGCTTTGACAGATCAAGTTCTGGAAATGTCAGAATTACAGTTGCTAGGATATTACCTCGGGGGATTAAAGGAAGAGATTAGAGTGAGATTGCGGACATTATGACCAATTACTTCGTCGGAAGCCGTCTGATTCTCCTTATGTATTGAACAAGAGTTTGCGTGTGGAGTTGTAGTGGTACAAAAAGGAAGTGAGGATGATAAATCTGGTATTAGATATTATTCGCAATCTTCCGCTTATTCTCCTTCTATTCGAGTAACTGTTGGGAATTCACAAATGAATGTACCTGTAATGAGTAATTGGCGATTGAGGCAATCGCTCGGAAGTGGACAGCGGTTAGATGTGGAGGTAATGGTTGGCAGAGTGTGATTGGAAATGGAATTAACAAATTCTCAAGTATTGGGAGTAATGGTCAGAACATGAATGAAGGATTGAATGGCGAGGGATCAGTGAACAGTGTTTCAACTATGAACTAACAAAAGAATGGAAGTAAGGGGCCTCAACAAATGACCTACCAAGAATATTTAGACAAGCAAAAAGTAAAGGTTTGTGTTTCAAATGCGATCAGTCTTTTAGTTTAGGACATAAGTGTCCAAATAAATTCCTCTGAATGTTACTACTAGAATATAAAGATAAAAATCATGAAAATGAATGGATAGATATTGAGAAAGATGATGGGCAAATTTTATACCATTATCAACAGCTAAGAAATGGTATATAAAATTATCTTTGTTAGTTTTGCATGATTTAATAGTCTAAAAACTTTAAAATTTAATAGTGATTTTCTAGTAACATGATTTTGATATTTGTTAATAGTAGCATGAGTCACAATTGTATTTCTACTATACTTGTTTCTTCCTTAGCATTAAAGGATGAAAATAAGTTGCCATTTCATGTGAAGCTTGGTGCTGGTCGTAAAGTGACTTCACGGGGAGTGTGTAGGGGTTGTTGCTGACTGTGAGTTTGTATGAAATCTTGGTTGATTGTTATGTGATGGATATTGGGGGAGTTGTTATCATATTGGATATTGCTTAACTTCAAACATTGGGTGAAATTAAAGTAGATTGGCGTCATACGACTGAAAATTCCTTTCAATTTGGAGTTTTTAAAACAGTTGCACAAATTGAATGACTATGAATTTCTTTAAAACAGTGAAGACCATACGTGGCTGCCAACTATTTGCTAGAAAGGAGTTGTTGGCGGCACGTTTGGGGTGAGGAAAGAATTGAGAAGTGAAAGGTGCAGTACCGTAGAGTACAGCGGAAACAAGCCAAACACACGGCACGCATACATCCAATCCAAACCGTCCATTTATAAAAAGTCAATGGGTCTTGCTTGGACTAAAAAATAGCAAAAGGTGGATTAGGATGGATTATATTATATACTATGATGATGATGATAGGTATATTTTCTATTGATTTTTTGAAAATATAGGCAAACATTATTGCTATCCAGCTGTATGGAAATTTTATATAATTTTAAATCCATCCGACCGCATTCACCCTTTTTTTTTTTTTTTAATTGCTGCAACAAGTGCGCAGGGAGCTTCCCACTGAAGTAAACACCACAAGGAAACCCTTTAAAAATAGAAAAAGTCGATAACTGTTGCTTGCCCATATTGCCGGTCCAACTTACAAGCATTTAAGATATAAACCGATCTTTTTGGATAAATAATAAGAAAAAAGGATTAATTTCTAAGCAAAAAAAATATTTGAAGGATGTTTGAAATAAATCTCAGTTTATTTTACAAGTTAATCGAAAGAGAAAACGTTGACATACTTTCATTGGTAGCTTACAAGATTCTACATGATTTATTTTTCCATTAATTTATACGTTTGATGAGTGTTGAGATTGATAGGCATTGGACGTTAATAGGAGATTCATTAAAAGGCCTTATCATTTCATACATGTTGGTCAAACCACCAGATATTTACATGACAAATAATGGCAATAATATCAATTAAATGAACTTTTATGGGAAAATTCATAGGTTTGCTTGATTTTCTTTTTTTTTTTTTTTTCCTTTACAAATTAAATCAGAGTGCCGCTAGGCCAAAATGTCATTAGAGATTTGACTCCATTGAAAACAGATTTTTTTAAAAAAAAAAATGGTTTTAATTTAAATATTGTGAGTCATATACTTCGGGTATTCTATATTATAGATATAGTTATGACACATATGGTTGATATCAGTAAATGTTATATTTAGTACTTAAACTTTATTTATTTTTGTAATTAACTACTTAAAATTTAAAATATTAATTTACTGCCTAAAAAATTTTTATTTTCATTTATAAATACTTAATGGGATAGTTAATTGCAAAAAATGGCAAAGTTTAGCCAATTAGTTGCAAAAATGAATAAAGTTTAGATAGTTAATTATAAAAATGGGTAAAGTTTAGATAGTATATTAACAATTTAAAACTTTAGATAGTTAATTATAAAAATAAGTGAAATTCAAGCATTAAATATGACATTAAGTTTATATACAAAACAAAATTATAAAAAAATGAGAATTTGCTTCAAAAATAATAGTTTATATTTATATTTCATTTAAGAAAAAACTCCATTTTAATTAAATTATGAGTTGACAAATAACATAGAACCAAACTGAAGTTAAGGATATGAATAAGTAAAACCTACTCTAGACTCAATATTTATTCAAACTTGATTGAACTATAATTCAATTGGTCTATAACTCGAATTACTTGAGAATTTTATTGAGTTGAATTAAAAATTTAACATATTTGCCTCAACAAGATTGCAAATATTACTGAGCTGGAGTCAAACTTGAGTTTTAGCCATGCTCAAGGCAAGTTTGTGCACAAACAATATAATTTTAGTTGAAACAAAAATATTTTCATTAAAAAAAATGAATTGGACGGAACCGAGTTTTAAATTATTGGGTATTAAATTGGGTCGAGTTTAGAATTTTAAGTTGGATTGAGGTCAACTGAGTTTTTTTAGTTAATATCAAATTCGTCTTTATTGCCTGGTAAAGAACCGACTTGGAAAAAGTCCCCGCATTTTATATGATAATCCCACTGTACAACTTTGTCAAAATGAAAACAAACTCTCCTGCACCAGCACAACTGCACAACCTTAATTTTATAATCCCACTGTTCACATTCTGTTTCCACTTCCACGATTACTACTCTTGGAAATTTACGTTGCCATCGTATCACAATGAAGTTGAGAAGAAATGGGTACAATCCGAAGGGACGAGATAAGTTGCAAAGCCTCTATACGTATAACCCCTCTTCTTGACAAATGGATGAGAAACCCCCTTCCTCATTAGACCGCCAGAGTGTGTTATTGAACGGGCCAACTTCAGAAATGAGGGCTAGGGATAATGAAATACCACTTTCATTCACTCCCCTTAACTAAACCAAAACATCAAAAACTCTAAAACAGTTACTAAATAACTCATAGGAGATGAATATCTTCCTTGTTTGCATATTTGGCCACACGGATGCGCTTGCTAACACACCATGTCAATTGATCTAACTAAATTATGAAATGCACTTTTGTTTCGAATATTATAGAATTGTGTACTCCACTTCATCATTCCAGCCAATAGCATTTGGGAGACTACCGAATATGAAAATAGGACTCTTATAGGGCATATTCACTTTCACGTGCCACATAGCTAATGGAACAGGATCACATCCACTCCGATCACCAAACTATAAAAATACAATTGGGGAAAGGACAAAAGCGATCAAATGTATCAGTCAGTCACTAAAGCAAACAGACATGCAGGCCCATAAGTTACGACACTAACCAATTTGAATTTAACGTGGGCCAAAACCACTTAGCAACTAAAATAGCTCATTGATTTGAAAAATAACTCTAGGAAAGTACCAACACATAACTACTAAAGAAAGTTTTCTGGTGATTTCTACACCCCAGGATCAGCAATTTTAATAAAATACGGGCTAGTCAGACAAGTTGATGTTGCTATATCTAGTCTACCCGATAACCATAACACATCAGCCTACAATAATGATAGGAGGAAAATAAATCAAGCCAGCTGACCACAGATCATCTTTTCTTAAAACCGTATTTCTTCCGTTCATAGAATAAGTCAGTTTTAGCACTTCCTAAATTGACAATCTTCGGGCACCCATCCCTATCTTTCTCCTGCTGCGTACACTCTTTACAATAGTAAGCATCGGAGATTCCCACCCCACCACATATGACACATCGTCCCTGGAACGAACCATAGTTACATTCATCACAAACCCGCACAAGTGTGCAAGGGCGCACATAGGAATCACAGATGACACACTTCCCATCACACTTCTCACAAAGTCGTCCAATGGCAATTCCCGGCTGCTTCCTGCACATAATTAAATCAGGATGATGCTTAGCCATCTTCTCCTCAAAAAGCTTTTCCCTCCAAGTCTGCCTTCAATCTGCACATGTAAGAGCAAATAAACAAGAAGACATCAACAAATTAGTAAGATAAAAATTTCGCACCATGAAACAGCTGAACAAATTTTGCAATGAACAAGAAAAAATCAAGTTGTCTACTTAGATACTCAATTTGGTAAATGAATACAATCCACATGCTCCAATTTTTATATTCCAAGTAAGAATCCATCTGATGGGGAAATCACAATGGTAATGGCGGCATAACTTACACATGGATCACCTAAGAGATAAAGAATGGAACACAACAGACAAAGATAATCAAAGTACTCAAATGTAGCGATAACTATGAAAATATTGAATCCTACGGTCATCTATTAGACTGACAACCAAAACGAGAAGAGACACAAGAAAAGCAGATTAACCATCAATTCATCAATTAAGAGAAATTTCTTGGAAGTCCTGTAAACCTTTAGAAGAACAAATAAAGACTGGGTAGCCATCATAAAGAATATCAGAGTCATCAACCGCAGCCAATGATTCAAATGCGGCTCTCTGTGATCCCTTATCTTTTCTTTCACCAGCTAATAACAGTTTTATGACTGACCCATTTCGTAGAAAAAAATACAACAAGGATAGAAGCCCAGGTTCAGACAGCAAGAAGCTAGATACAACAGATTAACTGCTTCTTCCACAAATACAGCCTTGGAAAAGCATGGTGAAATGATGAAATCTCCAGGTTTCAATCACAATAATTCCTATACTGAACAGAAATGCTAGACTTTCATGAGTACAGAATTTCTGAGGGGGTAACTCAAACAACAAACTACCATTTTCAACAAAAAATCATTACTAAAGTAGTCATCTGCCTTCTGGGGGCTTGTCATTTAAGGGCTTCGTTTAGCCAGATCCAATCAGGAAATTGCAAAGCTAATGGCAGCACAACCTAGACATGGATCAACATAGTCAATAAAGAATGGAACTCAAATGACAAAGATAATTTAAGTCTTCAGATCTAGTGATAACTATGACAATATTGATCCTGCACTCTGCCTATTACACTAACAACCAAAATGAGAAGATAGACAAGAAAAGAATAATCATAATCATTCATCAATGAAGAGAATTTTCTTGGAAGTCCCATAACCTTTATTACAACTGAATATTTAAAGACTGAGATGCCATCATAAAGAATATCATAGACATCAACCACCACTGATTCAAAAGCAGAACTTTGGTGGTCCTTAATCTTTTCTTTCACTAGCTACTAACAGTTTTTTGACTTACCCATTTCATAGAGAGAGAGAGAGAGAGAACAAAAAGAAAGAGAATAGATGCCCAGACTCACTCAGATAAGAACCTTCCACAACAGATATGGCCTTGGAAAAGCACAACCAATTAAATGATGAAATCTCTAGTTTTCAATCATTATAATTCCTATACCAGACAGGAAATGCTAGGCTTCCACAAATAATGGAATATCCGGTGACGGTCAGTTGAACGAACAAACGACTATTTTTTTTCAACACAAAATCGTTCCGAGGGTAGTAACCCACATTCCAGGGGCTTGTCATTTAAGGGCTCAGCTTAGCCCGATCCAAGTAGGAAAATTCCACAAATCAAACAGTTTCCTTTTGTGGGGTTTAATCTCATCTTTTAAAGTAAATTTCACATCCCATAAAGCACCCAAAAAAAACCCTGAACAAATACATATAAATACTACTAGATTAAAATTAAAAATTGTCCACCATTGTGTAATTAAGAAAAAAGTATACAAACAATTTTTTTTTCCTCTTTTCCGCCAAATTCATATGAATTTGACAATTAGCTAGAACAAGCAAAGTTTCTTTATCATCAAACGGTAATCACTTCCATATCTCCCCCAATCATATACTATGAATGAGGAAAAGGCAAAAACTGGATAAACAACAAATGTTTCTTCTACATGGCTAGGAGAGCGGCAGAAAACTTGGTACAGAAACAGCAACAACAGCAACTACAACAATATTCGACAACAACAACATAAAATCAGTGAAGACCAAGACCATAAAAAGGAATAAAAAGAATATACAGGTACATGCGATCGGCATATGCAAAACTTGAAATCAAAACCGTGTTTTGTTTCGATTTGAAGCATCAAGAACAAGAACTAACCTGGTAGTTATGAGTATGGCGGTGAAAATGAGAATGGAGGAAGATTCGTTTTGAATTTGCTTCGTCTTTTGGTGTAATAGAGAAGCCTAGACTAGTCGTATGGGCTTTTATATTGTTTAAAGTATTTAATTTCACGTATAGTTTTACAGCTACGGCTGGTGGTTATTGGGCTTGACGTTAGGCTAAAGCCCACGTTATGGATCCACTCCAGCCCAGGAAGTCCTGCTTCATGGAGAAAAACGGTTCGGTTAAGTCCAATGAATAAATAATACGCACGAATGGACAGTAAGCACAATAAGAATTAAAGAAGCTAGCTAGGAGCCGGAAAAATTCACGGTATAATAATTAATATTATGATTCTAAGAATGTTTTGAAAAGAAAAAAATATAAGTATGATTACCAGTATTTTCAATCCCTATAATATTTAAAAGAACATTTTTTAGGAACACTATATTTCTTCCTATGTTATTAGCTTTACAATTAATAATTTCATTTAAAGGCATTTTGACAATATGATATATTAAATAGCAGTAACAATGGCATCACCAACAACAAAAAAGCACAACATTTATTACTTTATAAAATTTTCAGAAAAAAATTAAATATAAATATGATTACGAGTATTTTCAATCCTTGTAATATTTAGAAGAATATTTTTTAGAAATACTATATTTCTTGCTATATTATTAGCTTTACAATTAATAATTTGTTTTAAAGGAATAAAAAGAGCAATTTTTTTGCAATATTATATATTAAATAGCAATAATAGTGGTACAGAAAACAACAACAAAGCACAACATTAATCGTAACAAAATAATGACAAATATAACTATCTATTGCATAACTAAGAAATAAATATTTTTATATATAATAAAATATTTTTTTTCGATATTAAACTTGTGTTTTAATTTTTTATACCTCAAATATGTGTTTTTAATGGGTAAGGAATATCTAAATAAAAATCACAGTATATATATAATTAAATTTTGTATATAATGAATATTTAAATAATCTAATATCACTTTTAGGTAAGTGTCCCCCAAAAAAAATCACTTTTAGACATTTTATAATATAGCTTTTACCTATTATATCTTACATATCTTAAAATAGATTTTTTTTTATTAGAAGTTTTGTTGAAGAAAATGTCTTTTATTTAATTAATGTAGCTTTTTGAATAGTTATAGTTTTTATATAACGAATACAAAGTAATACGACCCATATAAGTCATGTGGAAAATAATGTATATGTATTTTATAGCCTATTGGTTATGTATAATATATATGTATTACATAATTTGTGGCTAAATGAAGATACATTAAGAATAAAAATGTTTTTTTTCCCTTATTTATAAATTATGTGTAAATCTTGCCGAGTATATTTATATATGTTTATCTGATTTATTTTTAACTAAAGATTATATGTATAAATTAGAGAAACCTTTAATTATAATATTGACTTGAAAAAATTAAAATGTTGGAATTTACCATAACACAATTAAATGGGAAAGAGGCACATCAATAAATACTTAAAAGGCTAAGATTAAAGAGAGTTACAAAAGCAAAGGCTTATTAAGTAAAAAAGAAAATTGAGAAACACATAATTTCTTTCTAAAAATGAATCAAAAAGGGGGGAAATTGAAGGAATGAACTGGTCTATAATGTTAAGGTAGAGACAAAGATAAAATTTAATTCTTGAAAAAAAAAAAAAAAAACTAAAGAGGTTTTAAAATGCTAGAAGTGAAAAGATACCCCTTCACCTCTCCCCACCCAACCAAAAAATAAATAAAAGAAAAAAAAACTAATGATTATTTTCATTCAACGGCAATGGACTCTCTTATTATTGGCCCCTCCCATTTCACATTTTTTAAAATTAAATTTTAAAAAAATGGTGCTATGACAAATTTAATACAAATAGGTACTATGACAAATAAAAGCAAATAGTGATGTGATCTTAAAGAATTAATCAATGGTTTATATTGGGAAAATACTAATAATCGAAATTTAAAACCAAAAGGGTATCACAAAAAAAGTTAATAAGAATGAGATATGATAATACAAAAAACTTAAATAATATATATTCTAATAGATGGATGTTTCTTGTAGATAATTTGTTTATAAAATACAATATTTGTGTCTGAAATGGTATTTTAAAAAAATGAAAGAAAAATTAAAATAACCAATGCAATTTTTGATAGAGGAATTGCCATTAAATAGTTTATACCAAAAAAGTACAATGATGAAAAAAGTTTTCAAAATTATATATTATTGTTTCAAGCAAAGATTTTATGAAAAAAAAAATTATATCACCTAGAGACTCACATAATAAAACAAAACATGCTAAAAAGCACCACAACATGGTCCAACTACAACAAATGATATAATTTCTCAATCTCAAGGACATCTTGTAATTTTATAATCAAAACTATATACTTTTATCTCATTAAAAAAAAGCCTAGAAAGTGGTAGAAATGCTAATATAAAAATAAAAATTATATAGGATGTCTTTAAAAAACATATACAAATAGTTATGATCGTTATCAAAAGTATTCACTTGGAGGATGGATAAATTTCTTGAATGGAAATATTTTTTTTAAGAATGTTGAATTTAAATAGCCAGCTAAAATCATATAAAAAAAAGTCAATATATTATGAAATACTGTTGACTACATAAAATTTAGCATTTGTGTATATATCAAATTACATTTTGTTACTCCACATGTTTCCTCCTTTTGCCTCTTCTTTTTTATAATTTTAAGAAATTGGTCTAACCTTAGATCTCTAGTCCTTGCACAAGTAATAATGTGCCTAGAGGTGTAATAAAAAACTTTTTTTTTTCTTTCTTTTAAAACCATTAAAAAAACAAAAAGTTAAGAAAATCCACTAAAGACTTTCTTGGAATAAATATGGCCCTCACTATAATTGTATGTATAAACAATAAAAAATCTAATACTAAAAAATCCAATCAATAATTTATTTTAGTCCCCCAATTAAATGGGTTTTTTTTTCAAATAAATTATTAATAAAGAATTTTTTTTTATAAATTTGAAAGCAAAACTACCCATAATCAAGACACCAAACAATTCCAAAGCTTTAATTATATAGATAGATATATATAGAAGAATATATAATAATGGAAGAACTTATTTGATAGGACAATAGCTATATGTTTATTTACAAAATCAAAAGTATACAAAATATATGAAAATCTTTGGTACTAAACATGGTCCTCATGACAATAAAACTACTTTTGTTTGTCTTATAAGTACAACTTAGCATGATTATCATTTATCCCTCCATGGAAATAGTACATGCAACTCTCTTACCTTTTGTTGTCACAATGTATTTTCTAGTGTGTCATTGCTACCCTCTTTTATTTTATTTTTCAAATTACACCATTACCTGAAATGTAGCATTATGATATTGGCCATTAGTCCTTGGATTTTCTATACCTATGTATTTCCTTTTTTTTTAAAAAGTTTTATAACATTAATTTTCACACTTTTTTACAATCAAATGGATTTTTTTTTATTTCAAATAGATAATTAGTAAATGACTATTTTCCCTATAAATTTAAAAGCAAAATTACTCATAATCATCCAAGACACCAAACAATTTTGGGGCTTTGATTTTATAGATCGATATAGATAGAAGAATGTATAATAAAGGAATAACTCATTTGATAGAACAATATATATATATGTTTATTTACGATATAAAAAAATATAAAGAACATATGAAAATCTTTGGTACTAAATATGATCCACATGATGATAAAACCATTTATGTTTGCCTTATAAGTGTAAATTGGCATGATTATCATTCATCCCTTCATGAAAATAGTATATGCATCTCTATCTCATGCTTTCTATTGTCATAATATATTTGCTAGTGTATCATTGCAATCCTTTTTTTTTTTTTGTCAAATTATCCCATTACTTGAAATGCAATATAATGATTGTATCCATCACTCCTTTGGATTTTGCGATTGATGAAAACAAAAATATCTCCAATTTATAATTCCTTCTTTGTTAATATTTTTAAATGGCAATAAGTTGGAAAAGGAAAAACCATAAACTTATGAGTTGGAAAAGAAAAAAAAAAAACCAATAAACAAAATAACGCTTGAATGCTTTTCTCTCAAATGTCATCTTCTATTCACCCATCATATAAAAAACTACTATATCTCAAAACTATGTAAACCCCTATTTACCCATATATATCAACAAATACGGTGATATATTAAGCAATTAAAAAAATAATCACAATTTCTTTCGATTTATGGTTATATATTAAGCAATTAAAGAAAGATATATTTGTGGTGATGTATTTACCCATATCTACCAACAAATATGGTGATATATTAAGCAATTAAGGAAAGACAATCACAATTTCTTTCGATTTATGTTAGGTAATTGTACTTTTCCAGAATAGAAAATCTACAAATTAATAAAAAGTAATTTTCATTATTGGGAAATGCAAATAATAATGGGTGGACATAAGAGATAGATATCTATTATTCATAACAACTCCCTCACAAATAAAAAGTGTTATGCAACTTTTTTCTCTAATTATAAACTAACATATTTGTAACATTTTTTTTTTCTTCCATCAATTACAATTACAAGTTGGGAAGAGAGAAATTGAACCCAATCCATCCTACTAAAAAAATAATATTCATATTACTTAACTATAAAGCTATTGATAACCTATTTATAACTTAACAAAATAATATATTACCATCTTTACTTGCGGTTGTAATGTCGGCATATAATATATTATGTAAATGGGGAAAGGTGTAATTTCTTTCAATTTATGTTAAGAAATCGTGCTTTTCCAACATAGGAAATCTACAAATTAATAAGAAGTAATTTTCATTATTAGAATGCAAGTAAAACAAATGAGTTCCTTCAAATTATTTTCCATTTTTGATAGAAAATACAGCAATGAAAAAGAATTTACCTTTTAGGTAAAATAATTTTCTATATATCTTCATTATCGAAACTAGTGACAGTTCAGGATTATTTTCCTCCTTTTATTGATAAAAGACGACCTAAGCGTTAAAATGATATCAATGGATTATGTTCTTGACATATAGGTAATATAATAATAATAAGAAAAAATGCCGTTAGCATGTTAAAATAATAGGAGTAAAATGAGAAGAATGGGTTCTTGGGTCAGAGCCTTAGAAAACTATTACTATAACTTATCATTTTAAATATTTCTTTTGCATATGAGGCTTTTTAGTAAAATTAAAAGTGAGAAATTTTTTTAAAGGAATAGGGCACTAAAACAGTGCTTTCTAGGGGTGAATGGATAGAGTATAAGGTATATCATGTAGAACTTATTTTTTATAGTATTTATAAAGTATAAGATATTTTATAGAATTTATAATTTTTTTATTTTTTATTAATTTTAAATTTATATAATATTAAAAAAATAATTTATATGTAAAATTGAAATCTGTAGCAAAACTTATGCTACATCAAGTTATTGTGAATCATGTGAACCTATAATTAAATCTGTAGCAATTTCTATTGAACCTTTAAAGGCACTTTTAGCAAGTTAAAAAAAAAAAAAAAAAAACTAACAAATACAGTGCTCTACTTCCTACTTGTGAAACTTTTAAAGGAACCTACAGCAAAAGGGAGAGAAGTAGCACCACGATTTTGTAAACCCGTGAACTTAAAGCAAATTCGAATGAAAATTATTATTTAAAGAAAGGCAGTAAGTTTTAAGTGAACAGTTTTTTAAAAAAATATATATAATATTGTTTCATGCTTTTCTTAACTAGAAAAAAATGCAAAGTTATTTTTTGTTTATTAATACATATTATACTATTTAATAAAATTTTGTATATAATTTCCTAAAACCTATATTTGATATAACTTAGAATATAAATTAATAAATACCCGTATTGCTTTCCAATTTAATAATAGAGATATATTTGCGTTTGAAGTAACACAATACAAATGCATCGGTAATATCGATTAAAAAAACGTGTCCTTTTCCTCGACACCGTCCATCCACTGCAATCCGCCAAAAGATACATAATACCAGTACAGTACATAAGACACCAACTCCCCCGATATCTTCGAAAAAGAAGGAAAGAAAGATATGAACAACCTCAATTCGTATCCACCTATTTTTCGTCCCCCGAACCAACCTAGTGTTGATCACCCCAACGAACCAGACATCAATGGGTCCAGTGCCACTGAACCAATGACGGACCCTATGGCCATACCGGTCGTAGATCTTGAGTGCATGGACCTGGAGAGCCTCCACAAGGCATGTAAAGATTGGGGTGTTTTTCTGTTGGTCAACCATGGGATTCCACAAACCACGCTGGACCAGCTACAAAGCCAAGCACAGGAGCTCTTCTCTATGCCTTTTGAATCCAAGCAAACAATGGTCAGTGACACCCCTCTGTCCTATTTTTGGGGGACTCCTGTACTCTCACCGTCCGGGTCTGCCGTATCAAGAGGACCCCGAAATGTCAATTGGGTCGAAGGGCTGAATATTCCTTTATGTCAACTCTCACAATTTAGGACAACCAACGATGATAACGATTCGGTCTTCAACTCATTCAGGTACGTGTCTTAGGAGTTTTTCTTGCATAAGAACAGTCTATTTGGGCTCTTCAATTTATAAGAACACGTGAAAAAGTAGTAGATACCATGGACCTAGAGATGGGTTGAATTCACATGACGACCACCGTCTAACTCTAGGCAGGAAATATTCCATCTTATCTTACATTGGATTGTTCTCCTCGTATGAATACGAATCCATTCTTGCATGCATTACTGACAAATTTGTCAAATTGCATTAATCAATCACTACATACTATACGTGAACAGATATAAACGCATAATGGACATAAAGAAACTTTGTACTAATTATTTTATTGTCTCCTCGTGAGGATTATTGTGGGCCAAGCCTAAAAGCTAGAGTTGCTTTTCATTGATAAATGATTATACACATAATAATTCAAGATTATTACGTGGTTATTTGGATAAATTATACTTATTATCTTTAAAAAAGCTTTTAAAATTATACAGATCTCTTCCAATTTGTATAACCGTGCAATTAAATTCCGATATGTATGGGGCCAACAATTATTTACACGATTCATCAAATTTGTCATATTTTTTGTTATTAGATTTGGATAGTTGCTTAATTTTTTTTTTTTTTTTTTTAAAAAGGGGGGGAGGTGGGAGGTGAAAAGGAATTGAAAACGACTGAGCATAGAATTGAGATGCAGTGAAATTTTGAATAGAACTAATCAACATTAAACAACATATTTAAGTTAATTTTAATTGTTTGGATCTTAATTATATTGAAAAAATTGTGAAACTTAACTTATTCTTGTCACGACTTGAGCATGCAAGAGCCATTTGCCCGCAAAATTGTCTTTTTCCTTATCCTTATTACTATAGATACATCCATATTTGTGTACAGATTAGGTGCATAGCATATAATAATATTCTTCCATCTTTGTCCGAAAAAATTAGAACCGCTGAAATTTTGATTGAAACCAGTACTCAATTCATGTATCAATGCTGTATTGTAAGTGTGGATAAGCAGACAGGTAAGTTTCATTTCACATGTTTAACACCCATTTTTGTTTGTATTTGTCTTCCTATTTAATGAATCTACGATTGAGACATGTGGTCTTTGTTGTTGATTGTGGATTGGTAGGCTGATTTTGTATTTTTCATCATGGGCCTTTGTCTCATATAGGACTCCTTCTCATTAGAGCTGTTGAAATGGGTTAAACAGGCCATTCGGCTTGACTCATCCTAGTTTAATCAATAAACCGATATGGAATTTTCAGCCTACCATGAATTGGTAGTTTAAGCGGGTCAAACTATTTACTTGGTCATTTAAAAGTTTCATAAATTAAACTTGCCTATCACTAACTCGCTAAAAGAGGCATGCAGTGTTAAATCAATCACCAAGTAAGTAGGAATTGTTTGAACCACCATACAAAACCAATTGCCAACACCACTAAGGACCACCTCAGCTTTTTGTCCCGCCAGCCAGCAAAAACACTGCTAGCATCTAGCGAGCTCCTTAGCCACCACGCATGCCTCAATCATGGCTCACCACCACTTAACTAAAGAAGGTTGGACCATCCAAAGTAAGGGCACTAGCAAAACCAAATCTCAAGCTCAAACAAACACTTACATACACGTACACAAATTTGAACCCAATTCAGTCGAAATGAATTCATCCAATTTTTAGCAAGATTGAGATTGGAATTTTTCCAATAAAAAATATCTAGAATCCAAGATATTGTTTCAAACAATTAGACATAATATTTAATAGTTAATTTATTTTCAATAAAAAAAATAATCACATGATTTAGAATGACTTGAAGAAATAATAATTAATGAAGTTAATTGATTTAGTAGGTGGGTTATCCTATTGGTTGGGCTACTTTAGTCCATTCAATGGGTTAAGTGAGTTGAAATGCAAGCCACCCTATTTTAATCCATTAGAAAAATAAGTTCATAGTGGGTTATGAGGGTCAACTTGCCTATGACAAGCTAACCCCTTAAGATGCACGTTAAATACAAAACCTATTGATTAAAGAGTAAAATAAATTAGGGATGAATGTTTTATACTTTTACTTACTTTTTTATTTAAATTCTTAATCTTTTTTTTTTTCATTCGTCTATTTGAATTCTCAATATTTTTAAAACTTTACAAATATAGGGCTTATGTCATTTTTTTTTTTTGCCTATACGACACATGTAAGCTTCAAATTGGTCCACAATAAAAAATTAATTAACATTAAGAAAAAGAGGTTGGAAAAATTTTTGCAAGCCATCGTTATCTTAGCCAACTACCATAAAATCAATTAAAGCAAACACATACCTAAGATGGATAGAAAATTATTGAATTAAATTTTTTTTTTTAAGATTTAAAAAATGTCAATAACTTAAATAAAATAAAAAGAAAAGTCAATAATTCAAACAGGAAAAATAGTTAATCATGAGAACTAAAAGTGCTTTTTTTTTTCTTTTTATTTATTTATTTATTTTGTTGAATTAAACGGGTTAGTACATTAGACTCAGCTTTTTTATAAAGTTGTACTTTCCATGGTCTTTCTGTAAGTTCTCGTATTTGGAATTGGATGAGAAATCTTAAGAGTTAAATCTCGTATTTGGAATTTGCTGAGCAATCTTAAGAGTTAAATGGGTAAGATAAGAAAATTCTTTAATATAATATACTTATTACATCTAGAATCGTGAGTATTATTGACCCCCCCAAAAAATTATTCATATAACGAAGATTAAAGAATGATTTAATCAAGGGTTATGTATGTATTTATTTTAAAACTTTACTTAACATACAATTTTCTTATTATAATCTTTTAAATATAGACTATTACTCAACTATAGGTTTCTTTTGATGACAATTTCATATTTAAAATTACTACAACAATTATTACTCAAAAGTATCTTTACAATTATGTAGCCTTTGTGGATTAGTGAAACGTGCTTGTTTGGGTTAAAACAAAGATAAAAGTATCTAAAAACTTAAGCTAATAGATTGATGTATGCATCGATATTGATATTTTGATAGAAGCATACTAGTAGAGTATGGTGCACATCTTGGAAGAATTGCGAAGCATTTATTCAAGGCCATTGCAACAAATCTGAAACTTGAGGGAGTTGAAGTTGAAGATTACATAGCAGAATCGACGGGGTTTATTCGTGCATATCGGTATCCATGTTGTAAGGATAGCAAGTTGGGAGTGGAAGCTCATACCGATAGCTCAATGCTTGCAATATTGAGCCAGGACCAAGTTTGCGGTCTTGAAGTTATGAATGGAAATCGATGGATTCAAGTGCAGCCCCGCCCGGATACACTCATTGTCAACCTTGGGGACATGGTGCAGGTAAGTGGATTTATGTTTTATCAAGAAAATTGTAGATCTTCAAGATAGATTGAAGATGACGTAAAATTTTCCCTTTAGCCTTATTTATTGATTGATGCTAATAAGGTTTTTAGCCAAAATTGATTAAAAGTGCCTTAATAATCAATGATGGTTAGATACAATCAGAAGCATACCCTTCCCCCCCCCCCCCCAAGTATATAAACTATTGATTAAGTGCATAAACCCTCTATTCTCTCAAATTGTAATTTCATTTTTCCTTAACTTTAAAAATGTGGATACGCGTCAAACAGTTACTATTTATGGTACTTTTGGCAACAATTTTAGAATTCCTGTAATAATTTAGAGTTATTTACAAAATTTTAAAAATTATAATAAGTTAATGTTATACTTTAAAAGCATATGGAACCTATATGCATCTAGCCATTGGTTTGGGAAATATATTTGTAATTATTCCTTTTTCTTACGGTTTATAACTAAGAGAAAATTGTAATTAGCAATCCCTAAACTATTAGTCAAGTATAGATAAACTTTCTAACTTTTCATTACTTTTAAAAATATATATATATTTCCAAATAGCTGCCATAGCATGAAATGTCTTACTACTTGTAGTTCTTTTAGTGAAGATTTTGGGATTTCAATAATAATTCATAAGCTATTTGCTTATTTTTAAAAATTTTAAAGAAGTAAAGTCATGATTTAAGAGTTTATTACAGTACTAATAATTTAGAAAATGAACATATATTTTCCATAAAAACCTACACATAATCAAGTGCAGTGATCATCATCTGTTGCTATTCTACGCTATTCCTCTTCATTGTGAGTTACATTTATTATATACATGTTCAATACTCAGGCTTTAAGTGATGATGAATACATAAGCGTGAAGCACAGAGTGAAGGTGAACAAACAAAAGGATCGAATATCAATATGCTACTTTGTGTTTCCCAAAAAAGACTCTGTGATGCGAAGCACCACATACAGACCTTTTACATACAGTGATTTCCAAGCACAGGTTCAACAAGATGTCAAAAACTTAGGTACCAAGGTTGGCTTACAGAGGTTTAAGGTTAGTCTCCCTCATTGCTCGTACTAATTGCTATTAGTTCGGATGGTAAAAGAAAAAACAAAAAAAAGTCGTTCTAGTTTTGGATAATGAAATTTGAGAACTTTAATATAATGTGTTCTTCATCTTTCGGACTTATAATAAAAGATATCATATTTGTAAAGTTTTAGAATTCAATTTCTTTTTTTTTTTTTTTTGATGCAATTTTCAAAATTCAATTAAATATTGGAAATGTTAATTAATGGCCTAATTGAAGGATGACCAAAAGATTTTTAAACCAATTGCATAAACCAATGTAGTTTATAGCACCATGAATCCTAATAACTTTGCAGAATTGATTCCATCATTTAAGTTGATTTATGTCTACTTCTAATCAAGAAGGAGGAAATCTACACCACAAAAGGAAGTTAACGAAGCCGAAACTAATATTTCGCATTGAACTAAGCCCCTAGAGCATTCCTATAGAGTGTGGGGAGAAATCTAACTTGCAAGCATATAGATTTTACTTTTAACATTAATAGGTTATCTAGTCAAGCTTAAGCTCAACAATTTTGTAGGTTTAATCAAACTCAAGTTAAATTTATGTGTAAGTCAAGTTTGGATCATTTTTAGACATATAATCATTTAGTTTAAATTCAAAAGTCAATTTAACTTGAATTGGTCAAGTTTTGAATTTTATTGTTGAACTCAATACAATACTACATTGATTCAACTAGGTTATATGGAAAGTTTACATGCCTAAATGTTTTAAAATTGAGTTAAGATTTCAACTTTTGAAAGTTTCAAGTTGCCTCTTGAGTTAGTCTTGATTTGAACAAAACTTTCCCATTTATGGGTCTATTGGAATGATCTTTCGGGCTATTATCAAGTAAAACTTAAATTTTAAACTATTTGGCTCAAAAAGTTGATGGACTTAATCAAAGTTTAAACCAGATTTATATGTGAGTAAATTTTAGTGAAGTTTTAATACAGTAATATTTATTTTGATTAAAAAACTATGTATTTTAAGAATAGAGTAAGCCTAAAAAAAGAAACTCAACAAAACCAAAAACAAATTGGTAAGTTTGAAGTCAAATAGTACTCGTTCTCTAAATTATAATCTTGATTTAGAGTTGACTTACTTGGGTTTTGTCTAATGAGTCCAATTGAATGCTATACCATTTGTTTATGTGTTTTTACATTGAGTTTAGATTTCAAGTTAAGAGTTCCAAGTTAGCCTCTCGATTTAGCTTTTAACTGACCCAAGTTGGCCTTTCGATGAAGCCACTTTAACCAAATGTTAAGATGTTATTATTATTATTATTATCATTATTATTATTTTTTAATTTCTAATCATTTGATCCAAACAATGAGACCTATCTTTCTACTAATAGTTTTACCTCATATATTATTTCTTCTATTGAACCAAACCAAATATCCCCAAAAAATCATTCAAGTAAAAAGAAAAATACAAAGATGATCATGCCATAAATATTAAAGTTGGTTACATAAGTATTAAGGTGAGTTAAAAAAAGAAAATCATTTCACATGAAAATTTTTCTTCTCCATTAACTCTAGCGATGCACCATAACATCGTCAAACTCATCAAAACTTGTTATAACACTGCTCTTTCTTTGACAACCACAACTTAATCCCAAAAAGATGACATCTTTCAACCCCAAACCACCCATTTAAATTTTACATGAAAATTTGGGTTATCAAAATGACAAAGCAAGTGAGTGGAAATAGAAATTGTCAATGCTTTTAAAGAGAATCCTAAGATACTTTCGACAATGTGAATACTTGAAATTTTGCTTCAACATAAGTAGATGTGAGATTCATAAGGAACATATTTTTTTATTTTTCTTGGTTGATGGCCTTGTAATCCATGAGCATCGATGTTCATTTTCAAACTAAACCAGTGTGAGGAAAAGATTGAAGTCATCTATTTAGAATTTAAGAAATAGTGCTTTTGGGTTGAAAATTGTCATCTTTTTCAGATTATATAGTGGCTATCGGAGAAGAAGGGGCACTATGATGGTTTTCATGATATTTTCATGGGTTGTCAAAGTTACTAAAGAAGAAGAGAGTGTGGTTGTCAAAGTTTCTTGGAGAAGATGTTATTTTTATAGTTTTTTTTTTCCTTTCTAGAGACTCTTTTTTCCTAATTTAATAATTATAAATATATATTGAGGACATGATATTTTTGTATTTATGTGGATTTCTTTTCCTAATTTTCTTTTGCTTTTAATTAAAAATATGATGTGGCAAGTTGCATTTGGAGTTTTAGAATTATTTTAATAAGGAAGGACACATGTGGCATATTGATCGACCTAAAGTGCCACATCAGTTAATAAAGGGAGATGAAGTTAGCTCAAGTAGTGATGCCAACAATGCAAATTTTAATCAGGTATTAAATTCAACATTTGAAAATTTTAGGTGTTTAGTTGAAAAATGACCTAAAGTTTAAGTACTAAACATGACACTATCCCTATTGAAAAAAATATAACATAAAAGGGAGAATCATGTGATATAGTCACTTAAAACTCATGTTTTAAATCCTCGTTATTTTTGTTGCCTTCATACTAATGAGTAGTAGATTTTGAAATATATTATACTTGGATAATGTACGATTTTATATCGATATAATTATTTATTATTATCTTATGAATTTGTGTTAAAAATAATAAAATTTTAAATTAATTTCAATAAAAAAGATGAATAAGTAAATTTTGAAGTTTTGAATTAATTTAAAATTTTAATTAAACTCAAACTTATTTATCTAAACGAGCTCAAACTTAACTTATTTAGATGAATGAGCTAGAGCTCATTTATATAAATGAGTTGAACTTTGAACTCTTGACGGTTTGAGTTTATGATTTTCAAGTTCAGTAAAAATTTAGGTTGATTTGAACTCGATATTTTTTCTTTAGAAGTTTGACACGATTTAGCCCATTTGCAGTCCTACATCATCCCATGTTATTTTGCGTACTTGTTTATTGGTGTTACTACTGGCTAGTCTAGTACTTCCGTATTTTGCTCCAATAAGAGAATAGAATTACAGCCGACCATTTATAACTGTTGTACCTAAACCATAAATAGCATACACCTTACCTTACCATCTAACAACCGTTTCTTCTATAGGCGTTTGACCTTTCTTCTCTGCTTCTAATCCTTTCGTGAGTCACGCAGAAATAGAGAGAGAGAGAGAGAGTGCTATGTGGCTATAGACCCAGAACAACCATAAATTCTAAAACAAAAAGATAAAGTATCCTTATTTAATTTTATATCTCTTTTTGTGTTGTATCTTTTACATGTATGTAATAACTAATTAATTAGGCCTTTTTCATTTGCCCTAAGTTGTAGCAAACGTGGTATAGGAAAGCTTTGTGCTACATAAGTTATTGCAAACGGGGTATGGGAAAATTATTTGAAATCGTTTTATACATACATTTATATATATATATATATATATATATATATTATTTCTTGATGGATGATATTAGTTGTCATATTAAACAACAAACAAACTATAGCTTTTATAAATTTTTAAACAATTGGATAAATAATTTATTTAAGCATCCGTAATATAGATATAGTATCTGCTAATTTATCGGGAATAATAGACTTAAAACCCGACCCTCGGTTTCTATAGCTGGGCAGGGCTGATGCCAGTTTTCAGGAAACGGGTCCGATCCGGTAGCCGTTTGAGGTAGGGACTTTTTGCATGACTACACTACACAAGAGATCATAACAATGACACAGAATCAAGATCCCAAACTGGCTATAAAATAAATCATCCTAAATATGGATATATTCCAATTTCCATTTCCGTGCGGGGAAGATGACATTTTATAGATTAGATTTAGAATAAACAAAAATCTATTGTTGGCAAGTAGAATCCGGCAAGGCTCGCTTCTAGTTTCAGTTTTAGTTTCAGTCCAATGTTTCGTAAAAAGGAAATATATCTGGAGAACAATTACGTCTTTGTTCAGTTCTGTCTTACTTTTCTTTTTCTTTTTCTGATTTAATTTCCATGCTTAAAAGATAGACTAAATCTTGGTAAATGGCTATATAATTATATTCTCACCACACCAAATATTAATTTATTCTACAGGGAAAGCTTTCCCGTATAATATTTATTGTTTATTATTTACCTGTAGAGTTATCATAGGGGATCAGATGATTTGGACATGAGATGTAGACAACAACCCAAAATAATAATAATAATAAAAAGAAAAAAACCCAAGGGTTCCTTCTTTTTTTTAAAATAAATGAAGTAAGATAATAATTAGGCAATTTAATATTTAAAAAAGATGAGGAAAAAATTATATTAAAAAAATACTATACAAAATTTTAATTTGACTCGGTGTAAATTTATCATTAATAATTGTAACTTTGCCTGATGTAACTAGTTAATAGCTTGTATTGATCTTATCATGTTTTTGTGAACAATGAGTCCCTTCATCTTGCTGATTCCTTAATTATTTTATCATAGATACAACATTTTTACTCTATTTTTATTTATTTTTATTTTTATTATTAAAAAAAGGATAGAATAAATATAATTTAGTTGTATTATATGATCGAAGTACAAGCTAACGGCCTAACAAAAAACACACACACATAATCCCCCCAATCCCAAGTTCAACCGCTTGCTCATGCATTGCGTGAGATTTTCCTCGGTGGAAAACCTGAGTTGAACCCACGGTTTCAAAATTTTCTTTTATACTGAGAAAGAAAAAAAGGTAGGTTGAACTTACTTTTTTTTTTTTGTTTCTACATTTTTGTCATGATGAAAAACATAGGTTGAACCCATATTTTCATCATCTTCTACCTCCTACGGTTTCCCATGGAAGAACATGTGGAGCTCGAATTTTTTCTTTTCTTTTCTTTCTTTCTGTCGGATATTTTAAAACTTATAGAAGATCAAACGATGAAGCATAATACTTTCAGAATCAAATTAAAAGTGCAATAAAAGACCTTAAATCACAAATTAAAATCACAAACGCATCTGTAATAAAAAAATCCAATCTTTGGCCTCTCTTCTCCCCCATGCGTTTCAAACTTGCGTTAACTTATAAATAGAGCGCCATCCGATTTGAATATTATTCAAAAAATTCCCCCAGAAAAGCTCAAACTTTTCCATTCATTTTTTTTTTCTTCTCCGGTGACGTCCTCTCTCTCTCTCTCTATTTTTTTTTTTTCTATTAACCTACTCAGTTGATCTAGTTGCCTTCCCCACTTATGGAAGCTTCGATTGACACCACTGCATCCTCCGCTGCTCTCTACCATCCTCCACAACCCTCTACTGTCGTCATTGGATCCGACGACCAACCCAAGTTCGTTTACTTCTTTTTTTTCTTCTATTTATTATATTATTTTTATTTTCCATTATTTTCATAAACAATAATTTTTTTTTGTTATTACATATATGTATGTATGTTTATATATTTTAAGACATAAAAAAGGAGAGTTTTTTTTAAAAAGAATTTCTTTTTGTTATTGTATATTTTTAGTATATTTTAAAGTTAAAAAAAAATTAAGACATTTATTTTTTTCCTTTTCTTAATATATATATATTAAAACATTTTAGATTTTTTTATATAAAAAACTTTATAAAAGTTTTTTTTTAGCTATTTTTATTTTTTTAGACATTTAGATTTTTTAGTTATTTTACATATTAAGACATTTTTGTGTTTTTTTTCAAAAAGAATTATTTATTTTATATATTTTTAAGACATTAGAGCAAAAAAAAATCTATTTTTTAATCTAAAAATATATATTCTAGATATATTTTTTTAAAGAATTATAAGTCATCAATTTTTTTAACAAAATTAAAAAAAAAAAACCATGTGAACTATAATGAGTCTGATCCTGGACTTAGGTACATAGGCACCCTCACGGTAACTTAACTTGTAAATAAATTTTTTTTCTTTCTTTCCTTTTCTTCTTTTTTTTTCCAAAAAAAAAATGGAATGTTAAAAAGTTATAACGTAAAGTTTTAATAAGATAGTTTTCGAACTCCAAAATTTGTGGCATAAAAGATTTTTTTTTCTTATGCAGATTAGTAGTCAAATTAGGACTAATTTGCTCAATTACTCTTAATTTAACATTTTTTTCAATTTTGATTGGGTAGCGACTACTTTTTAAAAAAATTTTTTTTTTTTCTAATATCAATCGAGGATTTACATTAAATAAGCTAAGGTTTAAAGTAAATTGAATTAGGAAAAAAAAAGGAAAAAATCATACTCAACTGGATGTGGACTCCATTGGGAGAAAAAAAAATAGACTAGCTACTTAAACCTTCCAATATATATATTATATATATATATATATATATTAATTTTACTTGTAGATGTATATATATTTATATAATTGTACTAACCTTTATTTTTTTGCAACATTTTTATTTATTTTTTTAATCTGAAAGGAAGACATTAGATATATGGTAGATACGGTTAAACTTAAGCCATCTTAAGACCTTAGGAGGGGAGTCATTGTGTAAGCTTCAGGTATTGTGGGGCTACCACTACTTGAAGCTGATTAGGCTATTCTACTCAAGTTTTGATGTGACATGTGAATCATTTTATTTGAAAATGAGTCAGGCCACAAAACTTAGGGACCTATAGAGCTTACCCAGTCGCATTCACGAACCCTTCAAGTTGGTGAATAAACATGACATGGCAAGTAAAAAAAAATTGCAACTTTAGTAGTCATTTTTTTATTTGTTCGTAATTTGTAAAATTTTTGTTGTAAATTTCCCTATAAATTCTTTGTAACAAATGTATTTTCTTATAAATAGTATAGTCATGATGTATTTACTTTCATAAATTTTGTAGCAATGGCAAGCTCATCCTATATGTAAGCTTTTCTTAAGGAAATCCATGTTCACAAGCCCTTAAAGTCAAAGTTAGTACTTGATAGATAGATCCAGTTATTCAACCCAAGTCAACAAAAGGTCATTCAAGACAAGATCAGACCAATTCTCTCATTACAAAAAGTCTCTATCAACATCACTTTAGTTAAGGCCTTGGTTCATTTCTAGGATCTAGAAGTTGTCGCCTTTTGTTTAGGTCCCCATCAATTAGGTCCAACAATGGAAGAATATGCCCAGCTGCTTAAGGCTCTATCCAACACTGAAAACATATATATCCCGGATATTGAAATAGGGCTCTTAAAAATCTTCAGTAAATTGCTAGGGGTTCATAAGGTTGAAGTCAACAAGGCCTTAACAAACTATAATGGGAATTGTATTAAGATTGATGATCTATTAACATGGTTTGCAGCTCAATCTAGTTACCATGAAAAATAAACCCTATTTTGCATAGATTTTGAAACATTGCAACAACATTAGATTCATGCATTCATCCTCAGGTGATCGGAACTATATTATTTCCAAATGGAATTTTTCATATCCACTTTAGGGTCGTAGAAATAGTGGCCCAATTTTTGGAAGGAAAGTCCCACATCTCCGCACTCCTCATTGAACAAATCAGATCACTTAACTACATAAAGAAAAAAAAGACATGGGGATTTAAAAACTAGCATAGCATTGATTATGATATGGTTTCTCAACTATATGCGATGTTATAGACTTGACTTCATGCGAGGAGCCTTTGCATAATAGATTAACCTTATTGATTCCTTTGCCTCTAGAATCACATTGCTAGAGGATATTCCTACCTACTACTGGATTGACGTCTTACAGGACTTTTGTGTTGAAGACATATTATGAGTAGCCAGATGGAATTCTTATAATAAGATGGTACATGCTTGCAAAAATTATGAGGTAGTTCCCTTGATTAGATTTAACTGGTGCACCGGTTACTACCTAACTACTCTAATATGTCAATTGGAACCTATTCAAGATATAGTCCACAAATTCTCACTCAAACGCATCACACTTGATTTCCATAGTCCTCATATGATAATAGTTGATAAGATAGCTAAACAATCGAAGATCAAAACCCTGTGGGAGACTTGAATAATAAGTCCTACTATTGACATAAGGAGTCTAAGGGGGGGGGGGGGATTAGGTAAACATCGGGTAACCAAAGAGTACATTTTTCACCAACTCAAAAAGATGGGTGAAAAACAATATAGTGCCCCAGTTGTACTCTAACTTACACCGGAAAACCCCACTCCTGAAATGAAGACATACGTGGAAGAAGTGCAAGCACAAATGCAAGTCTATATGGAAAACATGGAAAGAAAGGGGGATATTTAGAAGAATAGATGTCGAGAATCCAACCAAAGAGTTAAAGCTCTAGAAGCCCAACTAAGAAAAGGTAGGCAAAAGATCAAGGAACTAAAAACTCTTGCAAAAGAGAAAAAAAAAAGATCATGTCATCGCAAGAAGAGAAAGATTTAGATTTTAGAAGCTCTTGTAATTTTTTTTCAAATGATGTAATCAAACTCTAAAGTTGCAGTATTAGTAAAATTTCTATTTTGCCACATTATAGATTATTTGTTGACCTCATATCTGCATCCGCTTGACACATGTATACAAAAAAAAAAAATTACTAACAAGTTTACCAATGTTAATATACCCAAGTTTCAAGACAGCGTATAAACAATTGAACCCCACAAGAAGTCTATACTATACTCATTTCAGAGCCAAAATGTTAAGTGACAATGACAACAATACTGGTGACAACATTGTTGATCAGAGAATGGTTTCATTGGAGCAAGTTGTATAAAATCTCAATGATCAAATGAAATTCCTGGTGGAAAGTTTGACTCTTCTTTAATCAACCTAACTGGTTCAAGAAGGCTATTTAGGGGGGCAAAAGGGAAAAGCAATTGAGATTTCACCCCCTGAAAATGAGGAACCAAGAGCGCTAACCTCATATAGTCTTGAAGATTTACAAAGGCACTTTGAGGAAAGATAGAAAGAAAGCTTTTTCAATAATTAGCTTATAAGATGAAGGCTTTAGAAGGATTGAATGGATATGAGCAAACTAGTATCACTAGCTTAACAATTTTTTATACCACTACTTATCTTAAAAAATTTAAGGTACCAGAGTTTGAGAAATACGATCGCACAAGATGTCAAAAAATGCACACCAGGCTATATGTTCAGAAGATGGGCAAATATGTACAGTATGACCAATTAATGGTGCAGACTTTCTAAGACAGTCTCACAGAACTTGCTCTAGCTTGGTATGTATAATTGAACCTTAATCAAATCAATAATTGGGAAAAGTTAGCCTGGCCTTTTCATGAGCAATACAAATTCAACATTGAAGTTATACCTCTAATATGGAACTTAGGGAGTATCCACAAGAAACACAATGAATCTTTTAAAGAATACACTTAGCGTTGGAGGGCTTAGGCTACAAGGGTCATTACCCCAATCTTTGAGAAATAGTGTACATCTATATTTATCAATAAGTTAGAGAAACCCTATTTCACCCATTTGATCAGGCAAACTTCTTCAAGTTTTCCAGAGGTGGTAGCTATAGGATGTAAGGTTGAAAATGCCATTATCTCTAGAAAATTACCAATAAATGAAACCTTCAAGACAACATCATCTAAGCCACTAAATAATATCAAAGGAAAAGAAGCTACAATTGACATGGTTAATTCCAACAGAAACAAAAAACCAACCCCTCACCTTTCCCTCTAAACACCAAACCTAACCATAAACACTTTAATCTAAACGCAACCAAACAACCCAAATCAACAAACCTCCCAGACAGTTCGCCCAAATCCCAATCCCCCTTAGCTAAGTCTTTACTAGCCTCAAGGTTGATAATCTAATCAGTTTTGAAATTCCCAATGAGAAATACAGGCTAAGAACCTATGACCCCAATCTCAAATGCGAATACCATATAAGGCAAGTAGGACATTATATAGACAAATGCTAGAGACTTAAGAATAAAACCCAGGGTCTGATTGATGTAGGAGTATTGCGGTTAGACTTCATTAAGCGACCTACTCCCAATGTTAACAATAACCCACTTCCTAATCATGGTCTTGCTATTAACATGATCACTTTGGAAGCACATGAACTAGAAATTAATTTGGATAGGTTACCGATAGAGCATGTAGCATGGAACTTGCAACAAGCTAGCTTCTTACTATCAGTGAACCCAAATAACAGAGCATAAGTTAAGTCAGCTATCTATCAATTATTATTGGAAGGCAAGATTTAGTCATCTTACATTCGGGAAATGTTAACTCCTAAGCCTTACAAGTCACAACTTAAAAGGAATTGGAGAAAAGATAGCATGCAGGTGATCCCACAACTGGTTTATTGGGACATTCAAGAAAGTTCGATTATTTTGTTGACTATTTTATCCAATTGCCAATCCATGAAGAACCTACCCTAAGTGGTTGGGGTTCTTATTTTGAAGAAGAAGACAATCCTAAGAACGAGAAGGATAATGATCAAACGGTTAACATGATAGGATCTAACTTCAAACCAATGATTTAAAAATGTTACAAAGAACCCGAACAAGAGCAAAAACTCCCTAAAGCTAAGAAATATACTTTCCATGTTCCTTGGTACTCGAAAGCTATAAAGTTGCCTTATGTAATTATGCGACAATTAATCAAGATAAATCCTTAAGTTCTATCATCGGAAGAACCACCCGGTTAGGAAGGATCTATAACCTTGAAAAAGAGGCCATAAAAAAACCAGAAACCAGAGAATCAAGTGGGAAAGTTATAAAGCCAGTAGCAAAAGAAGAAAAAGGGCTATCAATTTTTTCAAGGATGATCAAGTCCAATGAGTATAAAATCATGGACCAATCACCAAAAACCTTGGCCCAAATTTCTCTTGTAGGTTTTCCACTCTCTTTCAAGCCTTATTTAGAACTTTAAGGCAAGTTAAAGTACCATAGGGAATATCTACCGAAAAATTAGGACATATTGTCAATTCCATTTTTACTATTGATCAAATATCCTTTTCAATGAAAGAATTGGGGGAAGAAGATAATTAACACACCAAATCACTTTTCATAGTGGTAAAATGCAATAACATGATTGTTTCCAGAATCCTCATCGATAATGGGTCCACCCTTAATATATGCCCTCTAGCTACTCTTAACTTGTTAGTTGTTAATACATCTAACATCAAACCAGGTTCTACTATAGTAAGGGCTTTTGATAGGTCAAGGAGATAAATTGTAGGGGAAATTAACTTGATGGTAGAGATTGGCCTACAGTTATTTAGAATCCTTTTCGAAATCCTAGACATACCAAGGTCCTTCAACTTGCTTCTCGGGAGGCTTTGGATCCACACAACGTAGGTCATGCCTTTTAACCTCCACCAGAAGGTCAAATTCATTTTTAATGGTCAGATCGTCACTGTCATGGGCAAATAAGATTATGCCATTTATAAAGAAACGACCATACCTTACATAAGAGAAGAAAGCCAAGATGACCTTGGACTCCAAATATTCTATGAGGTGTGTATGATTACTAGTTCCAAGACACGAGGATATGGAAAAGATGCAGTTTAAAGAAGGTCAAATAGGGACATTTGGTCTTGGATATGTCCCTACTCTAGAAGAAAGATTTTAGATGAGGTTTAGGCAAGTAAAAAGAGGAGACATATTATGTAGTACCTTAATGAATTTTCCACTAATCCAAACTATATTCACCCATCCAGCCAGTGTTTAGACACTGGTATCTACAAGAGAAGAAAACTCTAATGATCTCATAGTCAAACAACAATAAAAATCAACGGGCATATCCTGTAGCATCTAATCACTCCAAAATTGGTTTTCTTTTCCTCTAAATAGTAATAGGCCTGCTTTAGAATAAGGGTGGACCATCATTTAATATTTATTGAGTTTTTTCTTTTTCTTCAATAAGTGTAACCTACATAAATAAAATCAACAAAGTCTTGAATCATTTCCTCAATGTTGTTTCATCTTTTCCCTTTTACTTATTCATTTCTTTTCTTTATACATTTATCTAGATTCAGTGATAAAATCAAGGATATTATACATTTATCTTTATACATGCACATAAAGGGTAAAAATATTAATATCCCCTTTGACCCTACTAGGTTAGTCGTTGGGGATGATGTTGATGACCACAAAGTAATTGAAGAGAACTGGCTAAGATATGAACTTGGTAGGATTTCCATTGATGAGTTGATTGGAACAATTAATCTAGGAAATGAGGATAACCTTAAGAATCTTAAAATTGGGGGCAATCTTAATGATGGACAAAAAGAAAGGTTAATTGAGTTATTATCTAAATACCTTGATGTATTCACATGTTCTTATGAAGATATGCCAAGACTTAACCCATCAGTTGTAGTCCATAAGCTGCCTACACAAGAAAACATCAAACCTAAAAAACAAAAATTAAGGCAATTTTAACCTAATATTTTACTAAAAATCAAGGAAGAAATCAAGAAATTGTTTGAGGTTAGTTTTATTGAGTTGTTAGATTATCCTGAATGGGTAGCTAACATAGTCCTATTAATAAAGAAAAATGGGAAAGTTCGCTTATGTGTAGATTTCTAAGACCTGAATCAAGCAACACCGAAAGATAACTTCCCTTTACCCTAGATAGATGTTTTGGTAGATAATACGGCTATAAACCATCTTTTCTCATTCATGAATGGTTTCTCAAGATATAACCAAATTAAGATATCAAAAGAAGATAAGACCAAGACAACCTTTATCACAACTTAGGGCACCTTTTGTTACAAGGTTATGACCTTTGGTCTTAAAAATGCTGGGCCAACATATCAAAGAGTGATGGTTACATTATTTCATGATATGATGCACAAAGAAATTAAAGTGTATGTTAATAAATTAATTGCTAAATCTAAAGAGGGGGCAGACCATGTAGATACTCTAAAAAAGCTGTTTGAACAATTAAGGAAATACCAACTAAAACATAACATAAAAAAATGCACTTTTGGAGTTACCTCTAGAAAATTACTAGGTTTCATAGTCAATTAAAAGGGCATTGAGGTGGACCTAGATAAGGTTAAAGCAATATTGGAAATGCCGCCTCCACGCACACTTAAAGAAGTCAGAGGACTACTTGGACGTCTGAATTACATTGTTCAATTCATCTCATAGCTCATTGGATAAATGTTGTCCTTTGTTTAAGCTACTAAAGAAAAATGCCGTCATAGAATGGAATGAAGAATGTGAAGAAGCTTTCATGGAAATCATGCAATATCTCATGAAATCTCCTATATTGGTAACCCATAAACTTGGCAAGCCCTTGTTTTTGTGCTTGATGATATTACCTAAATCTATGAGATATATGCTTGGCCAAAAGGATGAAAGGGGAAGGGAACAAGTCATTTACTACCTAAGTAAGAAATTTATTGAAGAGGAACAAAAATGCTCTGAAGTAGAGAGGACATATTGTGCATTAGTTTAGGTCATACATCAAATCAAACAATATTCACTCTACTTCAGTTGGATTATTAACAAGACATGATCCCCTAAAGTATTTAGCAAACAAACCAGCCTTAATTGGTAGGAATTCTAAATGGAAAATGTTATTATCTAAGTTTGACATCACCTACGTGAATCAGAGTTCAATTAAAGGTCAAGTTGTAGCTGATCAATTGGCTAAGCATCTACTTGAAGGAACTTCCCAAGAACCACAAGCACAATTTCCAAGTGAAGATATATTGGTGACTGAAAATGATCTTAACTCTGAAAAAAAAAAAAGATTCTCAAATGGAAATTGTACTTTGATAGAGTAGCTAATGTATTTGGCTATAGAATAGGAGTAATGTTGGTCTCACTTAAAGGAAACCAATTCCCTATAGTAATGAGGCTTATGTTCCCATATACTAACAATATTGCAAAATATAAAGCATGCATTTTGAGCCTCAAAATGACCTTGGATATTAGAATTAATGAATTGGATGTGTATGGGGACTCTTCACTCATCATTTGTTAAACTTAAGGAGAATATAAGACGAAACATCCAAAATTGATACCTTATCACCAACACTTATCATGATTAATAGGGAAGTTTGAAGAGATCACATTCACATATATACCAATGATGTAAAATCAGTTTGCTGATGCTTTAGCTATATTAGCATCTTTGACTCAAATAACAGAAGGGATAGAAATCTAACCTCAAGATTGAGATTAAAGATAAACCTGCTTTTTGTTTAGCTGTTGAAGGAATGTAAGATAATAAGCCTTAATATTATGACATTAAGATCCCACTTCAGGAAAGAAGGTATCTAAAAAAGGCTGGTAAGAAAGATAAAAAAAAAAATGCTCAGAAGATTGGCAAGTCATTTTTTATTTAGTGGATCCATACTATATAAGCGGTCATTTGACAGCACATTACTGAGATATGTAGATGAAAAGGAAGCAAACACCCTTATGAAAGAGGTACATGAGGGAATATATGGTCTTCATATGAACAGTTACATGCTAGTTAGGAAGATCATGAGATTGGGTTATTATCGGTTAACTATAGAATCCAATTGCATCAAACACGTAAGAAATTGCCATTCATGTCAAATTTATGCCAACAAAATAAATGCTTCTCCTCAAGAACTTCATACACTTTCTTCACTATGGCCATTCTTTATGAGGTTTAGACGTAATTGGACCAATTAACCTAAAACCATCTAATAGTCATCAATTCATATTAGTGGCAATTGATTATTTAATCAAATGGGTCGAAGCTTCCTCATATACCAATGTTATCAAAGGAGTAGTGGTCAAATTCATCAAAAGGGACATTATTGCTCGGTATGGATCTCTTGAGTTAATTATTACAGATAATGGCACGAACCTCAACAACAAGCTCATGATGGAATTGTGCCAACATTTTGAAATCAATCACAAGAATTCTACTCCATATCGACCACAAATGAATGGAGCTGTAGAAGCAATCAATAAAAATATCAAACAAATAATTGAAAAGATGATTGTTACTTATAAAGACTAGCATGAAATGTTACCATTTGTACTCATGGCCTATTAGACCTCCATTAGAATATCAATAGGAGCTACCCTTTACTCTTTGGTATATAGTATTGAAGCGATATTACTGATCAAAGTTGAGATTCCATTACTCAAGGTATTGTTAGAAACTCAACTAGATGAAGCTAATTAGGTGAAAAATCAAGTTGACCAATTGAGCCTAATTAACAAAAAGAGATTAGCAGCATTATGCCATGGCTAATGTTACCAACAAAAAATGGCTAAAGCCTTGAATAAAAAAAGTGCGACCTCAAAGTTTCCAAGAGAGTGATTTAGTTTTAAGTAAGATCCATCCAGATGTACAAGATTCTAGAGAGAAGTTTACTTTTAATTATGAGGGGTCATATTTTGTAAAAAGAGTATTATCTAGAGTTGCATTAATTTTTTATGTGTGGATGATCCAGATTTGAAGGACCTTGTAAATTTTGATGTAGTTAAAAAGTATTATTCTTGATAAATCAATGGAATCTTGCTTGATTTTATGGAAAATATCATTGGTCTCTTTGTGGTTTAATTTTTACCATCTACATGTAAAGTGGATATCCCCGTTGGTCATTAGATCAATCATCTCCCTCCCCATCGATAAGTTTCTTTCTCCTTTACTCCTATTTTACCTTATACACTAAAACACAAGGGAAGTTGTGAGGAATAAAACAATAATGAATAATGAAAACTCTTTGAATACTCCATCATGGTTGCACCTTTTTCAAAAAGGATTTTTTTTTTTTTTTTTGCTATTTCAAGTTAGAGTCTCAAATAATGGGAGTAGAGTTAATTTGAATAAAATGAATTGAAAGAGTTGAAATTTTGGATTGAAGTGAATATCGCACAAGCATGGTTCATCCCACAATGGAAGGAGTTGATTCAAGATGGAGACAAGTAAATGGGTGTGTTGAACTTCAAGAAAGAAAGAGCAGAGTTAATTTGAATAAAATGAATTGAAAGAGTTGAAATTTTGGAATGAAAGTGAATATCGCATAAGCATGGTTCATCCAACAATGGAAGGAGTTGATTCAAGATGGAGACAAGTAAATGGGTGTGTTGAACTTCAAGAAAGAAAGTTTATTGTTTAGGCGCTATTTGCAAAGTCGAGTAAAATTCTTTACTATTAAAAATATGTCATACATAAGTAGTTAAATTTTAAATATGCTTTAGGATAAATTCATTTGTAGAGTTGCTAGACTATAATAGACATTTTCTCATATAAATTAGTTAGCCTATAGAGACACAATAATAAAATTTCTCTTTTCTTAGGATTGCTAGTCTATAATAGATGCTTTCTTATGTAAATTAATCAGCTCATAGGGGTACTATCATAAAATTCCTTTTTTCTTAGGATTATTAGTCTGTAATAAACACTTTCTCATATAAATTAGTTAGCCCACAAGGGTATTATCCTAAAATTCATCTTTTCTTTGGATTGCTAGTTTGTAATAGACACTTTTCTAAATGGGCACTTTCCTAAAAATCATTTTTAGGCTTGCTAGTCCGTAGTAGAAGCTTTCCTTTATAAATTAGTCAGCTCATAGTGACACTATCCTAAAAGTCCTCTTTTCTTAAGGTTGTTAATCTATAATAGATACTTTCTCGTACAAATTAGTCAGCCCACATGGGCACAATCCTAAAATTCCTCATTTCTTAAGGTTGCTAGTTTGTAATAAACGTTTTCCTAAACAAATTAGTCAGCCCATAGGATACTATCTTAAATTCATCTTTTCTTAGAGTTGCTAGTCTAAAATAAACACTTTCCAATGCAAATTAGTCATTCTAAATTAGCACTATCCTAAAATGCCTTTCTTCTTAGAGTTACTAGTTTGTAAGGACATTCTAGTACAGGATAGTCAGCCCATAAAACACCATCCTAAACATCTCTTACTAGTTCATTGAAATATTTCCATAGCTCTTTAGAGTACTCTTTTAGATAAAAATGGTGTATCTTTTTGGTCTTTGTAGTAAAGTTTGTCTCAAACTTTACCATAAACAGGGGCAATTGTAGATACACCATTTTTACTCTATTTCAATTTATTTTTCTTTTTATTATTAAAAACAAGAATAAATGCAATTTAGTTGCATTATATGATCAAGGCATAAGCCAACAACCTAACAAAGAACACACACACAAAATCCCCCTAGCCCTAAGTTCAAATCCTCACTTATATATTGTGCAAGAGTTTTTTTCTTGGTGGAAAGTGTAGGTTGAACCCATGATTTCAAAATTTTCTTTTATACCAAGAAAGATAAAAACATAAGTTAGACCCATGTTTTCTTTTGTTTTTACATTTTTGTCATGATGAAAAATGTGGGTTGAACCTATGTTTTCATCATCTCTTATCATTTGCAGTTTGCCATGGAAGAACATGTGAAGCACGGTCTTTTTTTTTCTTTTTTTATTTCTTTTAGATGTTTTAAAACTTATAGAAGATCAAACAATGAAGCATAATACTTTCGGAATCAAATTAAAAGTGCAATAAAAGACTTTAAATCACAAACACATCCGTAATAAAAAATCCAATCTTTAGCCTTTCTTCTCCCCCTTGTGTTTCAAACTTGCATTAGCTTATAAATAGAGCCCTATCCGACTTGAATACCATTTGGGAATTTTCCTCAAAAAAGCTCAAACTTTTCCATTTTTTTCTTCTTCTTCAGCGATGTCCTCTTTCTCTCTTTCTATTTTTTTTCCCAATCATCTCACTCAGTCGATTTGGTCATGTTCTCGACTTCTAGAAGCTCTAGGTGACACCACCGCATCCTCTGTTGCTCTTTGCCATCCTCCACTACTTTGTATCATCTTCTACTGCCTACTGTCATCGTCATTAGATCCGATGACCAACCCAGGTTCATCTACTTATTTTTTTTCTATTTATTATATTATTATCATTTTCCATTATTTTTAGAAAAAATAAAATATTTTTTTGTTATTATATATATTTTAAGACATAAAAAAGGAGATTTTTTAAAGAATTTCTTTTAGTTATTATATATTTTTAATACATTTTAAAGTAAAAAAAAATATTTTTAAGACATTTAGATTTGGTTTTCTTCTTATTAATTATATATATATTTTAAAACATTTTAGATTTTTTATATATATGTAAAAACTTTATAAAAGTTCTTTTTAGCTATTTTAATTTTTTTTAGACATTTAGATTTTTTTAGTTATTTTACATATTAAGACATTTTTTTTAAAGTTATTTTATATATTTTTAAGACATTAGAGCAAAAAAAAAATCTATTTTTAATCTAAAAAATATATTTTAGATATAATTTTTTTAAGACTTATAGGTCTTCAAATTTTTTTAACAAAATTATATAAAAAAAAAACCATGTGAACTACAATGGGTCTAATTCCAAATACCGAGCATGTAGGCACTCTTAAGGCCACCTCATTTGTAAATAATTTTTTTTTCTTTCTTTCCTTTTCTTCTTTATTTTTTTTATTTTTCCAAAAAAAAAAATTAGAAGGTTAAAAAATAGTAAAGTAAAGTTTTAATAAAATAACATTGGAACTCCAAAATTTCTAATATATATATATATATATATATATATATATATAACATAGACTAGTAGTCAAATTAAGATTAATATGCTCAATTAGTCTTAATTTAACACTTTTTTTTCTTTTGATTGGGTGGTGACTTCTTTTTAAAAAAAAAAAATATTTTTTTTTCTAATTTTAGTTTATGATTTACATTAAATGAGTATAGGGTTTAATGTAAATCAGATTAAAAAAATAAAATTAGACTCGACATTTATGTTTTGTATTAGCCCTACTATACTTATGTCATTAGAGTTGTACGTTATGCCTAAGAAAAAAAAGTGAAAAAAGTGGTGGGTACCATATTAAGCAGCATTGATTCTTTTAAAATGGATTCGATGGGTCCACTTATGCTTAACTATGAATTAAAAAGGAATAGTTGTGGCTTAACTTACTATACCATACCATACCATACTTATTCAACTCACCTAATTCACACACCTATATTTTTTCTTCAAATCATCTTGAGCTTTATAGATTGTAATTTTATAGTTGATCATTTTTTAAGAGATAAACATGTAATTATTTATTACATTAAATTATTTTTAAAAATTCTTTATTTTTTATAGGTTGATCTATATAAATAACTCATTATATATTTAACATATTACTAATTAGATTTTGGATTAAAAACTTTTAACTCAATCCTTTAACATGGTAAATTGACTTGAATCTATCTATTCAATTTATTTACACAACTTTACATATCATTCTCAATACTTATTTTAAATATGGAAGTTAATAGAATTCCACTTAATAAATAAGTAATGTTGGTTATATGTCATGATTTTTATTTTTTTTGCTTTACTCCTAGGCATAATATTCATTTTTATCTTATAATCCATTTGTTATGTTTGATCGGTTACCAAAATCGTTACTTACTTTAGTACCCATCACATTTATATATTTTAAAATCCGAAATTTAAAAAAATAAATCTATAGATTCTTCATTTGTTTTTACGTATTTTTCTTTTAAAAAAAAAACTAATAAAATTCAATTAGGAAAACTTAACATCATTCATTTAGGAGCACGAATATCAAGAAAACGACATCACTCTCTCACCGGTCCCACTACATGACTAAACCTTGGAAAAAATGTTGAGTATGATAACGACAAAAAATGAAATCCTATACGTCCACGTGTTAACCTCAATAAATCCACGGCTCAGATGATCTCACAACTCAAGCGTGGAGGACTAGAGTAAAAGAGTGGAGTACTACTCCGGACCCCCAAGCGCGTCGAAGTTTTGGTGTACACTTGGCGACAAATCATTCTAATAAGCCAGAACTTACCTTCTCGTTTTACTTTCTCACTCGCTTCACTCACTAACTCATGTGACTCACCGAACGTAGCTCGTGAAACTCGGACGGGTCAAGGCTTTGCTTTCTTTGCTTCTCCTTTCCTTTCTGAATTTCCGTTTTTCGAAAATGCCGGTGGTGTGCAGTGACGGTGATGACTCGTCACGCGGGAGCATGAAACGGAGGAGGACTCGCTTGAAGAGAAAGCTTAACGTCGGTCAAAAAGTGGAGGTAGTTCCTCCATTTCTTCCCGTTAAACTCAATCCAAACACGCCGTTTCATAAGATGATGGCTTGATGTTTACTCTCTTGTTTCTTGATCGTATCGTTTGTTTGTTCGTTAGAAAATGTACTGGCATGGTTTTTCGGTTTTCGGTTTTTCTTCGTCTTTAGTGAGTGTATCGTTGTTCTGGAATGTGAGGCTTGTTTTGATTCAATGTATATCACATTTTTGTGAATTTTGTTGTTCATTTATTATTATTTATTTATTTATTTACTTATATATTATTTTAATTTTGTGGTCTGTTTGGTGGAGCGATACACATGCATGACTGTATGCCGAGGATCTCATAATCATATATCTTTCTATTACAATTTCGCTTATTATCTTAGTAATTAGGAGTTGCGTTTGGTAGCATTCTATGAGGTAGACAGCGGTCTGGAAAGGTCATAATTTGATTGAGGGGATAGAATGAATAATCATTGTTATGCAATAATTTGATTGGAAATTTTATCTGTTATCGTCTGCATTATAATAGGAAATGAATGGGCAGGTCAGGAATGAAGATGACGGTTTCCTCGGTTCATGGCACATGGCAGAAGTGGTTGGGAAAGAACCTCGAAGGCGGGACGTAAGGTATGAACATATTTTGTCGGAAGACGGTGCGAATAAACTCATCGAATCAATTAGAGTTTCACCTGCTGTTGATGGTATCAATTCCAACCACTGCCGGAGCCGGTGTTCCATTAGGCCTTCTCCGCCTCTAGTTATATATGGTCAATTTGAATTGCCTTATGGATTGTGTGTGGACGTTCGTTTTCAAGATGCTTGGTGGGAAGGAGTGATTTTTGACTTTGAAAACGAAGATAATACAGAGGAGAGACTTGTTTTCTTCCCGGATATAGGGGATGAACAGAGGGTCAAACCTGATATTAATACATTGAGAGTCACTCTGGATTGGGATGATGTTGCAGATGAATGGACGCGTCGTGGAACATGGATATTTCTTCGGTTGGTGGAGAAGTATGAGGCAGAATGGCCCCTTTCCGTTTCCGTTAAGCAACTTTGGTATGACATACGAGAACATGCTGAGTTCAGTAAGCTTAAGGACTGGACTTCTACAAATGCAGAACTATGGGAAAAGCTTGTATTAGAAACTATCATCGAGAACCTTAAAATTGCTATAGATGATATCTTACCCCTTTTAGACTTATCTGGGGACTTAACATCGGGAAATGCTGGTATGTTAGAGAGCCAAGAGTCGCCGCCTGATACTCATAGTCTTGAGCCTTTTTACTGTCATCAGGCCATTGTAGATTATTACATGCTTGAACGAGAAGATATCAAGAAATCCGTAACTACTGTACGCTCCATGAGATTGAATGCCAGAAAACATCTCTTGGCAGTAGGGTGGAAATTTGAGTACTGGGACTGGGGAGCAAGGCCTGTATTGCGATATCTTTCTCCGAGTGGAAGGTACTATGGTTCACTTCGAACTGCCTGTAAAGGCTGTATTGATGAAGATGCATTTCAAGTTAACAGTATATCTTATCATGAAATATCAGACAGCATCAAGAGCGGTGAGGAAGTTGAGGGCGAGGTTCCCTGCAAAACTCTTTTGCAGAAAAATGAACTTTCAGATTTTAAGTCAAAAAATAAAGCCCCTCAGTCAAGAAAGTTGAGGAGAAAATCCTCCCATCCTTTGTTGAAGCCAAGACATGCTCGGGAGAATGTGAGGGCAACTCGTGCATTTTGCTTGAGCCAGAGAGCACAACCAGTTGTTCCCAGGTCATCATTGCACACCCCAAAAACTATACTAGCTTGGTTGATAGATAATAACACGATTTTTCCAAGGGCAAAGGTGTTTTACTGCAGTGGAGAGAACAAGGACAGTTTGGTAGAAGGGCATGCAAATCGCGATGGTATCAGATGCAACTGTTGTGGCGATGTATTCACTTTAAGTGATTTCGTCAATCATGGGGGCAGATCGAATCGCAGACCAGCTACTGCAATTTTTCTGGAAGATGGCAGATCTCTCTTAGAATGCGAGATGGAAACATTAGCTCGTAAAATGAGCTCCCCAGATGATAAAGTTGATGGCTACTTGCATAAAGGGGAAAATGATCACATCTGTTCTGTTTGTCATTATGGTGGTGAACTAATTCTATGTGACCAATGCCCTTCCTCATTCCATCAGAGCTGCCTTGGTCTGAAGGTTGATCATTCAACTCTTTCTATACAACATTCGCAACTAATTTACTCCCTCTTTTGTCAAAATGACAAGCTCATACATGTTTTTACATCTTGTAGGATGTTCCTGCTGGCGATTGGTTTTGTCTGTCTTGTTGCTGTAGTATATGTGGGCAAAACAAGGCTGAAGAAGATGGTGCTCTTTCTCAAGAAGAGGGTTACCTTAACTGCCTTCAGTGCCAGCGTAAATGTAAGTTTTCTTAGGCTTATTAAGTGCTAAATATACTATGCATTGTGTGAATGTGTTTTTAAATATCATGTTATTTTAAAGTTGTTAGATGAGTGACGTGCATTCTTTTGTGTACCCTGCATTCTTTATGTGAAAGCATTCTAACCTTTTTTTTTTTCAAAAAAAAAAATTATTTCAACATTTCAATCAGATCATATCAAGTGCTTGGGTAAAAGAGTTGGTGTTAATGATCTTAAAGAAAATTGGTACTGTAGCTCGACATGTGAAAAGGTATCTAATTCTTTATTCTTTATTTGTTTTCTGTTACAAGTGTTGTCTTGCAGATATAGTGTTGAGAGTTAGCCTTCAATTAGTTCATCCAAATTTAAAGACACTACTTATATGCGGAACACAGGAACTTTCTGCTTTTAATGATGCTGTTTGTTGGTATTCAAAATTCAACTTACATGTTCAATTGTTCATTTAAAAACTTTTGGAGATTTCTAGTTCATCTTATATAATTGGGTGTGATTCATCATGACATGTATAAAAACTCCTTTCTCAAAGTTTTCATTGTCTTCCTTGTACTTTTTAAAAGTATTGGTTAATATGATTTTTCAATCATGCTCGCTTCCAATGAATGTACAATCCAAATTTCAGTATTTCAAGAATCTTAATTGTAGCATCTAACCAAAACATAGATATATCCTTCCCTAAAGCTATTCCACATCTCAAATCCATTGTGAGTTAGTGATTCGAACTGTCACAAAGTTTTATATAAGCAATTTAGACATGATTCATTACCCAAAATGATTTAAACATGATTAAAATGTCAAGTTACATATTAATTGTGTTGTAAAGGAAAAATGCATGAAGAGAGAGCATTTTTAGTTTTTGTATAAGGTAGTAATACAAGAAGCATTTGTTGATTAATACATAGAAGTCCAAAGCATCCACACCAATTGAATACTTCTAACTTTTCTTGAATTAATTGCCATTTCCATAAATGTTATGATTGTCAGTGAATATTATTTCTTTATTAGAACAAATCTCGAGGATAATGAATTGCTAAATATATCCCATTTGATCATGTCATGTGTCAAAATAATAATAGAATTGTTAATGTGTGACCTAGGCCACTAGCTAAAATTGTCTAAAAAGGAAAAACATTAACGTTCCAAGGTTGACTAGATACTTTATGGAAAAGCAAATATATAAAAGTATAAAAGTTTCTTCTTTTGACTCCTAACAAGTGCCCTAGGCACCAATTATCACTTTTCAAGCTAATGTAAGAATACTTTTAGCCGGTGTGATCCATTTAATGCGAATTTAAGTTTACTATTTCTTTTATTTTGTAGAACTTATTTTTCTTGTCCACTAGTATTATTAAGATAATATTGAGTTAGGATATTTTACTGAATTCTTCAAAGCAAAAGTGTACTTCTATAAAAGAATTTTAGTTGAATCCTTTCTTCTCTCCACTCAGACTCATATGCTAACTGGAACTTTTGTATATGAAGCAATTCCTAAATCTACTCTAATGAGACTCTTCCCATGTAGCACATCAAGGCAGATTCTTATATATCTGGTTTAGCCATAGAAAGTGCAATATGTTTGGTTTCTATCCTCGAGTTGCTGAAGTTTGGATCCATCATATGATTTGCATCTAAACTATTAATTGTGCCAACCCACCACAAACAAAGTATTGATTGATATTTATTAGTTTGGACATGAATGACTTGATAAGCGGTAACTCGAGTGACATCCCTATTATGCACAAGTTTTGATAAGTTTGAATGTAGTGCCAAGTAACATGCAAGACGCCTTTTATCGTATATATTAAACTACATGTATATCTATGTGCTTAATCATTTGGAAAATGGTTGCTATTCCTCTCAAATAGTAGTACATGGCATTAAGTTGGGGTATAGAGCTCAAGTTTTTGTACGGTAGTTTGACTCTATTTATTATCTCCATGTAATAGGTCTAAGTCAAAACTCTAAGTTTTAGAACACACTGAGGGGACTTACCAAAAAAGAAAAAGCACATTAAGGTAAAATATAATCATGCTTATACCTATAGGTTTAAAATATAAGATGAGTTGGGTGTGGTTCCAATCCAAAGTTTCTATTTTTAGAGCATATATATATTAACTTAAGAGTGTTATGATTATTTCTTCAACACTTAATGGAGCCAAGCCAATATGCTAGCCAATATGAATGGAACTATTCCAGGTAAACTACCATTTATATGGATGTGCTTACCTCTTATTTCAAAGTATACACTACCAATTGTCAAAACATGAACATTGGCATTTGGGAATAATGTACCCTTTAGGGTATGATGTCAAAATGGTTATTGTAGGGTTGATGCAACATATTCTAAAGAGCATAAACCTTTGCTAAGTGTTTATAAGAGGCGTTAACCATATTAATGTGTGGAATTTGTTTGGAGAGTAGTGTGTGTTGTAGTGTGGTGTCTGTGTACATGTTTGTTTGTGTCATAAGTGCATTTGCTGTTGTGTTTGTGGTGTTGTGATTATCTAATGTGTAGTAGTGGTTGTAAGTATGAATGTGTTACAGGATCGATTGTTAAATAAATTTTCGGGATCCTTAAGGAGAGAACCCGACGATCTCATTTTTAGGGCTCGTTATAGAGAGAACCCTACGATCTCAATCCTATGATAAACATTGGAATTTGTTTTGGAAAGAATTGAACATAATTTCATTGCTGGAGTAAAACTCCTTTTGTACAACATTTTTTTTTTGCAGTTACCTTTGCCACTACTCCTAATGCAACTGCCCATGTAGTCACGTTCCTTCCCTATTCTGACTCCACACTTCCACTAACCTAGACTCACTATGGACAGCCTACTGAGGTACAATAACAGATTCATAGACCCACTAAACCACTACCAACACAACAATAACAGAACATACAAATCCACTATTCTACACTAGGATGTACAGCAACACAACGACAACAGAAATAATAACTAGGACCTAACAGCGAACAACAACATAGCAGCTCAACCACGCTTCGATTTTGACTTCCTCCTTGAATATACCCGTTTGAATGGCACTAATGTGTCATGTGAACGCGGGAAAAACCTTGCGTGTAACAGAATGTGTAGTCGAGTGTTGTGTGGTATAATTGTATTGTGGTAAATACGGGATGCCATATTTGTACAAGGCATTTTTGTAGTAGAATTTTGTGTGGGTGGCATAAATAATAAGTGATGGGAAATTAGAAGTTAGTTAAGAAGAGAGAAAAGTTGTTTCACACATTGGAAGGGGGGAAGGTTAGCTTCACTTTGTTTTCTGTCAAGCAAGGAAGCCTTTGGAGGGAAGTGCCAAATTGGTGAGTAGCTTCTCTACTGATCTAGAAACTACATTAGCTATGTCTTGGATGTTGCTGTGGTAATACTAGTAGTTTTAATTGGCACTATCTATGGAAGCGTGAGGATTACTAGGATGGAGTCTTGTGTGGAGTTGATTGAAAAGAATGTGTATGAATTAGGAGAAGAGTTGAGAGGAAGTATTGCAAATTTTAACATCAGGTGGAATCAGTTAAAAGAAACTTTAGTGCGAATTTTCAAGGGTTAGAAAAGAGGATTTCGAACATTGAATCAATGATTCATGGTATGTGGAGTGATCAACAAAAGGAAATTCGAGTTAAGGAGAAAGTTCCAAGTTCAATTGGAGCTGGATTGCGAATCAATTCTGATTAACATTCTCAAGGTGATAGAGTAGAAATTGGTGATGTTATGAATAACGATGATGAACGAATAAGTGCTATGAATGTTGTTTTACCGGTGTTCGAAGGCAATGATTTGGTTTATTGGATCACTTCAATCGAGCTGTATTTTGAGGTTCTGCACACTCGTGAAGAGAATAAAGTTGCCCTAGCTTTGATGTGCTTGAGAGGCCAAATCACATATTGGTATAGAATGCTCTGACGAATGCTTCCTCAATTGGATTGGGAGAATATGAAGCCAGAGCTACTTTCTAGGTATGGTGGTTTGATTTCTAGTAATCCATTCGAAAGTTTGTCAACTCTTCAACAGATTTCTTCTGTAGTTGGTAATGCCGAGGACTTCAAGGCTTTGGCAGCTCAAGTTCTGGAAATGTCAGAATTGCAGTTGCTAGGATATTACCTTTGGGGATTAAAGGAAGAGATAAGAGTGAGAGTGTGAACATTATGACCAATTACTTTGTCAGAAGCTGTTGAATTCTCCTTAAGTATTGAACAAGAGTTTGCATGTGGAGTTGTAGTGATATAGAAAGGAAGTGAGGATTGTAAATCTGGTATTAGATATTATTCACAATCTTCCGCTTATTCTCCTTCTATATGGGAAACTGGTAGGAATTCACAAATGAATGTACCTGTAATGAGTAATTGGTGATTGAGGCAGCTGGTTGGAAGTGGACAGCAGGTTGGAAGTGGAGGTAATGGTTTGCAGAGTGTGGTTGGAAATGGATTAACAGATTCTCAAGCAGTGGGAGTAATGGTCAGAACATGAATGGAGGATTGAATGGCGAGGAATCAGTGAATAGTGGTTCAACTGTGAACTAACAAAAGAATGAAAGTAAGGGGCCTCGACAAATGACCCACCAAGAATATTTAGACAAGCAAAGTAAAGGTTTATGTTTCAAATGCGATTAGCCTTTTGGTGCAGGGCATAAGTGTCCAAATAAATTCCTCTGAGTACTGCTACTAGAATAGGAAGGGTAAAATCATGAAGATGAATGGGTAGATGTTGAGAAAGATGATGGGCAAATTTTATGCCATTGTCAATAGCCAAGAGATGCTAGTATTGAATCATCTTTGTTAGCTTTGCTTGGATTTAATGGTTCAAAAACTTTAAAATTTAAAAGTAATTTTCTGGGAACATGTATTTCAATACTTGCTGATAGTGGCATGAGTTACAATTTTATTTCTACTGGACTTGTTTCTTCTTTGGCATTAAAGGTTGAAAATACGCTGCCATCTCATGTAAAGCTTGGTGATGGTCATAGAGTAACTTCACGAGGAGTGTGTAAGGGTTTGTTGTTGACTGTGAATTCGTATGAAACCTTGGTTGATTGTTATGTGACGGATATTGGGGGAGTTGATATTATATGGGCATTGCTTGGCTTCAAACATTGGGTGAAATTAAAGTAGACTGGTGCCATATGACTGAAAATTTGTTACAGGATCCTTCTCTATTGAACTTGTTCATATCTTCGATTTCTAAATAATTTTCCACTCGCACCTTTAGGGTTTTCTTCCCCGTCTACCTATGTTTACGAATGTGCTCGGGCTCGTTGGAGAGAACCCGACGATCTCAGTTTTCTTATCACACAGAGTTTTTGGAAAGAGCCGTAATAATTCATTTCTGGGGGTAACTTCTTTTGTACATAGGATTGGCAATTACACCCTTCCATGTCCCCACTACTCCTACAATACTGCCCCCCTCTTCCCATCTGTCACACCCTCTTCCTTCTTCTACTAATTCCACAATTCCACTACCTAGACCCACTATGGACAGCTTCCTAAGGTCCTAACAGACTTCATAGTCCACTACCCCACTATCTATCCATTACAAGGATTGAGACACAAGACACTACAAACAGCCAAATACAGAATTAACAGCAAAATAAAATGAACAACACTGACACAGGACATGAACAACACTGACAGGACAGCAGCACCGTCACTTGGACGTCTCAGCAAGTTTCCACCTCAAGTACACACGGTTGAAGGGCGTTATGGTCACATGTGAATGCCGTGTACCCTTGCGTGTAACAAAATTCCTTGCAACGGAAGCGAATGTGTGTTGAAAGGTGACCCTACTTTACATAGACTTGGGATTTCTTTAAAACGGTTGCACAAATTGAATGAATATGAATTTGGGGGAATTCTGTTAGAAGAGGAGATTTTTTGTTTTTCCGTTGATGGTGATGATGAGCCAGCAGAGATTGCTGCTTTGTTGAAAGAATTTTCTGATGTTTTTAAAGAAATTAAAGAGTTGCCTCCTTTAAGAGTACATGATCATAAAATTGTGTTGAAAAAGAGAGTTGAACCAATAAATGTTAGACCATGTAAATATGCTCAAATTCAAAAAGAAGAGATTGAGAAATTGGTATCAGACATGCTGAAAGTGGGAATTATTAGACCAAGTTCAAGCCCATTTTCAAGTTATGTGTTACAGGATCCTTCTTGATTTATTTTGCTTGAATTTCCAATTTTTAAATCAGTTTCCACTTGAGGCTTTAGGGTTTTCCTTCCTCGTCTACCTATGATGATACTATGCTCGAGCTCGTTAGAGAGAACCCAATGATCTCCAAATTTCTGATCACACAAGGTTTTTGGGAAAAAATGAACGTAACCTTTCATTTCTGGAGTTAACTCCTTTTGTACAGGATGTTGACAGTTACAATGATTCTTTGCCCCACTAATGTCTAGGATAACTGCCCCATATCCCCCTCTGTCACATTCCCTTCCTACTCCTACTGACTCCACACCTCCACTAACCTAGACCCACTATGGACAGCTTACTAAGGTATCTTAACAGACTTCATAATCCACTACCCCACTATCTATCCATTACAAGAATTGAGACAAGCAAGACGCTATGTACAGCCACACAACATAACAGACATACAGCAACACAAACAACAGAATCACGTGCAGCAACACTAGGACATAACAGAACAGCATCAACAACACTAGGGCATAACAGCAGACTTCCTCCTTGAGTATACACATTTGAAGGGCATTATTGTCACATGTGAATGCAGTATACCCTTGTGTGTAACATTATGTTATTTTAGTGAAGGAGAAAAACTGTTCTTGGCATTTTTGCGTTGATTATAGGGCTTTGAATGTAGCGACAGTGCCAAATAAATATCCAATTCTAGTAATTGATGAATTACTTGATGAGTTGTTTGGGGCTTCTATGTTTTCTAAGATTGATTTGTGTTCAGGATACCACCAAATTCGAGTTTCATCTTATGATATTCCTAAAACAGTGTTTTGTACTCATCAAAGACATTATGAGTTTTTAGTTATGTCTTTTGGCTTGACTAATGCACCAGCTACCTTCCAATCTATAATGAATGATGAGTTTCGACCCTATTTATGTAGGTTTGTTTTGGTTTTCTTTAATGATATTTTGGTTTATAGCTCTTCTTTGGAGGATTGCATTGTACATAGACTGTTTTGGAGTTACTTTAGTTGCATCAATTTTTTGCCAACAAGAAGAAATGTTATTTTGGCAATACTTCTTTGGAATATCTTGGTCATATTATCTCTGCTCAAGGGTTAGTATGGTTCTTTCTAAAATACAAGCTGACTTCCCAAGACACTTAAAAGCTTACATGGTTTTCTTGGATTATCGGGGTATTATCAAAAGTTTATCAAGGACTACGGAAAAGTTGCAAGGCCACTTACTCAATTATTGAAGAAGAATTCATTTTGTTGGACAATTGTAGCAATTGTTGCCTTCTATTCTCTTCAGTAAGCATCGGTTCGAGCACCTGTAATTGCAATTGCCAGATTTCTCCCCACCTTTCTTAGTCGAGTGTAATGCATCGGGAAATGGTTTGGGGGTGGTTTTGATGCAAGATCGATGTCCAATAGCTTATTGGAGTAAGGCTCTTTCCGACAAGACACTTGGAAAATCTACTTATGAACATGAGTTGATGGCCTTGGTTCTTGCCATCAATCATTGGTGATCATATTTGCTGGGTGGACGTTCTACTATAGTTACAAATAAAAAAAGCCTTAAACATCTTTTGTCTCATTGTATTACAATTCTGAATTAGCAGCATTGGTTGACTAAGTTACTTGGATTTGCTTTTGATAGTCATTATAAGTGTGGTTCTTCGAGTAGTGCAGCTAATGCTCTTTCCACAAAATTTGAGGAATTGGATTTGGCTGGTGTTTCTAGTCCAATTTGGATTGCTCTCAATGAAATACGTAAAGATTTCATTGCTGATGTTGTTTTGGCTTCTAAAATACAGTTGTTGCTTGAAGGGAAGGATGCTGGTCAGGGATAGAGTTGGGAATTGCAGGGCGCGTGGGCAACTTGCCATGGGCGAGGGTTGGCCCGTTGACCTGAAAAAAAAAAAAAAAAAAAACTGGCAATGCAGAAATCTGCAGATCAGCACAGTAGACAAGGACGATGGGACAGTGACAGACAACGGTGCGGCGGTGGGATAAGGACGATGGGACGCGGATGGCAGCGGGACAAGGACGATGCGGATCAGCAGATAAGGACAATGGGATGGGACAGTGCCAGCTGCCGCAGCTCTTCTCTTTCTCTTAGTCTTTCTTCTGCTCTTCCCCCTCCCTCGTGCCGTGCTTGCCCACCCCAGTCCCCACTGCCCGTGTAGCTCTTTCTCTTTCTCTTCCTTTAGCCCCCGTGCTGTCTGTTAGTCACTGCCGTGCTCCTGTGCTCCCCATCGTGCCGTGCTCCTCACCGTCACTCCTCACTAGGCGACAGCGTCCCGGACTAGACCAAACGAGACTGGTCTCTGCTACTCCATCACCTCCGGCCTTGCCTCCGTCCTGGACCCCGACCAGACTAGACTAGACCAGCCGCCCTTGCCTTGGTAACTATAAGTCGTCCTCCTATTTATTTATCTTCTTTTTCTTTGTCGTTGCTTGTGGTTGTGGTTGTGGATGTGGAGTGTGGACTGTGTGTGGGTTGTGGCTTGCTTGTGTAGTGGCGTTGGCTTGGCGTGTGGTGTGGCGTCTGGCTATTTGGGATGTTGGCTTGGGGAGCGTGGACTGTGTGTGGGCCGTCGGTCTCGTCGGTTATTGGAGTCTAGAGGATTGAAGGATTGAATGTTTGCTATCTTGTGCTGTGGTGGTCCAGTTATTAACCTGTTTGGGCACTCGCTGTTGGTGTTACCGTGTTGGGTTTATGGTTTGGGGACTGTGTTGTCGGCGGTGAGTGACACTGTGAGAATATTAAATTTGTAAAAAAAAAAAAAAATTGCGGGTGGGGTGGGCTGAATTTTTCTACCCGCAACCCTTATGGGCCACTGCAGGTCGGCTCGTGTCGACCCGCGGGCCTGTGCCGGTTAGGGCGGGCCAACTCGTTTGACCTGCATTCCCAGCTCTAGTCAGGGATTTAACTTAAGAAATAATACCTTATACTATCATGATTGGTTGGTGTAATTTTGAGAGGTAATTATATTCAATTTCTCTATTTACACTAATAATATGAGAACAATATATATAGAGATATAAAATCCTATCAACCTTTACCAATTTTTATCCAACACTATATTAATTACAATCTAGAAAATGCAACATATTATAACACTCCACCTCAAGTTGGAGCATAGATATTGATCATGCCCAACTTGTTACATATATCATCAATTCTAACACTATTCAAAGCTTTAGTGAAGATCTCTGCTAACTGTTCTTCAGTTTTGACATGTCCTGTAGAAATCAAATTTTGTTGTATTTTCTCACGGATAAAATGACAATCAATTTCAATATGTTTGGTTCGCTCATAAAATAAAGGGTTAGATGCAATGTAAAGGGCTGCCTGATTATTACACCATAACTGAGTAGGTACAGGCACTTTAAGTCCAACTTCAATCAAGAGCTGATGAAATTATTTCACATGTTGATTGTGCCATAGCTCTGTATTCTGCCTTTGCACTTGAGTGGGATACTGTGTGTTGTTTCTTGCTTTTCCAAGTGATTAGATTTCTTTCAACAAACACACAATACCTAGTGGTGGATGTTTTGTCTATTTTGGATCCTGCCAATCAACATCCGAAAAACACTCAATACGATCATGGCTGTGATTTTCATATGTTAAACCATGTCCAGGAGCACCCTTTAGATAACACAAAATCTGATCTAAAGCTGCCCAATGATCCACTGTAGGAGAAGACATGAACTGACTTACAACACTGACTGGGTATGCAATATCAGGACAAGTTACTGTTAGATAGTTTAACTTCCCAACTAGACATTTGTACCTCTCTGGATCCTTGAACGGTTCCCCTTCTTTTGTAAGCTGCATATTAGGAGTCATAGGTGTATTGCATGGCTTAGCTCTCAATTTACCTATTTTAGTTAATAAGTGAAGTACATATTTCCTCTGAGATAGGAAAATGCTTTTCTTCTTATCAACTCAATTCTTAAGAAATACTTTAGTCAATAGCCCCAAATTTTTAGTATGAAATTGAGTGTAAAGGAATGATTTAAGAGAGGTAATACTGACGCTATCATTTCCTGTAATGATAATATCATCAACATATATAATGAAGATAATTATACTGGTGTCAGAATACTTAGAGAATACTGAGTGATCCGATCTACTTTTTCTTAGACCAAAACTTTCAACTGCTTGATTAAATTTCCCAAACCAAGCTTAAGGACTCTGTTTTATTCCATATAATGACTTCCACAAACGACAAACTTTACTAGATTCCCCCTGAGCAACAAACCTTGGTGGTTGCTCCATATAAATTTCTTCTTGCAAATCGCCATGTAAAAAGACATTTTTTATATCCAGTTGATATAAAGGCTAAGAATTAGAAGTTGCAATAGAGATAAATAGGCGAATAGTAGTTAACTTAACCATAGGAGAAAATGTGTTGAAATAATCCACATCATAGGTTTGAGTATATCCCTTAGCTAAAAGACGGGCTTTTAGCCGAGCTACTGTTCCATCAGGATTAACCTTGATTGCATATACCTATTTACAACCAATTGCCTTCTTTCCTGCAGGTAAGTCCACTAGATCCCAAGTGTGATTTATATCCAAGGCATTCATCTCATCAATCATAGCATCTCTCCGACCAAGATTTGAGGGTGCAACATGAAGAGACTTTGGAATGGTCATAGTGTCAAGGGATGCAATAAATGAGGAAGATGATGATGACAAGTGATCATAAGATACAAGAAGAAATTGGATAGGTACATTGACGTTTATCTTTACGCAGTACTATAGGAAGATTAAGATCACTTGTAGCCGAATCCATTGAGGAAGAAGAGACTGGTGCAAGACATGAAGCAGAAGGAACTCGTTATCGAGAGTATACATATTGAATTGGAGGTCGTGATGGTGGGGGCGGTGGTAAGGTACCTGGAGAAGTAATATGATAAAGTAACAAATCGTCATCCTCTTCATGTTTTAGAGTTTCAATGGATGAAAAATATGGTGTGTTTTCTACAGAAGTGACATCAATTGAGACAAGATATTTGTCAAGATGAGGACAAAAACACAGATATCCTTTTTGAACTTGACAATATAAAAAAAAAAAATACATTTGAGAGATTTAGGATCAAGTTCAGTAACTTGAGGACGGAAATCACAAACAAAGCAAGTACTACCAAATATCTTAAGTTCAATAGGAAACAATATTATATAAGGAGTCTCACCTTGTAGAATAGATGAAGGGAGACAATTAATCAAAAACAGGTAGTGGAGATTGCATCGGCCTAAAATTGTTTAGTAACATGCATTTGAAATAAAAGTGTTCGTGCAGTCTCAAGAAGATGTTTGTTTTTTCTTTCAGCCACTCCATTTTGAAAAGGTGTATCCACATAGGAAGATTGATGAAGGATACCATTTTGGAGCATATATGTTGGAAAGTCAAAGATTTTTTTTATATATTAGTGGTAGAAAATCATTTATTTTTTGTTATTCTATTTTTAGTAGGTAGTATTTATAGGTTCTTAATTGTACAGATAACCTTGGCTATTTAGGCTCAAATTACAATAGGATTTTAGTAATTTTTATTTATTTCAGTTTCCTTTTCTTTTATGTAATTATTATTTTTGCCCATAGAAAACACCTAGGTTTATTTGCATTTATTTGTTTCCTTTTGTAGTCCTGTAATCAAGCTTATAAAAGGTTGTCTTCTTATACATTTCAAAAACAAGAAATACAATATTCTTCTTCATTTTTTTATGGTATTAGAGCATGAATTACTTTGATTTCTGGAAATCCTAAGTCTGTCTTGCTCCTTTGTCTAAACTCCCACCATTTCTAAAGCTGTCCCCAAGGCCCAAAACTCCACAAATAGACCACATGACTCTCACTTAGTTCAAATCACTACAATACGGTTGAATGGAGAGAGTTTTCTTCATTGGTCTCGGTCTATGCACATGTACATCCATGGTAGAGGAAAAATTGGCTACCTGATAGGAGAGAAGAAGGAGCTAACCCTTGAGGATCCAGCCTACTCTAGATGGGATGTTGAAAATTCCATGGTTGGTAAATTCCATGGAAGAGGACATTGGGGCAAACTACACGTGTTATTCTACTGCCAAGGAACTTTAGGATAATGTCACCCAAATGTACTCAGATTTGGGTAATCAATCTTAGGTTTTTGAACTCTCATTAAAACTTGGCGATATTCGTCAAGGTAATGATTTTGTTACCAAATATTTTAATTCTTTGAAAAGAATATGGCAAGATTTAGATCTATTTAACGATCAAGAATGGAAGTGTCCTGATGATGCATGTCATTATAAAGCAATTGTTGATGCAAATAGAGTTTTCAAATTCCTTGCTGGCCTTAATGTGGAATTCAATGAGGTTAGAGGTAGAATCATTGGGAAAAACCCTTTGCCCTCCATCAATGAGGTTTTTTTCGGGGTCCGTCGTGAAGAAACCCGTAAAAGTGTAATGCTTGGGAAAAATACTGTCTTAGCCGGCCCAATTGAAGCCTCTGCATTCAATGTTGTCGAAGCCCATATCAGCAAATGGAATGGTCCAAACCTGTAGAGGAATGAAGAAAAACCCTGAGTACAGTGTGACCATTGTAACAAACCACGCCACATTAGGGAAACTTGCTGGCACCTTCATGGCAAACCTGTAGACTGGAAGCCGAGGAACAAATGACAATAGTCCTTTGCAAATATAGCTACTAAATAACCCAACTTGTTTAGCAAGGAGCAGATTGATCAACTCCTAAAACTGCTTAACTCTAATCTGGCTACTGGTACTCTTAATTGTTCTATGGTTCATGTAGGTAGAAAATCAAACCCGTAGATCATTGATTCTAGAGCTTCCGATCATATGAGAAATTTATCCCATTTATTTCATTCATATAAACCTTGTTCTGGTCATGAAAAAGTTCGTATTGCTGATGGTAATTTCTCTTTCATTGCTGAACGAGGAAATATTAATTTGACTAAGAGTATAGGTCTTAAATCTGTACTCTATGTCCCAAGACTTAAAAGTAACTTTCTATCAATCAGCAAACTTTCAAAAGATTCTAACTATCGTGCTATTTTCTATGATTCATCTTGTGTTTTTAAGGACCAAAACTCGAGGATGATGATTGGGAGAGCTAAAGAGATAGGCGGACTTTACTACTTTGACAAGACTATTCCTAGTAATAAAAAGGCTTAGGCATATAACAGTATAAGTTTGAACCCTACTTTAGATAAAATAATGGAATGACATCTTAGACTTGGTCACCCTAGTTTTTGTTATTTGAGACATTTATTTCCTAATATTTTTAGGGGTATTGATTGCTCTTTACTTTAATGTGAAACTTCTTGTTTATCAAAAAGTCATCGAATAAATTTTGCACCTAAGCCATACTATCCATCAAAACCATTTTTTATGATTCACAGTGATGTTTGGGACCTTCAAAAATAAAAACATTATCTGAAAAAAAAGGGATTCGTAACTTTTATTAATGATTACATCGGAATTTATTGGGTTTATCTTATAAGCAAGAAGTCAGAAGTTGGAAAACTCTTCCAAGATTTTTTCAATATGATTGAAACTCAATTTGAAACAAAAATTTGCATCCTAAGATCAGACAATGGAACAGGATATTTTAATGAATGTTTAGGGGATTTTTTAAAGAATAAGGGTATAGTTCACTAATCTACTTGTTGCGATACATCACAACAAAATGGAATTACTGAAAGAAAAAATAGACATTTGCTTGAAGTTGCTAGGGCCATCATGTTCTCAATGAATGTTCCCAAATATTTGTGGGGGGATGCTGTTTTAATAGCATCATAATTGATAAACAGAATGCCTACTCGAGTTTTAAAATTCATGACTCTTCTAAACAAGCTAAAAGAAAACTTTCCAATCCTTTGAATGTCATCAGACATCCCTTTAAAGATTTTTGGATGCATATGTTTTGTTTACATTTGAACTAATTTTCGGTCAAAATTGGATCCCAAATCTGAAAAATGCATTTTTATTGGATAGGCTCCTAATAAAAAGGGATACGAGTGTTTTAATCCTGTCTCAAAGAAAACCTACATAAATATGGATGTAATCTTTATGGAAAAAATATCATTTTTTAACAAAAATCAACTTCAAGGGGAGTATGGCCTAGATGAAGATGATTTTTGGCGAGTATCTTAACCATTGCCTAAAATGAATTTAAATGTTTTTGATGAACAAGAACAAGAAAAATAGGAAAATGACGGTGATCCTAGTCGACATATATCTGAATTGACTTTACCTAATACGAGGGGAGAAATATTGCAAAAATCTGTAATTGAGCCTCTAGTTTATTCTAGGAAAAGGTTTCATAAAAGGAAGATTGTTCAAATTAACCCTTTAGCTCCCTCCTAAACTTCAGAACCAAGTGATAGTCTCCAATAAACACAAGTAATTCCTAACCTTGACCTGGATCTTCCTATAGCCATCAGAAAAGGAGTCCGTTCCTGCACAACAAAACATCCCATTGCAAAATACTTGTCTAATAAAAAAATCTCACATATGCACAAAGCTTTTTTGTCAAAAATCTTTAACTTGTTTGAACCTGGAACAATATAGGAAGCACTCAGTAGTCCGACTTGGAAGTTAGTAGTTAAGGAGAAGATGGATGCTCTTTTGAAAAATGGGACTTGGGAAGTTGTTGATTTGCCAAAGGATAAGACCACTGTTGGATGCAGGTGGGTTTTTTCTATAAAATGCAAGGCTGATGAAAACATAGAAAGATACAAAGCGCAACTTGTGGCAAAGGGGTTGACTCAGACTTTCGGAGTTGACTATTAGGAGACATTTGTCCTAGTAGCCAAGATAAATTTGATTCGTGTCCTTTCCATAGTAGCAAATCGTAATTGGCCTCTACATCAACTTGACATAAAAAATGCTTTTTTGAATGGTGAATTGGAAAAAGAAGTGTTTATGGATCTCTCACCAAGCTTTGAGAAGAGGTTTGGTAAAAACACGGTTTGCAGATTGAAGAAATCCTTGTATGGACTCAAGTAATCTCCTCGGGCTTGGTTTGAAAGGTTTAGGAAGGTCATAAAAGGATATGGATATTCCCAGAGTCAAGCTGATCATACCTTGTTCTATAAAACATTCAGAGACAGGGAAATTGACTATACTCATTGTCTATGTCGATGATATTATTCTTACAGGTGATGATGTTATAGAAATTGAGGCATTAAAAAGAAGCATTGCCATAGAATTTGAGATCAAAGATTTGGGTCCAGTGAAATACTTTCTCGGTATTAAGTTTGCTAGATCAAAGGAGGGGATATTTATCAATCAACGAAAATATGTACTTGACCTATTCAGCGAGACTGGTATGCTTAGATGCAAGGCAGCAACTCAAACTACAAGTAATTGATACAGTTGATGGTGTTGATAGAGAACAATATCACAGACTTGTGGGAAGATTAATCTACCTCTCACACACTCGCCCTGATATCGCCTTCACCGTTAGTGTGGTTAGCCAATTTATGCACTTTCCAAACTTTGACCACTTAGATGCTGTCTATCGAATTCTCAGTTACTTAAAAGGGACTCCTGGAAGAGGACTACTATTTAAAAATCATAGGCACTTATAAATAGAGGCATTTACATATACAAATTGGGCTGGGAGTGTAATGGACAAACGATCTACTTCAGGATATCGCACCTTAGTAGGAGGAAACTTGGTGACTTGGAGAAGTAAGAAGCAAAGTGTTGTGGCGATAAGTAGTGCAGAAGCTGAGGTTAGATCTGTGGCTCATGGAATTTGTGAAGTCTTGTGGATTAGGAGAATTCTTGAAGAATTGAAGATTTCTACTCCACTACCGATTACAGTGTACTGCGATGATAAATCAGCAATTGCCATTGCTCACAACCCAGTTCTTCATGATTGGACAAAACATGTGGAGATGAACAAGCATTTCATCAAAGAAAAAAATGATAGAGGAGAGATCCGTATGGTGTATGTTTCTTCTAGTAACCAAACAGTAGATATCTCAACTAAAGGCTTTCACAAGGAACAATTTGACAATTTGATCTTCAAGCTGGCATTAAAAGATATTTTCATGCCAACTTAAATGAGAGTGTAGGAAAGTCAAAGATTTTTTTCTGTATTTTAGTTGTAGAAAATCATTTATTTTTAGTGAGTGGCATTTATAGGTTCTTAATTGTATATATAACTTTGGTTATTTAGGCTCAAATTAGAATAGGATTCTAGTAATTTTCATATATTTTAGTTTCCTTTTCTTTTATATAATTATTATTTTTGTTCATGAAAAACACCTAGGTTTATTTGCATTTATTTGTTTCCTTATGTAGTCTTGTAAGGCTGTCTTCTTATACATTTCAAAAACAAGAAATACAATATTCTTCTTCATGTTTTTTATATAACTGAAATGAGTGAGAAATATTATTTGGCATTCTCACTTCTTAATGTATATATTGAGACATTGAATTGTGTTTTTATTTCAACACAAAAGGCAGAAAAATGTGAAAACACCTCTAAACGATTTTTTATAAGATAAAGTCAAGTCATATAAGAATAATCATATACAGAGGTAATAAAATACCGAAAACCAGCTTTAGATACAATTAGGCATGGACCCAATACATCAAAATAAACTAACTCAAAAGGTAAACTAGCCCTTTTATTGATTATAGGTAAACTAGACAAATGGTAGTGTTTAGCAAAATGACAAGATTCACAATCTAAGGTAGAAACATTATTAAATTGTGGATAAATGGTCTTCAGCAAAGATAGAGAAGGGTGACCAAGCTGGCAGTGAGCTTGGAAAGGTGTTAAGACACTTGAACATGCAACAAGCCTCGGCACTTGTGTATCCAATATATAGAGACTGCCCGATTCATATTCTTTACCAATAATCTTCTTCGTCATAAGATTTTGAAACAGACAATGGTTAGGATAAAATGAGATACAACAATTCATTGCACGAGTAAGTTGACTTATTGATAGTAAGTTAAAGGAAAACTATAGTAAACTTAACACAAAAGATAAGGAAATCAAAGGAATTAGATTAATAGTGCTAGATCCAATGACAAAATGACTTAGAGCCATATGCTAGAGTGACATTTGTAGGAGAGGTGTATGGTTGGTAAGTGGAGAAGAGATCAAGTTTACCTGCTATGGGATCTGTGGCACCAGAATCAATGACTCACTTGGATGATGAGGAAAGAAGACATTGAGTTGATTTACCTAATTCAGCAATTGCAGACATATAATGAGATGAAACCTTCAATGCCTCTTGATATTGAGAGAATTTGGCATATTCATCAGCAGAAATTGTTATTGTCTTTTCAGAAGATGAACTTAATGTGGAGTCAGTAGAGGCAATGAGTATTGACTGCTTCTTCTAGCAACGATTTTGTAATTTCTTACAAATATGCTTTTTATGCCTTGGCTCATGATAATAATAGCAAACAACTCTCTCTGATTCCTAACCTCAAATATGATCTCCCCCTCTTCTATTGGTAGAATTTTGACTTGTACTTTGACCAACCAGAACACTAACATTGTGAGATGAGGTGACAGCTATATGATTTTCTATACGAATGATTCATTTAAAAGTTTTCTGAAGAGAGGAAACTTCAGGTTTCAAGAGAATCTGAGACTTAACAGACTCATACTTTGAATGAAGACTAGCTAAAAAACTCATAACTACCATCTGCTCCCTTTAAGTCTGTTAAACTTTAACATTAGGGCAAAAAGGCAGTACTACATTTAATTCTTTATATATCTTCTTAAAATTCATCAGATATGTGGTAAGAGACTGATCATGTTACTCAGCATGATAAAAACTTTTACACATATCATAGATATGGGAAATATTCCCTTTCCTAGAATACATGAACTCCAAATATTCCATAAGTTCCTTAACATACTCACAGTGATCAACTAAATTAATGATCTCATTGTCAATGGAGTTTCTAAGTTGCAAAAGTATATGAGCGTCATCTCGTAACCATGCTTGTTTAGTATCATCTAATGGTGGATTATTAGTAAGATGATCATCTTTCTCAATGCTTCGTAGATATATTTGCAAAGTTTTGCTCAAAGCGATAAAGTTGTCTTCATTAAGTTTATATTATGTTATTTTAGTTGTTACTGGAATCATATCTATGATATGTGATTTATTCTTAGCCATCTAGCAATCCAATACTATATATATTTCCTTCCTCTAATCTACACAACAAACACCAACAGCACTAAACAACACTAGAAGATTAAACCACCACAAAACAAACACCAATAGCTCCAAACAACACTAGAAGATTAAACCAAACCAGAAATGCTAATTCCAACTAGGGAAAACACCTTAATCAGCTTACCCAAAAAACCAAGCTTTCAAAACCACCAAACTGAAAGAAAAATTAATTTTCCAGCAACAATAAAACCAAACCAGAAACCCTAACCTTAGCAAGGAGCACGTGTCCCAAGATGATTTTTGAAATGGTGAGATTATAATGAAGAATACCGTACCATGAAGACCCAGCAAGAACACGTGGACAAACGGGGGTCACACGTGTCTCCACGTACGGAAAACAAGGAGCGGCAAACGGTTTATGTGGCGCGTTGGTCGGAGAAGTTTGTCGGCTGACAATCTTTCCTCCTAGAGGGACAGTGAGGAAAAAGAAACACAAACACTATCTGGGGTGTATGTGGGATATAAACCTTGCTCACTAGGTTGCTAGGGTTTAATGAATTATAAACCCTAATTTAAAAAAAAGTTCCTATAGTTAGACAACTCTGATACCATGTAATTTTGATAGATAATTATATTCAATTTCTCTATTTACACTAATAATATGAGAACAATATATATAGAAATACAAAATCCTACTAATCTCTACTAACTTCTACCTAATATTATATTAATTACAATATAGAAAATACAACATATTATAATTGTTGGTTATTCCAGCTAAATCTAAATGGTGCAACTGTTCTTGCATGAATTCCATTCCTCTCCTATTGGGGGACATGTGGGATATGTTCATACATATAGGAGATTGGCTTCTTAGTTATTTTGGTTTGGTATGAGGAAGGATGTTTCTCATTTTGTGGCTACTTGTGTGATTTGTCAACATCATAAAGTGTAGAATTTATCCCTAGTTGGTCTTCTCACTCCACTTCCTATTCCCCAAGCTGTGTGGAAGGATATTTCTATGGATTTTATGCCAAAGTTTAAGGGGTTTGAAATTATTTTCGTTGTGGTTGATCATTTCTCCAAATATGCCCATTTTTTACTCCACAAACATCCATGCACAACTAGATCCGTTGTTGAGGTCTTTGTGAAAGAAGTTGTTTGGCTTCATGGACTTCCCCGAACTATTGTAAGTGATCAAGATCCACTTTTTGTGAGTAATTTTTGGTAGCAATTGTTTACTCTTCAAGGCACTAATTTGAATTTTAATACAACTTATCATCCCGAAACCGATGACCAAACTGAAAATCTCAATCGATGTTTAGAGTTTTATCTTCGTTGTTTTGCTTGTGAATGTCCTAATACTTAGGCTACTTGGATTTCTTGGAGGAATTTTCTTACAATACTTCATACCATTCTTCTGCTAGTGTGACTTCATTTGAAGTTGTATATGGTTGCATTCCTCCATCTTTGCCAACTTATTTGTCCAAGGAAGTTGCAAATCCTTTTGTATGGCCTGTGTTACATTCCTGAGATGATATTTTATTAAATTATGAGCTAATTTGGAGAAAGCCCAGCTTTGGATGAGTTCCAATGCTAATGTCCATCATAGGGATGTGGAATACCAAGTGGGTGATTGGGTATTTCTGCGACTTTGTCCTTCTTTAACTCCTAATGTGCCTCTCAAATCTACTTCCAAGTTGTAGCCATGATGTTTTGGGCTTTTTTGAATTGAGGCTCATATTGGCAAAGTAGCCTACAAGCTGAAATTACCCCATGGTTGTCATTTGCGTCCGGTTTTTCATGTATCCCTCCTCAAGAAATCTTATGGTTCTTTTCCTCTTAGCAAGACTTCCCTTTTGATATTACTAGTGAAGCTGTTTCCCCTGTTCGATCTCCTCTCAGGTTTTGGGTCAACATTTGGTGATTCACAATAATCTTGAAGTTCCTCAAGTTTTAATCCAATGGGAAGGATGTTCCTCTAATGATGATTCATGGATTGATACAGACAAGTTGCAACTGCTGTTTCCAGATTTTGTCCTTAGAGACAAGGACATTCCCCAGAAGGAGGGTATTGCAACATATCCTAAAATACATGAACAGTGTGTGTGTCTGTGTATGAGCAGTGTGTGTTGTAGTGTGGTGTTTGTGTCATAAGTGTAGTTACTGTTGTGTTTGTGGTGTTGTGACTGTTTAATATGTATAGTAGTGGTTGTAAGTGTGTATGTGTAGTTGAGTGTTGTGTGTTGTAATTGTATTGTGGTAAGTACGGTGCCATATTGGTGTAGGGGGTATTTTTGTAATTTTTTGTAGTAGAATTGTGTGTGGGTAGTATAAATAATAGGTGGCAGGAAAGTAGAAACTAGTTAATGAGAGAGAAAAGTTATTACACACATTGAAAGAGGGGAAGGTAAGCTCCACTCTGTTTTCTGTCAAGCGAGGAAACCTTTGGAGGGAAGTGCCAAATTGGCAAGATTCTTCTCTATTGATCTAGAAACTACATCAGCTATGTCTTGGATTTTGTTGTGGTAATTCTGGTCGTTTTAGTTGATGTTTTGATCAGTTCTTCTTTATCATCACTTTCAATGGCTTCTCTTCTGTTTGATCAACTTATGCTAATAGGTGTGAAATGTGCATTTGGAACGACTTCATTAGTCAAGTTTGTCACATACAAGATTTGTCATGGGGAAAACTAGGGAGGAAAAAGATGTGATATTTAGGAGTGGAAAAGAGGTGATGCAGGCCAGTCTGTGCATGGTACCATCTAAATAATTTTCAGCCATTACTCTGCATTGTTAACTAGATCACAAATATATATATATATGTTAGAAGACCACAGCATTAAATTAGGAAATTTTTTATTTAGGAAGTTTTTTAATATAGAAATCTCAAGATAATTAGAATAAGTTAAGAATAAGATATGCTTTCCTATTTTTTTTCTAATCTTGGTAGCAATGTACATTGTATATATATATATCTTTTATGTCTAATAAAAAGGGAAGGTGTGAGAGAGAATTTTCTTTTCACGTTTGTTGACATGGTATCAGAGCCCTAGGGTTTAGAAATTCTACAAAAAAAATTTTCTTTCAGCCTTCATTGCCAATTTTATAGATTGGCCTTCATTGCCAACATTCATCTTATTCCTTTGCGTCATACCTCGTCTGGTTCCATTGCACCATACTCTAATCTACCTCAATCCTGGTCGTTTTTCTAGAGAACAGTCAGCAATTAAAGTCACTCTCCTTCAATTGCATTAGAGACCAACATAGGGAGACTTGAACCTATCAAGAGGGAAAGAAGATAAAGAATTGTAGCCATGAGCAACGAGGAAACCAAGAAACCCAATATTCCCATGGGTGAATTGCAGAATATTCATCAATCTTACAAACATAATGGCCAAAACTATTTGAAATGGTCTCAACTTATCCGTACATATCTAAAAGGCAAGGGAATAATTGGACATATTCTTGGTACAGGACCTAAACTAGATGAGCGGAACTTCGAGATTTGGGATGAAGAAGGTTCCATGATTATGTCCTAGCTATGGAGTTTGATGACACTTGAGATTAGTGATACATGCATGTTTCTAACCTCTGCAAAGGGTATTTGGGAAATAGAATATGCTAATTTGCTGCAAAATCTGTGACAAGAATTGAATCATTATCGAGTTATTGAAACAAAATGTTCTGATGATGGAGTAATTTTGAAAAGGTTCATTGAGAAAGACCGAGTGTATGATTTTTTAGTTGGCCTAAATGCAGCGTTTGATCAAGTTAGAATCTAAATTCTGAGTAAAGATAATGTCCCTTCTCTTAATGAGGTGATTTCTATGATTAGGGCTGAGGAAAGTCACAGAAGCATCATGCTAGCACTAGAGATATCTGAAGGATCAGCTTTGGTTGTACAAAAGAAACTCAATAGGAGCAAAATGAGAAATATACCTCAAAATGATCCTTGTGACAGCTTATGGTGCTCTTATTGTAAAAAATTGAGACACACTAAGGATCGTTGTTGGAAACTGCATGGAAAACCCTCTACTTCAAGTCGAGAGTGGGGCCAAAAGGGTAATCCAAAGGTACAATAGCAAGTAAATCAGTCGGTTTCTGTTTCACAATTGAATGGGGAAAACAACACCAGTCTATTCAACCAAGATGAGATAGAAAAGCTAAGGAATTTATTAAGATCATTAGAAAAGCCCAATTTCTCTTGCTCATTAGCACTCTCCGGTAAGACTCTCATGAATCAAATACCTCAGATCAACCCATGTAAGACCATTGGATTATTGACTCAGGAGCCATAGACCACATGATACCTTCACTTGTTCATTTTTCAACCTATACACCTTGTCCTAGCAATTGGAAGGTTATTGCTGTTGCAAATGAATTAGTTACTACAGTGGCCGGTGTTGGACATGTTCAGTTGAGTCCAACCTTGCTACTAAAAGATGTAGTTCATGTGCCACAATTATCCACTAGTTTACTATCCATTCATAAAGTAACCCATGATTTGAATTGTAATGCTTTGTTTTATCCCTCTCATTGTGTATTTTAGGACCAAGTGATAGGGAAGAGGACTGGAGTTGATAAGGAAAAGGGTGGTCTCTACTATCTTGATGCATCTACCATACATACACCGACTGTCAAGCATATCTCTTTAGGGTCTTGTTTTTTGGTTTCAAATAAAGATGTCATTTAGCGTTAGCATTTTCGCTTTGGTCATCCTTCATTTACTGTCTTAAATACAATGTTTCCATCTTTGTTTAAGAATGTTAAAGTCAAAGACCTTCACTGTGATGTATGTGAATTTGCTAAACATAAAAGGGTCTCTTTTCCAATGAGTAATAATAGAAGTTCTTTACCTTTTTTGTTAATTCATCCTGATATTTGGGGATTATCTAGAACTCCTAATATTACAGGAGCCAAGTGGTTTGTGTCTTTTATAGATAATTATACTAGAGTCTCTTAGATATTTCTTTTTTAAGCATAAATCAGATTTGACTACCGTTCTTCCAAACTTTATTGTCATGATGAACAATCAATTTGGTGTAAAGATAAAAAGATTCCGATCTGATAATGCTAGGGATTATTTCAATCAAGTTCTTTCATCTAACAAGAAAGGATAATTCATGAGTCATCTTGTGTAGACACTCCCCAACAAAATGGGTTAGCTGAGAGGAAAAATGGCCACGTACTAACCATGACACGGGCTTTACTCTTCCCAAACAATGTTCCAAAATCATACTAGGGAGAAGCTATCCTCATTGCTACACACATCATAAATCGCTTACCGTCTAAAACTTTAGGGAATAAAACACCAATGCAACTTCTTTTTGAGTTTTACCCTAACATTAGAACAACAAATAATATAAATCCTGGGATTTTTGGCTGTCCAGCGTTTATTCATGTATCTAGCCACAACAGAAGTAAACTTGATCCACGAGTAATGAGTTACATTTGAGGAGGGCCAATCTTTTTTCTCTCAGCATTATCTTCAAGGGGAGTCTAATTCAACGGAAGAAGAGAAGGCAAATGAGTTATCCTTTCTTGAACTACCAATATCACGTTCTTCAATGCCATTATCTAAATCACCTCCACCAGAACCAAGCCTTGAAACTGTTGAAATAGAAACAGTCCCTACTAATGATGACCTTGACAGTAGAAGGTATGGACAAGTATATTCAAGAAGAGGAGTCCTGACACTAGATCTTATGTAACTCCAAAACTCATACTCTACTCTTGGAAATGAGGTATGCATAGATTCAATTCCCTTAATTGTTCCATCTAATCTTGACCTACCTATTTCCTTGCGAAAAGGGTTTAGAGAGTGTACTAAACATCCAAAATACCCATTGGTCAAATCAGTATCTTTTCATAGTTTTTCTCAATCTCATAGGAGTTTCTTAGCTAACGTAAACATCATTCAAATTCCCAGCAACTGAGCTATATCTAATGAGAAATGGAGAGAAGCTATGAGAATAGAAATAGAGGCCCTTGAGAAGAATGGAACTTGGGAAGTTGTAGAACGTCTAAAAAACAAAAAAATAGTGGGATGCAAATGAGTGTTTGCTGTAAAGTATAAGTCCGATGGGTCTTTAGAAAGATACAAGGCGAGACTGGTAGCTAAGGGATACACTCAAACTTATGGAGTAAATTATTAGGAAACTTTCGCACCAGTAGCTAAGATGAATACCATGAGAATTCTTTTGTCACTAACTGCAAATTTCGATTGGGATTTACAACAGTTCGATGTAAAAAACGCATTTCTTCATGGGGATTTAGAGGAAGAAATATATATGGAGATGCTACTAGGATTTGGAAAAGAAATGAAAGAGAACAAGGTTTGTAGACTAAGGAAGGCATTATATGGACTCAAACAGTCCTCAAGGGTATGGTTTGGCCGGTTTACTAAGGTAATGGTCAACAATGGGTATAAGCAAAGTCAGGGCGATCATACATTATTCATCAAGCATACGACTTTAGGGAGAGTGACAACACTCTTGGTGTATCTGGATGACATAATTGTTACTGGAAACAATGAGAAAGAGAAGGAGATCTTAAAAGCTTGTTTGGCAAGAGAGTTTGATATCAAAGTCTTGGGAAAATTGAAATATTTTCTGGGGATAGAAGTAGCTAGGTCTTGACAAGGTATTTTCATTTCCCAACAAAAGTATGTAGTTGATCTTCTAAAAGAAATTGGCAAGATAGCTTGTAAACCTGCTCCAACACCAATTGAACTCAATCACAAACTAAGCAAAGCTGAGGATGATGAAGACGTGGATAAGGAAAGATTTCAAAAGTTGGTTGGAAAGCTAATATACTTAGCACATACACGACTAGATATTGCATATGCTATGAGTATAGTAAGTCAGTTTATGCACAATCCTAAGGAGTTTCATCTACAAGCTGTAAATTGTATACTTCATTATTTGAAAGCTAGTCCAGGTAAAGAAATTGTATTTAAGAAAGGTAGAGGGCTTACTCTTGAAGCTTACACGGACGTGAACTATGCTGGTTGTCCAGTTGATCGATGGTTGACAACAGGCTATTGTACTTTCTTAGGAGGTAATTTAGTCACATGGAGGAGTAAGAAACAAAACCTGGTGGCTCAATCAAGTGCAAAAGCGGAATTAAGGGCTATGGCTCAAGGGGTTTGTGAGCTTTTATGGTTAAAGATTATTCTTGAAGATCTGAAGATAAAGTGGGAGGAACCTATGAGACTATATTGTAATAACAAACCAACTATCAGCATTGCACACAATCTAGTACAACATAATAGGATAAAGCATGCCGAAATTGATAGACATTTTATAAAGGAAAAATCAGATAGCAAGCTGATTTGTATATCCTATATTTCTACCAAAGAACAATTAGCAGATGTGTTTACAAAAGGGTTGAGTTTTCCTAATTTCTCAACAATTATATCCAAGTTGGGAATGGATGATATATATTTACCAGTTTGAGGGAGAGTGTTAGAAGACCACAGCATTAAATTAGGAAATTTTTTATTTATGAAGTTTTTTAATATAGAAATCTCAAGATAATTAGAATAGGTTAAGAATAAGATATGCTTTCCTTTTTTTTTTCTAATCTTGGTAGCAATGTACATTGTATATATATATATATATATATATCTTTTATGTATAATAAAAAGGGAAGGTGTGAGAGAGAATTTTCTCTTCACATTTGTTGACAATATATACAATGAGACATTAAGTAGACCAATTATTATAAATGTATTACAAAATACTATCATGTGAAATCCCAAAAAATATGCTCTCTCTTTCAATACAAAGATATTATTGTTATAGTATATTTTCTTTCTTAAAGATTTATGGCATGTTTGGTACACAAGACTTGTAATTAAATCATGATTCCAACTTTTGATTCCAATTCTTACATTTGGATGCATCTTTAAAAAGTGGAATCACGATTCCTCAAAATTTATGATGCCACCTTTCAATCTTAAAAGGAGGAATCGTGTTTTCAATCCATTTTATTTTATGCTATTCTATTCCAAACCATTCATAAGTACCAAATATGACATTAGAGGCTAGGTAATTAATGTCAAATGTGGATTAAATGATTTAATTTTTGAGAAATAGCCTCTTTTTCTTTTTAAGAATACTCTGTCGTAAAGATTTAAATGCACTTGTTTCAAAATGGGAAAAGCACTGACTCAACTAGGAAGTTGATTCCCTTCTTGTTAAGGCATTGTCTGGGGAATAGAAGTGCGACAGGTTTACACACTTGAAGATAGACATACATAGGTTTAATGAATGGTGGATTAATCTTTAGATGCTCTAGATTCCCCCACCTCCTTTTTTTTTTTTTCTTTCTTCACCTAATAGGCTGCCTTAACTAATATAATTATTGATGTCATAGTACCCCCTTGGATAAATCTGCTCAATGCAGCTTGCATTGTTTTTCAAGTGAAGAGCTTTCTCACATCTTGATAGAATACAGTACATATGGATCTCAAATAATTGAATCTGATTCTATTGCTTTCTTGCAGATATCATTGGGCCTTTGCAAGCTTCTAGAAAAGCCAATAGGAGTGGGTTCTGATAATTTGACATGGACATTACTAAAGCCAGTAATACCAACTACACATGGCAAAGATACTTCTGACGTTGAAGCTATAACAGAAAATAATAGCAGATTAAGCATAGCTCTTGATGTGATGCATGAATGTTTTGAGACAGTTGAAGACCCTTTCACGAAAAGAGATCTTGTTGAAGATATAATTTTTAATAGAGGGTAAGGCTGCAAGACGTCTTCTTTTTCACACTGAAGTGGTAATGTGTTTCCTTTTCTTATTTGTCTGTGCTCCATGCTCCATAGAATAATGCAACCAATCACTATCTTGAGTTTATTTTAATTTGTGTAGATATTGGATACATGATTTTTCTTTTATAGGTACAACAGGATATACAATATTTTGCAGGCAAGGGTGCCAATCACGTATAAGAATCACATCCTGTAGCCGTAGACAAGTTTGCACTAGTGTTGATAAACTTTACAAATAGCAAAGACTAACTTTAGGGCTATGTATCTGGAAAGATTTTCTGTCATGACGATGCTATTTTCTTCTGAGCTCTGATACAGAGCATAATTATAAAAAGGAAACTTCTCATAAGTTTGGAGTCTCATTTCTCACTTCTCAGATTGTCTTTTGAGCTTGATCCTATTATGTTGGATTCTGCAGATCGGATCTTAAACGTTTAAATTTCAAAGGATTTTATACAGTGCTTTTGGAGAAAAATGATGAGTTAATTTCTGTGGCTAATGTGAGGTAATCACATTGTATATCTCTCACTGAGGTTCGTTTGCTTGTAAATTCAAGCAAATTGTAGTTTATGTGGTGGTTTTGTATTTGAATCACACGTGATTGCCTTATTCTCTAATTTGTTTGCATACCTAGGATCTATGGAGACAAAGTGGCTGAAGTGCCTCTTATTGGTACAAGATTTCAATACCGTCAACAAGGAATGTGTTCTATTTTGATGAATGAGCTTGAAAAGGTAACTGCCTCCCACCTCATATATGTGTATGCTGAGTATTTAGTATGTGACTAAGCATAGAGGTATGGTTTCTCAACTTCTTGCTTTATTGATGTTATTTTTTTATTTTTTTCTCCTCTCCTCTTTAACAAGTTTTTTAAATGCTTCTATACTCTACTGTTCAAAATAGGGGCAAGCTGCTGAAAGTTATCCTTTCTTGGCAGTACTTCATCAATGACTCTTCTGCCATCTGAATTAAATGTTGGACTTTGTGAAACTTTTACTTTCCCACCATCCTTTATGCTTCAGATTTCTAATGCAATATAATCTGCTCAAATTATGTCAGAATTATGCTATGTTTGACACTTGTTGGATACAGAAATGAGTCAGTCATCCAATTTAGGAAAGTTTCTGAATACAAAATAAATTGCCAATGACAGTCCAAAAGCAAACATAAGTGGTGAAGAGTTCTTCGGAATTCCTGGTTAATTTTCAGCACATATTCTATTATGACTCTACCAATAATAATAGTAAGCAGCAATGATAAATGTGCAGTTAGGTGCTAAGTTTCTGTTTGTGTAGTTAGTTCTAGTAGTTAGGTGTTTCCTATAAGTAGGCCTAGTGTGAGTTAGGAAATCAGTTGGAGAATGAGTCCAGAAAATTGTTAATTTAGTTGTGGTTCTTTGATAGAGGATTGGAGAGCTTGTGAGCACTTGGAGTTATCTTCCATGGCAACTATTATACTTTTTCTTCCATTCTATCAATAAAAATCTCTCAATTTAGCTCTAATTCTTGTTATAGTTCATAATTTTATTGTAAATCTTACTAAAGTCCCAATCTTTTTACATTTTCGATCCCTAAAGTGTAACAATTGAAGACAAGATTCACGAACATCATTTATGAACATAAGCTTTGCAATCCAACTCACTGTGGAGAACTGAAACATGAGAGAGATCTGAAGTGCGAGGAAGATTGAAGTTGCAAGGGAGATTGGAGTCGTGAAGTTGATCACCATGGCCAGTCTAAGTCTGAGCAGAGTGAAGTCAATCACCAGTCCAATCAGAAGTAAATTGATCACCAGAAAATGCTTCTAACAGTCTCGTCAATTTGTTATCCATGTTGATTTGGACGTCCTTGTTGGAGTGAACATCTTGGTTAATTTGCTTCAACATCTTGTGACAACCATCGAATTACAATTTCATCTCCAAAGATGGATTTCTCATCTGCATTCGAGCCATCTCTGGCAAGATGAACCATAGATGGTGCCAATTGTTACACTTTAGGGTTTGACAGTGGAAAAAGATTGGGACTTTAGTATAAAGATAGGCACTATAACAAGGATTAGGGCTAAATTGAGAGATTTTTATTGATAGAAGCTCAATTGCTCTCCAATTCTCTATTAAAGAGAACCACAACTAAACTAGCAAATTTCTGGACTTATTTTCTAACTCACATTAGGCCTATTTTAGGCAACACCTAACTACTAGAACTAACTACACAAACGGAAAATTCGCTACTAACTGCACATTTATTATTGCTGCTTATTATTATTGTTGTTAGGGTCATAACATATTCTACATAAATGTATTGAAAGAATCTTGTATAGTAATTTTATTTCCATAGGTTCAACACTTTTCTCGTAGGGTAGAGTTATCTTGAGTAACAAAGCATGAGTATAATTTCCATATAAGTACGAGATTGACAGGGCTTTTTTCTTTTTCTTTTTTTTTTTTCATTTCCCCTCCGATTACTTCTATATTAGTATCGTGCTGTAGTGAGATAAATATCTCTCTCCTTGTAGAATCTTAAGGAACTGGGAGTCGAGAGATTGGTCTTGCCAGCTGTTCCTAGTGCTATAAACACATGGACCTCCTCCTTTGGATTTACGAGGATATCAAATGCTGAGAGATTACAGTTACTCGAGTATACGTTCTTGTACTTCCAGGATACTCAAATATGTCAGAAACATTTGCTTAAAAGCCCTTCATCTAGCGTATCCAGAGGTAAATTTCTAAGTTAGCGAGAGGAAAAGGATTAGTTTCTGGTATTGATACTCTAATGTTGCATTATGATTTGATTTATATAGGAACATCATGCAAGCTCACCGATGATTCAAATGGAAGTGATGAAGATATTGCTTTGGAGGGTTCCAGTACCATCTCTGATATGCTAGCATATCCAATGGAAAGCGAAATTGTGAACCAAGGCTTAGTGGAGTACGTCTCCTATATCTCACCTCTGGTTACGTGATATTTTTAGTCGATGGAAAAATATGTGGTCCTCTAGTTACGGGAAACAGAAAGTCCAGCTCTTGTAAGGGCTGCATTTAATAAAATCCTTGTAACCCCATGTACATAGGCCATCATAAGGGCCAAATTTTACCTGTAAATTCCAAATTTCGGATGTTCCAATTCTAAGAGGATACAGACAAGAAATTCTAGTGTAAAGAAGATTTCGATTCTCTGTTAGTAATTCTGGCATTTTGTACCGATTAGAATCTTTGATCCATAATAATACAATTTCCAGAATAACCTTTTTGCCGATGGGTACTAAAAGCATCCTTTGAATATTCACTTCAAAATTATTCTTTTGCAGCATTTAATTTTCATGGCTGAGGGCAATGGTGAAATAGGATTTCATATTATAGCCAGCTTCTACTATTTGTGGTGTTGTTATTGCTGCTGCTTCTGCAAAGGAAATGATTCCAATCCGTGAAATTTTAGTGAGGGTCAATATTGGATTTCATTTTCATCCCTCAACTTTGATTGCTTTTGTAATTTTAATTTGCTAAATGTGATATTCAATTATGCTGCTAGCTGTTTAGTGTGACTCTCTTAGCCTCCGTCTGCTGAGTTATACATTCTAATTCTAAGGAGATCGGCTTTTGACTCGTGGCATTTAACATTGAAAAGACACTTAAATGCCACTTAGAGCATCTTTAATGGGCGTTATTGGAGTAATGAAGCCCTTATCCATTGAACTGCTGTCCTTTAGAGAGAGGTACCCTAATAAGGACCTCTTGTTCTACAAACTCCAATACGTACAATAACGTAAAGGAACTCTTTTAAGTTTCTTAACACAAGTAGAAAGATTTAGGAGTAAATTCCTTACATAAGTGTTATACAATTATTTGATGTTAAAAACAATCTATACTCATTAAAAGATTTGAATTATAACATATTAAAATAATATACTGTCTCTTGATTTTGGTTTAATTTGAACATCTTGGTTTGATTTGGTTTTAGTTTAAAAATTTTCCATAACAAAGAAGATTGATTTGGTTTGAAAATTTTCCAAATTTAAACTAAATCATATTTCACTCTCATGAGCATTGCCCACAAATTAGACTTTTCCAAGAAGCAATATCACTTTTTGGTCATTTCTCAAAGAAAAGCGTTAACCAAAGTCATGTGTAAAAGGAAAAGTAGTTCTTTTTGGACACGATTATAAAGAACTTATATCATGTTTTTGATATATAAGAATGATCCAAGATAAAATAGATTAAAATGAAATTAAAAATAAAACGACCAATCCATTCCTTTGTTTGCAAACATCCAGAATCATTGATTCTATTTCAAAATTATATTCGGTTATGTCATATTCAAAATGGAAGGAAATGCTCATATAATAGCCACAATTTTTGGCTACGCATGTGTATGTTTATAACATATTAATAGCAAATATATAATCTACATACACATACTATATATGTATGTGTTATACATATTTAACGAATATATAGATGCATATAAACAATAAATGTATATATTAACAAACATATAAACAATAATGTATTCATTTGAAAGCATAATGCCATTCATTGACAAGAAACATTAACAAATATGGCCAAAGAGATAATCATCACGGGTATGGTTGAGAAATAATCACATGTACCTACCTATGTGATTCAAAAACCAAGAGATCTAGTTGAATGAAAAGATAGCAAATTTTATGCTTGCAAGGAGGCTTTAGATGGTGTTGGTAGCTTCACAAATGTCAAGTACTTAAAGTAAGATAGGGCGTAGGTATAAGTTTTCGGTTATTCATGCAATTTTGCATTAATGAGGATGGAATCGAATTGTGATTCCACCTTATCTAAGCCAAAATTGCATTCCCCTTAGAAGCCCAGGCTGTAGACTTAAAAGGAATTGCAATTCCTAGAACAGACAATTCCAGCTTCATAAAAAGCTTCCAAATATGAGAAAGGGAGAGACAATTTCCGCATACCAAATATAACCTTTAGACTTCTACAAATGAAACCCCAAAGTGAGGTGCTGGAGGAGCCCTTCCCCATCATCCCTCTAAATGTCCTCATGTTCTCCTTCTACTCTCTTGGTCCCTCTCTCTCATCCTTCGTCACTCTGTTTCTCCTTCACACCATATCGATTTATAGAAGTGTTCCAAGGTTGGATTGGAAATGTGGTCAACCAAATCGAGCTAAATTAGGCTGGGTCATTGATTGATTCAATCGGACCAGTTGTTGGGTTTGGTTAGATCGTGGTTAACTTTAGATGTTTTAAGTAGATGGCGGGTGAGAGATTGTGGTTAACCATGCCGAGGCCGTTAGAGAAGATAGAACCGATGATTAATTCAATGCCACCTTCAACAGCTCTTGTTTCTACCGTTCTTCTCGTTTTTTACTTTCACTTTCTAGGGAAAAGCAGGCTACTAACATTGTATTTGATAATTTTTTATAGAAGAGAACTAATAAAAAAAAAAAAGTGGAAATGAAATGAAGAATAGTTTGTGTTTTTGGTGCCATATGAAGGAAATCGAAGTAAAAGTTTTTATTTCCTTTGTAGGGTTTCTTTTTTGTAATAAAAGATAATTTCTTATATTTTTATTCATTTCTCTTCAATTTAAAAATATATATATATTTTCACTCTTTTTTCTTTTTTTCTTTTCTACCATTTCTACTATTTATTTAAGCTGCTAAGCATATATATATATATATATATATTTTCTCCTATTTCCTTTGATTCCCTTGCATTTGCATTTTTGTCATTTTCCAACCATCCAAACACAGTATGAGTACCAACATTATCTGGTTCAATACAAACTCGCATGGAGACCATCTTAATTTTCTTTTTTTTTTGTTTCCGTTTTATGTTTGTGCTTTGTTAGTCCTTTTATTAGATAGTTCCAGAATATATGGAAAGTGGAAAATCTTGCTTCAAGGATCCGGCCTTTCAAAAAGGAAACAATTTGGAGAATTTACTCGGTCCATTCTCAATTAAATTATTAAGCTTCCATTTATAAAAAAGACCTATATTTTAAAGTAAGCTTCCATTTTTATAAAACATCCATATTTTGAGGTAACTCTATACCTATATTATATTACAACACTTTAATGAGAAAAAAATTTCCTGCAAGATGTATATAGTATATAATCAATGAACGTTATACAAATAAAAAATAGAGGGAGAGAGAGAGAGAAAAAAAAAAACAGTTATCGTCTAGACATGGCTAGTTAATAAATTGAATTGATGATATCATGATTTTTAATTTTATTAGATCCTATATTGTTTTTGTGTTTAATGCTAATCCTATCCCATATTTTTGCATCGTGGATATATTGCAATATATGAATATATACATGTATATACATAGGTATTCCATATTTATACATTTTAAAAGTTGAATTTACATAGCTTGTGTGTAAATATAATTTTTTATATAGAACATTGAATCTAATTTATAGTTTTAAAAATGTAGAATGAAATTCTAATAATATGTAAAGATTAAAAAAGACTTGAGTATAAAATATAATAACATGAATGGATCATTTGCAACTCTTTTTAAAATATTATCTAAACGGTAGAATATAATATCTCTTATATGTTATGATCTTGTAAGAATTGTTTATTCATTAAATCATAAATTTATTTTATTTAATGGTTATGGTTGATGAATTAATTTTACATTTCATATCAATTCTATTTTATAATTATTATTTTTATTGTAAGAAAAAAAAACCTCCAATACACTAATCACTTTTTTTTATTTTATAAAAAATTAATAACACAAAAAAAAAGTAAGGAAAAAAAAATTCAATTTTTTTTCGCTCGCCTTTTATAATCGGCCAAAGCTTCCATTCCAAGTTAGTTAAAGGAAAAGGCACAAAATCCAAGGAAACGGTTTTCACACGCACTCTCTCCCCTCTCCACAATTTAAAAAAAAAAAAAAAAAAAAACCTAAGGAAAAAAGTGCGATGCAGACCTATCATAATATCTGTACATACACGTGTCAATCCTAAAAAACCAACGGCACAGATGATTCCCCCACAACTCAAGGACGGTATAGCAGTATAATATTACTACTTCGTTAAACTATTTAAGCCAAGAAAACCTCGTTACGCTCACCACTGCAAGGAACACGGTGTACTTCATGCGTCACGGTCACTGAATAAGAACTCAAAGAGTCCAAGACTTTCCCTTTTTATTTGATTCCGTTTTGACAATGCCGGAGTTATACTACAGTGATAACGGTGAAGACTCGCCGTCACGCGGCTGCCGGAAACGGAAGAGGACTCGCATGAAGAGAAAACTGAACGTCGGTCAACGAGTAGAGGTAGGACAGTTTAATTAATTAATTAATTAATTCAACTCTATCAAAACAAGCCCTTACGTCTTCGGTAAACGAAAGCTCACTGTTTTTGTCGTGTTTATGAAGGCTTGTGATGATTAATCTCTTGTTTCTTGATCGTTGCGTCGTTTGTTTTTTCGGTGAAGCACGAAAATCTGGTTTGGTTTTTCAGTTTTCGTGCTTCTTTTTCTCCCTTTACGAGGATTTTCGCTTCGTTCTTGAGACCGTCATTGTGAAATTGGATATACCGTAGTTTTTGTTCATTTATTTATTTTTTATTACTTGCGTTCTTCGATGTAATAATGTTCATGCATGTCTGTATTTGAAAAATCGAAATTCTAAAAGGTTGTGATTGCCGCCGGTCCATACTGCCGATGCCATGACAATTAAAGAGCTGCATTGATATTATAAGGGTTTTAGGAGGTACAATATGGTTTGGAATAGAGTCACACACACCGATGAAGTTTCATATTCCGTTATACGTCTACCTTCCATTTACACGTTTCCAAGTCATGAACAGGTAAGAAAAAGAAAATGCATTATTTATGTTTTTGATACTGTGATCATGATTTTTTTTTAATTGTTTTTTTATTTCTTGCTCTGTTTGGTGCAACAATATTCATGCATGTTTGAATTTGGAAAAATCTTAATCGTAAAGGATGCGATCACTGTTTGATATTGCGGATGCCATGGCAATTAAGAGCTACATTGATACTGCGAATGTGAAGTTTCCATTTACACATTTTACTTGTGTCGACCAATTACGTGCTGTCACATTCAGATAAAAGAGGTAAGAAAACGCATGCATTATTTGTCATTGCACTGGGCGACGTGTGAATGACTAGAATAAAGATGATGTTGCTTAGTGATTCTGCCCCGTTGTTTCTTATTTGCGCGTGTTGCTTGCAACTGCTGTGTCTTATATTCATTGTGCTCTTATAATTAGTTGATTTTTCCTTTTTGATGACATAGAGTGCAGTAGACTTTGGTTGGAAATTTATCTGTCATTATTCATTATAATAGGAAAAGAATGGACAGGTAAGGAGTGAGGAAGATGGCTTTCTTGGTCCATGGCGCATTGCAGAAGTTGTCGGGAAAGGAGCTCGAAGGCGGGATGTTAAGTACAAACATATTTTGTCAGAAGATGGTGTGGATAAACTTGTTAAATCAGTGCATGTTTCATCTGCTATTGATGGTATCAATTCCAATAGAGGTAATGACAACTACCCCAATGCCCCATGTTCCATTAGGCCTCTAGTGCCTCTATATATATTTGGTCCATTTGAGTTGCCTTATGGATTGTGTGTGGACGTTTATTTCAAAGATGCTTGGTGGGAGGGTGTGATCTTTGACAACGAAGATGGTCAAGAGGAGAGACTTGTTTTCTTACCAGATTTGGGGGATGAACAAATGGTCAAAGTCTCTGGTAACAATTTGCGTATCACTATGGAGTGGGATGAGGTAACAGATAGATGGGAACGCCGTGGAGCATGGATATTTCTTCAGTTAATTGAGACATATGAAGCAGAATGGCCTCTTTCAGTTTCAGTTAAGCAAATTTGGTATGACTTGAGAGAACATGAAGAGTTCAATAAGCTCAATGGCTGGACTTCCACCAATAAAGAATTGTGGGAAAAGCTGATATTAGATACCATTGTTGAGAACCTAAAAATTGCTGTAGGTGATATATTGCCCCTATTAGATTTATTTGGAGACTCAGCATCAGGAGATGGTGGCACATTAAAAGGCCAAGAGCAGCCTCCACCTGATGTTAACATGGATTCTGGTGGAGAAGAATATTTTGAACAGGTGCCTCCTGGAAACCCAATTGTTGCAAACAAGTTTGGTTCTGGTTCTGGAAATAACTTTATAAGTTGTTCAAATCAAGTCGATGATTCTTTTGACAAACTTGTTGCTCTTCATGATGGTTCTTCTGATATTCAACCTTCTCAATTGTCTAATGATACAGAACAAGGACCAAAGTCAGCCGATGAGAATGAGCAAAATATAAATTTATGCAATGGATCAAATGTGCCTACTAATGATAAACCAAGTTCTCCATCACCGCTAAAATTATCACTTCCTATTCATATATACAGGTCTGAAGCATCATGTGATCCACAATCCCATAAGAGTGAAAACATACCTCAGCATTCAACCAATAGACGAATCGCAAGTTGGCAACATGTTAGTCCTGACTCACTTGGAGGTGCTGAATCCTGCCCCAATGCAATAAATGATTATTTAGAGAGATATCATTATTCTCTTGTAACACCTGTCCGGAGGCATCTTTTGTATTTGGGATGGGAATTAACTTCTACTAAAGTCAATGATCAGCTCAATTTCCGGTATACATCACCTGATGGAAAGCGTTTCTATAGACTCCGACTTGCATGCCAATACGTAATGGAAAATTCAAAAGATTCGATTATAGTGACCTCTAAAGATGATGCTTATACGAGCTTTGGTACTTCATCTAGCAGTCATGTCGTGAGTTTACTTCATGAAGATTCAGAGGAAGACATTGCTTCAGCTTCTTCTAAAGCTGACATCGAGCCCTTTTATTGCCCTCAGGCCATTGTGGATTATTCAATGCTTGAACAGGAGAAAATAAAGAAAACTACAAAGACTTTGTGTGCCATGAGATTGAAAGCCAGAAAACATCTATTGGCAGTAGGGTGGAAATTTGAGTACTGGGATTGGGGAGGAAGACCTGTATTGCGATACCGCTCACGGAGTGGAAAGTACTATGGTTCGCTTCGAACTGCATGCAAAGGCTGTATTAGTGAAGATGGGCTTCGAGTTGAGGGTGGGTTTCTATGTAAAACTCTTTCGCAGATGAATAATCTTTCTGAAGGTTGGTCCTCCAAAAGTTCTAGTAGAAAAGGAGTTGAATCTTTTTGTGAACTTGGGCCAAGGAAGAAGAAGGATATATCAAGAAAGTTGAGGAGAGTATCCTCCCATCCATATACAAGGGAAAATGTGAGGCCAACTTGTTCGTTAAGCTTGAGGCAAAGAGCACAACCAATTGATCCCAGGCTGTCACAGCAGGGTCCAAAAAGTATACTGGCATGGTTGATAGATAACAACACCATATTGCCAAGGGCAAAGGTATTTTGCCACATTGAGGACACCGGTACTTCAGCTGAAGGGCGAGTTAGTCGTGATGGTATCAAGTGTAAGTGTTGTGGTAATGTATTCACTTTAAGTGGATTTGTCCATCATGTGGGCAGATTGGAATGCAGGCCAGCTGCTGCTATTTTTCTGGAAGATGGAAGTTCTCTCTTAAAATGCCAGATGGAAACATTAAATCTGAAAAAAATGAGCTCCACAGATGATTCCGTTGATGGCCACTTGCATAAAGGGGAAAATGATTACATTTGTTCTGTTTGTCATTATGGGGGTGAACTAATTCTTTGCGACAAATGCCCATCCTCATTCCATCAGAGTTGCCTTGGTCTGAAGGTTGATCATTTGATTCTGTAGCATTTGCATCTAATCTGCTTCCCCTTTCAGCAAAATGCTGAGATTTTACATTTTTGCAGGATGTTCCTGATGGTGATTGGTTTTGTCCATCATGCTGCTGTGGTCTATGTGGGCAAGGCAAGCATGAGGAAGATGGTGAACATTCCCAAGATGACAGTTTTCTAAACTGTGTCCAATGCGAGCGTAAATGTAAGATTTCATATGCTTGTTAGGAGCTGGATTCATTCATTTTTATCTCTCATTGTGTGTGCATATGCTTTTGGATGTACCTTCGCATGTTGTTTTAGTGTTTATGTATAGCATGAATATACTCTTGTGTGTACCCTGCAATTTTATTTGAAAACAGTCTAATTTTTCTTTGAATTTCTTTAGATCATATCAGGTGCTTGAGTAAAAGGGAAGGCATTCACCATTCTAATAAAAACTGGTATTGCAGCTCTACATGTGAAAAGGTACTCAATTCTTTATTCTTTTGCCACACATGTTGTCATCCAGATAAAAGTGCTGATCTTTGGAATTTAATTACTTTGTCCGTGTTTGAAGATTTTAATGCCTACGTTGAAACTCCAAGACTCTTGCTTCTCATAATGTGATCTATTAATGATTAATATGCTTTGCCAGCTTCATCACCAATATTGTACACGTTTTTATGGTGTTGTTATCAACCTTTTCATTTTTTTTTGTCCTCATGGATTACTTTTCAAGAAATACTCTAGAATCTAAAAAGTTAGGTTGTAGAGCTTTTTCCCTATGGACACATAGCTCTTGAAGAATTTGGCTAATCTGTGTCTCATATGAATGGTTAACATGATTAGAAACCGCTTGGGAAACTCTGCCATTGTAAGAAAAATAAATTAGATTTGATGAAAGCAAATCTACTTGTGTGACTGGTTTATAGTATTAAATCACATTGAGGGGGAGTATTGAAAAGTAAATATAGAATGATATTTACATCTACTCTTCAAAAATCCTAGATGAGTTGGGCAATTTTTAAATACTCTTAATAACCAAAGACATAAGTATATCTCCGGATTAGAGAAGTCCCATTTCCTTTTTATAAGGATGCAGTAATGTTTAAAACAAAGCATAAAATTGCACCTTTTTTTTCCAAATGAGAGAAGAATTGCTCCAACAAGATAGTCGATATCCTTCTTAATTTGACATAATGTAGTTTTTTAATATGATTTTAGAACTCTTCACTCTGTTTGATTTCTTCTACTTCTAATGCATAGAGAAAAATTGTACAGACCTTAACTGTCAACGAGAAAAGCACTTTGATGTGGTATACATGCATGGGTTTAATGAGAATTGCATAAATCATTTGTTATCATTCTTTTTTCCAAATACTGTAGTTTTTCATTTCATTTTTCAGCATCTTGATAGAATATAGTACACATGAATTTGGATAATCGGATCTGACATTATTGCATTCTTGCAGATATCTTCAGGCCTGTATGAGCTTTTAGAAAAGCCGATAAAAGTGGGTTCTAATAATTTGACATGGACATTATTGAAAGCGATCAGGCCTATTAGAAATGGCATTTATATTTCTGACATTAGAGCTGAGACAGAAAATAATTGCAGATTGAGTATTGCTCTTGATGTGATGCATGAATGTTTTGAGACAGTTGAAGATCCTTTCACAAAAAGAGATCTTGTTAAAGATATAATCTTTAATAGAGGGTAAGACTACAATACATCTTGCTTTGCACACAGAAGTAGTTCCTTGTTTTTCATGTTACGTTTTTCATGTTATGGTTGGGTATCTGATTTGGAGAACTTTAAAATATAAGTTTGTTAACCTAATATTCCATGAATTTCTTCCTTTTACTAGGTGTTTAGTAAGAATAGAATATTAAACCTGAATAATCAATTACATATTGATGAGAATTGAAGCATCATAGTCGTACCTTCTAAATTTGACCTATAGCCCTACTTGATGCATCTTCTGGTTTTCTTACTCTTCTTATAGGGAGGAAATCTAGTTTTTCAAGTAGATTGTATTGACATAATTAGTAAGCATTTCAGGAAAGGTCTTGATCAAATAGGGGTTACAATATTCTATAATTTATGCACATAACATTCATTTCGAACATGTCAAGAGTTGAAGGACAGAAAACTCTTGTATGTTTGTTCCAATTAGGACCTTTTTTTCTATACAAATTGGTGTTCTATGCTCTTTCATAATTACAAACACCAGATATCACAACCCCATATTTATCCTTTTCTTATTTGAGGCATTTTATTGATATGCTAAGTATTTTTACTTTTTAGGTACAATGGTTTTGCAGGAGAGGGGCACCAAAAAAGTATTAACATAATTGAAGCTAAGCTGCTGAGTAGCCCATAAGTTTGGATTAGTGTTAAAAGACTTTGTCTACTAAGATTTTTCTCTTATAAATACTGCCAATTTCTTCTATGCTCTTACATATTGATTGAGCATAATTTTATCAAAAAACCTCTTGGATGCTTAGAGCCTTTTTATATTTTTGTCTCATTTGAAAGAGTAAGATCGAAAGCTTTTCTCTCATTTTTCTTAGAATGTTTTTTTTGCCTAATCCTATTGTGTTGGACTTGGCATTAAGTAGTCCATTGCCTAATTTTAACCTCCTGTCCAATCTTTTTTCTGCAGATCACACCTAAAACGTTTGAATTTCCGAGGATTTTATACGGTGCTCTTGGAGAAAAATGATGAGTTGATTTCTGTGGCTAATGTGAGGTAATCACGATGTACATCTCTCATTAAGGATTGTTTGCTCATAATTTTGTGCATCTTAGTTTATGTGCAGTTTCATACTCTAATATCATTTGATTGCCTTACCCATTCTTTTATTTGTTTACCTTCCTAGGATCTATGGAGACAAAGTAGCAGAAGTGCCTCTTATTGGTACAAGGTTTCAGTACCGTCGACAAGGCATGTGCACCATTTTAATGAATGAGCTTGAAAAGGTAATAATTTCCTTCTATCTCACTTATACGTAAATTAAATCCTTAGTATGCGAGTATGCATAGAAGCGTTGCTTTTTTCTTTCAAAATTTTCTCATTTTTCCTGAACAATAATGTCATTGCTCACTTGGAGGGCCCATTCCAGTTCCCCCCTTATTCATTGCGGAATGCTATCATATTGTATTCATTTGCATTTCAAGTGTGTAATAACAATTCTATGAAGAATCCCTGTCACTTGGCTATTCGTGTCTACTGTTTGTTTCCGCCTTTCTCACATAATAACCACCGCTCATAGAAAACATTATGACAATCGCCGATAGACCCACCATAACATCACTCCAGCCAACATAACCACCACTGGTGACAAACCTACAAACTAGACCACCATGAACCCTTGCCCGGACTACCATGAGTTAATGCCCAACCCAGACTACCATGAGCCTTCACCAAGATCAAGCCGCAATGAGCACATGCCTAAACCACCACGAGCACATACCCAGACCACCACAAGTGCACGTCCATAATGCCTTTGTGATGAATCTACGAACGCAAACCACCAAGACGATCGTGGAGAGCAATCAGACTAACCTCCATTGAACCCATGGACCCAAGAACTAGAAATTGAACCTAATTCTCCTTCACTTCTTCGCCTTCCCTTATTCTTCCTCTAATGACGGACCCTTCATCTTCGTCCATTTTCATGATCTTTTGAGACAGTTGGTTCAGGTTGGGTTGGATCGAGTCGAGTTGGTGGTTGGGTTGTGAGTTGGTATGTTGGCTAGTGTTTGAGTTGATACTTTAATTATGGTTTGGGTAACTAAATGACATTGGCAATCCCATTATTTCAATCATGTATTACTTCTCTATTCTATGCTATATTTTTTATTTAATTAAACAAAGTAATAGGTAAGAAATTGCTATTAATTGTCTATCCCTCTACACTGCTCCATTCCATTCAATGAAGTGACAATGCTGTAAAATTTTTAAATGCCTCTTTTCAATAGCCACTTACTACTAATATAGAAAGGGGCATGATTTTGAAAGTTATTCTTGTTGGCCAATACTTACTAAATTTTTGCCATATATGTTTGATACCAGAAAAATCATCTAATACAACTTTTAATGTCTCACTATCCATTTAGCTTCAAATTTGCAATGTACTGTAGACTGTTCAAAAATTATGTTAACAGTTTACTATTGTTGTCACATATTGGATATAGGAACGAGTCATCCATCCAACTACTGAAAGTTTCTGAATGTAAAAATATTTAAAAAAGTGGAAGTTGTCCAATAGCAAATTTAACTAGTGGATAAGTTGTTAGATTTCCTATTCAATTCTTAGCACACATAACACATACCAGTGATGCAAGTATCAAGTTGAGGCATTTTAATCCATAGATTCAATGCTTTTAGGTATCAATATTAGCTAGATTTACCTTCAGTGCTATAGTTACTGTTGTTTCAATCAATTGCTAAAAATGTTGAATCCCCTCTAGCATTTTTTTTTTCGGCCATATCTGACGGACTCTAGCCTTGGCAGTAATAAACTAGATCAGAGTTTCTGCATAAGTATGATAAAGAAAATATTTTACTTATCTTTGAATGTATATTATACTCACGGTGTTTTGTGATAAATATCTTTTGCTTTGTAGAATCTGAAGGAATTAGGAGTAGAAAAATTGGTCCTGCCTGCTGTTCATAGTGCGGTAAACACGTGGACCAGCACCTTTGGATTTACGAGGATCACTGAAGCTGAGAGATTCCAGTTATTAGAGTATACTTTCTTGGATTTCCAGGACACTCAAATATGTCAAAAACATCTATTAAAGAGCCCTTCATCAAGCTTATCTAGAGGTAACTTTTGTGCTAGGGAAAATGAGTAGTTTTTGACAGTAACAAGTTAACACTGTGTTTTGAATCTCTGACATGATTTTCATAGGGATTTCGTGTAAACTCACTGATGATTCAAATGGAAGTGAAGAAGGCGTTGTTTTGGATGGCTCTAGTACCATCTCTGAGTTGCTAGCGTGTCCAATAGAAGAGAATGAAATTATGAACCAAGAGTTACAGGAGTATGTTTCATACCTTCTTCTCTGCCTTTATGATTTGTTCAGTTCCATGAAGAAATATTTGCTGCTCTTCTTAATGAAAGCAAAAATATGTTTGGTTGTAATGCTGCATTGCAACAGAGTTATCACAACTTTAAGAAAATAACTCAGATTATGGTGAAAATTTTAATGTAAATACCAAATTTTAGATATTTCAATTGGAGAGGAGATAGACAAGGCAGATTGAGTGTAAAGGAGATTTCAATCCTCACCTGCCTATTCAATCTGTTTGTACTGATCAGAAAGCATCCTTATAGTATTCACTTGGAATTTTTTTTCTTCAGTTGTATAGCGAATGACTTGCATATTGTTTGAATGAAAATTCCATTTCATTAGAACATGTTCATATTTTTGTAGCCACCTTGATTTCTTGGACAGTCCACCAGTACTACTTCTAAAACAAAGCTGTTAGTAAGTTGAAGACATAGTCGAAGAGTTGTTTCTGAAACCAAAATACATTATTTTCTCCTTGTACAGCTGTATTCTCTGCCTATCCATTGATTAAATCATATCTCAACGAGTAGGTTTCTGTATTGATTCTTTCTCCTAAAGTGAAGTGTGCTTAAGGTGAGAGGCTGCAGGCTGCAGCAAGGTGTGCTTGCATAGGTATAAATTTGATGGTTCGATTTATGCTGGTACACTGCCTATAATATCATGACAAAGCACTAGATGTGGAGCTGGTATACCATTGAAGATGATAAAAGAATTGGTAGCAGTAGGAGTAAAAATGATTGATCATGATCAATGACTAGGAGATGCATCAATTGTTCCTTTTATTTTTATTGACTTGATCTGTTAAGTCAATCGAATAAGTTAATAGGATAGATGGTGAGAAATTAAAATGCTTCTCTCTTATTGACTCAAGGAAAAACCAAGAATTAGTAATAAATTTAGCGGCAAGTGTCGATAGCATCCTGCATGGTGTTACATTATGGTAGATGCTTCCTTCCTAGGAAGGTCCTTTTATATTCTTACACAGTATCCATTGTGTTTGTCTAATGAGAGAAAATTTGTATGGATGTTCTTAATTTTCAAGATCATCTTATTGTCTTTATGATGGAGATTCTAATGATAGTCACTGTTTTACCAATGAAAAGGTTCACACTTACTGTGTCATAAAAACAATCTTGTCCTATTCACAAATATGACACTTTAACATTAATATGGAGATGTTAGTTTAGTATAATCTACTATTAGAGTGTAGGTATAGTAAAGTTAGTAAAATCCTTGTGTGCAGGACAATAGGCTACTTTTTTCCAAGCAGGTTTACGAAAGAATTGCTTATTTGATGCACTCATTCTTTTTGGTTTTGTGGTTTGTTTGATCACTGACCTCTCTCAGGCTTTCTCAAGCATTGTCGTGATATGCAGAATTATTTTTACTTCTATACTCTAAAAAATGTTCGTAACTTCTTCACTCTTCTCTATGCATAAATAACTGTCTACATTATATATCATATAATCATCCCTATTATTAGATGTTGTTTCATTACATCAGAGTTGCACTAATATTGAAAACAAAGTCTTTACTTATTTTCATTCATCCATTATCCTGTCTGCATGTCATTCCAGTCACTAGATTTGGAAACTTACCGTATTAAGTTGGTCATGTTTATTGTAATAAGGTGGTGCTCCATTGGTGACTGATGCAATTTTTATAGTTGTTTTGGCAAACTAGAGTTTCTGACAGACTTGCTTTATGACTTGTCTAGAAACCAATTAAATTGTGTTCTATAGCGCTATTTTTTCTTTTACGCTTTCACTTGGAATTGGTTCTTTTCTAAAATGGAGCGTCTTGCTTTGTTCCTTTTTTACAGGTGAAGATACCAATTCAAGTTGACAGATGGAAAATGCTTTCTGAAACCCATCAAGACTAACCAGTTGAGAATGCCAGTTTTAGTAAAATTGACAGAAAAAATGACGATGGAGTCCTTGAAGTTTTGTAAATAAGGAAGAGACCCATTCAAAGCTCCCCAGGATTTTCCAATTTGCTGAAGATTCCATGTGCAGATTTCTGGTGTATATTGCAGCTTTGACTCCAAGTTCTTGTCTTCAATGATGCACAGTTTTGAAGCCATAGAACGCTGAGTGCACAGTACAATTCTTTTAATGATTGATTTCATCTAGGTTTTTGCGCCTAGTTCAGTTATGGTTTGATCAATAAGTGAGGATGATTTTTGTGTATATATATTTTTTCCGCCAAAGATGATGTTCGTGTTATGGTGACAATAATTGTGTCACAAGAGATACAGGTCAGGTCAGACATTGTGCAGTGTTGATACAAAAAATTCTTTCATGGTCCTTTAAAATTTTATCACCTCAATTAAGCTACGCACCGCCTTTCTCAAACTCAACTTCTCTGTATGTTTAGTCCTTGTTTCTGCACTTGAAGTGGTCTATTCTTTGTTAATCATCAGAGGGTTCGAATCCACGTAAAAGAAACCTGGTTCCACAATCTCTTTCATGATTTTGAACCAACCGCATTGGCATGAAAAGATTTGTATGTCAACTCCATCAAGGACATTACTATTTTGCTGTTGCTGCTGCACGTACAACGGGAGGAATGAGAATAGCTTCCACTGGATAATCCCAGAACGAACTTCCACCATGAAAGTTTTAAAGTTCTGGCCCGGAAATCTCGGAACTAGGAAACCTTCGTGCATTTTCACATGTCACTTATGGAGCACTCTTTTATCTTTGTTGAATATGTATGTAAATCCGTATGTTGCTTATGGTGGAGTATAAATTGTAATTGACTGCAAAACAACTGAAAGTTGAAATCAGGGTAAACTGTGGTAAGAGCATGGTATAATTTACCAAACAAGAATAGAAACATTTTCTTTTAATAGCTTCTTTATTGAGTTATCTATAAATTTAAAGTAGCACATGTTTCTAGATAGATTAGATACGGTAGAGAAAAAAAAAATGAATGGCCCCGTTCGCTTATAAAAATAGGTGTATTTTCTATTTATTGTTAGATATAATAATAATAAAAAACCTTAGTTCAGTCTTTCATAAAATTAAAGTCGGGGTTAGTGCTACTTTAGCCATAGAAAATTCCCATGATATTGCGCCCTCGCTCCTAGAGGACAGTAATATAATACCCAAAAATCCATTGTTCTATAAAAATGTTTGTCGAGTCTAATTTTAATTTTTTATTTATGTTCCTAATCCGAAAAAATTCTCAACTTGAATTAGGAATTTTATTATTTATTTAGAGTCACTACCTAACTGAGGTTGGGAAAAATTATTGAATTAGAACTAATAGAGCGGATTAATTATCATTTGAACATCTAGTCAACGAAATCTCCTCTTTTTATTTTTATAAATGAAAAAGAAAAAAGGAAAAATAGATATTCTCGACTTATGAGCTAATCTATTAAAACCCTAAAGTTACTATCTTATTTTTTTGAAATGTGGACCTTATTCTGATATATTCTTTTTTTATTATTTTACAAGAGCATATTGAAAAATGATAGAATAATTATGCCGATAATGTTTGAAAAATGATTTTTTTTTATTTCTTTTTAGATTTTCCCTATAAAAGGTGCCTACATACCTGTTATTTAGGATCAAACAAGCAGTAGTTTACTTTTTTATGAAAAAGCTTTAGTGAGTTATTCTAGTTTGACTTATGAAAACATGTCGGGTTTATATTTGTTATCATTTTAAAGATCTCTTAAAAAATTCTAAACCTAAACTTTATTTTTTATTATTTTATTTAAAAAAAAAACAACTAAAACTTCTAATTTTAAAAGAAATCAATTAAGTATATTTTTTTGTTTTAAAAAGAAATTTTCTAAGTGATAAAAAAACAAGACAAAATCCATTATTATTTTTATTTTTATTTATATTATTCTTTTATTATTTTATATTATTTAACACATTTATTTATTTATCAAAATTCTAAAACCTAATTAAAATCCTAAAAAATAAATATTTTTTTTTTGTTTTTGGATCATTATTATTGTTTTTTTTAATTTTTTATTTCTAATAAAATGAAAGCTAAATAAATGGATAAATAAAATAAATAATATAAAAAAAACTAATCTGGATGCGAATTGTAGGTCGGATCGGATCACGACGGTCGGAGACTCCTTGTCGGCGGCATTCTGGTGGCTTTCAAAGGCGTTTGAGGGTTGCTTTTAAGCTTTCCGAGGATGGGCAATCCAACAGTAGCGGTGGTTTTCTTAAAAAACCTGTCCTGGTAGTGGTTCGGAGGGTGGTCGTTGGTCGTGGCTTGGGAAGAACTCCGGCGAGCTTCGAAACCCTCTGATTTTCACCCTTTTCTCTCTTTTGATCCGTGTTCTAGCTTCCCCATGTTGTGCTCTATTTATAGGCACCAGAAATTGAGCTAGATAAGCTCGGATTTCATCCGATTTGGCATAAATCGTATCTTCGGTTAAAAACCCATCTCCAATTTGCTTAGATTCGTCTACATCTTTGATTTTGTTACGATTTTATGCTAATTGAATGATGTTTATCTCATTTTAGTTAAAGATTTGTTAGATTTGTATAAAAAATCGCATCAAAATGGCAAGATTTGGATTTTCCGCCGCTAGCAAGCATTTCGGATGGAGGTTGAAGACGATCTCCCTCCGTCCAATCACAATCCGACACGTGTCCTTGGCGAAGGAAAAAAAATTACAAAACGCGGATTGCGTCTCCCACGATTTCGAACTCGCGACCGAGCCACCCCCTCCCCCCCCCCCCCCCACCGCAGGAAGCCATGGTTCAAACCAATTGGGCTAACCCAATTATCGGTTTTATTTTACACGAATATTATACATAAGCGTGCCATTTATTTATTTATTTTATATTATTTTGAAATTCTAAAAATTTGTAAAAAATATTTAACTCTTTTATTATTATTTCTAATATTATTTTCCAAAATTGCGATTTTTTTTCCTAAATAGAAGAAAAAATTGAAAAAAAAAATTGTAAATTGAATATTATTAATGATTAGGGGCAAAAATGGGGAGTTTACACTGGCTATGTAGAAAAGAATAGTGTTTATGTACATGCATAAAAAACACATGCTTGTTGACAACACACGAGGTGAGGGGTTGAAGCCTCAAATAAATAAGTAATTGATAAACAACAATATCTAATGATCTAGTTGGGAAATGGAATCATTTTTCATGCACATTCTAAAAGGAAAGCAAGGAACATTTTCCTCCTAAAGTCATATACTTCCTTGACTACAAAGTCCGATTCTTTATAGTAAAAGGTATCCCTTTTCCATTCACCAAAAAAAGAATTATTCTTTTCTATGCTAAGAACAACAATATAAGGGAGTATGTAGTGTAATGGCCACGTAAATCACGCCAGTCACATTGTACTTATCAGTTTGTCTACTTATTTCTAATCTACTCTTTGACTTATTTCTAAGATACTTATTAGGGTTGAATCTATTTTTAATAAAGCCAGGTCCATAGAAGTGACCTCATTTACCCTCAATAGTTTATAATTTTAATTTTTTTAATTAAATTTATATCAAAACTCCACTAAACTCAAGTTCAATAAAGTTTTATATGTGCACTTATTGAAGAGTGATTAATATCACCGAATTGGTCCAATTGAAGTTTAGCTTGATAAGTCACTCGAGTAATTCGAGTTTAGTTCATTTAAATGCTAAATTAGTAAATCTCAATCAAATTCAAATAATTTAGATACTAATTTGGTTCATTTATAAACCTATACCTAAATCAAAGAACAGTTTTCATAATGTTCGATGAAATGAGAAAAAAAAATCATATATTGAAAAAGGAGCTTTATACGGTTCAGTTTTTCTTATAAATTAGAATTTTAATGCAACTAATTGTTAGAATAGAAAAAATGATGATCATTTTGTTGGAATTTCCTGGATTCAGATTCGCATCTAGATATTGTACGATTTTTTCAGGAAATCTATTTAAGATATGGTCAATTTAAGATATGATTTAATGTATATCTACACGTGTATATCCACATGAGAAAATCTTGCATATAAGCTCAAATCATGTCGATTAAGATCTATGATGATAAAAGATATATCTAGGATGTGATCTTTCGATTAGGATCCCTAATCCCACTTACTCACTTCAGAAAATACACCATCGTTTTTTGAACAAGAGAGGGCTTAGAAGTACTAAGTTGAAACAAAGAAAAATTTATACATTTATTTGCGATAGTTAGAGGTATGTACACGATCTAAATTTTTTACTTCCACTTTTGTTCTTATATGTTCATTATGTTGTCGAACATGATAAGAATATTTTATACACTCTAACATTTGGTATTAGAGCAATTTTTTTGAAAATTCCTCTACCTTGCTCTATTTTGGTTTGGTTTAAATTTGATATTTTTTTGTCTTAATAAGATTAGAAATTGATAAAAAAAAAATTGAATTCCATGTGTTTTGAGCTTTAAAATGTTAATTTTGAGATCCAAATTAGTAAGAAAATTGTGGATTAAGATTGGGCCGTAGCAACTTAGCTGAAGGTTGAAGATGACTTAAATATAAGTCTTCTTAAAAAGTAAAGTTGATTTAAAAAAAAAAAATTAAATATGGTGATCGCATTTAGTTTGAATCTGGCTTACTGGAGTTGGTTATCATTGTTGTTGGAGGAACTGAAGACATTTGATCATTGTACGTTGTTTAGCCAAGTCTTAAAAAGTAAAGTTGATTTTAAAAAAAATTAAATATGGTGATCGCATTTAGTTTGAATCCGGCTTATTGGAGTTGGTTATCATTGTTGTTAGAGGAACTGAAGACATTTGATCAATGCACGTTGTTTAGCTAAGTATACTCTTCCTCGGCAGAAGCGTGTTCATGCGCCAAGTCTCGTGCATGCGTTGCACGTATCTGTTTGAAAAAATTAAGGATGCGTAAAATGCACCTGCCTTAGATCAAACCCGTGACCACTCAAGCCTTTCCTATGCGTAGCGTGAAACTCAACCAATTGAGCTGAGCCTCTTTGCATGATTTTCGGCCAATTTTATTATAAATTTAATAGGCTTTAAATCGAGATTCTAATGCTTAGTGAAAATTAAACTTTTATAATTTTAATGTATCTATATTATTTATTGTTAACTATATAGATAACATATAGTAAACAATTTTACATATTGAAATTGTTTATGTTAATTATTGAAGTAAATTAATTCATACTAGCTCTCTATTAATTTAATTATCATGATATGTGCTTATATTATTATTTTTTTACATGTATGATTTATGGTTTGTTATTATACATGTAATGTTAGAGATGATATATGTAATGTTAGAGATGATATAAGTATGTTAGAGTTAAGTTCATAAGTTATTGCTTACGATATTTTGCAATAATTGAGCCTAAGGATTTAGTTAATGTTTATGTAATCCATAGAATTTTAATTAATTAAAGAGAGGGCATAGCATCTTTAAACATTAGTTGTGATTAATTATACGCAACATAATAGATCTTATCCTAAAGGAATTTTTATCATAAAAATTTTTATGTTGCGTATGATTAATTAGGATAAAATATTAAATTATATTTTCTAATTTACCCACAAAAATTAGGAAAAGGAACATGATTTGATAATTTTATCGTAAGACTTTAGATGAATCTAATTGAATTAGAACTTTAGCTCATAGGCAAGTTTTATGTCACTAGATTCATACTTTAACATGATTTTACATTGGTAAACACATGACATTTCTTAATTAGCCTAATTTTTTTTTGTAACATAAGCATGCATGTTTAATTATTGTAGCAATTCAACCTGTCAATATTTCTGATCTGCGATGTGATGTTCTTGAACTTAAAGGGGATAACTATAAGGTTTGGAAGAAGAGAGTTCTTCTTCATTTAGGATGGATGGACATTGATTATGCCATAAGGAAACCAGAGCCTCTTGCAATAACTGAAACCAGCACTTTAGATGCAATAAGTCTTTATAAAAAATGAGAGAGATCTAATCACTTGTCGGTTATGTTCATAAAGACTAAAATTTCTATTGGTATAAGGGACTTTGTCGAGCATTATGAAAAGGGTCAAAGATCTTCTAAAAGCCATTGATGAGCAATTTGCTACTTTAGGTAAAGCAATAGCCAATACCCTAATTATGGAGCTTTCGACTTTAAGGCTTACCGGTGTTAAGGGTGTGCGTGATCATATCATGTGTATGAGGGATATTGCGACCCAACTGAAGGCATTGCAAGTTGAGTTATCAGAATCCTTTTTGGTTCACTACATCCTTTGCACTTTACCTCATGAGTATGGCCAATTTAAGATATCTTACAACACGCATAAAGATAAATGGTCAATCAATGAGTTGTTGACCATGTGTGTTAAAAAAGGGGGTAGACTACTTATGGAGGAGAAGAAGAAGGAAAGAGTAAACTTAACTACTCGTGGAAAGAGTAATAGGAAGGATTAGGTTAAAGACAAAGGGAAAGGAAAAATCCCTCCCACAAAGGATATAAAGAAGGAGGTTGGGTGCTTTTTCTGTAAAAAGAAGGGATACATGCAGAAATAATGCTCTAAGTTCGTGTAGTGACTTGATAAGAAAGGTACTCAACTTTCACTCATCTGTTATGAATCAAATATGATTGATGTTAATCATAACATATGGTGGATTGATTCTGGTTCTACAATTCATGTGACTAGTTCATTGCAGGACTTAAAAGACCTATAGAAGCCAGTGGGAAGTGAGCATAGTATCTATTCAAGAAATAAGATGTCCTCACATGTGGAGGCTATTGGAACGTGTAGCTTAGTTTTAAGTAATGGTTATATTTTGAATTTGAAAAAGACATTTTATATCCTTGGTTATTCTAGGAATTTAATTTCAGTTTCTAGACTTGTGTCAGATGGTTATTCCTTCAAAATTTTGTACTTTGGATTTAATTTATTTTATAATATGATGTTATTGGATATGGTACCTTATTTGATGGTCTTTTTCTACTTAATTTACAAAATGGTGATAACCATGTTATAATGCATGTTTAAGAAAAGGTCGGCACTAAACGATATGTTATGAATGAAGAATCCTCTATGTTGTGGCATCAGAGATTATGACATATCTCCATTTATAGAATTAAAAGGTTAGTGAATGATGGGATACTTAGTGTTTTAGATTTCATTGACTTTGAGACTTGTATAATTTGTATTAAGGGAAAACAAACTAACAAGTCAAAGAAGGGTGCAAAGAGGAGTTCTAAATTATTGGAAGTCATACACACTGACATTTGTAGTCTAGACATGAATGCGCATTGTAATTGGTATTTTGTCTCTTTCATAGATGATTACTTATGATACATGTATCTTTACTTGTTTAACAACGAGAATGAAGCGCTAAATGCTTTTAAAGTGTTTAAAGCTGAAGTAGAGAAATAATGTGGAAAACAAATGAAAATCGTGAGATCTAATAGAGGCTGAGAGTACCATGGTAGATACATAGAGAGTGGACAAGCGACCAGTCCATTTGCAAGGTTTCTTCAAGAAAATGGGATTGTTGCCCAATACAGTTTACCTGGCTCTCCATGTCAAAATGGAGTAGCTGAAAGAAGAAATTAAACATTATTGGACATGGTGTGAAGCATGTTTGCAAGCTCCAAACTTCCTAACTCATTATGGATTGAAGCTCTTAAAACGCTTGCATATATATTGAATCGAGTTCCAACTAAAGCTGTTAAAAAGATACCATTTGAGTTATTTAAAGGGTGGAAACCAAGTTTGCAACATGTACGCGTTTGGGGATGTCCGTTTGAAGTAAGAGTTTATAATTCATATGAGAAGAAGTTGGACCCAATGACTATTAGTGGATATTTCATTGGATATGCCAAAAGTCTAAAGGATATAGATTTTATTGTCCATCTTATAGCACTAAGTTTGTGGAATTAAGAAATGCAAAATTTCTTAAGAATGACTTAAGTAGTGGGAGCAATCAATCTTAAGGTCCTAGTTTTGAGAAGGATCATACAGATGCTCAGTGTGCCACTTTAAGTAGTGGGGTGATCGTTGTTGTTAACAACACACCTCTGGCACATATGCATGTTGAAGAGCCTTTCCTGAAGGTACCATAGACTGCTGATCCTGATCTAATAGATACTAAAGTCCAACAGATATCTGAAGTTGTTAAACAACTGGTTGAACAACATGATCCTATTCCTCAAGAGAATGTTGATGCAGCATTAAGAAAATCTACTAGAGTAAGAAAATCAACAATTCCTAATGATTATGTTGTGTATCTGCAAGAGTCTGACTATAATGTTGGAGCTAAAAATGATACTAAAACATTTTTCACAAGCCATGAGTTCTGAGAATTTGAACTTGTGGTATAGTGCCATGAAAGAAGAGATGGATTCGATGGCATTTAATAGAGTTTGGAATCTTGTTGAGTTGCTTGATGGTGTAAAAGCAATTGGATGCAAATGAGTCTTTAAAACAAAAGAAGACTCACAAGGCAACGTTGAGAGATATAAAGCAAGACTCGTTACTAAAGGAATCATTTTGAGGGAAGGAATTAATTACACAGAGATATTTTCTCCTGTATCTAAGAAGGATTCCCTTTGTGTAATTATGGCAATGGTTGCACATTTTGATTTCGAGTTGCACCAAATGGATGTGAAAACAACATTCCTTAATGATAATCTAGAACAAGAGGTTTATATGAAAGAACTTAAAGGATTCTCCACTAGAATGATGAGCATTTGGTTTGTAAGCTTAATCAATTCATATATATATTAAAACAAGCCTCCTGTTAATGGTATTTGAAATTTCATGATGCCATTACTTCATTTGGTTTTGAAAAGAACATTATGGATCAATATATATACTTGAAGGTCAATGGGAGCAAAATTTGTTTTCTTTTTATTGTATGTGGATGATATTTTGCTTGCAACCAATGATAAGGGTTTGCTATATGAGGTAAAACAATTCCTCTCGAAGAACTTTGATATGAAGGATATGGGTAAAGTATCCTATGTCATTGGCATTAAGATCCATAGGGAAAGATCTCGAGGCATTTTAGGTTTGTCTCAAGAGACCTATATCAATAAAGTTTTAGAGAGATTTTGGATGAAGGATTGTTCACTAAGTGTAGCACCCATTATGAAGGGTGATAGATTAACCTTAAGCTAGAGCCCCAAAAATGAGCTCAAGCGAGAAAAAATGAAAAACATCCTATATGCGTTAGCCGTTGGAAGCTTAATAAGTTTGTACTAGACCTAACATTGCATTTGCTATTGGGACGATAGGGAGATATCAGAGTAACCTAAGTGTTAACTACTAGAGAGTTGCAAATAAGGTAATGAGATACCTTTAAGGAATAGATGATTACATGCTCGTGCATAGATGGACTAACAATTTTGAGGTCATTGGATATTCTGATGTGGACTTTGCTGGTTGTGTTGACTCACGTAAATCAACATCTAGTTACATTTTCATGCTTGTCGGTGGAGTCGTGCCTTAGAAGAGTGCAAAGTAGACCTTAACTGCTACTTTCACTATGAAGGCTAAGTTTGTATCTTGTTTTGAGGCTACTTCACATGGTGTATGATTGAAGAGTTTCATGTCTAGGCTTAGAATTATTGATTCTATTTTTAAGCCATTGAGATTGTATCGCAATAACTTAGCTACTGCATTTATTATTAAGAACAATACAAGCGGTAGTTGAAATAAACATATCAACATCAAGTACTTAGTCATAAGAGAATGTGTTAAGGAGAAGAAAGTGGATATTGAGCACATTAGCATTGAGTTAATGATAGTTGATCTTTTAACTAAGGGCATGCCACCAAATAATTTTAAAGATTATGTAGTAAGAATGTGACTTGGTTTCATGATGTAATTTTTTATTGTACATGCATTTGATGTTTCAATGAAACTCTTATTCAGTTGATATTTCTTATTTGGTTTTGTGTGCGCATTTTGTTTATTCATTTGTTTTAAGAAATGTCATTAAGTTTGGACCTAGAATGAACATATGGTTTATTAATCAAGTTTAAGAGTTGGTATTGAGACACTTGAAATATTGTAATACATGGAAGATAGTATTCATTATGGGAAGACCTATCACCATTATTCATATATTTTGTTTCTTGTTATGCTAATATTGGGATTAATGGACCAAATGGGAGAATGTTGGAATTTCCCCGATTCAAATTCGCAGCTAGATATTGTGCGATTTTTTTTGAAAAATCTATTTAAGATATGATTTGATATATATCTATGTATGCATATACACGCGTAAAAATATTGCATTTAAACTCATATTACATTAGTTAAGATTTATGATGGTAAAATATATATTTGGAATGTGATCTTGCAGTTGAGGTTTCTAATCCCGCTTAGTTACTTTAGAAAATATACTATCATTTTTTGAACGAGAGAGACTTAGAAGTATTAAGCCGAAAAAAAAAAAAAATTATGTATTTATTTACAATAGTTAAAAGTACGTATATGATCCAAATTTTTTATTCTCGTTTTTGTTCTTATATATTATGTTGCTGAACATAATAAAAGTATTTTATACACTAAACACATTTAACCATTTTATCGCGATTACTTCAACGCCCCTGCGCAGCCAAGCTGACATGAAGCACATGAGCCCGAGCCACAGTCCAAATCAGCCGACATTAGTGCACTACTGGGTCTAGTCCTCTCCACTGAACCCTTCTTGGCCAAACGAACAGATTTCCCACTTGCAGAATACAAAAGCCGACCAAAAATTTGGAATAAAAAACAGAAAAAGAAAAAAAAAACCTGTCCGTCCTGTCCTGTTCTCTGCTGACCCATACCATACAGCCATACAGGACCCCGTAAAGAAGTAAGAACCCAGTAATACCATTCCAAAGTTCCTCACTTTCTCTTATTTTCTTTTGCCCTTTTCTTCTTCTCAAATGGCATTTCAAGTACTAGGCCCTGTTAAACAATCTGTAGTTGTATGTCTACTTTTGGTTCAATGGAGAATGGTTTCTTCTGCTATACTAATTAGTTTGAAGCACCACCACAACAGACACTATTACAACAAGAGACCAACTTTGAGAGCAAATCAAACTAATTGCGCATTGTTCACTGGAACTTGGGTACGTGATGACACTTATCCTTTGTATGAATCCTCGGATTGTCCAGCGGTAGAACCTGAGTTCAATTGCCAAATGTATGGAAGACCCGACTCTAATTATCTCAAGTATAGGTGGAAGCCACTCAACTGTGAGATCCCAAGGTAATACCTTCTTTCACTACATTTTTAGTTCTTATGTTTGATGGTTAAAGACCCAGAAGTAGTCCGCACTTGTTTCGTGGAAAATGTTTTCCGGATCTTGTAAATAAAGCCCATATTGGTCTTTTCAAGCTGAAATATTCTATTAGGAATTGGGAAAATGGTTTCTTTTTCTTTTCTCTGAAAAAAAGCAGTTTTTTTTTTTAGTTGCTTTTAATGTCTAACTGGACCTAGGTAATTAGCCGGGCTGTAAAGGAGGAAGGCTGCTCAGGGGGAAAAAGAATGAGAATATGGTTTTGGTCCTGCTTATGTGTGACTTGCATCTCCTCAGACTAGATCCTGGGTCTGCCGCCGCCTGATGAATAATGCTAGCTCCCACCATTTGATAACTGTAGATACTAGCTTGTACTAAGTATTAAAAGACATATTTACCAAAAAAAAGTATTAAAAGACAACATTGGAAAACACTTTTCGAAAAACAGAGCTCCTTAAATTATTTTCCACTACATATTTTGACACATTTCACCATTGTTAATCTGTTGGTGTATTTAGTACATTGTGATTGTTGTTAGTGACATTGTGATGTAGGTTTAATGGGGTTGATTTCTTAACCAAAATGCAAGGGAAGACATTGATGTTTGTGGGAGATTCACTTGGTAAAAACCAATGGGAATCGTTGATTTGCGTGATTTCAGCTACAGCTCCTAATATGCGTACACAAATGAGTAGAGGATTGCCACTCTCTACTTTTAAGTTCTTGGTAAGTCCCATTTCATACTCCTTTTTCAATTTTACTTTTTTGCCACTTTATTATCATGAAAATCTGCAATTTAGACATAATTCGGTTCTAGATGCAAGTAAGGGCTGTAGGATCGAGGGGCTGCTAGGGGTTTTTTTTTTTTTTTCACCAATGTTTTTTATTAATTTTTTTTCCAGATCCATTTTTTATTTTATGTATTTAGGTGTAATTATAAATTTATGTGAGGTCTATTCTGTGTTTAGTCTGGATAAAAATCGCAACTTAAAGTTGATGTCAAAGCAAAGTGAAACCAAAACAGAGCAGAGCAGGCCCTAAAATGAGCTTTTCCTTGTTATTTATTCTTCTTCTTCTTTTTTCCTCTGAAGTTTCCTTGTGGAGAGCAAAAATGGAATTTCACTATTATTAATGCAGTGTGGGGATGGTTTGAAAGGATCAGTTCTTTCTTGTCCCGGTATCATTAATCTAACGGCTGTTAGATGCACATAAATGAAAAAAGAGAGTTAGATCAGGATGATTCATGGACATTGAGGACGTCCACTCTAGTGGGTCCTTCACAGGTTCGTTCTTCTTTTTTTTTTGTCGAACAGCTCGCATCTTACCATTTTAGGGCTGTTTGGTGCTAGCTGGATGACATTTTACTTAAAATAATTCATTCTAGGTATTTAGGAAAGAAAATCCGAAGATGTTGTATCCACATTACATTTTGCAAGGACGGAGAATTGAACTTTGCTTCATCCCATCCCATCGGGAGTATGGTACTGGGACATGAAGCAGTACTAACTGGAGTAATGTCTTTTAATGAGGCAGGACTATGGTGTCACGGTGGCATTCTATAAAGCTCCATACTTGGTGGATGTTGATGAGGTGCAAGGTAAGCGAGTGTTGAAGCTTGAAGACATCTCTGCCAACGGAAATGAGTGGCGGAACGCTGATGTGTTGTCGTTTAACACCGGCCATTGGTGGAGCCATGAGGGTTCTCTTCAAGGGTGAGCAGTCCCAAGTTGCTTTGGATTACGTTATTAAAAAAGAAAAAGAAAGAAATCTAATGATAAGACAATACTTTAAAATAATAATAAAAAAAAGAAATTTTCAATTTAAGTACTGAGCAGCGAGTTCATAGATTATAAAAAAGAATACTTTAAATCACGGGACGCTGTAAAGCAAACTTCTTTGAAATGGGAATATAGAGATGGGTTGAATTTGATTTGGGATGGAAATGTATGATGTACAGGTGGGATTTAATGGAATCGGGTGGAACTTATTACCGAGACATGGATCGTTTGGTTGCAATGGAAAGAGCCTTGAGAACATGGGCCAAGTGGGTTGAGGCTAGCATTGATAGAACCAGAACCACCGTCTTTTTTCTGGCCATCTCTCCAACCCATTACAAGTCACTCTCTCTCTCTCTCTCTCTCTCTCATACATACCGAAACGTACACATTGGCATGCATGTTTGTTTGACTTTTGAGGCTTGATATTTGTAGCTCGTAGCACTAGAAATTCGGTTCAATAATAACGGTACTTGTGCAATGGTGGAAAAGTGAGCTACACTAAACCGGGCCCGACGAGACTTCATCGATCCACGAGTTGACAAAAAAATAAATTCATTAGAAGAAATATGTAGTGCTTCATGATGGGCAAGGGCAAAGCATAAATAAAAATTTAACATATATGTCCTATGAAAACTATCTTAAATGGTTATAAAAGATCTTACGTGTTAAATTTTCCTTTCTTTGTACTTACCACTAAATCTAAATAGTTCACACGGTAAATCCACATGAATTAATTGGTTCCTTTTTAGGAGAATTTTATGGTAACCTAATAGAAATTTTGTGTCAGCATAAATTGGGTCATCCACGATGTTGTATGTTGATCCTTCATGTCATACTTAAATCATTGGTGTTGTAACTTTTCACAAATGGGATGTGGGTTCTTATCTCGTTCGATTACGTATTACAATAAAAATAAAAAAGAAATGCATAATGGTGCTTGCATGAAATATTTAAATTGCCAATGCATTGACAGCCCAATTGACTGGAGTGCCGGGGCAACTGCAGCCACCACCAAGAACTGTTATGGAGAGACGACGCCTATGAGTGGAACCACATACCCAGGAGCATATCCTGAGCAAATGAGAGTGGTTGATGAGGTGCTCGGTGGAATGCGCAATCCTCCGTATCTGCTAGACATTACAATGCTTTCAGCTCTAAGAAAGGACGCCCACCCATCAATATACAGCGGTGAATTAAGCCCCGGACAGAGAGCTAACCCTGACCGTTCTGCTGACTGTAGCCATTGGTGCCTTCCTGGCTTGCCTGATGTCTGGAACCAATTATTCTATACTGCATTGTTTTACTAACACGGTAGCGATTTGGCGTTAGTTTAGCACTATATTATAGAATGCTTGTATGTAACCAGAAATTTTTGGGAGTATTCAGAAGTATAATATTCATAATCATGTAAAAAAAATTGCCAATTGCTTGAGGAAAGAAACTGACTGACTCATTTTGGCCATTCCCTGTTCCCGTATTTGCACTTGGACATTGCTAACATAACCCAATCTCTTTCTGTTTTACGAGGTTTTATTCCTTATTCTTGTGAAACAAGAGTTCAAGTGCCGTAGCCTGTAGCTTATCAATGTGATATAGGCTCCTTGGAGGATGAATGATTCGGAGTGCCCTACCATACCACTTTTCATGTCACTTTCCATATAACTTACTGGGCGACTTTTTGCTTTCATTGAAAGTTGTGCTGAGCTACTTCTTAATCAGGATCATACTTGTACCTGCAATTTGTAATTGATATTATACAAAGAAGTTACACCCCATTTTATGTGATCAGTGGTGGGAAGGAACCGATACAAAATAAGAGCATTACCGCGGTATCTTTGCATTAAGAATGGCAAGTGTTGTATTGTTACTAGTGCATGTCATCACTCATCACTAAAAGTAACATGTTACCACCGGTGAATCCTCTTTCACAAATACGAGAATAAGTTATCACATGATGCCATTCGATACATACCAAACATGTACATAGTTGATTAATCAATATAAGTGACAACATAAATGGGAATATATAGTGAGTGTAAAGGGATTTTAACATTGCAAAAGTTACAGATAAACGTGTTCAGCTATGGTACACATCGTAGTATTAAGCAAGGTACAGGACAAGTTATATGTTAAAACTTGGATGATGTTCTAAACTAGTCTTAAGCCCTACACTTGCATGGCAAACTTAGATGCTGTTCTTAAATGGTCTTAAGCTCATCAGAAATCGGTGAAGAGTCATTGCTAAACGTGTTCAGCTATGGTACACATCGTAGTATTAAACAAGGTACAGGACAAGTTATATGTTAAAACTTGGATGATGTTCTAAACTAGTCTTAAGCCCTACAATTGCATGGCAAACTTAGATGCTGTTCTTAAATGGTCTGAGCTCATCAGAAATCAAAGAAGAGTCATTGCTCTCAGTTTTCTTATTCCATTTACTAAATCATTCAAACAACACCTTAGGTTTCTCAAGTCCCGTATCAGATATCACAAATCATAAAATATAATATAGTACTCAAGTGCAATTGCTACAACTGAGCTTCTTGTCACCCTGAAATGTTCATTTAGTACCTGCTGTCTAGTAAAATCCTCAAGCAGTACAATAAGGAAATAGGCATCCAAATTACATATTAATATCATGCTCTGAAAACTAGAACGAAGCCAACAGATACTAACAAAACGGAAATACTGAGTACTTATGTACCGCCTATATGGCTTATATAGTTGTATAGTAAATGATGCTGCAAAGGACGGACGATGCTCTGTAATCTCCTCTGAAGAAAGTACTAGCTTGTAATTGCCACACCAGGAGCAGGGAGATCCATGATACTGGGTAAGTTTCCGCGGATCTCAGACGGTGCCATTCCAGCGTTAACAGATGGAACATGGTGTTCATAAGCCGAAAGGTGAACACCCAATGCGGCCCTGCCAGATGGGTCCAGATTCTTTGACCAAGCAGCATCCCACTCAACAGCTTTTGCTGTGCTGCATGCTACACTTGCTCCTCCTGGGACTGCAAGCCTTGCTGAGTTCTGCATGATCAAACATAGCCAATGTGGTTAGAACATTAGATTCAATTGGTATATATTCATCTCTCTCTAGTCTGAACAAGTGAACAAAACTTACCTGTGGGAAGAACCTCTCAAAAATCATCCTGTAGTAGTAAGCTTCCTTTGTTTTGGGTGTATTATGTGGGAAGATAAGTTCAGCATTTTGCATCATTCTATCTGTGACCTGAAAAACATGATTTTGGTGTTTCTGAGTCAGTCAATATAACGTCAGCGATTTTTTATTTTACAACTTAAAGAAATTTCAATTGAAAGACAGCAAAGAAGCATTGCAAGTCAATTGGTACGAACGTGTTGAGCAGCATGGTCCTTGAGGCCATCGATCCAACTGTAGCCAACCCCATCACTAAATTGTTCTTTCTGTCTGTACAAAATATGCTGTACGACATGAAAGAGGACGTATCAGTTCAATATTTTTAATGTGATCATGGTTCTTGAATAATTAAAGCGTTCTTGTCCAGACCTTAGGTAGATAGGGATTCTCCTCATCATCAAATGCCCTCCTGAGAACCCATTTCTCTATACGTCCTTCTTTATGATTAATCTACAAAGTATTAACTCTTCAATTAGCTTCTAAGAGCTAGAACTATATAATCATCCATACTAATAGGAGAAAAGAACTATATAGCTTAGTTTTTTCCCAACCATCTTCCATTCTGGATCAATAGACATGGCAACATTGATAAACTCTTTATCCAAGAAGGGAACTCGAGCTTCTAAACCCCAAGCAGAAGTGGCTTTGTTTGCCCTCAAGCAATCATACTGGTGAAGGGCTTTAATCTGCAAAAATTCAACAGATCTAGCATTATTTCCCCCATACATGACCTTTTGAGCACAAAAAAATTATATATTTATATCATTCATCACCTTGTGACAGGTTTCACGGTGAAATTCTTCTTTGTTGGGTGCCTTATGGAAGTATAGATATCCACCGAAGATTTCATCAGATCCTTCCCCAGAAAGCACCATCTTTACACCGAGGGATTTAATCTTACGAGACATAAGAAACATCGGTGTGCTTGCCCTGATGGTTGTCACATCATATGTTTCGATGTGGTAGATCACATCTTCAATTGCATCAATGCCGTCCTACCAAAATAATGCGCAAGTCGTAAATTGTCTGTGAAACTACAAGGCAATGGCATGAAGATAAATGGAATAAATATTAGTAAATAAACATTAGTACCTGAACCGTGAAGTGAAACTCGTGATGGACGGTTCCAAGGTAATCCGCAACTTCTCTAGCAGCTTTCAGATCAGGGGAACCCTGTTTAATGGATTATAATTTGCTTAATGATGACAAAAAGCATATACACCGAAGGGCCTGTCATATCTATTTTATGCAGATGTTTTGACGCACTACACACCTCAAGGCCAACACAGAACGAATGAAGCTGTGTTCCCCACTGCTTAGCAGCCTTTGTCCCTGCCAAGTGACGGGCAGTGACAGAGGCAACGAGCGACGAGTCCAGGCCACCGGAAAGTAGGACGCCAAAGGGGACATCAGTCATAAGCCTCTTGATCACAGCCTGTTGGTAACAACAACGAGTCCAGTACAAGAAGTTAGGTCGATCAATTAAAAAATTTCCCATCCTTGTCACTAAGGAATATCTGTTTAGGCGATTCTCAATTACGTCGGGAAACCGGAACCATGTCTTACATTTTCAAAGGCACGCCTCAGAACTAAAGGATCGTATGGAGTAGATGGAATGGCCTCGGAGAACCATGGAGGATTGTACCACCTCCTCAGTCCCCCTTGTTTGCTAGAGTAGAGGTGACCAGGAGGGAAGCACACAAAATGTTCAGAGTCATCATGCAGACCTTTCAGCTCAGATGATATCCACACAGAACCTGATTGCAAAAATAGGAAACAAAAACAAAAACCGCATTAAAATCCCCGGCAGCCTTAAAAAGAGAAAAAGGAAGGACATTAGGCACCAAAAGATCATTAAAAAGATTACCATCAAGACCCCATCCAATATACAAGGATGTGATACCAATGGCATCACGAGCAGCAATGAAGCTTCTATCGCGGGAATCAAACAGCACGAAGGAGAACATTCCATCCAGCATGTCCACAAAATTCTCCCCATACTCTTCATACTAATTCCAAAAAAAAGAGAATAAGTTACTTGTTTCTGAAGCAAATTTATGTTTGACCACATTTAGCTAAAATTCAAACAACATATCCTGGAGAGCGAATCGGAAGGACTGCACAGTGCATAACTCAAAGGAACCTCACCAGATGGGCGATAACATCACAGTCACTGCCTGTTTTGAACTTGTGGCTCGGCAAAAGCTTCCTAAGCTCTTCATGATTGTAAATTTCTCCATTCACCTATTATTCCATGGTTAAGTGAGCATCAATTAGGAAGTCCATTCTTTCCTAATTAAAAACCTATAATTTTTTTTTTATTATTATCTACTAAGTTGGAAGTTTGGACAAAATTCCACGTCCCCGTGTAACTCTATATCCTCTTCAATCACAAACTATTCTTATAAATTAAAAACCAAAATATTAATCTTACATGAAATACTTTTTTTTTTTATATATATATGTCAGCAGCGATTGAAGTGGCAGATAAATAATGATAGAAATATATATTTTTAATTTTATTACCGTGACAACTATGGTTCCATCTTCATTGAAAAGAGGTTGATCACCGGAAGCAGGGTCAATGATCGCCAGCCGCTGATGAGACAGATAAAAATCTCCATTCTGATAGATTCCACTCCAATCAGGACCACGGTGCCTCAATCTATTAAAATATCACACGTTATTTACATATAAACGTTAGCAGAATTGATAAAATAAAACGAACCCTCGTCTTTTTTTTTTTCTTCTGTTGTTCTCATTTTCTTTTTTTAAGCAATAATCCAAATCGGTCCCCTATCACATGCCACTACAGGAAGATGTTATGGGTAAGCCTCCAATACGTCCAAACACAAAATTTTTATATATTCTGATACATTTGGTTTTTTTTGCTTATATTTATTCATTTTTATATCCAATATATTTTTACATTGGTTCTATGATTTATTATTCCTAAGAATTTTGATTAATCATGCCTGTATCGTATGATAAGAATTTCTGAAAAACGTAGAGTTAGGTTAACCACCAAAAAAAAAAAAAAAAAGAACTGTGAAAACAAAAAAATAATAGTAATAGTAATGGAAAAGGAAAAGCATAGAGCATACACACAAATATGTTAAATTCCTCGAATTATATTTAATTAATTCGGGTCCCACGTCAGATCAACATGGTCCTTTTTCTTTCCTTTTTTAGGCTGAGCACGTAATCCAGTCTTGAATTTATCATAGACTTCGTACTGTTTTTCTTTTTGACCAGTAATTCAATATGCTGTAAGCAGCAGCAATATTTGAGATTTTCGAAAATATTACGAAATCCAAGGCATTGGAATAAAGGAAAGATCAAAAACAACGATTGAATTCATGGTTTAGAAAAGAAAATATAAAAAATAAAAATAAAGTTGCATGCATTTGATCACATGCCAGATGTCAGTTGGTGATGGGGAAAAATCAAACTTTTTACCAAAAAAAAAAACAAAACTCCAGAATAACTGGAAAAATAAAAAAGAAAAGCGAATTGTTATGTATAACAACAACAATAGCTAAAATGACCCGAGCCACTTCTTGTAAACAACTAAAAAACACGAAATCCTATATAAAAAATGATTTATTATTTTAAGTATGTTAACTACTATCTGATACATAAAATCATATAAAAAGAAGAAGTAGCAGATGTGCATGAGAATTTGAAGGTGCTAAGAACAAGAAAAAGGAATTCTAAAATAATATATGCTTTTAATTTATTATTTTCCTCGTCGTTTTCACTGTGATAAGACCAGAAAGAAGTAGTAAAAAAAAAGAAAAAAGACTGAATTTAACCTGCGGGAAAGCTCAAGAACGCGAACCCTCTTAGCCTGGGAATCATCAGAGCAACCCAAAACTGCAAGTATTCCACACATTGTTGTTGTTTTTTTTATGGACAGGACACACCAGATAAAAAGACTGAGATATATTTTGAGGAAGAAGTTAGAGCGAATTAAGGAAGAGCTGTTGGGATGGATAATGAAATAACCCAAAATATAAAAAAAATAAAAGATAAAAAGAGATCAAACAAGAAGCACAGAAGGTGGTAACTGTTTCTAGAGAGTTTATAACCGCACGTAAAGAGCTTGATCTCAAAAACACTTGGAAGTAGGAAGCATACGGGTTTATGGCCACGTATTTATAGACTCGGGGGACCGCGGAAGGTCTCCTTACACGGTGTCGTTTCTTAACGTTTTCCATCTTTCTTTTTCATGATGACTTGGCCTTGGCTGGATTTGTGTTTTTCATTTTCCCTCGATTTCAGTGGAATTATTTTAAAAAATTTATATAGTTTTGGATTGAAGTTTTGTACTTTGTTTGCCTCTGTTTTTTTTTTGGATAAATTCATTCTTATCCACTTTCAAAACAGTATCGGCTTATTGGAGAATATATCGGCTTATAATAATATATATATATATTTCATTTAGGGAACAGACTTTTCCACGTATAGATAATAATTTACTACTCCGTCCTGAAACTCCTCCAATTATCAAGAAACCAGGTACAAGAAGTACATGCAATTTACCACGAGCAGGAGAAGAAAAAAAAAAAAAAAAATCAAAATAACATCACAATTGTTTGTGGCCAAAAAAAAAAAAAAATCCTTTTTTTTTTTATCTTTTACTTTTTATTATTAATTACACTATTAATGAAAAGAAAAACATAAAAATATAAAAAATTCTTTATCTAACTTCTAACTTCTTCAATAAATGTCATTTCACTTGTTACAATATATACATAATAAATAACAACTATATAACAATATATGCTGAAGAAGACAAAGCGTTCTTGACCTTTATTGATGTGCCCATCAATGTCTCTTCCATCCATAGATACTTTAGTAATATTAATTATGTTGTATTACATAAAAGTTTGCTCTTTTTTTTTTCCAAATTATTTGATAATCAAATTAAGCTTCGAGTTCTAACTAGTTATTTAGTTTATTAAATTTTACTCAAACTTTATTATGTTTAACTTAATTAATTTATAAGTTTAATTGAATTAAATTAAAAAATTTTAAATACCACTTTAAATAAAAAAATAAGCTATAAATTCTAATCAAAATTATCTTTTATACATCACTTTCGCAGACGATTGTAGCAATTCACATACTTCAATGTGTTGATATACGATGAACGAACTTTTGGTCTCTTGCAAGTAAGGTATCAAAAGTCTCATAAATTTCTTGATACAAAGTGTTAAACTGAATTGACCTTACCTGCAAGGTGCAATTATTATCAATATAATATCTAAACTGAATTGACCTTACCACCGATGTGCAATTATTATCAATATAATATCTCCAATTTATTTTTCACATCGAAAAAAAAAAAAAAATGAAGTGCTGAATCAGCATTGTTCTAATCTAGTTACGTTTTATCCATCGAAATCCAAAGGTGAATTTTTGGGGACCACCACCTCGTGCAATTCCAAATTAAACAATTTTTCTTTTTTCTTGTGAACCGAACCGACCCAATGCAATCCGCCTATGGCTTTTGTTTCACTTTTATAGTTGTAACACCTCTGGACACATCATGGAAAAACATCATATAGTCACATAAAATGTAAATATACTGTATCTTTTATACAATTAAACAATAATACCTATTATAAATGTATAATAATTGTAGATATATATTATTAACATATTTATTGTGATAATCTATTAAATAAATGGATTATTTTTTATTAATAAGTGTTTTGAATAAAAGCGTGCATAGCGTGCGGCCCTTTACTTAATTATGTTATATGGATAAATGAATTTGTTTGCTTTATTCCCATCGCTGTGTAAAAAGTTGCATTGAAAAAAAAAAAAATTAGCCGATGATATATGGAGATATTCACGTGACAAAAAAAAAAAAAAAACTTTATCAAGCTCAGTTATCGAATTAAGGACAATAGTTAATCAGAAAAGATTAATAATAAAATCACACTAATAATTTAATAGGCGATGTATCTCCACATACGCATTAGTCGAAAGCAATTAATCTAGGACACAAGTCTACTAATACGGAATAAAATGCAATAATAGTATTCTATTTTTTTTTCTTTTACCACTAATAAATATAATACATGAATTTAACCTATTCTTGATAAAATAATGCTTCATGTTAAAAAAGAAAAAAGAAAAAAAAAATCATCCTTAGCTATATGACTGAGCAACTACTTGATGATGCATTTCTAGCTTATAAGTTTGAAACTAAAACCCACCATGTACACTACAAGAAGCACTTTGAAATCTAAATGTGTACCTTATAAAACTTATCATATGGAGCTATAATTCAGGTTATTATATTTTTATAATATATTAAAAATTTTAGGTAAATTTCTAGATAATCTTTGAAATATGTTTCCATGATTTTGCAACTAGTTATTCATCAATTTATCATGTGATACCATCACAAAATTACAATCCACCATAGAGTTTAGGATCACTTGCTTAATAAATAATAATATTGAATCCATTACAATAATTCGACAAATACAAGACTAATGAAAATCATAAATACAATACAACAAAACAAACAAAAAGTTCAAAAATTTCGACTCAATCAACATCCATTTCTTCACAATAATACAATTCATCTCTTCGTTTGAATCAATATCTAAAGCATTCTCGATGATGGAATTTATCTCTATAAAATAAGAAAAATATTGAAATAAAAAGCTAGTAAGTGTAGAATATAAAATAATGCAATGAAGTTGATAAGAAAATAAAGCTAAATATTAGCAAAGCAGCATACCTACTTCACATCTTTTGTCATTTTCTAAATATTCTTCTAGGGGGGTTGGCTTCAAACTATTTCTCAACCAATTTTATACATAAAGCAAGTATTGATGAGAACACGGCCGTAAGTCCTAAATGCAAACTCTGATATAATAGTCAAAATAGGAATAGACCAAGTGTCCCTTGCCATTCGAGAAAGAACTGTAAGGATGGATTTGCACTATATGTTTTTTTTTTTTCCTCTTTTTGAGAGAACTTAGATGGTAAGCTATATATTTAGGTGAAAATATAATATTGTATTATATTTAATATTATTTGTTAATAATTTTTATAGAATTATTACATGGTAACCCAAAATCTATATCATATAATATTTTGAAGTATAAGGTTATAAAGGATGGTACAAGGTATGAAGATGAGATGCGGGATTTATACCTCCTTTATGAGAGTAGGTTTTAAAAAATTGTATTAGAACCTATCTTATAATCTTCAATACTTTCTTAGAGCCTACCCAATTGAGCTAGATAGAGTAAAGTATAGGTTTCAATGGGTCATTTGCTCAATCCTATCACTTCACATGAAAAAAAAAAAAAGGAAAATGGTTATACCACTCACCCGTCCTTTCCTAATCAAAGATATTAAAATTCCCTAGAAAATAACAATAAATATATGTTAATAAGATGAAACTGCAAATGTATTTAAGTGCCCACACAAGATCGTGCCCATACAACATTGTGCCCCATATATTAATAGTTGTGATTGCCAAACAGATAAAAACTTTAAATTAAGAAATAAATAATTTTAGACAACATATTATTGAAGGGAATTTACATAACATAAAAGAAGAAATAGAAAATTAACAAAACAAATAAATCTAAAAGTTGTTATAAGATGATACTTACATAAAGCATATCCTAAGCAATATAACTATGGATAATTCATTCTAGCAAGAAACTGCTTACTACCATATAAGGGAGAAATTACTATAAGGCTGTACAATCTAAAACTCTAAAGCTTTAATTTGAATTTAGTTATTAAAACTTTTAGAAATTTGAATTATTAATAATAAAATTGTAACCATAACCACTAGGGTTCCTTAACCAAAATCAATATTACCATTTAAGCCCTAACACCTAATTTAACTTAGCGATTTGAATTGTAAACTACAAAATCAAATCATAAAACACCTTAAGGTTCTTATTTTAGGTTGGATAAGTAAATTAACAAGATCTTAATAAAAATAATAGATTTTATCTATGAATAGGAAATTTTAAATATTTTAAATTTAATATTTTAATCTAAAACACTAGATAATTTTTATGACCTGAAAAATATAATGAATAGTTAATCTTATTAAAAAAATTAATAAAATAACCTTATAGGATCGTGAATCAAACTTTAGATCCTAAATTAGCTAAAACAAAGGATAAAAGTACAAAGAAAGACAAAATTACTCTATTCAACCAAGATAGGCCAACCTTTTTGGATACAAGCCGACTGGATCTAAACTAGGTTGATCAAGTTTGCTTGAGACACGACTTGGTCAACCACTTTTCTTATCTAGTGGACTTAATTCCTCAAATTTACTAAACTTTTTGCTCTAAATAACCTAAAAATTAATTAGAAACCTCCTCAAACCTTAAATTAAATATATGAAATAAGTTAAAATAATCTAAAATCACAAGATATATTGGAGAATAAAATACATGGTATTAAAACTTTATATAGACAAGTTAGTGCAAGTGAATGACTATTTTGATTGTTTGTTGGATGTTTATGCTAGGTATAACAAAGAATTAAAAATATATCGGGTTATAACAATAAATGCTGTATGTTTTTTAAATGCTATAATCAATCAAATAAGTAGGTTATGGATTAGGTGGTCATTGCCTATTGAGGGTTGAGCATTCATAATGAACTACTTGGTAATTTAAGTGTGAATCACTACGTGCAAGGTTGGCGATTCATTGATTTGTCGAACTGATTAGATATAAGTAGTATCTTATAGAAAGAAGTAGTTAATGGGTTTGTGATGGTATTGGAAGTAGTTGTGAATTGTAATAATGTAATAGTTGTCTAATAACCAATACAAGTAGAGAAGCTAATATGAAATGATTTGAATTTGGGACTCTAGGGTTCTACATATCCATATCATGACTCATGGACTCTAAGGATCTTCAAATTTAAACCCTTTTAACTTGTGCAATGTGTGTTAATGTATTTTGTGATATGTTCAGTATTAAATTAAGTTTTATGCGGTTTGATGTATTATGTTTGTAGCAGAGTAATTATTCATCAAGCATTATTGTCCACTCAATGTCAAGGGTTAAAAGGTTAAACTGTGGTCAACATGGGTCAACTTGAGATTAAATATACTAGAATATTTATTTTTATTTTTTTACATTTCTAAAAAAAATCATAAAATATTATCATAGTTTAAATACTTTGCTCAAATAAAATATTAGATTAAATACGCACATAAACTCCTATCCATTTACTTCTTAATAAAATAGATAAACAGTAGGCTGAATAATTTGAAGTCTAATGGAAACTTTCTACTTTAAGATAAATAGTAAACAAAGCACTAACATCTCATAAAATTTGCAAAATCCAAATATATATTGTGTCCAATGATATGGATCTAGTTTATCAATATGATAGACCAAGTTTGATTCTTGCTTCTCTTAATAATTGTAAAAGTAATTATACATATATACATATGATCAAATCATAAGTATTGTCAGTCTTAAGTATTATTTAAATACTAAATGAGGCCATTACATTGCAAATATGTAAAGCGAGGATCCCTACACTTCTCTAACATTTGTTTTACCTTTTCATCTTTTCACTAACCAAGCTAGTCATATTCTAAGAGGAATCTACTTAAATAAGGTGTTTTTTAAAATTTAAACTTAAAAAGAGGCACTTAAGAAATATATTTCTAAAATAGGTGGTGAAGAAGCACACTTGAAATGTGTCTTCAGTTAAGTTAAATTTGGTCCAACTGAAGGCATATACCTGGATATGCACATTTAGTACAAGTTATATTAAGGGTGCATACCGAATATGTGCCTTTAAGCATGTTATTTGTAAATGCAATACAATTTTGTACTAAAGACACATACTTAATACATGCCTTCATGATAGTCCACATATAATAATTTTGTGCAAACCCCCACCCCTCCATTAAGTCATTTTATCCAAAACTTGACCCTATCATCAAATAATTTTATGCAGAACACCTTTTGATAAGGGTTATAAAGTATTAATTATTTATATAAATTATAATAGTTTTTTATTTAGTTCTCTTATATTTTGTACTGATACTATACTTAATCATTTTATATTTTAATTTCAAAGTCTTAAAATAAGATTTATGATTTGAATGAAAAATTATATGAAGATTGAAGAAGATGATATAAATTTTACAAGATGGAGAGACCATGCTTAACCACAAAATAAACCATGTCCAATTGTGCAAGAATAGACTGTGCGAAGGAAGCATTAAAGCAACACAGCAAACGAAGATAAAAAATAATAATAATAAAAATTCATTGTGTTATACACCAGAAAATGAGCCGAAAAATGTGAGGAAGAAAACCAGCCAGAAACAAAGCGAGAAATATGCGAGGAAAACAAGTAGATAAGCTCGGTGGAAACACGAGAGGATTTGATTTCGTCCAATGTCCAGTGCTAAGCTCCGAGTATATATATGCATATAAAGTGAGGATAATGAGAAATCAAATCAAAACTCCACCGCCAGAACAGTTTTGAGTCCGAGAAGATACACCGAAAAACACGAGATACATCCATATCATTGTGTCAACTCCAACATATACATATATAGACAAGGGAGAACAACAAAAAAGACAGTAGAGTAGAAGAAATGAGAATAGTTATAGTTTTAGTTTTTAAACCGTAGGAAAAATTAGGTTAAGAAAATAGAATTAGATTAAGAGATTAGAATATATTTTTTTATTTTTAATTTTAATGCTTTAATTTATGCTTTCTTTTATTATCATTGTTTTTAGATTTAATATGTTTATGACTTAATTTCTTTTATATTTAGGTATGATGAACTCTAGAATGAATATGCAATTTTCATGATTATTATTCAATGATTTATTTAGTATTCTTATGATTCAATTATGTGTTTTTATTGTTTTCAATTTAATATTGCTAGCATATTAGTTGAAATTTGGTTTCTTATATAAAAATTGAGAGATTTTATATAAGAATAATTCTAGCATAATTGAAAAGAATTGCATGCAAACCTAGAGATATGATGACATAAATCTTCTGAATTAGAGTCAAACCTAATAGCAAAATTCATAAATTGAGTGTAATGCAATTTTAGGGGTTTTAATTAGGAAGAGATTCTAATTAATTAACATAAAATTAGGAATTAGTATGACTTGAGAGAGTTATTAGTTCAATTTAGGAATTCCCATAATCTAAGAATAAAATAAGAATTTGAATAATAATTAATTAATTAATTACATTAGTAATTCTAGAGGGATTCGATACTTGAATATATTTTCATCGATTATTACTTTCTTTAATTTATTCGTTATTTATTTTATTTACTTATTTATTTAATTTTTATTGTTTATATAATTAGAAAAAAAGTAATTACTAGTACTCGTAATCCCTATGGGATCGACACTCGATATCTTTATCCACTATATTATAGAATCGATAGGTGCACTTGCCTATAGGTGTAAAGTTATATAGTAGGAAGACTGGTATCGAGTTTTTGGTGCCATTGCCGGGGATTAGGATATTAAAACACGTATACCGTGTTAATCTAATCATTATTTCCTTTATTGCTTAATTTTTATTTTATTTTATTAGCTTTTTTTTCTTCTATAGTTTCTGTTTTCCTTTTATTGTTTATGCCTAGGGGACGTCGTAGAGCAAGTCAATACCAAGTTCTAGCTCAAGACTTAGACGACAACTTATCTATTAACATAACCAACGGACAAGAAGAGAGAACGATGTTCGATTACACGAGACCATCACTTATTGGGGCTAATTCAAGTGTTGTTAGGCCTGCAATTGTAGCCAACAACTTTGAAATTAAACCTAATATCATTCAGATAGTTCAACAATTCGTTTAATTTGATGGGTTACAGGATGAAGAGCCTAATGCATACATTGCCAACTTCTTGGAAATTTGTGACACCTTCAAAATTAATGGGTCTACAGATGACACAATCAAGTTATGACTTTTCCCTTTTTCATTACATAGTAGATCTAAACAATGGTTGAATTCTCTGCCTAAAGGATCGATAACTACATGGGAACAAATGGTGGAAAAGTTTCTTGTTAAGTATTTTCCACCAGTAAAGACTGTGAAGCTATAGAACAATATCTCCTCCTATGCTTAGATAGAGTCTGAGACTTTATATGATACATGGGAGAGCTATAAAGATCTGCTGAAGAGATGCCCACATTACGGTCTTCCACTATGGATGCAAATTCAAACTTTCTATGGGGGACTGAATCAAACCATTAGGCATATGGTAAATGCAACAGCAAGAGGGATGTTAAATAATAAAACTCCTGAAGAGGCCTAGAATTTGATAGAAAACACGGCCATAAACAGCTACCCATGGAATGCGTCAAGAGCCAAACAACCAAAAGTAGCAGGAGTATATGATGTCGATGCTGTTACTACTTTAGCAACACAAGTTAAGGCATTAAGCAAGAAAGTGGACGGAATTTCTATGGCACAGCAGCTAAGTCTGCTAGAGTTTATTTCTAATTTCAATGAAAATGCTAATTTTGTAGGACTTCCAAACAGGCAACTAAACAACCCCTACAACACTACTTATAACCCGGGTTGGAGGAATCATCCTAATCTCTCATGGGAAAATCTACCAAGGAATGGCCTACTTGAATTCCAACAGGCACATCACTCACTAGAACAAAAGTTGAATTTAGAAGATTTAATGACAAAGTTTATTCAAACAATTTAAACACACTTCCAAGCTACAAAAGTGTTGATAAGGAATCAAGGCGCTTTGATCCGGAATTTGGAAACTCAAGTAGGACAGATTGCAAAAATGATTTTAGAAAGACCCTAAGGAACTCTACTTGGGAATATAGAGCCCAACCCTAAGGAAAATGTCAAAGCAATCTTCCTAGTTGATAAAGAAGTAGTGCAAACTGAAAGGGAAATTAAAATACAAGAGGAGAAGGAGCAACCCCTAAAGATTAGAGAGTATGTTCCAAAAATTCCTTACCCATCTCGACTTAAGAAGGAACATTCAAAGGAGCAATATAGTAAGTTTTTGGAATTTTTCAAACGACTTCATATAAACTTACCACTTGTTCAGGCTTTATCGTAGATGCTGAAGTATGTAAAATTCTTGAAGGACTTACTTTCCAACAAGAAGAAACTAGAAGAAGTCTCAACAATCTGCCTCAATGAGGATTACTCTACCATCCTACAGAACAAATTGCCAGAGAAATTAAAAGATTCAAGGAGTTTTACTTTACCATGTTTCATTGGTAGTTTATCAATAAATGATACTTTAGCTGATTTAGGAGCTAGTATAAATCTAATGCCGCATCATATATTTAAGAAGTTAGGATTGGGGAAACCTAAACCAATACAAATGAGAATTCAATTAGCTGATAGGTCTGTTAAATATCCTATCAGTATCATTGAAGATGTGTTGGTTAAGGTAGGAACATTTGTCTTCCCAATAGACTTCGTAATCTTAGATAATGATAAAGACATAAATGCTCCACTTATTTTAGGACGCCCTTTTCTAGCTATTGCAAAAGCAATAATAAATGTAGGTAATTTCACTTTAACTTTGAAAATAGGGGATGAAGAACAAACTTTTAGAACACCTAACATAATTTCATATCCTCCAAATAATAACAATACCTGCTATTTAGTGAGTACATCTAACTTGTTTAATTATACTTATGTGCAGGATGGTATTCACAAGGACCCAATACAACAGTATCACACTTGTGGCAATTTAAAGGGTCTAGCTAAATCTAAGAAACTTGACCACTAGAAATATAAGTGCCGCCCCCCTAACTAAACAAAGGAGGTAACAATGTCGAGACAACAACGTTAAACAATAACACTTTTTCGGAGGTAACCCAAATATTACTTAGTTTTATAATTTAGTTTAATTTGATTTAATTTTTTAGTTACACTTAGTTATTTTAAATAATTAAAAAATAAAATAAAATAAAAAATAATAAAAAATTCCTTGACCTTTGTACTGTAAGGCATGATTTTAGGACACAAGAAATAAAGAAGAAAGCCAACATGAGTCTACACACCCGCATTCATCAACCGTGTTAAGAACTTTCTCTTGTAGAAAGCAGGAATTGCGCTTCAAGTTTATAAAGCATTATCAGGGAAGTCTTTTGTTAATTTTTTCCCCATTTGTTATTTTGCTAATGTACCACTTAAGTGTAGGGGGAATAACACAATATAATAAGCCTGCTTATAAATTACTACTTTGGTTAAATTTTTGCATTGCATTCATAATTTGGTAATTTATTGAAAATTTTTCCTTGATATATTTTTACTTTTTCATTAGTGAACTTAGAATACTAGATTAGAGTTGAATTGTGAAATCTTAGTAAATCAAAAGTCATATGTTATTTAGGCTTAAAATTTAGAAACTCTAATTTGGAAGGATATTACTAATTAAGAATTAAGAATTCGAGTTTTTAAACTTATTTTGATATATACATGTTTCTTAGAAATCCTTATGAGTACAATGATCTCGAATAATTGAATTGAAAAAAAAAATCTTTTGAAGACTCTTCCTATAAAAAAATAAAATAAAATAAAAAAAAGAAAAAAAATATAAATAAAGTTCAATAGTGAGCCTCGTTGACTCGAGTAATTAAGCCTGCGAGGTGCCTTTTGAGGGATAACACCTGTTGACTTGAGTGATGAACTCGGGATCATTAGCCTAAAGCTCGTTAGATGGGTCAAGAGAAAAGTATGAGAAAATTGAACTACTAATAGAAATAAGTAAAGGAGTTAATAGAGGTTAAAAAGGGTATCTTAAAACTTAGTAACTTAAGATCATCTAGTCTGAGACTTACTGATTAATGAAATTACTCCATAAAAAAAAAAAAAGAGCTTTTGTTGGACATCATAGTACTTAAAGGGATGAAAAAGAGGAAGTATATATCTTGATAAAGTTGACAAAATTTTGAAAACCTTATTTTTTGATATAGTAATGTCTAGTATAGTTACGAGTTTGTAAATTTTTGTTTAAATGACATGATAAATTTTGATATTTTATAAATTAACTATTGAACTCTAATATTAGTATTTATAGTACATTAAACATGATTAAGTGAAAAAAAAGGATGTTAAGGAAAAATAACTTTATTATGAATGAAATCTATTTAAGTACTAATTAAGAAATTTGTCCTTGATCTCTAAAGTTTATTTTGTTTGAAGACAAACAAAGACTTAAGTGTGGAGGAATTTGATAAGGGTTATAAAGTATTAATTATTTATATAAATTATAATAATATTTTATTTAATTCTCTTATATTTTGTACTGATATTGCACTTAATCACTTTATATTTTAATTTTAGAGTCTTAAAATATGATTTACGATTTGATAGAAAAAATATATGAAGATTAAAGAAGAAGATATAAATTTTACAAGATGGAGAGACCGTGCTTAACCACAAAATAAACCATGTCCAATTGTGCAAGAACAGACCATGCCAAGGAAGCATGAAAGCAACACAACAAACACGGATCGGATAAAAAAAAATTCATTGTGTTATATGCCAGAAAATGAGCTGAAAAATGCAAGGAAGAAAATCAGCCGGAAACAAAGCAAGAAATATGTGAGGAAAACAAGTAGATAAGCTTATCGGAAACACGGGAGGATTTGATTTCGTCCAACGTCCAGCGCCAAGCTTCGAGTATATATATGCATACAAGGTTGTCAAAATTGCGATTTTATATAGAATCGTTAAGGGGTCCGTAGAATCGGAACATAGAAACGGAACGTAGAAACATAAGTTTTTATAATCTTTGTAAAATAAATTTCAAATATTGTAAATTTACTGAAATAGTCATTAAAAAAATATAATGAATGATAAAAATAAAGAAATTCAAAGACATATTGAGGCTTATGTATTGCTCTTTTTATAAAAATCCCAATAGCAATTACACTACTGTGATAAACAAAGACATATTGAAGAATTGAAAAAAGAACATGTCCCAAAAGTGAACCAGTCAATTGCTAATATAAATTCTGATAACAACCAAGAACTAGATCATAGACAAGATAAATGGCGAAGAGAATGGTATATACAAATAGAGACTATCACATGACAAATAATATGAAAATGTGTGGAAATTGACTTCAATTATCCTATAAAGACAGAATTTTAGGAAAAAATCTTGAAATTCACTTCAATTATCCTCACAAGGCTCCTTAACCCTCCTTAAAACTAAAGTATAAGACCACAAAATCCACAATTTTGGAAATTAAAGTGAAGGATGTCTTATGAGGATTATGGTTTCAAGAAGGGCTAGGTAGGAAAATATTGAAGAGGTATGGCCGTATGGGACAACAACTACCTTAACACTGAGATGTGATGGTGTAGGTGCTAGTAGGAGTAGCATGAGCTTAATGTTTTTTGCATTGTTGATTTCATCAAGTTGTGGCGATATTAAGATTCAACAAATTAAGTTCAAGCCTTCAAGGCATCATTTAGCAGCAACCAAACGAAAAAGGAATTGAGAAATGGAATCACCAAATCAAGAATCAAAACTCAAATAGAAAATACCCATAACAATAGAAAATAACAACCTCAAAATTGATAAAACTTGATTACTTGAAAGGTTGAAGTAGATGCAAACCGCAAAGGTGAACAACAGTACACTATAACTTTGTCACTATGAAGATTGGCCGTGTTGGACTACTGGTGCTGTGATGTGAACGGAGACGCGATTTGCTCGACGGCAAATTGCTGCTATATGAGAATTGAGAAAGATCGGCAATTTGAACGGAGACGTGATTTGCTGGTGCTATGATTATGAATGCCTGAATGCGAAGACTGAAGAGGCGAAGATGAGAAAAAAATTTGAAACAAAAATCGAAGGAAAGGACGAAGAGCAAAGAGCTAGAGACACAGAGTTACAGATACAGACAGTAGACACAGTCATGGTCACTTGTAGAAGAGAAGATGCTTTAGACATAAATTGAATTCACATGTTGTGACGCTGAACGGAGACACGATTTGCTTGACGACAAATTGCTACTATGTGAGAACTGAGAAAGTTTGGCAATTTGAATGGAGACGTGATTTGCTGGTGCTATGATTGTGAATGCTTGAATGCGAAGACCGAAGAGGTGAAGACAAGAAAAACATTTGAAACGAAAATCAAAGGAAAGGACAAAGAGCAAAGAGCTAGAGACTTAGAGTTACAGATACAAATAGTAGATACAGTCGTGGTCACCTGTAAAAGAGAAGACGCTCTAGATGGAAATTGAATTCACATGTTTTGACGCCGTAGGCTAGACCGAAATGGTGTTGGATTTTGCAGTATACTTAAACTCGGTTTAAACGCCATTTCACTCACGTTTTTACGTTTCCACCATCAAACTCGCTATTTTACAAACGATTTCACCTTCAAACTAATTTTACATATGACTTCACAATGAGTATGCTCACAAACTCGTAAACTCGTACAAATGTACGAGTCAACTCACGATTTTGATAACCATGTATGCATATAATGGCAAGGATAACGAGAAATCAAATCAAAACTCCATAGCAAATTAGAACAATTTGAGTCCGAGAAGATACACCGAAAAACACTAGATACATCCATATCACTGTGTCAACTCCAACATCTATATATATAGACAAAGGAGAACTACAACAAAGATAGTAAAGTAGAAGATAGGAGAATAGTTATAGTTTTAGTTTTAAAACCATAGGAAAAAATAAATTAGGAAAATAGAATTAGATGATTAAGATTAGAATAGATTTTTATATTTTTAATTTTAATGCTTTAATTTATGCTTTCTTTTATTATCATTATTTTTAAATTTAATATGTTTATGACTTAATTTCTTTTATATTCGAGTATGATAAACTCTACAACAAACATGTAATTTTTATGATTATTATTCAATGATTTATTTAGTATTCTTGTGATTTAATTATGTGTTTTTATTGTTTTCTATTTAATATTGCTAGCATGTTAGTTGAAATTTGATTTCTTATATAAAAATTGAGAGATTTTATATAAGAATAGATATAGCATAATTGAAAAGAGTTGTATGTAAACCTAGAGATAGGATGTCATAAATCTTCCGAATTAGGGTCAAACCTAATAGCGGAATTCATAAATCAAATGTAATGCAATTTTAGGAGTTTTAATTAGGAAGAGATTCCAATTAATCAATACAAAATTAGGAATTAGTATGACTTGAGAGAGTTATTAGTTCAATTTAGGAATTCTCACGATCCAAGAATAAAATAAGAATTTGAATAATAATTAATTAATTAATTAATTACATTAGTAATTCTAGAGGGATTTGATACCTGAATATATTTTCATTGATTATTGCTTTCTTTAATTTATTCGTTATTTATTTTATTTACTTGTTTATTTAATTTTTGTTGATTAGATAATTAGAAAAAAGGTAATTACTAATACTCATAATCCTTATGGGACCGACACCTGATATCTTTATCCACTATACTATAGAATTAATAGATGCACTTGCCTATTGGTCTAAAGTTATATAGTAAGAAGATCGGTATCACCTCTCCACCATAAATTTATTTTTTCCACACTATTTCCACTTCCATAACTTAAAGTTCACACTACACATAGAACACAACTCATACTTTATGCAAGAAGAAGAAAAAACTCACTTAATTTACACATTTAGAAATATTGTATGTGGCAATTGGGAGCTAGAATATAATAAAGATGCGATTAAAAAGCTAAAAATGAAGAAGAATGTTAACTATACCAAATTTTTTCATAGAATATGTCAAAATATTGGAATTGTTCCACATATAGTGGGAATTGAGATAATACATAGGTATACTATATTCCATGGGGGTAGTGCATTTTGCCTGTTGATGGCAATTAAAGATGATGATGATGTGGAAAATCTAATTGAAATAGCTAAATCCTTTAGAGAGCTTAGTATACAATAATTGTATGTTAAGATAGCAAAAAAAAATTGGGCGGGGGGGGTGGGGGGGGGGGGGGGGGGGGGGGGGGGTGGGTTTCTATCTAAACAGTAGATGTTCCAAGAAAATAAGTATACACATTCAACATGACATAGGGAAAAGATGATGATCGAGTTGTTGATATATGAAGCATATGATCTAACCCCTATGAAAGAGGTCTCGTATAATGATGAAGCTGACATAGATAGAGTAGTTATTTCAATTCTCTAATGACTAGCTACACTTGATCTCTATATGGTGTATGTGGGGGTGGAAACTATAATAGACATGGAAATGGGAATGAGTATTGAGGAGGAAAGTTCCGAAGAGGATGAAAGTTAGGGGGAAGACAAGGAGGGAATTGTGAGTAAAAGAAATAATATGGCTATAAGAGATTGTCTAATTGCACCAATGCACTCCACATAAGCATTAGATTAGCTGGTGGAAGATGAGCCCATTGATATGGTAGTTAGACATCTTGTTTGCTTTTTCAATGCTAGCAGTGATGATGGTTAGATATATTTTGAGTAGGAATACAACGCGATGTGAAGTAACTTGAGCAGCAACAAGTAATTAAATACGGGTATAAGATTCAACACAAAGGAAAATCTTATTCAAGTTGTTAAAGCATATTATGTGAAGAACCACTATAACTTCAATGTTAATGGAACTAATAAGACACTGTGGTCAGTTTATTATTTTAAAAGGAAAGATAGTTGTAAGTGGAGACTTTAGGCCTATAAGAAGAAGTTAGAGGGGTTGTTTGTAGTTACCAAATTTGAAAGACCACATATATGCATTAATTTAATGATAAGTCAAGATTACCTATAATTAGATTGTAATCTTCCGGCCGATTTTTGAATTTTATTAGGGATAATCTCGACAAGAGGGTTGTTGAGCTCACCTCTATTGTTGAATAGGAATTTGATTGTAAGATATCTAGGAAAAGTTTCTAGGAGGGTAAGAAAAGGGCAATTGAGATATATGTATGGGGAATTGAATTTTTTTTTTTTTTTTTATAATGAGCTTCTTAAGGTATTGAATGCAACCAAAAAAAAAAAAAAAAAATACTTATCTTGGAACACAAATTGATTAGGGGTGGAGTTCAAATACCCTTGGGAGTCCATCTTAAAATGGGTTTTATGGGCGTTCGAGGCCTTACGTAGCAACATTCAAATTTTGTAGACCCGTCGTGATTATTGATGGTAGTTTTGTATGGCATATACACTAATAACTCATTGATTGCTTTTAGCATTGATGGAAACAACCACATATTCCCCATTAGCATTTGCCCTCATAGATAAGGAGTTGGTTGAAATATGGGAAACTTAGGTGGAAAAGATATTGCATGAAAATGGATATTAGGGAACATCTAAAAAGAATCACATGTGGACTTTGTTGAAGGGAATGGTACAATAGAATAACGTATCTACGTAGAAATGAGAATGATAACTAGCAGATTATTAGATGCATAAAAAATGTTTCGTTAGCTTAGCCTTACACATATATATCATTGAACCATTTGTCGTATAATACTAATAGTTTTGGTGTTCCAGTTATGCAAATTAGATAAAGCCTAGACCTTTTAATCCATCCATTTCAACTCAGTAGAATAGGCATCGTTTGTAGGTCATTTAGGATAGGGAGGTAAGACATGCGCTGTTGTTTAAATGGATGACTTTATGTTATATTTTTTCTGCTAATATGTTTTACTTGTTTACTTTCAAGGCCAATCTTGGTTTATCATTTGGTGTCATAAGTTATCATTTCTGCATGATGAGAACATGATTTCACTAGATTTGCGCATGGAGCCATATATACAATTGTTAGGTTTCTTAAAAGTGAGTCGCTTGCCTTTTATACAGCTTGATTAACACATGATCACTGCCCTCATTAAGACGTGAAGGCTAGAGACTCAGACATTTCACATGGCTACTTGAGAGGCTACTATTACTCTTTAGGACATAAAGGTACAATTAGGCCTTGTAGTTGATAGTTAGGTAGTCATAGGGACTAGTCCTTTGATTGGGTTACCATGTGTGAGAGATTGCTTGGGGTAAGATAGAGGTCAGATAGTAGGGGTAGCCATATTAGTTTGATGTGGTTTCACAATAAGTTTTTGATCCCGCCAACAAATATTAATCTTGAACGGGTTACACACTATACGTGTACTTACATCCCTGTAACTAATTGGAGGATTGATCTTCGTTGATAAATTGAGCTCCTTTATTCATATTATTTTCTGCCATTGTTAGAGCACTTTAATATCATAAACAAGTATAGCTAGAGGTCTGCTTATTTAACTTAGTTATACCATTAGTTGTCTCTTGTGTTCACCTTGTCAATTCATGAGATGCGATGCGTAGCGATCCCTCTTTAGTTTTAGGCATGAGATAAATTCCCACACATAACACCCTTGATCTGACATGGTTTTGTTGCAGATTTTAGATTGCCTTTGGTCACTCGATTGAGGAAGAGCCTAGAGATCAGGCATCACTCGACACATGTTATTGTTGTCCATTGGGATGCGCTAGATAGGTAAACTACTAATCGGGTATTTCTTCAACAGTTTTTAGTTTTCCATTTGATTACATGCATCATTACGTCTAACTCTCACTTAATACCTTCAGGTTGAGTAAGAGCCACACCTAGAGAATCTGATTCACATCCCACCCTTCTTTTACAAAGTAGGGAAACGCATTTAGATTGCTTAGGTGTAGAGTAGGGAGACACATTTGAATTACTCAAGTGCCACTTATTTATTTTCATATAATGGAGTGGCATTTTCCAAACTGTGTTGCTCGGTAGTTTAGGGGTTTCTAACAAATCCCATAAGATGTTAACACATAGCCCAAGCTCCATCAGATCAATAGAATGAGCGGTTGGATTGGCTAGTTTATATAGAGGGTCCTCTTAGGGTCAAGTAAAGGTACATGAGATGGTTTGAATGTATCATCTGTTGGTATTTAGGCCATTCAAGAGCTACTCTTGGACATTTGATAAGTAAAGTGCCAATACTAATTGGGTGATGTATTGTATAGTTTATACTAACTCATTTTACAGTATTTTCTTTGTGTAAGTCGATACCTTCCAATGGATTTGCTTATTGCCTAATCATGGTCTTCAATTTCTATAGGACAATGGGGGTGGGGGTGGTGTTGATGTTATACTCATAGGCTCACCAAGATCAAAGCCTAGAGATTGAGGTAAAAGCTTAGCATGTTGACAATCAATAACAATAGTAGTCGCCTCCCACACGTCGTGGGACTAGAGGACTTAGATGACCCCGTAACAAGGCTTAGCCACAAGAATATGCAACACTTGTCCAATAGCTCCCAATCAATGGGATAGTCGACAGCTTAGCACTATTACCTAGCACTAATGTTACACAATATCATCACTCCATTAGTGGTCCCTTCCTTATAACACCTACTTCGCACAAGAGATGCCCTAGTAAACAGATAATGGTAGAGGGTTAAACTTCATAACCTACTATAGAGTGGAGTTTAGTACCTCCTTGTGACTTTGAAGATGCCTCTCAACACCATCTAATACAAGAGTCATAGGCTCTTACTACTTGAGATCCAAAGCTAGTTAGATAGCACACCTTTGCATTTTCGTGGTTTGCATGACATTTCGATAGGAGAAGGAACTAGAGATGATAGCCTAGTATTGTATATTATTTTGTATGTAAAATTTTCATTAACATTTGAGACTATTGTATATATAAGTTCTTTAAGTTTTTTGGTTGTTCTTCCATTCAATGTTAGGTACTTGGTTCTTATTGTGCTTTAGCATTTTACATATGTTTTCTCCTTAAATATATAGCTTCTTTTGGAATATACACTTTTTAATGGAGCTTAGGGTTCACAAATGAAATGATTGTAATTTTGGGTCTTAGCATGAATGATTTTTTCTAGTTTCAATTGCAAATAGAAGGATTTTTGATTGGGTAAGTTGAAAGAAGGATTTTTTGGTCTACCTTCATTTTGTAATTTTTACTGTATAGTAATTATCAATAACATATTAATAACTCAATCAAAATGAAATTATCTCAAAGTAAACAAAAAAAAATGTTTATAGTGCTTAATATCTTTAGTTTGATCTGTATTTGTCTTAATTCCACCCTTTATTTGAGTAGTTTTTCTTAGTGAAATTATTTGAGGGGTTGTAGTTGATGACACACACGGGTTATGTGCCTTCAGTTAGATCAAATTTAGCTCAATTGAAAGAGCATTTTAAGTATTTGCCTTCACCACCTATTTTGATAATATGTTCCCTAAGTGTTCTTTTTTAAGTTTAATTTTTAAAAAACCCTATTTAAATGAATTCCTCCATGTTCTAATCCCTTTATTGGATCTTTCTTTTTAACTCAGAAAAGGCATACTCTCTTGCCTTTGATCACTCACTACTTTAGTTATGACTTATCTCTTTATTTATTATTATTATTATATATTTTTTTCTCATTTTAATACTTAAAATTAAAAAAATGAACCAAAATAAGATCTCTATTATTGTCTGTTATAAATGTCAATAAAAACCATGTCCTAAAACAAAAAGGAAAAAAAAAGTCCTAAAATTAAAAATAAAAAATAAAAGTCTTGAAATGAAAAAGCATAAAAAACTTAGTTCCTTCTTTTATTCTTTATATTATTCATTTTACAAAAAATATATATATTTTCATTTTAGATCTAACTTTAACATATTAGTAATAAGAGTGATGGACCCTATTTTGATTCATTTTTAAAAATCCAAGTCTTGACATGAAAAAAGTAAATTAAAATATGGATTTTAAAACAAAAATATAAGGAAAACTTTCGTAGTTTAGTGTATTATCCCCTTTAAGTTTTTTTTTTTTTTTTTTAATATCGTGTGCATTTTAAACAAGTTGGCCAAGTCATAGTTAGACTAATTAGGCCACGTTAAGGGTATGTCCATCCAACCTCTATGAAGGTTAACTTAATCCATAATTAGTTATAACTAAACTCAAATGAACCAATTGAGCTAGTTCAGGTTTAGCTATGTTAGTAAATATAAGAAGCAAGGGTCCACACGTCCCTAACATTTTGGCTATTACTTTTTTTTTTTTTCACTAATCATACTAGTCCTATTTTAATCCCTTCATTTGAATTTTTCTTTTGAACTTATAAAAAGTTGTACTCTCTCCCCTTTTATCGCTCATTATTTTAATTATAACTTTTCTCTTTTTCATTGATATCTTCACTAAAATTTCTTCATGAAAACAAAGTTTTGTGTATTTTCAAGCTTTGTCATTATTTTTATTAAAACAAAAGTTCTCCTTATGCAATCGTCCTCATTATGAGGTTCAATTTTGTGAGAATGAAAGTTACAAATTTTTTTACTTCTTATTTTTCTTGCGGCTGGATAACTTTAGTTTTTAATTTGATTCTTCGAAAACATTTTTTTATAATTGCATGTATTCGATCTAGTGGACCCGATTGAGTCAACTCGACCGTCCAAGTCATACCTAATTAATATTCATTTGGCTTATAATAAAGGATTGGTTTATTCCGATAACTGATTCCGATTGAACTAAATTGAAAAGATCTAATAAATTTAGATTGCACCCTGTTGACATATATATTAAGGTAAAAATCTATATTTTTAACCTAAACCTAAAGAAATTAAAATATCTCTATAAAGTAAGAAACCTATTTTTAGCTTATTGGTTATTAATAATAGTTTCTATGGAAAACTCAATATGATGGGTCCTCACATGGTAGCAAACTTATATACCAAGAATTAGGTCTACCAAAATATTTTTCCAAAAATACTAGAAAGTGAAAGGTGATAATATAGATTAATTAAAGTAGTATAGTGTAATGTAAAGTATAAATTACTAACCAATAACGTATCAATTATTACAAAAGAAAATCGATGAAAACCCAAGGATTCCAAGCTTAGGAAGATGTGCAAACTATCATGCAGAATGGCGTAAGGCGTCATCCGTTAAATACGATTTCTTGCAAATAGCCATTTCTCCAAGAAAGACTATATGATCATATCGAAGAAACTGGATGCAACTTGTCCAATAAAATAGGTATATATATTCTTTTGTTATATGATACCTACGTTACATAGTCGAATCTCTAGTTGTATTGCAAAATAATGTTCCTCAATTATACCGCAGGAAACGTAACTTCGACAATGACTTGCATTTATGAAATGTGCCGAAACGACGATGTATGTTTTGCCCTATCCCTCAAGGGTTACACGAAAATATAACCTTAAAGTCCAATTGGATGAGCTTTTTTCTAATATTTTATAAGACTTGTACCACAATAACTGGCTACAAATTTAGTAGTTACCTTGCATATACGATGTATTCTCTACAAAGTCAACCCTGTTTTTCGACTACAATAGTACCGCCAGGTTCAATCGGTGAAAGGAGATCCCTTATTGCCATGGTTGCAATCAATTGAATCTGTTGACAAAAATTAGACAAGTTTAGATATACAATTTTGAATTTAAGTTCTGTTTAATTTAAACTTAATCTATATTTAAGTTTTGTTTGAATTAACTTAATTATAGGCATGAATATCATGAAGTTAAACCTCGAGTTAATGAACTTTTCAAATAGTCCGAGCTCAACCTTGACTCAACTTTGTTGAGCTAAAATAATATAATTCATAGATAGATTTGATTCATTTATATCTTTATAAGAAGACATATAAGCAAATATTAATTAAGTCATCTTGTATTGTCTTAACATATTTCAACAAATTCAAATATTAATTAAGTTACTTTTTGATTTATGGACCATTATTTCTTTTTTAGCCCATTAACAATAGTTAAATCTTCCTAAGATTACAAGGAGAATTTTGTTTGCAAATATGTATTTTTATAAACAATCATTTTCTATCTTACGGCACTCGACATTCTAAAAACGACAATAAATATTGAACTCCTGTTAATTATTTAGCAAATGAAAGGAGATATAAATAACTTTTCTTAACATACAAAAATAAGTGTATTAATTTGTGAAAATCAAAAGTAGTTACCGCCAATTCTACTGATTTAATTGATTTGTTAACTTAATACATGTGATTTGCAGAAATTCAATGGACAATCTACACAGCTTAGACCGACTTAAATAAATAATCTTTATATGGTAGCTTGAAGACACTTCGTTGTCACAGTTCTCTTGATATGAAAATTATATTAAAATGCTTTCTATCTTAGATGTTTTCTCCATTTAGCCATTTAGGTTTTGCGAATTAATCACTTATTAGAGAGGGGGAGAAAAAAATGCACATAAGCAACACCTTCGACGTTTCGACATTGACATCCTAGGACCATGTCATGAATCGACCTTCTCACAACACGGAAATGGCAACGCATGAAATTAAATAACAAGGTGTTATCCTTTATAATCCTTCCAGGGTTACATGAGAAGCCATATAAATATCAAGGCCATGTTTGAAAATTTGTATAGGTGTTTGGATAAAATATTTTTGTTAAGAGAGTAAGCAATTTCATGGTTTCGTTTATAGACAAGTTGTATCATACATGGGCGTCTGCATCTTGAAATTCTAAAATGTGAATAGAGCATCATCAATCCACTTAAATTACTCGTATATCCACCGGTTCATATTAGGGTTATCATACATCCGGGTTTAAAAGTATCATAACAAATCAAATACCCCAACTCCATACATGATCAGTATTTTTGTTGTGCCGTTGACGGGTCATCTTATAATTGAATCTGTGCCGAGATATCCAAACTTAAATCAACTTTAAATGCTCAGGTCGTACTAAAAATCACCAGCTCTCGTTTTATCCTACATGCATGAGTACACCTTCGAATAAAATATATCCGAAAATCTGATGTCTGAAATGTCATTCTTTCTATTCCATAACTTTGAGGTGGAACAAGACGGCATGCTATAAAATCATATTCTAATTACATATAGAAGAAAAATTCAGACATATTATTAGTTTTGCATATCATATTTATAATCAATCGCTTGTCATCTTATCTTGTCATAAGAGCATTTTTTAACGAAAAATATTTTGGGATGACTAAAGGCGGAGAGTTTTTTAAGCCACTAGGTTGCACACGTAACATATTCTGACTTTTAAGAGGAAACTTAGGGACCTTTACATACCATATCATACGAGTGGGAATCATATATTCTGTATGTAAAGTTATTTTGATGACTTCTGGAAATCAGATGATCAGATGCGTCATCTACAAAGCTTATATAATAATCTTTCCCATTTCGAAATTTAGTGGCGACATCATTCAAGATTTTATTAGTAAGGAGTGGATGGCAAATTATAAATAATTCTAAGAAGGGAAAAACAATGAGAGTGAAAACTGTAAAAATATTAATATCTTTTATAATTTTTCTTACAATTATTATAAATAATTTATCTATAAAGATATGTTTTAGTGATTGAATCCTCTCTATGAGGTAAAAGTAGTCGTTGCACACGAGTATAAACTTGCTGCATTTGATTTATCCAAACACCTACCCACCAAATAAGAAAAGAATTACAATTATTGATGGAGTTTGGAGGGTAGTAATGGAATCCATCCACGGGGAACTTTTTCATATACCCCGCCCCACCCCCACCTACATAACTTTCAACGCCTCATGTATCACACCAACCAGTCTAGGCGTATCGTATCGACTGAATTTTGGAAAGAGATTCGAATATTAGCAAATTATTACTATATATGCAAAAGATGTTTGGTGGGTGATGCACATTGCACATGGGCGTGCATCATTCAATTCGACTAAGAAATTAATTTCTTTAAGAGTATGTATTACAATTGCCGCGTCATTGCATATTATTATGTTAAAAAAAAAAAGTACATAAACAACCTATAGGCTATAAACAATTAGCTTGACTTTATTTTTCTAATGAATAACCCGACGTCCTTTTCGATCTCGGCCGCTGCTGCTGAGTGACGATTATAACCAATTGATGACCTACATTATTAAAGTCGTGATTTACTTTGAAGTAGGCTAAAATTAGTGTAGCATGATTCGATTCGATATAAATTGTCCTTTCAGATCAAATAAGATGCATATTATCATTCAAGGTTTTAAACTACAGTTATACTTCGATGCAGTTTTGGCTCATGGTTGGAATTGTAATGGTAAGATTAATCGAAAAGTTTAAAAATCTATTGATATGCAAAACTATTATGATTCATTTTTTTTTTTTTAAATTTGATTGTTATGATTTTTATTGTTCTTGGCATCTGAAAAAACTTCACCAATATTACCCAAGATATGAAGTTCTAAACTCTGTGATACAAGAAACCGTGAATTAACATATGTGGAAGTCTAAATCAAACAAAAATCATGCAAAAATATGAAGTCTTTTAGTCGTATTTTGAGTGGAATATCTGGCTAATGGATAAAGATCTGATACAAGTGTTAGTACTTCCGAAAATGGATAAATATGAAGCCTTTTAGTCGTCTTTTAGTGAGCTAGGCTTTGTTCGGTTTGCCCCATTCGAATGGAACTGCAAATTGATATATATACCTAATACAAATCGAAGCGGACGTATTATAAGAACGAATTTCCGATTTAATTCCGTTTGGTTTAATTTGGTTTCCGGTTTAGTTGATTTTTTTTTTCCCTATTCCTATCTAAAATAATCTTAAAAATAATTTAAAGTCAAGGAAATTTTATCAATTTTCACATAAAGGGCATGTAGAATAATTTACGATTTAAGGCAAATGCAATTGGGGAAGGTCAGGTTAAGAGAGCGTTGACCTCCTAACACAAAATGGCCTGACCTCTCTTTTTAACTATTCCAAAAGTTTCAAATCTAAAGAGGGGAAAGGAGCACAAAGGAAAATCTAGGATACAAGATGAGTATACCTAATCGATTAATATATCAAGAAAAAATGGATTGACTAAACTTTGATAATGTCACGTTTTGACCAAGAGGAAAAGGTCAAGAAAATCAACAAGGAGAGCATCAATCTTATATTGAAGAATGGTAACCACTTATGCACCAATTTTGATTTATTAAATTTCAATTTGTGCTTTTTTTTTTTTTTTTGGGTTAAGGTTGTTAAAATGAATGGAGTTTGTAGTTGAGCGGTTAAATGGGTTTTGAGTTGAAGTTATGGAATAATAGGTTGGATAAATGTACTTGTAAGTAAAAAGAACGTTAGAAGTATGGTGTTGAATGAATTGATTTGAAAGATCAAAATGAACAAGGGTTTTAAAGTTCTAATGAGATGACATATTTGAATATAAAATAAAAAGGATGAGTTTATGTTTCGATGTAGCCTAGTTTGGTTGAACTAGTTTAGATGGTCGAATTTGAAAATTCTAGGATGCATAGACGATTGAAGTATTAGTTCAATCAAATAACATTACCCATAGTTAAGTCTAAGAGGGCTTTAAAAGTTCTCTTAATTGAATCATGAGAATATCTAACTAAGCTATGTTAGAGGTGGATTTTATTTTATTTTATTTTTCGTTGGAAAGTTTAGTTTATCAGACTTAAGAAAAATCAACACAAACTAAAATGGTTTTGACTGTTTAAGGTTCTAATGATGAACGTATGACCTAATTAGGTAAACGGTCAATTGAAACCTTTCTTTTGAGTATTTCAAGACCTTAAATTCCAACGGTAGTTCTGCTTAACTGTGTGATCAAGCTTTCACTCTAGTTTAAGGTAAAGATATTTGTTGGAGCATTAGAGGTAAGCAATTGACCCCATGATTCCTTTCCTCGGTTGATTGTTTGATTGCATCATTTATACTTTATTATTAGATTTAATGTTATATTTGATACTTGAACTTTACTTGTTTTTGCAATTAACTATTTGAAGTTTCAAAGTATCAATTTATTACCTAAACTTTGCTTATTATTATAATTAACTACCTAAACTTTACCCATTTTTATAATTAACTATCTAAACATTGCTAATTTTTATAATTAATTCCACTGTTCAAGTACTATAAATGATCATGAAAAGTTTATAGATAGTAAATTAATACTTTTAAACTTCAAGTAGTTAATTATAAAAACAAATAAAATTTAGGTATTAAATATGCCATATATCCTCATTATTATAATCCTTATAATTACTATGCATACTAGTTAACCTAATTGTGATTGGCCTAAGAGAATATGTTGTTTACTATGTGATTATTAGATTACTTGATGCGAAATGACTTTGTGCATACATAGTTCGTGGAGCAAGCTTAGTTGCCATTTGTAATAGGCTAAAATGTTAAAAGTTTGCAATCAATTAATGTTAGAGGATAGGTTGCGAAACATGCCTAATGTAGAGGAGGATACAATTGTGGAATAATTACTTGTGATCATTTAAATGGATTGAATAGTTAAAGAGAAATAGTTAAGGTAGGAAGTTTTAACACCAAGGCTCTTAAAGAACAGATAAGCCATAGGATGAGCTATCTATGACTATCATGGGATAGAAATTGTGGGAGAAGTAATAATTCCAAATGCTTATCACTAGATTTTAGACAAGATACAAGGACATGGCCCAACCTACTAATGGCTAGATCAAGTCATGAAATCCATACAAAGCAGCTATTGTATATTAAGTGAGGATTAATTAGAATAACTTGTTAATTGGATTGCTTGATGAATGTTGACTACATTAGTGCATGTTTACATTACTATGACTTATGCATATTGTGTGCTTGATGGTCATTTGGTTTTGAGTTAAGTCTAGCAATTGTAAATTTTGGATAATGATAATTTTTATTTAGAGGTGTACGGGCTTGATTATGGATTTGAAGTGTGTGACTATTTTTAGGAAGATACTAAGTGGTGTTTTGTTGGTGATGATAATGGAGGGAAAGGCATGCAAGATTGCCTTGGGAATCTATCTTTCTTTCTTTCTTCTGATTTTTATTGTGAAACCATAAACGTCTTTAAATTTTCTTTTTCTTAATGCTTTTTGAGTTACTTATGTTTTTTTAGGCTCTAAATTTCAATGAAGCTATGATAGCTTTACTTGCTACCCATTTGCTTAATGATTGCATTTATTTGAGATGAATACAAGGGCAATGGATATGTAAATAAGTGAGTTTTCATGGTCCAATAGGCTGTGTGAAGAGTTGTCAGGGAGTTTAATAATGCAACATAATCTTTATTGGGATACCAAATCATCATGGCTTACTAGTTTTGTTTTTAACGGATGAATAAGATTTGATTGGGTTACATACTTAAATATTATAATTTTTTAAAAATTACATAAAGATTGTACCTATAAAAATTATTACTAAAATAGGTTGTAAAGTCGCGGGTCATATATGCACCTTTAGTGATGCTGGACATTTTTACGTTGAAGACGCAGACCTGGTCCGCACCTTCAGCACAATTTGTACTGAAGATGCAGACCTCGTTCGCACCTTTAGTACTCATCCGCACCTTCAGTACAATATAATTTTTTTTTCAATCCTATGGAATCTTATCCTGCAAACCTAATACTATAAACCTATAAAAAAAACTACAAACCTATAAAATTATTACAAAAATATGTCTGCAAACTTATAAAAGTAATACAGTAAATTTACATAATAATATACAGGAAAAAATTTGCATCGACAATTTCTGATATAAATACAAATCTTCTTCACATGGTAAGACTTCATTGCTTGAATGGCATTAGCTTTCGTCCTGAATCTCATGCCCTTATAGAAATTGTCACTATTGCTCGAACCACTATAAAGATTAGTTTGTTCCTGCTTGAAATAAATGTAACTAATATTATCCCCATAATTGTAATACAGAATAGGATCTCTAACTGGCATGGTTGGTGGTTTAACCTGCTCTACTTGATATATACGATTGGAGACTCTTCTTTCGGTACTTTATCTCACTCTCCTCATTTTCCTCATTGGAACTCTTCTCATTATCGCTACTCTCCTGTTCAACACCTATTCCACCATTAGTGTCACTTGCAGCCTTCGCTCCTACATAAACCATGTATGGATCCCGTGTGTCTAGTTGTTGTGATACTCAAGTAACTGCTTTATCTATTCCGTCCTTATCATTCATTTCCATCGGGGCTAGAATTGAGGGTTGAAATGTCGATGGCTCTGACTACATTTCTCCAATGTCATGTGACAAATGTGGTTGACTGCTTGCATCGAATGTCTGCCTTACTAAGGGGCTTACTAAATTGTCAAAAATTCTGATGAATAATTGTTGTATGCTATGATTTCCATATGATTCAGCCATTTCAATAAAATTTTTAACATCTTCATCGTCTTTGATTGCCATCAACACATAACATGTATTACCCCCATGGAACATAAGATGCTTGTGAATTATCTCAACCCCCACTTCGGTTGGATCAATTCCAGTGCTGCGACATATTCTATATAAAAATTCATTATAGTTGATATTTTTCTTCATTTTCAACTTCTTTATCAGATCTCTGTCATACTTCGGCCCTCAATTATTAGCTATAATATTTCCAAATGCACAGATTATCAACTTTATGTAATCGACCATTTTTTCTCTATCCATAATATATATAAATTATAAGTTTTTAAATAAATATAACAATTTCCAATAACAACATTCTAAAAATTTCAAAAAAAAAAAAAATTCCACAACATGTCAAATATTAACTTTTTTTCTTATTATTGCTAAACAATTTTTTTTTCTAAAAATTTGTCAAAAGTTATTTTTTAATAACATTTTCACTGCTAAAAATTCTAATTATTTTTGTATCATTTTACAACATTATAAAAATTATTTTACATTCGAAATATTATAAATTTTCATCAAAATAATTTTTTTTATTTTCAATAATATTTATGCAAAAAAATTCCTGTAATTTTTCATTTTCATTTTAATTTTAATTTTCCTTCGATTATTTCCAAAATTTTTTTTTCTAAATATTTGTTAGAAATTAATTTTTAATTATATTTTTCCACTAAACTTTTCAAAAAAAATTGTATAATATTACAATAATTATTTCACATTCTATAAATTTCACATCCTTTACCACAACAAATCCTTATTCTAATATAAAAATTAATATTACATGTTATGCATTACAACATCTATATATATCATATTTAATAAATTATAATCTAACAATACCGAGTAATATTTTTTATAAAATATACAATTATACTAATATTTTTCTAAAATCTTACATAAAATACAAACACAAATAAAACCTTCAACACAGATAAAAAAACTTCATTTTTTCTAAAAAAAAAATCACAATTGATTAGCTGCTCAGAAATACTTAAACATGGGGAAAACCTTTCTTTCCTATGCAAAATCACTTTTTCTTCTTCCTCTTTCTTGCGTGCGAGCGAGAGAAAAACTAGATCTGGGTAAGTAGGTATTTTCTGTGTGTTGTGTGTTTCTATGTGTTTTTCACTTCTACTGTATTTATAGTTTTTAGTTTCAGTACTGTTATCACGTGTTTATAAATTAACGATAAGCGTAAATGAAATAAAAAATTGGATGGTGGGGTTGGATTGTATTTTGTACTAAAGGCACAGACCAGGTCTATGCCTTCAAGATAAAAATTTTTAGTATTACTAAAGGTGTATATATGATTCACGACTTCACAACCTATTTTAATAATAATTTTTATGGGTATAATATTTATATATATATTTTTTAAATCATAATATTTAAGTATGTAACCGATTTGATTCCTTTCTATTAAAAAATATGATAAGTGATAATTGGCTAAAAAAATCATTATCAGCATGAGCTTTCATCCAAATTTATTTTTAATATGCAATGCAAATCTAAAAGAGGAAGATTATATGACTTCATTATTTGGAAATGAACCTCACAATTTTCATCTTCATAATTTTTCTCAATTTACAAATTAATAATTAAGACTATTTAAAAATCTGAATAATTTTATAATATCATTATAGTATCATTTAAAATCTTATAATTTTAACCATTACAGGAAAAAAAATTTGAGAGAAGCTAGAGATCCGAACCTCCGATAATCTAGTACATCTTGGGAAAGCACTTATTAGATAACTATCTCCATTTGTTGTCGGTCATTTAAGGCCAACATGAAACGTTAACTGATTTCACAAGAGGGAAAAAGTTATCCAGATGCGCTTTTTCTTCTTTTTTTTTTTCTTTTAAATTATAAATACACCCCTTCGTATTTTTTAGGTATATTTAATCCCTTATTTTTAAAACTATACATTAAATTTCTAAATCTTCAAAAGAAATTAGTTTTTCGTCTCTTAATGATAATTTTGTCCCTTTAAAATAATTTAAAAAATTACCTCACTTTTTTATTATTTTATCCGAAATGGTAAAATGGGATGCAGATAATAAACTATCTGTAAAATGGTAAAACTATCAATAAAGTTTGCAGTTATGTTTTAACTTTTTCCAAACCGGAGTAGCCCATCCCATCCTCTTTAAGAATGAGGTAATGAGTTAGAAAAACAGAACGGATAAAAACAGTATATATATCAACTTTCACTTTTTTATAATTTGTTTACATTTTAATATCTCCACGTCAATGTAACTTGAGTTGGTGAATTTTGTCTCTGTCAAACATGAAATTAACGGATGTTTGTCTTTAATAAAAAAAAAAACCTGTTGACTTTTTTTTTTTTCTTGGGAAAACAAAAATTATTGAAAAATCAGTAAAAAGTTTTAAAAATATATGAAAGAGAAATCCTAACCACTCATTAATCTATAAAATAATTACTTTTATTCTTCTTAATATTTTTTTTGAAAGAAAAAAGTTATCTTTATACCAGAAATTTTAACTATACAAAACTCTTATATATAATATCTAATATTAGCAAATTTTATGTTTTTTCAAATCTCATGACATATATTTTCTTTCAAAAATAATATCTATTATGTGTTATAGGATTTTCTAGATCAAAGAAAATTTTAAAATGACCATAACTTATAAATTAGGTATCATTGACTTTGAAAGTCGAATATTTCCGACTCATTGAAAATTGATCATGACTAAAAATTAAATTAACTAAATTGAATAAACAAAGCAAACGAAGTAAATGAAAAAGCAAAGGAAAAGAGAGAGAGAGAGAGAATAAACAAATGAAAAGGAACCAAAGAAAGCGGACCAATGGCAATCTTTCAATGAGAGTACCCATTACTCTTGTGGCTGGACAATTTGGAAAATAAGAAATTCGATAAGGAAATCTAAAAGTTCCTCATTCCGAGAATTCTCCACACGCTTCCCTCTCCAAGACGAGGGAAATACCTCAAAAGAAATATTCTACAAAATTTTAATTTTATTATAAATGGATGGATGGACTATTTACAATTACATCATGGCTATTTTTTTATACTATTAAGCAAAACTATTAAAATGTGATTAAATCTAATTACTAGTATAAAAAAAAAACTAATATCCAACTTATATCTAGCAACTAATGTGAAAATTAAAGAACTAAAATAATAACCTATTATTTTCTTTTAATATTTTGGGTCATAATAGTATTCAAAGTTATTATCAAGTGTTAAATAAGAAAATTTTCACCTTGCCATACATCTATTTTTTTCCTAAAATATAATTAACATTGGATAGCTAAAAATACCCTTCTAAAAATACCTGCACGACTATGTAGGTTCTTATCTTGTCTTATCCCTAGGGAACCAGCTTATCCAAAAAGAAAATTTTTAAATGTAAAAGAATCCCAAGTTTTTTTATGTTCCAGTTTTCTTTCAAGATGTTTGTCTTATCAATCAAGTTGGCCGTTGGTGTTCTTAAGTTTTTCCAAACAAGAGGAATAACCCATTATCAATTAAAAAAAAAAAAACTAATGAAAATGGAGAATATTATCTATAAAGGGTTGAAATTATTACATAAATATATTGGTTTAAACTCATTAATTATTTGGTTTGATTTATTGGGCTAGGTAATAGGGCTCAATGAATTTGGTCCAATTATTATGATAACTAAGAGAGAATTAGTTTGGTAAGCTTGAAATAGGAATTGTTGATTTGGTAGTCTGCATCCAACCTTTCTCAAGTAATCTCATGCACTTATAAGAAAGGTTACCGGCCTTAGGCTTATAGCAAACTCATTAGGATAACCTTAACATGAGCAAACTCTATCTTGTCCGTTGATCACTAAAGTAATATGACAGATGCCATTAGATCTAAGAATCTATAAATACTTAGTCATTTCTTCTAATTAAAAAAGACAAGAAGAGATTAGAGAAACGATGTTCCACCAAGAATTCTTTGCTCTCGAAGATCAAATAAGAGTTCAGGTGAAAAACGTTCTCCATTGCTGAAGAACTGCATGGTGGATGCTTGAGGTTCCCTTAACTTCCTTATCTGTCACTTATACATTCGAGATTCTTGAGATTTTTTGTTCCTCCTTCTTGCTACTCTCTCTCTAATCATCCCATCATGTGCCATCTTTACATCACTTCTTTGAAGTCACGTGCAGTGTAGTACTTCCATAATACTCATATGACTACTCTTGCATAAATCCCCTATCTCCATTATCTATGTTCAAACTTTAATAATATTCGAATTCATTATACAAGGAGTTGGTGATTTTCCCACCTATAAACATTGAGAAAAACTACAAGATTTTTTAATGTTTCTTAAAGTTATAGAAGAACTTCTATTCATCATGTTACTCTTCCATCTCATTACAATCCCATTAACTTATAAAGCAGTCTTTGTAACATTTAGTCATGTGTAATCTTTGATAAATATTAAAAAAATGTAACAATCCCATAACTTTAATATCCTAAGTATTGAAGATTTACTTAAATCATAAATAGTTATTAGTAATGATTTATATGGTTAAAGTATCAATATCTGGCTAAACATGTTTTGAACCAAGTGGGTAAAAGTTTATTAACTATCTGTTGACATACCTACAATAATATTACAACCACTTAATTAAGAAAATGAGATAGAGAAGAAGGAGAAGAAAATGAAAAGATAAAATCATAGATAGTTTATTAACTATCTAGCTAAACATGTTTCTTAAAGTGAATTGTTTCGAGTTTTTGCATCATTGACTTAGTCAATGCTTCAACTTTCAACTATCAATTAGTTCTACAAAACTATAGGTTTTTAGTTTTATACTAAGAAACTAGTTTTCTAGTCCATTTTGTAATGTGTATGCCGATGGGCACATAATTTGGTGGGGGAGGGACCTAAATCAAAATGTCTAATTAAGAAATAAATAGCACGTTGCTACTTTGGTTTTTCTTTATTATGTATGCTATGCCATAAGATGAGCATGTTATGCGAGAAGTAGATGAGTTTTCCCCTTGTAAGTAAACCATTTTTTTAAAAATAGAATTGCACTGAAATTAATTTGTATAATACCACTATAAAATCGTAGTTTTTTAACTATATATTTTTTTTATATATGATTTGTAAAGAAATCATTATTTATAACTAAGATTTTTTAATATGTGAATTCTGAAAAAAAAAAAATCGTAACTTCTATCTATGGTTTTATCTTTTCATTTTCTTTCTCCTTCTTTTCTGTCTTTTTTTTTTTTTTTTCATTTTTTTCTCTTTTTCTCTCTTTTTCCCTCTCTCTCTCTCTCATAGTAAAAACAAAAAATAATAAATGTATTCATTATAAATCTTAGCAAAAAAAAAACATATTTATTATAAATGTTATAAAAACAAAAAATAATGAATGCATCTGTTATAAATCCTATAAAAAATAAATAATACATTTATTATAACTGCCCAAGATCTCTTTCTCTCTCTCTTTTTCTCTTTCATTATTATTGGTATTGGCTACTGTATATAAATCATAACTTTATCATACAATTCATTAAAAAAAACACACACACAAACACATATTTATAAATTGCAGGTTTTAAGTGTGATTTTTTTTTTTCAATTTAAAATATTTTTTAGATACAAAGTTACTACGATATTTAACAAAATATTTTATCAAAAATTAGATTTTAAAAACAAATTTATCACTAAAGGCAAATTCACCTATTTTTCGCTGTGCTCTATCCAGAATGTCTGATTGAGAATTATTCATAGTTTGATGATGAATCTGGACCGTGGGGTTTAGCTGGATAGACAGTATCCACGTGGTTTTGGTACAAGCCCTTTTTGGATTATTGTGATGTATGATTGTAGGAATCTATTATATAAATGGATGTGAACATTCACCGTCTTGTTATGAACATAAGAAGCTGTTCACTGTCTTGTTATGAAAATAAGAAGCTTGAGGAGTACTTGTTGGTGCTTTTATTAGCTAATTTGAATAGCAATTGGCCAGGGAAAAGAAAAGGAAAATGACACCTACAAACTACACCAAATTCACTATTTTAAAAGTACGTATTGGAACAATAAAAAAGAACCGTCCCAAAAAGTCATAAGTTAAAACATTTAAGGGCAAAAAGGAAAAATTAACGTGAACGAATACTTATTTGAATGTATCAGTTTTATGACTTTTTATATTCTCAATATTAAAAATGAAATATTTATTATACTTAAATGGTATAAATATTAATCTCTTAGGGAGATAAATCAAGTTGGAATTTCTTATTTTTAGTTATAATCATAAATATATATATATATATATATTCATTACATTTTAAACCATAGAATATAATGAAGCATTTAGAATCCAAAGTTGAGAAGTTAAGCTACTGATTAGTATGCAAAGCTACTGATTAAAAAAGTTAAGCTACTGATTAGTATGAAAAGGTATCTTTTGAAAAAAATCTCTAGTTTCAATGATTTTGAGCTCTGTTTTTTCTTCCTTTCCGTTTAACATAAATTGTATTTGTATTGCTGCTGTTATTTCTTTCTTTTTTTGTTTAATGTTCGTCAACATGTATACGAATGATAAAAGTAAATGGTGACTTATGTAGTACATCTCGAAAGGGCAATAAGATAGACATGAAATAGAAAAATAATAATTATTTTTTTATTTATTTGGTTGTATTTGAAAAGGCATTTATACATATTAGGAAAATTTTAAAAATACGAGCTACTTTGATGATCATGATTACACGGTTCCTTTTAGGGTTAGGCCTGGGTGATCCATTCCATGGTTTGACTGGAGGGTTTAGGTCCAGTGGTGGTATAGATATATACAAAGAAAAATCAATTGGTAGCTATTCCTTTTACCTGAAAAAGGGTTTTGTAATTTACATTTTGCAGCAATACGAATTTTGTGGAATGGTGATTTTCACAAACCAAACATATTTATCATTTTATAGGGAAATGTTTATTTCATTCGATTATATGAAGTTGATTAAACATATTATTATATTTAATCCAAAACTTTAAATTACTTTTCTTAGGAAAAATTACAAAATAATGAACTACGTTTTGGGTTTTGCAAACTTATGACCTATTTTTCATTTTTTTTTAATAAATATATAACCTGTGCATTATTACTAAATGTTAATGTTAATTAAGAAATACATGCTAGCTTCGGTTTGGTATACAATAATCAATTTAATAAAATGATATTGTTAAATTAATTTAATTAAATAATATGTTAAAATAATTTAAAAAATTACAAAAACAAAAAGGAAGAAAGAAAGGAAAAAAAAAAAAAAACTCGTCAAACACTTGTGGCCAAAGAACAACCTAAACTATGCGAGCCAACACAATCCCTCCCTCCACATAGGTATAGTGGATAGCCATTACCATCCTTAAAATTATAAATAAAATAAAATAGCTTCCATTAGATCCCATTACCTAATCATATGATCAGGTGAGCTTTGAGTCATTTTTCTTTATTCTTTTTCTTAATTTTAAAGATTACAAGTGACTACCCATCATTTCAAATGTATCATATGGCCCACTATAGTTTAGACGATTCTCTTGCCACTCCTTGGCTTTAAGATAACCGAAAAAATGACCATGAGCATTTAACCAATTCTATTTCCATTTTTAGTTCTACATTCTTCTTTTTTTCTTTTTTCTTTTTTCTTTTTTGTAATTTTTAATTATTTTAATATTAACAATTAGTAAAAAAATACAGATGGTGTATTAGTAAAAAAAAAAAATATAGGTCATGGTTGTAAAAGATTCAAGAACACTGGTCAGGTTTTGTATTTTTTTTCCCCTTTTCTTATTTACCAATTACCTGCGTGGAGAGCTCTTTTATCTTACCGCATATGACATACGTGCTTGATATTTTTTGAAATTACGAAGAGTCTTCCTCGTGATTATGAAGATGATATTCCATGATAGAAACATTAACCAATGCCCTAAAAGCACTTACTAAAATACTTGATATAAAAACTTTTAACCATCCTCTATATATACTCGCTTTCACGTAAGGTAGGTAACCGGTATTAAAATATTTCAAAAAGAAAAAATCCCCTATAAATCCTCAATGGCTATTCCGTAAGATCTGTTTAACGAAATTTATTTCAATATAAATTACACCATTCACACTTTCAGCCTTGATTTCGATAAATTATTATTGCTCTTCGTTTGCATCGATGCACTAGCAAGCAAGGGCCTGTCCTTGTCAATGTGAACAGTAATGCATGGTAAAACAATAATAGTGTTTGTGGCGTTGAGAAAAAGTGAAAAACGTTAAACTCCAACGGCAGTCCCTGTTGGCCGGTCCCCGTCACCGACACCAACCAAACACTTTGGGATAAAATCGATGGACAAGACAGGACAGGTTGATGATGTCGAAAATGGCGTCGTTTTGTTTCTTATATTATTTACCTTGGAAAACCGCCATGACTCTCTGGACTTTTAACTGTTCTAGGTGATTCAGAATCCAACAAAATCAAACCCAATAACAGACTTCGTCTCGTCGCCATTGGTGCGGTAGCAACCCACAGACGGCAAGCAACAGATACCCCCAATTATTGTCTTCTACATTATTCCTTCTGAAAATCTATCGTATGATATGGTGCTTGAAGTCAATATTTGAAGGCATACACGCAATTTGGGAATGATTATTGCCTCAAGCGTTTCTTTTCCAATTATATGCATCTATTCTAAATTTTTAAATCTAGTTACTTAACTCCCACCCTAATTTACTCAAAGAGGTTCCTTAGGAAAAACATCTAGCTGTACTTCATTACTAAACTACCTATACCAATTTTATTAAGCTGGGGTCATTCTAGTAATTAGCAGAATAAAGCACTTGACTTTTTATTTTACCACTTACATGAATGCCTTTCAACTGCTTAATAAAATCCACAGGTTTATGGTATGTCACTAATGGTGGCCATTGGAAGTTGGTATTGACTTGCGTACACTACCCCCAAATTATTAGGCCCAATCTGAGCTTCTTTCGTTTCCGCATATGCAAGCATATAAAATAAATAATCATTATACAATCACAACAAATTAAGCAATTTGGAAGGTATAGATCATTCTCTTATAACGCTTTGATCAAACATGAAGGCCATTTCGAAACACCTAAAATTAATTCAACATATTATCATGGATATTGTGCCAAAAGCAAGGGATTTGATCAATATTGCTTGTACTCAATCACTTAAACTTCCTTTCAATGTGAAAATTGCTTCAGTTGCCCAACTTCGCCGACTAAACTTCAAATTCTATCAATTAAACTAAGTTAGATAATTGTAAGAACATTGTTTTAATGATTTCATTAACCATTCTTAATCTTTAATTACTTAACTTAATTTACTTGGTTAAACTAAACCCAATAATTAATCGCTTTTGTAAGTCTTTCCCTAAATGTGATTCTACATTAGGTTAATTTAAGAATGGATTAAGCAATAGGAATCCTTATTTAATGAAAAGGAAAGAAAACTACATGTCGTACTGACATTGAGAAGCTTTCTATTTTGGGATGTTCTCTGGATTGCTATTTTATAGAAGGTGCTTAAAATGGAAGTGCTCATCTTGCATAGACTCGGTAATGTGGGCTAAATGGGCCAGCCCGCCCCGATCCGCACCGGCCTGCGGGTCAGGAATATTAGCCCGCCCCGCCCCGCGGGCCAATGTGGGCTGGCCCGCGACGACCCGTAAAATCTGGCGAGTCAGGAAAATCGGCGTTACTGCCACCCCTGCTTTACATAAACCCAAGTAAGTTCTCAAGTGAACTAATGGAGAGGCCAAATTGCAGAAACATGCACAAAGATAGAGAGATATACATTCCATTCAAATTATTGGTTCCATCCTCTATTTACTTTCTGATACGGACATCGTGGCGGACATAGGTTGACACACGGGTGGATACACGGTCGTGTATCGCGTCAGATCTTCACATAAGCTTACACGGGTACAGGCATGGCCAGGGACACGACCGTGTGTTCTATCAGGATCTTCATAGAAGCATACACGGGTTCGGGCACGGCTAGGGACACGGCCGTGTACTGCGCTCGTCACATGCCCAGAAACATATACGGCCTAGAGGCACGGCGGTGTATATGATAGGGAATAGACGTGCATATTATTATTTATTTCCACGTGTACGTTTATATTTTTCCCTTTTAGATATTTTACGGGGAAGTATATATATACCTTTGTCAGAACATTTTAGGGTTATGTTTTATCATATCATTGAAACACATTTCGAGAGACGGTTTTCTCTTAATCTTCAATTGTGCGCAATTGAGTTAATTTATGAATAGACTCTGATTTGTCTTTGTTTATTCTTGAGTTCCAATCCTAGAATTGGTCTCGGTTTTACGCTTTCCTCGCTGCGTCAGTTGGTATTAGAGCAAGGCAATTTCCTGCGGAGATGTCGGCTAACGATGGTATCGATGGCGGTCGCGTTCTCGACCTTGATCGGGATGCGGAAGTCCAATGAGTCAATCAATGGGCTCCAAGGGCAGTGGTTGAAACCATGGAGCAGAGGCTAGGGCGTGTAGAACAACGCCTGGAGGATCTGGTGGCGCGGTTCGACGCCATGGTGATGGACCACAACGGACACAGGGCGTTGTTGAGAATCAACCGGGGGTAGCAGTTGCTCGCGGCGGCCCTATCAATGAATTTGTTGCCGGAAATCAATGGAACCGAAGAATTGATGAAAGCTCTTCTGAGGAAGAGGAAGGATTTATGCAGAGGAGGGAATAACCACCGAGAAGGGGTGGTGTTAGTGGTGGTAGATACCGTGGAGTGGATGACCGGAATGATCAGGTGTATGGTGGCGGGTATCGACGAAACCACTGGGGGTTCGACCATGCTGAAGGCGGAGACTTCCGTCTTAAGGTAGATATTCCTTCTTTTAATGGCAATTTCAATATAGAGGAATTTTTTGATTGGCTGGCGGAGGTCGATAGGTTCTTTGATTATATGGAGGTTCTTGAGGATAGAAGGGTAAGAATGGTTGCTTGTAGACTGAAAGGCGGGGCGTCTGCATGGTGGGATCGGTTGCAGAACCGTAGACAAAGGGAATGGCGGCAACCTATTAGAACATGGTACCGCATGAGAAATCTGTTGCAGAGAGACTTCTTGCTACCCGACTATGAGCAAATTCTTTTCCAACAGTACCAACGGTGCCGACAAGGACAGAGGACGGTGCATGAGTACACCGTTGAATTCATGAGATTAGCGGAGATGAATGATCTGAGGGAGACTGAGGGACAATAGGAAGCACGGTTTGTAGACGGGTTGAAGCCTCAAGTTAGAGATAAGATAGGAGTGATGGTGTTCAGAACTGTGAATGAAGCCAAGAACTTGGCCCTCCGGGCTAAAATGATGATACAAGAGTAGAGCGTAAGGTTGGGAGGAGGTAAAAGAAATTACACTTACGATAATCCCTGTAGCAGTAGTAGGGTGATTGGTGAAAGACCTAGAGGAGCTGTTGAAAAACCAATGGGAAGCATGGAAAGAAAAGAAGACAAGGCTGAAGGAAAGAGACCATTGGAGAGTAAAGAAGTCCTAAGGCAAAACAATCCATATGCCAAGCCAATATTGGGAAAATGCTATAGATGTAATCAGCCGGGACATCGATCCAATGAATGCCCGAATCGACGAATTGTAAACATTGTCGAAAGGGAAGAGGAGGAAGAAGTGTGTTGTGAGCCCAACGGTGACGAAGATTACTATGAAGAGGTTGATGATGTGGTAGAGCCTAACTATGTAATTAGAAGGATGATGTTAGCACCGAAACAAGAGGGTAGTTCACAGCGACACCAGTTGTTTCGCACTAGGTGCACGATTGGTGGGAGAGTGTTTGACCTAATTGTCGACAGTGGGAGCTGTGAAAACATCATCGGAAAGGAGGTCGTGAAGAAACTCCAACTACCGATAGAGAAACATCCGAGTCCTTACACCATCGGATGGATTAAAGCGGCAGAGCGAATAGAGGTGAAAGAGAGATGTCGAGTTCCTTTGTCGATAGGCAAATATCGGGATGAGGTATACTGCGACATCGTCGATATGGACGCGTGTCATTTGTTGTTCGGACGGCCTTAGCAATTTGACATAGATGCCCAACATGCCGGGAAGGAGAACAAATATAGGTTGGAGAAGGAGGGAGTGAAGTATACGCTACTGCCATTAACGGATAAGCGACCCAAAACCCAGAAGGTGGAAGGAAAATCTTTTCTGACGATCACTCAGTCGAAAAGGGAAATGACCGAGGACATTAAGGAGTCCCGCTTGATGCATGCTCTTGTAGTGAAGAATGCGGGAGAGGACATGAGTAACGCAGAGACTCCAGAGGAACTGAAGAGATTACTAGAGGAATTTAAAGAAGTAGTTCCCGAAGACTTACCAGAGGGACTACCTTCATTACGAGACATCCAGCATCACATCGACTTGGTGCTTGGAGCTAGTCTTCCTAACCTCCCTCACTACCGGATTAGTCCCAAAGAAACGGAGGTCTTACAAGAGAAGGTCCAGGACTTACTCGACAAAGGATTCATTTGAGATAGCATGAGTCCATGTGCCATACTAGCACTACTAACACCTAAGAAGGATGGGAGTTGGAGGATGTGCGTGGATAGCCGGGTGATCAACAAGATCACAATTGGGTATAAATTCCCAATACCTCGCATTGAGGACATGTTGGATCGGTTGAGTGGGGCAGTAGTATTCTCTAAGGTAGATCTCAGAAGTGGATATCATCAAATTCGGGTCAAACCTGGAGATGAGTGGAATACCGCCTTTAAGACGAAAGAGGGGTTGTACGAATGGATGGTTATGCCATTCGGACTCAGCAATGCACCGAGTACATTCATGCACGTGATGAATCAGGTACTTAAATCATTTATAGGTCGGTTCGTTGTTGTATATTTTGATGATATCCTAATATATAGCGAGACTCGGGAAGAACATCTAGTGCACTTGAAGGATGCTTTAACGGTACTGAAAGAGAATAAGCTCTATGCTAATCTCAAGAAATGTGTATTCATGTCATTGAGGCTGCTATTCTTAGGATTCATAGTAAGTGAAGAAGGGATCACGGTGGATGAGGATAAGGTGCGAGCCATCAGGGATTGGCCTACACCCAAGACCATCACCGAGTTGAGAAGCTTCCTGGGGTTAGCGGGATTCTGCAGGCGTTTCATCCGGCATTTTAGCACGGTGGCGGCCCCCTTGACTGAGTGCTTAAAGAAAGGAAAGTTTCACTGGGACAGGGAAGCTGAGTCAAGATTCGCAGTACTCAAAGAGAGACTATGTAGTGCACCGGTGCTGGCCTTACCGGACTTCGACAAACTATTCGAAGTTGACTGTGATGCTAGTGGTGTAGGTATTGGTGCGGTACTCTCTCAGGAGAAGAGACCTGTAGCTTTCCATAGTGAGAAACTTTGCGAGGCCAGGAGAAAATGGTCCACGTACGACAAAGAATTTTATTCCGTGGTTAGAGCCTTGAGGATGTGGGAGCACTATTTGGTTGGCAAAGAGTTTATCTTATACTCAGATTGTATCGCCTTGAAACACCTGAGCAATCAGACCCGCATTTGCAAAGACATGCACGCTAGATGTATACAGTTTTTGCAGAAGTTCCCGTTTCGCCTGATGCATAAATCTGGGGTTCAGAACAAGGTGGCCGACGCATTAAGCCGAAGAGCGGATTTGCTAGTGACTATGAGAGCTGAGGTGGTTGGATTTGAGTAGTTGAAGGAACTGTATGAGACGGATGAAGATTTCGGAGTTACTTGGAGAAAATGTACCAATAAGGAACCCAATGACAGTTATTACATTCTGGAGGGTTATTTGATGAGGGGAAACCAACTGTGCGTCCCTAAATCCTCCTTGAGAGAGAAGGTGATAAGAGATCTCCACGGAGGGAGATTAGCCGGCCATTTAGGGCGGGACAAAACACTAGCAGCAGTGGTTGCAAGATACTATTGGCCTCAGTTGAGAAGGGACGTAAGTCGGATAGTGCAACGATGCTACATCTGTCAGACATCAAAGGGATACTCTTAGAATACGGGGCTGTACACTCCGTTACCCGTACCTGAGAATATCTGGGAAGATCTATCCATGGATTTTGTGTTAGGTTTGCCTCGTACACAACGAGGTGCTGACACTGTTTTTGTAGTTGTGGACAGGTTTTCCAAGATGGCTCACTTCATCCCATGTAGGAAGACGGCGGATGCCCAGAATGTGGCCAAGCTATTCTTTAAGGAGGTGGTCAGATTACATGGAGTTCCCAAGTCCATCACTTCTGATAGGGACACCCAATTCCTTAGCCATTTCTGGAGGACACTTTGGTACATGTTCAACTCGTCTCTTAACTTCAGCAGCACAGCCCACCCCCAAACCGATGGGCAAACCGAAGTGACGAATAGGACCCTTGGAAATCTGATAAGAAGCATCTGTGGAGAGAAGCCAAAATAATGGGACCTGGCACTGTCTCAAGCAGAGTTCGCCTACAATAACTCCATCTACAGAACTACCGGCAGGTCACCCTTTTCAGTGGTCTATACCAAGGCGCCTTCTCACGCTTTGGACTTAGTTTCCTTACCCAAAGGTGTGGAGACCAATGTGGTGGCAAAGCACCTAGCGGAATAGTACCACACAGTGGCTTCGGAAGTAAAGGAACAAATTGAGAAAGTAAATGAGTAGTATAAGAAAGCCGCCGACAAACATAAGAGGAAGAAGTTGTTCAAGGTGGGAGACCCAATGATGGTGTTCTTAAGGAAGGAACGCTTTCCCGTAGGAACATATAGCAAGTGGCAACCGAAGAAATATGGGCCCTACAATATTGTCACCAAGATCAATGGCAACGCCTATGTGGTTGGACTCCCGGAAAGCATGAAAATCTCCAAGACCTTCAACGTGGCTGATTTGTCCCCATTCTATGCGGATGACGAACTCCTTTATCCAAAAGAGAACTCGGGGTCGAGTTCTTCATTGGTGGGAGAGAATGATGCGGACATCGTGGCAGACACATGTTGACACACGGGTGGATACACGGTTGTGTATCGCGTCAGATCTTCACAGAAGCTTACACGGGTACAGGCACGGCCAGGGACACGACCGTGTGTTCTATCAGGATCCTCACAGAAGCATACACGGGTTCGGGCACAGCCAGGGACACGGCCGTGTACTGCGCTCGTCACATGCCCAAAAACATACACGGTCTAGAGGCACGGCCGTGTATATGATAGGGAATAGACGTGCGTATTATTATTTATTTCCACGCGTACGTTTATATTTTCCCCTTTTAGATATTTTACAGGGAAGTATATATATACCTTTGTCAGAACATTTTAGGATTACGTTTTATCATATCATTGAAAAACATTTCGAGAGACGGTTTTCTCTTAATCTTCAATTGTGCGCAATTGAGTTAATTTCTGAATAAACTCTGATTCATCTTTGTTTATTCTTGAGTTCCAATCCTAGAATTGGTCTCGGTTTTACGCTTTCCTCGCTGCGTCACTTTCAAAAGAAAAGAGGGAATTAATCATGGTGCAACAATTGAATTGCTTGTTTGGTAACATATAGGTCACTGGTCAGTAGCCTCGAAACAGCCCCTGCGAAGATGCAATGTTGAGGTTGTCCCTGTATGCATCCTCCCTCATCCTATTCCTGCAAAGTATCCATAACACGCTTCGTTCACCGGATAAGTACTTTATATGAACAAGGAAGCTTGACTCCTTCCCCACCTTCCTCATCAGACTAGTCAATACACTTCTCCCAGGCCCAAGGACTATGGCTTGACCTTCGAGGAAGAACTCCGTGGGACCCCTCCTTTCTTTTAAGGCGCCTAGATAGTGAAAGGTTATCCCTTTGCAACATTGGAAGCTAAGCAAAGTCACGAAGCTGGTTGACTACGCTCGAGCATAGCTCAGGCCCGGAGGTGGTGGCTGAACTCGCCACATAGTTCCAGAGCAAGTAAGACTATCTTGGTGAATGCAATAAGAATCGGCTGCTTGCCGCAGCAGAGATCTTTGCCCATGCTGCTATCCGCCCCTACTCAAGGGATTTGTGCTTGGATGTTGAGATCAGGGGACTCTACCCAATCCATGCGGCGAAATCTCCCCACCCCAAATTGCCACACCACACACACCAAACACAGTCTGTGTCTGTCCTGTGTCCTGCCGAGGTCGAGTTGCGGAGTGCGAATTGCGAAGGAGAAGGTGCTGTTTGAAGAGTGAGGACTGAGTGTTTGTGTCAAGTGTGGAGTGCCGACTGCTGAGTGCGGAGTCCTCTAGTGAGCTACTGTGAACTAGTCATCGCCGAAGTCTAAAGCCTGTGGTGCTGTCCTGTCTCGTCATTTCAGTCGGTGGCGACGTCGGCGTTATCTCATCATCAATCGTCACGTCGTCCTCGTTGTCACGTCGTCAATCGTCATTCCCTCATCAAACTCACGTTGTCCAGGTCAGGTTGTCCAGCACAGCACAACACATGAATTTTTTTTTTTTTCGGCGGGTTGACCCGCGCCTGCGAGAACTGCCCGCCCAGCATTTTTTTGCGGGCGAGGTGGGTCAACCCGTGGACCCGCCCCACAATTATTAGCCCTAATCTTGCATTAGGGTTTCCAGAGTACACTCTGGAGATATTTGACCATTTGGCTCAACTTATAACAAATAACCATTTATTAATATGTCGTTGGCTTTAGTTTAATTTATTATGTTATTTCAATTATACCATTGTCGAATGTAATGGTAACTGAAGGAAATAAATGTTAATGGAAATCATGAATCATTAGTTAAAGAAGAAAAAATAAAAAAAAAAGAACAGAAAGAAAGAAAACGAAAACCTTTCTTTTACTTTTGGTATATTTATCTTTTATACAGTAATATTAATATTAGAAAATAGAAAAGGTTTTAGGAAGTGTCGATTAGCACCTAGTAATAATTTTCAACAAAAGAGGTGAAGCATGAATAGAACCGCTTTTATAGCGGAAGTATCAGTGATGTAAGCAACATTGTCACTGGAAATGTAAAAAATATTTTCAAAATCATAGGAAGCTAAAATAATATTATCCAAATCCAGGATGCAATGCTTTTGTCATATATGATATCATACTGTCACACACTGCATTGTGCATATAATATAGAATCTTGGGAGATTGGGTAGCGTTCCTTGGTAGGTAAGGCCCGAGTCTCTTTGACCTTATCATCTTCTTTGATTGCTATCAAAACGGAACCTACTGAAAAGATACGGAGATAATCAGCCCACGCATAGCAATTTAAATCTACGGTTTTATTATTATTGTTATTTTTTAATGTTATGTTTAGATTTATAATTATCTAATCAGTAGTACGACCGTGTAAAATGGAATTATAATTTTACATAATTTATTTTAAATCATTTTTACAAATATAAAACTATATAGGTGTAAAAAATAATTGAATTATTTTATAGTTAAAACTGATTAAATGATTTAAACCTTTTAATTTCTGATTTTTTTTATAATGAAAAATTAATAACGGTTAAAACAAAATTTTGTTGACGTGGACTTCATTGTATTCTATTTGATTCTCAAACCTCTCTACCCACCAGTATTTCCTTTAAAAGAGGGCAAAAGAAATATTATGAATCGATCCTTTCCTTCCATTGTTTTAGCAACTTATCTTAAGGTATCCTCGTTATTTGTTAAAACAATTTTTTAAAAGGAAAAAAAAAAAGCTTTTGTTTTCTAATCAATTTTGAAATATGAATTTTTTGTTTTTGTTTTGGGAAGACAGAAAAGAGAATGATTGTGATTGGTGTAAAGATGAGAAATTATGCATGTAATGATGTGGCAACAGCACATATTATTAACCTGCAGCTGCAAGTGGATGAATTGAACTATAATTAAATTGAATTAAGGTGAGCCATTCATCAGCTCATGCTTTGCCTGTAAATTCCATTCAATTCCCGCATCCTTGAAGACGCGGAGTATAGTCTGCGTTTATAATATATACATATATATATATATATATATGCTCATAAGTCATACCCTTGCTAAATATTGAGTTCTATAGGGAATGGATAAGATTGGCAGGTAAGGCTCCACGTATTTTCAGATGAAAGTTCGCTTGTCTCTTTAGAGTTTTCCATTTTCCTTACTTTCCTTTCCACGAAAAATCAAAAGGTTATGTCGTCATGCCAGTTAAAAAGCATATTCGATTTTCATGCAAGGTGAAACCTGAAAAATTCTTCTTTCCTTTTATAAAATCTTAGAAATGAGTATGTATTGATTATTACCTCAAAAAAAAAAAAAAACCTAATAAAAGGATGCACTACCCATTTTATGCCACCAATTATATGCTAAAAAAAATTCTTCAAAAGAAGATATTTTTTTATTATACGGTTTACATATGGTCTAACACAGATGATGCCGTGAAAATGTAAATCGCGTTTTTTAATGGATTTCATTGAAAAGAAATTATTTACAAAAAAATGCAAAATAGAGATCCATAAATGCATCGAAGAATTAATATAAAGTTATGTAAAAGCTATCCAACTATGTTAAAGAAGAAGATATATGAGATATTATTGAAAAAACTCGGAAGAAAACTAGTTATATTGTAATTATAGATGATTGGAATAGGAAATATACATAAAGGTTGATTGAATGGTTTATATTCGGTACAGACTTTATGATTAGATTAGACAGGAAGCTAATCACTGAATCCATCCTTGGCTTTTTGATGACCTTGTGACATCTAATAATTCATCTGAATATGTCGCCTTCTATTTATAACCACACGAATTCTATCTTCAATACTTATTAATAACCCATTGTCTCCGAAATCAACATCGTGGCGTCAAATGTCATCCTTTAAAGGTCGTGCTCCTTAAATCTCCCTAAGGTCTTGTTTTTATTATTATTATTATTATTATCATCTGTATTTCTTCTATATTTGGTTCATATTTATTTTATATGTGATTTATATTTATTTAAAATTTAATATTTAAAAAATTATTTTATATATTTTATTGGTTTTTGTTTTATAATTATAATAAAGGTAATGATTTAGTAAATGTTAATTGGTAAAATGAATAAAATAAAAAATAAAAATCAAAATCAAAATTTATATAAATTTGTTAGGCATACTTTTCTGATGTTTTACGCTTCACTAACCTCCCTGAATCCATAAACAACAATATGCTTCCATCATTTTAATATCTGATTCTTGACCTCCCTTCTCTTGTAAATTATACCCATGGCCATGGTTGTCCTGAAATGGCTTTCGCCTTCTCTCCCTTTGCTCGTCGTAACTTTGTTATTATAATTTATAACTATTTTGGTCATCGCTCCTGCAACGGCGCCTAGCTCTTTCTTTACTTCAATTCGGTGCTCTTAGCCTTAGCCATTGCTTCGGTGTGATACTTTTGGTGAAGCTAGCGATAATGTTTTTTATTCTCAAATAAATAGTATTCGGAAACATGACAAAGCGAATTATAAAAAAAAAATAAAATTGGAAGTATATACTAATGGTAGTCGGTAAATATATCCAAAATCACCACCAAGCATACTCCACAAGCATAAAATAACAATAATAAATTGAAAAAAAAAAAAAGAAGTCCAACGTATATGAAAACACTCAATATAAGAAGTGGAAATCTTTTTGCGAAAGGAAAAGTCGTTTCTCTTAATCCTTCAAATATTGCATCTATAATAGTGGAAATATATGGCTCTAATAGTAGGGAAATTATAATTAGGAAAAATAATAATAATGATAACTGCTTAAATATGTAATAGGAAGCTCATGACGTGCAATAAGTCTTGGGGGAGTTCTTCTCTCCCAATAACCAGCAAATATATATATATATAAAACAATTCTTCCTCATCAAAAGCATGCGCTTTACTGGTTAGTAGACTGTTTCACTTGGTTTCCTTCATTCACAATGAAAAATCTTAAATTTCTAAATAAGGTCGTTAGAATTAATAAAAAAAAAAATAGTGTTGATTGAGAGAAGATTTACAAAATTTAGGATTAATTTTTTCAAAATGATCATTATATGCCCATAAATTTGATTTATCTAAAAAAACTGCAAAATAGCTTAATGACTTTATATAAAATTCCAAAACCCTAATTAAGTGAACAAAATCATTAAGGAATTATTTGAAGTCAATTAAAAAAAGAAAAAAAATTAAGTTTGGGGGTCAATTTTGTAAAATAACCCTTTTACCTCTAAACGCGATTTAGAAACTTTAAAGTTAGCCGAAATTACTAAACAACTTAAATTAAAGTCATTTGGAGCCATTTTAAATTATTGGGGTGATCTCTTGAAGTTTGGATATAATTTATTAAAAATAACCATTTTTGTCCTTAAAGACGGTTTCATCAAATTTAGACCCGAAATTTTTTAGAAACCTTAAATATAACCCTAAGACCTTAATTAGGTGAATAAAATCAATTATAAAACATTTGGAGATAATTAGAAAAGAAAAAAAAAATAAATTCAGAAATCAATTGAATAAAATGATCGAAATGCCCTTAGATTTATCTTATAGAGAAGTAACTAATTAAAAAAAGTCTAGGAGCATTTTAGTAATGAAGAAACACTATTTTGCAGCTGGAGTAAGTGGGAACAAATTAAGGAAAAAAATATAAAATTGGCTAAATTAAGATGATACATGTCACCATCAAATACAACCCACCAACTTTCATAGACTCATTTACCCTTACCCTTAAACCCTTATTAAACTTTACTATAAAAACCCATTTTAGAACAAAAAAATAGCAGCCCCCATTTCACTTTTCTAGGAAACTCTCTAAAGTAAATATTTTTAAAACTCATTAAACCTATTCTATTCCTTAAACCTCTTAATACCTATTAAATCCTATACTAATTTAGTTTCTTTCTTATAAGTTTTAGGTCTAGAATTAAGTGGGATTTTAAGCTAAGAGGGGGCATCTTACATGTGATTTGTGTGTAAAGGTAAGTAAGAAAACGACTTGATTCAAGTGGATTTTAGTTTATAGATTGTAAGTCTAAATAGTGTATAATGCTTACTAGTGAAAGAAATCAAATGAGAGTTTGGGAAAAATATCATTGTGGAAGTGGGTAGGCACAATTTGGAAAGATTTTGAGTATTTCTTGGATCTCTAGCAAGGTAAGTTCAAAATCTTATTTAAGTTGATGATTTGTGATAATTATAAGTGATTAAACTTGAAAATTTGACGATTTCTTGAATGTTGAGGAAATATTGGGATGTACTCTTGTTACCGCCACCCATATTGAAAATTCTTGAGTGTCATTTGGTGATTTGGAAATTAATCTATGGTTTAATATATTTTATGTGTTGTTAGGTGTTATATTAAATGATAGAAATGAAGGATAATGCATGGTAATCTAATATATGTGATGGGTTGTTAGATGTAGTTGTAATTGCCACTATGAAGATGGAATTGAGGCTTAAATTTTCTTACTAAATTTGATTTGAATGTTGGGTGATGATAATTGATTATAAGAGTATGAATATGTGTTGTATAGAGTGGTTTTGGTAATTAATTAGTAAATATGACATAAGAAGGTTGAAAATTGGTAGCATGATTAAATTAGTAGGTGAATAAGTTCATTTAATTATTAGTTTATGAATTTTCAGCAGGTTGCTATGTTCTTAGAGTGATAAATTTGATAAAAGTTGAAGTTACTTGATAAATATTAAGTTTGGTGAAGTTTAGGAATGAATTGGAAGATTGTGAAAACTTGAAATGTTAATTTCTTGCATGATTTTTTACAAATGTTAAATTCTAGAAAAATATAATGTATCATGTTTATTTTAAGCAAATTTAATGAAATTATCATTTAATTATAAATTGAAGTTGGATTGGATGTAAAATAAGTCCTAAAAGTGAAAATGTGTAGAAATTGAACTAGTTGAATAGATGAGAATCAATTGGTGCATGATCTGTTTTGATTGCCCTATTTCAGCAATATTTTTAGCTTGAAGATGAAAAAATAAATGTAAATACACGATATATATATATTTACAATTATTAAATAATTAATATAAAATAAGACTAAGGGTAAATAAATAAATAAGATAAAAAAAGATGGGGTAAGTTAAGTCTTTTTATAGTCAAGATATATAAAGCCTCTTAAACTAGCATCTATCCCTTTTTATTCCTCATTTGCGGAATTGTAACCACAAAAACCTAAGAGAGACTTCTAGAGATTTACAATCAACTTAAAGAATCATGACAAGATTGACCCTTTTCCAATAGGTAAGGATTTTAATCACCAAAAGGTTTTATTTTGATAATAGATACATGAGTATAAATTAATTAGTGGTATGTTAATAGAGATCGAAACAAAAAACATGTTGGAATGAGCATAGGATTAAACACTTAAAGGATTTCAATTACAATTCCGAAACAAGAAAGTGTATAAGATCCAAATAATACATTGGAATTAGTAGATACATTGATCAATTAAGCTTAGAATCATATAATTTAGGCTTAGAAATGAATTTAGAGAAAAGGGAATAAGGGTTTGTGATGAACTGTATTGTACATGATTAGATACACACATGTGTACTTGCTCGTGTAAAAATACGAGTGTGTACAAAAAGGTACATGGATAAAAAACATGCTTGTATACTTGGGTGTGTGAAAATTACAAAAACTACAAAGAGTTACACAACTAGATACACGACCGTATACCTAAGCATGCTAAAATGGCAATTTTACAAAAAAAGTTACACAGCCGCTAACACGATCGTGCTCTAGCCTGTGTTCCTTTGCACAGCCTTTCACACAACCGTGTTGTCTTGGAACACTCATATTTTAATTCTATTTTGTATTTCCATAATTCTAAACTAAGATAGATGCACAATAAGACCTTGGGGGAAGGGAATTATATAATTAGAATATAATTAATCAATTGGTAAACCTAGATTAATCATAGAATAGAACTGAATTTTGTCTTTTATACATAAATAAAGCAATTTAGCCTTAGCATGTCACTAATCAGTAGTGATAAATGGCAGGCTATGATTTCCCGGGTTTTAGGGTATTACAATTTAGGTGGTATTAGAACTTAGGTTTTGATCAATAAAATATAGGTTTGCAATTCATAGAGTTTAGGTTTGATGATTAATAAGTATAGGTTTTAATCAATAGAAAGTAAGTTAAGATCATTAGATAGATTAAGCATTTAATTTATAGAATAATAAGAAATAAAGAGAGTGGGTAAATTGCAGAATGATTGTTTATTTTATTTTATTTCATTTCAATTATTTTATCTAGTTGTATTTTCTTCTAAATTTTTGCTTTACTTATATATATATGTATATATGTGTAGAAAGGAGTATATATAGATATATACTATCACTAACTCCCCATTATGACTCTAACTTTTGGAACCATTTTGTTGCCTCATCGTAAACAGAATGTCTCCCAAAAGAAACATCGAATAGAGCTCATTTAGTACTAGAAAAGGTGGAGATGCTCCAAATGAAAGGTGTCCTCTAGGATCACCTCAATAGGGAGCTCTAGATCAAGTTAATGTCACAACTACTCAACTACTAGAGACTATGAATACTTTAGTGGGGATGTTGGGACAACAGCAACAACAGGCCATAGGACCTACCACACTTGTAGAAGAACTATGTGAATTAGACAAATTTGTCCGGTTGGTAAAGGAGTTTCATCCATGAGTTAATGATCTAATAGAGGTTGAACATTGGATCAATGAAATATAATAGATCTAGGCCTTCATGGTGTCAAAAGATAGGAAAGTGAAATTTGCAGCTTTCATGTTAAAGGGGTCAGCTGTAGATTAGTGGACTAGTACGTCTAGGTTAACAAAAACTCCTATCTAGTGGCAAAGATTCATAGAGCTATTTTATGAGAAATATTTTCCTAGTAGTATTAGGGACTGAATGGAGGCAGAATACTATAACTGCTAGTAGGGTAACCAAACTATAGAAGCATATGAAGCGAAGTTGAACCATTTGGTTAAGTTCTTTCTTGTAGCTGTTAGAATTGATAATTCCTCTAAGGCAAGAAGATTTGTAAGAGGCTTAGAGCCTAACCTTCATCATAAGTAGAGGCCTTCCAATTAACCACTTATGTAGAGGTTATTAATAAGGCTAAGTACTTGGAGTAGAGTAGGAAGAGAACTAATGATCAACTATCTTGTAAGGCAGGATTTGCCTTTGGAAAGAGACATGGCTCTAATGTACCATATGCTGATAAGGAAAAGAGGCCTATAGTGTATTAAGCCAGACCTATGGCTTTTGCACCTAGGCTTCTTCAAATTAAGCTAGTGCCTTTAGCACTACCTCTACCACTACAGGTAAGACCAATGAGGAAATGTCCCAAGTGTTTGGGATCACATGAATTACAGTAATGGCAGTTGGCTCAAAGAGGCATATTTCTCCTATGGTAAGACAGGACATACAAGTAGAAATTATATAGAGTAGTCTATCCTTTAGACTTTATGCTATACTTGTAAACAAAGGAGGCACTGATCCTTTGAGTGTGGTGTTACCTTAAACCAGACGACTTCACCTCAATAGTTTCCAATACAATAGCCAGTAAAGCCTATACTTAGAGGACCTATGAATAGACCTCAATACCCTAGACCAAGACAGAGGGTACTCGATCGCGTATTTGCCTTACAACAATAGTAGCAGTAGGATGCTTCAGATTAGGATACCATTGTAGGTACATTGCTTGTAAACTCAACTATTGTATACGTGTTATTTGATATGGGTGCCATATATTTATGTACATCTCCTGTGTTTATGCATATGCATGGATTGAAACCTATGCTATTAAGTAATGTTATGATTGTAAATACTCCTTTTGGAGTGGGAAGAAGACTAGATCAAATGTGTAAGAACGTGAAAATTATAACACAAGAAAAGAAAATGTGAGTAGAATTGTTTGTCTTAAAGATAACCGAAGTTGATATGATTTTAGGGATGAATTGGCTGTCTAAATATTATGTCACTATAGATTATCGTAATCTAGTGCTTTATTTTAATTTCTTTGATAAAGATCCAATTGTATTCAAGTTAGATGCATAGAGGCTTGCAACTCTTTCTACATATGAGTTATGGGATAAGGATAGAATATCAGCATTGTCAATGGAGAGTAGACAAGTCAAGAAATTAGAAAATGTATATGTAGTGAAAGATTATGGAGATGTCTTTCCATAAAATTTGCCAGGCCTACTGCCAATTAGAAAGATAGAATTCTACATTGATTTGATATCGGGAATGACACCAATATCCAAGGCCCCTTACAAAATGGCACCTATTGAATTTTCTGAGTTAAAGAGCTAAATTAAAAAATTGTAAGAGAATAGGTTCATCAAGCTAAGTTTCTCATCATGGGGTACTCCAGTATTGTTTGTTAAGAAGAAGGATGGGATTATGAGACTATGCATATATTACAGGGAACTGAACTAAGTCACGATCAAGAATAAGTACTCCTCTCTAGAATAGATGACCTATTTGACCAATTACAGGGAGCTTAGGTCTTTTCTAAAATTGACTTGAGATCGGGGTATCGGTAGTTATGAATCAAGGAAGAAGATATACAAAAGATAGCTTTTAGGACTTAGTATGGGCATTATGAATTTTTAGTTGTTAAGTTCTCTTGATAATAGTTTTGATGATAACAAAAAGTTAAGAGATTTTTAACTAAGTTATTAACTGTGCAAATAAATAATACACAAGTTATTCAGTTTAATCTCTTAGAAGAGAAGTTTTCCTCCTAAGTTTCTACTCAAAAGGTAATTTAGAGATTGACTTAGAGAATAGACTTACTATATGACTCTCCAGCTTTTAGTTAGAAGGTAACTTAGAGAATGACTTATAGAGTAAACTTGTTGCACTAACATAATTGCAAAAGAGAACAACATGTTATAGGATTAGTTTATATTTGAAGATTTAATCAACTTGAAGGCTCAGCTCCAAAGTTGAATGTATTTGGGTAATACATTCAAAATGTTCCACAAAGTTAGTTAATATATCCAGGGGATTTGAAATTATAATGAGTTTAAAGATTAAAATTAAATTTGGTCTAAATCTGACAAAGCAAAGCATGTTTGATGAGGATTTATATTTTTTAAAATGCAAAGCCACACTTGAAGAGTAGAAAATATTCAAAATGGATAACAACTGAGATACATTTCTATTTTTAAGGGATATAAAGTTAATCGTAGTTTTGAAGATATTATCTACACACTTCGCTAACAACATGAAACTGATCAAGGAACATTTTTTAATTAGAGATAAATAGAAAAATATCCAAAATAAATCCTATCTCTAACATCTAGCTTATCCTCTTCTAGTTGTTGCATGATTAGAACTAATATACCTTCAGCATTTACGAAGAATAGAACAAAACACAACTTGAAAAAAATAATAACTCAGCATTCTCTACAAATAAATTTTGTTACATTTCATTTTTATTTTGTACAAATTAGTGAAGATTACATTATCATTATTCCTCATGGATTTTGATTTTTCTTAATGAAAGCTAGATTACATATAGGCTCTAAGTTCAAAGATAGCTAAGTAATAGCTTAAAGTCTGATGGAGTAAATTGTGATCACTATTTGTAAATATCATTTCATGATTGGATATAGTGGAACATATCGGTGTGGAAAACTGGGTCTCCAGCTTGGAGCTAGAAGAGAGGATCAACACTTGAGGCAACACCTTTATAAATCATTATACAAACTTCTCTTACTCTACTCTTTTATTTTCATGCATTTAATTATCTATTATGTTTGCAAAATAAATTCAAAGCCATAATTTACAAGCAACTAATTGGGGACATGATTTGATTTTTTTTGAGAAAGTTAATTTTTTTAAACCACCCCTCCCTCTTTCTTGGCTACTCTTTGGGACCAACAATTAATATTAGAGTGGGTCTCTTTTATTGAATTAAGTGATCCACTTTATTATGGTTGAGAATAACATTGCAATCAATTGAGCTCCATAGTTTGATAGCATAGATTACTTATACTAGAAAATGCACATGTCCACTTATATTAAGGCTATTGACAATGCTTCATGGCAGGTGATTGATATCAGAGACAATGAGGCGATAAGAATGAGTGATGCTAAGTTCACTGAGGCCAAATTGAAGCTTATCGAGCAAAATAATAAGGTTAAGAATATACTTCTCACTACTATAGCACTATCTAAATTTTACTTGATTTCTTCATGTGACATAGCTAAAGAAGTATGGGATACTCTATCTGAAACATATGAAGAAACGAATATGATTAAGGAAACAAAAATTAATGCTTTATTGTAGAAATATGAATTGTTTAAAATTAAATCTAATGAGAAAATTAAAGATTCTTTTAATCATTTTACTACTATAACTAATGAACTAGCCTCTCTTGGAAAGAAAATAAAAGATCCTAATCTTGTTAGAAAAGTATTGCGGATCTTATCAAAGTTGTGGGATGCTAAGAAGATTGCTATAGAAGAAGCACAAGATCTGAACAAGCTCATACTTAGTTAATTAAGGTTGAAGTTGATGGCATATGAGTCTCATCTAAACATAACTAAAGAATCCAACAATAGCACAAAAGCAACTGCATTCAAAGTAAAGAAAATAGCTGCTTAATGGGAATTAATTTGCACTAACTCTTTCTAATGATCCATTGGAAGGAATTGGAAGACCAATGACAAGGGCAAGAGCAAAATGCATGGAGCAGGCTTTGAATGGACTTGTCATATGGACTAAGCATTGCGATTGAGTAATCTAAGAGATGAAGAGATCATTTTCCATTTATCAAGTATTTCCAATGATAATAATGAAGATAAAAGCTTGGAGCAACACTAGCAAATGGAAACTTTGAGCTTAAAGGCCGTCATTGCTTAGAAGATGTTGAGGGCTACCTGGGAGTCGAAGAAGGCCACCGGCTTTGCCTTTAAAGGCCACCAGCGTTAAAGATTTAGGCCACTGGCCTACTTAACTGGCTTAGGATTTAAGCTACCGACTTTGAAAGCTAGCCTTTATTTTTCGTCTTGTGATTTCTTTTGTCATTTGTTCCTTTATTTGTAAAGACTATAAATAGTCTTTAAGGGTTCGAATTAAGGCAAACCATTCATATGAAATTACAAAGTTCTTCTTTGTTCTTTAACAATAACTTAATCTGATCTTATTAAGGAAACTTGTGGTGATCAAAATCCCGTTATAACTCTAGTTCTAATTCGAGATTGCGAATTAGGGTCAAATTTCGTTTGCTTGTTTTCAAGATGATCCTAGGGTTTCTTTTCCATCCGATTAGGTTCTAGGTCTGTCTCAACCTAAGGTTTGCATCAATTGGTATCATAGCTTTGGCTCTTGAAAATCATGTGTTATCTATCTTTTGATTATTTCATTATTATCTTTCATAGTCCTTGAGTTTTTATTTTTGTTATTGTTTTTGTTCATAAAAAAAAAAAAATCCTATTGTTTGTATTCTTCATCGATTGGATTCATTGCTGTTAGTTTACAATTTTAACTGTGTTTAAAGAGTTAAAAAAGAAGAAGAAGAAGAAGAAGAAGAAGAAGAAAAGAAATTCGTATAAAAAAGGGGAGGAGGGGGGCTTGATACGAAATTCCCTCTTTGAATTGCTTAGACAAAGTTATTTCCTTGTTCTTGGTATTACTTTGCCGTTGCTTACTGTCTAATAGGGTCATGGATAAGGTTCTTATTAAAGAGCTTATAGGGAGAAGTTTATAGAATTAAGAAAAAAAATAATTAATTGAGTGAAACACGAGTGATTTGAATCCACATTTTTTTAGTGTAAACATGTGAGGGGGTGTTTAAGAGGAAAAGTCTCTTTTTACTAACAAACTCATTGCAGGTTATGAAAACATGAGTAGTGGAGGAGATAATGTAGATTCTGATATGAAGTTGTTTATGAAGGTTGTCCAAGATCAATTTAAACTTCTGAATAGAAGGTTGGATGATCTTGAATCTCCTTCTAAGAATAAGTCTTTCCGAAGGAGCATGGATGAGAAGGGGGAAGATGAGGAGTTTGATGCTGATGTGACTAGTTCTAGGAGAAGTAAAAGGGGTGTTCAGACGCAATAGTAATTTGGGAAGCATTAAGATGACAATCCCTACTTTTTAAGGGAAGAATGACCCTAAGTTGTATTTAGAGTGGGAGAAAAGGGTAGAACATGTGTTCAATTGTCATACTTATTTTGAGGAGAAGAAGGTTAAACTAGCAGCAATTGAGTTCACTAATTATGCTAGCATTTGGTGGGATTAGCTTATGGTTAGTAGGCTTAGAAATGGTGAGAGACCTATTCAACCATGGGAAGAGATGAAGGTAGTAATGAGAAAAAGGTTTATACCTAGTCATTACTATAGAGACTTGTATAGGAAGTTGTAGGGGTTGACATAAGGTTTCAAGGGTTAACTCAAGGTTCCATGAGTATTGAGGATTATTATAAAGAGATGGAGGTAGCTATGATTCGGGCTAACATAGAAGAAGATCGTGAGGCAACAATGGCTATTTGTTAATGGCCTAAATAGAGAGATAGATGATGTTGTGGAGTTGCATCATTATGTTGAGATGGAGGAATTATTACATAAGGCTATCAAGGTGGAGAGGCAATTAAAGTCTAAGGATAACTTTAGGTATGGCTCCACTTCTAGCTCTTTAGGGAAGTCAAACTGGAAGAATAGCAAGGATGCTTCTAAGCAAAAGGAAGATGCAAAGGCTAAGGAACCAACTATCTATCCTAAAGGTAAAAACAAACTCAAATCCTCTTCTAGATCACGTGATGTTAAGTGTTTCAGGTGTCAAGGATTGGGGAACATTATATCTTAGTGTCTAAATAAGAGGGTTATGGTTGTTTTGGATAATGGTGATGTATAGAGTGCTAGTTCAACTGAGGAAGAGATGCCACCATTGGAGGAATGTAGTGATGTTGATATAGAGGGTCCAGTGAAAGGAGAGATGTTGGTCACTAGGCATGCTTTAAACATACAACATAAGGAAGATGTTGATGAGGAATAGTGTGAGCACATCTTTCATACTAGGTGCCATGTGAGTGGTAAATTATGTAGCATGATTATTGATAGTGGTAGTTGCACCAATGTTGCAAGTTCGTTAATGGTTGAGAAATTGCATCTACCTACACTAAAGCATCTTAGACCATATAAGCTGCAATGGTTGAATGAATGTAGTGAAGTTAAGGTGACAAAGCAGATTGTAGTTGCATTTTCCATTGGCAACTATAAGGATGAGGTTCTTTGTGATGTAGCACCAATGCATGCTGGAGATCTTCTTTTGAGGTGTCCATGTTAGTTTGATAGGAAGGTCACTCATGATGAGTACAAGAATGAGTACAAATTTATGATGAATAACCGACTCATTATGCTAACACCTCTCAAACCTTTGGAGGCATATGGGGATCAAGTTAAGATAGTTAAAGAGTGCAAATTGAGAGAAAACAAAGTGAGTGTAAACACCCCATTTTTGCCCTAAGGAGCAATAATAATCAATAATAAGTAATTTCCAATTTTTCCTAATTTTTTCATATTTTTCTCTAATTTAGCAAAAATAGGAAAAATGTTCAAAAAATAAAAATAAATAGGAAAATACATCAATTTTGGAAAATAATTTCAAAAATGGCAATAATAAGGGTTAAATGATTTTTACAAATTTTTGAAATTTCAAAAAAATAAAAAAATCGCATTGCATAAATGCAATTTGCGAAATAAGTAAAATCGCGAAAGTGGGCTAGCCCAGCTGGTCCGGACCATGGCCTAAGGCGCGCGCGCGCCGGGGGGGGGGGGGGGAGGGGGGGGGGGGGGGGGGGGCGCTCGGTCATAGGTTTGAAACGCGGGGGAAGCAGATTTTGCGTTTTGCAATTTTTCTTTATCGCCTAAGACACGTGGCAGCATCTGATTGGCTAGAGCGAACGCACGCGTCGGGCGCGTGATCGTTTTCAACCTTGGTCCGAGATCGCCGACGAGGAGAAAAATCCGAATTTCGGCCGTTTTGATTCGATTTTTTGTACAAATCCAATAGATCTTCAACGGAAATACGATAAACATCATCCAATTAGAATCAAATCTCAACAAATTGATGGATTTACACGAATCAGAGTTGGTTTTTTAACCGCAAATCCGATTTGCTTCGATCGGTGGAAATCCGAGCTTATCCAACTCGATTTTGAATGCCTATAAATAGAGGATGAAGTGGAGAAGCAAAATTACGGATCAAAAGTGAGGAAAGAGAGAAAATAAGGGAGATTAGAGCTTCGCCGGAGTTTTTGAGCACGACCGCCGATCAACACCGCCTTGAAATGCTGCCTGGGGAGGTTTTCGACCGCAACCACCACCGATTTTAGGTTCGTCATCCTTGGAAGCTTCAGAAACACCCCTCATTCGACAAAAGGGCCGCCGGAACGCCGCCGACGAGCAATCCCAACCACCGCGTCCGATCGACCCGACCCGACCCCCGCATCGACCCGGATCTAGGTAAGTCGGATTTTTTGATTTTTTTTATTTAGTTATTTTATTTATTTCGAATTTATTTATTTATTTATTTGTAAATAGAAAAAGGTTAGAAATTAGATTTTTTTTTAGGATTTAATGATAAAAATAAAAATAATAAATAATAAAAATGTAGAAAATTTATAAAGAAAATAATAAAAATATTAGAATTATAATAATAAAAATTTAGATTTTAAAAATAAGATAGATAAAAATCTATGAGAAAATTTTCAATAACAATTTAATAAAAATTATAAAAAATCAATAAAAATTTATAATAGTAGAAATGAGTGAAAAAAATAGAAAAATGGAATTTTTATCACTTAGAAAAATCATTTTCTTAAATAAATCCAAAATTGGTTTTTTCCTTAAAATATCACTTTCAAAAATCAAATTATTAAGCTTAGGCTTAGATTTTTTAGAAAAAATCCTAAAATGGTAAAAACATAAATCAAAAGAGATTTCATAATTAAAATTCACAAACACATTAAAATTTTTCAGGAAAAGCGAATTACGGCTTGTTTGGTCCTGAATAGCAAGTACGTAGGCACCCATTTGGGGCAACCCTAAAAAGGAATAAAAATCATTTTCCTAGAATAATTCACTCAAAAACACAATAAAAGACAATAAAAATAAAATAAAAGACATTTCGAGATAGGAGTAAATTTTAGGAGATTGGGTGGTAACCGTAAGGTTTTAATAGGTTAGCCTCCGAATTTATAATCTCTGGTTTTCCCTTTTCCTCTTTTCATAAAAACGAGAAGAGGAAATCACGATGACTAGTGGTTCAAATTAGGACTAATTCGCTCCATTAGTCTTAATTCAATCTTTCCCAACAACAGTTGGGTGGCGACTCCAAAATAAACGAAATTTCTAACTCAAGTCGAGGATCTACATTAGATGAGCACAGGGTCTAGTATAGATCGGATTAGGAATGGGAAATTAAAAAATTAGACTCGACAGTGAGTAGACAAGAAAAAGAAAAGACTGATAAAAGGAGTGAGTGTGTACAAAAGAGTGGGAAAGTAGTGAAGAGAGCACTAAGAACGTGAGTGCCTTTGCTACAAAAGGAGAGATTAATAGAGTTATATTGGCAAGGTAACAATTACTTGTACTTTTGTACAAAGATATCTATTTTTCAAGTAACAATCTTAACTCCCCTTTGCCTAGTGTAGCTGTGTCTTTGCTGTAGGAATTTAAAGATTTGTTTCCTAAGGACAGTCTAGATGGATTACCTCCTTTAAGAGGTATTGAACATCAGATCGACTTCATTCCAGGGTCATCTATCCCTAATAGACCCACTTATAGAGCCAATTTGGAAGAGACAAAAGAGATTCAAAGGCAGATGGATGAGCTAATGTAAAAGGGATTCATGAGAGAGAGTCTTAGTCCATGTTTGGTTCCTATGCTTTTAGTTCCCAAGAAAGATGGAACATGGAGCATGTGTGTTGATTGCTGAGCTATTAACAAGATCACCATAAAGTACAGATATCCTATCCCAAGGTTAGATGATATACTTAATGAGTTGTATGGTTCATGTTTGTTTTCTAAAATTGATTTAAAAAGTGACTATCATCAAATTCGCATAAAGGAAGAATGGAAAACTACTTTTAAGATAAAATATGGGTTGTATGAGTAGTTAGTCAAGCCATTTGGCTTAACCAATGCACCTAGCACCTTTATGAGTCTAATGAATCATGTTTTGTGTTTTTTTTGGGAAAATTTGTTGTAGTCTACTTTGATGATATCTTAGTATACAACAAAAATTTGGATGATTATGTTAGACACTTGCATGCTCTTTTTAGTGTTTTGAGGGAAAATAAATTATATGCTAATTTGCAAAAGTGTGATTTTTGTATGTGTAAACACCCCATTTTTGCCCTAGGAATGAATAATAATCACTAATAATCAATTCTTAATTTTTTCCATTTTTTTTTCAATTTTTCTTTAATTTAGCATAAATAATAAAAATATTCAAAAAATAAAAATAAATAGGAAAACACATCAATTTTGAAAAATGATTTCAGAAATGGCAATAATAAATAATAAATAATTTTTGCAAATTTTTGAAGTTTCAAAAAATACAAAAAAATAAAAAAATCGCATTGCATATATGCAATTTGCGAATAAAAGAAAATCAGGAAAATGGGCTAGCCCAGCTGGTCCGGACCATGGGCTAAGGCGCGCGCGGGAGGGCTCGATCGTAGGCTCGAATCACGGGGGAAGCAGTTTCCGCGTTTTGAGTTTTTTTACTTATCCAGGACACGTGACAGCATCCGATTGGCTGAAGGAAACGCACGCGTCGGGCGCGTGATCATCTCCTACCTTGGGTCCGAGATCGCCGGCGAAGGAAAAATTCGAATTTCGGCCGTTTCGATTCGATTTTTTGCACAAATCCAACAAATCTTCAACAGAATTGAGATAAACATCATCCAATTGGAATCAAATCGCAACAAATCGATGGATTCACACAAATCGGAGTTGTTTTTTTAACCGAAAATCCGATTAGCTTCGATCGGAGGAAATCCGAGCTTATCTAGCTTGGTTTCAAGCGCCTATAAATAGAGGAGGATCGGAGGAAGTCAGAGAAGGAATCACAATTGAGAGAAAGTGAGAAAAGAGAGCAAATCGGAGAGCATCGGAGGAAACCCAAAACCGCGAACCGCCGATCGAAGCCAAGCCGCCACCAGGAGACGTTCTGGGAACAAACCACCACCACCATTGGATTCAGCACCCTCGAGAAGCTAGGATTCGACACCTCACCCGTGACAAAAGACCGCCGGAACGCCATGAACGAGCATCCTCCGCCGTCGTATCCGACCGATCCGACCCGACCCGATTTGACCTGATCGACTCGACCCGCGCACCGACTAGGATTCAGGTAAGTCGGATTTTCCGGATTTTTCCAATTTATTTATTTATTTTTATTTCGATTTTATTTATTATTTGTTATTTATTTATTAATTTATTGGTTATTTATTTATTTATTTGTTTATGTTTTATTTTCTATAAATAGGAAAATGTTAGAAATTAGATTTTTTAGGATTTAATAATGTAGAAAAATAATAAAAATAATAATAATAAAAATGTAGAAAAACAATATAAATATTAGAAAAATAATAATAAAACTTTAGGTTTTAAAATAGGATAGATAATAGTTTAGGATAAAATTTTTAACAAAAACTCACAAAAATTATAAAAAATCAATAAAAATCATAAAAAAACTATAAAAATCATGAAAACTCAGAAAAATTAGAAAAATTGTAGAAGAATAAGAAAAAATCATAAAAATCATAAAAAAATCATAAAAAATTAATAAAATTATAAAAATGAGTTTATCACTTAGAAAAAATCATTTTCTTCAAATAAATCCAAAATTGATGTTTTTCCTAAAAACCATTTTAAAAAATCAGATAAAAGTTTAGGCTTAGATTTTTTAGAAAATCCAAAAAAAAAAATAGTAAAAACATAAAGCAAAAGAGATTTCAAAATTAAAATTCACAAACACAATTAAAGTTTTCAGAAAAGCGAACTATGGCTTGTTTGACTCTGACTAGCATGTACGTAGGCACCCATTTGGGTTAACCTATAAAAAATAAAAAATCATTTTCTTGGAATAATAAAAAACATAATAAAATGTAACAGAAACAAAGTAAAAGACATTTCTAGATGGGAACAATTTTAGGAGAATAGGTGGTAACCGTAAGGTTTTAATAGGTTAGCCTCCGGACTTAGAAACTCTGGTTTTCCCTTTTCCTCTTTTAAAAAACGAGAAGAGGAAATAACGACGACTAGTGGTCCAAATTAAGACTAATCCGCTCCTTTAGTCTTAATTCAATATTTCCCAACAACAGTTGGGTGGTGACTCCAAAAATCAAACGAAATTCCTAACTCAAGTCGAGGATCTACATTAGATGAGCATAGGGTCTAGTTTAGATCGGATTAGGAATGGGAATGCAAAAAATTAGACTCGACAGGATGGCGACTCCGCTGGGGACCCATTCCAGTAGGCTAGCCACCTGAATCTCCTCAAGTTGTTCCTTTTTAAATTTCAATTATTATTCTGTTACTAACTTTTCAGGGATTAGTTAGATTTTAGTTTTCTTTACTGTGGGGATTGCATGCATAAGTTTGTGTGAATAGATGCAGTCGAACCCGGACCGTCCTAGAAACCTAAGTCGGGGAGCCATTGTGTAGGTTTCGGGCGAAGTGAGTTGATCACTGTTCGGGATCGATTAGGCTACCCCACCCAATGCTTCGATATGGCCTGAGATCCATTTCTCCGAGAATACGGGAGGCCATAGAGCTTGGGGACCAATTAAAACCAACCTACTTGCATACATAGCATCATAAGGGTTGACAATTGATAACAATGTAATGGTTTGTTGTTTTATTTTGGAGTTCAAAGCTATTTCCCTGTAATGTTTTCATAGTTCTGTTTGTAATTAGGCAATTTCTTATTGTAATAGATGGCTAGCACCGCAGTCGACCGCCTCCTTCGCAAAGAAATTCGGGTATACAAACCTTTGGACCCAAAGTTGGTACTGGACCATTGGTTTACCTTGTACAACCCAGAGGAGTAGGCCTTCATCCAGCAAAAGATCGGCTTTATCCTCTCACTGACAAAGATAGAGGTGAATTTTCCTTTAGTCTGGGCCATGCTCCAATTATGGGAAATCGAGCCCGCTGCTTTCTTTATCGAGCCACATGAGATCACCCCTACCCTGGAGGAGTACACCCAGTTGCTATAGGCTCCAGCACTGACTGATCAAATCTACGCACTAGACCTTGAGGCCGGGCCAGCTGGTACCTTCAGCAGATTATTAGCCATCCGTAAGACAGCAGTCAACAAAGCCCTAGCAGACTATAATGGATATTGTATACGTATGGATGATTTAGAAGCCTGGTTCATCGCCCGAGAGGACAATGGGGATAGGAAGGACATACTGTGTGGGGACCCTAAAACTTACAGACAGAGAAGGGTGAACGCTTTCATCTTGACAGCCTTCACCACCATATTGTTCCCCACCGGACCTTCTATATTCACTACCGGGTTGCAGAGCTGGTGACCCAATTTCTAGAGGGAAGATCTTACATCCCGGCTCTACTGGCTGAACAGATCCGGAACTTGGATTTCCTCAAGAAGAAAGGCCATGGGATCCTTCGCTCAAGCCTCAACCTTCTGCTGATATGGTTTGTAAGCCACCTTAAGTGCTTCGGGCTGAACATGGTCCGAAAAACCTTAGCCTAGCAGGTGGATCTCGTAGACTCATGTATAGAAAAGGTGAAGCTACCTGACGACCTTACCAGTACAGTTGGGTAGAGGTACTTAGAAGTTTTAGTGCTGAGGATATTTTGTGGATAGCCAGGTGGAGCTGTTGTGACAAAATCATCTTGACCTGCAGAAACTTCCAAGCAGTACCTTTAATCGGAATCAGCAGATGTATTGGATATCACCCCAACTCAGTGGTTCGCCAGTTTGGTACCATCCAAGATATAGTTTATCGGCCCTCGCTGGAAGCAATCACCTTTGAGTACCAAGATCCGAACCTGTTGGTAGCCGAGAAGTTTGCTAAGCTGGTAGAGGTCAAAGCACTTTGGGAAGCCAAAATTGAAAGCCCGAATGTGGACCTCGGGGAGTTAGATGGCGAAGTGGGAAAACACCGAGCCACCAGAGAGTTTGTAATCTGCCAGCTATACCAAATAGGGGAAAGAGCATACCAGGTTCCAAACGTCACCCAACCAAGACCAGACAAGATCAATCCAAAGACAAAAGTATACCTAGAACAGGTCAAGGCCCGAATGGAGGTATACTTTGAAGCTGCAGATCATAAGAAAGACATCTGGAAGGGACGTTTCAAAGAATCCGACCAAAGGAACAAGGCCTTGGAAGCACAATTGGAGAAGACCCAAGCCAAAGTCAAAGAATTAGAAGTTGTCATCAATGGGAAGTCTGAGCCTCCACAACAGAAGACTAAAAGAGCTAGGAAATAGATCATTATTTGTAATCTTTTGATTATCGAACTCCAAAATTTTCAATATTAATAAAAGTAAAGTTTCAATATTACATTGTCAATCAATTGTCAACCCTTTTATTTTTAGCATCCGCGTGACACATGCATATCATTTTGCATACATCACACTAAAATAAAAAAACAAAACGCGCGCCCAGATATCAAGATAGCTCCCAAGCAACCGAACCCTCCCAGAAGTCCAATTCTCACACATTCAAGAATAAAAATGGCCAACAGCAGCGACAACCACAACAACACCAATGCTGAAGCTGCCTCGGACTCCAGGATCATGTCCTTAGAACAAACGGTCCAACAATTGGCTGCTTAGGTTCACCTCTTAACTGAAATGATGTGCCTAACCACTCTTAAAAGCACATCCAAAAGACTTAAGAAAAGATATCTCAAGTCTAGGCAAAATCGGATTCATCGCCGGTTCAAGTCGGTCCATGGATAACCTACAAGCTGAGTTTAAGTGAGTTTGTCCATTGCCCTGTAAAGCATGATAAGTATTCCTGTTGGAATATAAAATACATGAATAAGATAAAAGAGGTTAGTATATAAATAATTCCGGGGTCGATTTGCTCAAAATGGGTCCTCATCGCCAAGATTTGAAATCCTTTAGTTATTGCCCTAATGATAAGTCTTATCGGATTTTGATTCCTATCATGAAAGCATCGGCCTCCTGCGCAACACTCAGCCAACACAGGAAGAGTATTCAGGGGCCAGAAAGGGGAAGGCAGTGGAGGGACAACCTCCGGAATATGAAGAGATCAATTCCCACCTTAACCCGGCCTTCGAATATGAGCCGAAGGCCAACCAGGGGCCGACCTCCGATGACCTGAAAAGGGAAATGGAAGAGAGGCAGAAGGAGATGGAGAAGCGACTCTTCCAGCAGCTCCATGACAAGATGAAAACGATTGAGGGCCCTGATGGTTTTGAACAAGCCGGAATCACCAATCTGCCAGCATACAGGAAAGAGGTATACCCTAAGAAGTTCAACACCCCAATGTATACGATCCAAAGTATAAAGGCCTGACTGAAGAACCCAATGTGGAGAAAGGAGAAGAAGAGGAAGGGGGACTCGCTGCATTTACAAAGATGGTCAAAGCGAGTGAATACAAGATCATGAAACAATTAAATAAAGTTCCAACACAGATATCACTCATGGGCCTTCTCACAACATCCGAGCCCTACAGGGAAGCACTCTTTAAAGTGCTAAAACAGATTCAGGTCCCAGAGGGCATCGCTACAGACAAAATAGGTCACATGGCGGACTCCATCTTTACAATGGACCAGATATCTTTCTCTCCGGAAGAGCTAGGAGAGGAGGGAGACCAACATACCAAACCATTATTCATAGTGGTCAGGTGCAATGACACCATTGTCTCCTAGGTACTCATCGACAACGGATCATCCCTCAACGTTTGCCCATTGGCAACGCTCGACTTGTTGGGGGTCGATCCAAGCAACATAAAACCTAGCTCCACGGTGGTCAAAGCTTTCGACGGATCAAAAAGAGACATAGTGGGGGAAGTGAACCTACCAGTAGAAATTAGTCCACAAGTATTCCACATCGCTTTCCAGGTCCTCGACATCCCAAGGTCTTTCAACTTGCTTTTGGGACGACCTTGGATACATGCTGCTGGAGCCATCCCCTCTAGTCTCCACCAAAGGGTCAAGTTCATTGCAAGCGGGCAGATAGTCACAGTATTGGGCGAACAGGATTACGCCATATACAAAGAGACTGCCATACCTTATATTGGGGAAGAAGGTTCAAAAGACCTAGGGCTGCGGATTTTCAATGAAGTGAACATGGTGACCAGCAAGGAGAGCCATCAGTTTAAAGAGGGGTAGCATGGGACGTTTGGACTGGGGTACATTACTACGGCCGCTGAAGAAGCGCAAGCAAGAGGTGTCAAAGGCAGAATGAAAGGGAAGCCGATCGACACCCAGATGTGCATCCCACCTCTCCAACAATCTTTCCGAAAGGCAAACATCATTCAAGAGCTTCGAATAAACGAAGAGGACGACAACAAAGGGAAGTCAATACCCCGCACGTCCAACCAGCATCCGGCTCTAAACAATTGGTTTTGTTATCCTATCAGTAGCGCTAGGTTAGTTCGAAAGTAGAGAAAAATTATTAAGCAAATTTTATTGACTCTTTATCAAATTCAATTACAGTTTGTTTTCATCTTATATATATGCTTTCACTTTTATGTTATTCAGATCTCCTACCATCGAACATCAGGGATATTTCACGCAAGTAGAAAGTAAAAACGCTATATCGTTTCCAACGCTGCTGGGTCAGTTGTTGAAGGCGATATCCTAGACCACGAAATAATACAAGAAAATTGGCAAAAACATGAACAAAGCGGAATTTCGATCGACGAGCCTGTGGAGACAGTAAATCTAGGAAGCATGGAAAACCCTAAGAACCTCAAAATCGGGACCAGTTTGAGTGCCGAGCAAAAATGTGAGATAACTGAGCTATTAACGGAATATGCGGATGTGTTTGCCTGGTCATATGGTGACATGCCAGGGCTAGACCAATCAATAGTGGTTCATAGGCTTCCCACAAGGGAAGATGTCAAACCTAAAAAACAAAAACTGAGAAGATTTAGGCCTGGCATCTTGCTAAAGATTAAGGAAGAAGTCAAGAAACTGCTAGAAGTAGGGTTCATTGAAGTATCCGACTACCCATAATGGGTAGCAAATATAGTCCCCGTTATGAAAAAGAATGGAAAAGTACGCGTATGGGTAGACTTCCGGGACTTAAACCAAGCTACGCCAAAGGATAACTTCCCCCTACCTTACATTGATGTTCTAGTAGACAACATTGCGGGAAACCATCTCTTCTCATTCATGGACGGTTTCTCAGGATATAATCAAATAAAAATGGCTGAAGAAGATAAAACCAAAACAACCTTCATCACAACGTGGGGAACTTTCTGTTACAAAGTCATGCCCTTCGGTTTGAAAAACGCCGAGGCAATGTATTAGAGAGCCATGGTCGCAATACTTCATGACATGATGCATCGAGAGGTTGAAGTATATGTCGACGACATGATAGCCAAATCCAAAGAAGGAGAAAGCCATATGGATATCCTGACGAAATTGTTTAAACGACTGAGAAAATTTCAGCTCAAGTTAAACCTAGACAAATGCACTTTCGGTGTCACAACGGGGAAATTGTTAGGGTTTGTCATAAGCTAGGAAGGGATTAAAATCGACCCTGACAAGGTAAAGTCTATATTAGAGTTACCTTCCCCACGCCCCGTTAAAGAAGTGAGAAGCTTGCTGGGAAGATTAAATTATATAGCTCGTTTTATCTCACAGCTCATCGACAAATGCCGACCATTATTCCGTCTGTTTAAGAAGAACGCCACAATAGAATGGGACGACGAATGCGAAGAAGCATTCAGGACAATCAAAGACTATTTTATAAAACCTCCGGTCTTGATAGTCCCGAAGCAAGGAAAGCCCTTATTCTTATACCTTACTATACTCCCCGAATCCATGGGATGCGTATTAAGGCAGAAAGATGACGAGGGAAGAGAGTGTTCCATATATTACCTGAGCAAGAAGTTCACAGATGGGGAACAGAGGTACTCAGAGGTGGAGAAGATGTGTTGTGCGTTAATCTGGGTCATGCATCGACTAAGGCAATACACCCTTTACTACCATATTGAGCTGCTGACAAGACATGATCCCTTGAAATACTTAGCAGAGAAGCTAGCTCTGATAGGGAGAATCTCTAAATGGCAAATGCTCCTATCCGAGTTTGACATTACATACATAAATCAGAACTCGATGAAAGGGCAAGCCTTAGCCGACCAATTAGCAGAACACCCGGTGAAGACAGATTCCCAAGAACTACAGGCCCAATTTCCAGATGAAAATATATTAACAGTGGAAGATATACCGGTAGAAGACTTTGGGATAGAGCAGAACCCGAAATGGAAATTGTTTTTCGATGGAGCCGCCAACGTATTCGGTTGGGGGTTGGGGCAGTATTTATATCCCCAGATGGTACTCAATTCCCTGCAACGACAAGACTTACATTTCCATACACCAATAATATCCCGGAGTATGAAGCATGTATTCTTGGCCTCAAAATGGCCTGTCAAATGGAAATCCGCGAATTAGAAGTATATAGAGATTCGTCGCTTATCATACTACAGACAAGAGGGGAATATAAGACTAAAGACCCCAAACTGGTACCGTATCATCAGCACTTGACAGAGCTAATTGAAGAATTCAAGGCAATCACTTTCACATACATCCCGAGAACTCAGAATCAGTTTGCAGATGCACTAGCCACACTAGCATCTATGATCCAGATAACAGGGGGAGCCGAAGTTCAACCGATGAAAATAGACATCGAAAGTCGGCCCGCCTACCGTTTAACCATTGAAAAAGTACAAGATGACAAGCCCTGGTATCACGACATCAAGACTTTCCTGCAAGAAAGTAAATACCCTGAAATGGCTAACAGGAATGACCAAAGAACAATCAGAAGGTTAGCAAGCCATTTCTTACTAAGTGGGTTTGTACTCTACAAAAGATCATCTGATACCACCTTGTTGAGATGTGTGGACAAAAATGAAGCATACGAACTAATGAAGGAAGTACATGAGGGAGTATGTGGACCTCATATGAATGGCTACATGTTGGCTCGAAAAATCATGAGGTTAGGATATTATTGGTTAACCATGGAATTGGATTGCATAAAATATGTTAAGCACTGTCATCTGTGTCAAGTCTACGCAAACCGGATAAATGCTCCGCCCAACGAGCTGCACTTGTTATCAGCACCCTGGCCTTTCTCCATGTGGGGAATCGACATAATAGGCCCGATAACTCCGACAGCATCTAATGGCCACAGATTCATACTAGTAGCCATTGATTACTTCACCAAGTGGGTGGAAGCTTTATCATATACCAATGTTACAAAGGGGGTAATAATCCGCTTCTTAAAAAGGGACATAATAGCCCGATATGGAGTTCCTGAGTCCATCATCACCGACAACGGTATCAATCTTAATAACAAGTCGATGACAGGTTTATGTCAACAATTCCACATAAACCATAGAAATTCAACTCCCTACCGACCTCAAATGAACGAGGCAGTAGAAGCAGCTAATAAAAATATCAAGAAGATCATCGAGAAAATGACAACAACTTACAAAGATTGGCACGAAATGTTATCGTTTACTCTCATGGCTTATAGGACTTCAATAAGAACATCTACGGGAGCTACCCCTTACTCATTGGTATATGGTACAGAAGCAGTGTTACCAGTTGAAGTTGAAATACCATCATTCAGAATCCTATCGGAAACTCAGCTAACTGAATCAGATTGGGTAAGGAAGAGGCTTGATCAGCTGAATCTGATTGATGAAAGAAGGCTTACTGCACTATGTCATGACCAGTGTTACCAACAAAGAATGGCCCGAGCATTTAACAAGAAGACGAGACCTCGATACTTCAAAGAGGGGGATTTGGTACTAAGGAAGGTTCTCCTGAATGCCCAAGACTCCAGAGGGAAATTTACCCCAAACTACAAAGGCCCTTATGTAGTGAAAAAGGTTCTGTCAGGAGGTGCTTTGATATTAACTCAGATGGATGGTCCGGAATTGAGAGACCCCATTAACACAGATGCTATAAAGATGTACTATCTTTAGGCAAGGGGATCAAAATTTTGCCAATGTTTATGAAAGCCAATATTCGATACAAATTTCGTTGAGTTGAGTTTTTACTTTTTACAAGCAAAGTTAATATCCTTGAATGGTCGATAATCCAAGTCAATTCCCATCACCACAAATATTCCTAAACACATTACCCACCACTTTGCCAATGAAAGATAAACACTAAAATGATAATGAATCTCAATATATTTGGTAATATAGTTCCATCTACTTTTGAGCATTAGAACATAGTGCATTAGTAGGGTAACATTACCATCAAAAGAGCCATGTGCATAAAGAAAGGAAGCACATCAAGATTTTCAACCCCGTGTCAAGATAAGAAGAAGAGAAGTAGAAACAAACTAGCCCGAAGGTTCGGTTGTTTGGTGGCTATCCACGATAAACTGGCAAGCATATTTAAAATAAATAACTATCATCATATCATGAAAGGCATCACATCATTTAGCTCAGTCAGTAGAAAGCATATTCAGAAGCATAAGATGAGTTAGCCCATAGTTGGGCATTTGTCTAAACATTCCTTCTAATAGGGTAGACAACCCAAAAAGGAGCACTTCCCTAAATCTTTTCTAAGGTCAGCCTATAAAGGCACCTTTTTGAGATATCATTTTTAGCTTAGGTTAGTCAGCCCAAAATGGGCACTTTCCTAAACATCCTCTCTAAAGGTTAGCTCACAGGGGGCACCTTTTTGAGATATCATTTTTATCTTAGGTTAGTCAGCCTAAGATGGGCACTATCCTAAACATCCTCTCTAAAGGTTAGCCCATAGGGGGCACCTTTTTGAGATATCAATTTTATCATAGGTTAATCAGCCCAAGATGGGCACTTTCCTAAAAATCTGTTCTCAAGGTCACCTCATAATGGCACTTTTTGAGACAACTCTATCATAGGTTAGTCAGCCCAAGATGGGCACTTTCCTAAAAATCTGTTCTCAAGGTCAGCTCATAAGGGCACTTTTTGAGACAGTTCAATCAATTTTATCATAGGTTAGTCAGCCCAAGATGGGCACTTTCCTAAAAATCTGTTCTCAAGGTCAGCTCATAATGGCACTTTTTGAGACAACTCTATCATAGGTTAGTTAGCCCAAGATGGGCACTTTCCTAAAAATCTGTTCTTAAGGTCAGCTCATAAGGGCACTTTTTGAGACAGTTCAATCAATTTTATCATAGGTTAGTCAGCCCAAGATGGACACTTTCCTAAAAATCTATTCTCAAGGTCAGCCCATAAGGGCACTTTTTGAGACAGTTCAATCAATTTTATCATAGGTTAGTCAGCCCAAGATGGGCACTTTCCTAAAAATCTGTTCTCAAGGTCAGCTCATAAGGGCACTTTTTGAGACACTTTACCATAGGTTAGTCAGCCCAAGATGGGCACTTTCCTAAAAATCCGTTCTCAAGGTCAGCTCATAAGGGCACTTTTTGAGATACTCTACCATAGGTTAGTCAGCCCAAGATGGGCACTTTCCTAAAAATCTATCTTAAGGCTAGTCAGCCCATGAGGGGGACTTTCCTAGATTCTCCCGATTAGTCAGCTCTTGGGGCACTTTTCGGAAATATTCTTCCAAACAGTTGCTAGTCTAACAAGACGCTTCTGTTGACAGGTAGCCAGCTCATAAGGGCGCTTCCTAAGTAAATTTTCTTTCTAAGGTTGTTAGTCTGATAAGACGCTTCCTATCATCATTTCTTCCACACAATGCTTGAGGTGTTTCCTATCGCCAATTAGTCAGCCCATAAAGCACTGTTTGGGGAGGGAAAATTACTCTAAATTGTTAAGACCACCTTAAATCGTGGGATTATTAGCTCTTGGAGCATTTTCCTACCAAAACAAATGCCAAGTAACCAGCCAAACCAAGGCGTTATCTATTTAAGAGGCCAAAAACAACGTCTTTCTTGTCTTTGTAGTTAAGTTTTTCAAACTTTACTATAAAGAGGGGCAGCTGTAAACACCCCATTTTTGCCCTAGGAATGAATAATAATTGTAAACACCCCATTTTTGCCCTAAGAATGAATAATAATCACTAATAATCAATTCTTAATTTTTTCAATTTTTCTTTAATTTAGCATAAATAATAAAAATATTCAAAAAATAAAAATAAATAGGAAAACACATCAATTTTGAAAAATGATTTCAGAAATGGCAATAATAAATAATAAATAATTTTTGCAAATTTTTGAAGTTTCAAAAAATACAAAAAATTTAAAAAAATCGCATTGCATATATGCAATTTGCGAATAAAAGAAAATCAGGAAAATGGGCTAGCCCAATTGGTCCGGACCACGGGCTAAGGCGCGCGCGGGAGGGCTCGGTCGTAGGTTCAAATCGCGGGGGAAGCAGTTTCCGCTTTTTAAGTTTTTTTACTTATCCAGGACACATGGCAGCATCCGATTGGCTGAAGAAAATGCACGCGCCGGGTGCGTGATCATCTCCTACCTCGGATCCGAGATCACCGGCGAAGGAAAAATTCGAATTTCGGCCATTTCGATTCGATTTTTTGCACAAATCCAACAGATCTTCAACAGAATTGAGATAAACATCATCCAATTGGAATCAAATCGCAACAAATCGATGGATTTACACAAATCGGAGTTGTTTTTTTAACCGAAAATCCGATTAGCTTCAATCGGAGGAAATCCGAGCTTATCTAGCTCGGTTTCAAGCGCCTATAAATAGAGGAGGATCGGAGGAAGTCAGAGAAGGAATCACAATTGAGAGAAAGTGAGAAAAGAGAGCAAATCGGAGAGCATCGGAGGAAACCCAAAACCGCGAACCGCCGATCGAAGCCAAGCCGCCACCAGGAGACGTTCTGGAAGCAAACCACCACCACCATTGGATTTAGCACCCTCGAGAAGCTAGGATTCGACACCTCACCCGTGACAAAAGACTGCCGGAACACCGTGAACGAGCATCCTCCGCCGCCGTATCCGACCGATCCGACCCGACCCGATTCGACTCGATCGACCCGACCTGCGCACTGACCCAGATCCAGGTAAGTTGGATTTTCCGAATTTTTCCAATTTATTTATTTATTTTTATTCCGATTTTATTTATTATTTGTTATTTATTTATTAATTTGTTGGTTATTTATTTATTTATTTGTTTATGTTTTATTTTCTATAAATAGGAAAATGTTAGAAATTAGATTTTTTAGGATTTAATAATGTAGAAAAATAATAAAAAATAATAATAAAAATAATAAAAATGTAGAAAAACAATATAAATATTAGAAAAATAATAATAAAACTTTAGGTTTTAAAATAGGATAGATAATAGTTTAGGATAAAATTTTTAACAAAAATTCACTAAAATTATAAAAAATCATAAAAAAACTATAAAAATCATGAAAACTCAGAAAATTTAGAAAAATTGTAGAAGAATAAGAAAAAATCATAAAAATCATAAAAATTTAAAAAAAATCATAAAAAATTAATAAAATTATAAAAATGAGTTTTATCACTTAGAAAAAATCATTTTCTTCAAATAAATCCAAAATTGATGTTTTTCCTAAAAACCATTTTCAAAAATCAGATAAAAGTTTAGGCTTAGATTTTTTAGAAAATAATAAAAAAAAAGTAAAAACATAAAGCAAAAGAGATTTCAAAATTAAAATTCACAAACACAATTAAAGTTTTCAGAAAAGTGAACTACGGCTTGTTTGATCCTGACTAGCAGGTACGCAGGCACCCATTTGGGTCAACCTATAATAAATAAAAAATCATTTTCTTGGAATAATAAAAAGTAACAGAAACAAAATAAAAGACATTTCTAGATGGGAACAATTTTAGGAGAATAGGTGGTAACCGTAAGGTTTTAATAGGTTAGCCTCCGGACTTAGAAACTCTGGTTTTCTCTTTTCCTCTTTTCAAAAACGAGAAGAGGAAATAACGATGACTAGTGGTCCAAATTAAGACTAATCCGCTCCTTTAGTCTTAATTCAATATTTCCCAACAACAGTTGGGTGGCGACTCCAAAAATCAAACGAAATTCCTAACTCAAGTCGATGATCTACATTAGATGAGCATAGGGTCTAGTTTAGATCGGATTAGGAATGGGAATGCAAAAAATTAGATTCGACAGTATGGAATCCATTGTTTTTCTTAGATTTGTTGTAAGCTCACAGGGAATAAAGGTAGATGAAGACAAGATAAACGTGATTAGGGACTGGCCTACACCTAAGAATGTAAGTGAGGTAAGAATTTTTCATGGTTTAGCAAGTTTCTATAAGAGATTTGTAAAGGACTTTAGTTTTGTTGCAGCACCTTTAAATGAACTTGTTAAAAAGAATGTTGTGTTTAGGTAGGGGGAAGTGCATGAGAAAGCTTTCAATACTCTAAAAGAAAAATTAACTAACGTACCCTTGTTGTGTTTGCTTAACTTTGACAAAGCTTTTGAGGTTGAATGTGATGCATCAAAGGTTAGAACAGGGGCTGTTTTGATGCAGGATTCCAAATCATTTGCCTTTTTCAGTGAAAAGCTTAGTGAGGCAACTTTAAATTATCCTACCTACGACAAGGAGCTGTATGCATTAGTAAGAACTCTTCAAACGTGGCAGCACTACTTGTGGCCAAGGGAATTTGTCATTCATTCTGATCATGAGGGCTTAAGGCTCTTGAAATCCCAAGGTAAGCTTAATAAAAGACATGCTAAGTGGTTGGAGTTCATAGAAACATTTCCTTATGTGATTAAATACAAAAATGGGAAAGAAAATGATGTTGCTAATGCCTTGTCCAGAAGGTATGTATTGCTCACTTCCTTATAAACTAAATTACTTGGTTTTGAGTTCATTAAAAATTTGTACATCAATTATGCTGATTTTTGCCAAGAATGGAATGTAAGTTCTAAATGTGCGTATGGAGAATATTATAGGCATGAAGGATTTTTATTCAAAAAGGATAGAATGTGTGTGCCTATGTGTTCTTTGCATGAATTACTGGTTAAGGAGTCCCACGAAGGAGGTTTAATGGGACATTTTGGCGTGTGAAAGACTTTAGACATATTACATGAGCATTTTTATCGGCCTAACATGAAGCATGATGTGCAATTTGTTTGTGATAAGTGTATAACTTATAAACAAGCAAAGTCTAAAGTAAAACCACATGGGTTTTATACACCACTGCTAGTACCTACTTAACCTTAGATTGATATTTCTATAGATTTTGTGATTAGGTTGCTTAGGACTCAAAGTGGTAAGGACACTATATTTGTTGTTGTTGATAGGTTTAGTAAGATGACACATTTTATTACATGTTCTAAAACTAATGATGCAATACACATTACTGATTTGTTCTTTAAGAAAGTAGTACGTTTACATGGATTGCCCAGAACAATAGTAAGTGATCGAGATATTAAGTTCCTAAGTCATTTTTGGCGTACTTTATGGAATAAATTAGGGAATAAACTTCAGTTTTCAACTGTTGCACATCCCCAAACGGATGGACAAACTGAAGTAGTTAATAGGACACTTACTACTTTGTTGCGTGCTATAATTCAAAAGAATTTGAAACAATGGGAAAGTTGTTTGCCTCATTGAGTTTGCATACAATATAACTATTCATTCTATTATGTCATATTCACCTTTTGAGATTGTGTATAGCTTTAATCCTTTAACTCCTTTAGATATCTTACCCTTGCCTACTAATGAATTTGCTAATTTTGATGGAAAACAAAAGGTCGATTTTGTTAAGGATTTACATGCCAAAGTTCGTACTAATATAGATAAGAAGAATGAGCATTATGCAATGTAGGATAATAAGTGGCACATTAAGGTTGTTTTTAAGCTTAGAGATTGGGTTTGGGTACATTTTTGCAAGGAAAGGTTTCCCGAACAAAGGAAATCCAAGTTACAACCTAGAGGAGATGGGCCATTCCAAATGTTAGAAAGGATAAATGACAATGCCTACAAGATTGACTTGCTCAGCAACTATGGAAACATAAGTACTACTTTTAATGTTGCTGACTTATCTTTGTATGATGTAGGTGATTCAAGGACGAATCCTTTCAAAGAGGGGGGGAATTATGGGAATCAGCTTTCACTAACTCTTTCCAATGATCAATTGGAAGGAATTGGAAGACCAATGACAAAGGCAAGAGCAAGATGCATGGAGTAGGCTTTGAATGGATTTGTTCAAGATCATTTGGACCAAACATTGCGGTTAAGTAATCCAAGAGATGAAGAGATCATTTTCCATTTATCAAGCATCTCCAATAATAATAATGAAGATCAAAGCTTAGAGCAACACTAGCAAATGGAAACTTTGAGCTTGAAGGCCGTCATTGCTTAAAAGATGTTAAGGGTCGCCTAGGAGTTGAAGAAGGCTATTAGCATTGAGGATTTAGGCCACTGGCCTACTTAGCCAGCTTAGGATTTAGGCCAGCTTTGAAAGGCAACCTTTATTTCCATCTTGTGATTTCTTTTGTCATTTATTCCTTTATTTATAAAGACTATAAATAGTCTTGAAGGGTTTAAATTAGGGCAAACCATTCATATGAAATTACAGAGTTCTTCTTTGTTCTTTAATAAGAACTTAATATGATCTTATCAAGGTAACTTGTGGCGATCAAAATCTCATTATAACTCTGGTTCTAATTCGAGATTGAGAATTAGGGTTAAGTTTTGTTTGCTTGTTTTTAAGACAATCCTAGGGTTTCTTTTCCATCCAATCGGGTTCTAGGTCTATCTCAACCTAGGGCTCGCATCACTGCTGAAGAGTTTGATTCTAATGAGAATGACAATGATGATGAGGACATCGGTATGCTTGCAAAAAGATTCAACAGGCTGATGAAAAGGAAAGGTAAGAAATTAAAAAACTTTAGCAAATATAACAAATATGATGTAGGAAAAACCTTTAAGGAGAAGGAAGAGAAGAAAGAGATCACACGTTACGAATGTAAGAAACTTGGACATATCAAATACGAGTGCCTTGTTCTTATAAAGAATATGGAAAAATTTAAGAAGAAAAGCTGAGCAATGATGGCAACTTAAAGTAACCTGGATGAGTTAGAACCTGACTTAGAACCTACAAGTGAAGATGAGGAAGAAGACAGTCTATGTTTAATGGCTACATCTAAGGTAAATCTCAAATCTGAAGTTGACATATCAAATAATGAAATATATGCTGAGATGAAAAAGTTTTTAATAGCTCTTAAAAAGGTGGACATAAAGATATTTAAGTAGAATCAGAATATAAATCCTTGAAAAATGAAAAAAAAAATGTTGTACATCAAACAAACAAATTGCTTGTTGATGAAAATGACAGCTTAAAGAATGATAAAAAAAAAAATGCATGTTAGTTCTTATGCTTTAAGAAAAGAAAATGGTGTTTTGAAGGATGAAATTAAATATTTAAAAGTTAGAATTAAAGATCTATCACAAACATTTAAGAATACCTTCAATAAATTTAATGAAAGTGACAAAATTAAACATGATTATAAGTAGTCAAAGACCAGCAAGTATTAAACATAAACTTGTATATGAACATGGTAGCTTATCTAATGATATATAAAAAAAAATTGTCTTTGTTAAAGGAAGTGAATCTGTGAATGCTCAACTTATTAAAAATAAAGAATCTGTTAAAAAAAATCGAACAGTAGCAGTAGATGATATTTCATAAGGTACCTTCAACAACATAAGTATCCACTTAGAGGATACCTCAGAAACTACATGTATGGATATGATAAAAGGTATCTAAGGAAAAACTATCAATATCAAGTAAATCAAAGGTATAATACATCTTATGCATGTTTCTTTTGCAATAAAGTAGTCTACATAGAAAAGTATTGCTTTTATAAAAGAAACAAGTTTAGTACCCATCAAGTTAAGAAACAAGAAAAGATAAGCTTAACTTATCAAGGACTTAAGCTGGTTTAGGTTCTTAAAAGTGTTTGATCACCTTTTTTGTATGATTGTAAGGACAAGGAACAAAAATAAAAGGCACTTGGTATCCGGACTGTAGGTATTTAAGCTATATGACAGGAGATGCATCCTTGTTTACTAGCATAATGTGGAAGGAAGAATGATATGTAAGATTTGGAGATGACAGTAGAGGTAAAATTATAGAAATAGGTATAGTTGGTCATCCTTTATATTCAATTGAAAGTGTTTCTTTGGTGAAAGGACTAAAGCATAATCTTTTAAGTATAAGTCAATTATGTGATAGAGGTTATAGAATGATTTTTTACAAGAGTAAATGTTATGCTTATAATTCTAAATGAGTAAAGTGGTTCGAAGTATTTAGGAAAAGGAACATATATCTTATTACACCCTCTGATATGAATGATGGGTATAGCTTTCTGACCATAAATGAAAATATACATGTTTGGCATGAAAAGCTTAGTCATGTGAATTTTAATTAGTTAGAAAAAAAATCTAAAAAGAATCTTGTTGTTGGTTTGCCTAGAATTAGTATAAAGCATGTATTAAATATACAATTTGTTTTAAAAACAAAATGGTTTCAATTACATATAAAAGTAATAAATATGATTTCTACAAAAAGATCACTTGAACTGTTACACCTTGATCTATTTGGACCTACAAGAACTTTAAGTCTAGGAGAAAGTAAATTTGGACTTGTGATTATTGATGATTTTTCAAGATACATGTAGGTATTCTTTTTAAAACATAAGTCTAATACTCTCGATGTGTTTAAAAGTTTTGCTAAACAAATACAAAATGAGAAAGGATATTCTCTTGTTACTTTAAGAACTGATCATGAAAAATAATTTGACAATATTCTATTTATAACATTTTGTGAAGAACATGGAATAAATCATAATTTTTCAGCACCGTGTACACCTTAACAAAACCAAGTAGTTGAAAAAAAAAAAAGGATAATATAAGAAATGGCACGTTCTATGTTAAATGAAAATAGAATAGTTGAATACTTTTAGGATGAGGTTGTTGCAATTGCTTGCTATATAATGAATAGAGTTTATGCTCAACCTGGTACTACGAAAACATCATATGAACTGCTTTGTGGTAGAAGACCATCTGTTTCATACTTTCATGTGTTTGGATGTACATGTTTTGTGAAAAAGAATTCAAATAATCTTGATAAGTTTGATAAACGATGAGATGAAGCAATCTTTTTGGGATATTCATAAAATAGTAAAGCTTATTGTGTTTTCAGTAAAACAACAAAAGTAGCTGAAGAATCTATTAATGTATGTTTTTTTTTATGAAGTGAAAGATGATTCTAATGATGATGTAGTTTTTATGCATGTAAAGAAATATAAGAATAATAAATCTGAATCTAATATAAATAAAAAAGGAAGAAACATCTAATGAAATCTTAAAATTTGATAACTCAGAGACTAAAGTAGAAGGTAATTCAGAAAGTAATCCTAAAAGTTCAAAAACTTGGAAGTATAAATCATCTCATCCCTTTAATTTAATTATTGGTAATATAGAATCAAGAATGAAAACTAAATCTAAGTTATAAGAACTTGAACATCATTTTACTTTGTTGTTTGAATTTGAGCTAAATAATATTGATGAAGCATTAAATAATAGTAATTACATCAATGCAATGTAGGAAGAATTAAGGCAATCCCAAAGAAATAATGTTTGCAATCTAGTACTTAGACCTCAAAATAAGTCGATAATAGACACTAAATGGGTTTTTAAAAATAAATTAGATGAAAATGGAAAGATTATCATAAATAAAGCTAAGCTAGTAGCTAAAGGGTATTCACAAGAGGAAGGCATAGATTATGATGAAACTTATGCTTTTTGTTGCTAAACTTGAAGTTATGATGTGCCTTAAAGGGGATTAAGCACATGCAAATTAATCCAAATAACAATCCCTAAATGACTAGGACAATTCGGTTCAAGATGAAGCAATTGTAGCGTGACCCTAATTGCAATATATGGTCCAAATGATGTATTGCATGAAATGGATCAACACAATAGTATATTCCTCAATGATAATCACAAATTATACTTCAAAACCCACGTGATTACTACTCAAAATCCACAAGAAAATAACTGTGATCCCCTTTCCACAACAAATACTTTCATGGTTCAACAATGTGTAAAAAATGAGGAATATCAATCAAGTATAACAAGAACTCAAATTAGCACAATAATTCGAATAATTATGAATCAAATCTGACCAAGAAATATTCCAATTCAACCCTAGATATTATATACTAGAGAAGAAAAGAAATCATAATAAATTGAAATTGATATAACTTACAATTTCAAGTGTTGCACTCGCCACAATCTCAACTCTTGGGATTGAAATTGATAAGAGGAAATTTGAACTAGGAAATCCTAATTCTCTTACGTGAAAATGAGCGTTTGTTCTGAAAAAATTTTGCCTTCTAAAAACCCTATTTAAGCAAGTATTTATACTTACTCCCTTTAGGGTTAAAAAGTACACAAAATTACAACTATGCCACTTTTAAGGTGACCAGTCCTAAATGAGAATTACAAACAAAATGAAAGTATACCAAAAGAAAATTACAACATAGAATGGTCCATTAACAATTACAAAGTACAAAAATAATTTAAATCTTCAAGAGCTGATGCTTCAACGTAAAATCAATCACGGTGGGCCTTTAGATGCAAATCTGATGATGTCCCATGGCCATCAACTAATGTAGGTCTTTTAGCTTCCCATGGAGAAATATTATTGTACTTGTAAGATTATTACTCAAATATTTATTAGATAAAAGAAATGAAGTAAAATATGAGCAATTTGGATCATCATCCAAATCGAGTTCTGAAAGCATATATGGTGCCGGAAAATTTCCCATCAAGCTATACAACTCTTGCTTACTTATGCTTGTTTTGAAGATTTTATGTTGTTCCTAATGAATGTGAAAAGTGCTTTCTTGAATGGTTATATCAAAGAAGAAGTGTATGTTGAACAACCTCCTAGATTTGAGGATCCTTTTAAGTCTTAGTATGTTTTTAAGTTAAGAAAAGTTTTATATGGACTTAAACAAGCACCAAGAGCTTAGTATGAGACTTAGTGAGCATTTGATCTCTAGTGGTTATCAAAAAGGTACAATTGATACAACTTTATTCTTAAAACACTATGATAATGATATATTAGTTGCATAAATCATGTAGATGACATAATATTTGGATTAACTGATGAAAAATATTGTCAAGATTTTGCAAAGATTATGCAAACAAAAATTGAAATGTTAATGATGGGTGAGTTGAACTTCTTCTTAGGTTTACAAATTAAGTAAACAAAAGAAGGAATTTTCATTCATTATGAGAAGTATAATAGATAGATATTAAAAAAGTTTCAATATGAAAATTTAAAGGAAGTAGAAACTTGATAAGTGTTAGAAGAATCTTATTTATAATATTTATTGAATGTCTTTTTTATGAATTTTGTGTGAATTTATAAAAAAAAAAACGCTTAAGTGCTTAATATTTGATTTTAGGGTTTAAAGAGTGCGATTTAAAGAGGGTTTGAGTGAAAACGAGGCGAAAGTTGGCAAAATATAAGAAAAGGTGATTTTCATGTGTACACAAACTTCAGCATGCCTATGTTGATGCTAGTGTTGGAGAGCAAAAAGTGATCAGAATGCATCATGAAATTGTGCCCTAACCGTTGTACAAACTGTATAGAAGGTAGTGTTGAAGGAAGAATCTACCTAGAGAAGCAAATGAAGGAATTCCAAAGTGTACAACCCCGACCACGATCGTGCAAGAGGTCATGCATAACCCATAACACCAGAATTTCAATTTATTCCAGAGTACATGGTCCTAAGCACAAGCGTGCACTAGGTCATACATGCTACCTTGTTTTTATACTATAAATACTTGCTTTTTTTTTTACGAAAATTAGGGATCTAGATATTTTATTTCTCATAGCTACTCTAAAAACCCTAAGAGAGAAAAATTACGAATATAGAGAGAGAAATCCCTGGAGCATAATCGAAAATCACAAAAATGTCTATAAGGGTTTATTCTTTTCATCATGAATTCTTATTACTTCTCTAGATTTTTCATGATTACTGTAAATTCTTTGGAGGAATAGATTTATATGCCTTGCATCTTATGAAATTTTAAACCATGTGATTGAATTATTTATTGATTAATGAAAAGTTTATGCCTTTGTATCTATTCAAGTATTTTAATTGCTGTGTGATTAATTTATGCACGCAAATTAATTGCATGTTTGATTCTTGTTAAATGGAGAGGGGTCTCATCAAATAGGATAGATCTTCATGAATGGAAAGATTGCATGTTTTACCTAAAAGTAAGAAAACTTTGATTTTTTGCACAAAGATTAAATCTTTATTTGGGGATTAATTATGAACTTAATGAAATCTTATAGGGTGATGGTGAGGGAGAGGTCTCCACTATTCCATGTAGGGTTATTAATTAATTAGCTCAAGGGAGTAATTAATTTAATTAAGAATTCCTGCAGTGCAAAACATAAACAAATTGTTAATCAATACATTATTATAAGAAAGCTAGGTTTTAGAATGGATGAAGATGAAGGGTATTTTTTTTATTGAATTTATTTATTACAATGATTATAATTAATCTTAGGGTTATTAGATTAGTTAATTAGTAATTTCATTTATTAATCTTACATTAAAATTTACACTTGATAGTAGAAAAACGGTAATACTAGTACTTGTTTTTAAGATCCTTGAGAACGATACCCGTTGCAATCTATATTACATTAAACAAGTATTCTTTGGGTTTATAAATTTATAATTTGATACAATCAGAAAAGCGACCCATCAACCCAATGAGTCCTTTTACCAGGTTAGATCTTGATTCTCAAGGTAAGAAAATCAATGAAAAATTATATAGAAGTTTAATTGGTTTGCATCTATATTTGATTGCATCCAAACCAGATATTCTGTTTTTTGCTGGTATTTGTGTAAGATTTTAAAGTAATCCAACTAAAACACATTTAAAAGCTGTTAAATGAATTTTCAAGTACATTACATGCACTACAAAATTAGGAATTTGGTATCCTAAAAATCAAAGTTTTAAATTAATTGGATACTTAAATGCTGATTATGCAGGATAAAAAGTAGATAAAAAAAGTTCTTTTGGTACTTGTCAATTCTTAGAATATAAATTGATTTCTTGGTCCTTTAAGAAACAGAACTTAGTTACTCTATCAACAGTAGAAGCTGAATATGTCTTAACTGGAAATTATTAGCACAAATTCTTCGGATGAAACAGCAATTACAAGATTATAGATTAATATATGAAAATATTCCTATAAAATATGATAATACAAGTGCTATAAATTTGACAAAAAATCCTATGCATCATTTAAGATCTAAACAAATAGAAATTAGACATCATTTTATTAGGGATCATGTTGCAAATGAAAACATGCAAATATTTTTACAAAATCGTTAGACAAAAATAGATTTGATTTTTTGAGAAATGAAATTGGTATATATAATTCTTTTTAATGTATTTATTTTATATTTTTCTACATGTGTTTTAAATATAAATAACGGCAAATAAAAGTACATTATTTTTGGAAAATAAACAAATTAAAAGATCTTCATAGCCATTAAAGCTCTCTTCCCAATTCTTTCAAATTAGAAACCAATTTAGAGAGTAACCCTTCTCTCTCTAAAAAAACTATATCTTAAAACCAATCAAACTCTAGGCTTCCTCACGATTGAATTCCAAAAAAGAAACTCAAACGTTGTTCAACTTCAAATTTGAAACCCTAAAATGACTCTAAGAAAATCCTCTAGAATAACACTTAAGGGTTTCAAGTCTAAGAAAAATAAAGAAACCATCATCATTAGGGACAAATCATCTAATTCTGAGCAAATGGTGTCTTTAGATGAAAGTAACCAGAAAAAAAGAAGGAAATAAGGTTGAAAAAAGTGCATGACCGTGTTAAAGAGATGCCTGACAATGAGGAAAGTGAGAATAAAGAAATGGTTAGTGAAAATGAGTTCGTTGTAACTAGTTCTAGTAATGATGACACAAAATCGGACTCTAACACTGAAACTAACTTTGAAGAATAAGAAGAGAAGGAACTAGAACCGGAAAAGAAGAAAAGGATAAAGAAGAGAAACTCCTCTTCTAAATCTACATTCGATAGCCCTCAACCAAAGAAAATGAAAAGAACTTCAAACAAGGTATTGGAATGTTCTTTTGTGGACTTCAATTTTTTTACAAATAATGGCTTTAATTGGGATCACTAGCTAGATCGAATAGGATGTAAAGATTTGTGTAATGTAACTCATAGTGTGGATGGGGATTTAGTAAGAGAGTTTTATAATAATCTGGAAATGTTGAAAGGTTTAGTTTTAAAATCATGGATTTCAAGAAAGTCTATGAAGATTAATAGGAAAAATCTCATTGAATGCTTTAATATGAAAGATGAAAAACTAATCAATCCTACTAAAAATGAGGTTTTTGAGGAGATTAATGATGGAGTTGGAAATTTTGTAGAAAAAGAAATATTTTCTACATAATTTGAATTATTGATAAGACTTTGGCATAAAGTTGTTACGGATTGCATACTACCAAACAATGGGAGTAAAACAACAATTTCTAAAGAAGGGGTAGTAGTAATCTTAACAATTAAAAAGATATTAAAAACTGATATGCCTAGTATGATATTGAAGCACCTGTGGAGGATAAGAGGATACAGACCTTATGGAAACCTTTTGATGAAAATGTTCAATTTTAAGAAACTTAATCTACCTAAGAAGACTAAGTCACCAATCTGATTGAAAATAATTGGTGAAACAAATCTAAAACATATGAACATTCTAGTAAAGGAAAAGTTTTGGTTTTCAAGGGATGGAGTATGGTATAGACATCCAAAATTTAGTAAGGTTAAGTTTGATTGGAAAAAGGTGAAGGCAATTGCAGAGGGGGAGTTTTCATTGGACTTAGAAAGTGGTTTAGAGGATTTTGAACAATATGGAAAGGATGCAAACATACCCCTTAAGAGAGCTAGCAAAGAAGTTATGAAGGAGAAGAAGAAGAAAAAGTATAATATTAGAATTTGAGGGAAATTTGAAATTAATGAAGGAAGGAAAGCTCCTAAAGATGATGAGTCAAAAGTGACTCAAAAGGTGTTCCTGTTAAACCACCTAGAGAATCTTGAAGATCTAACCTCAATGTTGACCATGTAAATCTAATGGAGAAAAGGTTTGCTGAAATGAGGAAGGACCTTCAAAAATCAATACTAGATGCATTGAAAGGTTTTGAAAAACTTAATCCAAAACATCTTAACACTGATCCTTCATTACCATCCCCTGAACCTGTTAGACTATCCTCTCCTAGATGAAGTCCTATTGCTTCACAAGTTAATGTGGAATAGGATCAAACTTTGCACTAACTTCTCTTGCTACCTCAGATACTAAGTCATCATCACCCCAAGCTCAAGCTATTTCGCAAAGGAGTCTACATGAATCAACACCAAGCATGCAGATCATTCTTTACCAACCTCTAGATTTCAACAAATTTCAATCTCAACAACCTGAAGATGCTCCTGCTCCAAGAAAGTTTGGAAGATTTAAAAGATACACTAGAAAATCTGTTAAGAAAACTACTATAAAGAAAAATTAGTTGATATTTGTATTATTAAGACTATTGTTATCTTGTTGTCTACATTTGCTTTTAATGTAGAATCTTCTTTGCTACATTCTTATTAATGCTCTCATTCATTAATGTTAATTTTCTTATTTTTCTACTGATAACTGATATCGGTCTTCCTATTATCTAACTTTAGACCTATAGGTAGGTGCACCTATCGATTTTATAGTTTAGTAGATAAAACATCGAATGTCGATTTCACAGGGATTACGAGTACTAGTAATAACCATTTCTCTTATTATCTAATAAAAAAAAATTAACTAAACAAGTAAATAATCAATTAAAATGTATTCAAGTGTTAAATCTCAGTAGAGTTACTAATGTAATTAACTAATTATTATTCAAATTCTTATTTTATTTTTGGATCGTAGGAATTCCTAAATTGAACTAATAGCTCTCACGAGTCATATTAATTCTTAATTTTTGGTTAATTAATTGGAATCTCTTATTAATTAAAATCCCTAAAATTGCATTACATTCGATATATGAATTCCACTATTAGGTTTCACCTTAATTTGGAAGAATCATGTTGTTTTATCTCTAAAATTGTATTCAATTCTTTTCAATTATACTAGATCTATTCTTATATAGAATCTCTTGATCTCTCTATAAGAAATCAAATTTCAACCAATATGCTGGCGATATTAAATTGAAAACAATAAAAACACATAATTAAATCATAAGAATAATAAATAAATTACTGAATAATAAATCAGCAAGATTGCATATTTATTCTAGAGTTTATTATATCCGAATATATAAAAAAAAATAAGTTATTAACATGTTAAATTTAAAAGCAATAATATAAAAAAATACACAAATAAAAACATTAAAATTAAAAACTAAGAATCTCTAATTTATTCTCTAGTCTATATATCCATCTAATTCTCAATTCTTTCTATCTTCTAATTTTCTAAAACGAAAAACCATCTTCCTAATCTAAAAGTATCTTCTAAAATTCTGATCGCCTCCCTATTTGTCATATATATATATGTATATATATATATATGTATTGTTAGACATAGCACGTGCCTGTCTTAGACGTGATATATGGATGTGATCTTCTCGCTGCAGTGGATCGTCATCTACTCAAATCCGATCTCCTCTTCGTATCTATTTAATATTCTAATCTAGCATCTGCCACTATCTGATTTGTTCTACTCGTCCCTTCTCTATTCTAATAATTTGATCTCCTCTGATCTGTCCTTAATTTCTAAACTGATTTGCTCTGGAATCTGGTCTGATTGTCCTATTCTATCAGCTATCTCCTTGCCGTCTGGTTTTGATGTTGGTTCAACTATGATCGTCTTGTCTCCTCGCCGTTATTTCCTCGCGTGCTTTCTGGCATCTATATATATATATATATATATATTGAATGCAGCACGGGGATCTTGGACTTCAACATGGCCGCACTCTTATTCACCCTGTTTTGCTCTGTTTCTCGTCTCCTCCGGCACTCCCTCAAGCATGGGCATGTTCATGCGCATGTTAGCTTCCACGGTTGAGTTACAAGCTTCCTTTTGCACGTCTGATCTTGATTATTTTACACGGTTACTTGGGTGGTTTAAACATGTACGTGTTTATTCACGTATTGAACTTTTCATTTTATAAAAATTATATTTTTTTTGCTTAATTTTTATGTAATTATTTCATTAAAACATAAATCGTATTTTGAGACTGTGAAATCAAAATATAAACTAATTAAGTACAATATCAATATAAAATATAAGAAAATTAAATAAAAAGTTATTATAATTTGTTATAAATAATTAATACTTTATAACCCTTATCAAATTTCCCCATACTTGAGTCTTTACTTATCTTTAAGCAAAATAAACTTTAAATATCAAGGACAAATATCTTAATTAGTACTTAAACAGATTATATTTATGATAAAGTTATTTTTCCTTAATATCTTTTTTACTTAATCATATTTAATGTACTATAGATACTAATATTATAGTTCAAGAGTTAATGTATGAAATATCAAAATTTATTATGTCATTTAAACAAGAATTTATAAACTCATAACCGTTTTAAACATTACTTAATCAAGAATAAAGTTTTTAGAATTTTGCTCACTTAATTAAGGTATATACTTCTCTTTTTTCATCCCTTTAAGTATTATGATGTTCAACAAAAGCTTTTTTCCATCTATCCCTTGAAAATCCTTCCTAATTATTTATTTATTATTTTTTCAGTATTATAGAGTAATTTCATTAGTTAGTAAATCTCTAACCAAACGATTTTAGGTTACTAGGTTTTAAGATATCCCTTCGAACTTCTATTAACTCTATTACTTATTTCAATTAGTAGTTTAGTTTTTTTTCAGACTTTTCTTTTGACCCATGTAACGAGCTTTAAGCTGATGATCCTAAATTCGTCACTTAAGTCCATAGGCGTTATCCTCTGAAAGACACCCTGCAAGCTTAATTACTCAAGTCAACGGGGCTCATTACTAAACTTTATTTATATATCTTTCACTTTTTTTTTCTACTTCTATTTTATAGGAAGACTCTTCAAATGATAAATCTTGTCAATTTAATTATTTGAGATCATATTACTTATAAAGATTTCTAAGAAATATGTATATATCAAAATAAGTTTAAAAACTCGAATTCCTAATCCTTGATTAGTAATATTTTTCCAATATAGAGTTTCTAAATTCTAAGTCTAAATAACATATAACTTTTGATTATTAAGATTTCACAATTCAATTCTAATATATTATTCTAACTTTACTAATAAAAAGTAAAATTATATCAAGGATTTTTTTTTCAATAATCTACCAAATTATGAATGTAATTTATAAAAAAATTAAGTAAAGTAGTATATTATGCTACTTTCCCTCATACTTAAATGATACACTGTCCTCAATGTACAAAATATAATAGTAAAATAACAAATGGGGCAAAAAATAACAGAAGACTTCCCTAAATATATTGAAAGAACTTGAAGCTTAATTCCTACTTTCTAAACAAGAAAGTTCTTAACACAATTGATGAACATAAGCATATAGACTCCCATTGGCTTTCTTCCTTGTTTCTTGTGTCCTGAAATTGTGCCTTATAATACAAAGATCAAGTGAAATTTTATTATTATTATTATTTTTAAATAACCAAGTGTAACTAAAAACTTTAAATCAAATTAAACTAAATTATAAAACTAAGTGGTACTTGGGTTGCCTCCCAAGAAGTGCTACTGTTTAACGTCATTAGCTTGATGTTGTTACCTCATTTGTTTAGTTAGGGGGCCAACATTTAAATTTCCAATAGTCAAATTTTTTAGATTTTCCTAAACCCTTTTGATTGCCATGAATGGGATATTGTTGTATTGGGTTTTTGTGAATGCCAGCCTATACATAAGTATAATTAAGCAAGTCAGATGTATTCACAAAATAGTAGGTATTGTTATTCTTTAGAGGATGTTAGATTATGTCAAGCATTTTGAAAGTTTGTTCTTCATCCCCTATTTTCGGAGTTAAAGTGTGATTACCTACATCTATGATTGCTTTATATCCTCATATGTATCTAAGATTACGAACTCCACTAGGAAGATAAATGTTCCTACCTTAACCAACATATCTTCAATGATACCAATGGGATATTTAACAAACCTATTAACTAATTGAATGCTCATTTGTATTGGTTTAGGTTTCCCTAATCCTAACCTCTTAAATATATGATATAGCATCAAATTTATACTAGCACCTAAGTCAGCTAAAGCATTATTTATTAATAAATTACCAATGAAACAAGGTAAAATGATACTCCCTGGATCTTTTAATTTCTTCAAAAACTTGTTTTGTAGGACGGTGGAGCATTCCTCATTGACGGTGACTGTTAAGACTTCTTCTAAGTTCTTCTTGTTGGAAAGTAGGTCCTTCAAAAACCTTACATACTTGGGCATCTATGATAAAGCCTCAACAAATGGTAAATTGATATTGAGTTGTTTGAGAAGTTCCAAAAACTTACCATACTACTTCTCTGAGTGTTCTTTCTTGAGTCGAGTTGGGTAAGGAATTTTTAAAACGTACTCTCTGATCTTTAGGGGTTGCTCCTTCTCCTCTGGCATTTTAACTTCCCCTTAGTTTACACTTCTCCTTCTTTAACTAGGAAGATTGCCTTGACATGTTCTTTAGGATTGGGCTTTGTGTTTCTAAGTAAAGTTCCTCGAGGTCTTTTTGAAATCATTTTCGCAATATGTCTTACTTGAGTTTCTGAATTCCAGATCAAAGTGCCTTGATTCCTTAGCAATGCTTCTATAGCTTGGAAGCTTGTTTCAGTTGTTTAGATGAACTTTGTCATCGGATCTTCCAAATTCGGCTTCTATTCTGGCAAATGATGTGCTTGTTGGAATCTAGGTAAACCATTCCATTATTAATTCTCCCAAATAAGGTTGTGATGATTCTCCAACCCGGATTATAAGTATTATTGTAGGGGTTATTTGGCTGCTTGTTAGGGAGTACTATAAAATTAACATGCTCCTTAAAATTAGAAACAAACTCTGACTAACTTGGTTGCTGTGCTATAGAGATTCCGTCTATTTTCTTGCTTAGTGCCTCGACCTTTGCTGCTAAAACAGTAACAGCATCAACATCATATACCCATGCTACTTTTGGTTGTTTAGCTCTTTATACATTCCACTAATAGCTACTCATGGCCATGTGTTTCAATTAGATTTTGAGCCTCTTCAGGGGTTTTGTTATTTAACGTCCCTCCAGCTGCTACATCTACCATTTGCCCAGTGGTTTGATTCAGTCCTCCATAGAAAGTCTGACTTTGCATCCACAATGGAAGACTATGATGTGGGCATCTCCTCAATAGATCTTTATATCTCTCCTATATATCATATAGTCTCAGACTCTATATGAGCATAAAAGGAGATATCATTTTGTAGCTTCATAGTCCTTTAATGTGTGAACCCTAGGTATGTTAAACCTAGAACCCGACGTACGCTATTTGAATCAATACCCCGAGGATCGTCTCGAACAAGTAGCACGTAACTAGACCCTAATCACACCTGTTAACTGAAACCTCAGTTATCAATTAAGGGTTTCCTATAGCAATTCGGTTAGGGAATTCCTAAAGGAGAGTTCTTTTGCAAAGAACAAAAGAGGGCTTTTCATGTTTCACCAAAATGTGTTGTAAAAATTCTAGTCAATGATAAGTTCTTGTTGTGCCGACCTTCTTACACGTTTATATAGTGTATACATGTATCAATATGAAAACTTAACTTTCCTATTCTAATTTACTTCCTTATCCTTACGTGGACTGAGTAAGTAACTAAATATTCCAAATTACAAACCAAAAACAAATAACAATAAAACCCGCAAGTCTCTTTTCTTGTTTCAGTTCAACATTCAACATTTGTGCTAGGACTTCAATTCCTTGTATTCTTCCATGGAAACGTAAATTACATTAATAGGTTTTGGTTCTTCTTTCATGTAATTTGATTCCTTGGTTTGTAGGTCCATGACCAGTTCTTATAGGGTATCATTCACCCTCTTTGCTCTAGCTCAAGTCATTGGTCTTCCAATTCCTTACAATAGATCTTTAGTCTTTAGTTCGATCTTCTTAAGTGCTAGATGATCCTCATCATTCCCTCCTTCCTCAAAAAGATTCGTCCTTGAATCACCTACATCATAAAGAGTAAGATAAGAAACATTAAATGTAGTACTTACATTACTGTAGTGGCTTGGCAAATCTATGTTGTAGGCATTGTCACCTATGCGCTCCACTACTTGGAAAAGTCCATCGCCCCTTACATGCAATTTGGATTTTTGTTATTCAACAAATCATTCTTTTCTCAAATGCACCTAAATCCCTTCTTCTGGATGAAATACGGTCTTGACACGTCCCTTTGGTATTGGCCACTCTCGGATCTCCTCCATTTTCTCCTCATCCACGACTAGTCCATCGATACCTATAACAAAGCCAAAAGAAAACACCATACTAGGCAACAAAAAGTTAGTGTTAGTATAAGTAAAATAAACATCCTTGTACATATGTACAAGTAGTTGTTTCCTCGCCAACATGGCACTCTTGACCTCACTTTTTCTTACAATTTCCTCTCCTCTCAGTGTTTCAAAATCTTTTCCCTCATAGCTCACCAGTGTTTTTTTCCTCACTCTTCTTCTTTTTCTCATCCTTCTCTTGTACACTCACATATTTCTCTCTAAAGTCTTTTACAATCCTCACTTGATCCTCACACGCTTCCCATGGTTTTTGTGAAGTTAGAACCACCTTCCTTTTGTTTAGAACAAAAGAATAATGGTTCTTGTACCCATTGTACATCACTTTCCTATTAAATTGCTATGGTCACCTTAATAATAGGTGACTAGCTTGCATAAGAACTACATTACACATCACCTCATCTTTATAGTTCCCTATGGAAAAGGCTATAAGAACCTGCCTAGTCACCTTTACTTCCCTACATTCATTCAACCACTGTAATCGATATGGCATTTGATGTTTTATAGCTTTCAACTGCATCTTATCTACCAATAGAGTGTTAGCAATGTTAGTACAGTTGCCACTATCGATTATCAAATTACACACCTTATTCTGCACATGACACCGTGTATGAAAGATGTGCTCACATTAGATCCCCTCACCATCCTCCTAGGGTTGTACACTGAGTACTCTCCTCATGACATACAACTCACCACTCATGGGTCCCTCCAAGTCAACATCCTCATATTCCTATGATGGTGACTCCTCATCCTCCTCAGAGCTCACGCTCTCTACATCCCTATTGTCACAAATAATCATAGCGTTTTGATTTAGATATTGAGTTGCAATTTGTCAAAATCCTTGATACCTAAAACACTTAATATCTCTAGTTCTAGAAGGGGTTTTAGTGTTAATTTTTTCCTTACATGCAACAACTGAATTCTTAGCCTTCACATCTTCTTTAGGCTTGGAATATGTGGAGTTCCTTTTCCAATTAGACTTCCATGGAGATTTGGAAGTCGACCCAGTCCTCCGATCACTCCTATATTTTAATTGTCGTTCCACCTTGATTGCTCTATGTAACAGTTCTTCCATGTCCAAGTAATGGTGTAAATCTACCATATCAGCGATTTCCCGATTCATACCATTAATGAATCTAGCCATAGTGGTCTCATCATCATCCTCCACTCTAGCCTTAATCATGGCTATCTCCAACTCCTTATAGTAGTCCTCTACACTTTTGGTTCCCTATGTCAATCCCTGGACTTTCCTAAGCAAATCCCTATGGTAGTGACTAGGAATAAACCGTTTTTGCATTATGGTCTTCATCTCCTCCTAAGTACTAATAGCTCGCTCTCCATACCTACGCCTATTATGCACTAATTGATCCTACCATACACTAACATAATTTGTGAACTCTATTGCAATCAATTTTATCTTCTTTTCCTCAGTATAGTTATGGCATTCAAACACATCATCCATTTTCCTCTCCCACTCTAGGTACAACTTTGAATCATTCTTTCCCTAAAATGTTGGGATTTTCATCTTAATGCTACCCAGGTTACTATCACACCTCTAGGTGTTCCCTCTCTCCCTCACATTGTGATATTCACCAGAGTCAGAATCTTTACCTTCTTCTATCCTAACTTCTCCTTTAATCGGTTTACCTACTCTTCGCCTGACAGTGGTACTGCTAGACGGTTCCCTACTCCTCTCCATCTTATCCATTCTCTCATGGATCTATTCAAGCTCACCCGTCAAAATCCTTTTCATCTCCCCCATTAACTCCTCAAACATTACCCCATTCTCATCTCCATTAGTGTTTTGTCCCGACATATTTTTAAAGTTTTTCAATAAAGTAAGATCACAAGTAAAATACGTTTCTCACACTTATTCGTGTATTGTTCTCAATTAATGATATGCTCACAATTTCACCCATGTATGTCCCTCAAAATTATGTCCTCACAACTCGCTTTTACAATCCTTTTCTAGGAACTCGGATTGGAAATTTCTCAACACAATTTACTAGGTCACACCTAATTGACTCCCTCGGTTTTCTAATCACGATGACACTTAGCTATGACACACAATATGAACTCAGAAACAAGACAAGTAATTCCTTTACATGCAATCTCAAGAGGATACAATTTGCACCAAAATACAATTAATGATTATGGAATGTAATTTTCGGATGCATAATTAGAAAGCACAAGGTATCTATTGTGGTTAGAATTGGAAAGTGTATTTGGCAATTGAATTATAACTTGCCAAAACTAGATTTTTCTTTTTGGGAGATTTCGGTTCTTGTTTTTCTTTTGCAACCAATTTTTTTTTTTTTTTTTGTACATATGCTTTCAAGATGAACTAAGAATTGAAACGACAATTGAATTTCAATGGCTAACTAAACTTATATGTTGTCGGTCTCTAAGGGATTTTGTGGCAGAAACAAGATTTTTTTTTATATGAATTTCAAATATGAATAAGAGTATGGAAATTGAAGAACAAACAAATAACAAAATGATAGAAATTACTTGATTCAAGAAACCGAAGCTCTGATACCAAATGATGCGTGAGCCCTAAGTATGTTAAACTTAGAATCCAACGTACGCTATTTGAATCAATACCCCAAGGATCGTCTCAAACAAGTAGCACATAACTAGACCCCAATCACACCTGTTGACTGAAACCTAAGTTATCAATTAAGGGTTTCCTATAGCAATTCGGTTAAGGAATTCCTAAAGGAGAGTTCTTTTGCAAAGAACAAAAGAGGGCTTTTCGTGTTTCACTAAAATGTGTTGTAAAAATTCTATTCAATGATAAGTTCTTATTGTGCTGACCCCCTTACACGTTTATATAGTGTATACATGTATCAATATGAAAACTTAACTTTCCTATTCTAATTTACTTCCTTATCCTCACATAGACCGAGTAAATAACTAAATATTCCAAATTACAAACCAAAAACAAATAACAACAAAACCCACAAGTCTCTTTCCTTGTTTCGGTTCAACATTCAACATTTGTGCTAGGACTTCAATTCCTTGTATTCTTTCATGGAAACATGAATTACATTAATAGGTGTTGGTTCTCCTTTCATGTAATTTGATTCATTGGTTTGTAAGTCCATGACCAGTCCTTGCAGAGCATCATTCATCCTCTTTGCTCTGGCTCGGGTCATTGTTCTTTCAATTCCTTGCAATGGATGTTGAGTCCTTGGTTCGGTCTTCTTAAGTGCTAGATGATCCTCATCATGCTTGCTAGTGAAAAGTACTTAGCAAGAAACTTTTCTACCATATGTTCCCATTTAGTTATCAATCCCCTAGGAAGAGAATTCAACAATTGTTTAAATCTGTTATATAATGAAAAAGGGAAAAGTTGTAACCTGATGCATCATCTATGGCTCCATTGATTTTGAAGGTGTCACAAATTTCCAAGAAGTTGGCAATGTGTACATTTGGATCATCTTAAAACCTATCAATTTGAATGAATTCTTGAACCATCTAGATGATATTAGGTTTAATTTCAAAGTTGTTGGCTGCAATTGCAAGCCTAATAACACTTGAATTAGCCCCAATAAGTAATGATCTCACATAATCGAACATCGTTCTCTCATTCTGCTCATTAGCCATGTCGATTGATAAGTTGTTTGAGTCTTGAGCCAAAACTTGATATTGACTTTCTCTACGGCATCCCCTAAGCATAAACAATAGCTAGAAAACAGAAACTATGGAAAATAAAGACTAATAAATAATAAGCAATAAAGGAAATAATGAATATCTTAACAAGATATAGATGTTCCTAATATCCTAATCCTCGGTAACAGCGCCAAAAATTTGATATCAGTCTTCTCACTGTCTAACTTTAAACCTATAGGTAAGTGCACCTATCGATTCTATAGGATAAAGATATCGAGTGTTGATTTCATTGGGATTATGTGTACTAGTAATAACCATTTCTCTTATTATCTAATCAGAAAAATTAACTAAATGAGTAAATAAAATAAATAACAAATAAATTAAATAAAAGCAATAATCAATTAAAATATATTCAAGTGTTGAATCTTCCTAGAGTTAATAATGTAATTAACTAAATATTATTCAAATTCTTATTTTATTCTTGAACTATAGGAATTCCTAAAATGAACTAATAACTCTGTCGAGTTATATTAATTCCTAATTCCGGGTTTATTAATTGGAATCTCTTCCTAATTAAAATCCCTAAAATTGCATTACTTTCAATTTATGAATTCCACTATTAGGTTTCAGCTTAATCCAGAAGAATCACGTTGTCTTCTTTCTGGAATTGCATTTAACTCCTTCTAATTATGAGTTTCTTGATATTTATATAAGAAAACAAATTCTAACTAATATGCCGGTAATATTAAATTAAAAATAATAAAACACATAATTGAATCACAAAAATACTAAATAAATTATTGAATAATAAATTAACAAGATTGCATACTCATTCTAGAATTGATCGTACCCGAATACAAAAAAAAAAAATTTAAATTATTAACATGTTGAATTTATTCTCTAATTTACACATTTATCTAATTCTCTATTCTTTCAATCTTCTAATTTTCTAAAACTAAAAACTATCTTCCTAATCTAAAACTATCTTCTAAAATTCTGATCACCTCCCTATTCATCACATATATATATACATATAGTCTTCTCGCTGCAGTGGATCATCATCTACTCAAATCCGATCTCCTCTTTATATCTATTTAATATTCTGATCTGGCGTCTGCTCTTATCTAATTTGTTCTGCTCGTCCCTTCTCTATTCTAATAATTTAATCACCTCTAATCTGTCCTTAATTTCTAAACTGATCTGCTCTAGAATCTGGTCTAATTGTCCTATTCTTTCGGCTATCTCCTCGTCGTCTGGTTTTGATCTTCATTCAACTATGATTGTCTTGTCTCCTCATCGTTATTTCCTCGGATGCTTTTCGGATATATATATATATATATATACACACACACACGAGGATCTTGGACTTTAACACGGCCGTGCAACTTTGCGTGTTACACTCTATTTCACCCTGTTTTGCTGCTTTTTTTGTCTCCTCCGGCACGCCCTCAAGCACAGGCGTGTTCGTGCGCATGTTGACTTCCACGGTTGAGTTACAAGCTTCCTTTTGCACATCCGATCTAGGTTATTTTACATGGTTACTTAAGTGGTTTAGATGCATCGGTGTTTATCTATGTATTGAACTTTTTATTTTGTAAAAATTTTATTTTTATGTTCAACTCTCATATAATTATTTTATTAAAATATAAATCATATTTTAAGACTTTAAAATCAAAATATAAACTAATTAAGTGCAATATCAATATAAAATATAAAATAATTAAATAAAGGTTATTACAATTTATTATAAATAATTACTACTTTATAACCCTTATCAATAATAAAAAAGGAGAGAAAAATATGTGTGAAAAATAAACAAAAACTCAAAGTATAGGAATCTAAAAAGTTGAATAAATGTTTTAAATATTTTTGCTTATGAAGGGTTTTATTATCATAAAAAAGGGGAAGAATATTAAGTTGTTTTAATAATCGCTTTGATGATAATAAAAAACTAAAAGATTTCTAACTAAATTATTAGGTGTGCAAATAAATAATATACACGTAATTTAGTTTAATCTCTCATAAGAGAAGTTTTCCTCTTAAGTTTTTACTCATAAGGTAATTTAGAGACTGAGTTAGAGGGTAAACCTACTTAATGACTCAAGCTTTTAGTTAGAAGATAACTTAGAGAATGACTCGGAGAGTAGATTTATTGCACTAACATAACTGCAAAAACAAACAACATATTATAGGATATGTTTATATTTGAAAATTTAATTAGCTTGAAGGCTCGACTCCAAAGTTAAATGTATTTAGGTAATATATTTAAAATGTTCCACAAAGTTAGTTAATATATCTAGGGGATTTGAAATTATAATGAGTTTAAAGATTAAAATTAAAGTTGGTTGATATAATTAATATTCATGAATAAAAACTTGATAGGTCGTTTATTTGATTGTATCAAATTATAAATTTATTAACCTAAAGAAATCTAAAGACTTAGCTAGGCAAGTGCACCTAACTAATGTAGTATAAATTGCAACGGGTGTCGTCTTCAAGGATCTTAAAAACAAATACTAATATTACCATTTTTTTGCTATCTAGTCTAAATTTTAATGTGATATTAATAAGTTAAATTACTAATTAACTAATCTAATAACCTTAAGATTAATTGCTATAATAAATGAATTCAATCATAAAAACATATCCTTCATCTTGATCCACTCTAAACCCTAACTTTCTTATAATAAGGTATTAATTAACTAATTGTTTATTCTTTACACTGCAAGAATTCTCAATTAAACTAATTACTCCCTCGAGTTAATTAATTAATAATCTTATACAGAATAGTGGAGACCTCTTCCTTACTATCGCCTTATAAGATTTCATTAAGCTCATAATTCCTAGATAAAAATTAAATCTTTTGTGTAGAAAATCAAAGTTTTCTTACCTCTACATAAAACATACAATCTTTCTATTCATGAAGATCTATCCTATTATATAAGACCTCTCTCTATCTAACAAGAATCATACATGTAACCAACTCACACGCATAAATTAATTACACGACGGTTAAAGCACATGAATAGATACAAAGGCATAAACTTTTAATTAATCAATAAGTAATTCAATCACATGGTTTAGAGTTTCAAGATGCAAGGCATATAAATCTACTCATCCATAAAATCTACGGTAATTACGAAAAATCTAGAGAAGTAATAATAATTCATGATGAAAAGAATAAACTCTAGTAAACGTTTTGTGATTTTCAATGATGCTCCACCGATTTTACTCTCCAGATGCGTGATTTTGCTCTCCTAGGGTTTTTAGAGTGGCTATGAGAAAAAATAAAATCAGATCCCTAATTTTTGTAATGAAGCGAGTATTTATAGTCTAGGAATTTTTATTGCATGCACGACCTAGTGCACACTTGTGCTCAGGGCCATATACTTTGGAAAAATGTAAAATTTTAATGTTTTGGGTTTTACACGGCCTCCTGCATGGCCATGCTTGGGGTTGTGCACTCTGAAATTTCTACAGTTTCTTCTCTAGACAGATTTCTTACTTTAGCATAACTCTCTATGCCACTTGTGCAGCAGCTAGTGCATAAGTGCACAATGCATTCTAATCACTTTTTGCTCCCCAGCACTGGCATTAGCATGGCTATGCTGAAGGTTGTGTACATGTGAAAATCACATTTTCTTATATTTTTCCAGATTTCACTTTTTTTTCACTCGAATCTTCTTTAAATATTTAATTTGCACTCTTTAAACCTTGAAATCAAATATTAAGTACTTAAGTGTCTTTTTCTTGATAAATTCACACAAAATTCATAAAAAATCATATTCAATTAATACTATAAATAAGGTTCTTTTAACACTTATCAAACTTCCCCACACTTAAACGTTTACTTATCCTCAAGCAAACATAATAAGAACAAGAGAAAAACTCCATCATAAATTATACCCATTATAATTTTCAAATCACAAGCAATATTCTTTACTCAATTAATTCTTAGTGACTCATTAGTGTCTATTGCTCAAACCTACCATAATTGTATGTATACTTGGCATACAGTAGTTAGACTTTTCAGATTAATCTAAGTAAGTTAAACCAATATCCTCACTGTTTAGCAACCACTTTGAAAATTACGAAGGAAATAACAAATTAAACAAAATCTAAGTTGTTCAATTGTAATTTGCCACTTACCAAAAAGTATATAAAACATTCAATTATTTTTCAAAGCACAACACAAGAAGTGAAAATATATGGCATCTATTATTGATGTGCCTAAAACCAAGATTAAGCACATACAAAACCAATTTGAAAGACAATTAAATAATGTCAATCAAACTAGTCTCAATCTCATGAATAATGGCGTCAATTTCCAATGTTTATAATCGATTCTTCAATTAGGATTTGTTCAATAATAAATCCAAATATGATATAGCTCTGATACCAAAATATGATGTGCCTAATTCCAAGCTTAAGCACAATCAAAAGAATCAAGGAAAACACCTCAATTCACAAAACACAAACCGGTTCACTTGAGGGCAATTTCACGTGCACACCTTGTAGATTTTGATGGAAATTGTTGTTCAAATGATTTAATTGTAATCTCTAATGATAATATTAACCAAATAACCACAAGAGAACATGAAGTTCACGTAAAATCGGATCAAAAGGAAGCAATAAAGACAAGCACAAAACCGTGATCTCAAATCCTTCCAATAATGCCAATTCACGCCAACCACTAATAAGCATTTAATCTCAATGAACAATCAACCTTTACAAGATGATTATCCACGAATTACAATCACTAATAAGTCCAAGAAAGATTCAAATCAACCCTAGATATGACTCACTAGAGAAGAAATGAACAACAACAAAGATGAATCGATATCACTCACGATTTCTCCTTGTTGCATGATGGGCGTCGAATCCAACAAAAATAAAACCTACTCCTAGACAATTATATGATTTGCATATAGTGGTGAGTAGGGTCGAATCCACAGAGATTGGTTAAACTTATTTCTATTCAAGGAGAATAAAAGGGAAAAGAAATATGGGGGGTTTTGTTTGTGAATCAAAATAAAGTAAAACAAGGTAAGAAAATCGGATATTAATAAAAGCCTAGCCAAAGGAATCAAGATAGTTTAATTCAAGGAATTGATCATCGATGCAAATGTTCTCTATTCTTAGTTCTAGATAAACTGGTTATGATTATTAACAAGCTCTAATAACCTATCTCTCCTTACTTCCTCGATAACCTCAAACAAGCGCTTTGAATTATTTCTCTTATTGATTAAACAACCCTAGACAAGCGCTTAGGATTTAATCTATCAATAGCATTAAGATCTAGAGAGACCACCAATTCATGCTAGTAGATTATAAGATAACCTATTTAAACATGATCACACACCTCCATAACATGAATTCGATCATCTCTTTTATAACCAAACATGTTATTGCGTCACTAAGACTAGAACAATCAAACAATTACGGATTTGACGTGCTAGTTGACAATATATTAACTTGCTAATTGAGTAGAAGAGCTCTATTCATACCAATCAACAAAGATAATAATGACAAAACGATCAGAAGATATATGAATACCCGAAAACAAAGAATAGATTAAATACAAGTCAATTAGACCTCACAATTCGTGGAGAATTAAACATCTATGACCCTTTGGCTAGAAAAGTAGCTTAGCTACTTATGTCCATCAATAAAACGAAAAATAAAAATAAAAACATAATGAACCCGGTTGCCTGCTCTACCTCCGCGTTTCCTTCGTGTCTCTAAGGTGATTCCAGATTCAAAGATTAAAGATTATCCTAACCCTCTAGGGTTGGTTCTATTTATATTGTTAGGGGGATAGCATGTGATCTTTTGCTAGCAAGATACGAAAATATCTTTCCTTTTCCAAGTAGATTTCGAGAAGTGAAGATTCGTCTGCCTGGCACGCCCTACCACACGACCGTGGGTCAAGCCGTGCCATCCTCTGTGCATAATCTACAAGTCTTCATTCGTGTCCAGTGTGTACCACGGTTACACCCACGACTAGATTTCAAGCCGTGCCTTCATCTGGTTGATGTTCCACACTTTCTTCTCCTTGGCACACCTAGCTTCCACCACGGCTCCAAGCACGGTTTATCCCACGGCTTCCACCACGGCCGTGCCATATGCCGTGTCTCTCTCTGTTCAAAGTCCTCATTTCCGCCTTCTTGTCCAGTATGTAGCACGGTTTGCGCCATGGTCGTGCCTCAAACCGTGCTTCCGATACACAGCCGTGTACTTCAACCATGTCTCTTCCTATTGATTCAAAACCAAGTACACGGCCGTGTACTTCAATTACATGCCCATGTACTTCCCTCTGGCGGTGTAAATCCTTGTCTTTGAACCAAGTTGTAGATGACTTCTCTAATTTACTTGAATTGGCATCCTTGACTCCATTTAACCTGATTTATCACGATGATAGAATTAAAGTACCATTTCCTTATGATTTCTATAAAATCAATAATAATTTAACATAATTTATACTATAAAGATTGAGTATAAAATGGCTCTATCATTGCACTCACCACAATTCCAACTTCTTGGGATTGAAATTGATAAGAGAATTTTGGAATTAGGAAACCCTAAGCCCTCTCACGAAATGTGAAGTGTTTGTTCTGCAAAATTAGCCTCCCAAACCCTCTCTTAAGCAAGTATTTATACTTGCTACTCCTAGGGTTAAAAAGTGCTCAAAATTACAAGTTTGCCACTTTTAAGGTGGCTAACCCTAAATGAAAGTTACAAAGAAATAAAAGTGTCCCAAAACCAAAATACAACTAAAATAGTTCATAAAATGAAAAATACATAAAAGAAATGCTCTTCATGATGTCGGTCTTCTATAGGATCCATCGGCCCAGCTCATCGCCGGTTCAGGTCGGTCCATGGATAACCCACAAGCTGAGTTTAAGTGAGTTTGTCCATTGCCCTGTAAAGCATGATAAGTATTTCTGTTGGAATATAAAATACATGAATAAGATAAAAGAGGTTAGTATATAAATAATTCTAGGGTCGATTTGCTCAAAATGGGTCCTGTAAACACCCAATTTTTGCCATAGGAATCAATAATAATCAATTTTCAATTTTTTTCCAATTTTTCCCAATTTTCCTCTAATTTAGTATAAATAGTAAAAATATTCAAAAAAATAAAAATAAATAGGAAAACACATCAATTTTGAAAAATGATTTCAGAAATAGCAATAATAAATAATAAACAATTTTTACAAAATTTGGAATTTTCAAAAAATACAAAAAAATAGAAAATTCACATTGCATATATGCAATTTGCGAAATTAGAAAAATTAGGAAAGTAGGCTAACTCAGCTGGTCCGGACCATGGGCTAAGGCGCGCGGTGTGGGTATGAGGTTGCAGGTTCGAAATGCGGGGAAAGCAGTTTCCGCGTTTTGCAAATTTTTCATTTACCTTGGACATGTGGCAGCATCTGATTGGCTGGAGGAAGCGCACGCGTCGGGCGCGTGATCGTCTCCTACCTCGAGCCTGAGATCGCCGGCGGAAGGAAAAATTCGTATTTCGGCCGTTTTGATTCGATTTTTTGCACAAATCCAACAGATCTTCAACATAAATAAGATAAAACATTATCTAATTGGAATCAAATCGCAACAAATCGAGGGATGGACACAAATCGGAGTTGGTTTTTATAATCGAAAATCCGATCAGCTTCAATCGGAGGAAATCCGAGCTTATCTAACTCGGTTTCAAGTGCCTATAAATAGAGGAGGAGGTGAGGAAGCCAAGGCACGAATCAGAATTGAGAGAAAGTGAGGAAAGAGTGCAAATCGGAGAGCATCAGAGGAGACCCAAAACCGTGAAGCACCGGCCGGTATTGAACCACCACCAAGAGGCAATCTGGGAGCAAACCACCGCCACCATTGGATTCAGCAACCTCGAGAAGCTAGGATTCGACACCTCACCCGCTGCAAAAGGCTACCGGAACGCCGTGAACGAGCCTTCCCCGCCGCTGTGTCTGAACGATCCGACCCGACCTGATTCGACTGATCCGACCCGACCCGCGCACCGACCGAATCCAGGTAAGTCGGGTTTTCCATATTTTTTTTATTTATTTATTCCGAATTGATTTATTATTTGTTATTTATTATTTGTTATTTATTTAGCTATTTATTTATTGGTTTTTGTTTCATTTTCAATAAATAGGAAAATGTAGAAATCATATTTTTCTAGAATTTAATAATGTAGAAAATAAAAAATAAGAAAAAAAATAAATAATAAAAAAAAATATATAAAAAAAATAAAAAATAAAGAAAATAAAAATATAGAAAAGTAATAAAAATATTAGGAAAATAATAATAAAATTTTAGATTTCAAAATAGGATAGATAATAACTTAGGATAAAATCTTAAAAATCATAAAATCATAAAAAATTATAAAAATCATATAAACATCATAAAAAAATCAAGAAAATCATAAAAATCATAAAAAAAATCAAGAAGAATAATAAAAATCACAAAATCAAAAAAATGAGTTTTAGAACTTAGAAAAATCCTTTTCTTCAAATAAATACAAAATTGATGTTTTCCCTAAAAATCATTTTCAAAAATCAAATTAAAGCTTAGGCTTAGAATTTTTAGAAAAATCCCAAAAATGATAAAAAACATAAATCAAAAGAGGTTTCAAAATTAAAATTCACAAACAAACTTAAAGTTTTCAGAAAAGCGAACTACGACTTGTTTGATCCTGAATAGCAGGTACATAGGCACCCATCCGGGTCAACCCATAAAATGAATGAAAAATCCTTTTCTTATAATAATTCAAAACATAATAAAAAGTAACAAAAACATAATAAAAACACATTTCTAAAGAGGAACAATTTTAGGAGATTAGGTGGTAACCGTAAAGGTTTTAATAGGTTAGCCTCCGGACTTAGAAACTCTGGTTTTCCCTTTTCCTCTTTTCACAAAAACGAAAAGAGGAAATAACGTCAACTAGTGGTCCAAATTAAGACTAATCCGCTCCTTTAGTCTTAATTCAATATTTCCCAACAACAGTTGGGTGGCGACTCCAAAAATCAAATGAAATTCCTAACTCAAGTCGATGATCTATATTAGATGAGCATAGGGTCTAGTCTAGATCGGATTAGGAATGGGAATTCAAAAATTAGACTCGACAGGATGGTGACTTCACTAGGGACCCATGCCAGTAGGCTAAGCCACCTGAATCTTCGAATTGTTCTCCTTAAATGTGCTTCAATTATTATTCTGTTACTAATTTTTCAGGAATTAGTTAGATTCTAGTTTCTTTGCTATAGGGTTCAGCATGCATACATATGTTTGTGTGAGTAGATGCGGTCGAACCCGGACCGTCCTAGAAACCTAAGACGGGGAGCCATTGTGTAGGTTTTGGGCGAAGTGAGTTGATTCACTGTTTGGGACCGATTAGGCTACCCCACCTTATGCTTCGATATGGCCGGAGATCCATTTCTTCGAGAATGCGGGAGGCCATAGAGCTCGGGAACCAGTTAAAACCAACCTACTTGCATACATGACATCATAAGGGGTTGACAATTGATGACAATGTAATGGTTTGTTATTTTGTTCATGGAGTTCGAATCTATTTCCCTGTAATGTTTTCATAGTCTTGTTTGTAATTAGGCAATTTCTCATTGTAAAATAGATGGCTAGCACCACAATTGACCGTCTCCTCCGCAAAGAAATTCGGGTGTACAAACCTTTGGACCCAAAATTGGTACTGGACCATTGGTTTACCTTGTACAACCCAAAGGAACAGGGCCTTAGAAGCACAATTGGAGAAAGACTAAAGCATTGGAAGCCGTCATCAATGGGAAGCCTGAGCCTCCACAACAGAAGACTAAAAGAACTAGGAAGTAGATCATTATTTGTAATCTTTTATTTTGATTATCGAACTCCAAAAAATTATTCAATATTAATAAAAGTAAAGTTTCAATATTACATCGTCAACCAATTGTCAACCCTTTTATTTTTAGCATTCGCGTGACACATGCATATCATTATTGCATTAATTACACTAAAAAGCAAAACAAAATGCGAATCCAGGTATCAAAATAGCTTCCAAACAATCGAACCCTCCTAGAAGCCTAGTTCTCACGCGCTCAACAACAAAAATGGCCAACAGCAGTGACAACTGCAACAACACCAATGCTGAAGCTGCCTCGGACTCTAGGATCATGTCCCTAGAACAAACAGTCCAACAACTAGCTGCCCAGGTTCACCTCTTAACTGAAAGCATCGGCCTCCTGCGCAACACTCAACCAACCCAGGAAGAGTATTCAGGAGCCAGAAAGGGAAAAGCAGTGGAGGGACAGCCTCTGGAATATGAGGAGATCAATTCCCACCTTAACCCGGCTTTTGAATATGAGCCAAAAATCAACCAGGGGTCGACCTCTGACGACCTGAAGAGGGAAATGGAAGAGAGGAAGAAGGAGATGGAGAAGCGACTCTTTCAGCAGCTCCATGACAAGATGAAAAGCATTGAAGGCCCTGATGGTTTTGAACAAGCCGGAATCACCAATCTGCCAGCATACAGGGAAGAGATATACCCTGAAAAGTTCAAGACCCTAGAGTTTGAAAAGTATGATGGAACCGGCTGCCCCAAAATACATACCAGGCTATATGCCCGGGAAATGAGCAAGTATGCTCTATACGACCAGCTCATGCTCCAGACATTCCAGGACAGCCTCACAGGCCCTGCACTGGTCTGGTATGCTCACCTGGACTTCAACATTATCAACACTTGGGAGAAGCTAGCCCGGGCGTTTTATGATCAATATAAGTTCAATATTGAAGTCGCCCCATCTGTAATCGACCTGGGGAGTCTCCGGAAGAGACATGCTGAGCCGTTCAAGGAATATGCTCAGCGCTGGAGAGCCCAGGCTGCCAGGGTAGCAACCCCGATATCTGAGAAGGAATTGACATCCATATTTGTCAATACCCTGGACAAGACCTACTTTTCACACCTGGTAGGCCAGACCTCATCCAGTTTTGCAGAGGTAGTGGCTGCGGGGTGCAGGATTGAGAATGCCATCACCACCGGTAGACTCCAAACAATGGAACCTCTTAGGGTCACACCAACACAAAGGCCTGTGGGAGGAAACAGAGCTAAAGAGTCCACTGTCAGCACGGTCCACTCCGGTAAAGTAGAAAACGTTGGGACTCGTGTTACATTTCAGACCACGAGTACCCCAGTCCAGCAACCCACGACGGGTCAAACTCAGGCTGTCAGGGTCCCAAGGCAGTTCACTCCAATTGCCATCCCACTCAGTCAAGTCTTCGCTCGGTTGAGGGCAGACAACTTAATTAGCTTCGAGATCCCCAACGACCGATACAAGCCCAAGAATTTCGACTCAAGCCTCAAGTGTGACTACCACATGGGTCAAGAGGGGCATTCCACATATAGGTGCTGGAGGCTCCGGCACAAAATCCAAGACTTAATTGATGCAGGAATCATACAATTGGATTTCGTGAATACCCCAGCACCCAATGTCAACACCAACCCATTGCCCAATCACAAGCCCGCCATCAACATGATTACGTCAGAGGAGTCAGCTCCCAAAGAAGCCCCAAGGCGGAATATGACAGAGCAATAGAAGAAGCAATCCCACCAAGCTCCAAAGGAAACACCAAAGGCACACATTAAAAGAAGGTGGTCAGCTGGAGACCCAACGGTCGGCACTTTGGGGGAATCACACGGGAGATTTCAGTATTTAGTGAACTATTCTTATACCCCCACTGAGCAAGAGCTACCTAGCGAATGGGGATCGAAGTTTGAGAAGGAGGACAACCCGGCAAAGGAAGAGGGGAAGACTGTCCACATGATCAACTCTCATCAAAAGCCCAGGGTTATACAGTGCTATGAGGGACAATCAACTGAGGTACAAATCCCAAGAAAAAGATATGTATTCAACGTTCCCATACCGGCAGAGAATTACAAGGTTGCACCGTTCGACTATTGGGCCCTCGAACAAGAGCGACCTCCTATAGTGGGAGGCATCACGTGCTCTGGGAGATTATACGATCCAAAGTATAAAGGCCCGACTGAAGAGCCCACCGTGGAAAAAGGGGAAGAAGAGGAAGAAGGACTTGCTGCATTCACGAAGATGGTTAAGGCCAGTGAATACAAAATCATGGAACAATTAAATAAAGTTCCAGCGCAGATATCGCTCATGGGCCTTCTCACAACATCCGAACCTCACAGGGAAGCACTCTCTAAAGTGCTGAAAAAGATTTAGGTCCCGGAAGGTATCGCTACAGACAAATTGGGTCACATGGCGGACTCCATCTTTGCAATGGACCAAATATCCTTCTCGCCGGAAGAGCTAGGGGAAGAGGGAGACCAACATACCAAACCACTGTTCGTAGTGGTCAGGTGCAATGACACCATTGTCTCCCGGGTACTTATCGATAACGGATCATCTCTCAACGTTTGCCCATTGGCAACACTCGACTTATTGGGGGTCGATCCAAGCAATATAAAACCTAGCTCCACAGTGGTCAGAGCTTTTGACGGGTCCAAAAGAGACATAGTAGGGGAGGTGAGCCTACCGGTGGAAATCGGTTCACAAATATTCCACATCTCCTTCCAGGTCCTCGATATCCCAAGATCTTTTAATTTGCTCTTGGGACGACCTTGGATACATGCTGCTGGAGCCATCCCCTCTAGTCTCCACCAAAGGGTCAAATTCATCGCAAACGGGCAGATAGTCACCGTACTGGGCGAGCGGGATTACGCCATATACAAAGAGACTGCCATACCTTATATTGGGGAAGAAGGTTCAGAAGACCTGGGGTTGCAGATTTTCATTGAAGTAAACATGGTGACCAGCAAGGAGGGCCATCAGTTTAAAGAGGGGTAGCACGGGACGTTTGGACTGGAGTACATTCCTACAGCCGCGGAAGAAGCACTAGCAAAAGGTGTCAGAGGCAGAATGAAGGGGAAGCTGATCGACACCTAGATGTGCATCCCACCTCTCCAACAATCTTTCCGAAAGGCAAACGTCAGTCAAGAGCTCTGGATAAATGAGGAGGACGACAGCAAGGGGAAATCAACTCCCCACACGTTTAACCAGCATCCGGCTCTCAACAATTGGTTTTGTTATCCTATCAGTAGCGCTAGGTTAGCTCGAGAGTAGAGAAAGATTATTAAACAAATTTTATTGAGACTATTTATCGAATTCCATTGCAGTTTTTTTTTTTTTCTTACATATATATGATTTCATTTTTTTACTCAGATTTCCTACCATTGAACATCAGGGATATTTCGCGCAGGTAGAAAGTAAAAACGCTGATATCATTTCCAACGCTGCTGGGTCAGTTGTTGAAGGCGATATTTTAGACCACGAAATAATACAAGAAAATTGGCTAAAACATGAACAAAGCGGAATCTCGATCGACGAGCCTGTGGAGACAGTAAGTCTAGGAAGCATGGAAAACCCTAAGAACCTTAAAATAGGGACCAATTTGAGTGCTGAGCAAAAACATGAGATAACCGAGCTATTAACGGAATATGCAGATGTGTTTGCCTGGTCGTATGGTGACATGCCAGGGCTAGACCAGTCAATAATAGTTCACAGGCTTCCCACAAGGGAAGATGTCAAACCTAAAAAACAAAAACTGAGAAGATTTAGGCCTGGCATCTTACTGAAAATCAAAGAAGAAGTCAAGAAACTGCTAGAAGTAGGGTTCATTGAAGTATCCGACTACCCAGAGTGGGTAGCAAATATAGTCCCCGTCATGAAAAAGAACGGAAAAGTGCTCGTATGCGTAGACTTTCGGGACTTGAACCAAGCCACGCCAAAGGATAACTTCCCCCTACCTCATATTGACGTTCTAGTAGACAACACTGCGGGAAACCATCTCTTCTCATTCATGGACGGTTTCTCGGGATATAATCAAATAAAAATGGCTGAGGAAGATAAAACTAAAACGACTTTCATCACAACGTGGGGAACTTTCTGTTACAAAGTCATGCCCTTCGGTTTAAAAAACGTTGGGGCAATGTATTAGAGAGCCATGGTTGCCATACTTCACGACATGATGCATCGTGAGATTGAAGTATATGTCGACGACATGATAGCCAAATCCAAAGAAGGAGAAAGCCATATAGGTATCCTGAAGAAATTGTTCAAACGACTGAGAAAGTTCCAACTTAAGTTAAACCCAGAAAAATGTACTTTTGGGGTCACAACAGGGAAATTGTTAGGGTTTGTCATAAGCCAGGAGGGCATTAGAATCGACCCTGACAAGGTGAAATCTATATTAGAGTTACCTTCCCCACGCTCCGTTAAAGAAGTAAGAAGCTTATTAGGAAGATTAAATTACATAGCTCGATTTATCTCACAGCTCACCGACAAATGCAGGCCATTATTCCGTTTATTGAAGAAGAACACCACAATAGAATGGGACGACGAATGCGAAGAGGCATTCGAAACAATCAAAGACTATCTTACAAAACCTCCGGTCTTGATAGTCCCGAAACAAGAAAAGCCCTTATTCTTATACCTCACTATACTCCCTGAATCCATGGGATGTGTGCTGGGGCAAAAAGATGACGAAGGAAGAGAGCATTCCATATATTATCTAAGTAAGAAGTTCACAGATGGGGGACAGAGGTACTCAGAGGTGGAGAAGACGTGTTGTGCTTTAATCTGGGTCATGCATCGACTAAGGCAATACACCCTTTACTACCATATTGAACTGTTAACAAGACATGATCCCTTGAAATACTTGGCAGAGAAACCAACCTTGATAGGGAGAATCTCTAAGTGGCAAATGCTCCTATCTGAGTTTGACATCACATACGTAAATCAGAACTCGATGAAAGGGCAAGCCTTAGCCGACCAGTTGGCGGAACACCCTGTCGAAACAGATTCCCAAGAACTACAAGCCCAATTTCCGGATGAGAATATATTGACAGTGGAAAATATGCCAGTAGAAGACCTTGGGGTAGAGTAGAATGCTACATGGAAACTGTTTTTCGATGGAGCCGCTAATGTATTCGGTTATGGGGTTGGGGCGGTATTGATATCCCCGGGCGGCACGCAATTCCCTGCAGCGACGAGACTTACATTTCCCTATACCAATAATATCGCAGAATATGAAGCATGTATATTTGGCCTCAAAATGGCCTGCCAAATGGGAATCCACGAATTAGAAGTATATGGGAATTCGTCGCTCATCATACTACAGACAAAAGGGGAATACAAGACTAAAGACCCCAAACTAGTACCGTATCATCAACACTTGACAGAGCTAATTGAGGAATTCAAGGCAATCACTTTTACATACATCCCGAGAACTCAGAATCAATTCGCAGACGCCCTAGCCACACTAGCATCCATGATCCAAATAACAGGGGGAGCCGAAGTTCAACCGATGAAAATAGACATCGAAAGTCGGCCCGCCTACTGTTTAACAATTGAAAAGATACAAGATGACAAGCCCTGGTATCACGACATCATGACCTTTCTCCAAGAAGGTAAATACCCCGAAATGGCCAGCAAGAATGACCAAAGAACACTCAGAAGGTTAGCAAGCCATTTCCTATTAAGTGGGTCTATACTTTACAAAAGATTAGCTGATACCACCTTGTTAAGATGTGTGGACAAAGATGAAACATGCGAACTGATGAAGGAAGTACATGAAGGAGTATGTGGACCTCATATGAATGGCTATATGTTGGCTCGAAAAATCATGAGGTTAGGATATTATTGGTTGACCATGGAATCAGATTGCATAAAATATGTCAAGCACTGTCATCTGTTTCAAGTTTACGCAAACCGCATCAATGCTCCGCCCAACGAGCTACATTTGTTATCGGCACCATGGCCATTCTCCATGTGGGGAATCGACATAATAGGCCCTATCACTCCAACAGCATCCAACGGCCATAGATTTATACTGGTAGCGATTGATTACTTCACCAAGTGGGTAGAAGCTTCATCATACACCAATGTCATAAAAGGGGTAATAGTCCGCTTTTTAAAAAGGGGACATAATAGCCCAATATGGAGTTCCTGAGTCCATCATCACCGACAACAGTACCAATCTCAACAACAAATCGATGACAGGTTTATGTCAACAATTCCACATAAACCACCGAAATTCAACTCCCTACCAACCTCAAATGAACGGGGCAGTAGAAGCAGCTAACAAAAATATCAAAAAGATCATCGAGAAAATGACAACAACTTACAAAGATTGGCACGAAATGTTGCCGTTTGCTCTCATGGCTTATAGGACTTCAATAAGAACATCCACAGGAGCCAGCCCTTACTCATTGGTATATGGTACAGAAGCAGTGCTACCAGTTGAAGTTGAGATACCATCATTCAGAATCCTGGCAGAAACTCAGTTAACTGAATCAGACTGGGTAAAGAAGAGGCTTGACCAGCTAAATCCGATTGATGAAAGAAGACTTACCGCATTATGTCATGGCCAGTGTTACCAACAAAGAATGGCCCGAGTATTTAACAAGAAGATGAGACCACAGTACTTTAAAGAGGGGGATCTGGTACTAAAGAAGGTTCTCTCGAATGCCCAAGACTCCAAAGGAAAATTCACCCCAAACTATGAAGGCCCCTATGTGGTGAAAAAGGTTCTGTCAGGAGGTGCTTTGATACTGACTCAAATGGATGGTCCAGAATTGAGAGACCCCATTAACACAGATGCTGTAAAGATGTACTATCCTTAGGCAAGGGAATTGAAATTTTGCCAATGTTTATGAAAGCCAATGTTCGATACAAATTTCGTTGAGTTGAGTTTTTATTTTTTTACAAGCAAAGTTAATATCCCTGAATGGTCAATAATCCAAATCAATTCGCACCATAACAAATATTCTTAAACACATTACCCACCATTTCACCAATGAAAGATAAACACTAAAATGATAATGAATCTTAATATGGTTTGTGATATAATCCTATCTATTTTTTAGCATTAAAACTGAGCGCGTTATTAGGATAACATTACCGTCAAAAGAGCGTTGTGTATAAAGAAAGGGAGCACATCAAAATTGTCGACCCTGTGTCAAGATAAGAAGAAATGAAGTAGAAGCAAACCAGCCCGAAGGTTCGGTTGTTTGGTTGCTATCCACGATAAAACTGGCAAGCACATTAAAAAAATAATAACTGTCATGAAAGGCATCACATCATTTAGGCCGGGCCGTAGAAAGCATATTCAAAAGTACAAGATGAGTCAGCCCATAGTGGGGCACTTGTCTGAACATGCCCTTTAATAGGGTGGTCAGCCCAAAAAGGGGCACTTCCCTAGATCTCTCAAGGTTAGCCCACATGGGGCACCTTTTAAGCCATCATTTTCATCATAGGGTAGTCAGCCCAAAAAGGGGCACTTCCCTAGATCTCTTCCAAGGTCGGCCTATAAAGACGCCTTCCTAGATATCATTTTTATATTAGGTTAGTCAGCCCATAGGGGACACTTTCCTAAAAACTTTGTCCTCATGGTCAGCCCATAGGAGGCACTTTTTGAGGCAAATTCAACTCCAGGTTAGTGAGCCCATAGGGGGCACTTTTCTAAACTTTGTTCTCATGGTCAGCCCATAGGGGGCACTTTTTGAGACAATTTAATCCCAGATTAGTCAGCCCATAGGGGGCACTTTCCTAAAGTTTGTTCTCATGGTCAGCCCATAGGGGGCACTTTTTGAGACAATTCAATCCCAGGTTAGTCAGCCCATAGGGGGCACTTTCCTAAACTTTGTTCTCATGGTCAGCCTATAGGGGGCACTTTTTGAGACAATTCAACCCTAGGTTAGTCAGCCCATAGGGGGCACTTTCCTAAAACTTTGTCCTCATGGTCAGCCCATAGGGGGGCACTTTTTGAGGCAAAATTCAATTCAAAGGTTAGTCAGCCCATAGGGGGCACTTTCCTAAAAATCTGTTCTCATGGTTAGCCCATAGGGGGCACTTTTTGAGACAATTCAACTCCAGGTTAGTCAGCCCATAGGGGGCACTTTCCTAAAAACTTTGTCCTCATAGTCAACCCATAGGGGGCACTTTTTGAGGCAAATTCAACTCCAGGTTAGTTAGCCCATAGGGGGCACTTTCCTAAACTTTGTTCTCATGGTCAACCCATAGGGGGCACTTTTTAAGACAATTCAATCCCAGGTTAGTCAGCCCATAGGGGGCACTTTCCTAAACTTTGTTCTCATGGTCAGCCCATAGGGGGCACTTTTTGAGACAATTCAATCTTAGGTTAGTCAGCCCATAGGGGGCACTTTCCTAAAACTTTGTCCTCATGGTCAGCCCATAGGGAGCACTTTTTGAGGCAAATTCAATTCCAGGTTAGTCAGCCCATAGGGGGCACTTTCATAAACTTTGTTCTCATGGTCAGCCCATAGGGAGCACTTTTTGAGACAAATTCAATCCCAAGTTAGTCAGCCCATAGGGGGCACTTTCCTAAACTTTGTTCTCATGGTCAGCCCATAGGGGGCACTTTTTGAGACAATTCAATCCTAGGTTAGTCAGCCCATAGGGGGCACTTTCCTAAAACTTTGTCCTCATGGTCAGCCCATAGGGGGCACTTTTTGAGGCAAATTCAATTACAGGTTAGTCAGCCCATAGGGGGCACTTTCCTAAAAAAAAAAAAAAACTTTGTTCTCATGGTCAGCCCATAGGGGGCACTTTTTGAGGCAAAATTCAATTCAAATGTTAGTCAGCCCATAGGAGGCATTTTCCTAAAAATCTGTTCTCATGGTTAGCCCATAGGGGGCACTTTTTGAGACAATCCCATCAAGGGTTAGTCAGCCCATAGGGGGCACTTTCCTAAAAAAATCTTTGTCCTCATGGTCAGCCCATAGGGGGCACTTTTTGAGGCATTCAATTCAAAGGTTAGTCAGCCCATGAGGGGCACTTTCCTAAACTCTCTCGATTAGTCAGCTCTCGGGGCACTTTTCGGAAATGTTCTCCCAAACAGTTGCAAGTATAACAAGACGCTTCTGTTGACAGGTAGCCAGCTCATAAGGGCGCTTCCTAAGTAAATCTTCTTTCCAAGGTTGAAATTCTGATTAGATGCTTCCTATCATCATTTCTCATACATTCCTACACAATGATGGAGACATGTCCCATCGCCAATTAGTCAGCCCATAGAGCACTTTTTGGGAAGGAACATTACCTTGAATTGTTAGGAACATCTTCAATCGTAGGATTATTAGCTCTTAGAGCATTTTCCTACCAAAACCTGTTCAAGAGGCCAAAAATGGCGTCTTTCTTATCTTTGTAGTCAAGTTTTTCAAACTTTACCATAAAGAGGGGCAGTTGTAAACACCCCATTTTTGCCCTAGGAATTAATAATAATCAATTTTCAATTTTTTCTAATTTTTCCCAATTTTCCTCTAATTTAGTATAAATAGTAAAAATATTCAAAAAAAATAAAAATAAATAGGAAAACACATCAATTTTGAAAAATGATTTCAGAAATAGCAATAATAAATAATAAACAATTTTTACAAAATTTGGAATTTTCAAAAAATACAAAAAAATAGAAAAATTGCATTGCATATATGCAATTTGCGAAATTAGAAAAATCAGGAAAGTGGGCTAGTTCAGCTGGTCCGGACCATGGGCTAAGGCGCGTGGTGCGGGTGCGAGGTCGCAGGTTCGAAATGCGGGGGAAGCAGTTTCTGCGTTTTGAGAATTTTTCATTTACCCTAGACACGTAGCAGCATCTGATTGGCTGGAGGAAGCGCACGCGCTGGGCGCGTGATCATCTCCTACCTCGAGCCCGAGATCGCCGGTGGAAGGAAAAATTCGTATTTCGGCCGTTTCGATTCGATTTTTTGCACAAATCCAACAGATCTTCAACATAAATAAGATAAAACATTATCTAATTGGAATCAAATCGCAACAAATCGAGGGATGGACACAAATCGGAGTTGGTTTTTATAACCAAAAATTCGATCAGCTTCAATCGGAGGAAATCCGAGCTTATCCAACTCGGTTTCAAGTGCCTATAAATAGAGGAGGAGGTGAGGAAGCCAAGGCACGAATCAGAATTGAGAGAAAGTGAGGAAAGAGTGCAAATCAGAGAGCATCGAAGGAGACCCAAAACCGCGAAGCACCGGCCGGAGTTGAACCACCACCAGGAGGCAATCTGGGAGCAAACCACCGCCACCATTGGATTCAAGAACCTCGAGAAGCTAGGATTCGACACCCCACCCGCTGCAAAAGGCTACCGGAACGCTGTGAATGAGCCTTCCCCGCCGCCGTGTCCAACCGATCCGACCCGACCCGCGCACCGACCCGAATCCAGGTAAATCGGGTTTTCCAGATTTTATTTATTTATTTATTTTGTTTATTTATTTATTCCGAATTGATTTATTATTTGTTATTTACTATTTTTTATTTATTTAGCTATTTATTTATTGGTTTTTGTTTCATTTTCAATAAATAGGAAAATGTAGAAATCATATTTTTCTAGAATTTAATAATGTAGAAAATAAAAAATAAGAAAAAAAATAAATAATAAAAAAATATATATAAATAAATAATATAGAAAAGTAATAAAAATATTAGGAAAATAATAATAAAATTTTAGATTTCAAAATAGGATAGATAATAACTTAGGATAAAATCTTAAAAATCATTAAAAAATCATAAAATCATAAAAAATTATAAAAATCATATAAACATCATAAAAAAATCAAGAAAATCATAAAAAAAATCAAGAAGAATAATAAAAATCACAAAATCAAAAAAATGAGTTTTAGAACTTAGAAAAATCCTTTTCTTCAAATAAATACAAAACTGATGTTTTCCCTAAAAATCATTTTCAAAAATCAGATTAAAGCTTAGGCTTAGAATTTTTAGAAAAATCCCAGAAATGATAAAAAACATAAATCAAAAGAGGTTTCAAAATTAAAATTCACAAACAAACTTAAAGTTTTCAGAAAAGCGAACTACGGCTTGTTTGATCCTAAATAGCAGGTACGTAGGCACCCATCCGGGTCAACCCATAAAATGAATGAAAAATCCTTTTCTTATAATAATTCAAAACATAATAAAAAGTAACAAAAACACAATAAAAACACATTTCTAAAGAGGAACAATTTTATGAGATTAGGTGGTAACCGTAAAGGTTTTAATAGGTTAGCCTCCGGACTTAGAAACTCTGGTTTTCCCTTTTCCTCTTTTCACAAAAACGAAAAGAGGAAATAACGTCGACTAGTGGTCCAAATTAAGACTAATCCGCTCATTTAGTCTTAATTCAATATTTCCCAACAACAATTGGGTGGCGACTCCAAAAATCAAACGAAATTCCTAACTCAAGTCGAGGATCTATATTAGATGAGCATAGGGTCTAGTCTAGATCGAATTAGGAATGGGAATTCAAAAATTAGACTCGATAGGTCCTCATCGCCAAGATTCGAAATCCTTTAGTTATTTCCCTAATGATAAGTCTTGTCGGATTTTGATTCCTATCACCAAAAAGATGATGTGCCTAAACACACTTAAAAGCACATCCAAAGGACTTAAGAAAAACTATCTCAAGTCAAGGCAAAATCGGATCCAAAAATGGCACTTTTCAAATGAACCCTAATGATGAAAAGATGAAATTCAAACAACCAATGATATAATCAGAATACTTCAATGAAAATGCCTTCTAACAACACTCTAATTTCATGTAATCCACGCAAATGAAGCCTCAATTTGACAAAGAAAAACCGTAACAAAACAATCCCTTTTCAATGGTGAAAATCATGTTATCAAGGAAATCCTTAAAGATGAATTGGATCAATATGATAATTCCTTCAAATAATCACAAGAATTCGTGAATAACAACAAGGATATCTGACCAAGAAATATCTCAATTCAACCCTAGATATGACACACTAGAGAAGAAAAGAAATCACAACAAAATGAAATTGATATAACTCACAATTTCAAAATGTTGTACTCGCCACAATTTCAACTTCTTGGGATTGAAATTGATAAGAGAATTTGGAATTAGGAAAACCCTAAGCCCTCTCACGAAATGTGAAGTGTTTGTTCTGCAAAATAAGCTTCCCAAACCCTCTCTTAAGCAAGTATTTATACTTGCTACTCCTAGGGTTAAAAAGTGCTCAAAATTACAAGTTTGCCACTTTTAAGGTGGCTAACCCTAAATGAAAGTTACAAAGAAATAAAAGTGTCCCAAAACCAAAATACAACTAAAATAGTTCATAAAATGAAAAATACATAAAAGAAATGCTCTTCATGATGTCGGTCTTCTATAGGATCCATCGGCCCAGCTCATCGCCGGTTCAGGTCGATCCATGGATAACCCACAAGCTGAGTTTAAGTGAGTTTGTCCATTACCTTGTAAAGCATGATAAGTATTCTTGTTGGAATATAAAATACATGAATAAGATAAAAGATGTTAGTATATAAATAATTCCGGGGTCGATTTGCTCAAAATGGGTCCTCATCACCAAGATTCGAAATCCTTTAGTTATTGCCCTAATGATAAGTCTTGTCGGATTTTGATTCCTATCAATTATTCCCTTGGATTATTTTCCTTTTTCTTTCAAGTCTCTTTATAAGTTTTTTTTTTTTTTTTTTTGCAATTGGATAAAACCAAATAACCCATGTAGCAAGATTTCAATTGATAATCTTGGGTTCATCACCCAAGTTAACAAACATTATTCCCTTAATGAAGGGCATCCATATAGGCTTATTTACTCGAGTTACAAGACTTGATATGCTTGTCTTTTTTATATCCCTTAAAGTTATGGTAATTTCATCGATGAGTCAATCCTAGGACATATGGCTTTAGGTGACCAAGTTTTAAAGGGACCCCATTAAACCTCCCTTACCTTAACACATAGGGACTCAATATTGATATTTATTATTTTCAAAAAGACTGTTTTAAGAAAAATTACCAAGTTAAAAAATCTCATGTCTCTTTCACAAAAGGTTGAAAGAACTCTCAAAATAATTGAATATTAAATATATTAGCTAGTGAGCTTAAAAACACAACCAATTCACTTGAAATTAAGGATTTCCATTTACTTCATAACTCTAAATTCAATTATTAAATAGCAAATAGATTTACCCTACTTGGATTTCATCCTAAAACTCTAGCTAAGTATACCAAGCCCAACAATAGGTGAGTAAGACACACCAAGTCACTACTTTTACATATGTGTGTACAAGAATGATGTATTTTCATTGTAATGAGTACAATTTCAAGGTTTCTACTTTTCAATAATAGACAATCAAGATTAAAGTTCAATTGCAAATTTGTAAATGGGGAAATTTTTTATCAATAAGAGCACTTGATACATAAATAATTCAGAGTCTAATTCTTCTATCTTTATATTCCTTCCCCACACTTATTTAAGACATTGTCCTCAATGTCTTTGCAAAGTAAGCATACATAGGAGAAAGAAAAGAGATTAAATAAAAATTAAGAAAAAAAAGAAAAAGGACACTAAGGATTTCCCTGATTGTCAGCACATGCAAATTTGAATTCCAATAAAGCAAAAGCCATGCATCATCAAACCTAAAAAAAAAAATCGAAAACACCAAACTAAAAATAAAATAAAATAAAAGTTAGCCTATCCTAGTCAAGAGAATAAACATGCATCTAATTCGGATAAAGAATCTTTGCAGAAGGGAGCTCAATTAAGTACAAATTAAGAGCAATGGTGCACTCGAATCTATCCGATCATTTTAAGTTTTAAATTTATAACCAATAAAATCTACTATTAAGCTAGGTAGTGTAACTATCGATTATAGTATAGATTTAACAGGTGTCATCTTCTAGGATCTAAAAAATAAGTATTAATATTACGTTTCTCTACTATCTAATCTAATTTATGATGTGAAAATTATGAATTAAATTAACAATTAACAAATCATAATAACCCTAGAATTAAATGATATTACCAAAAATATATATATATATTTAATCACAAAATATACCCCTCATCTTGTTCCACCCTAACCCTTAAATTCTCAAAATAAGATATCGATTAACGAATTGATTTACACTTTGTATAGTAGGAATTCTCAAGTAAAATCAATTAATCCCTCGAGTTAATCAATTCTTAATCATGCACAAGATAATTGAGACCTCTCACTCACTACTGTCATGCAAGATCTCATTAAGTTCACAAATTCCAATCAAAGCTTTAATCTTTATTGCAAAAAATCAATGTTTTCCTACCTCTAGGAAAAACATGTAATCTCTCTATTCATGAAGATCTACTTTACTAGACGAAACCTCTTTTAATCTAATAAAAATCAGACATGCAATCAATTCACGCGCATAAATCAATCACAAGAACAATGGAAACACATGAATAGATGCAAAGATATAAACAATTCATTAATTAATCAATGTTTCAACACATGAGTTAGGGTTTTATAAGATGAAAGATATAAAGAATTACTCCTCCATAAAGTTTTCAATAAGAACAAATAATCTAGAGAAATAGAATTGTTTCATGATAAAAAGAGTAATCCCTTGTTTTGTTTTGTGATCTCCAATGATGCTCGGACAATTCTTCTCTTGAAGTTCATAATAATGCTCCCCTAGGATTTCCAGAATGAAGCCAAAGAAAAGAAAATCCCTTAGAAATAAAACAAAGCGTCTATTTGTAGTTCTATGAACACAGGGTTCAGAATAAGCATCGGCACAACCATGCTCAAGGCTGTGCTGACTTCGAAACACATTATTTTCACTACCTAGTTCAACATGGCCATGCTCGGGCAGGGCTGAAAAGAATTCTTATTATTAATCATCAACACGAGCTATGCTGAACCTAGGGCACATTTTAGTATAGCTACTAATCATTTTTTTTTTCATTAAGCACTGGTGTCTGTATGGGTTGTGCTAAATTAAAAATCAATTTTCTTCATTTTTCGCCAAAATTCACCTCACCTTTTCTCATATCATCCTTAAACCTTTCTTTTGTCTCCATTGATGCCTAAAATTAAAATTTAATCATATAAGTACCATTTTCTTCACAAATCACATGAAATCCATATAAAATTATAATTAATAAGCATTAGAATCAAGGGTCTTCTGACACTTATCAAATCTCCCCACACTTAACCGTTTGCTTGTCTTCAAGCAAACAAAACAAGGATAAAATACATTTCCTCTCATCAATTGTACTCATTGTTAAACTTTAAATCATAAGTAGCATCCTCTATTTAATTCAATCTTAATGATTCATTAGTACCTACCACTCAAACCTACTATGATTGTATGTGTACTTGGCATACAAAAATTAGAGTTTATAGATTAATCCAAATAAGTTAAACTATTACCCTTACCATTTAAGAAATGCTTCCAAGTTATGAAGAAAGTCAAACAAAGTAAAAGTGATTTGGTCACATGTCACCACTTACTAGAGAATATATAAACTATTCAACTACCTCTTCTAAGCACAGCAACCTCAATTGAAAGTATATGGCATCCATCATTCTCCTGGATTTTCTTCCTCTTTTTGTTAAACCTCTAAAAAATTTTCCAAGTTTTCCTCTTTTCTTTCTTTATATATATATATATATATTAATTTCAGTTATTTAAGATCTCGCAATATATATATATTAATTTCAGTTATTTAAGATCTCGCAACCTATGTAACAAATGTTCAGCCAATGATCTTGAGCTCGTCACCCAAGTTAACAGACGTTATCCCCTCAATTGAAGGTATCCTTACGGACTTAATTATTCAAGTTACTAGATCTACTGAACTTTGCCCTTTTTGTATCCCATCTTGTTATTATAATATCATCGGTCAATCAATCCTAGGCTAAACGACCTTAGGTGACCGGGTTTTAAAGGGACCCCATCAAACCTCTGTTATCCTAACTTTAGGGATTCATAAAGATACTCTTAACTTGGAGAACCCAAGTCATTGGAGTAGTGGCTTATTATTTCTTTAATTGAGTGACTAGTCAGCAACGGAGTCAGACTTCACTCTTCTGAGGGACCAAAGCCTACCCATACTAACTAAGCTTTTCACATTATTGCTCAATTAACACATCAATTAACTAATCTTCAAAGAGATTACTTAAGAGGAATCACCAAGTGATAGATTTCATATGTACCTTTTACAAAAAATTAGAAGAGCTCTCAAATTTTTTGAAAAGTAAATATATTAACCAATAAGCTTAAAAATATAACCATTTAACTTTAAACTAAGGACTTCCATCTATTTCACAACTCTAGAATCAACAATTAAATAGCAAGTAAGATTACTCCACTTAGATTTCATTCTGAAATTCCAATTAAATATACCAAGCCGGGTAAGGAACACAAAGTCACTGACTTTTATGAGCACAATTTCAATGATCTCACCCTTTTAATGATTCAAAATCAATTGCAAACTTGTAAATGGGGAATATTTAATAAGACAGTACATAGATAACACAAGTAAAGCAGGACCTAAAATTTTCAATTTTCTTTCTTCTCTATACCCTTTCCCACACTTATTGAAGACATTATCCCTAATGTCTTCCCAAATCAAGCACACAAAAGGGAAAAGGAAAAAAAGAAAGAAAAAAAAAAACTAAAAGAAAAAGGACACTAAGAACTTCCCCAATTTTTATATGTAGACGGTTGCATGTAGAGTTCAAGACTGGGTATAAAGCAAAACAATAATGGCATGTCATCATTGGAGCTGGGAACCTAAGGTTTGTGCTGCATCATACTAAATAAAAAATAAAAATAAATAGGGGTAAAAAGAAAAGTTAGACTATCCTAGTTTAGATAATAGGTGAAATCACCCATAAATCTAAAGTCTTCCTTAAATAGGGGTCTCAATCAATATGTATAGACTATAATAAAAGAAGAATAGTAAAAGTCTCATATAAAAACAAAGTAATCAATCAAATTAATCCTCCTCCTCGTTGTTGTCTTCATCATATTCTTCTTGATTAGTTTCCTCATCATCCTCTTCATCTTATGTTTCTTCTTCATCACTTTCCTCTTCATCGGAACTAGAGGATTTAACCGCCATGGGAGCCTTCTCACTTCTCCTAAATGGCTCAAGAGCATTGTTTTCGGATGAGGTTTGCTCGGGAGAAGGCTCATAGGTAGGTAGATTAGCTGGTGGAGAAGAGAAATAGCCAATAAGCCTCTCCAAGAAGCACCAGACAGCTGCTCGAAAGCATTTGTGCTTCTTTCGTTCTCACTGATGTAACTTCCTTTCTTCTTGGAATTCCTACCTCAATTGCTAGATTTCACTTTCATGAGTGGTTGCAATGTATGGAGAAGAAACTCCTCTAGGCATGGTATAGTATTTGGCTGAAGAAGGCTAGTCGATCAACTTTACCAACCCCCACATCTAGAATTGCCCATCAGTAATTATAGTGGAGGGGATGCCTAGATCATCTGAACCAGGATCTTGAAAAATATGATATCCCTTAAAAAACTTAGTTATATATCCTCCACAGTAAACTCCCTTCGCCTTGGGATTTGTAGCTTGCCTATGGAAGTATTTGGCAACTTCTAGTCCTACATTGATTCTCAAATGGTTAGCCATGCTATACATTTGAAAAATTTCAAAGGTTTTGATGACTCCATGGCTAGTTTTTCTAGATCCGATGGTGTGAGCCAAAATGTGGTGAAAGACCTACATATTTACGTTGGTCATGTAGTAGGCCTTCGATTTGGAAGGGTGATAGCAAGGGGGAGGGTTATCACACTCTACATAACTACACAACTGCGCCCAATACGATTGAGTTGTCGCCCCCTCAAGCCATTCGTTCTTCAATTGTCGAAAATCTTGGTTGTTACTTTCCGCCAACGAGTATAACCTCATATAAAAGCTAACCTTGGAAGGATGAAGGATATGCTCTTTACCATAGGCCTGAAACCTCATTGTTTGATTTGTGATCTTTAAGGTGGTGAGAAATTCCAGAGTAATTTCTCTATAAGCCGGTTCATGGAATTCAACTAAGGTGGCCCAAGGACCCACATTTAGCTGTTGGTGGATGCTATCTTCAATCCCATATTTTCTTAGCACTTTCCAATCCAAATATTCGTTGTTCCTAAACGTGAGGTGATAGAGCCATTTTATACTCAATCTTTATAGTATAAATTGTGTTAAATTATTATTGATTTTACAGAAATCATAAGGAAATGGTACTTAATTCTATTATGGTGATAAATCAGGTTAAATGGTGTCAAGGGTGCCAATTCAAGTAAATTAGAGAAGTCATATACAACTTGGATCAAGACAAGGAATTACACCACCAGAGGAAGCACGGTTTGAGGCACGGCCATGGTGCAAACCGTGTTACACACTGGACAAGAAAGCAGAAATGTGGACTTTGAACAGAGAGAGACATGGCTTAGGGCACGGCCGTGGTGGCAGCCGTAGGAGAAACCGTGCTTGGAGTCGTGGTGGAAGCTAGACGTGCTAAGGAGAATAAATTGTCGAACATCAACCAGAGGATGGCACGACTTGAAATCTGGCCGTGGGTGTAACCGTGGTACACACTGGGCACGGATGAAGACTTGTTGATTATGCACAGAATAAGGCACGGTTGGAAATCTAGCCGTAGGTGGAGCCGTGGTACACACTGGACACGGAAGATGATACATGAAATATGCACAGAGGATGGCACGGCGTGACCCACGGCCATGTGTTAGGGCGTGCCAGGCGGACGAACATTTACTTCTCGAAATCTACTTGGAAAAGGAAAGATATTTTCGTATCTTGCTAGCAAAAGATCACATGCCATCTCCCTAACAATATAAATAGAACCAACCCTAGAGGGTTAGGACAACTTTTGAATCTTTGGATCTTGAAGAACCTTGGATCATCTTGGAGGCAGAGCAGGCAACCGGGTTCATCATGTCTTTACTTTTTATTTTCTTTTTATTGATGAACATGAGTAGCTAAGCTACTTTTCTAGCCAAAGGGTCATAGATGTTTAATTCTCCACAAATTGTGAGGTCTAATTGACTTGTATTTATTCTATTCTTTGCTTTCGAGTATTCATATATCTTCTGATCATTTTGTCATTATTATCTTTGTTGATTGGTATGAATAGAGCTCTTCTACTCAATTAGCAAGTTAATATATTGTCAACTAGCACGTCAAATCCGTAATTGTTTGATTGTTCTAGTCTTAGTGACGCAATAACATGTTTGGTTATAAAAGAGATGATCGAATTCATGTTATGGAGGTGTATGATCATGTTTAAATAGGTTATCTTATAATCTACTGGCATGAATTGGTGGTCTCTCTAGATTTTAATGCTATTGATAGATTAAATCCTAAGCGCTTGTCTAGGGTTGTTTAATCAATAAGAGAAATAATTCAAAGCGCTTGTCTGAGGTTATCGAGAAAGTAAGGAGAGATAGGTTGTTAGAGCTTGTTAATAACCATAACCTTGCATCGATGATCAATTCCTAGAATTAAACTATCTTGATTCCTTTGGCTAGGCTTTTATTAATATCCGATTTTCTTACCTTGTTTTACTTTATTTTGATTCACAAACAAACCCCCCCCCCCCCCCCCCCCCCCCCCATTTTTCTTTTCCCTTTTATTCTCCTTGAATAGAAATAAGTTTAACCAATCTTTGTGGATTCGACCCTACTTACCACTATATGCAAATCATATAATTGTCTAGGAGTAGGTTTTATTTTTGTTGGATTCGACACCCATCATGAGGTTCTCCAGCCTTTTTCTTCTCTCCTTGCTCCAAGCTTCCTCAGATAGTTTAGGCCGAATGTTGATAGGCTCTATTGGAGGTTGTTGAACCCGAGGCCTCTTCTTAGAGTGTGAGGCTTGTGAAATAGAAGCGGCTGGGGTGGCGTTCTGCAAGCTCTCTTATACCTCATCTCTGCAAGGAAGAATTGTAAAGACATACAAATATGATAACTCAAGGGATAGACATGTATTGACAAATGAGAGATGCTTAATCATGACACATGTGGATGCTTTAGTCTTAAACAAATCAGGGAAAATTGATGTAGAACACGAAAAGCATCAAAACAAGAAAATAGATTGAAGGACATAGTCATGCAGTTCAGCATGACCTTCAACATGGTCATGCTAGAGGTGAGGCAGAAATATGAACAGTAGAAATTTAAATTAGCACGGGTGTGAGGAATTAGTTGTGCATAGGGCCATGCCGAAATCAAAAACAGATTTTTCACACGATAATCCTTCAAAAACACCAAAATTTCCTTTCATATCCAATGATTTTTCAAAAACCCCAATTTGTGGACACTTAAGAACCCTAGATATGGCAATGTGGTATCATTAGCAATAAAAATTCAATTCATTCACATCCCATGACTTCAACAGCCTTTAATGGCATAAAGATCACAAAAGCCCCCAAAAAATTTCAACAAACATCGATCAAGAGCCCTAGTAAAGTGAAAAGAAATTCATATAAGGTGAAAAGAGATTCGACATAATATAGCACTATCATTAATCAAACGCTTACAAGAATGTACTCACGCACAAAGGAAGAAGAAAATGCCATATATAAACAAGTGCATCCATAATTGTCATATAAATGTCGGACATGTAAGATGAATCATGTAAGATCAACTGAGTATGTGAGTTAAAGAAAGTTAATTTAAAAGAAAGAAGAACAAAAGAGTAAGAAAAACTTACTTGACTGTGGCTGTGAGACGAATGGTGTAAAAGAATTATGTGGTGTATGAATGTAAAGTGTTAGAAGAAGAAGAAAATTGAGAGAATAAGGGAAGATTTCCTTTAATGGTTTGGAGAGTGAGGGAAGAGAGAGAGAAGTTGAATATATATATATATATATGAGTGTGTGTGTGTGTGTGTATGGGATGTCAACATGGGCTACCGCACGACCATGCTCGAGGCCGTGCAGACCCTCAAAAGAGGTAAACAAGGCGATGTTTTTATCGAGAAAGTTTGCCTTGGTTGTAACACGGCCATGCTCAAGGCCATGCTGACTTCAAAAGTTCCTCAAAACGTGTAATATGTGTAGCCCTGACTTCAGCATAGCTATGCTTGAGGCTATGCTGACTTCAAAGGTTCCTCAAAACCTTTGATAAAGTCAGCCCTGGCTTTAGCACGGCCATGCTCGTGGCTGTGCTAACTTCAAAAGTTCCATAAAACCTTCAATAAAGTCAGCCCTAGCTTCAGCACGGCCATGCTCGTGGTCGTGTTAACTAAGCAAATTCCACAGAATCTCTTTAGATTGTGCATAGCTTTGAGTACTGATTGTGTGGAGGAAAAATAAGACTTGCTTAAGCCAATAGACAATAACTGTGATCATCGTACACCTCTAAAAATGTAAATGAATGTAGAGAAAGACTTATCAGGTGCATTTAGTGATTAAAATTCAAACTTCCTTACTTGTCATTAGCGCTTCCCCACACTTAGAGATTACTCTCGCTCTCTTCAAATAAACTCAAAAACTCCCCTTAAGATCTGCAAATTTCTAAAAATAATATACTTAGGATAGTGACAACAAAAAGAAAATAAAAGGAATGCTACGTACCTAAGTTAGACATGGGTTGCCTCCCATAAAGCGCACTTGTTTAACGTCATTGGTTCAATGCTCTTCACCTTCGTCAACTAAGTCTCTAGCAGTTGGAGATCCAATTCCTCTTTGAAGACTTCCATGATTTTCTCCACCAGATCTTCAAATATGGCCAACATACATCACTGAAAAGTAGCTAGTGCATTACATAACCAGAACAACATCCTCTTGTAAGCATATATGCTGTAAGGGCATGTGAAAGTGGTTTTCTCCTGGTCCTCCGGAGCAATAGGTATCTAAAAGTAGCCAGACATCCCATCCAAATAGCAATAATACATGTGTCCAACTAACCTTTCCAACATTTGATCAACAAAAGGGAGAGAAAAGTGATCTTTTCGAGTAGTGTCATTCAATTTTCGATAGTCGATGCACATCCACCACCCAATGATGGTTCGCATGGGAATGAGCTCACTCTTTTCATTAGGGACAACAGTAATCCCTCGCTTCTTTGGCACCACTTGCATTGGACTAACCCAGCCGCTATCGGATATGGGGTAAATAAGTTCAGCGTCAAAAAGTTTGATCACCTCCTTCTTAACTACCTCCTTCATATTAAGATTTAGCCATCTCTATGGTTACACTATAGGCTTAAATCCTTCTTCTAATAAAATTTTGTGAGTTCAGAAGGAGGGGTTGATACCTTTTATATCAAATATTTTCCAAGCGATGGCTCGCTTGTGTGCTCTCAGGATCGTGAGTACTTGGTCTTTTTACTCTTGAGATAAATATGAGGCTATAATAATCGGCAGGCTTGAGTTTTCTACAAGGATAGCATATTTCAGATACTTAGGTAATTGTTTCAATTCCAACACTAGCAACTCCTCTATGGAAGTATTAAGTTTTGCTTCATTTTCTATTCTTAACTTTTCAAACCCATGATGAGGTGTAGCACCTTTTAAAGCATCAAGTTGCTCAATGAGTAATACAACCTCTAGGTTATCTGCATTCTTCTTCTCTTCTAATGTCAAGTTTAGCTCTAATTCATCTTTGCTCAGAACTTCCTTCATATGCTCATCTACTGACCTATCAATAACATCAATAAAGTAACAAGAGTCATCAATGCACATAGTGTGTTTCATAGCAGCAACCATTTGGATTACCATCTCTTCATCACCGATTCTCAAAGTAAGTTTGCCTCCTTCCACATCTACCATTCATTGCCTTAGCAGTGGCTAGGAATGGTCTCCCAAGTATCAAAGGGGTATCCCAATCCTCATCCATTTCGAGAACTACAAAGTTGACGGGGTAGATGAAATTCCCTACCTTTACCAAGACATCCTTGATTATCCCCTTGGGAATCTTCATAAAGTGGTTAGTAAGCTGCAAACTCATCCTAGTCGATGTTAGGTCAAAAAGTCCCAACTTTTTTAAAAAGGAATATGGCATTAAATTAATGATGGCCCCAAAATCAGCTAAGACCTTATCAATTGAGCTATCACCTATGACACACAGAATTGTAAAACTGCCTGGATCCCTTAGCTTTGGAGGAAGTTTATTCTGAATGATAGATGAGCAATTTGCATCAACTTCTATGGTAGATACATCCTCCAACTTCCGCTTGTTAGATTGAAGCTCCTTTAGGAACTTAGCATATTTTGGCATTTGCAAAAGTGCCTCTATAAAAGGAATGTTACTGTGCAGCTGTTTAAATAGATCAAGGAATTTACTAAACTGCTCTTTGTCTTTGCTCTGGTTGAAGCCAGCTTGATAAGGGATTTTTGGCACATATTCTTTGATAGCCGGTGGTGGTCTCCTCTCAGGATATGTTTCCTCAAGAGTTCTCTTCTTCTTTCCAATAGGTTGATTATCCTCTTACTTATTTTCATGTCGTTGTTCAAATGGTAACTCTTTCCCGCTTCTCAATGTAATGGCTTTCACCTATTCCCTTGGATTGTTTTCTATGTTGCTGGGAAAAGAGCCAGGTTATCTCTCAGACATCATCTTAGCCAGTTAGCGAATTTGCTTCTCAAGATTGTGAATCAAAGCCTCTTGATTACGATGTCTTACGTCAGAGCTCTAGATGATTTGACTCAAAATATCTTCCAAGTTACTCTTTTTTTCTTGTTGAGGTGGCTGCACTGAAGGAAGCAGTAACGACTGATAAAGTGGTCGTTGTTGCTTCGAATACCTTGGTGGTGGTAGATTAGCTCTTTAATAGTCTTGATTTCCATAAGATAAATTCAGATGGTTTCTCATCCCCGAATGGTAGGTGTTACCATACTGATTATATTGTTGTCTCTTTGAATTCCCAAAATAATCTACCTACTCATATTACTAAAAAAGATTCACACCCTCCTCAGGATCTCCCATTTGATGTTGCTGTTGTGGTTGTGATCCTTGGGGATTCTTGAAAGTTGCAACTTGGTGGCTCAAAGCTTCCATCTTTGCTACCAAAGTAGTCATTACATCCACTTCGTACATTCCTGTCACTTTCTGCTTACTCTTGCTACGGCCCCACTAGTAATTATTTCTTGCTATATCAGGGAATAGCTTCAATGAGTCCTCTGGAGTCTTAGTATTCAAAGTACTGCCAGCTGCGACATCTACCAAGTGATGTGTAGCCAGATTTAACCCATTCAAGAATGTCTAAACTTGCATCCATGTAAGTAACCGGTGATGTGGACACTTTCTCAATAATTCTGTCTATCTCTGTTAAGCATCATATATTGTTTCATGATCTTGTTGAGTGAAAGAAGAGATGTTATTCCGAAGCTTTGTGGTCTTACATGGTGGAAAATAATTGTCCAAAAACTCCTTTACCGTGTCATCCCATGTAGTCAAAGCCTCAGGACCCAATGACTGAAGCCAGGTCTTAGCTTTCCCTCTTAATGAAAACAGGAACAATCTTGTACGCACTACTTCATCCATCACCCCATTGTTCTTAAAAGTTTCACAAATCTCCAAGAATGTCTGAATGTGAGCATGAGGGTCTTCATCAGGTAGTCCATCAAACTAACAGTATTGTTGTAGAAGTTGAATCACCACACCCTTGATCTCGAAATTATTAGCCCCAATGAGAGGCTTAACAATGGTTGGACCTGTGCCATCCAATGTAAGCCTTGCATACTCAATGTTTGTCTTTGGTGAATCCTCAGCCATTACTTCTTGTATCTTTACCTCACTCCTTACAGATGACTGTAACTTAGAACTATCAAGAAGTTACTCTATTAGCTCTTCTTCTTAACCTCCGTTGCCACTACTATATAACGTTCTCCCTCCTCACTAACTAACTACCTAGAAGATTCGACAACTGTGTTCCTCTGAAGTCGGTGGAGTGTTCTCTCAATCTCAAGATCTAGATCAAGAATGTCAAAAGGAAGATTCCTTATCATATACTACAAAAGGCAACCAAGTGTGAATTAGAACTTTTCAAAAGATAGAGAGAAGAGAAATAGATAAAACAAATAAAAAGAATGACTAAAGTAGTAGATACTATGGTTTTTCCTAATATTGCCTTGCCAGATCCCTGGCAGCAGCACCAAAAACTTGGTGTGCTCGAATCTATCCAATTGTTTTAAGTTTTAAATTTATAACCAATAAAATCTACTATTGAACTAAGCAGTGTACCTATTGATTATAGTATAGATTTAATAGGTGTCGTCCTCTGGGATCTAGAAAACAAGTACTAGTATTACGTTTCTCTATTATATAGTCTAATTTATGATGTGAAAATTATGAATTAAATTAACAATTAAAAAATCCTAACAACCCTATAATTAAATGATATTGTCAAAAATATATATATACTCAAACACAAAATATATCCCTCATCTTGTTCCACCCTAACCCTTAAATTCTCAAAATAAGATATCGATTAACGAATTGATTTACACTTTGCACTGCAAGAATTCTCAAGTAAAATCAATTACTCCCTCAAGTTAATCCATTCTTAATCATACACAAGATAATGGAGACCTCTCCCTCACTACTGTCATGCAAGATCTCATTAAGTTCACAAATTCTAATCAAAGCTTTAATCTTTATTGCAGAAAATCAATGTTTTCCTACCTCTAGGCAAAACATGTAATCTTTTTATTCATGAAGATCTACTTTACTAAACGAAACCTCTTTCAATCTAATAAAAATCAGACATGCAATCAATTCGCGCCCACAAATCAATCACAAGAACAATGGAAACACATGAATAGATGCAAAGATATAATCAATTCATTAATTAACCAATGTTTCGGCACATGAGTTAAGGTTTTACAAGATGAAAGATATAAAGAATTACTCCTCCATGGAGTTTTCAATAATAATAAAGAATCTAGAGAAATAGAATTGATTCATGATAAAAAGAGGAATCCCTTTTTTTTTTTGTGATCTCTAATGATGCTTGGACGATTCTCCTCTTAAAGTTTGTAATAATGCTTCCCTAAGGTTTCCAAAACGAAGCTAGAAGAAAAGAAAATCCCTTAGAAATAAAACAAAGTATCTATTTATAGTTCTGTGAAAACAGGGTTCAGCATGGGCGGTAGTACGGCCATGCTCAAAGCCGTGCTGATTTCGAAACACGTTATTTTCACTTCCCAATTCAGCACGGCCTCCAACATGGTCGTGCTTGAGGCAGGGCTGAAAAGAATTCTTATTACTAATCATCAGCACGGGTTATGCTAAACCTGGGGCACATTTTGGTATAGCTACTAGTCATTTTTTTCATCCAACACCGGTGTCTGCATAGGTTGTGCTGAAGATTGTCCTGAACTGAAAATCAATTTTCTTCATTTTTTGCCAAATTTCACCTGCCTTTGCTCATATCATCCTTAAACCTTTCGTTTGTCTCCATTGATGCCTGAAATTAAAATTTAATCATATAAGTACCCTTTTCTTCACAAATCACATGAAATCCATATAAAATTATAACTAATAAGCACTAGAATTAAGGGTCTTCTGACACTTATCAAGTATAAAGAAATAAAATAGTCTGATGAAAAAATATGAAGGGGGAAAATGTAAATTAGTAGAATATCCAACGCTCAATCATCTTCGTCGCTGCTATTGTCAAAGTCTATAGCTAGTGTATCATCTCCCCGATCATCATCATCATCCTCTTTTTTCAGAACTGGAGGACTCAACTATAACTGAGTCCTTACCCCTTCTCCTAGATGGTATAAGAGCATCCCCATATGGTGAAGTAGAGTTGGGAGAGGAATCATAGGTGGGTAGATCACTTGGCGGTGGGGAGAAACGGTCAACTAGTCATCCTAGAAATGCCCATACTATGCTGCGAAAGCGTTTATTTTTCTTTCTTTCCTTTATGTTCAACTCCCTCTCTTCTTGGAATTCTCTTTTTAAACTGTGAAGTTTGTCTTCGAAAGCATAGGCATTGGAGGTAGAAGCAGCATTAGAAGTATAAGTTTCTTTAGTTATAGTTGAATACTTTGATGGAGTGGAAATGTCAAGTAACTTAACCAATCCCCATAGCCGAAATGGGCCATTAGAAATTTTTGTTGCAGGGCAATTCCTTAGGATTAGGGGCTTGAAAGATGTCATATTCTTTCAAAATTTTAGTTATATAGCCCCCATAATATATCCCCTTTGCTCGAGGATCAATGGCCTGCTGATATAGGAACTTAGCAATTTCAACTCCTATATTAATTTGAAAATTGTTAGTCATACTATAAAGATGAAAATTTTCAAAATTGTTTACCATCCCATGATTACTTTTTTTTTTTCCTCCAATGAGGTGTGCCAAGAGGTGGTGGACCACTTTCATATCACTATTTCGAATGGATGATGCTTTGGACTTTGAAGGGTTATAACGGATTTCCGCTTCACAAATTTGTTCCCAATATCTTTGAGCGAACATGTCTTTAAGCCAAGAGGTTGGCAATCTTTGGAAACCCGCTATGTTTACTTTGGATACTAAGTACAAGCCCAAATATCACCCAAACCGGTATGTTGGCAATGTGTGTTTCTATCCATACACTTGAAAATTGAGACAGTGGCGATCAAATTATAATGTGGAGAGAAACTCAAGTGTAACCTCTCTATAAGTTGGCTCTTGTATTTTGAAGATAGTAACTTAAGGCCCAACACTAATTATTTTGCGAATACGTTCTTCAATTCTATAAACCCTAAGTATTCTCTAATCAAGTATTCATTATTTCCAAAGATAAGGGACTCTAGTCGTTTACATCGTTCTTTACTCCAATCTTCATCGGAGTATTTAGTAGGTGCTTCATGCATGATGTCTTGTTGTGAAGGGGTTCGCTGCCGCTTGTGAGAGCGAAAGGCTGGTTCTTGTGGTTGGTGGGATGTGGAAGCATTCTACATTCTCTTCTTAATCGCTGCCCTTTTTATCCTCATCTACATAAAAGAAATATAATAGAGTTTAAGATCAAAAGATATCTAAGTCTAATTCCATAACTTAATCGAAATTTAAAATAGCTCACAATGATGCACAATAACTATGAAAGATTTGTATAAGCAAAGAATAATGAAATAAGCATCAATTCTTGACAATAAAAATCATAGGGTAAGGTGTAACAATCAACACGGTCGTTTGCATGGCCATGCAACAAATGAGGTAGGATTAAGAAAGTTAAAAATTCAAATCAACACTAGTACAGGAATTTGGTAGTGCAGAAGGTTGTGTAGAAGTGTTAAGACATGGAGGAACAAAAACCTTAATAAAGCTCCATGAATTTCTACTTTAGTTCTTAGAAATGCAAAAATCCCCAATTTCGCATGCTTAAGAACCCTAGATTGTCAAAATAAGCACTACAAATAAAAATTAAGGGAGCTATTGGTATCAAAAGACTTCAACAACAATAAATTGCACATTAGTGGGAAAAGCCCTAAATATGATGAAGCAAAGCATGTCTAATGAAGATTTATATTTTTTCAAAATTCAAAGCCATGCTCGAGGAGCATAAAATATTCAAAAAGGATAACAACCAAGATACATTTCTATTTTTAAGGGATATGAAGTTAACCGTAGTTTTGAAGGTATTATCTACACACTTCACTAACAACATAGAATTAATTAAGTAAAATTTTTGAATTAGAGATAAACGGCAAAATATCCTAAATAAATCCTATCTCTAATGTCTAGTTTATCCTCTTCTAGCCATTGCATGATCAGAAGTAATATACTCTTAGTGTTTAAGAAAAACATAATAGAACACAACTCAAAAAAAAATAACTAAGCATTCTCTATGAAAAAAATCTATTATATTTCATTTTTATTTTGTACTAAACTTAGTGAGGATTAAATTATCATTATTCCTCATTGGTTTTGATTTTTTTTTTTTTTTTGAGAGCTAATTTATAAATAGGCTTTGAGTTTAAAAATAGTTAAGTAATAGCTTAAAGGCTGACAAAGTGAATTATGATCACTATTTGTAAATCTCATTTTGTGATTAAATATAATGAAACTACAAGTGTGGAATACCCGGTCCCCAACTTGGAGCTAGAAGAGAGGACTAATGTTTGAGGCGGAACCTCTATAAATCATTGCATAAACTCCTTTTACTCCACTTTTTTTATTTTCGTGCATTTAATTATCTATCATATTTACAAAGAAAATTCAAAGCCATAATTTACAAGTAACTAATTAGGGACATGATCTGATTTTTTTTTTAAGAAAGTTATTTTTTTTTAACCAATTCATAACCCCACCCCCCTTATGGATCTAATGAATAGAGTGCTTAGAGATTTGCTAGATCAATTTGTAGTGGTATCCATAGATGATATTCTCATTTATTCCAAGAGTAAGGAAGAACATGAGGCACATCTAAGAATAGTACTATAAAGACTATAGGAAGAAAAGTTATATGCCAAGTTCAATAAGTGTGAGTTTTGGCTGAAATAGGTATCCTTTTTAGGATATGTAGTAAATAAGGATGGCATATCAGTAGATCCTAAGAAGGTAAAAGCAATGATTGACTAGCCAAGACCAAAAACTGTAACAAATGTCAGGAGCTTTCTAAGACTAGCTGGCTATTACAAACGCTTTGTGAAAGGATTCTCTTGGCTAGAAACTCCCTTGATGATGAAAGCCATGATGGGAGCCAAGCTAGAAGGTGGAATGTGGATCCTCTTGAAGTGCCACCTGGACCGATCACAAGAACTCGAGCGAAACGATTCAAGGAAGCACTTAACGGGTTGATAAAGGATGTCCAAGAAGCCAGAAAGGATTGGAGTAACCATGAGAATGAACTTGCATTTGTATAAGTCATTCAAGGAGATTAAAGCATAGGAGATCAAAGCTATCGGCCTTGACAACGCTGGCTTAAACGCTGCCGGCTTTGAACCAGCGTTGCAATTAGAGTGCGACAAAGGGACTACGTCGGCCACTACACTGCCGGCGTATATACCCGGTGTACATCCTACGCCGCCTACTACGCAGCCGGCGTACATTGCCTGTTTGTTATTTTTTCACGACTTTATTATGTAATGTCATTTTGGGCTTCTTCCTTACGAGCTGCAAACCCTATTAATAGCTGCTAGGGTTGGAAAACACAACATACAACTTATATACAACATTGTTTAATACAATTTGAGAGAATTCCTCTCTTGGTTCTCCAAAGAACTTCTCTTGAACTTATCGGATCTCATCCATGGCATTCAAATCAAACTTATCAATCGGTCTTTCATCCCGATTGTGGCGTCAACAGAATATACCAAGGTTCTTGCCTCATCTATAGGCAACGGGTCATGGTTTCCAATTCGATCACTTGGCATCTTGGGTTGCAATTCCAAACGTATTGGTATAGGGTTTCATCACAGGTAGGCATGGTTCGTATCAGTTTGGTATCAGAGCCTAGGTTTGTTAAACATCAGTTCGATTTGAGAAAGGTAACATCAAAACCCTAACTCCAATCGTTCATATCAAGTTTCGTATTACCATCGCTTCATACTCAAGTTCATAGTGTTAATTGTCTCAAGTAGTGTAGTTTCATTCTATCAATCTTGTTACAAAAAAAAAAAAAAAGAACGAGCACAAAAACAAAAAGAAAAAGAAAGAAAAAAGGAAAATTCAAGCCTAAAGAGTTTGTTCTTGAATTCTATGGAAGAATTTGGTGTAGTTTGGATTAGTTCCAAGAGAATTGAGAAGAGGGATTAGTGAGTTGATATCATCTCTATTTATGAGAATACACGAGTGATTGTAGGATATCCTTCTTTGAGTGAAACACGTGAGGGAGCGAATCGTGAGATTTAATTATATATATATTTGTGTTAGTACTAACCTTTTATTGTAGGAACTATGTCGAGGTAAAATTCTCCCGAAGGTGAGAAGGGGAGGTTTGATGCTAGGTTAGTGATTGAGGCGTTGAGGGGTGAAATGAAGAGAATGTTTCAGGAGGGAATGGAACAAATTCATGAAACGGTGGAGCAGAAACTAGAGCAATCTAAAAACGTCTTTCAAGGGCGTAAGAGGGAGAGTTGTTCTAAAAGAGGAAAAAGGGGTAGAGATGAAATTTCTGATGATGAGTTTGATGAACCTTCTATCGGGAGTTATAGGGGTTATGGTGGTAGGAATAGAGAAACTAGGGATTGGGAAGATAGAGGAGATAGGAATAGAGAGGATAATCAATTGAGTAGTGTAAAGATGAAGATTCCTCCTTTCCAAAGGAAAAATGATCACGAGGCATACTTAGAATGGGAGAAGAAGGTAGAGATGGTGTTTGATTGTCACAATTATAGTGTGAGAAAGAAAGTAAAGCTTGCTGCCATTGAGTTTTCAGATTATGCCATAGTATGGTGGGATCCACTAATGTTGAATAGAAGAAGGAATGGCGAACCACCTATTGAGTCTTGGGAAGAGATGAAGAAGCGATTTGTTCCTACTTATTACTATCGTGAATTGCACAACAAATTGCAAACTCTTAAACAGGGAAGCCGAAGTGTGAATAAGTATTTCAAGGAGATGGAGGTTACTATGATTTGAGAAAATGTTGAGGAGGATAGAAAGGCTACCATGGCGAGGTTACTTGCTAGGTTAAATAGAGAGATTCAAAATATGGTAGAATTACAACATTATATGGAATTGGAAGACATGGTCCACATGGCTATAAAGGTTGAGAACCAATACAGGAGGAAAGGTAGTAGTACTGTACGGTTTCACCAGGGTGCTAGTTCATCTACTTGGAAGACTAACCATTGGAGGAAGGAAGAAAAGTCTTTACCCACCAAGCCAAAAGGAGAGCAGAAGCAAGGGGGGTCTACTCCTGGTAATCAAGGTAAACCTGATTCTTCTACTCCTAGAAATCGTGACATTAAATGTTTTAAATGCCAAGGCAAAGGCCATATTGCTAGTCAATGTCCAAATAGACGTGTTATGATTCTACGCGATGATGGTGAGTATGAGACTGAGGGGGATAGTGAAGATGATGATATGCCTCCATTGAAGGATGCTAGTGATGATGAGGAGCCTACAGCAGGGAAGTTAGTGGCAGTAGTGAAGCGAGCTTTGAATGTGCAGGTGAAGGAAGAAGAGGAGGTACAACGAGAGAATATCTTTCATACTAGATGCTATCTAGGTGACCATATTTGTAGTTTAATCATTGATGGGGGGAGTTGCACTAATGTAGTGAGTACTTGCATTGTTGAGAGGTTGGGGCTCAAGACCACTAAACACCCTAGCCCATATAAATTGCAGTGGTTGAATGATAGTGGCGAGACTAAGGTGAGTAAGCAAGCCTTAATTGCTTTTCGCATCGGTATGTATGAGGATGAGGTATTATGCGATGTAGTGCCGATGTAGGCTTGTCATGTGTTGTTGGGGAGGTCATGGCAGTTTGATAGGAAGGTTGTTCATGATGGCTTTTCTAACAAGTATACACTTGTTTACCATGACAAAAGCTATAATCTTAAACCCTTAACACCTAAACAGGTGTATGAGGATTAGTTGCAGCTACAACAATCTTTTGCAAAATATAAGGTGAGTGAAAAACAGAGGGAGATTGAGAGAGTAAAAGACATAGAAAAAGAAAAGGAACACAAAAGTCAATATCAAAAGGAAAAAGAGAGGAAGGCTGGAAAAAGTGTGAGAGGCCAAGTTGAGGGGGGATCAACTTTGGTGGTGAGTGAAAAGGAAAGTTGTGTGGCGAGAGCGAGTGTAGTGAGGAGAGCGTTAGTGATGAAGCAACCTATGTTGTTGCTGGTTTTTAAGGAAACTTGTTTGAATACTAACGAACCTTTTAACTCTTTGCCTAGTGTGGTTGTGTCTATTGTGCAAGACTTTGAAGATGTCACCTATTTGTGGTATCGAGCACCAGATTGACTTTGTACCCGGTGCATCTATTCCAAACAAGCCAGCTTATAGGAGCAATCCAGAGGAGACAAAGGAACTCCAAAAGCAGGTTAATGACTTGATGGAGAAGGGGTACGCGAGAGAAAGCATGAGCCCATGTGCAGTGCCTATAATTTTGGTGCCTAAGAAGGATGGGTCATGAAGAATGTGTGTTGATTGCCGAGCTATCACCAACATCATGGTAAAGTATTGTCATCCCATTCCTCATTTAGATGACATGTTAGATGAGTTACATGGGTCTAGTGTCTTTTCCAAAATTGATTTGAAAAGCGGATATCACCAAATTAGAATGAAAGAATGTGATGAATGGAAAACAGCATTTAAGAAAAAATATGGACTATATGAGTGGTTAGTAATGCCTTTCGGTTTAACTAACGCACCTAGTACTTTCATGAGACTTATGAACCATGTTTTGAGGACTTTTATTGGCAAATTTATGGTCATCTATTTTGATGATATCCTCATTTACAGTAAGAGTTTGGAAGACCATATATCTCACTTAAGGGCTGTTTTGGAAGTGCTTCGAAAGGAGTAATTATATGTTAACCTCACCAAGTGCAATTTTTGCACAAACAGACTTGTGTTTCTTGGTTTTATTGTTAGTGCACAGGGAATACAGGTTGATGAAGAGAAGATTCATGCGATCCAAGAATGGCCTAGTCCAACTAATGTAAGTTATGTTCGGAGTTTCCATGGACTAGCGAGCTTTTATAGGAGGTTTGTGAAGGATTTCAGCACCATTGCAGCACCACTTACTGAAGTAATCAGGAAGAATCTGGGGTTCAGTTAGGGAGAGCAACAAGAGAAGGCTTTTCAGATGCTTAAAAATAAGCTGACTCATGCGCCACTATTTGCTTTACCTGATTTCTCTAAAACTTTTGAGATTGAGTGTGATGCTTCAGGAATAGGTATTAGAGCAGTTCTCATGTAAGAGAGAAGACCAATTGCATTCTTTAGTGAGAAGCTAAGTGGGGCAACCTTGAACTACCCTACTTATGACAAGGAGTTATATGCATTGGTTCGAGCCCTGGAGACTTGGCAACACTATCTGTGGCCAAAAGAGTTCGTGATCCACATTGATCATGAATCCTTAAAGTACTTAAAGGGGCAACATAAGCTGAACAAAAGGCATGCTCATTGGGTAGAGTTTATCAAAACATTTCCCTATGTCATCCACTATAAGCAAGGTAAAGAAAATGTCGTTGCTGACGCACTTTCTAGAAGGTATGCTCTTATCTCTACTCTTAGTTCTAGACTGCTTGGTTTTGAGCATATTAAAGACTTGTATGCTGCTGACCGAGAATTTTGTGAAGAGTATGTTCGCTGTGAGAAGAGTGGTCATGGTAAATTTTATAAGTATGAGGGATTCTTGTTTAGGGAGAATAAACTTTGCATTCCCAATTGTTCTTTAAGAAAGTTATTAGTGAGGGAGTCTCATGAAGGAGGATTAATGGGGCATTTTAGAGTAGCTAAAACCTTAGGGGTTTTGCAGGAACACTTCTATTAGCCTCACATGAAACGAGATGTTGAGAGGAGTTGTGAGCGATGTGTCACTTGTAAGCAAGCAAAGTCTAGAGTCCAACCTCATGGATTTTATACCTCACTTCCAATTCCTCATGAGCCGTGGGTAGACATTTCCATGGATTTTGTATTAGGATTACCTAGGTCTAGGTATGGTAGAGACTCTATTTTTGTAGTCATTGATAGGTTTTCCAAGATGGCACATTTCATTCCTTGCCAAAAAACAGATGATGCTTGCCATATTGCTAATTTGTTCTTTAGGGAAGTTGTGAGATTACATGATATGCCTAGAACAATCGTGTTGGATCGAGATACTAAGTTCTTGAGCTACTTCTAGAAGACCCTGTGGGCTAAGTTAGGAACTAAGTTATTGTTCTCTACTACTTGTCATCCACAGACTGATGGTTAAACTGAGGTAGTAAATCAAACTTTATCTACTTTGTTAAGGGCTGTCATTAAAAGGAATATTAAAAGTTGGGAGGATTGTTTGCCTCATGTTGAATTTGCTTATAATCGCACAATGCATTTTGCTACTAAGTTTACTCCTTTTGAAATTGTGTATGGTTTTATTCCACTAACTCCTTTGGATTTATCACCTCTTCCTATTTCTGAGTATGTCAATCTAGATGGTCGAAGAAAGCGGAGTTTGTTAAACAACTTCATGAGAAGGCAAGGCTCAACATTGAGCGGATAACAGAGCAATATGTGAAACAAGCCAACAAGGGTCGTCGACAAGTTGTCTTTGAACCTGGAGAACAGGTTTGGGTTCACATGCGCAAAGAGCGGTTTCCTGTGCAACGTCGATCTAAATTACTTCCTAGAGGCAATAGACCATTTCAAATTCTTGAGCGCATCAATGATAATGCCTACAAGTTAAATTTGCCAGGTGAGTATCAAGTGCTACTTTTAACGTTACTGATCTGAGTCCTTTTGATGTAGGCGATGATTTGAGGACAAATCCTTTTCAAGAGGAGGGGAATGATGAAAGCCATTATGGGAGCCAAGCTAGAAGGTGGAATGTGGATCCTCTTGAAGTGCCACCTGGACCGATCACAAGAACTCGAGCGAAACGATTCAAGGAAGCACTTAACGGGTTGATAAAGGATGTCCAAGAAGCCAGAAAGGATTGGAGCAACCATGAGAATGAACTTGCATTTGTACAAGTCATTCAAGGAGATCAAAGCTGCTGGCCTTAACAACGCTGGCTTAAACGCTACCGGCTTTGAACCGGTGTTGCAATTAGAGCGCGACAGAGGGACTATGCTGGCCACTACGCCGTCGGCGTATATACCCGGCATACATCCTACACTGGTGTACATTGCCTGTTTGTTATTTTTCTGCGACTTTATTATATTATGTCATTTTGGGCTTTTTCCTTACGAGCTGTAAACCCTATTAATAGCTGCTAGGGTTAGCAAACACAACATACAACTTAGATACAACATTGTTTAATACAATTTGAGAGAATTCCTCTCTTGGTTCTCCAAAGAACTTCTCTTGAACTTATCGGATCTCATCCATGGCATTTAAATCAAACTTATCAATCGGTCTTTCATCCCGATTGTGGCGTCAACAGAATATACCAAGGTTCTTGCCTCATCTATAGGCAACGGGTCACGATTTCCAATTCGATCACTTGGCATCTTGGGTTGCAATTCCAAACATATTGGTATAGGTTTCGTCACAGGTGGGCGTGGTTCGTATCACTTGACATAATTAACAAAAAAGAAGGCTAAATTTGTGTGGAATGAAAATTGTGAAAATATCTTTACAAGACTAAAGGAAAAATTGGTGACGACTCTTGTGTTAGCCCTACCAAAGACAGAGAAAGAATTTAAAATATTCAGTGATGCATCGACTTAAGGCTTTGGATGCATGCTCATGTAGAATCGGAGAGTCATTGCATATGCATCTTCCCAACTGAAACCTTATGAGAAGAATTACCCCACACATGACTTAGAACTAGATGTTGTGATCTTAACCCTGAAATTATAAAGACATTATCTGTATGGTGAGAAGTGTAAAATTTTCACAGACCATAAGAGCTTGAAATACTTATTCACATGGAAAAACCTGAATATGGGAAAAAGGAGGTGGTTAGAATTAATCAATGATTATGATGTAGAGATCCATTACCATACTAGAAAGGCTAATGTGGTAGCAAATGCCCTAAGTCAAAAGAAGCAAATTAATATAGCAACTCTAATTACATCTTAGAGATAAATATTAAAAGATATGCGTAAGTTAGAATTGGAGATAGTCACACGAGAAGTGGGAAATAGGTTAACTATACTTAGTATTTAACTAAGTATAATTGATCAAATTAAGACAGCGCAAATTGGAGATCCTAGAATCCAAAAGATCAAAAGCAAAATAAAACAAGGTGAAGCCACTAAATTTAATGTAGATGTTGAAGGGTTAGTTAAATATGTCATGAGATGGTATGTTCTAAATGACATAGAATTAAAGAAGGAGATTATGAAAGAAGCTCATTACTCAAGATACACAGTATATCTTTGGAGCTCCAAGATGTATAAAGACCTAAAAAGTCATTACTAGTAGAGAAATGTGAAATGGGAGATAGCTAAATTTGTATCCAGATGCCTAACTTGCTAGCAAATCAAAATTAAACACCAAAGATCTATTGGTGAGTTACAACCACTTCCTATACCTAAACGGAAGTGAGAACATGTAACTATGGATTTAATGACAACTCTCATGAGAACTAAGGAGAAATATGATGCAATATGGGTAACTGTAAACAAATTGATCAAGTCCACCCATTTCCTACAAATTAAGGCAGACGATAGGTTAAAGAAGCTTGCTTAACTTTACATCAAGGAGATTGTCATATTACATGGTGTGCCAACCACTATAACTTCTAACAGGGATACTTGGTTTGTTAGTAGGTTCTAGAAAAATCTACATTAAGCCTTAGGTACTAAATTACAGTTTAGTACTACTTTTCATCCTCAGACAAATGGGCAGTCTAAGAGAACCATTCAAATACTAGATGATCTATTATGAGCATGTGCTTTAGATTATGAGGGTAATTAGAGTGATCACCTACTTTTAGTAGAATTTGTATATAACAATAGCTATCAAGGTACTATTCAAATGGCTTTATATGAAGTATTGCATGCCGACAAAAGCAAATCTCCCTTACATTGGGATGAGGTAGGTAAAAGACAGATAATGGGGCCAAAAATAGTGTAAGAAGCAGTAAACAAGGTAAGGGTGATAAGGTAGTGGATTTTGTCAACTTAAAGTCACTAGCAAAGTTATGCAGATAATAGCAACGCCCTTTGGAATTTCAAGTTAGAGATAAGGTTTTGTTGAAGATATCTCCAACTAAAGGGGTAATCAAATTTGGCTTGAGAGGGAAGTTGAATCTAAGATATGTAAGTCTATTCGAGATTTTGGAAAGAGTTGGTACTATTGCTTACAGGTTGACTCTACCACCAAGTCTAGTTGGGGTACATGATGTATTTCATATATCTATATTGAGGAAATTTGTACCAAACCTAGATTAAGTAGTAACTTTTGAACCTTTAAAGTTATAATTAGATCTATCATCCATTAAAAAACCTGTAAGAATAATTGACACCAAGGAGCAAGTATTAAGAAGGAAAGTAACTCCCTATGTAAAGGTGCAGTTGATGAATCAAGCAGCGTGAGAAGTGACATGGGAATTAGAAGAAGACATGTAAAAGAAGTATCCAGAACTCTTTGCAATTATTATAATTTTTAAATAATTAATATAAAATAAGAGTAAAGATAAATAAATAAATAAGTTAAAAAGACGAGGGCAATTAAGTCTTTTCATAATCGACATATGTGAAGCCTCTTAACCTAGCGTCTTTCCTTTTTTTCCCTCATTTGTGCAATTGTAGCCATAGAAACCTAAGAAAGATTTTTGGAGATTTATAGGTGACCTAAAGAATCATGACAAGATCGACCCTTTTCCAACAGGTAAGGATTTTAATCATCAAAAGGTTTTATTTTGATGATAGATACATGAGTGTAAACATCCCATTTTTGCCTCCATTTATTTTATTTTATTTTATTTTTATTTTTATTTTTATTATTTTTCATATATAAAAGCAAAAAATAAAATAAATAAAAATAATAGACAAATAATAGAAATAATCATAATAAGGATACTAATAATAATAAAAGACACTTGGATTTCTAAATTAAATTTATAAATTTCAAAATAATAAAAAAATTAGCATAACTGATAAGTTAATATATAATATGTGTGCAATAAAAAAAAAAAACGAGAATTGGTCCAGCCCAACTAGTCTACATGGTTGCTTGGTGCACGCAGGGGAGAGCCTTCGGTCGCTGGTTCGAAACCTGGGAAGGACACTTTGCGCCATTTTGTTTTATTATCTAAGCTACCATGTGGCAGTAACTGATTGGGCGACGTAAGAGCACACACCTTGTGTATGCTCATCTTCAACCTTAGGTCGAGAACAATGGAGAGAGAGAAGGACGGAATCCGACCATTTCAAATCCGATTTTTAACACAAATCCAACAAATCTTTAGCTAAGAGAGGATAAACATCATCAAATCAGTACAAATCTTAACTAAAAACAATGAATCAACTCAAATTTAAAAAAACAAAAGGATGGAGATAGGTCTCAACGGCGAGGGAGATTCAAGCTTGGCTCAATCTCGTGAGTGGAAGGAGGAGGAAATCAGAAGGAAAAGAAAAAAGAAAGGGGGAAGAAAAACACGAAAAAAAAAAAAAAAAAACTACCAGAGTTCCCTCTCTCTCTCTAGATTTCCACCATCGGTAATTGCCTGAACCGCCATTTAGGGTGGTTTTCCATAAAAACCAACATCACCTAGGAGACCAACCATCAACCGCTGTTAATAGCCGTCAAAACGTCACCGACGAGGAGCTCCAACCACCGTGACCTGACTGACCTGATCCGACCCGAACCATATCGACCCCCGTCCAGGTTAGTGAGTTTCATCATCATTATTATTAGTTTTTAATTGATAATAATATTAGTAAATAAAAAGAAAAAAAATAAAAAAAAATACAAAAATGATAAAAGACATATCTTTTAGGAATTGTTTTTCTTTTGTTATTAATAAAATTAGGTTTAGAATTTCTCTTTTATGTTTCTTTTAAAATTTTCTTAATTTAAGGTGTCAGTTTTTCTTAAAATATATATATGTGTGTGTGTGTGTGTGTGTGTGTGTGTGTGTGTGTATAATGTTTTATCACCTAAAAAAAATGATTTTTATGAAATAAAATTTTAATTGATGTTTTCAAAACTAGAGAGTTTTAATTATATTTTTCAAAATTGAGAAATAAAGTTTAGGTTTATAATTTTTCTTTAAAAAATTAAAATGATAATAAACGTAAACCCGACCTGTTTTCATAATTAAAGTTAATTAAGCCATTAAAGTTTTATGAAAAGTGAACTACGGCCTGTTTGATCTTAAATAGCAAGTACGTAGGTACTCTTATGGGGCAACTCTAAAAAAATAAAAAATATTTTTTTTTTCAAATTATTATTAGTATAATCATCCTTTTTTTATGTTTTCTTTCATGCTAAAAAAAAAAAGATATCATAACATAAATATATCTTTTAGAAAGATAAGGTGATAACTTTAGGGTTTTAATAGAACTGCCCCCAAGTCAAGAATCTCTAGCTTTTCTTTCTTTCTTAAAAAAAAAAAAAAGGATCTCGTCGACTAGTGTTCATATTAGAATTAATCCGCTCAATTAATTATAATTCAATAATTTTTCCCAACTCTAATTAGGTGGTGACTCCAAATAAATAATGAAAATTCCTAGTTCAAGTCAAAGATCTATAATGGATGAGCATAAGATCTAATATAAATCGAATTAGGGAGATAATATAAATTTTTTGAATTAGACTCGACAGGATGACAACTCCACTAGGAACTTCGTAGTGGGTTAGCCACCTAAACCTTCTGAAATCATCATTTCTATATATCTTTAATTAGCTCTTATGTTGTAAAATATCATTTGCACTAATGCTTGTATCTACTCGTGATCCAAGAATTTAATAAAGTTTAGTTTTTTTATTTTTATTGGGTTTTTGTGCATGCAATTGTGTGACTAGATGCGATCAGACCTAGGTCGTTTAGGACCCTAGGATGGGGAGCCATTGTGTAAGTTCCAAGTGAAGTGAAATATTCACTGCTTGGGGCCGATTAGGCTATCCCACCTAATGCTTCAATATGGCCTGAGATCCATTTATTCAAAAATGTAGGAGGCCATAGTGATACGAACCACGCCAACTCGTGATGAAACCCAATGCCAATATGTTTGGAATTCATTGCCTAAGACGCCCAAACACCTAAAGTGGAAACCGCGACCCGTTGTCTATAAGCGAGATAAGAACCTTTGTATAAAATGAAGACGCCACAATCGCGATGAAAGACCGATTGATAAGTCGGGATGAACGCCACGGAAATTAATCCTATAAGTTCTAGTTAGTTCTTGAAGAACCAAGAGAGGTGCCTCTCAAAAGTGTTTAATGTTCAAAGATCTAAAATTCTCTATTGTTCTAAACCCTAGGACCTTTTATACTAGGGTTACAATTCGTGTAAAACAAGTCCAAAACGACGTAGTTTAGATAAGTGGCGTAAAAACGCGAAAACAGAACAAGTTGGCCGGCAGGGGATACACGGCCGTGTACACGCCCGTGTACTTTGGCCGTGTACCTTTCTGTGCAACTTCTGGCAACATACACGCCCGTGTACTTTGGCCGTGTATCTTTCTGTGCAACTTCTAGCAACATACACGCCCGTGTACTTTGGCCGTGTATCTTTCTGTGGATTTGCTTGACTCCTACACGGTCGTGCCTTGAAAATACACGCCTTCTTCAACCCGTGTCCAGTATAACTTGTACAAAGGCAAGGGTCTTCCCATGGTTGTTCCAATCCATTCCAACTTCATGATTGCTCCAATCCTTTCCGGCTTCATGGACAACCTTTATCAACCCGTTAAGTGCTTCCTTGAATCGTTTTGCTCAATTTCTTGTGATCGGTCCAGGCGGCACTTCAAGAGGATCCACATTTCTTCTTCTGGCTTGGCTCTCATCATAGATCTCATCATTCCCCTCCTCTTGAAAAGGATTTGTCCTCAAATCATTGCTTGCATCAAATGGGCTCAGATCAGTAACATAAAATGTGACACTTACTGGATACTCACCTGGTAAATCTTTCTTGTATGCATTATCATTGATTCTCTCAAGCATCAGAAATGGACCGTCTCCCCTAGGGTTCAACTTGGATTTCCTCTGCAATGGAAACCTCTCCTTGCGAAAATGCACCCAAACCCAATCTCCAGGCTGAAAAATCTTGGGTCTCCTGTCCTTGTTCACCCTTGAAGCGACCCTAGCATTTTGTTTTACAATCCTAATCTTTACCTGTGCATGTAGCTTTCTCACGAAATCTGCCTTAGAATCAGCATCAAAACTCACAAACTTGTTAAGTGGCAATGGCAATAAATAAATAGGAACCAATGGGTTAAAACCATACACAATCTCAAATGGTGAATAATGAGTAGTGCTATATAAAGCCCTGTTATATGCAAACTCCACAAATGGTAGACAATCCTTCCAAGTCCTAATGTTCTTCTCTATGATTGCCCCTAACAATTGAATTAAAGTCATGTTAACCACAGCAATTTGCCCATCAATTTGTGGGTGACAGATAATTGAAAACATCCGTTTAGTTCCCAACTTTTCCAACAATACTCTCCAAAATTGACTCAAAAATTTCTCATCTCGATCACTAACAATGCTTCTAGGTATACCATGTAGACGCACTACCTTTCTAAAGAACAAATCAACAATGTGTATAGCATCATCAGTTTTATGACAAGGAATGAAATGAACCGTTTTAAAAATCCTATCCACAACCACAAAATTAGAATCTCGACCATGCCTAGGCCTAGATAATCCTAACACAAAATCTATGGAAATGTTTATCCATGGCTCACGAGGAATGACACTATACTCATATAACCAATCTAAGAAGTCATCTAAACGATGAATGGGATGACAATACTTTACCGTGATGTTGTTGATGGCGCGGTAGTCAACACACATCCTACATGTCCCATCCTTCTTAGGCACCAAAATCACAGGCACTGCACATGGACTCATGTTGTCTCTCACGTACCCCTTCTCCATTAATTCTTCGACCTGCCTTTGGAGTTCCTTTGTTTCCTCTAGGTTGCTCCTATAAGCTGGCTTGTTTGGAATCGATGCTCCTGATACAAGGTCAATCTGGTGCTCAATACTACGAATAGGTGGTAATCCCTTTGGAATCTCCTCAAGAAAGAAATCTTCAAAGTCCTGCACAAGAGACATAACCACACTAGGCAAAGCATTAGATAAATCGTTAGTAGTCAAACATGTTTCCTTAAAAACCAGCAACAACATAGGTTGCGTCATCACTAACGCTCTCCTTACTACACTCGCTCTTACCACACAACTCTCCTTTTGCAAGGCTGCCCTCTCCTTTTCACTCACCACCAAAGTTGATCCCCCTTCAACTTGGCCTCTCACACTCTTTCCAGCCTTCCTCTCCTTTTCCTTTTGATCTTGACTTTTATATTCCTTTTTCATCTCATTGTCTTTTGCTCTCTCACTCTCACTCTGCTTTTCACTCACCTTGTGTTTTGCAAACGACTGTTGTAGCTGCAACTGGTCCTCATACACCTGCTTAGGTCTTAACAGTTTAAGATTAAAGCTCTTCCCTTGGTGAACAAGCGTATACTTGTTAGAAAAGCCATCATGCACAACCTTCCTATCAAATTGCCATGGCCTCCCCAACAACACATGACATGCTTGCATTGGCACTACATCACATAACACCTCATCCTCATACCTACCAATGCGAAACCCAATCAAGGCTTGCTTACTCACCTTAGTCTCACCACTATCATTCAACCACTGCAATTTATATGGACTAGGGTGTCTAACAGTTTTGAGCCCCAGCCTCTCAACAATAAAATTACTCACTACATTGGTGCAACTTCCCCCATCAATAATCAAACTACAAATGTGATCTCCTAGATAACATCTAGTATGAAATATATTCTCCCTTTTCACCTCCTCTTCTTCCTTCACCTGCACATTCAAAGCTTTCTTCACTACTGCCACTAGCCTTCCCATTGCGGGCTCCTCATCATCACTAGCATCCTCTAATGGAGGCATATCCTCTTCTTCACTATCCCCCTCAGTCTCATACTCTCCATCATCACGCAAAATCATCACACGCCTATTTGGACATTAACTAGCAATATGGCCTCTACCTTGACATTTAAAACATCTAATGTCACGATTTCTAGAAGTAGAAAATTCAGGGTTACTTTGATTACCAGGAGTAGAACCCGCTTGCCTCAGCTCCCCTTTTGGTTTGGTGGGTAAAGGCTTTTCTTCCTTCTTCCATTGATTAGTCTTCCAAGTGGATGAACCATTACCCTGTTGCAACCGTGCATTACTATTACCTCTCCTCTTGTGCTGGTTCTCAAATTTTATAGCCATGTGGACCATATCCTCCAATTCTACATAATGCTGCAATTCAATAACATTTTGGATTTCTCTATTCAACCCCGCAAGAAATCTAGCCATTGTAGCCTCTCTATCCTCCTCTACATTCGCCCTAATCATAGTGACTTCCATCTCCTTGAAATACTCATCTACACTCCGGCTTCCTTACCTAAGAGTTTGCAACTTGTTGATCCCACCACACTATAGCATAATCTGAAAATTCAATGGCAGCAGGTTTCACCTTCTTTCTCCCACTATAGTTATGACAATCAAACACCATCTCTACCTTTTTCTCCCACTCTAAGTACGCCTCGGGATCATTCTTCCCTTGGAAAGGAGGAATCTTCATCTTTATGCTACTCAATTGATCATCCTCTCTATTCCTATCTCCTCTATCTACCCAATCCCTAGTTCCTCTATTCCGACCACTATATCCTCTATAACTCCCGACAGAAGGCTCATCAAAATCATCATCCGACATTTCATCTCCACCCTTCAGTACTCTCCTAGAACGACTCTCCCTCTTACGCCCTTGGAATACGTTTGTGGATTGCTCTAGTCTTTGCTTCACCGTCTCATGAATTTGTTCCATTCCTTCTTGGAATATCCTCTTCATTTCTCCCCTCAACGCCTCAATTACTAACCTAGCATCAAACCTTCCCCTCTCACCTTCAGGAGAATGTTGTCTCGACATAGTCCCTGTAAAAAAGATTAGTACTAACACAAATATATATATAATTAAACCTCACGATACACTCCCTTACGTGTTTCACTCAAATGACGATATCACACAGTCACTTATGTATTCTCACAAATAATGATGATATCAACTCGCCAATTTCCTCTTCTCAATTCTCTTGGAACTAACCTGAACTACACCAATTTCCTTCCGTAGAATTCAAAACAACTCTAGGGTTCGTAAATTTTCCCCTATTTTTTTTATCCGAATTTTTTTTTTTGTCTCTGTTTTGCTTTTGATCACGTTTTTCTTTTCTTTTCTTTTCTCTTCTTTTTTTTTGTCGTGATTTTTACTCTTTTTTTTTTTAACAATTGGCTAGGCGATATTACACTATCAAAAGACAATCAATACTACGAAATTGAATACGATAATTGATATGAACGATTGGAGTTAGGGTTTTTGATATTACCTTCCTCAACCGAACTTAATGTTTTGACAAACCTAAGCTCTGATACCAAACTGATACGAACCATGCCAACCCGTGACGAAACCCAATACCAATACGTTCGGAATTCGTTGCCTAAGACACCCAAACACCTAAAGTGGAAACCGCGACCCGTTGTCTATAAGCGAGACAAGAACCTTGGTATATAATGAAGACGCCACAATCGGGATGAAAGACCGATTGATAAGTCGGGATGAACGCCACAAAAATTAATCCGATAAGTTCTAGTTAGTTCTTGAAGAATCAAGAGAGGTGCCTCTCAAAAGTGTTTAATGTTCAAAGATCTAAAATTCTCTATTGTTCTAAACCCTAGGAGCTTTTATACTAGGGTTACAATTCGTGTAAAACAAGTCCAAAACGACGTAGTTTAGATAAGTGGCGTAAAAACGCGAAAACAGAACAAGCTGACCGGCAAGGGAGACACGGTCGTGTACACGCCCATGTACTTTGGCTGTGTACCTTTCTATGCAACTTCTGGCAACATACACGCCCGTGTACTTTGGCCGTGTATCTTTCTGTAGATTTTCTTGACTCCTACACGGCCGTGCCTTGAAAATACACGCCCTCTTCAACCCGTGTCCAGTATAACTTGTACAAAGGCAAGGGTCTTCCCATGGTTGTTCCAATCCGTTCCAACTTCATGATTGCTCCAATCCTTTCCGGCTTCATGGACAACCTTTATCAACCCGTTAAGTGCTTCCTTGAATCGTTTTGCTCAATTTCTTGTGATCGGTCCAGGCGGCACTTCAAGAGGATCCACATTTCTTCTTCTTCTTCCAGCTTGGCTCTCATCATGGATCTCATCACATAGAGCTGGGAAACCTTTAGAACCCACCTCTTTGCATACATGAAATCATAAACCAGAAAATGATTAATGATGTAATTTCTTTCTTTAGAGTTCAGATGTAATCGCTTGTAAAAGAATTTTTATCGTGTTTTGTAAGATATTCGTTTGTAATTAGAAATTTTTTATCTTGCTAAATGGCTAGCGCTGTAATTGACTACCTCCTTCGCAAAGAAATCTAGGTTTGTATATGTCGAGTCTAATTTTTGGATTCTCATTCCTAATCTGATCTAAACTAAACCCTATGCTCATCTAATCTAGATCCTCGACTTAAATTAGGAATTTCGTTTGATTTTTGGAGTCGCCACCCAACTGTTGTTGGGAAAAATTGAATTAAGACTAAAGGAGCGGATTAGTCTTAATTTGGACTACTAGTCGTCGTTATTTCCTCTTCTCGTTTTTGTAAGAAGAGAAAAAGGGAAAACCAGAGTTTCTAGGTCCGGAGGCTAACCTATTAAAACCTATGCGGTTACCACCTAATCTCTCAAAATTGTTCATCTTTAGAAATGTGTTTCATTGTGTTTCTATTACTTTTTATTATTTGTTTCAAGGAAAAAGGATTTTTCATTTATTTTATGGGTTGACCCGAATGGGTGCCTACGTACCTGCTACTCAGGATCAAACAAGCCGTAGTTCGCTTTTTTTTGAAAACTTTTAGATTTGTTGATGAATTTTAATTTTGCAAACTCTTTTAGTTTAAGTTCTTAATATCTTTGGGATTTTTCTAAAAATTTCTAAGCCTAAACTTTGAATTTGATTTTTGAAAATGATTTTGAGGGAAAACATCAATTTTGATTTATTTGATGAAAATGACTTTTCTAAGTGCTAAAACTTATTTTTTTTATTTTTGTATTTTTTTTTAATCTTTTATTAATTTTTATGATTTTTGTGGTTTTTATGATTTTTATAAGTTTTTGTGATTTTTATAATTTTTTTATTTGTTGAAAATTTTATCCTAAGTTTATTTTCTATCCTATTTTGAAATCTAAAACTTTATTATTACTTTCCTAATATTTTTATTGTTTTTCTTTTTTATTACTTTTTTTCTTATTTCCTATTTTCTATTTTCTACATTATTAAATTCTAGAAAAATATAATTTCTACATTTTCCTATTTATTGAAAATATAAATAAATAAATGGCTAAAAAAATAATAAATAATAATAAACAAATTCAACATAAACAAATAAACAAAATAAATAAATAAATAATAATAAAAAATCTAAAAAATCCGACTTACCCGGATCCGGATCGGTGCGCGGGTCGGGTCGGATCGGGTCAGGTCGAATCGGTCGGACGCGGCGGTGGTATTGGCTCGTTCACGGCGTTCCGGCGGTCGTTTGCGGTGGGTGAAATGTCGAATCCTAGCTTCTTGAGGTTTCTGAATCCGATGGTGGTGGCGTATTACTCCCAGAACGTCTCCTTGCGGCGGCTCAACTCCGATCGGCGTCGCGAACTTGGATCTCCTCCGATCTACGCTCTTTTCTCTCTCTCTCGCAATTTTGATCTGTGTTTTGGCTTTTTCACCTCCTCCTCTATTTATAGGCACTTGAAATCGAGCTGGATAAGCTCGGATTTCCTCCGATTGAAGCTGATCGAATTTTCGGTTGAAAAACCAACTCCGATCCGTGCCTATCCAACGATTTGTTGCGATTTGATTCCAATTAGATAGTGTTTATCTTATTTCTATTGAAGATCTGTTGGATTCGTGCAAAAAATCGGATCAAAACGGCCGAAATACGAATTTTTCTTCTCGCCGGCGATCTCGGGCTCGAGGTAAGGGATGATCACGCGCCCGGCGCGTGCGTTTCTTCCAGCCAATCAGATGCTGCCACCTGTCACTAGATAAGTCGAAAAATTACAAAACGCGGAAACTGCGTCCTCCGCGATTCGAAACCGAGACCTCGACCCCCTGCGCGCGCGCCTAGACACGGTCCGGACCAGCTGAGCTAGCCCACTTTCCTGATTTTTTTATTTTCGCAAATTGCATATATGCAATGCGATTTTTCTATTTTTTCTATTTTTTGAAAATTCCAAAAATTTTTAAAAATTGTTTATTATTTATTATTGCCATTTCTGAAATCATTTTTCAAAATTGAAGTATTTTCCTATTTATTTTTATTTTTTGAACATTTTTATTATTTTATACTAAATTAGGAAAAAATGGGAAAAATTAGGAAAAATTGAAAAATTGATTATTATTGAGAATTGTTGATTCCGAGGGCAAAAATGAGGTGTTTACAGTATACCTTTGGATCCAAAGCTAGTACTGGACCATTGGTTCACCTTATACAGCCCTGAAGAGCAGACCTTCATCCAGAGCAAAATAAGGCCCATTCTCCCGCTGATGAAAATGGATGTCAAGCTACCTTTAATTTGGGCTATATTACACTTCTGGGAAATTGAGCCTGTGGCTTTCTTTATTGTGCCACACGAGATCACACCAACCACAGAAGAATATACTTAGCTTCTCCAGGCCTCTCCACTTTCCAATGGGGTGTATGTGCCAGATCTAGAGGCTGGGCTAGTAGGTATTTCCAGCAAACTTCTAAGAATTCGTAGAGCAGTTGATGAGGATCAACTATCATCAAAAGTTAATGAGCCGAAGTCTAATGATCCGCTACATGGTATTAGAAGTCTAATGACACAAGCTAAAGTTAAGCGGAGAAGTGAAGCCTTGCAAGGATTAGTCATGGATCTACAAGAGAAGGAACCAAGTTACACTAAAGGAGAATCGACTTTTATTAACTTGATTCAAGTTTCCACAAAGGGGTGCAAAGATATAGGAGCCTTAGGATAAATTATTTTTTAAAGGGAAATTGAACCGAAAAGGAGGGCTACTCGGTTTTATGACTTGTTTTATTTGTTTGGTTTTGTGCCCTATTATATTTACTTGTAAGATTTTCGACCATTAGGAAGTCAAGGCTGGTTTTCTATGTTTAGAAGTTTAGGTTTTTTGTGTAAGACAATATAGCTACATGTGAAAGGGGAGGGACAGCACATCTTAAAACATTATCATTATTAAATACACAGATTTTCCTTGAGAGACTCTCTCTTGTTCTTTGAGAAAAAAACTTGTTGATTTCTTCAATCTAAACGCTTAGGGAAATCATTGACAACTTAGGTTTCAATCAACAAGTGTGGTTGGGGTCTGGTTCCATCATTACTTGTTCGAGACGTTCCTTGGAAATCCGAATTCAAATATCGATCGCTGGGTTCTAGGTTTGATATACCTAGGGTTTACATAATTTGGTATTTGAGCTTCAGATTCTTGAATCAAGTAAAATCTATCTTTTTATTATTTGTTTTCGTTCAATCCATAGTTCTTGTTCCATATCTTTAGAGATTCATATAAAAAAAATTACGATTATGCCATAGAATTTGTTGTTAGCAACCAAACAGCAATTTGTTGTCTTAGCAAATTGAAATTGTGCATCACGATCCCAACTGTTGCCAAGTGCCATCACATTCTTCAAATTGCCGAGTTATCAAGACAATTCCTTACCTTTGAATTACATAATCACGTGATACATTACACTTTCCGTTTTGTATTCCACATTATCTTGTCTTTCCGATTTTAAATTCGTATTACATTGTCAATTCCCATTACATGTTCGGTGCGATCTTATCCTTTCCAATTTAGTACTAAGTGATATCTTCTTTGTTTGTGTTTCCAATTCTATAGTGAGTCTTACATCTATATTGATCCGTGTTGTGTACCACTAATTGCCATGATTTAGAAACAATTAGTTAGTTAGTAGAATTGCCTTAGTAATTTACTTTGAGGAGATTTCAATCCGAGTTCATATCAAAGAATTATAAGAGCGGGTTGTGAGAACATTATAATTGAGGGCAAAACATGAGTGAATTGTGAGAACATTATAATTGAGAGCCAAAACACGAGTGAATTGTGAGGGTTATACTACTTGCATTGTTATTAACCTTTTCTTTAGTTGTAGAGATATGTTGGGACAAAGTCCAACTGGAGGAGAGAGTGGAGAAGGGGAAAATAGGTTGATGTTTGACACGTTAATGAGAGAGATGAAGAGAATATTGGGTGGTGAACTGGAGCAAATCCATGAGAGAATGGATAAGATGGAACGGAGTAAGGAACCATCAAGTAGCACTACTGTTGGGCGAGGCGCAAATAAACCTTTGAGAGGGGGGTAAGGATAAAAGAGGGTAAAGAAATAGAGTCAAGAAAGTATAACTACGTGAGGGGGAGAGGGAATACCTAGAGACGAGATAGTAATTTGGGAAGTATCAAAATGAAGATACCACCGTTTCAAGGAAAAAATGATCCAGAGTTGTACTTGGAATGGGAGAAGAAAGTGGATCATGTATTTGAATGCCACAATTACACTAAGGAAAAAAAAAAGTTAAATTAGCTGTAGTTGAATTTTCTAACTATACTAGTGTATAGTGGAACCAGTTAGTACCTAATAGGCGTAGGTATAGTCAGAGGCCTGTTAGTACCTGAGATGAGATTAAGACCATTATGCAGAAGAGGTTTATCCCTAGTCATTATCACAAGGATTACTTAGGAAGTTCCAAGGGTTGACACAGGGGTCCAAGAGCGTGGAGGACTATTATAAAGAAATGGAGGTTGCTATGATTAAAGCTAGAGTGGAGGAGGAGGATGAGGCTACAATGGCTAGGTTCATCAACGGGTTAAATCGAGAGATTGCTAACGTTGTGGATCTACATCACTATGTCGATATGGAGAAGTTGTTGCACAGAGAAATCAAGGTAGAGAAGCAGTTGAAGTATAAGGGAACTCCAAAATCTAGAACAACTTCTAACTCTTCATGGAAGTCCAATTGGAAGAAGAACCATATAGACTCGAAACCAAAAGAGGATGTGAAGGCCAAGAGCCCAGTCACTGCTTCTAAAGGTAAATCTGACACTAAACCATCTTCTAAAACCCGTGATATCAAATGTTTTAGGTGTTAGGAGTATTGACATATTACATCTCAATGTCCAAATCAAAGGGCTATAATCATTCACGATAATGGAGATGTAGAAAGTATTAGTTCTGAGGACAATGATACATCACCATTAGAGGATTATGATAATGTCGACTTTGAAGGACTTGTGAGTAGAAAGTTGTATGTTACTAGACAAGTCCCTAGCACTCAACCACAGGATGATGGTGAAGGGGTTCAACGTGAGCACATCTTTCATACCCGGTGTCACGTGTAGAACAAGGTATGTAGCTTGATCATCGATAGTAGTAGTTGCACTAACGTTACTAGCACCTTGTTGGTTGATAAGATGAGGTTGAAGGCTGTGAAGCATCCGAAGCCATATTGATTGCAGTGGTTGAATGAGTGTAGGAAAGTGAAAGTAACTAGCCAGGTTCTTATTTCCTTTTCTATCGAAAGTTATCGTGATGAGGTCATGTGTGATATAGTTCCCATGCAGGATAGTCACCTATTATTAGGTCGACCATGACAGTTTGATAGGAAGGTGATGTATAATGGGTACAAGAACCAATATTCTTTTGTTCTAAACAAAAGGAAGGTGATTCTAACTCCATAAAAACCATTAGAGGCTTATGAGAATCAGGTTTGGATAGCAAAAGAGTTTAGAGAGAAACACGTGAGTGTACGAGATAAAGGCTAGAAGAAAGAAAAGGGTGAGAGACAAACACTGGTGAGCGATGAGGGAAAAGATTCTGAAACACTGAGTGGAGAGAAAATTGTAAGAAAAAGTGAAGTAAATAGTACAATGTTAGCAAGGAAACAACTACTTGTACTTATGTACAAGGTTGTGTATTTTACTAATACTAACCTTAACCATTTATTGCCCAGTATGGTGGTGTCTCTTTTGTAGAAATATGAAGATTTGTTTCCTGGAAAGGTATCAAAGGGTCTACCCTCATTACGGGGTATCAAACATCAAATTGATTTCTTGTCGGGTGCGTCTATTCCTAATCGGCCAGTTTACCAGACTAATCCTGAGGCAAAAGAAATTCAGAGGCAGGTTGATGATTTGATAGAGAAAGGATTTATGCGAGAAAGCCTTAGTCCATGTTCAGTTCCTGTCATCCTAGTTCCCAAGAAGGATAGAACATGGTGAATATGTGTTGACTGCTGAGCAATCAACAAGATCACAATTAAGTACATACATCCTATCCCTAGATTAGATGATATCCTTGATGAATTCCATGGTGCTTGTTTGTTTTCTAAAATTGATTTAAAGAATGGCTATTATCAAATTCATGTGAAAGAGGGGGATGAATGGAAAATGGCTTTTAAAACTAAACATGGGTTATATGAGTGGATGGTAATGCCTTTGGATTAACAAACGCACCTAACACTTTTATGAGGTTAATGAACCATGTTCTTTGTAATTTTATTGGGAAGTTTGTTGTTGTATACTTTGATGATATTTTGGTTTACAACAGGACTTTAAATGATCATGTTCAGTATTTGCAGTGTGTGTTCACTGTTTTGAGAGAGAACCAGTTATATGCTAATTTTAAGAAGTGCACCTTTTGTATAGAAACTATGGTTTTTCTTAGATTCGTTATAGGTGCAAATAGGATTGTTGTAGATGAAGAAAAGGTGAAGGCGATTCGAGAGTGGCCAACACCAAAGAATGCAAGTGAGGTCAGGACCTTCTACGGATTGGAGAGTTTTTATAGGAGATTTGTGAGGGATTTTAGTTCCATAGCTACTCCTCTAAATGACCTTGTTAAGAAGAATGTCGAATTCAAGTGGACTGAAGCACATGAGCAGGCTTTTCAAACCGTGAAAGGTGATTTGAGGACGAATCTTTTCAAGGAAGGAGGGAATGATGAGGATCAACTAGCATCAAAAGTTAATGAGTCAAAGTCCAATGATCCACTACATGGCATTGGAGGTTTAATGACACGAGCTAGAGCTAAGCGGATGAGTGAAGCCTTGCAAAGATTAGTCATGAATCTACAAGAGAAGAAACTAAGTTACACTAAAGGAGAATCAACTTTTATTAACTTGATTCAAGTTTCCATAGAGGGGTGCAAGGATATGGGAGCCTTAGGATAAATTATTTTTGAAAGGGAAATTAAACCGAAAAAGAGGGCCACTCGGTTTTATGACTTATTTTATTTATTTAGTTTTATGCCTTATTATATTTACTTGTAAGATTTTCGACCATTAGGAAGTCAAGGCCGGTTTTCTATGTTTGGAAGTTTAGCTTTTATGTGTAAGATAATATAGCTACACGTGAAAGGGGAAGGGCGGCACATCTTGAAACATTATCATTATTGAATACACAAATTTTCCTTAGGAGACACTCTTTTGTTCTTTAACAAAGAACTCGCTGATTTCTTCAATCTGAATGCTTGAGGAAATCACTGATAACTTAGGTTTCAATCAACAAATATGGTTGGGGTCTAGTTCCGTCATTACTTATTCGAGACGTTCCTTAGGAATCTAAATTCAAATATGGATCGCCAAGTTCTAGGTTTGATATACTTAGGGTTTGCATTAGCAGTGATCAATCGAGCATTGGAAAATAGTAACGAGTATTGCCTTCGAATGGATAAATTAGAAGCATGGTTTTTGGCTCGATGTGATGATGGAAGTAAGAAAGATATCTTATGTGGGGATCCCAAGAGTTATAGATAAATATGGGTTTATACTTTCATCTTAACAGCATTCACGACTATCCTTTTTCCCACTGAGATCTTTCACATTCATTACAAGGTTGCGAAATTGGTATTCCAATTCTTGGAAGGGAAATCTTACATCCCGGCCCTACTAGTTAAGCAAATTCAAAATCTAAATTTTGTGAAGAAAAAGGGTCATGGAATTCTTCGCTTAAACATCAACCTTATTCTAATCTGGTTCATGAGTCATCTTAAGTGCTTTGGGCTAAACATGGTTAGGAAATCATTGGCCCAATAAGTAGACCTCATAGATTCATGTGTAGAAAAGATAAAGCTGCCAAAAGATCTTTCCAGCTACAATTGGGTGAAGGTACTCAAGGGTTTTAGTGTTGAGGATATTATGTGGACTACTAGGTGGAGCTACTGCAGTAAAGTTATTCTAATGTGCAGAAACTTTCAAGCAGTTCTATTAATTAGGCTTAATCGGTGTATAAGCCATCACCTAAACTCAATAGTCTGTTAGTTTGGTACTATCCAGGACATAGTTTATAGACCGTCATTAAAAGGAATCACGATTGAATATCAAGACCCGAACGTGTTAGTGGCTGATAAAGTCACCAAGTTGGCAGAGGTCAAGGTCTTATGGGAAGCCCGAATTGAGAGTCCTAATGTAGACCTCGGGGAACTGGATGGTGAAGTAGGTAAACACCAAGCTGCTAAGGATTTTGTTATCAACCAGTTGTACAAGACAGGAAAAAGGATGTATCGTGCTCTAAATGTCACTCAGCCTACGCTGATCAACTCAAGCCTAGAAATAAAAACTTACATGGAACAGGTGAGGGCTCGAATGGAAGTCTATTTTGAGACCACGGATAGTAAGAAAGACTTGTGGAAGAGTAGATTCAAGGAATCTAATCAAAGGAACAAAGCATTAGAGGCCTAGTTGAAGAAGACTTAGGCAAGGGTTAAAGCACTAAAAGTTGTCAACGGGGAGTCAACACCTACGCAGCCAAAGAGGAAGAAGCTTAGAAATTAGGAAGTTAGATTATAGCATTCTTTTCTTATGTTTTCAATAAAAGCACTAAACTCCAAGTTTGCAATATTAATAAAATTTCAATATTATTACATTGTTAATTAAATGTTGGTTCTTTTACATCTATGTGATACATGCATCATATTCAATCATAAACATACATTAGCTAAATAAATGCTTACCAGGTATCAAAGATATCTCTTAAACAACCAAACCCTCCAAAGAGTCCAATTAACACCCACTCCAAGATTAAAATGGCTAGTAGTGGCAACAACAACAATGACCATGTCTACAGCGATAACAACACCAGCGCGGATACTGCCTCTAATCCAAGGATCATATCACTAGAAAAAACAATCCAACAATTGGTCACACAAGTCTGCTTCTTGACTGAGAACATTGGCCTCCTTTGTACTACCCAACCTACTCTCGTAGAACATTCAAGAGCTCAAAAAGGAAAAGTAGTAGAAAACCAGCCGCCAGAATATGAGGAAATCAATCTCGCATTCAAATATGAACCAAAAATCAACATCGGTCTAACCTCGAATGACATAAAGAGGGAAATGGAAGACAGGAAAAAGGAAATAGAGAAGAAGTTTTTCCAACAATTAGCTGACAAGATGAAGACTCTAGAAGGACCTAACAGTTTTGATCAAATTGGCATCACAAACCTGTTAGTATATGGGGTGGACGCTTATCTAGAGAAATTCAAAGTCCCTAAATTTGAGAAATATAATGGTACCGGTTGTCCTAAGATGCACATGAGGCTGTATGTGCAGAAAATGAGTAAATACGCACAATATGACCAACTCATGTTCCAAACCTTCTAGGACAGCCTCACAGGCCCTGCTCTCATATGGTATGCACAATTAGATCTCAACCAAGTCAACACGTGGGATAAACTGGCCCGTGCATTTTATGAGAAATACAAGTTCAACATTGAAGTCGCCCCTTCAATATTAGATCTAGGAAGCCTTCGAAAGAGGCACAATGAATCCTTTAAGGAATATGCCCAGCGTTGGAGGGCTCAAGCCGCTAGGGTTTCAACTCCAATTTCAAAAAAAGAGTTAACTTTGATGTTCATTAATACGTTAGAGAAGACCTATTTCACACATCTAATAGGATAGACGTCATCCAACTTTGCAGAATTAGTAGCAGCAGGAAGTTGAATAGAGAATGCCATTACATATGGAAAACTCCAAATTATCGATTCTTCTATAATCACATCATCTCTAAGACCTATGGGGAATAACAAAGGTAAAGAGGCCACCGACAGTATGGTTAACTCAAGCAAGGTTAGCAGACTAGGGTCTCACATGACTTTTCAAGCAAAGAACACCCCAGTCCAATAATCAATGGCAAATTAAACCCAAACTACGAGGGCTACAACACAATTTACTCCAGTACTGATCCCACTCAGCCAAGTTTTTGCTTAATTACGAACGGATAATCTGATCAGCTTTGAGATCCCCAACGACTGATACAGGCTAAGGAACTTTGATCCTAGTCTCAAATGTGAATATCATATGGACAAGAGGGACATTCCATTGACAAAGGTTGGAGAGTTTGGAACAAAATCCAAGATTTAATCCATGCAGGAATAATACAGTTGGATTTTATCAATGCGCCAGCACCAAATGTCAACAACAATCTACTACCCAACCATAAGCCTACAATCAACATGATTACGTCTGAAGGGCCGAAACCAAGACTAAAAGAGCCCTTTAGCCTAGTAAAACCGGCAGTGCAGTGAGCAAGCTGTTCACCACATAAAATTCTAAATAAAGCTCCCAAATCACACATAAGAAAGAGGTAGCTGGCAGGAGATCCAATAGTTGACACTCTAGGCAAATCATTCGGGAAGTTTGAATATTTAGTAGACTATTCATTCACGCCAACAACTTATGGGTCGCCTAGCAAGTGGAGGCCTGAATTCGAGGAGGAAGACAATCAACTGAAAGGGAAAGATGAGTCCATAAATATTATCATATCAAACCCAAAACCAATAGTTCTAAAATGTTATAAAGAGCAAGAAACAGAGGCAAAGGTCCTAAAGAAAAAATGCGTTTAATGTCCCAATCCCCCTAGAGAGGTATAAAGCAACACCGTTTGACTATCAAGCAATTAATCAAGGGAAATCTTCAATTATAGGGGGGATCACCCATTCAGAAAGAATTTATGATCCTAAAAACAGAATCTCCATCGAAGAGCTTGCCACTGAGTTGGAAAAAGGAAGAGGAAGAGGGACTCCCTGCACTCATAAAAATCATTGAATCGAGTGAATACATGGTCATGGAGCAACTCAATAAAATTCCAGCCCAAGTATCACTCATGGGCCTCCTCATGTCATCTGAACCTCACCAAGAAGGGCTCTTCAAAGTGCTCAAACAAGTCAGGGTACCAGAAGGAATCACAACAAAAAAGCTAAGCCATGTCGTAGATTCAATCTTCACCATGGATCAGATATCTTTCTCACTTGAAGAACTAGGAGAAGACGAAGACCAACACACAAAACCACTTTTTATAGTGGTAAAATGCAATGACACAATAGTCTCTTAGGTCCTCATAGACAATGGATCTTCTCTTAACATGTGCCCTTTAGCCACCCTCGACTTGCTAGGGGTTGATATGAGCAATATCAAATCAAGTTCAATAGTAGTCCGAGCCTTTGACAGTTTTAAGAGGGAAATAGTGGGAGAAATTAGCCTGCCATTGGAGATCGGCTCACAAGTTTTTAATATCTCATTCCAAATCCTTGACATACCAAGGTCCTTCAATCTACTATTGGGAAGACTATGGATACACACTGAAAGGGCCATACCTTCGAGCGTCCACTAGAAGGTCAAATTCATAGTAAATGACCAAGTAATCACCGTACTAGGTGAACAAGACTATGCCATCTACAAAGAAATAGCTATACCCTACATTGGGGATGATGGCCCTGAAAACTTGGGAATCCAAATATTTTATAAGGTATGCATGGTCATTAAGGAAGAAATGAGCAAAGAGGGGCATCGACTCAAGGAAGGTCGCAAGGGACATTTGGGTTAAGTTATGTTCCTACCTTAAGAGAAGAAATTCAAACAAAATACATCCGAGGCAGAAGAGGAGAGAAGCTGTTTGATACATGGATGAATTTTCCACCCCTTTGACAATTTTTTTCTTGACCAGTTAGCACTCAAAAGCCAGGAACAATCCAAGCCAACTTCAACAATAAGGACTCATCGACAGAGGCTTCTACCTCTCGCACGTCCAGTCCACAAGCAGCTCTTAATAATTGGCTTTCCTATCCCCTGAATAGCACTAGGTCTACTCGAGAGTAAGAAGCAATCATAATTAAATTCTTTGTGTTTAGTTCCATCATTATTCATAAGACTCTTCAATAAATCCTGAGTAATAAAGTTGCAAGTTATTTCTTTCCTTTACTTATTTACTCTCACCTCACTTTCCCCACAAATTTAATACTTTTGAATGTTAGGGACATCTCACGCAAGTAGGTAATGAAAATATTGATATCATCTCCAACACTATTGAGTCAGCTATCGAAAGTGATATTAATGACCACGAAGCAGTACAAGAGAGTTGGCAAAAATATGAATAAGGTAAAGTCTTGATTGATGAGTCAATGGAAATAGTTAATCTAAGAACCAAAGAAGAGCCTAAAAGCCTTAAAATTGGAGCTAATATAAGTGACAAACAAAAGCGCGAGATAACCGAGCTGTTGACTGAATATGCGGAGGTATTCGCTTGGTCATATGGCGACATGCCAGGACTTAACCAGTTGATAATAGTTCACAAACTACCTACAAGAGAGGATGTCAAACCTAAAAAACAAAAATTGAGAAGATTTAAGCCTGATATCTTATTAAAAATTAAAGAAGAGGTTAAGAAACTATTGGAAGTTGGGTTTATCGAAGTATTGGACTATCCAGAATGAGTAGCAAACATAGTCCCTGTTTTAAAGAAAAATGGAAAAGTATGAATATGCATGGATTTCCGATATTTGAACCAAGCTACACCTAAAGACAACTTCCCTCTATCTCACATGGATGTCTTGGTAGACAATACCGCAGGAAGTGATCTCTTCTTGTTTATGGGCGGTTTCTCAGGGTATAATCAAATAAAGACGGCAGAAGAAGACAAAACCAAAATGACCTTTATCACGACTTGGGGTACTTTTATTATAAGGTCATGCCTTTTGGTTTGAAAAATATTAGAGCAACGTATCAAAGAGCAATGGTCGCAATACTTCATGACATGATGCATCGAGAGGTCGAGGTATATGTTGACGACATGCTAGCTAAATCTAAAAAAGGAGAAAGCCATGAGGTAATCTTAAGGAAATTATTCGAATGATTGAGAAAGTTTCAGTTGAAATTAAATCCAGAGAAATATACTTTTAAGGTCACATCTGGCAAGCTATTGAGGTTTATTATAAGTCGAGAAGGTATTAAAATCGACCCTAACAAAGTAAAAGCCATACTAGAAATGCCCTCTCCACGTACTATCAAGGAGGTAAGAGGTTTATTGAGAAAGTTGAATTACATAGCCCGGTTCATCTCACAAGTCACAGATAAATGTCATCTACTGTTACTTCTACTAAAAAAGAATGTCACAGTAAAATGGGATGATGAATGCGAAGAGGCATTCAAAAAGATCAAGGAGTATCTTATGAACCCTTCAGTTTCAGTAGTCCCAAAATAAGGGAAACCCCTATTTTTATACCTCACGATACTTCCTAAATCTATGGGCTGTATACTAGGACAAAAGGATGAAAGAGGAAGGGAGTAGTCCATATACTATCTAAGTAAAAAAATTTATGGAAGGAGAACAAAAGTATTTCGAAATAGAAAGGACTTGCTGTGCATTGGTTTGGGTCGTGCATCGATTGAGATAGTACACTCTTTATTATCCCATTGAATTATTAACAAAACATGATACTTTGAAATACTTAGTAAAGAAGCTTGTTTTGTTAGGAAGAATCTCCAAATGACAAATGCTCCTATCATAATTTGATGTCATATATATATATCAAAATTCAATGAAAGGGTAATCATTAGCAGATCAATTATTGGAGTACCCAATTGAAGAAGATTCCCAATAATCGCAGGCCTAATTCTCATATGAAAATATACTAATGGTGGAGGGTAAATCAAAAGAAAAATCTAGGATAGAGAAGGATCCTAAATGGAAGATGTTTTTCGACGGAGCTGCCAATGTATTTGGGTGTGGAATTAGGGCAGTGTTAATATCACCAGAAGGAATGCAATTCCCCTCGGCGATGAGACTCACATTTCCATATATTAATAATATTATAGAATATGAGGCATGCATCTTTGGTCTCAAAATGGCCTGTCATATGGCAATCCATGAATTGGATGAATATGGAGATTCCTCGCTCATCATATTACAAACATGAGGAGAATATAAAACTAAAGACCCTAAACTAGTACCATATCAACAACACCTGATAGAACTGATAGAAGAATTCGAGGTGGTCACTTTCACCTATGTCTCGAGGATTCAAAATCAGTTCGCAGATGCCCTTGCCACACTAGCATCTATGATTCAAATAACAAGAGGAGTTGAAGTTTAACCACTAAAAATAGAAATTAAAGATAGACCCGCCTATTGTTTAGTAATTGAAAAAACACAAGATGATAAGCCCTGGTACTATGATATCAAAACATTCCTCCAAGAAAGCAAATACCCCGAAATGACCAGTAAAAATGACCAAAGAACACTCAAAATGTTAGCAAGCCGTTTTTTATTAAGCAGATATGTACTTTACAGAAGATCATTTGGCACCATGTTGTTAAGATGTGTGGACAAAAAAGAGACAAGTGAATTGACGAAAGAAATACATGGAGTATGTGGCCCTCACATGAATGGACACATGCTTGCTCAACAAAATCATGAGGATGGATTATTATTGGTTTATGATGGAATCAAACTGTATTAAATATGTTAAGCACTGTCACTTGTGCCAAGTCTATGCCAACAAAATAAATGCGCCACCAAAAGAACTTCATTCACTATTCACACTATAGCCTTTTTCTATATGAGGAATCGACATTATCGGGCCAATCACTCCAAAGGCATCCAATGGTCATAAATTTATATTGGTAGCTATTGATTATTTCACTAAGTGGGTTGAAGCCTCATCATACGCCAGTGTCGCCAAAGGAGTAATAGTCTAATTCATGAAGAGGGACATAATAGCTCGATACGGAGTTCTTGAATCAATCATCACCAATAATGGCACCAATCTCAACAACAAATTGATGACGGAGTTATGTCAACAATATACGATAAATCATAGAAACTCAACTCCATATTGACCTCAAATAAATGAGGCGGTAGAAGTAACCAACAAGAATATCAAGAGAATTGTTGAGAAAATGACCATCACCTATAAAGATTGGCGCGAGATGTTATCGTTCACCTTCATGGCCTACAGAACTTCGATTCGAACATCTACTGAAGTTACTCCATATTCTCTGGTATATGGTACCAAGACAATATTACCGGTCAAGGTCAAAATACCATCCTTAGGGTTTTATCAGAGACACAGTTGGATGAATCTGATTGGGTAAAGAAAATGATTGATCAACTAAACTTAATCAATAAAAAAAGACTCACAACATTATGCCATGGTCAATGCTACCAACAAAAGATGGCCCGAGCATTCAACAAAAAAATACGATCCTAACATTTTAAGGAAGGTAACTTGGTACTAAAAAAGGTTCTCCCAAATGCACAAGATTCAAGAGGCAAGTTTACTCCAAACTATCAAGAGGGGCCTTAATATTAGCCCAAATGGATGATCCAAAGTTGAGGGACCCCTTAAATGCGAATATGGTTAAGATGTACTATCCCTAAGCAAGAATGACAAAATTTTTCCAAAATTCATAAATGCCAACAATTATTACAACTTCGTGGTTTGATTTTCATTTCTCTACGAGCAAAGTAGATGTCCCCAAACAGTCAAGTACCTTGACTAGTCACTATCAAAAAAACTCTTATATCATTTTCCTATATTACCCATTGCCTCATCGCACATACTGGGAAATAATAAATAATGAACAATGATGGAACGAAAAAACTCAATGAATTTTTTATGATCCCACCTTTTATTGAACAGTGAGTCTAGTATGTTTTCAAGATAATACCACAATCATAAGAGCTAAACCCACAAGAAGAAATGCATTAAGATTTTTTGCTTTAGTGAAGGCAAAGATAAGCGGATAAGGACTAGATTATTACAAGGGTTCGATTGTTTGGTTGTTATCTATGATGAACAGGTAAGCATCTAAAAATTAAGTAGTCATTCATCATAAGTCACATTTCTATTTAAGTTACCTAGTCTAAAGAAGATGCCTCTCATTATCAATTGGTTAGTTCACAAGAGCACTTTTTAGGGGTGCCAGTCTACTGAAACACCTTCTAACATATTGTCTAAAGGGATATTTCCCACTATCGGTTAGTTAGCTCACAATAAGACACTTTCCTAGATATTTTCTCTTGAGGTTGCGAATCTAGTAAGACGCTGCCTATTATTGATTAATCAGCTTATAAAAGCACTTTTTTAGATAATTTCCTCTTTTAAGGTCTCTAGTCTAGTAAGACGCTTTCTACCATAGATTAGTCAGCTTATAAAAGCACTTTTCCAAATAATTTCCTCTTTTAAAGTCATTAGTCTAGTAAAACGCTTCCTACCATAGATTAGTCAGCTTATGAGAGCACTTTTCTAAATTGACTTTCCGTATAGGACAATTGTCTTCCTTTTACGACATAGGATTACTAGCTCATAGAGCGCTTTCCTTACTCAATCTATTCCCCAGCAGATTTTGATCTAGATAGTCAACCAAATATGGTTTTGTATGACCTATACAAAAATGGCATTTTTGTGGTCTTTGTAGCCAAGTTTTTCTAAACTTTACTACAAAAAGGGGTAGCTATAAACACCCCATTTATTTTATTTTATTTTTATTATTATTATTTTTCATATTTATGCAAATATAAAAGAAAAAAAATAAAATAAATAAAAATAATAGATAATAAGGATAATAATAATAATAAAAGACACTTGGATTTCTAAATTAAATTTATAAATTTCAAAATAACAAAAAAATTAGCAAAACTGATAAGTTAATATATAATATGCGTGCAAAAAAAAAACGAGAATTGGTCTAGCCCAGCTGGTCTGCATGGTCACTTGGTGCGCGTAGGGGGGGAACCTTCGATCGCTAGTTCGCCTAGGAAGGGCACTTTGTGCCATTTTGTTTTTTTATCCAAGCTACCACATGGCAGTAGCTGATTGGGCGACACAAGAGCACACACCTTGCGCATACCCGTCTTCAACCTTTGGCCAAAAACGATGGAGAGAGAAAAGAACGAAATCCGACCTTTTCAAATCCAATTTTTAACACAAATCCAACAAATCTTTAGCTAAGAGGGGATAAACATCATCAAATCAGTACAAATCTTAACTAAAACAATGGATTAACTCAAATCTAAAATAAAAAAAAAAAAAAGGATGGAGATGGGTCTCATTGGTGAGGGAGATCCAAGCTTATTAAGCTTAGTTTTGTGGGTCTATAAATAAGACTCGATCCCGCGAGTGGAAGGAGGAGGAAATCGAAAGGAAAAGAAAAAAAAAAAGGGGGGGGGGGGGGTTGTGGTGAAGAAAAACACTAAAAAAGAAAACACTGCTGGAGTTCCCTCTCTCTCTAGATTTTCACCGTCGATAGCCATCTAAACCGCCATTTAAGGTGGTTCTCGACAAAAACCAACATCACCAATCAATTCCTCATACTTGAAAACTTAGGAGACTACCCATCAATCACCGTTAATAGCCACCGAAACGTCACCAACAAGGAGCTCCAACCGCCATAACTCAACCGACCCGAACCATGTTGACCTATGTCCAAGTTAGTGAGTTTCATCATCATTATTATTATATTATTATTATTATTATTATTTAATTGATAATAATATTAGTAAATAAAAAGAAAAAAATAAATTAAAATAAAAAAAAAAAAAATGATAAAAGACATATATTTTAGGAATTTGTTTTCTTTTGTTATTAATAAAATTAAGTTTAGAATTTCTCTTTTGTGTTTCTTTTAAAATTTTCTTAGTTTAAGGTGTGAGTTTTTCTTAAAATATATATATGTATATAATGTTTTATCACCTAAAAAAATGATTTTTATGAAATAAAATTTTAATTGATGTTTTTAAAACTAGAGGGTTTTAGTTCTGTTTTTCAAAATTAAGAAATAAAGTTTAAGTTTAGAATTTTTCTTTAAAAAATTTAAATGATAATAAACGTAAACCTAATATGTTTTCATAATTAAAATTAATTAATCCATTAAAGTTTTATGAAAAGCGAACTATGGCCTATTTAATTCCGAATAGGGAGTACGTAGGCACCTTTATAGGGCAACTCTAAAAAAATAAAATATATATATATTTTAAAATTATTATTAGTATAATCATCCTTTTTTATGTTTTCTTTCATGCTAAAAAAAATATATATCATAACATAATTATATTTTTTAGAAGGATAAGGTGGTAACTTTAAGGTTTTAATAGAACTACCCCTGAGTCAAAAATCTCTAGCTTTTCTTTCTTTCTTTAAAAAAAAAAAAGATCTCGTTGACTAATGTTCATGTTAGAATTAATCTGCTCAATTAATTCTAATTCAATAATTTTTCCCAATTCTAGTTAGATAGCGACTCCAAATAAATAATGAAAATTCCTAGTTCAAGTCAAAGATTTACATTGGATGAGCATAGGATCTAATATGAATCGAATTAGGAAGATAATATAAAATTTTTGAATTAGACTCGACAATGAGTATAGATTGATTGGTAGTATGTTAATAGAAATCAGAACAAGGTACATGTTGGAACGAGCATAAGATCAAAAACTTAGAAGATTCCGATCACAATTCTAAAACGAGTAAGTGTATAAAATCTAAATAATACATTGGAATTAGTAGATACATTGATCAACTAAACTTAAAATCATATAATTTAGGCTTAAGAACAAATTGGAGAAAAGGGAATAAGGGTTTGTAATGAACAGTGTTGTACATAGTTAGATACATGCCCATGTACCTGCCTATGTAGAAACATGAGTGCACATAGAAAGGTACCTAGGTGTGTCAAAATTACAAAAATCTACAAAAAGGTATATGGCCAAATACATAATCGTGTACCTAGACGTGCTAAAATGGCATTTTTCACAGAAAGATAAACGACTGCTAGCATGACTATGCTTTAACTTATGTTCCTCTACATGGCTTTTCACATGACCTTGTTGTCTTAGAACATTCATCCTTTAATTCTATTTTGTATTTCCATTATTCTAAACTAAGATAGATGCATAATAAGACCTTAGAGAATGGAATTATATAATTAGAATATAATTAACCAATTGGTAAACCTAAATTAATCATACAATAGAATTGAATTTAGTTTTTTATACTTAAACGGGTCTATATCCTTTTTATAGCGAGATAAGAGATAGTAGTGAGAACACTTCTTTAGGTACGTATTTATCTTGTTATGTTGCTTGTGATTGTTAGTAAAATGGTTAAATGAATTTAAATGTTATGTTAGTAACATGTTTATAATGCTTGTGTTTAGCTCGGCTTAGGGGTCCATAGTAGCAAATCTCTAGGGGGCACCCCGATGATCAATATACCACATTGTCTCTAATGGAGTCGTGTATCAAAATGATCTGAGGTAAATTAGGATTAGGCAGGGCCTGCAATAACAGTTCCCATTAGGATTATATATATGTAAATACTATATGTATATCGGAGTCATGAGTACCCCTATGTTATATGCGAATTAAGTAATTACAAATAATCTGATGATTGGATGTTACTATTGCATATATGTATGTGATATTGTTGTTGTGTAGCATGCGTATGTCTATGATACTCACATACTAAGCTTATACTCATTCCTTTTTATTTTTCAGTTACAAGTGAAAATGATGAATATGTAGATTATAATGAGAATGGGAATTCAGTGGGACATTATATAAATTAATATAGAAGAGAGCACTACTATTACGTTTATGAGGAATGATGTGATAGTTAATGAAGAATTCTTTGTTAGAATTTAAGTTGTAGATTTGAGAATATGAGATATTACTAGACTTGTAATTATGTCAATTACTATATAAGGATAGAAGTTTACTCTAAATTTTTGTTAGGATTTAATGTATTATTTTATTTTAAGTAACGATAATTGGAATGACTCACATGAGAGTCATTTGTTTCTTTTATTGAAGTTATAATGGTGTTAATGTATAATGGAGACAAATAGGATTAATGTTGTATGGAGACTTAGAGCCTTAGCATGTCACTAATCAATAGTGACAGGTGGCGGGCTGTGATGTCTTGGGTTTTAAGGCATTACAATAAATGATGTATTAGATATTGGGAAAGAGTAGGAACAAGTGAGCTTTGGTTTAGAGTGATTTAGACCTAAATTGAATAAGTTATGAGCTCTTAAAGTTGAAAATCCATAATTAAGTTTGGTTTAATAATTTAAAGGCTTCAAATTGAATAAAATAAGGTTTTTGTATGTTAAAATGAATAGTAGAAGTAATAAGGAAATAAATGGATTTAGTTATACTTGATTTAAGCATAACTCCTTAAAGTTAAAGCTTTAATTTATGACGAATTCAAATTAAGTTAGACAATTATTTAATTAAATTAGGTCAAGACTAACCCAATCAAAATAAGTCTAAAGACCACCCTCTTATCTGTCATTGGTTATCTTATATAATTAAATATAATTTACCTAAATTGGCTCAATTAACTAAACCATCCTAATAGGCCTGAAATAAAATTTAACTTGATAATGGGGACCAAATAACTCAAAGACCCAAGATCCAAAATTCAAAATATAATTGGGCCTATTTCTTTCTAAGGCTTATATAGTAAATGGGTCTTAACGTAATAAATAACTCAATCAAGGGTCTAACTAATTCAAGGCTCAAATCGAATCAACTAGTTAATATGAATTAAACTTAGGCCTAAGAAATAAAATGAGCTTACCTACTTACAATGAAACTTGAATGGGCTTAAGACTCGAAACATACTTGAACCCATAAAAATCTAAAGCCTATACTCTAAATGGGCACTAATAAACACATTAAATTTAAATAGGCTTTAAAACCTCCATGACCCTAAATAAGCTAAAGACTTAAAATGGAATTACAATGGGACTTAATAAATCAACTAGACTTAAGACACAACTAATAGGACTAACTAAATATAATAAGCTTAGGCTAATTAAAATAGATATAATTAATCTAATTTAACTTAAAATGTATTTAGTTATTATAATTGGACTTAACTAAATCAATTAGGACTAGTGGGTCTAATTCCAAATATGGGTCTACTATATTTAAATGCCCAAATGCCTTAATTAAACCTTAAAACGAACTAGACTCAAAATTCAAATAAGTTATTAAGTTAATTAAATAAACCTTAAATAGTTCAGGCCACAATTAGCAAAAAGCTAACCAAACCTAAATAACCCAAATTGGCTCACAATTAGTATGAGCCTTAAGTAATCTAAACCAAACTTAAAATAGAATTTAATCATTTAAAATAATCAATTGACTTATATTTTTCTCTTTAGTGCATAAAACCAATTCAATTGGAATTCGGATTATGATTTGAGGAAACGTTGACCCTTCAGTTACACAGTAACTTATATGTTGTGTTAGGGGGAAAAATTAAGCATGACTAATAATCAACCCAACTAAGTAACTACTTACTGCTTACGCATAGTTACTTAAGCTAGCAAGTGGCAAACCTTGAGTTAAGATTATGGCTGTAGTCATATATCCCGAAATGACATGATAGTTAAGCACTTAAACTACCAAAGATGGCTTAGTAAGTAGTTGTTAAGTGAGATTATATCAGATAATGAACATTGTAAGCGGAGAGAAGGTATATCAAGAGTTATTTAGGGTATAGAACCCAACAGGTGAGATGATATAGCTGGACTGTGATCAATAAGTTCGAATAACTGTGAAATCACTTAGACGAGGTTACTTAGGTATATGGTTTTAAGCGATGTGGAGTCTTTTGCTCCCATCAACCCTTAAAGTCCACTGTGGTGGAATCTGACCCCGTGAGCCCCGTTGTGATGTCCAGAGTCATGAATACTCCCATGATAGATGTTTAATTAAGATAATACACTAAATTAAGTGATTAATTGTTGTATTAGTTGTAGATGTATTCAACATGCATATATGTGTTTGTGTTACTGTGTATTAGACCCTCATGGCTTACTTCCCTTTTTCTTTTTTGGGTGAAGATATTTCTAATCCACTTTATATTTCAATGGGATATGACTCTAAGAAGGACTACTAAGATAGGACCCCGAATTTAGATTACATTGTCCATGATTATGATTAACTTATGTTTCATTTTCCAAACTATGTTTTTATATTTTAGTTTTATACTTAAACTATTTTGGGAACCACCTGTGGCTCTATTTATTTGTATTTTATGGGTCCTATAAACCCTAGGACTTAGGCTATTTTTCCTACTTTATCATGCATTCTCATGACCAAAAAAACCATCAAATATTTTCAAAAATCCAATGTTTCACTAAAATGTTTTCAAAATCTAATTAACAATTTTAAGGTCTTAAAACTGGTTTAGAAATACACTTAGTAATTGTAACCTTACATATTCTACTTAAGTAAGATATGTGGCAAACTGTCAATACCATAGTGGTTTTGAAGCATGACAAACAATGTAGAGAATTCTTCATTTTTCAATTTACAATACAAGTTTATCACCACAATGTCAGTTAGAATGCAATATGGAAATAACAATTACACAATCTCAAATAGCTTCCATTTTTTCAATCCCCTTTTCAAATAAAAAATTGACACCTCAATACAAGTCTTAAAGTTCAATAGATAAAATATCGATTTTCTTATGAAACCAAACCAAACTATAAACCATAAATTATATTGTTGAAATTTAACAATTAAATGAGAAATTAACCAAAAAAAAAAAAAACAATGTGTTAACCATAGTTTTTTTCTTTTCTTTTCTCTTTTCCATAAGTTAGACATAGATGGAAATCATCAAAGATATATATCAATTCAAAAGCATTAGTATAGCAAATCTTGTAAAGGAAGTTCAATCTCTTGCTATTGTTAGTTAGGTTACTTATCTTATGGCCCATCAAGCACTATAGATAATAAACACACCCAAGTGTAAACACGATTACGATTTAGGTTGGAACTATGACCTAACTCAAAACCAGCATGGTGGTTTTCAATTTGAAACAGCGACCTAGACTCATGGGTTATGACCTATATAGGAACTGTTGATTTTACATATTCAGAACAAGTTCACCTATCAAACCAATTAAAATCGATGTCTCTAACCCCTAAACCAAAAAGAAAAAAGAAAAGAGAGAAAAACAAGTAAAAAGTAGCCAAAGCATTAAAAGAAAAAAAGAAAAAAAACAAATGAATATAAATGTAGATCTAATGATAAACATAAAGATATAGATAAATGGAAATAATAAAAGGAAAAAGTTATGACTACGAAAGGGAAATAATATTTTCTTATTTATTTTAGTTATTTAGAACTATGATTTGCTTGTAATAGAAGCACAAATACATTCATATGTAATTGTACGAGACTTTTGTTAACCACAACTACAAAATTTGTATATCAAAATTTTAACCTTTTTTATACAATGTAATTATATTACAAGAAATAATTATTAGTAATCAATGTAATAATTTAATTTGTTGATTTGTAAACTTTAGGATGATGAATTGCATTAGAGAAAGAATTAAAGAGAATTAAAAAGAAAAAGAAAGAAAATTAAAATATTAAAAACATAAAAGAAAAAATGGACAATTTAATTAATAAAAAAAGGAGAAAAAAGGTCACGAGTCAAAAATCAGCCCATGAATCAGCTACGTAGTTCTAGGCCCGATTCTTTAATCCCCAACCTATAATCCAACGATTTCGAGTTAAGTTGGAACTATGATGAGAAGAGACCAACACTACTAACTTGACAAAGCAAAATGATTTGTGTTTTGGTAACTAAAAGCAGGAATTAAACTTGGTATATTCTGTTAAAAGATCAATATTTATACTATTGGGTTGGAAGAACCTTGACAAATTTGTATAATCCTTACTATTTACATTTATCCATGATAATCATAAAAAGGAAATAAAAGGAACTCCAAGATGAATAAAGAAAGAAAAAGAGAGAAAATATTGTAAATGATATTGATATCTATTATATGGATTACCAATTATGGTACTGATGATATAAAGGAATATGTAAGGTGGCAAAGTATGAAGTTGTGTTAATGTTATGTGAATTAGAAGTAAATTTTAGGTTACGGGATATGGAGTCTGGAAGCTAAATGAGTTAGTGTCCAAAAGCTAGATGAAATAGCAACTAAATGCCACACACAACTAGGAAGCTTTTGTGTAATTTGGGCACTTTGGCATCTAGATGCTAGAAAAGATGGCATTCAGATGCCAAGATGCCCAAAATTCAATTCTAATCAATTTTTAACACCATGGCATCCAGACATCATTTGCAGTTCGCTTTACTTCAAATCTTCATGACCATTGACACTTAAGTGAATAAGTGCAATGTTTTAAGTTTCAAAATCATGTTTCTTCATAATGCATGCTTTAGATAAGCTTATGCTTGCTATGAACTCAATCTAATGATTAAAAAAAAAAAAAAACTTAGTGTTTTCAAATCGCCATATCCTTAGAAGAGCTATTTCTTATGGAACTTAATAATTTGATGTCTAACTATATATTGATATATCTGATACAATTTTACTCAAATTATCAATTATTCTCATTACATTATTTCTCTCTCACATTAAAAACAATCTTCTAAGGTTTTATGAGTTTGTATGGTCATCAAGAATAAAAGATTGCTACTCTTGTTCTTAATACACTTAGTTGCATCTTGAGAGAGTTACAATTTCCTTAGCAACTTTGTGTAAGACTTGTAGAACTTTTTAAGAAAAGTGTTTCCTCTATACTTTTAAATGATCTTAGTTTCCCTTTTCTTCTTAAATAGTTCTAACAATATCTTATGTAAAGTAATGTGTAATTAAAAAGGACAGGAATATAATAGTAGAGAGAATTTTTATAAGCATATTGATGGGAAATTGAATTGAAGGTCTTCTTAAGCATCAAGATTGAATATAAAAAATAGCAATTCGGAGTTATTCCCTTCTCATTTGTATTTGTTGGAATTGAAATAAGAGTGTATCATATTTTTAAGGTAATAAAACAGACGTTTGTAGCCAATAGTATATAAATTCATAATAACTAGTCAAAGTCTTACAACATGGGCATATTTTAACTTACTATAAATATATATATTAATAAAGAATACATTTTTAAATAATATCATGATTAACATATTAATTATGTATGTTCATAAATTATTTTAAATATGGTATTATTATAATAATTTAATTTAAATTATTGGTTTTATATGACAACATATGTCTTTTCTACATTTGTATATAAAATAATATGTCATTTAGAAGAGTTTAACTCTTTAAAAATACTTAGAGTTTTGCCATTTCATATTAAACTATGTAGGATTACAATTCTTGCCATTCTTCATATATAGGACTCATTTCTTGTATACATGGTTGAGAAGAAAAATCATTAGTCATCAAAAGATATTAGTAATGAAAAAATTCATGTAACAATGATTTAAAATTATTAGTAAAAATGCTATTACAGAAATGTGCAAATGGCAAGAATTTTTTTAACTAAATATTGTTATCGATTTTTTAAAACAATAGTCTATTTATTCTTTTTTTTTTTCCCTAAGTAAATGCAGGCTTTTTAGAGACATAATTTCGGGAAATCTTTACTATATAATGACTCACCATATAGTCCCTTCTACCATTACAGAAAAATCTTTTCAAGTACATTAAAAAAAGATCTATTACAATAAAAGAAGTTACCGATTATCTTTTTAAATCTATCAACAAACTTCTCGAATCTATGATAACTTCCATAGATTTATCAATAGATTCTTTTATATATAGTAAAACACCTTTAACCACAACAAAATAAAAATATTAATGGTAGAAAAGTAACCATATATTTTGATATTTCACAAAGCCGAGTCCAAGATGATCGGACTCTTAAGTAAATTCCTTGATCGGTGAGAGAGGATTGATGACAAGATGATCAAACTTTTTAAAAAGAAAAATATATCATCCCACAAGCTGTGTCCAATAAGGCAATAAACACATGTCTGCCCACTTAAATACGAAGACCATTCATGACAATTCACCGCTCGGCCCAAAATTTCGGCCCAACTTAAAACTCACAGCCCGTTCACATTAAAAACACTCGGCCCGGAGGGGATGAGAAAGATAGCGGCACAATCTGAACCGTTTATTATGAAAAACACCATACTAGCCCTTAGATCTACTGTCCTCTCTCTTATAAAATCCAATCTTACCATTCTTCTTCAGTTCACTTTTGTTCCCCTTGAAGCCTGATTGCTCCGCAGCTAGGGTTTGGGTTCTCGTTTTTCAGGTCAATCCTTCTCTTTCTTTCTTCTTGCATTTAACATGAATTTCTATGGTTGAAAAGCGAAGTTAGTGAATTTCTCTTTTTTGTTTCATTAAAATGATTTGAAATAGTAGGGTGTTTTTCCGGTACCGTAGATGTTATCGAAGTCTCTGAAATTATAACGCTTCACTATCTGGTCTGTGAGGAAATGTTGATTCCCACAGTACTCGTTCCCTTGAAGCGAAAGTACTACGTGTTGCTTTTTAATTATCTCTCCTTTTGCTATTTCTATGTTGCTTTAGGAGAACACTGGAGTAACTACATTGCTTCAATCACAAGTTTTAATTTTTTTTTTTAATATGATCAGTTTTAAAGGAACCGAAAGTTTGTTTTTTATTCTTAGTTTTAGATTGGGTTTAGATGATTATGAACGGTGATGAGTCCTACAGACCTGTAATGAATTGCGAATATGATCGCAACTCTTTAAGAACATCTAAGGGACTGAGTTCGATTTTGCAAAATTCTTAAAATTATTTTATGAAACTTTGTTTTTGAATCAATATTCATTGGCTTTGCTAATTGTGATTTTAATAGCGTGCACTCTATGAAAAGTGAGTGCTGGCAATGATATAGTGAGGCCAAGAAAATTGTTCCCCTCGCTATCTAGTTCGTCATATTAGTGATGTAACTGGACGTCGGGGAACCACAGTTCTTTATAACAGATTTTATTTTGCCAAATCTTATTTGTCTGTTTTTTACGTAGATTTTATAAAATCTTAATTTTCGGTGCAGATCTTGTACTGACCTTAAATTAACCTGTTAGTTGACAAATCCTGGTTTCAGCCTTATTCGTTTTGAGAATAATATTGTGATTTCGGGGTAGGGATTGATGGGTAATCTATAATGGTGGTTTGCGTTTGTATAGGTTCAATTTAGGTATGCTTGTCTGAGTTTTTATCCTCAGGTTTCCTTGACTGAAAACTATTTTTTCAATGGGATTTTTCCTCTAAAGCATCCTCATTGGCAAGTATTAACATATGGCCTATGTGAGTATTTACATCTTACAAGAACCGCATTTTGCGGACCAAACGATCTTGGCAAGCATCTGTGCATAACAAAAGCCTGACACTTTCTGAAGGACTATATATCACAAGTTCTACCTCTACACTCTGATGCATTATAATTATTCTCTACAAGGATTAACCTGTATGCTAAAATCTTCAAATTTATGTCAGAATATAATAATGAAGATGCATCGGATGGATTCATTTTGACATTGTGTCATTAACCTAGTATTCGGAATATTCGACCACCAATTCTTTTAGATTAACCGAATAATCTGTATTCGGTTTGCCTTATCCCTTGGCTGGAGGTTTGAACTCTGCAATATGAGGACTTGTTTCGGCCCTATTCATTCTACTTCCTCCTGTATGTTTACACGGGTTCAATGGTGCCCACTTTATGTTTGTGTGAGCCGGTCGCATGCGCTACTTTACTCATAAACTAAGATCTTTCATCCATTTCTTCAGTTTGTCACTATTAATTCAATGAAGATGCGTTTTTATGGTGTGATTACCCCCTTATGTTTGTTTGTTTCTTTGTGCGTGATGAGCTGGTGAGAAGGTTAATTGTTTTCCTCGCACTGAAAGCTATTCCATCCTAAATGAACTAGTGGAAGTTACATTCTTATCACTTGCTAAAGATTTTGGGAGTCCTATTCACTTATTGACATTATCAAAGAACTACCATGACATTGTGATATCTATTGTCTTTAACATTGTTTTCTAAGTATTAAATAAAAGAATTCTAGAATTGATAAGTGATAAAAAGAATATATTTATTATATCTCTATTAATAATAAATTATTATTTTATGTAATAATGGGTGTGGTGGTAGTAGTCTTTTGAAGAGTTTATAAAGAATGGAAAATAAATCATTGAATAATAGTAAATTATAATGAGGGAATGGAATGTCCTCCATGTGAATATGGCGTTAATGTTATAATCGAAATATCTTTTGGTCAGCTTATCATTGCTTCGACTTTCATGCGTTCAGCTTTCACTTCCTCTTGTGAAATTACATGCAACAAATATGCGGCCTGATTTTAAGCTATTGTACATTTTTCTTTCTTCGTAAACAGTTGATTCTCGGTCGATAGTGCTCATGCTTTTGTGCAAATGGTGCATGTCCTTGGCCTTGATTACCTTGTTCGACAATTCCTGGATATTCATGAGTCTAAATGACATTATAAGAAACTTGAAATGCTCTAGGTGATTACAGAAAGCTGTTTCTTGACATTGTACTTCGTGCATATGTTGATGATACCCAAATCTAAGATCTAGTTTTGAGAAATAATTTGCCCTACGTAATTATTCTAAGAGCTCCTCAATTATTTGTGGTAAGCACTCGGGAAGGAATTCAATTGCAAACACTTACTTTCTAGAACACTTACTCTAATTCACACAGAAATGAGATAATAGCAATTAATTCATGTAAACATGTATCAAATCAAGTATCAAATCAGAGATATCTGTTCTCAAGGGTAGCCACTTGATCTCCACAAGGTCATTTGCTCACTTGTGTTTTTACTCTCCTTCTTTCTTTTATTCTCACACCTGCCCACATCCATGTCAAATTTTGGTCCTAACTAATTCTCTTCTAATCTGTTGCTCTCCACTTGCTTGCTTATTCATGTCAACCTTCTTCTCTCTCCTTGTCCACCTTTTCAGGTCAGTCATGCTATTATAGTAATAATGGTTACATTTTATTTCTTTTTTCTTTGTTGATACACCTTGAATGGAGTATCCAATGACTCCTTCTTATGCATCATATCAATTGCCTCCTTCGATAAATTGTCCTTGTCCTCAAGGACAAAGTCTGGAAAGTGGATGCGGAACTTCGAGGTATCCATCCAAGTAGCATCTGTGGCATGATGGCTTTGCCATTGTATTAGTACTTGCGGAATTTGTTGTTGTCCCTCTAGAGAGAAATGTCTTCTTAGAACTGCTGTGGGTAGTTTAGAAAGTGGCATTAGTTCGGTATGCCACTCCATAGGTAGATCGGTAGTTGTAGAGAAGGAGCCTATTACTTTCTTAAGGAGGGAAACATGGAACACGGGGTGTATGTGGCAATGTAGGGGAAGGTGTAATTGATAAGCTACCTTGCCCACTCGTTGGCTAATCTGGAATGGTCCAAAGAAGCGTGGTGATAGCTTAGATGCGTTTTTAGTGCTGTTGTTATGTTGTAGAGTAGGTTTCATCTTGAGGAATACCCATTCCCACTTCAAACTTGCCATCTCGTCTATGTTTATCGGCACTATAATAGTACAAAGCTTGAGCATGCAACAAATTCTGTCTCACTGTGTTAGGATAGTATCTTGGCTCCTTAATGTTGTGTGGAGCTTCAAGTGCTTTTCCTTATCTATGAAAGCCTTTAATATAGGTGGAGGTTTTCCATAGACAATTTCATAGGGAGTGACTTTAGACGCTGTATGGAATGCGATGTTGTAATGGTATTCTGCTTACGGTAGCTAAGCACTCCATTGAGTTAGATGCTCGCCCACGAAGCAACGAAGGTAGCATTCCATGCATTTGTTCAACACCTTGGCTTAGTCATTAGTTTTGGGGTGATATGCAATGCTAAAGTGAAAGAGGGTGCCTTGCACGCGGAATAACTCCGCGCAAAAGTTGCTAACGAAGGAGGGAACTCTATCAATTACTATAGTCCTTGGTAACCCGTTTAAGCGGACCACCTCCTTAACAAATAGACTACCTACGCTCTTAGCTGTGTAGGGATGCCTTGTGGGTATGAAGTGCCCATATTTGGATAGCCTATCTACCACCACTAACACCATGTCAAATCCTTTTGATTTTGGAAGATCACCTACGAAGTCTATGGAAATATCCTCCCATATTGCTTTTGGAATAGGCAAAGGATTGAGAAGACCAACTAGTGCCAAGGGTTGATATTTCTACCATTGACACACTTGCACATGCTGTAATAAACTCAACCACATCCCTTTTCATTCCTATCCAATAGACATTGGTCGCGATTCTCCTATAGGTGCGTAAAAAACCAGCATGTCCCCCGATGGGATGGGAGAAGAATGGAATTCATGCATGAACACTTGTGGCCATTTAGATGCTGCTAGTACCACTAATCAATCATGATAAAATAGGGTATTGTGGGCGAGGTGGAATCCTTGTCTGGCTGCCTTCCCTTCTTGCAACAAAGACAATTACTTCCCTAGAACCACTTCTTCTTTAACTGCCTTCCTGATGACCTATAAGTCAGTCCATATAGGCCTGGATATTTGAGCTAACTGGACATCCTTAACTCCTCTAGATAGTGCATTTGCTACGGTATTCTCGCGACCTTGCCTGTATTGAATTTTGAAATCGTAGCCAAGCAGCTTGGGCAACTAATTCTGTTGAGCCTGTGTCACCACCCTCTATTGGAGGAGATGCTTCAAGCTTTTCTGATCAGTTCTCACAATGAATCTTTTTCCCAATAGATAAGGCCTCTAATGTTCGATGGCTAGCACTAATGCCATGAGCTCCTTCTCGTATGTTGATTTGGCTAATGTGCGATCGGCTAGGGCCTTACTATAGTACGCAATGGGTCGTTGTTGCTGCTGCAAGACCGCTCCCAATCCTCTACCTGATGCATCACATTCCACTATAAAAGGTTGCGTGAAATCGAGTATTGCTAACATCGGTGTTGAAACAAGGGCCTCTTTCAATCGCGTGAAGGCTTCTTGAGATGGAGTGGACCAGCAAAAACTATTCTTCTTCAATAGGTCCATCAATGGTCTAGCTATCTTTCCATAATCCTTGATGAACTTCCTATAGTAACCTAATAACCTAAGGAAACCACGTAAACTCTCCAAGGTTTTTGGCTTAGGCCATTCCACTACTACTTGAACCTTCTTAGGATCCATGGACACACCCTCTCTTGACACAATATGCCCCAAATATTCCAAAGAAGACTTCTCGAATGAGTATTTCTTCCGGTTAGCATAGAATTGCTGCTGTTAAAGTGTGGAAAAAGCTCATCTCAAGTGGTCTAAGTGAGTAGGCATGTCCTTGATATAGACCAAGATATCATCAAAAAAGACCAGTACAAAGCGCCGGACGTATGGTTGAAACACTTCATTCATGGTTTATTGAAATGTGCCTGGTGTGTTGGATAGACCAAATGGCATGACCAAGAACTCATAATGTTCGTGATGAGTTCTAAATGCTGTCTTACGGATGTCCCCTTCTGCCATCCGTATTTGGTGATATCCTGATCGTAGATCGATTTTAGAGAACACACTCGTGCCATGTTACTCGTCCATTAGTTCCTCTATTAATGGAATGGGGAACTTATCTGGAATTGTAACCTCATTGAGAGCCCTATAATCCATTCAAAACCTCCATGAGCTGTCTTTCTTTTTAACCAAGATTACCGGGCTTGAAAATGGACTCGAACTTGGGCAAATGATTTTTGCTGCTATCATATCCCGAATCATCTTCTCGATCTCGTTCTTTTGTACATATGCACATCGGTAAGTTCTAATCGAAACAAGTCCTATTCCTTCTTGTAAGGGAATGTGGTGTTCCTTAGACCGACGAGGAGGAAGCCCTGCTAGGATAGTGAAGACCTATGCAAATTCCATCAGTAAAGCTTCCATCTGCGAGTTGGTTTCTATTCCATGCTCTGTTGCTTCTGATTCCATCACCCACAATATCTGGTCATCATTTCTTTTATCTAATTTGCGCAAGGATTTTAACGAAATTGAGAATTTACATAATGTTAGATCCCCGCATAATTTAATTTCCCTTCCTTTTGTGCTCCACCTTTACCACCATCTTAGCCCAATCAACTCTTACTTCCCTTAAGGTCTTTAGCCAAGTCATTCTTAAGATGATATCTACTCCCCTCAACTCCATCATGTAACAGTCAATGCTTGTCTCATACTCCCCCATCTTCAAAGGAACCCCGGTGCAAAATCCATTATATTCCTTTGTCCGTCCGTCTCCTAAGGTAAAAGTGAATTTGCGATTGTCCATGCTAGTTATACCCAATTGGTTCATCAATTGAAGGGACACAAAATTATGGCTAGCTCCACTATCGACTAAGATGATCACGGGGTGATTGTTGAAGGTACCTTGTATTTTCAAGGTACATGGTTCATTGAATCCTTGCATTGCTAATAAGGATAGAGATAACTTCCCTCCCTCCTCAGACATGCCTGTGTTGTCGCTCTCCTCCTCTTCCTCACACTCTTCCTCTAATACCAGCAGTTGTAGGAATTGGCTAGGACAACGATAATTGGAATTAAATGGCTAGTCGCATTTGAAACATAGTCCCTTGGCTTTCTTTTCCAAAAACTCTGCATGTGACAATTGTCGTTGTCCATGGGAACGCCTTCCTCCTTCTTTGAAAGTTCCTAGACCCCCGCCTCCTTGATGACTTCCACTAACAGCTGAATCAATCTTAACTCCCTTCCAAGTACCTCCACCTTCTCTAATCCGCCCCTCTTCTCCAAGTTGATAGTGAATGTTGCGATAGGGGAAATGTCCCACCGTAGGGGGTATTATTCCAGAATTACTTTGATTCCCTCTATTGGTTATGGAAGATTGCATTCTGATAGGCTGGTGATCTCCTCTTCCTCCGTAGCTCCTTTCTGATGATAGAAAGATTCCCAGATCGAACTCTCTCTCAATCTTCACTGCTAAGTCCATGGCTCGATCCATTGTCATCAGTGAGAAGGTTTCAATGCGTGTTTGTATATTATCTCTCAAACCTCCCATGAAATACCCCAACAGTTGCATCTCTAGCATGGTAGGGGCGTGAGAGACGAGCAACTCAAACTCTTCAATGTATTGGTTGACCGTGCCATGTTGCCTGAGTTGGGATAAGCTTTTGAAAAGATTGGCCGCTAAGAGTTCCCCATATCTTTTCATGATCTCCGTCTTTAATTGAGGCCATGTCAATTCATTCTCTCTCCTTTGCAACATGTGAAACCAATGATTACATCTCCCTCTCATACATATCGCTGCAAGTACTACTTTTCGTTCTTCTCTAGTATGTTGGGCTGCGAAATATTGCTCAGCCATTAAAATCCAATTGGAGGGATCAACCCCCTCGAAGATTGGAAAAATGATTCATGTAGCATTCAACCGGAGCTCATCCTCCATTTCCCTTTGTTGCGTATCCCCATAGGAAAATTCGAGTCCCTCGTCCACTCTTCAATTTCCTACTACTTGCTTTCCTCGATCCTTAACCATCAATGTTCCTTCTCCTCCCCCTCCTTCACCACTCTTGCTCAGCCAAATGTCTTCCAACAGTTTATGGATTTTTTCCACCTTGCCTTACATCTCAGTTACTTCCCCGAACATAGCTTTCTATTCTCCATCAATGGTGATCAATTGGTGTTGGATCTCCGCTACTTCATTGTGGATATCTTCCACATGCTTCTCCAATGCTTCTACCTTTGTCTCCATCCTTGTCATGACTCTGTACACCTTCGGAATCTTCTTCTACTTCGAATATAATCCGTATACTAGCCATGGGTTCTGTCAATGGGATCCGGCAGGTCGGACCAATTGATAAGCACCCGGGGAGGAATTTAATCGCAAACACTTACTTTCTAGAACACTTACTCTAGTTCACACATAGAAATAAAATAATAGCAATTAATTCATGTAAACAAGTATCAAATCAGAGGTACCTGAGCTCAAGCTCAACCGGAGCCACTTGATCTCCACAAGGTCATTTGCTCACTTGTGTATATACTCTCCTTCTTTTCCCTCCTTCCTCTTTCTTTTATTCTTGTACCTTTCCACATCTACGTCAGCCTTCAATCTTAACTAATTCTGTTCCAATCTGTTGCTCTCCACCCACTTGCTTATTCATGTCAGCCTTTTTCTTCTCTCTCCTTGTCCACCTTTCCACGTCAGCCATGCTACTGCCCTCACTCTTATAGCATATTCACAAGTATACCCTTAATTCTATCACTACCTCTAATATCTACTATTTATTAAGTAATGTTTATATAGTATACTATTATAGTACTAACGGTTACATTTTATTTCTCTTTTCTTCGTTGATACACCTTGAATGGAGTATCCAACGACTCCTTCCTATGCATCATATCAATCGGGAAGGGAAATTTGTTTGTCACGTCTTTCTCATTGAGTGTGTGGTATCTGCTCAAAATTGCTAGTGTTTATTTGCCTTTGGAATCAACATTGGTAAAGAGAAAGGTGATTGACTTGCCCAAATCGTTTCCATAGATTATTTCTCTTTGCACTGCTTCTCTATCTCATCGTTTTGACCATACGGATATAGGTATGGCTTGACCACAATGGGTGGCATCCATTTTAACGGTTGAAAGACTTCCTTATTCTTGGCTAACTATGCAACACCTCTAAGATGTCAACAAAGCTGTGCATGCTACGTGAGTCGACCAACACCTTTAGAAGCCTTATCACTTAGGGTGAGTGAAACCCCCACTTTTCCTTACTCTTATGCTTCACGTCCATTAATGTCCTCTTTAAAAGGTTCTTTTGTCTCTTCTACACTCCAGCCAAAATTGTTTTCTTCTAATTGTTTTCTTTTTTTTTTCTGTTTAATTTTTATTATTTTTAACTCCATATATTTAATAATATTGTCTTATCAAATTAAATGTTTGGGCCATAAATAAATTAGTGTGTATGTTTAGGGATGCAACTATGATAGATTTCGAATGGGTCTTACCTACCCCCTATAAGGTTTGGGGTCGGTTGTGTTTTTATAAGGTTAAGATGAAATAAAAGAGAGAACAGTGTAGAAAGCAATTTAGTATGGCTAAGGTTACATTTACTAATTTATACAAAAGAAATTTGAAAATTAAATATATTATAAATTATAAAGATAGTGTAGTGTTTAAGTTGAAAGTAAATATTATTATCATTATATAGTTTTTTGTTAGGTTAGGTCTTTTATTAGGTTTTTTCGTAATCTTAAAACCTAATCTTACAAAAATCTCTAAGGTTTTAAATCACATCTTAATACCCTATTGGACCATATAGGGTTTTAATAAAGTCAAGCAAGTCAAGTATCATATAACGATTTGTCTAGTTGCATCCTTACATATGATTGTTTTGGATTTCTCATCATCAAATAACAAACATAGGATTCAAATAGAAATAAGAAAATATTTGTTGAATTGAAAATTAATTGCAAAAGTTAAATCACAAATGATGTGGCATATGTTGTATTGTCTAAATTATCTTGGAATTGAAAAAAAAAAAGTGTTGGAAATATTAAAAGATTTAAACTCGTTATAATTTCATATTAAATATTTGTTATGCATATAATTACCAATAGAAACATAAATGAATGTTGAGAACTAATGATGTTGTTTCCCTAAATTTTGATATTTTGGATGTTGTACTTATTAAAAATTCCGAAAAATAATAAATAAGATTTAATGTTATTGAAAAGGAATAAATTTGAAGTTACTTAAGAAGGATTTACAAAGTTCAAAAGCCAATTTTTCAAAAAAGAACTTTTTTAACTTTGAATTTCAATTGGGTAAAACGACCAAAATGCTCATAAGCTTAATTTTATTGAAAGGTGACTAAATACATGAGTTCTTAAGGGTAATTTGAAAAAAAAGGTGATTCATGCTTAGCGTCACAACATTGGAAGCCCCTTAAATAAGTTATTTAAGGTAAGTGGTTATTAGCAAGATTGAAGTTGATCTAAGCATGTAAAGCTTTGGTTTTGATGCTAAACTGGTTTATTCAATGTAAGGGAACAAGTTGGAATTAAGAAAAACACCACTTTGGGAGATTTGGGAGTGGCAATCGAACTTGTGTGAAGTGGGTATATTTTATCTTCATTAAAGTAAGTTCATTACAATATGTGATTAGGTGATCTAGTGTGATTAGAAGTGGTTTTACATAGAGATAAGGTAATTAATTAAATCGTGATGGATTTGGTGCGTAAGACCCACTTAACCTGTTGCCATTATGATGAGTATTGGATTTTTTTTATGATTTTAGATGTTGATCTATGTTCTAGCATGCTAACTATGATGTTGGGTGGTAGATTTGATAGAAATGAAGTTTAATACATAATAATGTGCCAGATGATGAATTTGATGATATTAATGAGTTAATGGATTAATTAGTTAAATTGATTGATAGCCTATGAATTTTCAGCATGTTCACATGTTTTTTAGGTGATAAAATAGGTTGAATATGAAGTTATATGATGAATAATATGTATGATTAAGTTTAGGAGTAGTTTATGATGAAATTGTGAATTGGTTGATCTTGAGGTTATAATTTTTCATGCTTGTTGAATCAATGTGTTAATTCATGAATTATTATGTTTAATTGAGTAGATTTGGTTGAAAAATGTTTAATTAATAAATATAAGCTTAATTTAATATAAAATAAGTCCTAGAAGATGAATGCTGTTGGATTTGCACTAGTAAAAATAAATTTAGATGTGTTGGACGTATTGTGGAATATTAGGGTTGTTATGATGATTTATTGGGCTTAAAACTGACATAAAAATGGCGTTTTAGACTTTAAAAAGGAATAGAATCCAATGGACTTTGATTTGGAGTGATTTGAACCTAAATTGGATAAGTTATGAACCTTTAAAGTTGCAATTTTATAACTTGATGTAATCTAAAAATTTAAGTTGAATAAAATGAAACTTTTTATACTAAAATAAATAATGGAAGTAATATGGGTTCAAATGATTTTGATTTTACTTAATTTGTGCTTAAAATGAATAAAATAACCCTTTAAAATTAAAAGCCTTTAAAAGTGGCAATCAAAACTTGACATTTATTTTATTTAATTAACTCAGGCCAAGACTAACCTAATCCTAAGTTGGCCCATTCATATCGACTCAAGGGCCACCCTTTCGCTCTCCCTTATGGATGGCACATATGATTAAACATAATTGAATTAATTGAACTTAACTAACTTAACTATCCGAATTAAATCAAAAAGTAATTAACCTAATGAAATGGCCATAAGTAACTAATGGGCCCAAAAACCAAAATATAATTAAGTCCATTGCCTTTTTTAGGCTTATACTCTTAGTGAGCTTTATCACAATAAATAACCTAAATTAGGTCTTAAATCAAATTAAACATCTAAAATGAACTAGATTTAAGTTGAATAGAATAAAATAGGCTTACATGATTCTACAAGAATTTAAATGGGCTTAAGACCCAAAACTTATTTAGGTCCATTTATCTTTAGAGACTATACCCTAAATAGGCTCTAACAAGTCAATTAAATCTAAATAAGCCTTAAAGCCATTAAGGCTCTAAATTAACTAAATGCTTAAATTGAAATTAAAATTTGGTAAGACAATCATATAGGCCTAAGATATAACAAATAAAATTAAATGGACACAATGGGCTTAGGTTATTTAAAATAGATTAAAATAATATAATTGGATCTAAGATGGACTCAATGTAAGAATTGGATCTAAGTAATTTAATTCATGGCTAGTGAGTCTAATTCTAAATATAATTAGCCCTACTATTCGTTAAGGACTCAAATACCTTAATTGGGTCTTACACACATGTAGACTCAAATCTAAATAACCTAATAGGCTTAAGTGAATAAATTCTAAATGGTTCAAGCTAAATTAGCTAAAAGTCAAATTAGGCCTATATATCCCCTTAATGGGCTCATAATTAGTCTAAACCTTGAATAGTCTAAACCTAACCTTAGAATAGTATATAAATATTTAGAATAATTATCTAACTTAAGTTTTTTTCTTTTGATACACAAAATTGATTCAATCTACTCAATTAGAAAATTTGAACTTTGACTTGAGAACCTTCGACCTTTCTAGGAATGTAGTATCTACTTGCTGCTTATGCTTGATCACTTAAGCTAGCAAGGGATAACCTTTGAATCGAGATTATGGTTGTAAGCATAATCCTTAAAATGATATGGTAGTTTAGACGCTTAGGCCATTAAGGAATGGCTCGATGGGTAGTTGTTAAGCGGAATCATGTCAAGCAACGAGCATTGTAAAGGAAAAAAAGGTATATGAAGAGTAGTCTTAAGATTATGGTTCCCAACAAGCTATACGATATAGTTGGACTGTGATCAGTGAAGACCACAAAATGGTGAGGTTACTTAGACGAGACTACTTAGGTTTTGATTTTGGTGATGTGAAGTCCGATTACTCTCATTAATCCCTAATTGTCACTATGGTAGAATCGAGCCCAAGGTCACGCATTGTGCTATTTGGAGTCATGAGTATTCTTGTACTAGTTAAATAACATAATTAATAAACTGGTTTCGGTGATGTGGGGTCTATATATGTGTTTATGTTACTGTTTACTAGGTCTTTTGTCTCACTTTTCCTTTTTAGGTGAGGACTTTTCTAATCCCCTATACAATTTGATGGGCTTCGACTCCAAAAAGGAATATAAGAATGAGTTTGAGGATCGAGATTACGCAAACTATGACTTTAATTAAGTTTCTTGTTTTTTAGACTTAGTATTTATTTCCCATTATTGTATTTGCATTTATATTAGAAGCCACTTGTAGCTTTATGGCATGTTCTTATGTTTGGATTTTTTGGGCTCCTTAGGCCCTATGACTAAAATACTTATCATGTTTAATTTGTGCATTTTTCTTTAAAATGATAATCCTTCAAAAGTTTTCAAAAAAAAAAAAAACCAAACAAATCATCAAAATGTTTTCAAAGTCTAATTAATGATTTTAAAATCTAAAATTGGTTTAGAAATCCACCTAATATTTTTATCCTTATGTAGTCTATTTAAGTAGGTTCTATAATGAACTATCATCATCATCGCCAATTAAGAGAGCAACATTTACATTTATGATAGGACTTATATATTTTATTACAAACCCTTCTAGGGATTAAGGAATGTATTTATTAATTTTATGTATCTTATACATATATATTATTTGTTAAGATAAAATTGATTTTGCTTTACCTCATTAAAAGTATAAGTAAATCCAATATACCTCTGAGTTACCCACCTCCACCTCCCTATCCCTCTCCAACGATTGCTCCAGCTCCACTGTCGCCTCCCCTTACCCCTCCATTTCCACTAGATTTATGTTTTGCCTGTAGAGCCAAGAGTGGAGAACTACTCACTCGAGGTATTTGTCCTTGTGAAATTTGTGAGCCGTGTCTTCCCCACCTCCTTGCAGTGGACTACAAATGCGATTTCGAAGTCATTTGGTGCTAGAATCCGAACGAGGATGAGGAGCTAGAAGATGAATTGGACTTACTGGATTCCAAAAAGGATTTTTTTTTTTTGTTTATTACCATGGTAATAAAAACAATGACTACTTGGACCATGTGGACTATGATGATCCACTTCATGGTGAATTTGACGGACTTTGTTTCACCACTAGCACAACTTCCACAGGTAGCTCTTCTATCGCCAACAGATTTGCCGCCGCCACCAGTAGCTCAACTAGCTCGAATGAGGCAGGTAATAATCAAGTTTCAGTTGAATTCTTCAAGATTTTTTTTTTATAAGGAATTCTTTAAGATTTTGATACTCTAGAAATATTAAAAGAAATATGTCATGCCCCATGACCAAAGAACATGAGTAATTATTACATATTCATATCATAACATGAGTATATTAAGGCTTTTAACAACTGAAATTCACAAATATCTAACTTTTACAAACCAAAAATTCTAAAAACAACTAAAATTCACAAATATTTAATGTCTATAAGTGAAAACTTCTAAAACTTCCAATGTATTTACATTTTTTTATCTCCAAAATTTTAATTTAAAAAAAGAAAAGAAAAATCAAAGCACATATAACTAAACTATTACATCTTAAACAAAATCCCTCCTATCCATGCATTGATGATGCACTCGATCCCATACTGTAATGCCAAAATCAGTACATGTAAATTTTTCATGTACTTGAAAAATAAGCGGCACGTAGCCACACAAGCACATGTGTATGGACACACAATGCATAATAAATATACACAACCTATTCTAATGCAATAGTCACTGGTTATTACCTTTAAATTTAATTGTTTCATCCGTACAACCTTAAGCATCCCAAGCTTAGTGTAACCCATGACTTTGTCACAATATAAATATACATAATATATTATATAACTGATACCAAGAATATAAAAATCGTATCATCCTCAGGACAATGTTAAGTGGCCATCAACTTACTAGTCCACATGTAAGCGTCCATACAAGCATCCTTATTTCACAAGTACAACTTGCTTACAATTTTGATCCAATATACTATATTGTTACACAACTTTGCTTAGGTTAGCAACCCACTAACAAGAAAATCAGTGCCCAAGTAAGTGGATTCTATTGATATGAAGTTAAACACTATCATGGTTCAAACCTAGCTCGAAGTCACTAGGTCACGAGTTAGGGATCAAAGGAACTGGGCTTGAGACTATGTGGCTAGCTCACGAACTAGTTCCAAACCCATGACCCTTTTTGTTTCCTTTTTTTAAATTAAAATTTCTAATTTTTCTTTTGTTTTAAATTTTTTAATTTTCTTATTCTTTTCTCCTTATTTCTTTCTCAAGTATAATTGTCATCTTAAAATTCCCAAATCAAAAAGTTAAATTATTACACTAATTACTACTAACTATCTTTTCTAATACAATTACTTTGCATCTAAAAATGTTTAAATTTAACTATATATATATATTGTAGTTATGGTCAACAAAAGCTTTATGAATGAGAAAGGGGAGCTACTTAAGAATTTTATTAATATCAAATGAAATAGTATAAACATCAAAGGGAGATATAAAACCTTACCTTTATTGTAAACAAATCTTATTTTTAAATGACTGAAATAAGTAAAGAAAAATTACTCCCCTTTCGTAATTATAACTTTTGCCTTTTATTATTTCTATTTATCAACATCTTTATGTTTGCCATCGGATTCATATTCACTTATTCTTTTTCTTTTTCTTCTCCTTTTTTTTTTTCTTTATGCTTTGGCTACTTTTTTCTTTTCTTTTTTTCTTTTCATTTTTTTTTGTTCATGAGTCGAAACTATTAGTTTCGATGGGTCCGGTAAATGAACCCATGAAATCAATAATTTTACACTGATCATGACCTATGAATTCGGGTCACGATTTCGAGTGAGAACAATTGTGCTAGTTCCAAGCCGAGTTACAGTTTTTGACTTGAATCATGACTATGTTTATACAAGGCTACACAATGGCTAAATAAATCATACCAATCATCTGATGGAGTGTCCCAAATCACTAGCAACAACTTGTATCTTTCTTGACCTTTCCCAAACACAAGTAGTATATAATTTATTTGATTTCACTTTTCATTTGGTTGATTTGTTTACTACTCTAGCAAGCACACTCAACAAACAATGACTATGTACTTGCATACTAAGTATCCATTATTGTTGAATCGCAAATATCACTATTTCTTGAGATAATGTATACAACACATATGTCAAGACTTGTACTTTGTGATTCTATGATTTCAACCTAAGTCTATACTCATTGCTTGTCACTTATGATTTAGATTTGGAGAAACGGTTACATAACTCTAATTAAGGTATTGTTTTTGACAACTAAAAACGATTATTGCATAGTATGAATCAATTGCTATCTCAAAACTTAGTTAATTATTTACAACTGCATACCTATTATTGTATCCTATTTAAAGTTAACTAGTATAATTACTTATATCTATTTTACTATTACTATTACTTACTCTCTTTTTTTTTGCTTATATATATATATATATTTATGTAAACTATTTAATTATTTAATTACTTATTATAATTACTATTATTATTGTTCTTTCTTACCAAACCCTTTTTATATACATTTATTATTGCTTATTTATTTGCACGCACATGTGTGTGTATATATATATATAAACATACTTATTTTATTATTACTATTACATGTTCATTTATTTAATTCTTATTGTTATTATTAGTACCTATAAGTAATATGTTATGTCATTTATTATTATAATACCTATTAATGTTAGAATGTTTCCACTATTAGTAATTATGATTTATGGTCAATATAATTACCATTAATGTTATCAACATCATTAATGTTAGCTCTTCTATTGTAATTATTGGTAAACCATTGCATCAAAGCTAAATTTGAATATTCGAATTTATTATAATAAAATTGGTCTAAAAATTAAATTTATTCAATGCGTATTCAAAGAATCTTTAGTATAGGAGTGATATATTGATTAACATTCTCCTTTACACATTAATACCCATTCATTACTTACATTACTTTTAACCCATTAAATTTTCTATTACATCTAATTACAATTTTTTTTTTATAGTAGTCTAAGCAAATAATTAACTTTTCCAATATAAAAACTTATTACCAACGAACTAAATTATAATTTGATAATACTAACTATTACCTATTAAGATTAACTATTAGTATACTAATCACAATTATTTTATCTTACATTTTATATGTTAATTATAAAATAAGTTTCATTCATTCTTCTCCATCATGGTTTTTTTTTTTTTTCTTTCAAAACTTTAATTCATTAAAAATTCATTCATTTTGGATCAAGTTTTGTTAATTTATTGATCAAGTTTTGTATTTCTAAAAAAATGGTCTCTCAAGAAAACATTATCACAACTTACAATATTTCACAAATCAACTTTTTGAATTCCATCATTTTATGGATCGTTAATAAATCATATACTTCTTAACATAAACAACTCTTACCCATTCTTTTGATCCCACACCAACTAATTTACTAGAATCATGAATTAACAACCTTTAATATAATTCATAAGAGAAATCAACACTTTTGAAATCTAAAATTCTTAAAAGGATTACTTACAAAACTTATATCTTTTTAATATACGTATTAATAAATACTTATCAATCTGTTTGATTTGTTATAAAATTAATCTATTATATAAAAAAAAAATAACACATATGATCAACAATAATTCAAACTCACAATCCATATTCCATATTCCATATATCCAAAAGTTAACTTTTCTCCCTTTTACATAGAATCCTAATTCATAACTACTATATATATCTCAAAATTATAATTAAAATAACATAAATCAACAAACTTGTGTAAGGAAATAAAAAGAAATGTAATGCTTATTTTATATTTAGATTCATAAGATGGAAATAAAAAGAAATGTGCAATTATTTATAAATTTAATCATTTAATCTTGCCTTTAGAAGTATTTTTTATAATTTTTCTTAACTTGTATTGATTTTTATCAAACTTCTCTTCATTTTTGGAAAGAAAGCTAATAACTTTAAATATAAGAATATTTTCATTAATTTTTCTCCATTTCCATCATCTCCTATTCTTACTTTTAATAGCCAAACACTTGATTTTCGTTGGTTGGTTTCCATCCGTTTCCATGGTTTTTGTCAATGCCAAACACAGTATTAATCAATTCAGTGATACCATGTTTAGCACTTCAATAAAAGATTTTACTCTCACTCCTGTTTTCTCTGGAGCGTCCATTCCACGATTTCAGATTTTCCTCAGTCAGAAGTCAAATCTCAATGTCTCCTGTGCTGCTCTTGCTTTTATGTTCACATGATGTCTGAGTCAACTATCCATCATTGAACTTCCTCTTTTTACCAATTCTCAATCTTGTTGCACCTCGTCTTAAGTTATAACGTCCTTCTATTGTAAATGAATTTATGTGTTTCAGGGGCTTCTGTATGAATACGATTGGTGACTTTTTTTTTCCCCCTCTTCCAAATGTAAATGACAATTATTCATAAAAATCATATACGACACATTCTTATGTGGATTATCTCATTATAAAGAACAGATTAGTATTGACAAAGATAGTCCATATTTAATTTCAATTGTTCTACCATATTCTAAAGTTAAGTTGTGACAACAATTATCTATAAACCCATGACAAACAATTTGGTTCTAATCTAAATCTTTAGCCGAACATATGATATAAACATAATTTTAAGACATATGATAAGAGTTAACCAAGTCTTCCTCTCCTTTCGGAAATTTGAAAGCAAGTTAGTCAAACTTGAGGATTAGTTTTCCGATGAGCATGTATAATTTGGTAAACATGGCTTAAGCGTGAGGGCAACAGTATTTACGTGTACATACGGAAAACAGTTGTACCTGAGGAGACAACGCTGGGACTATAGCTAGATTGTATTCTGTTAACACGTTTGAAAGTCTGACTCCCATTCCCATTCCTTCTACAAGGAAAGCCTTTGTGTTCTCACTTATTATTAATAATCAACCGCCACCCATGCCATTTTCAAGCCAATAATTTAATAACAGGTGCTTTGACTATTTTATTTAATTGTCGAAAATAAATATATAATAATATTTTATTTTTTATTTGAATTTTTCACTCTCTTTTTTTTAATTTAAATTCTTAATGTTTTCAAAACGTACGTATTTTATTAATTTTTTAAGTTTTTTTTTTCTTACTTGTATATTTTTATATAATTAAATATATTTAATATTATTATTTTATTGATTTAATTAATTTAAAATTGATATGTATTAGGAATAGATATGAAACTTAATAGATTGAATAAAATTTCTTTTTTGTAATAGTTTGAAAGTATTGAAGAGTTAAATAGAAGGGAAAAAAAAGGTTTAAAACTCGAATAAAAAAAGTAAATAAATATTAAGAAGTAAAAGTTATTTTTTTTTAATAAATAAATAATCATGAAAGTAAGAATTACAGAATTTATAGGAGAAAGTTAGAAGGAGATGAAGTGGCTTTGATAGTAGTATTAGCGTTTTTTTTTTTAAAAAAAATATAAATAAATAAAAACTACATAGTTAGGATTAGAGAAGTAATTTGGAAAAGTTAAAAGAAGTCAGTGGTAGTTTTGGCAATGGTATATGGAGAAGATATTTGGGGTAACTTTTTGTAAACATATATCTACTCCTTTTAGATAAGTGATAGTTATCCCACAATAAATAATTACAATTTTTTCAAATAATTCTATTAGTGAAATATGTATTATATGTGATATCTTCTATTTTGAACACCCTGTAATAGATATATAAAAAATAGAAAAGTTTTCTTTTTAAATCTTGGGAAAGGTATCCTTTCCTTCAAACAGATGATAATTGAGAGTAGAAAATAACAAGAAGTGTGTGTGAAATTGAACTCGTCAGCCGAGACTATTAAAGTTCCCCGCCCCAGCAACCTACGATCTCATCTCTCAGCTGTCAGCACAAGCCCAAGTCAAAAATTGAAGGGTCCCGTCCCCACTCCCCAGCGTGATTGTGATATGTGAAATCTGGACGGTTTAGCATGCTGCATGCAGCAACGGTCGCCTAATTCCAACCAACAACAATATTTAATACAACGGCTAATTCCTGGAGCCTCCTCATTTTGCATTCTTTCACCTTGGGCATGGGGAGTTGGGACCCACTTGGGCGGCAGTCGGCAGGCGGAGCCAGTCTCCAGCACGTTCACAAGTCACAACCAAGCTTTAGAAATTAAAGAGAAAACAAAAAATCATAATAAATAAATAATTAGTAATGGTGGGAATATCTTTAATTGATGAGATAATAAAATGGTGCCACCCTTTTATCCCTTACTAAAAACAGAATACAGAAAAATTTAAATTAAAATATAGGTAAATTTTCAAAAACTATAAAATATAAACTCAGTCTTTTATTTTATGTAATTTTTCATTCTAAGCATCTTAACCTTCTCTATTTTTCCTCGAAAGTAGGGTTGCCATTTAGGAGTACGAAATTTTAAACATTTAGCATCTCAACATTCAATTCAAATATATGGAATCAAGTGCCTAAAGCTTAAATAAGGAATATATTCACAACTCAAATTAAAATTATATATTTTAGATATCATTCACAATTTTGATAATTTTTGTATCAATTGAACTTTTTTTTTTACAGTTAATTTTTAATAAAATTTAAGTTAAAAAAAAAGATATTATGGCATTAGGACAATTGCTGTAGCGGGGATAATAATAATAATAATAATAATAATTCATCATATAATATAAATACGTCCCCATCCAAAATAATGACTCTACATTTTAGAAATGAAAAACGCTGCTTTAGAGAGAGGAAATTGAGGAGAAAACAAGTAACGTGTTTGATCCTTCCTTAGAGGCCCACCCCCACCTCCCTTCACTTACCGTCCCTTTTGCTTAACTCATGTGGTGCTGGTTTTTCCCTTGTCTTGTCACCGCCGCACTCGTTTTCCTTTTTCTTCTTTCCCATCTCATTAAGGTACCATGTTAGGGTTCGTTATGTCAATATAAACATATATATAATATAACAACAGAAAGTAAAAATATTAATTTTGTTCTTCTACATGTATTTATAAATAATGAGTAAATACTAATTATTTTTTAAATATTATAATATTAGTAATACTTTCTAATAAAATTTAAAATACTTTTTAAATATTATCATATATTAAAATTTTATTAATATTAATATTAATAGATGATTAATATTTCATGTTTTATATGTCGATATCATTAAAAAATAAATCTTTCCAAAATATATAGTCAAACCTCATTAATTGTCACTTGTGAAAAGATCACGATACGCGGAGTTTCCAATAATAAAACGGAAAATCTCCTGCTCCACCTTTTTATATACGCCTCTCTCCTCTCTTATCTCCATGCTTTAAATCTTCACTTCATAACAGAAGTCAGAAACAACATCCTCACACCCAAAAGTACACTCTTACGATTCTGCAGCTAATTCAAAATAAAAGAAAAAAGAAAAAAACCAAAACCCTAATTTTGAATCTCATCGAATTGCATAAGAATTAAAACACGAAACCCAATTTCCCAAATCAAAGAATGTCTTGTTCCGTTGCAGTTTCAAACTCACCCGTATTCTCTCCATCACGCGGAGTTTCAACTTCTCTCTTTTACAACAAACCCTCAATTATTTCCTCTTCTTCACCAGAAACCCTAGCCCTGACGCACCTAAAACCCTCGCCACCCTCTCTATCACCGTCGTCCTCTTCCTCTCCGTCATCGCCGTTCCGTCTCCGGCTTCAGAAGCATCTTACTGGTCTTTCTAACACTTCATCGGCTTCAACTTCCGCTTCTTCTTCCAGGACTTCGCCGACGATTTTGAAGAGGAAGAGGCCTACTAGACTTGATATACCGGTTGCAACACTGAGTTTTGGAGCTCCGGTGACGCCGTGCGTGGCCGCTAGGAGGGATGTGGTGGAGGAAGAGAGTGAGGATTATGAGTACTCTGTTTACTGTAAAAGAGGTAGGAGAGAAGCGATGGAGGATCGGTTTTCGGCTATGGTCAATGTTCATGGAGACACCAAACAGGTAACAATTTTACTGAGATTTCGGTATCAAGTGCTCTGTATAAAAAAAGTTTTATTTAAGAGAAATTAACTTGACTTATATGGATCTTAACAAGTGCCCGGGAAACCCTACTGCGAATTCTTTGTACTAAGTTCTACGGAAAAATTATGATGGAGGATTGTGTTCTACAATGTTTTATGAAAACATTTAGCAAAATACATGTAGATGAAAATATGTAAGAATATTTATTAGGGTCCTGTTAAGGAAACTTTTTATCCTGTCAAGTTAACTACACATTCAACTGAAAAACAAGCACGTGGAAAGGTGTTCTTTCGGGTGCCATCAAGTGATTGGGACGTTGGTTAATATTGTCATATCAATTGTGGTATACGTGAAACTACAGTGTGAGAAAGGAGTCTAGGTCCGGATGTTATCTAAAGTTTGGTTTATCCAATCAATGGTTTAAATCCTTGCAACAAAATTCAAGTTCTGGTTGTTGTATGGGCTAAAGATGTTTTGGCTTTAAAGTATATAGGATTTCATTTACTTAAATCCGGACTCTATTTAAAAAATAATAATAAAAAAAAGGAGAGAGAGAGAGAGAGAGAGACTGTATTTTGATGACTGAACTGTAGGCGGTCCCGATTAGTTATTTACTCTTGGTAAGTAGATCTTAAGTGAACATAATTGATTAATCATCAAGGAAATTTGTGGTTGCACAAGGTTTTGATGTGTATTTGTGATGAACTATACTGAATTATCTGTTACGAATTTAGGTCCTTTAGCTAAAAGTTTTGATGGAGAACAAATTGTAAATTTTTTTGGGAAATTCAGGAAATTTGGATATTTTGAGACTGAGGATCCAGAATCTGATGTGATGTTTATTTTTTCAGGCAATATTTGGCGTGTTTGATGGTCATGGAGGCACAATGGCAGCTGAGTTTGCAGCAAAGAACCTAAGTAAGAACATTGTTCATGAATTGGTTGGGAGAGGTGAAGATGAGGTAGAGGAGGCTGTTAGGCAGGGGTACCTAAATACAGATTCTGATTTCCTGAAAGAGGATGCTCGTGGTGGTACTTGCTGTGTGACGGCTTTGATTTCAAAAGGCAAGCTTGCTGTATCTAATGCTGGTGACTGTCGAGCTGTTGTTAGTCGAGATGGCATTGCTGAGGCTCTTACATCTGATCACCGTCCCTCAAGGGTAGATGAGAAGGAACGCATTGAAGCATTGGTAAGTATCATAATCATTTTGCTGCACACATGGAATTGAAACAAAATTTCTAATTGATTTTGTGCAATTATATCCAGGGCGGTTATGTCGATTCATACCATGGTGTTTGGAGAATTCAAGGGTCTTTGGCCGTCTCTAGAGGAATTGGAGATAGGCATCTGAAAAAGTGGGTCACAGCAGAGCCAGAAACTGAAGTTCGTAGAATCAAACCTGAACACGAGTTCCTAATTCTAGCTTCTGATGGCCTATGGGAAAAGGTAGCTTGCCTGACCAGTATGCAATATTTCTTTTTGATAATATCTTTCTTATCTTCAGAGTACCTGGTCATTGTAAAAATGGTATTCATTCTTTCTCTTTTTTTTTTTCTTTTTTTTCAGGTCAGTAATCAGGAAGCAGTAGATGTCGCTCGCCCTTTATGCATGGGTGTTGATGAGCCACAGCTTCCACTAGCATGTAAGAAGCTTGTTGAGCTTTCTGTTTCTCGTGGCTCTTGCGATGATATAAGCGTAATGCTAATTCAGATGAGGCGCTACGTCTAACAGCAGCCGCGTTAACCATGCTAATTCTTTCTGAGGCGGCAGCAGCTGTAACAGAAGTAGAATGTAGATGATGACGAAAGGCAGAGTAGTATAGTTCGATCCTATGTTTCCAATGACCATTCTTTTGGGGATTTTTGAAACCCCGCAATGTCAATAAGGATTGTTAGGATTCGATGACATTAGTTTATACATTTATTCTTTAGAATTGAGCAAACCCGATATGTAAATATTTACATTACTTAGAATGAAAATGATTCTTTTCTACATATTTTGCGAGGTTATTATTATGGATGGCATATTCTCGGTTCCATCATGCCGAAATACTGCAATTGCCTTGCTAAGCATGAATTTTAAGAAACCAGACTATATGCTGCAGCGGCCCATCTAAGATTTTGAGCGCAAGCAGGAATTCCTATCCCGTACTCCATGTTATAGGCATACACACACACAACAACCCCCCCCCAAAAAAAAACGGAATCGGTCCGTATCCATGTACTCCTGAAATAACCTTGGAGCCGTGTCCACTGAAATCTACGGCTTCTAGTGTTGGACCTTGTTTTCTGCATGCCCTTTTTCTTCTCTTTTAAATGTCATGGTTAATTTGTATCTAAAATCATAGCGGTGTACAACAAATACAAACATAATGAATTGAAATTAGAGAGCATAAGAAAATATAAAATACAGCAAAGTTAAGAACTATAATACCAATTTGAGTTGGAGATGCGGGTCATATTTAATTGTATTATTGAGTGCTGGACTAGAATAATGCTTTTTTGTTAGTGGTGATTTGATTATTTTTTAAAAAAATTATTTGTTTTTATTAACAATATTTTGCATATTGGACACAAGGTACTCTATGTATAGGTATAAAAGACTAAAACTTATATCTTACAATATGTATGATATAAACTTGTGTGTGGTGTTGTGAAAGCAGTTCAAAAAATCTGAAATTGAAAACTTATTCTATTGTATCAACCATCTAATCCTCTTACTTATCCAACCATATTAGTATAACATATTTCAAAGTTTGATAGATTTCAATGCTTAATTCTACTAAAGTTGTAACATTTTAGAACATAGACGTTACAATCCGCAATATATCTTTATAGGATATAAATAAGTTAAGATTCTTTATCTTACAACTTTATATAAAACCTATAAAAACTGCCAAACATATGATCACATAAACCATCAAATATCATAAAAAAATATTTTGGTCGAGTTTTACTTTATATATTGAATTTCAATAACAAAGTTGTTGAATACTTCATTCATTTAAGAAAACTAGGACCATCAACATTAGCGATAAAGATCTAAAAGGACTTAAACAACATGAGTCTTATCTTTTATAGATGACAACAGTCTTCTAGTACTACTTTAGGACTTCAAGTAACTCTTTTAATCTACTAATCGCCATAGTAATAAAAGTACTCTACGTTGTCCCAATCTTGTGCATAGGTCACTACATTCTCGTTATACACCACGTAATCATCTATACCTATAACTAAAAAAGTAAGTCCCCAAACGTGAGCTAATACACAACATGTGTAAACCAAAAACACATGCACATGAACAAGCATTTCATAAATCATATGCATTAGTGCAAAAAAGCCCCTCAAACAATAAAGGGATACTTATGACCTCGCCATACTCTTTATATATATATACTATGGTGTTGACAACTACTACTATAGAACCCAATACCCATGAGTCATTTAGATCTATCGAATTATTTCGATATGCAACTTTATTGCAGACACCGCCACATACTGATTAATGGGTGCTCCCCTAAAGTTTTACTACTACAAGTTTTTAACCCGAGCTAAGTACAACAACTAATTATTTAACCAGATAGACTTTAAGTTCATTTTTAATGCTAACTTGATAACCACAAGCAACATACATCGTATACTCATACATGGAACAGGCTTTTAAAAATTAATCGAAACTCTACAACCTTGTATTTTTATACCAATGTATTACATGCTAATTAGTAACTATCACAACCAAACTTAACTATTTATTTCATTTCCCAGTATTAGCTAACTTAACTCCTTATGCATACTTATTCTTTATTTACAATTTTCTATATTCATCAAGTTGTAGTTATTAATATTTTTATTTATTTTATTATAATGATGCCGTTATATATAATATACTACATAATAGCTAAGTTGTAAAAAATACAATTTGTGTACATGAAATAGAGTATAGGTTTAATAGTTAAAGTTGTTTATAAAATATAGTAAATTAATAAATATAACTATTTTATTTTATATTATATTATTATTAATATAATTTTTTTTATAAAATGAGACTAATTATTAACTGGTTACAAGTTTAGTGCAACTAGCTGCACTTGGTTACTATTGGGTGCAACTAGTTGCAACTTTAGTTGTACCTTTGGTTGCTCTTTGGTTACAACTCAAGTTGCAACTAGTCGCAACTCGAATTGCACCTTTGGTTACTTCTTGTTGAAACTAGTCATTACAATTGGTTGCAAGACCCTTTCAACCATCTTATGGTTTGTTGCACAATCACCAAAAACCATGTTTATCTCGAAAAACTTCCAATCCCTTTTTACAGAACAAAACCAAACAACAAAAGTTGGTATAATTTTAACAAAAATTTCACTTTTTAGTATGATTATAACACCCCAATTTACAATTAAATAACATACATTATTTATTTCTTTAATCTTATTCATACTATTATTTATTCCTTAAATCTTGTTCATGCTATTATAACAATTCACCATCTTGATACCAAAATCAAACTATCACATCTCAATAAGAAATTTCTCCTTCATTTTTTTTCCCTTAATTCTCCAAATTCGATTTTTCAACAACCCTAAATCCAAGATTAACACTTCCATGCCACAATCTACCTAAATTGAAACAAAAACAAATGTATCCTACTAGAATTGCATTATTTACTTGTTCAAATTGCTCCAATAGTTGCAACTTGCACCTGCTCTTTCTAGTGCTTTACTTCTTTTTTTTGTGCCATAGCCATCAAAACCATCACTTTACCATCTATAAAAGAGAATCAATGGAAAAGAGATGGATAGCATCCACTTACCATGTAACCTCTGGATTAGATGTGCAATTTTGATGGGGTTTTTGTGTTTGTAGTTAAAGTTTTCCTAAATGAGAGGTATAAACACATAAAGAAAAGAAGGAGGGATCAAGGTTACATGATGAGTATTTATATGCCCTTAATCAAAAGACAAAAGTGCCCCCACTTTTAAAACCTTATTTATTTATTTGTTAGTCCCTTAATACTATTTTTATTTTTACATTATTCTTAGGTATTACACTTACTTAGACTTAGATTGCGATAAATTACATCATTTCCAGGATAGAAACTACACATATGTCTATCTAAGTCATGGTAAAGCTAAGTCTCTAGATAATGCATATATTGTGTTAGACATCACAAGTAACACGACTTAGGAGTTGTTGTTTTTGAACAACCTCTTCTTGGTTTTTTCGTTCTTATTTAATTCATGATTGCAAAAAAGCGAATAGCTTACATCTAAATCGGATAAGGTCCCAATTATAGGCGATAGGTCTAAAGATGACCTTTGCATATGTAAGGAATGCTTTTCGTTCTACTTCAACAAGGCTTCTTTTGCTTGGAAAGCTAAAAAATCAAAAGTCCAAAGGGCAATGGAATTTAAACAAAGGTTGTAATCGAATAGTTAATTAAAAAAAAAAAAGATTTTTACAAAGGTGGAGGGCCTAAAGTGAAAGTCTATGCTCTATAGTATATATCATGAACTAAAAAAACAACTCCATAAAGTCTCCTTTCTCACCGGAAAAGGTCGAAAGCCCAATTCTTTTTTTATTTCATTTTATTTTATTCTCTACTAGCATAAAAGGCCCAATCCAATGAATATTTGTTGTTAAGCACTTAAAAAAGGCAAACTTTTCATGCTTACTTTTTGATGAGGGTCGCATATACTTACTAAGATTCCTTAATAGGGAATTTTGCCTCATTCATTACACAATTTAAAAATATATGTGTGTTTTTTTATCTCTATTTATTTATTTATTTGTAGCATCTTAATAAGTGTTCATAAGATATCATTAATATGTCTAATTATTCAATCATGTTTGATGACAGTGCAACCAGACGGTACATAATGTTTCATTCTCGTGATGAAGTCAACTTCTCCGTTAATTGTTCCACTATAATTAGTAATTGATTGCGCATAATGTCTATCGTTATCCAGCATCTTGTGAGAGGCGTGTTCAATATAACTTAAGTTTTTGTTAAGCGAGAGCTAAAACATCCTTATCCTATTTAACTTACCTATAAAACAACATATACTCATTACCCATTAAAATACAAGGAGGGGGTGTAAAGCAAAATTTATTCATGAGTCATTTAAGTTTGGTTAGATATTTATTCAAGTTTAACATGATAATCATTGACCTCAAACAACTCATGTAATTTATCAAGTTGAACTCAAGTCTCATATTATTTCGTTCAATTAGCTTACAAACCTAATATGGCTTTGAGTCAAACTTAAAAGTTAGTTGAATTTAAGTCAACCATGTCTACTGTATTATTTTAACATAGTTAAAAATATTATTTTAGAACAATCAAGCTTAGTAAGGTTTACATCAAGTCAAATTCAAGCTTAGAATCCTATAGCTAGACCAAGGAAATGGGTCGAATCAACCCATAAATAATCAGGACCATTGCATCACAGTTTTGGAAATGGTTAACTACGACGGACCCATTGAGATCTAATTCGAGCTAATTCAATTGACCTATTGGTTTGTGAATTTAGTTCAAACATGTGAATTGTAACCTTTTTTTTACATTTTAAAAATTTTAATTAGAAAAAACTTAATAATAAAATTGAATACATAAAAGAAAAACTATGAGTCAAAAATCATGTAAATTTTAGCTCATTTTCTATATAAGTTAAAAAGGGTTTTTATTTATTTATACCAAAATAATACTTAAATATAATTGTAATATGAGCAACGCGAAACAAAGGTTAGTTTTAGTCCAATGTTGTTAAGAAATGAGAATCTCCTTTTGGTGAAAGTCTATTAATATTCAACTTAATATGCTCTAAAAGTGTTTTTATCCCTCGTATTATTAATAGCAAAACAATAAATACTGTAGATGGAAAATTAAATTTCTCATTTCATACAAAAATGATTTTAATTATTAATATTATTCAAGTCAATATTATTTAAATAAATGTTTCATTTTCAATCATTTATTTATTTAAAAGGGACCAATGAAATGCAAGAGGATGTCTATTGTCGTTGTGTCTACCTAGTGGCGATTAACCATATTTGAAATGTGGATACACCAATTAAAACATAGAAGTTCGAAGCCATGCATCGAAAAATATGAATATAGTTTACTAATACAAGAATGGATTTATACACAAAAAACAAGAATTGAAGAGTTGATGAATTTCATTTTCAGGTGTAGTGTATTTTAGGAATACGAGTGAGCTTTCTATATTATATAGTTCAACAAACCTATATATCATGGAAAATGCGAAAACTCTTTATCTAGAGTATTATAGTAAAAATTATTACTAGATCTTAAATTAATTCAAAGTAAGAGTCAAACCCTTATAAATTGGATTGATTTGATTCCTTAAGCCATTTAAAGCACTTTTAATGGAACTTAAGTCCCAACAAACCTATTACTAGATGTCGAGTTAAAGGACTCAACAACTTCACTCATAGAATTCTACTCGTTTAATATTTAAAGAAGATAGAGTGTTTTTGGAAGTCCATGAGTCACATACCAAGTCAATGATAAGTACAAGCTCGTAGGTACAAGTTCAAGATCAAGACAAGATAGAGATAGCAATAGAAAAAATGCATCAAGAGCACTCCATGACATGGCATTTAAATAGAGTACAATGGAAAAGAACAAAGTTAGACTCTAGGTTCATTATAAAAGATTATTGAGTCATTTAAGTGAAATCGGCTTGAACTCAAAGATTAGAGATATTGTCTTGTTTCTTTTAATTGACGCAACGTGTCATTTGAATGAAGTCTCCCTAACATCCGAAAGATATCAAATGGCATTTGAACATGTGCTTGTTATATAAAAGCTATTTGAATGATAGTGCAAAGCATTTAAATACCTACTTATTATGCAAAGCTTAATTACATTTTATTTATTCATATGTTTTTATTACTATTTTACTCCTAATTACACTAGTGACCTAATAAAAGTATGCTATTTGTATAATGCACGGTATATAAATTATTGATTATAATTTTCTTGATTGAATATTCCTATTTCAATTTATTGTTCTTATCAATAGAAGGAACATAGTGAGCACTCAATATTCTTGATTTGTGCAACATATTAAATCAACGATGTCATAGTTTAATTTAGTTAGTGTGTAATATCCCTATGGAGAACCTTTAAACTAGGAATATTAACAAACTTGATAAATGAATGAAGTAGAACAACAATAATTATAATAGTAAAAAACAAATGAGAAAGAATTAGAGAATCTTGCCATTACTCCTTCTCTCTCTACATTAGTTTTTATTAGGAAGTTGCAACAGCTAATGCTGATGGGCCATTTCAGTTAAAGACCTAAGGCCTATCTAAGCCCATATTTTGTTTCACACAGGAAGTTCATTCATGAGCTTACTTAAGACCTCGGCCTTCTTAGCTATAGCCCCTTGACCCAGTCAATTGCGAAAAGAGCATGTTGCAAACTCAGTTGCCCACTCTCCTACTATTTGAATACCGTAGATGTGCAGCCATAGGCACACCCCACGTTCTCTAAGGATAATTGCACATCGGTGCTACCTATAAATGCCTAAAACCACCTACTGGTAAAGGGATCAAACTTTGAAACATTATAACAGTATTTTCCAGTCATCTCCCAACTTTAAAGAGTTTTCTAACTTAAGCATTGGAGTGACGATGCTGGACAACCCCACTACCCCTATAGCTCATGTTTTCTTTCTGTCTTACAAGTTAATCCATTTGCTGTTGAAATTAACAAATGACATTTGGCAACATCTTTTTGTAAACCACAACCATGACTAACAATACTAGATTCAAATCTAAGAACATCAACAATATAACTTCCTAAAAACTCCATCAATTGTAAAAACACTCGAGAGAGCAAATGCTCACTAATCTTCACGTTAAAAACACTCAACTCTATGCCTAAGTGGATTAACTGCAACAGCAACAACACCGTCCTCTACGTGCACACTCGAGGGAGCATGACAATGATTCGGTGTCCACCCAATCTCCTCCACTTGCCCCTCTAGTGGTCGCCTAACACGTAGCACCACTTACACTATCACCACTACCCAATCCTACTGCCTAGCATAGTTGAGTGGCACCCTTACCTCAACACTCATAGCCATCTGAAGCGCACTCCCAATGTTTTTTACATGAGGCCGATGTCAGGGTGCTCAAGGACATGACTTAGAGGTTTTCTAACCTACGTGATAAGAGGAAATCCGATCCATGTAATCTATACTCTTTCATCCAATCTCCATTTACACAAGAGATTCAAGACGAGGTGCTTCCCCCTTATATCTATATCCTAAGGTTGAAATTTTATGATGGTATCACCAATCTTAGGGATCACCTCACCTATTTCATGTCCTAAATGCACCTCTTAACATGAAACAATACAATCGCTTGCAAGGCTTTTCCTGATACTTTAAAGAAGTCAGATTGGACTTCGTATAACCATTTGAAGTTAAACTCTATCTCAAACATCAAAGAGCTCAGCAAGCAATTCTATCAATGTTTCTTGGCTAGCAAGATGTTAGTGAAAGATTCCTCAAACCTTAATTTTATTCGCCATAAATAGGATAAGTCCATTAGAGATTACTTGTCCTTGACACCCTAAGTGCGCACAACATGAAGTTAGACCCACAGAATTACGTATTTGAGGTTACTTCAAGAAAGTTTTTGGGATATATGATTATTGTCTATGGTATAGAGGAAAATTTAGAAAAAATTTGGGTCGTCTTAGAGATGCAATTCTCGAGAATAGTTAAGGACATTATATGCCTCACTGGGTGAATTGTCACTCTAAGTAGGTTTGTGTCCAAGTCAAGCGATAGGTGTATGGAGTTTTTGAAAATTCTAAAGAACCCGTTAAACTTCCAATAGACCAAGTAGTGCCAAGCAGAGTTTGAAAATATGAAAGCCTTTTTAACCACTCCTCTAGTATTATCCAAGCCAGTCCTTGAAGAAAAGCGATATTTATACTTGTCCATAAGTGAACAAGCCCTTTCCTCAATTTTAGTCCAAGTTGATGGAAGGTAGAGCAAACTTGTGTATAGTGTAAGTCACATTCTTTAGGGACCTAAAGTTCTATCGATGAGGATTTAGCCTCCCTTACCTCTAAAGTTTAAGGCTAAAAGAAGCCTAACATATCTTAGACAAGTCGCATGCTGGTGTACGCAATAGCTAAGGAGTTGGCCAAGGAATGAGCTTAATGTCAGAAATATACTCTTGTTGACCAAGTTCTAAGAAGTAGTCTCCTGCCCATCATGAGCCTGCCTTTCGCTCAATGGGGGATCGATATCTTGGGTCCCTTTCTAAAGGCCACTGGACAGTTATAGTACATCATCATAACTGTTGATTATTTTACTAAGTGCGTAGAAGTAGAAGCAATGGTTATGAAAGCCAAAAAGAGCATGGGAAATTTAATTCTTAACAACATCCTTAGCAGGTTTGGTATATCATACACCCTAATTGCTAATAACAAAACTTAATTTGACAATGGCAAGTTTAGAGAATTATGTTCGGAGAAAGCAATCAAAATCCACTATACCTTGATAGCTCACCTTTAGTCCAATGGTTAAGTCGAAGCAGTGAATAAGACCATCTTGAATAGCTTAAAAAAAAGGGTAGACCACGTAAAAGGTAGGTGGGTGGATGAGCTCCCATGTATCTTATGGGGATATCAAACTACTCACAAAACAACAATAGAAAAAACATCATTTACACTCACCTTCGGATTAAAAGCAGTCTTACCAATCGAACTAACGATTCCTAATGCACACATACAAGCAATGGACATATCGATGAATGAAATCGGTTTACAAGTGAATTTAGACTTAATTGAGGAGGCTCAAGACTTGGTAAGCGCTCGTGTGGCAGCTTATCAGCAGAGGGTAGCACAATACCACAACAAGATGGTAAAATACAAGGCATTTAGATTAGGAAACTTGGTATGTAGGAAATTAGAGGCTACAGGATCATGAGAAGGGCATGACAAATTGGCACCTAATTAGGAAGACTTGGTCATAATTAAGGAAGAAGCCAGCTATGGCGCCTATAGACTAGAATGATTGGATGGGCAACTATCGAGCTTTATTTTTCCATTTTTTTCTTAATTTGATTTACATTAAACCCTACACCCATTTAATGTAATTTTTTTACTAAAATTAGATTTTTTTAAAAAAAAAAAGAAAAGAAAAAGAAGTCACCACCTGATTAAAATTAGGAAAAGTGTTAAATTGAGACTAATTAAACGGATTAGTCTTAATTTGACCATTAGTCTACGATTTTTTTTTTATACTTGAAATTTTGAAATTCAAAGGCTATCTTATTAAAATCTTATGGTTACCACTTTTTAACCTTCTAAGTTAAATTTATTATTATTTTTTAGAAAAAAATTTAAAAAAAGAAGAAAAGGAAAGAAAAAAAATTATAAGGATAATTATTATTTAAAAATGAGGTCACCTTAAGGGTGTCTATATACCTGATATCTGATATTAGAACAATCGTAATTCACACATTATTTTTTTATATCTAAAATATATTTTTTAAGATAAAAAAGATATAAAAATTTTAGGCTAAAATGTTTTAAAATATATAAAATAAATAAATTTTTTTAAATATAAAATTTCTTAAAAATGTAAAATAATTAAAAATCTATTTTTAAAAAATCTAAATTGTTAAATATATATATAAAGTAACTAATTTTTTTTAAAAGAAAAAAAATTATCTAAAGTGTTTTAAAAAAAATAACTAAAATTACTTAAAAAGAAAAAAAAAATAGAAGATTTTTTTTAATCTAAATATCTCTAAAAATAAGAAAGGTAAAAAAAAAAAAAAATTATGTACATGGGTCGGATTGTTGAAGTTGGTGTCCAGTTTGATAATGATGAATTTAAGGATGGCAAACGAAGCTTCACCAGCGATCTTTGACAACTGTCAGAGTTTGATAAGGTGTTGGTCATTTTCACACAACCAGTAGAGTGGTCGGAGCTAGTCGTAGTTGGTGAGTTACGATAGGAAAAAATAGAGAGAGAGAGCCTCGCCAAAAAATTCTAGAGAGAGAGAGAGCTTTGCTAAAAAATTGAAATGAAAAAAAAAAAAAGAGACAAAAAAGGACAATTTTAGACTTTAGATCAATGAATTTTTTAGAGCCATTTAAGCAAGATGAGGCTATATTTATAGGCTAATGCAGGTTGAAATGCATGAGGGAGAAGAAAAGTCGAAGGTCAGAGATTTTAACGAGAGATGCGTTTTGTGATTTTAATGTCTTTATTTCTTTTATTTAATTTGATTTCAGAAGTATTTGCTTCTTAAATCATATCATTTGATCTTCTATAAGTTTGAATTATCAAGAAAAAAGAAAGAAAGAAAAAATTTCCGAGCTTTAGAAAATTCTCCCATGGCGAACAATAGAAGGTAGAAGACGATGAAAATATGGGTTCAACTCACGTTTTTCATTGTAACAGAAAATATAGAAAAAAGAAGATGTGAGTTTAGCCTACTTTTTTTTATAGTAATAGAATATGTAGAAAAAAAGAAAATGCGAGTTGAACACACATTTTTTCGTTTTCCAATAAAATAGAAAGGATCAAAATTGTGGGTTTCACCTACGTTTTTACTAGATAAAAATTTAAAAAAAAAAAGACTCACACATTTGCACTAGCAGGATTTGAACTTACATCTAGGGAGAATTGCATGTGTGTACTTTCCATTAGGCCATTGGCCTGTGCCTTAACATATTATGCAAATAAATTGCATTTATCCTATTTTTTTAATTAAAAAATAAAAATAAAAATAAAAATAAAAATAGAGTAAAAATGGTGTGTTTATAGCTACTTCTTCTTATGGTGAAGTTTAAGAAAAACTTTACTAAAAGACTAAAGAGATACACCATTTTTTCCTATCAGTGTATCTTGAAGAGTTATAAAAATATTCGAATGAACTAGCAAGAGACGTCTAGGATGGTGCCTCATGGGCTTGTTTTATATTAGGAAACGTCTTTACGGACTAGCAACCCTAAAAGATGAATTTTAGGATAGTGCCCTTGTAAGTTGACTAATTTTTATGAGAAAGCATCTATTATAAATTAGTAACCCTAAGAAAAGAGGAATTTTTAAGATAGTATCTTTACGAGAAAGCGTCTATTATAAACTAGCAACCCTAAGAAAAAAGGAATTTTTAGGATAATGGCCTTAGAAGCTGATTAATTTTTACGGGAAAGCATCTCTTATAAACTACCAACCTTAAGGAAAGATGAATTTTAGGATAGTGCTCTTATGAGCTGACTAATTTTCACGGAAAACCATTCATTACAAACTAGCAAGCCTAAAAATGATTTTTAGGAAAGTATTCTTGTAGGCTAACTAATTTTTATGGGAAAATTTCTATTACAAACTAGTAACCCTAAGAAAAGAGGAATTTTAAGATAGTGCCCTTGTGGGTTGACTAATTTATATGGGAAAGTGTCTATTATAAACCTATAACCCTAAAAATGATTTTTAGAAAAGTGTTCTTGAGGGCTGACTAATTTTTACGGGAAAACGTCTATTACAGACTAGCAACCCTACAAATGAATTTTAGGAAAATACCTTTATAGGCTAACTGACCTAAAGCATATTAAAATTTAATTGCTTATGCATGAAATATTTTTAATAGTGAAGAATTTTACCTGGTTTTGCAAATAACGCCTAAATAATGAACCTTCTTTCTTGAAGTTCAACACACCCGTTTACTTGTCTCTACTTAAATCAACTCCTTCCATCATTGGACAAACCACGCTTCTTGTGATATTCACTATCATTCCAGAATTTTAACTATTCAAATTCATTTTGCTTAAATTTATCTCCGCTTCCATTATTTGGGACCCTAACATTAAATAACAAATAAAACTCCTTTCCAAAAAAAGGTGAAACCACGATGGAGTATTTAAAGAGCTTTCATTATTCATCATTGTTTTATTCCTCATAGATTCTCTTGTATTTGACTTTATAAGGAAAAACAAGAGTAAAGGAGAAATAAACTTATTGAAAAGGAGAGAGATGATTGATTTGATGACTACTGAAGATATCCACTTTACACGTAGATGGTAAAAATTAGACCACAAAGAGACTAATGATATTTTCAATAAACTCAAGCAAGATTCCATTGATTCATCAAGGATAATACAATTTAATTGCATCAAAATTTACATGGTATCTCAAATCTAGACCATGCATATGTGGCAAAATTAATGCCCCTATAGATAACACTCTTTTTACAAAATATGGCTCCTCATAATTAGGAGTAAACTTCCCTTTAGGATCTTATACATTTGAGAGGATCTTCCTTAAAACTAAGTCACCCTCCTGGAAATTTCAAGGTCACACTTTTTTATGAAAGGCTTTAACCATTCTTTGTTGGTAACATTGGCCAAGGCATAATGTTGCTAATCTGTTTTCATCAATTGGGCTCAATTGGTTAACCCGCTTTTTCACCCAATTAGCTTCATCCAGTTGCGTGGAATCTAAACTTCAACTGATAATATCGCTTCAATACCATATACCAAAGAGTAAGGGGTAGCTCATGTTGATGTTTTGATGAAGGCCCGATAGGCCATGAGTGCAAATGATAATATCTCATGTCAGTCTTTATAAGTAATGACCATCTTTTCAATAATTAGTCTAATATTTTAATTGTCCGCTTGTACAACTCCATTCATTTGTGGTCAATATGGGGTAGAATTCTTGTAATTGATCACAAAATATTAGCACAATTCTATCATGAGCTTGTTGTTGAGGTTTGTGCCATTATTAGTGATAATTAACTTAGGGGATCCACATCGAGCAATAATGTCCCTTTTGATGAATTTGACCACTACTCATTTGGTAACATTGGTATATGAGGAAGCTTTGACCATTTGGTAAAATAGTCAATTGCCACTAGTATAAATCGATGACCATTGGATGCTTTTGGTCTAAACCATACGTAGAGAATGGCTATGGTGAAGAAGTTGTATGAAGTTCTTAAGGAGGGGTATTTATTTTATTTGCATAAATTTGGCATGGATGGCAACATCTTATGGGTTTGATGCAATTAGCTTCCATAGTCAACCAGTAATAACCCAATCTCATAATCTTTCTGGCTAGCATGTAGCCATTCATATGAGGACCGCATATTCCCTCATGTACCTCTTTCATAAGGGTGTATGCTTCTTTCTCATCCACATATCTCAATAATGTGTTGTTGAATAACCGCCTAGATAATGTGGATCCACTTAGTAAAAAATAACTTGCCAACCTTCTAAGCATTTTTTTGTCTTTCTTGTTAACCTTTTCCAGGATACCTTCCTTCTTAAAGTAGGATCTTGATGTCACGATATCAAGGCTTATCATCTTGCGTTCCTTCAATAGCTAAACAAAAAGCAGGTTTATCTTCAATCTCAATCCTAAGAGGTTGGATTTCCACCCCTTTTGTTATTTGAGTCAAAGATGTTTGTTTCCAAAGCATCAGCAAACTAATTTTCCATCCTTAGTATAGATGTGAATGTGATCTCTCCAAATTTCCCTATTAATCGTGACAAGTGCTGGTGATAAGGTACCAATTTTGGATCTCTTGTCTTACATTGTCCTTAGGTTTGAAAAATGATGAGTGAGGAGTCTCCATACACTTTTAATCCACGAATTCCCATATCCAAGGCCATTTTGAGACTTAGGATGCATGCTTCGTACTCTACAATATTGTTGGTATATGAGAACATGAGCTTTATTGCTATAGGAAATTGGTTACCTTCAAGTGAGACTAGTACTACTCCTATTCCACAACCAAATACATTAGCTGCTCCATTAAAATATAATTTCCATTTGAGAATTTTTTTTCTTTTTCAAAGTTAGGATCGTTTTCAATCACCACTATATCTTCATTTGGAAATTGTGCTTATGGTTCTTGGGAAGTTCCTTCAAGTGGATGCTTAGCCAATTGATCAACTACAACTTGACCTTTAACTGAACTTTAGCCCATATAGGTGATGTCAAACTTAAATGATAACATTTTCCATTTAGAAATCTTACCAATTAGGGTCGGTTTGTTTGCCAAATACTTCAAGGGATCATATCTTATTAATAATTCAACAAAATAGTAGAGTGTATATTGTCTAAGTCAATGCATAACCCAAACTAATGCACAACACGTCCTTTCTACTTTAGATTATTTTGTTTCCCTTCAATAAATTTTTTACTCAGATAGTAAATGGCTTGTTCCCTTCCCCTTTCATCCTTCTGTCCAAGCATACACCCTATAGATTCAGATAGTATTGTTAGGTACAAGAACAAGGGCTCACTAAGTTTAGGAGTCACTAATATAGGAGAGTTCATGAGATATTGCTTGATTTCCATGAAAGCTTATTCACATTCTTCATTCCATTCTATGACAGCATTTCTTTAGTAGTTTGAATAAGGGGCGACATTTATCTATGAGCTGTGAGATGAACTGAGCAATGTAATTCAAACATCCAAGTAGTCCTTTGACTTCTTTAAGTGTGCATGGAGGCGGTATTTACAGTATTGCCTTGACCTTATTTGGATCCACCTCGATGCCCGTTTGACTTACCATAAAACCCTGTAATTTCTTAGAGGTAACTTCAAAAGTGCATTTTTTTTTGTTAAGTTTCAATTGGTACTTCATCAACCTTTCAATAACTTTTTCAGAGTGTCTACCTGGTCTTCCCCTTCTTTGGATTTAGCGATCAAGTCATCAACATTTACCTCAATTTCTTGGTGCATCATATCATGAAATAATGTAACTGTCACTCTTTGATATGTTGCCCCAACATTTTTTAATCCAAATGGCATAACCTTGTAAGAAAAGGTACCCCAAGTTGTTATGAGGGCTATCTTATCTTATCTTCTTCTAAAATTTTTATTTGGATATATCTTGAAAAACTATCCATGAATGAGAAAAGATGGTTTTCGATTATATTATCTACCAAAACCTCTATGTAGGGTAAAGGGAAGTTATCTTTTGGTGTTGCTTGATTCAGGTCTTCGAAATCTACACATACGTGTACTTTCCCATTTTTCTTTATTACTAGGACTATGTTAGCTATCCATTCAGAATGATTTGATACCTTAATAAACCTAACCTCCAACAATTTCTTGATTTTCAGTAAAATATCCTGTCAAAATTGCCTTAATTTTTGTTTCTTGGGTTTGATTTTTTTCTTGTGTGGGCAGCTTCTAAACCACAATTGATGGGTCAAGTCCCGCATATCTTTATAAGACCATGCAAATATATCAAGGCATTCAAATAATAGCTCAATTAACCTTCCTTTCTATACATCATTAATATTTCCCCTAATCTTAAGATTCATAAGGTTATCCTCATTTCCTAAGTTGACTATTTCAATTAACTTATCAATGGAAATCTTACCATATTCATATCTTTGCCAGTTCTCTTGAATTACTTTATGGTCATCAATATCATCTCCAACAACTAACCCAGTAAGGTCAAAGGTGATATTAATATTTTTACCCTCTACGTGCGTAAGATATCCCTGATTTCCATCATTGTATTTGGATAAATGTATAAAGAAAAGAAACGAGTAAGTAGAAGGGAAAAGATGGAATGAAATTGAGGAAATGATTCAAGACTTTATTGATTTTATTTATGTAGGTTACAATTATTGAAGAAAAAAGAAAAAAAAACTCAACAAATATTAAATTATGGTCTACCCTTACTCTAAAGTAGGCCTATTGCTATTTAGAGAAAAAGAAAACCAATTTTTGAGTGATTAGGAGCTATGAGATATGCCCGTTGATTCTTTTTGTTGCTAGATTGTGAGATCATCGGAGTTGTCTTCTCTTGCAGTTACCAATGTCTCAACACTGGTTGGATGGGTGAATGTAGTTTGGATTAGTGGAAAATTCATCGGGGTACTGCACAATTTGTCTCCCCTTTTTCCTTGCCTGAACTTCATCTAATTTTTTTTCTTTTGAAGTAAGGGCATATCTAAGACTAAATGTCCCTATTTGACCTTCTTTAAACTGCATCTTTCTATATCTCCATGTCTTAGAACTAGTAATCATACACATCTCAACAAACATCTAGAGTCGGAGGTCATCTAGGCCTTCTTCTCCTATGTAGGGTATGGCCGTTTCTTTATAAATGGTGTAATCTTGTTCACCCAAGATGGTGATGATTTGACTATTAGAAATGAATTTGACTTTCTGGTGAAGGCTAAAAGGAATGACCTGTGCTGCATGGATCTAAGGCCTCCTAAGAAGTAAGTTGAAAGACCTTTGTATGTTAGGATTTGGAAATGGATTCCAAATAACTACAGGCTAATTTCTACCATCAAGTCAATTTCCCTTACAATTTCCATCCTTGACCCATCAAAAGCCCTTACTATGGTAGAACTTGGTTTGATGTTAGATGTATCAACACCTAACAGGTTAAGAATAGCTGGAGGGCATATGTTGAAGGAAGACATATTATAAATGAGGACTCTGGAAACAATCATGTTGTTACATTTCACTACTATGAAAAGTGGTTTGGTGTGTTGATTACTTTCTTCCACCAATTCTTCTATTGAAAAGGATATTTGATCAATGGCAAAAATGGAATAGACAATGTGTTTCAATTTTTTAGTAGATATTCCTTGTGGCACTTTAACTTTCCTCAAAGTTCTAAATAAGGATTCTTTGTAAGGCTTAGAAGAGAGTAGAAGACCTATAAGGAAGATTTGGGTGGGGTTTTTGATAATTGGTCAATGATTTTATACTCATTAGACTTTATTATCTTTGAAAAAACCGATAGCTCTTTTTCTTCTTCTACTATCGGCTTTATAACTTTGCTGCTTGATTCATTTATTTTAGGTTTTTTCGTAGCCTCTTCTTCAAGGCTATAGATCCTTCCTAGCTGGGTAATTCCTTCAATGATAGAACTTGAAGGTTTCTCTTGATTAAATAGGGAAACCTTATAGTTTTTGGGTGCCAAGGGAACATGGAAAGTATATGTCTTAGCTTTTATGACTTTTTGCTCTTGTTCAGGTTCTTTGTAATATTTTAGGATCACTAGTTTGAAGTTAGATCCTATCATATTAATTGCTTGATCATTATCCTTCTCATTCTAGAGATTGTTTTTTTTTTTCTTCTTCAAAATCAAAACCCAAACCACTTAGGGTTAGTTCTTCATGGATTGGCAGTTAGATAAAATAGTCAACAAAATAATTAAACTTCCTTAAATGTTTTCATAATAAACCAAATGTGGGATTACCTGTATGCCATCTTTTTTCCAACTCCTTTGGAGTTGTCAACTTGTAAGGCTTTGGAGTAAGCATTTCTCGAATGTAAGATGATTGAATCTTACCTTCCAATAATAATTAACAAATGGCTGACTTGGCTTATGCTCTGTTGTTTAGATTAATTGATAGTAGGAAGCCGACTTGTTGTAAGTTCCATGCTACCTACTCTATTGATAACTTGTCCAAATTAATTTTTGGTTCAGGTACTTCTAAAGTGATCATGTTAATGGCAGGACCATGATTAGGAAGTGGCTTATTGTTGACATTGGGAGTGGGTGGCTTAATGAAGTCTAGTTGCACTACTCTTGCATCGACCGGATCTTGGATTTTAGTCTTAAGTCTCTAATGTTTGTTTGTAGAATGTCCTACTAGCCCTATATGACATTTGCATTTGAGATTGAGGTCATACGTTCTTGGCCTATATTTCTCATTGGGAATTTCAAAATTGATTAGATTATTAGCTTTGAAGCTAGTAAAGACTTGGTTGAGGGGGACTGAGATTCGGGTAAACTATCTGGGAGGTTTATTGATCTAAGGTTGATTGTTTGGATGTGTTTAGATTGAAGTGTTTATGGTTGGGTTTGGTTTTTGGAAGTAAAGGTCAAGGGTTGGCTTGTGGTTTCTGTTGGAATTAACCATGCTGATTGTGACTTCTTTTCCTTTAATATTATTTAGTGGTTTGGATGATGTTGTCCTAGGGGTTTCATTGACTGGCAATTTTCTAAGGTGATGGCATTTTCAACCCTGCATCCTGCAACTACCACCTCCACAAAATTTGAAGATGTTTGCCTAATCAAGTGGGTGAAATAAGGTTTCTTTAATGTATTGATAAATATGGATGTAAGCTCTTTCTCAGAGATTGAGGTAATGACCCTTGTAGCCTGAGCCCTCTAATGTTAAGTGAATTCTTTAAAGGATTCATTGTGTTTCTTGCGGATACTCCCTAAGTTTCATATCGAAGGAGCAACTTTAATGTTGAATTTGTATCGCTCATAAAAACTCTACGCCAACTTTTCCTAACTATTGATTTAATTGAGGTCTAATTGTGCATACTAAGTTAAAGTAGGTCTTGTGAGATTGTCTTGGAAAGTTTGCACCATTAATTGGTAATATTGTACATATTTTCCCATCTTCTAAACATACAGTCTAGTGTGCATTTTTGGACATCCAGTGCTATCATATTTTTCAAACTTTGGTACCTTAAATTTTCAAGATAAGCAGTAGTATAAAAAATTGTTAAGTCAATGATATCAGTTTGCTCATATTTATCCAACCCTTCTAGAGCCTTCATCCTATCTACTAATTGTTGGAAAAGCTTTCTTTCTATTTCTTTCTATCTTTCCTCGAATTGCCTTTATAGATCTTCAAGACTACATGAGGTTTATGTCCCAGGTTTCGACTCCACAAATGTTGGATTAAACCTGGAGTTAATTTCCTCATCTTTTAGGGGTGAAATCTCAACTTCCTTTTCTTTTTGGCATCTTGCATAGCTTTCTTGAACTAGTTGGGTTGATCAAAGAAGAGTTAAACTTTCCATTAGGAATTTCACTTAATCGTTAAGATTTTGCATAGCTTGCGCCAACGAAACCATTCTTTAATCAACAATGTTGTTACCAGTATTGCTCTCATTGTTACTTGACATTTTGGCTTTAGAACAAGTGCAGTATGGACTTCTTGTGGGGTTCAATTGTTTAGGCGCTATCTTGAAACCTAGTAATCAAATCAACACTTGAAACTTGTTAGATTTTTTTTTCTTTTTTTATATAATAAGAATAAATGAATGCATGTATGATTTTAGCAGATGCAACTATGGAAACCGGTAAATAATTATTAAAACAGAAATTATTGGAATTTCTTTTTGTTAAAGTTGCAAATTTCAAAGTTTTGATTACATTGTAAATAAATAAATAAATAATCCTAATGTCTATTTCTTCCATCTTTTTTCTTAACATTCGGTTCTCATAAAAGCTTCCTTTTTTTCTAGTGATTTGGCACTAGCTCCTTCTTTTCCTTCCCTTGACAGATTGAGGCTTCTAACTCCTTAATCCTCTATTGAGCTATCTTTATTTAGGCTTTTAGAGCTTTGTTCTTTAGGTAGGATTCTTTAAATCTATTCTTTCATGATAGGAATCAAAATCCTACGGGACCTATTACTAGTGCAAGAGACAAAGGGTTACAAAATTCGGCGATGCGAGTCCTCTTTGAACAAACCGATCCCAAAAATATTTGTAGACTAACTTCTTTTCTATTACTTATTTGTTGTGCATTCCAGCATATATACTTGTCGGTTTTTACAGGGTGATGGATAAACTCGCTAAAGCTCAGCTTGTGGGTTATTCATGAATTAACATAAACCAAAGAAGAACTAATCCAAAAAAATTGTTCACTTGAGTTGTAGAACTGGCTACTTGAAGACCATTTGAATATGTAATTGTTGCTATGAGAATTGGCCATTTTGTTCATTTTGGAACTTGTAATTTGATTTTAGAACTGGCCACTTAGTGGCATATTTGTAATTTTTTTTGAATATTTTTACCCTAATTGGAGCAAATATAAATACTTGCTAACTAGGGTTTTTAGGCAACTTATTTCATTTTGAAAAATACACTTTGTTGCCGTGAGAGAGAGAGTTCCTCTTGCTAAAACATCCACTCTTATCAATTTTTAGGAAATTGTGGTGAGTTTGGCTTGGAATTTCTTGTGAGTAATATTAAGATCTTCTAAGTTGCTTCCTTTTATTACTAGAGTGTAATATCTAGTAATAATAGGTTGATTTATCTACTTGTTGTTCACACCAACTTAGGATTCATATTGCTAGGATTACAAACCAATTTTAGAGATTGGAATTGCATTTTATATGTAATTTGATTGGTATTGGAATTCCCTTGTGATTTATCATAATTTGGTATCAGAGCAAATCATATTTGAGGCATTTAGAATCACGCCATATTGTGGGTTTTTGTTTAATTGATCCTTCAATTGCAATTGTGTACTTGTAATTAGATCCCTTGAGTACATCATAATTTGGTATCAAAGCATAAGAATTGAGGAAGGGATTTGCGTGATCATCATTTGATAATTAGGGTTCTTGGAGTTAATTTCTTGATCCAAAATTGTTGAAGTGAATTGTGGTAGTGCTTATGGAGTTTATTTCATTCTTGTTGTTGTTGATTGAAGTAGATGTGGAAAACTTGTGGTAGCTTGCTTTCCTTGAGTTTGCTGTAAGTAAGAAGGAGTGATCCTTGGTGATCATTTAGAAAAGTGGAAATTTGAAACAAGAAGAGTGAATTGTGTGTTGGTAATTTTTAGAAATTGTATTTGTCATTTGTAAATTCCATATTTGCCTTATGGAGATAAGAAAAATATTTGAAATTCAAACACCTTCTTTAAGTTTAAAGCAATTTATTGAGTAGCATTGATTGAGTATTATTTGAATTTGAATTTGTCTCTTACCATTTATGGAGAAGGTTGCATTAAGAGTGTTTTTGAATTTGTTGTCATGTGTTGGAGTTAGTGTCATGTGTGTATTGAGTTGAAAGGGTGTTGCAATGTGTGGTGTTGTGTGTGTTGAAGTGAGAAAGTGTTGCACTTGAAGTGGTGTTGAGGTTTGAAAGTGAATTGTACCGTGTTTATGTTGTATGTGTGGCGGTGTGAGTGTGTAGTGAAGAAAGTTGTAAATTGTTGTGGAGTTATGTTGTAAAGAAGGTGCTACATGTGGAGTGTAAGTGTGTATGTGCCGTGAACTGAAAGGGAAGTTCTTGAATTGAATTCCATAATTTGGAATTCCATAAGTTGAAGCATAGTTGATTGGTGTTTGTTGTTTCTTTGAAATTTCGGAATTGGAAGAGTCATTTTTTTTTAGAGTTACTCAACTTATGTGGAGAATTAGGAAAAAATTTTGAATTAAAAATTAATCATTACTTGTGGAATTATTGTGTATCGATCACTTTAATTGCACATTGACTAGTTGGAATCAATTGCTTGCCATTTGGAGAAGTGTCTATATTTGGTTCCATTTTGTTGTTATTGCAGTGATTGGAAGTGCACCGTGGGTGTATGTAAGCTTTAGTGAAGTGCACTTTGTGGTGTGAATTGAAGTGTGTGTGTGTACCGTGGGAGTAGATGTGTTGTTGTGAAGGTGTGTGTTGCGTAGTGGTTTAAAGGGAATTGTACCGTGAGTGTGTGTGTGTACCATGGAGTGAGTGTTGTGCATAGTTGTGTTGCATTAGTTGCTTGATTGCACCATGGGTGTGTAGGAGTGTGTGGTGTAGTGTATTATTGGCTTGTTGAAGTTAGTAAGTAATAATGTCAAGTAATTTGTATTTGTCTACTAATGTACTGCATCAGGCCTTGACCTCTTTTACAACTATTGATGATGAGCAAAAGGAAAACTTGTTTCACACTTCTTGTAAGGTGCAAGGTAACTTATGTGTCATTATTATTGATTGTGGTAGTTGTACTAATGTTGTGGCTGCCTCATTAGTATCGAAATTGAAACTTGTAACTACCCCATATCCTAAACCCTACAAATTACATTGGCTAAGTGAATAAGGGAGTTTCCATGTGACTCAGAGAGTTAAGGTACCTTTCAGTATAGGAGATAAATATCATGATGAAATAGAATGTGACATTCTTCCCATGTGTGCATCCCATATATTGCTTAGCAGGTCGTGGTTATATGATAGGAAGGTTTTACATTATGGCTATAGAAATACTTATATATTCAAGCTGGAGGGTAAACGTATAGTATTGAATCCTATGTCATCATCAGAGGTCCAAGAGGTGCAAAGACAGATAAGTTAACCATCAGAAGTCCTTGAGATTAGTCAAACTTCATATGACTAAGTGGTTCAAAAGCAGATGTGTTAACCATTAGAGGTCCAAAAGGTTCAAGGGCAAATGAGTAAACCATCAAAGGGCCAAAAGGTTCAAAGACATATAAGTGAAATAGGGATGAAGAGGACATTATTGATGGGACAATTTGAGTTAGGGAATGTCGTATATGTGTTGCAGATGAGATATGTCCTAGAGATAGAAGGGCGAGAGCAACTAACCCCTGTGGTATCTTAGGTATTAAGAGACTATAGTGATATTTTTACAGATAACTTGCTAGGAGGATATAGAGTCTCTATTGCATTTGACATATCAGATTTGAGGACAAATCTTCTTAAAGCCCAAGGAGATGATAGGAATCAAAATCCTACAAAAGCTATCACTAGGGCAAGAGCCAAAGGATCACAAAATTTGGCGATGTGGGTCCTCTTTGAACAAACCGACCCCAAAAATATTTGTAAACTAACTTCTTTTCTATTACTTATTTATTGTACATTCCAATAGGTATACTTGTTGGTTTTTACAGGGCAATGAATAAACTCGCTAAAGTTCAGCTTGTGAGTTATTCATGGACCAACATAAACCAAAGAAGAGCAGGTCCAACAAATTGTTCACTTGAATTGAAAAACTGGTCACTTGAAGACCATTTAAATATGCAATTATTGCTATGAGAACCGACCATTTTGTTCATTTTGGAACTTATAATTTGATTTTAGAACTAGCCACTTAGTGGCATATTTATAATTTTTTTTTGAACATTTTTACCCTAATTGGAGCAAGTATAAATACTTGCTAACTAGAGTTTTTAGGCAGCTTATGTCATTTTGAAAAATACACTTTGTTGCCGTGAGAGAGAGAGTTCCTCTTGCTAAAACATCCACTCTTATTAATTTTTAGGAAATTGTGGCAAGTTTGGCTTGGAATTTCTTGTGAGTAATATCAAGATATTCTAAGTTGCTTCCTTTTATTACTAGTGTGTAATATCTAGTGATAATAGGTTGATTTATCTACTTGTTGTTCACGCCAATTTAGGATTCATATTGTTAGGATTACAAACCAATTTTAGAGATTAAAATTGCATTTTATATGTAATTTGATTGGTGTTGGAATTTCCTTATGATTCATCTAATTTGGTTTACGCCATTGAGATTTGTTCATTCTTGATTCACGCTAATTTTAAGTATAATTGAGCTTTTGTAGATTGATTAATCATTTAGATTGAGTTAATGTGCTTGGATTCATTTTTAAGCACATCACTTTAAGTATCTGCTTTGACTTCTATACAATCAAAATGAACATCCATCCAAGCTTGCACCTGTTACGTATAGGTTTTTATCTCTAGGCATGGATTACTTGGTGTAGGATGTGTGATATTAGGAGCTCGATAGATACTTTTGCTGATCTAGTACAATTGATTAATGATGAAGTCTCTGGTAGCCCGATGTTTTCCTACTTCACCATCAAATTTGCCTAAATCAATATTGAGGCTTTTAATTTGAGACTCATACAAAGCTTTTATTCCTAATAACTTAGCTACTTATCAGTTGTTATCATGTTAGGGTCTTGGAACTCAAATGTGATTTATTGTAGTGATGGCTTATGGACTATACCTCGAATAGTACCGAATTGACAAACTACTAAATGTAGATGATAGCCTGCACACCAATCAAGTCCGATTAATGGGGCTACTTGAAAGTTTTTGCACCTTATGATGATTTTGTTATAGTTACTCCATTTGTCAGTCCATAAGATGTCATCCATACTAAAGCTTTCGAGTAGTTTGACTTAAGAGTGGTTAGGAATGTTATTTGGTAATTTCATTTTTTTCTTCACAAGATTTAAAGAGATCAATCTAGTGGGCCAGTGATCATCTACTCATGTTAAGCTCGAAGCATTTGATGTGACTTACGAACCAAATTAAGATAAGGTTGATGTTACTTCTAAAGATGGCATGCTTTTTCTTCTTTACAAAATTCAAGTTATGAATTTATTCAGCTAAGAGAGTAAGAACATAGGACTTTCCTTCTAGAAACTAGACTATTAGCTCAGCCAGCCTATAATCAATGTAGAGGACCCTAGTAGGAAAAATGAGAGTTCTAAACGATAACATTATATATACATGAACTCGATTCTATTTGTAATTTTTTGGGTCTCCACATAGGACGTCCTTTTGATTTTCAATGTCATATTAGGCTCTAAACCATGTTTGCAAATTTGTTAGATGAATGCAATGCCCATTGCATTTCCTTATTGTTTCATTGATTTCTACTTTACGGACCCCCGATAACTTGCTGAAAATGTTAGTTGAACCTAATTCTAAATTTAATACATATACTCCATTGGCCGATGGAGGGTCTTGAAGAAGTTGAGTGTATTATTCTATTGTTGGTGTGATTTCATGTGGGCTAAGGAAAAATGCCACAAACTCCGACTTCCATAAATGCACCACAGCATGGATTAGGGAAATGTTGACCTCAATCTTCATAAGGGATAGAATTGGCTTAATCTTATGGTTGATGTAAGCTTGTTCTTCTGGATGGTAAAGGGTAAGCTAGAAATCTAACATTAGCTTTAGGTCTAGGGGCTTCTCAATGCTAGCCATCTAGGATATTACAAGAAAGATTTAAATTACAACTCAAAATCCTATCTTATAAAAAAAAAATTCTTGCTTCAAATTTCAATATTTACAAGTAAAAAGAAATAAACAAATAAAATTATATCACTAATTGTAACATAACATTTACAAGGAAATTAATTCAAAACTTTGACTTGTAACTTTTCATGATGTTATTTTAATGATTATTTGCCAGTTCAAAATTTCATGTATGCAAGGAAGGTGGGTTTTAATGGTTCCCAAACTCTATGGCCTCCCGTGTTTCCAAGGAAATGGATCCTAAACTACAACGAAGTTTAAGTGGGGTAGCCTAATCGGTCTCGAGAGATGGTCATTCATTCCACTACACTCGAAACTTACATAACAACTCCCCTCTTAGGATTCTATTATTGTATGGGTTTGACCATGTTTAACATGCATTTGATACCCTTGAATTTGCCCCCCAAAAAAAATGTTGTACAAAATATAGGTTAGTACAACTATTTATAATATATATATATCTACAGGTAAAAAATAATAATAAATAGTACAACTATTTATAATATATATATATTATATATATATATATATATATATATATATAATCTGTAGGTAAAAAAAATAAATATTTCAAAAAGAAATAAATTTTATTTTTGGAAGATCTTTAAATGGCTAGCCCACTTGGCAATCCCTAATGGAGTCACCATTCTGTCGAGCCTTATTTTTCCATTTTTTTCCTAATCCGATTTACATTAAACCTTACACTTATTTAATGTAAATCCTTGACTAAGATTAGAATTAAAAAAAATGGAAAAGAAAAGAAAAAGGAGCCGCCACCTAATTGAAATCGGGAAAAGTATTAAATTAAAACTACCACTAGTCTACGAAGAAAAAATAAATTATACCATAAATTTTAGAATTCAAAGGTTATCTTATTAAAACCTTGTGGTTATTATTTTTTAACCTTCCAAGTTAAATTTATTATTTTTTTGAGAAAAAAAAAAGAAAAGGAAAGAAAAAAATTTATAAACATAATAATTATTTAAAAATCAGGTCGCCTTGAGGGTGTCTACATACTCGGTATCTAGGATTAGACCAATCGCAGTTTACGTAGATATAAAATTTTTAGGCTAAAATATCTGTTAAAAATATAAAATAAATCATTTTTTAAATCTAAAATGTTATATATATATATATAGTAAATAATTTAAAAAGAAAAAAAATTATCTAAAGTTTTTTTTAAAACTAAAATTACTTAAAAAGAAAACAAAAAAAAGAAGAATTTTTTAATCTAAATATCTATAAAAATAAGAAAGATAAAAAAAAATTACATACTTGGATCGAGTCGTTGGAGTTGGTGTTGAGTTCAATAACGATGAATCCAAGGACAATGAACAGAGCTTCACCAATGATCTTTGATGGCCATCAGAGTTTGATATGGTGTTAGTTGTTTTGGCACAGCTAGTTAGGTGGTTGGAGCTGATCGTGGTGGGTGAGTTACAATGGGAAAAAATAGAGAGAGAGAGAGAGCTTCAATGGAAAATTGAAATGAAAAAAAAAAGAAAAAGAAAATGACAGTTTTGGAATTTAGATCAATGATTTTTCGAGAACTATTTAAGCAAGATGAGGCTTTATTTATAGGCTAATGTGGGTTAAAACGCATGAGGAAGAAAAAAAGTCAAAGGCCGGAGATTTTAATGGTAAATGCATTCTTGTGATTTTAATGTCTTTATTTCTCTTATTTAATTTGATTCTAGAAGCATTCGCTTCTTAAATCATGTCATTTGATCTTCTACAAGTTTGAATTATCAAGAAAAAAGAAAGAAATTTTTTTTTCCAAGCTCCATGAAATTCTCCCTTGGTAGATAGTAGGAGGTCGAAAATGATGAAAATGTGGGTTTAACTCACATTTTTCATTGTAACAAAAAAATACAAAAAAAAAGACAATATAGGTTCAATTCACATTTTTTATTATAACAGAATATATAGAAAGAAGAAAACATGAGTTAAACACACTTTTTTCTTTTTTTTTTAGTGAAAGGGAAAGGATCAAAATTGTGAGTTTCACCTACATTTTTATAAAAAAAAAAGACTCGCACATTTGCACAAGCAAGAATCAAACTTGGGTCTAGGGAAAATTACATGCATGTACTTTCCGTTAAGCCGTTGGCTTGTGCCTAAATATATTATGCAAATAAAATGCATTTATCCTAGTTTTTTTAAATAAAAATAAAAATGAAGTGTCTATAACAGTTAATTCCTAGAACATTGAATGTAAGCAATCTCAATTTGCATTTTTAGTGAAATTCACTTGTAAAATAAGCCATTGAGAAATGAAATGTTCATGTTGATCTCTATTTAACCACTCGGTTATGAAGAAAGTTAAGCTCAGATGCCTAAAATATATCTAGCAAGCTTTATGAAGCCCTTAATATTCTTAATTTCAAGAAGGTTAAACTATCAGCTAAGTCCTATAACCCCTTTCAAAGGAAGAAGGACAACTATCCTTCCCAACCTTTTCTAAGATGATGGATGACCCCACCTCAAGTGAACGAATGTGTTAGCCCCTCATAAGGATTGGGCATACTAGTCTCAATCAGACTATGTTTGCTAAAGCAAACAAAACTCCCTAAGTACTTTGTTAATTAAGCTCGACCCTAGACATCCAAAGTACAATAAACAAGGGTAAATGACCTTAAGATAGTTGTAAACTAGCAAAATAACAAATCATGCAACCAATTCACACATTAAATACAGTAGAACATAAAAGAACAAGCAACAAAAAAAAAAAAAGGAGACACAATCAAAACAATGATTTTATTCAATAATTTGTTCAATTTACATGGAAAGGGTCGGCACACCAACTTAATGGATTACAAAGAAATCCCTACAAAACTAGAAAAAAAGGAAAAATTAAAGTTTTTGGTCAAAGGCAGGAGTAGGGGGGTCCTCTAAAGCCTCAGCCTTTTTACAACCTAGAGCCAACCTTAGGAGTTCAAAAGGAATTTCTTAAGGAGTAGCAGGATCCTCCAAAGGATCAAAGCTAGGAGGAAGGGGGACCTCGTTGCTAGGAGTGTTCCCTGGACCTATGTCTACCTTAATGGTGTAATCTACAGCACTACCATGGACTTCAGACTCCGTAGAAGTGTCATTGTCGTCTTCCAGCTCCTCAAGATTCAACTCTATGTGACATTTGAGAGTGCTTCTCAAAACCATCAATAAACACCTTTGCTTGCAGCTTCACCCATTCATCGCTATTCATAGTTTCTTCATAGACCTTCAACCTCATTGAGCTGACCTCTTACTTAAACTCTTCGATCCGATCCCGGTGACACTTGAGGTCATCCTCCAAGCTTGTAATCTTCTCCTTATATCTTCTTTCCCTACCCTTGAAGGATTCAACCAGAGGCCTTAAAACTATCAACTCACCTTAGGCTCCAAACAACTACTTAGAAAAGCTATTAGATTCCTTCAATAACGTTTCCTTCTCCTTCCAAGTCTTATTCAGCTTATCCTAGAGTGTGTCGTTCTTATTGAGGGTAGCTTTAGTTCTGGTTCCATTCAATCGACTCCTCCAGGTCAACCACCTTCTTTTAATAAGAAGCCTTAGCGTTTTTAGTATCTTAGGCCCTTTGTAATAGACCCATAGTCCAGTTAAAGAAAAACTATTTCTTCTCCCAGACATCCTCATAATCAAGGCAAAGAGCACGTACCTTCCTTTTCTCCTCCCGTAGGGCATGGTAGAGCATTGATACCAAAGTGTTGGTCTGCAAAAGAAAATGTAGTGTTAAATAAGATTAAAGGATAATAGCATAAACAAGGTAAGGGAACACCTCGTATAACCAGGTTTGCACTAAAGTCTCCACATTGTCATCTATGACTTTGCACCTTAGTGCATCGATCTCACCTCAATCCAATGGAAAGACTGCATAAGACATCGCTTAGTGGCACAACTCCAGGTTTCCCACGCCCTTGTCTAATGGGAATTTTTCCGGTGAACTAGATAGATAGGGAACTTGATTTAGATGATGATCCAAATCACTTATATTCATACTTGTTTCTTTATCTAATAAGTATTTAAGTGATAATCTAATAGGTACAATGATATTTCTTCACAGGATTCCAAATGAATCTCACTGTTGGTCAATTAGGGACATCATCAAATTCTTATCCAATGGCCCGTTGTGATCAACATTACCTTGACGCAATGGCTCTTTAAGGATTATTATTATTTTCTACTTGTAATTATTTTCTTTGGACTATTTATTTTATAATTTTTTGGACACTTTTATTTGGTTGTAATTAGTGCTTTTAGGACCGGCTACCCTAAAGTGCCATAATTGTAATTTTGTAGATATTTTAAGAGAGCAAGTATAAATACTTGCTTAAGTAGGATTTTGGGAGATTAGACTTTGAAATTTGCAGCACATATTTTTGTGTGATAGATTAGGGTTTCCTAATATTTCCTAAGACTCTTATTAATTTTAATCCAAATTGGAATTGTGGCAAGTTGCAACATAGAGAATTGTGAGTTATATCAATTCCTTAAGTTGTTTTTCCTTTTCATCACTAGTGTGTAATATCTAGGGTTGATTAGGTTGGTTCTTTTTTATCTGATTTTGGCGTTACATGTGATCCAAAATCCTTTCATGTAATGTGATATAATTAATTGGTTTTATCTCTTGATATTGCCTTCAATTTTCCCTTTTATTATTTGCATGGAATTCTATTGATTTGAGGAGAAGTTCACGTTTTATATGTTGGTGTTTTGATTGGGATTTTATTGGAAATTGAGTTGAATTCATGATTCGTTTTATCAGTATCATCCTTGTGGTTTTTAATCCTCATTGTTCTTATTAATCGGATCACCTTGGAAATTTAGGGTTCAAGCAATTTTGATTCAATTTGAACCGGTTGTGATCTTATCATTTAGGAGTGGTTTAATTGGATTATTTGCATATGCTTAAAGTCCCTTTTAAGCACATCATTGTCACTTGTTCACACATCCTAGCTTGGGATGTACACTGAGGCCAATGATGAGTTTGGGCTTAGGAACCACCCACGCAATGTACTGAGTTGAGGTGATGGCTTTTGAAGCCCCCTAGCAGGTTAAGCAACTTATATTGTAGTGCTCAAGCCAGCTTCCACCCTCTACTTCTAGGTAAGGCTAGTTAAAGGGTCCTCGACCACGTCCTTGTCGAGCAAAACATATCAGTTGACTCTACTCCTTTAGTCGGCTGTGGCATCTTCCTCCCTTAACCTCTTTTTAGGCTTTAGGGGATGGTATATCTTTCAACTTGCTTGCCCTTGCCGATAAGCTCTGCTATAATGCATTTGTCTTAAACCAATTATGATTCCTCAATCTTTATTCCTTTTTCCTTTAGTCAGGAGCTACAATCTTGTCGTATTGACCTTGACCATTATTCTTACCCTTAGCCAAGGCCTTCCTTTAGGCCCAAAGTTGGGCAATGTTTGCCTTCTTCAACTATATCTTTGCAAAAATCAAGGAAGAGGAAGTTAAATTAAGAGAATAAATTGAAGAAAAGTTACATCCAAAGAAAATGAGAGCACCGTGCTAAGTATAAGATGATAAGAGCCCTCCCCTATGAAGCAACTAGCAAGCAGATCCCTCTAGGTGAGCCCGCATCAGCACAGTAATAAAGGAGCAAACAATACCTTCACCCTCCTCTTCTTCCTAGCTTTCCTTGTAAGCTTCCTCTTTCTCGTTAAAAGAGACCTCTCTCATTTCCTCTAGGATAGCCCTAATCCCAAATTGTATGGGACCAATCATCTCAACATTGTAAAATTGTCATGGCTCGCCTAGTTGCCTCAGCAAAAAATTAGCCACCCAGTCTATAGGCCCCATCCTAAGTGACTTGACTCATCCTATCCAGAAGTCGAAGTCATCGTTTGACTTGATTTTAACAAACGTATCTTTTCACTCGTAAATGGAGGAGGCTAAACCTTCGAACACCTTACATTTTGGTCAGTAAGTTAGGTAATACCAACCTGTCGCCAACCTGTTCCTTTTGATGGTGTAGAAATACCTAAACAGCTTAAGTGTGGGTTATATCCTATGATCCATACACAAAACCTTAAAAGCCACCAAGATTTGGAATGAGTTAACAAAGGCTAACCTAGTGGTAATTGAAGAATGCCTTTTGGAACTATGAGAAAGGTAATGGGACTCTAAACTTGAAGTGTTTGTAACATATGAAAAACTCCCACTTCATTGCTAAAGCAACCTTATCGAAGAGATCTGACTTAACCACCCACCACCCATTCAGCATAGGTTTGAAGTATAAAGACATGCTTTTAACATAGTGGTATGAAATTTTACTTTGAACATCATTAGGCTTGTCACTACCAACTATAACACTATCATATAATGACGCCAGACGCCTCCCACCCTTGCCATCATCATTGCAAACATCCCTTAGCAACTCATCAATGGCCAGTTACCTACTTACTTCTACAATCGTGCCAGTAGAGCTAGTGTCGTCATTTGCCATCGCAAAAGGTAGCGGAATTGCCCTCTTAAGCTCTTGTGCTAGCATGAGACCCTATTCAGTGATGGTGAGGAAAGAATTGGATATGATTTCTAGCACACTTAGAAGAAAATTTGGGTTGAAGGAAAGTGTGAAAGCAGGTTGAAGGAGGATAATTGAAGAGCTTTGATTTGAATAAGTGAAGTTAGTGTACTTTGACAAAGAAAAGAGTAAAGGAATTTCTCTCCCTTCAATTTGGATATTTATAGTCAAGCATGAACACTAAGGCATGCAAATATTGAAGTAACAACTTGCTAAAATGACCCAGGCAAAGAGATCATAGCATGTGGTGCTGTACTGAAAGGAATGGTCAAGATGCATATGCGCATAATTGTCATATCAAAGCCAACTACCCAATGTTTGACACATGTTTACTGACATTTAATGCGCTTAAATTTATGCGCATGAAAACAAATTAAATTTAAAATTCTTCAAGAAGCCAATCGATGGACGCCTAGATAGTCTCTCCATTTTTTCACATTCTCAAAATAAGTCATACCTCTTCATCCTACCTTGGGATTCACTAGCATACCTTAAGGAGATTGTCTTCAGTTCCACGACCTTAGAGACTATACCTCTTCAATTCGACTCTACGTCAAACAAACCTTGCCACAGCACATAATACAATGGTTTCACCAAAACCATTTGCACCCCTAAAATAACTTAGACACTATGCCTGCTTCGGTTTGTAGCTCAAAATCATAAGCTAGAGCCCCAAATTGGCCCGTGTGCCTGCACATGTATTTTAACGACTCATCTAGTGCATGCTCTCTTTACTGCTCAACCATCAAAGAGGATGGGGGGGAGTAAATGTTGATGGGCCATTTCGACTATAGACTTAGACCTAGTCTAAGCCCGTATTTTGTCTCATACAAGAAACTCAGTCATGAGCCCACTTGAGACCTCAACCTTCTTAGTTGCATCCCCTTGACCCAGTCAACTGTAGAAAGGGTACGCTACAGATTGAGTTGCCTACTCTTCCATTACTTAAACACCCCAAGTGTGTAGCTATAGGTGCACCCCATGTTCTCTAAGGATAACTATACATCGATGCTACCTATAAATGCCCAAAGCCACCTACTAATAAAGGGATTGAACCTTGAAACATTATTATAGTATTTTCCTATCATCTCTCAACTTTAAACAGTTTTCTAACTTAAGCATTAGAGTGGCAACGCCGAATAGCCTCAGTACCTCCATAGCTCATACTTTTTTCGTGTCTTACAAGTCAATCCATTCCCTGTTGAAATCAACAGATAACAACTAGCTTCCAAGGACTTCATTTAAATCTTCATATCATGAAAGTTGAACAAGGTCTTCAATCCTACAAGTTAGAAGCTCTCGATAAAGCCTCACTTGGGTCAAGTCATGTTTGCTTAGCAAAATAAGTCCGAAAAGCTAGCAGCATTTCATTCGAATTACATAATAGGATATAGATGAAATGCTTCAGTACAAAAAATTTTAGTAATTGAGCACAATACATCCTATGAATTTGATTAAATTGTTTTTGTCTCATCAAATTAAATCATAATTAAACCTCTAAGTCCAACACCTAAGATTTTATTTGTATCCTTTTAAACTTGAGAACCATAAATATTGTAAAATACTAGAAAATAAAATAAAAATAAAAATTTAAAATTTGAGATATATAAGTAATAAGACAATAAAGAAGGGGGTATTTTGATCTTTCATCATAGGCCGTCTATAAAGTTGCTTTCTGCCCTACCTCTACTTTTGCTTTTTATAACCTATGTTCCATCTCTTTTTCTAAAGAAACTCTAACCTATAAGCTCCTAACAACAAGCTTACACCTATAAGACAAATCCACTCGACTCAACGTGACGTCCACAAGGAAAGCTTCAATCTCAATGGATTAATTGCATGTTTTCTTGATCTAAGGAATATTAATCAAGTATAAGGTTCCGTTATGATTCAAGAGATTATTAGCAGTTTACGGGTTATTGGCATAAAGTGACAGCTTGCCTATGGGTTCAGACCAATTTGAAGACGTTTGGAGCAAATTGAAAAAAGTAATTGTGTTATTTATGATGAAATTGTGTTTTTATATACCCTAATTACTATAGAATTAGAAGTTGCAATATAGTTTTGGATCTTGAAAGGGTAGAAAAATGAAATGGGAATTTGCATGAAGAAATTTTTTGGTGCCAAGAGGTACATGACTATGTATATAGTTGTGCACTTGAATACGTTGAAAGGTTATTTTAGTGTGGTAGGTTACACGGTCAAGTACAAAACTATGTATTTGAGCATGTTGAGTGTCCTCTTTTAGAAGGAGATACACAGCCATGTATACGGTCGTATTTCTCTTTGTATTCTTCTACATGGCCACGTATATGGCAGTGTTACTCTATAATACTTATAAAACATTTCCTTATTTTTGTTTGGATTTTCTTCAATTTAAAATTAGTTTTATTTAAACTAAAGTAAAGTAACTTAAAGGGGGATAATCGGTTAATTCTTAGTTTAATGAACCAAGTGAACTTAGATCAAATTGTAGGCTAGTATTAAGTTTAGTTCTTTGTAATTAACATATTTTGATAAGGTTGACAATTGCAATGAGAATGAATTTGAAACAGTTCCTCTAGGCATGTATTTATTGTGTTTGATGTATGTATGTGATAGTAATAAAAATTGAACAGACTAATTAATGATTTGTCTAAGAACTTAGTTGTTGTTTTTGTATGGCTTGGCCTAGGGGTCGGATGTAGCAGATCCCTAAGGAGTACCCCGATAATCAATATACAGTGTTATCCCTAGTGGAGCTCTATACTAAAATAATCTGATGTAGATTTTAGAGTTGTTGGAGCCCATAGTGGTAGTTTCCAATACCATTTAAAATGTTAGGATTGGAGGTGCAGTTTCCAACTTAGGATCCAAATACTATATATATTATATATGTTGTGATGGGGTCATGAGTATACTTGTGATATTTGCCGGCTAATAGAAAAATAATAAATTAATTGGTTGTATTATTATTATTGTATTCTTGTGTGCACGTATGTTATCAATTGGGTGATACGCACATGTGTTTGTGGTATTCATGTACTGTGCCTAGGCTCATCCTTTTTTGTTTTTTCAGCTGTAAGACTTTGAGAGAGGTTTTAACGTTAGCGCAACGAGACATATAATAAGCTAGGTTGTTATAGGATACATTTAATTAAATTGGATTCAAATTTAAATTATCTAAAAAATATTAGAATTATGTATCTTGTCAAATAAATAGAAGATACTTTAGTGTGATATCTAGAAAATTGATGAGATATTTTATATTGTGAAGATATGAAAATATTTGTGATTTTAGAAGAATTAAGTCTTAATGTGTCGTTATTTAGTAATAATACGTAGCGAGTTGTGATGTTATAAGTTCTGGAACTTACAAATATAACAACACAATGCAAATCATTCCTTGATTATATTTAGAGTAGGTCTGCATCTTTAGGCACATTAGGTTAAGTTCAATATTTCGAACAAACTAAACCAAACAACATTACTTTGAAGAATTCTAAATTGTGTAAGATAACCTCTACTCTACCTTTTGTAGTATTGATTTATTTTGATTAATTATTTACTCTGCCATTAGAAGAATTATTCTAACTTTGAAAACTTCAGTTACAATGACAGCTTTTGCTAATGTGGAATAATAATAATAATAATATATAAATCCGTTTCCATGCGTCCTATGATCTTAGGGTCATCCTTACCGGATCCATACATATCCATTTTGTTTCTCATAGTCATAGCTACTATGCTACGCTACCTTCCCACACTCGATTATCAGTAATCAAGGAGCAAGTGGGCCGAAACGCACTCCTCCCCCTTGACAATTTGACCCAATTGAAGGGACACTAAACTTTAAAGATGGAACTTTGGTCTTCCCAATCCCACATATCACGTTTTCAACAGTTCTCCGCATTCTCCCTCTCTGGACGGTGGACACTCTGGGCCATACCTTACATACCCAACTTCTAAGGTTTGGCTGCCCCCCCTAATCAGATCTTATCATACATACTGTTTCACATGTTCTATTCACATGATGGAAGAAGAAGCAAACCATTACATGACCCCAAACCAAACGCCACATTCAATGCATGTCATATAGCACTGTCCTCTCTTATAGGTTTCTTTCTTAAAACACATGTATTAGCGCCACATTTGAAGCAGACAGATGTTCATGACATGCATGATTATTACCAAAACTAAGCAGATTTTTTTTTTTGTTTTAAAAAAAAATAACTCTTATATATAATAAGTTTGGATCTTTATGAAATATTAAATTATAGTATTATCAATCATCTTTTATGCCAGGAAAAATATATATAAACAACCATTGGATTGTATCAATTCTTGTCATGTCAAAAACCAAGAACTAGATGAACTGGGAGATATATGTATTTAAATAACAAAATGGACCGTAAACTAGGATAGACATAGATTTGGCATTCTCAATTTGCCCATGAGTACTCACAAATGTTGGGCAAGTGGTGGTTATATATTTGTTCGTTAAAACACATTCATGAATCCTACATTGAGTTATCCGTAACGTGTATATCAATAATTGAGCTACTGGTTCATTTATTTAAACGGTTTAGATTCAAATATCATGAAAAACAGAATAAAAGAGTTTCTTTTTTATTTATAAATACTTTACTCAAGTATCCATCCGTTGCTTTTTACTCACCCGAACATTTACGTGTTAAAAGGAAAAAAGAAAAAAAGTGTCCTTGAAATCAAAATTAATGTGACGTCTGCATGTCAGCAGCCAAAATTGGAACAGTTTCCTCTGTTTCGTTTGATTGTCGGCCGGTCGGTCCGATAAATGTACCCGTCGTGCCTCTCAACGTCTTGCCGTCGTGGCCCGTGGGATATACCCCGTCTTATCCGCATAACTTCCTAACCTTCTTCATTAAAGTGAACTAGATAATGCATAACACGTTAACCATTGATTTGGAAACATTTAAAATATCAAGTTCGAATGTAGCCAAATATTTTCAGGTTGTCCCTCTCCCTCATTAATTAGGGATCTAAATCTAATGTACTAAAACATTTAAGGATGATTTGCTTTAGTCATGGAAATTATTATGTACACGAGAAAGAATAATTACTAACGTATATTGTAAATATATTTAATTATATTTATTATGAACAGATTCAATTCTCTTAATTTTAAAATTGAGCATTGAGATTTTGAAATTTTGAAAATGTACTTTCATATTCCTACACAAAGATATTACCCTTCATTGAATAAGTATGAAAAAGGTTTAATACATTTTAAAAACTTCATAAACCTGAAAATAGAAAATACAAATTTATTATTTATTAGCTTTTCAATATTTTATTGTACTTTTTGTTACTTTTATAGAGAAAAAAATACTTATATATAGGTCTAAAAGGATGTTTTTAACATTTGGAAATACTTTAAAAACTCATGTTAGAAGATAAAAGGATTAAGTATACTTGAAGCAAATATAAAGCATATATTTGTAATTTACTCTAATAATTAATTCTTCAATTTTGAGTCATAGGATGCATCTTTAATTTTACTAAGATCAATGAAAGATTAGTGTATTTATTGTTGTTAAGATATAACAAGTGGATAGCTATAAGTTATCTTAATTTATGAATAATGTAATTTGAAAATTAATTAATATGATTATTGATAAAATCATCTATCTACCATTCAAAATCTTAAGTCTATGTCAAAGCAATCTAGTGAGTCCGAAGATGAGTTAAGACTGGGTTATAGAGGGTTAAGCTTAAACTCGAATTTGGCTTGTTTTAAGATTTTATAGCTTAAATTTAGAATATGGAGCTCCTCAACTCAAATTGGCACTCAAAAAGTTTAGGTTTTATTCAATTAAGGCTCTTTAGGATCAATTTGTTTCAAGAAAATATTATCTTTAATTAAAATAATATTGATGTATAAATAATACTAGAATAATTCAATTAATATTAAAATTTGATTAAAATTCGATTAGACTTAGTAAAGTTAAATATTATGATGTTTAAATTAAATTTAATTATTGTATCGAATTGAATTTAAATAAATATCAAGCTAAAATAGAATAGCACACAAGTAAACTTAGCCCATATACATACTCTTTGCAGAGACTAAGATAGAAAATCTTGGCTACATTTACTAGGTGGCTTTCCTTAAGAGACAAAAAAAAAAATCGCTAATTACAGTAACCATAGAACAATTTCCAAAGGAAGAAACAAAAAAGGAAGAAGGCAACGAGGAGAAAAAGGCTTGAGAATGTGAACTTGGAAGTTTCCTAGTTTTTTTTTTTTTATTTTATTAGTTGTAGCAAACAAATGACAGGGTAAATTCGCGATACTTTCTTTATATCTATTCGCACCGTCACGCGGTTTTTGAATGAATATGTTTCAAAGTGGGACCAGAACAGACCATCCCTTTTTCCTAAGGAAGAAGGCACGACTTCGCTAAGGAAAAGAAAGAGCTTCATGACTTCTCTTGCGCTTCCCATCAATTCCTTAAGACCGTAGGTTATCCTCTCTACACTCAAAAAGTAGGTCTAGTTCCGGTTTTTCTCTATATATATATAATTTGATGAAAAATGCATCTACATATATCGCGCATATATTGTTTTCTTGGTTCTATTTCTTCATTTAAATTCCTAATTCTATTTAAAAATTTTCATTCCCCCTTTCGTGTGTTATAATCAATTGTATTTAGATATAACTGCATATCGAATAAAAATATATATAATATCCATACTATGTATACATAATCTTTATCATCATTATTGGATTAGTATCTTTATTATATATATATATATATATATATATTAAAAAAAATAGAGAATAATACCTCGAAAATACGGATTCAAGTACTAAATAAAAAAAACCTTTCACTTGTCTACATGTTGCTCTTTTCTATTAAAACTAGTAAATGAAAATTTGAAATTTCTTTTACACGAATAAGTAAGAATAATTAGATTAAACTTAAAAAAAAAAATGTTATGCAAAACTACTAACTTCAACTAATTTTTATAGGAGGAAGGGATTACTTTGATCAATTTAAATATTATACCAATCCTCACTTTCCACTTAAATAATATAGATAAATAATCAATTTTAGAAAGTGCTAAACTTCTTTTTTTTTTTTTCATGATTGTAATGCAAAATAAGTGTTGCATCTATTAACAAAACTCTTATAGATCAATAACACTTATCACTTATAGAATTAACATATATTTAATTAAATATATTTGATAATACAAATTTATTCGTGCAATTAATTATTACGAACTAATAAAAAACTAGTAGCAAATGTCCCTCAGTTAATAAGGATATTTAGAGATGAAATTAAAGCATGGAGAGTGTCAAAAATAAGGACTCGTTAGGTGTAAAGTAATAAATGATGAAAAAAGGGGTACAAAAAGTAAAAAGTAATAGTAATATTTGATAGAGACATACGTAGAATTTCGAATGAGTATGGAATATCTTGTACTCTTATTTATTTATTTTCTTGATGTATTTATATCATTATTTTGTACGTACGTTTTCTGGATGTTTGTGTTTAATTATTACAAAAACGTCGAGGTTTCCATAATGTGTTTCCACACACACTCCACCGTGGCTTCCCATATCCGTACCATGTTTAATTTAAGTGGTAATCTAGCAGAAATTTTAAATTAATTATAAGGTTTGACAGCCTTGGAAGTCTAATTTTTCCTGTGTTTACCATGTCACTAGTCTTTTTATGTGGACGTGTTGAACCCTCTTTTCATTTTCTTTTTGAGACGGAAGATGCCCTCCATAACCTTATCCATGTCGGATGCTCTCACCAAGCTTGTCCACATGTATTTGTTACTTAGCACTTAAAATGATTCCTTTTAGGGACACCTGTCACCCTTCTATATTATTATCCATAGAGAAGGAATCCTCGTGTCTTTGATTTTATTGGGTAAATAGTCTTCTGGCCCTTTTTCTTTAAGTACTCGGTAAAAAGAGAGATAATCATCCACGGCAAATTAAAGACAGCGAAATAGATGAATCTAATTGGGCAGGAAGAGAAGTATATAATTATCCATGGGCACTTAAAATATAATAAATTCATGTTCGCCTAAGAGATTCACAGGCAGAGTAGTCTCTTATTCTCCTGCTCCTGGTGCTATTTAAATCTAAATTCTAAGCATCATATCTTAAAACCTTAACCTCTAAGGCATATTGGTGAGGGTATATAATTCATGATTAACTCTTGATTTTCTTTTTCTTTTTCAAAACCAAATAATGATAAACTTTAAATCTATAATTTTGTGGTCCAAATTAAATTTAAGAATGAAAAAGTGATATCTAAATTTTTTAATTTGCCATGCTGTTTCCAATCCAAGTTAATATTACCGGAACTTCTCCTTCTTTGTAAAATGGCAGGCGTCCTTAATTGAACAAATAACACATGTACGTAGTAAACTAGTAGTAATTGTAAAATGTAAAAATAAAAGAAAAAATCTCCATGAAATTCATTTATTAAGTTCTTGGAGGGGAAAGGTTCAATTATTAAATCAAGTTTTTTTTTCATTGATTATAACCAAAAAAAAAAAAAAAAGAAGAAGAGATATTTGAATATGATGTATTTAATCTGTCATAAAGAGAATAGTATTCATACTATTAGATTAAAAAAAAATTAACAAAATAAATTATTTTAATGTATTCATATATAATCTCTCCTTTACATTAATTTTGATTTCAAAGCAAAAACCACCCAAATTTAACAAATTCCGTATGAGAAGTGAAAATAAAGGGTTAAGAAACTAACCGATGTGGATATTTTTAAGGATACAAAGTCATGCATGACGTAGGTGATTAATCTTTGACAAATTACTGGCGTCAACCCACCTGTTGTAGTTGGTTGGACCAATAATCTCAATCCCAATACCAAAATCGGCCACTGCAAATTGCCCCCAAGCCTTCGAATAAATTGAATATTGGGGGAATTTATAAACTCTGAAAATTGACACCGCACATGTCCATGCAATCCAGGCTAAGAATGTCTCCGTCCCCAAAAAGATACGCATGGTATCTCAACTCCTCAACTTGTCAATTGTCACGTTAACTCATTCCCACCAAATATTTAATCACTAAAATTTTGAATGCCATCACTCATTAAACGTTAATAATAGTAATAGTAATCATAATCATAATAATTTTTTACAGCTTTTAATATCAATTATTCACCTTTTGAAAAAATTAAAAAAATAATAATAATAATTTTATTTAAAAGATGAAAAATTTTATCATTTAACATACTTGGTAAGTGCCGTGTGAAATTTTTTAATTTTAAAATAACATATGGAGTGTGGTGGTGCACGTCACCACACTTCTACTCAAACTCTCTCACCCATGCAAAAGCCGCACAAGCACAACGCAAGCAAAGCAATATCAATATGGATACAGATACCGAAGCATCGTGGGGATAGGCACTATATTTGGTAGGGATCGCAAGCTTTCCTGCATCCGACAAGTGGACCCGTATTTTCCTGACACGTAAGAATAAACGTGGGTGATGGGTCCCATGACATTACAAAAGTATACAAACACCGGCCATGTAACCGAACTGTTGTTGTGTCTGCCTGAATCCTGATGAGCCCATGTGGTGGATTATGTCAGCATTGGGTAAGTGCCTTTTGGAAGCCAAGTTGGACTTGGAGCCGCTATTTTCTATTTGTCTTTAAAATCAATAATAATAATAATAATTTTCTGGCAGTAGCACGCACCAGTCCACACCGCACCACCCCACCTATCATGATTCACACGACAGCACGCATGATCCATCGCCGAATCGCCCCTTCCATTACGCCTATTTCGTAACCTTTATCCTTATTTCATATTTACACGGGTGGTGTACATCTCCGCCTTAATTAAAATTAAAAATAAACGAAGGGTTTTCTTTCATTCAAAAAAATAAATAATATGGAATAATTGGCACCAAGATTGATTTTATATTACCGATTCCTTGTTAAAAGATCCAAAAAGGTCATAATCGGTAAGAAAATACTTTAATCATCAGGCTCTCTCTCTCTCTCTTTGGACTGCTGTGTAATTGATGGAGAAAATCAAATTTTCGCTAAAAAATCCTAATTCTAATGCCATTTAAAATGAAATTTAAGCAAACGAGAACATTATTTATTCACATAGCAATTTATGAAAAAAATATAGGCTAATTAACAATGTGAGATGCTTTCAAATGTTAGGGATTTTAGGGACCTTAACCAAATAAAATTAGAAAACAAGTACACGAACACAGTAAATTAAGTTTTAGTTTCACTAGCTTAATCCATCATGTGACTCTATCTTCAGCCGACTTTTGAGGGATTATTGGACCAAACATGTAAATAATTAAACCTTTTGTACAGTCACATGTTGAAATTTAATGTAGGAATATACCGATTCTAGAAGAAGAACCGCCTTGCAAGTAGAATTCACCTCAAGAAAAATACTACCTTTTTTTTAATATATATTTTGCAAAGCTAACGGATAAAGATGAAAACCAAAAGCAGCATAATCCGGTATTTTAACCAACATAATCCGCAAAACCCACTTGAGTGTCAACTGGAAAAACAAGTTGTGGCATTAAGGATTTTGTCAACGTCATTTTTTTTTTTTACAAAAAAAAGTATATTAAAAATACAAATACCGTTTTTCGATTTATCCGTTTATTAAATACATGTCAGATGTGAGGAAAAGATAGGAAAAAGAGCATCCACGTTCCTATGTCTCTTTACACGCCCATATATAAACCCCTTTTATGCCCCAAAACATGATCGCAACACGCGCACACGCACAGAGCAAACACAAGAACTCTCTCTGAAACTACACGAAATTTCCTTCTCCTCTAAGTTTCACATACCACAAACTTGCCTTTACCGTTAAGCTTTTTATTTGATTCTTAAAATACTTTGATCTTCTTCCATGGCTTCTTGGGCTCGAGGCAAGTGCATCGGCAGGGGTAGTTTCGGAAAGGTGAGTCTCGCCTTTGACAGGCGGAACGGCAGCGTTTTTGCTGTCAAGTCTGTTGATATAAGCTCCTCTCTTTCTTACCACCTCGAGTCTTTGGAGAACGAAATTCGGATTCTCCGTTCGCTCTCCTCACCTTACGTCGTTAAATCTTACGGCGACGACACGACGCGGGAGGGTGATATGAGTAATACGGCAACGTCTTGTTACCGAAACTTACACATGGAGTACCTGCCAGGTGGTACCGTGGCTGACGTGGCAGCTCTACGCGGCGGGAAACTTTCCGAGGTGGATGAAAGGAGTTTACGGTCGCACGTGTGGTGCGTCGTCTCGGCTCTTCATCACGTGCACTCCCGTGGCATTGTTCACTGCGATGTCAAGGGGAGGAATGTTCTGGTCGGGGAATACCCGCAGGTGGCAAAACTCGCTGATTTCGGCTCAGCGGTTGAGTTCGGGCGAGGACCACCACGTGGCAGTCCGTTGTGGATGGCACCGGAGGTAGTTCGTGGTGAATGTCAGGGGCCAGAGAGTGATGTCTGGTCACTCGGTTGTACGGTTATAGAAATGGTTACGGGTAAGCCAGCATGGGAGGATCGCGGAGTCGAAACACTGAATCGAATCGGGTTCTCCGACGCGTTACCCGAGTTTCCAACCGAGTTGTCACCGCTCGGTCGCGATTTCCTCGAGAAGTGTCTTAGTAGAGATCCTCGGCAGAGATGGAGCTGCGATCAGCTGTTACAACATCCGTTCATAGCAAACTCGTCCCCAGTTGGCTCGGCGGCGATGGACTCATCCCCGCGTTGCGTTCTCGACTGGGTTAACTCAAAGTTCGAATCGGACCACTCGGAGGGCGAAGAGGAGGATTGTATTTCAAATTGGGATTCTAATTGCGGAAACGACGACGTTTCCTTCAGGGAAAGGATCGATGAACTGAGCACAAGTGGAGGGGCAAAATGGGAATCGGATGGCTGGGTGGTTGTGAGGAAAACTGTAGCATGTGAAAGTGAGTGGGACGAAGTGGAAAGGGCAAGCTCGGAATATACGAATTTCATGAGGAGAGAATCCGAATCCGAATCCGGCACGGCCGGGACAAGCTTGGATTGCAGCAATACGCTAGGGGCAAAAGTGGAAAATTCCAGGGCATGCCTAAAATATTCAAATTCCAGCTTTGGCTGGAGCCATGGAGATGGAAGTGAAATTGGATTGCCCTTGCAATTGGGTTCCTTAGCTGTTATTACAAAGGACATGGGCCAATTTCATGGCTTGTGTAATTTTTTATTGTTTTTATACTATGTATTCATCACAGTATCCAGGAATAATAATAATATACTGCATTTGTTTATTTATACTATGCTCTCGTTGCTTTTTGAGTCTGTTGTTAGCCGCTGCTTTAACATTATATATGAATGTGAAGGTAAATAATTGTTTTGCTTTGACAATTCAGCTATATTGACCTAACTTGCCTATTTTTAGTAGCACGAGGCATGTGTTGTTTAGGATAAAAATAAATAAATAAAAATAAAAATAAAAATCAGATATTCTACCCTAATAATCTAAAAAACGTTTTCACTAGATATCACATTATATAAATTGCTAATTTTAGTATTAGGTTTGTCTAATCAAGTTATTAAATCAATATGTCAAAACATACATCAATTAGGTAAAGTGGTATGAAGTTCTCTATCTACGTATCAAATTAGTTTTGGTTATCTAGAAAATTGCTTCATTATTAAACCGAACTGAAGTAACTAAAAAAAAAATGTGATTGTTGGACATGGAGAGCAAATAATACAAGTAAAAGGTGACATGATGAAATTTCGGTGACTTTTCAAATGTGTTAGATTTGATTTGTAAACACACACTTTAGTGTCATTACACCTTATGGTTGAGTCAGTGAAGTTAATGTATTGTTACAAAATTTTGACAGGGCAATACTCCATGTGGAATGTCAAAGGAAAAAATCGTTAGGTCAAGTGAAAAGCTATGCTGCTCAAAGAGAAGGAAAAAAATATGTTTTAAAGATGTAAAAATATGGCCTCATCATGTGTATTACGTGTATATAGTGTGCATCCATGCACTTTATGTAAAGAAAAATAAACAAGTGTTATCATAGAACAAAAGAAAAGAATGATGTATGGAGATATTAGAGAAGTAAGATAGGCAATTTTAGCAAGTCTAGGATCTAAATGATGGATATTGAGGGGTTAAGGTTAGGGTTAAGTTCCAAGTCTCTCCTCATAGGTAGCATACACATATATTTATAATGAATAACAAGCAATTATCACCATTAGATCTTATGGAAAATTAATAGGAAAAATTAATAAGGATTTAGTAACCTTAATGGGCTAAACAGAGAAGAGTGAAGCCCAATCATATGTAATGAACTCAATTAACACTTAAACCTACTAATAAGGTTATAAATGTGCGAAACAATTTTAATAGACTCTATCTTAAGTCTATCAATCCAAAATTCTGTAAACCATCCCAAACTAGGTCTAATTATTTTGATCATGTCACTAATCTAAATAATTAGCTTAAGCATAATTTAGTTAATTTTGTGTTTGGGCTATGAAATTGTATTATGCAAATTTCCTCATCTACAAAAGATATCCATGTATTAGAGTTGTGTGAGTGAAGTAAATGTGCTAATTTCTTTTTGGCCCGACTTGACTTAGAATGAGTTGGTAGGTCAAGTGAACCAACACATCAACCTAAATGAAAGTAGAGAAAGAGTGATGAGAATTTAAGTTCAACTATCTAAGACTTAAAAAAGTGAGAGATGAGAGTTGACACTAATTGAGACTTGAAAGAGTGAGATATGAGAGCATGCTATTCAAAGATGAGAGAAGAGAGTGAGAGAGAGAGATGAAAACCCAAGATTGAGTAAGAGAGAGACTAAAAGATGAGAGACTGAGAGACAATGACAGACAAGAGAGATGAAGTGAGGGATAAGAGGTGACAAACGATGGCAAGACACGAGAATGGAGAGAGAGAGAGATAAGACACAAGAGTGAGACTTGAGAGGGACTAGGAGAGAATTTTTATTGGCAATATCATTAATATCTAGTCTAGGGTTTGTAATTTTTCTTTTCTTGCGAAATAGAGGGCTAACATTGCTTGTGACAAGTCAATTCGCTTTAACTTATTGGTTAAACAAGTTAAACCATACAACTTTCTTTTTAAACATGTTAAAAAATCAAGACTAACCTACTTTTTAAGTGGGTTAAATGGTCTAACCCATTGGACCAACTCATTTGTATCACTTTATGTTGGTTAAGCAATCTAACCCATTGGATTACTCATTTGCACCATTTTCCTATTCAATATGTCTCTCACAACCAAGTGAGCTTGGAAAATACATGAAAACCCTAAATGCCCTTTGGAAAAGGATTCTAAAAGGCCTTAATATCCGTAATTTAGATTTCTCCACAATGTGAAAAAGAGTGAAGGGGTGTCTTAAGAATAGTGAAGTATACTAGAATAAAGGGGGGGTATTATTTGACTAAGTAATGTTGCAAATCAAGTTGAGGAATTTTGTGAAGTTATTGTCAGATAAGTTAATCCCCTCTCTCCTGAACTTCAACCTGCCTGTAACTAATAGAGTACTTAATGCTTGCATGACAATAAATGAACTTATAAGTAAGGAAGGGTTCATTTGTGTGAAGGGTATAGTAGTTTAGGACAAATGTTGGTGAATTTATTAATTAATTCATGAAGGCTTTCTTAAAGTTTAGGACATGCAAGTAGAAGGAAGGAATGACAATTTGATAGAGGCATCTTTGTTTGACCTTTCAAGAGTTGTTTCATGATCAAAACAAAATAGGGAAGAATGATGGCAAAATCTACCAAAAGTAGCTAATATATTAACAAAGGACGAGAAGAAATTCGTAAATTTAGTACCTTTTGCCTTCATAAAAAGGAGAAGATCTCTTAGTTTGGCTTTTTGATAAAGAGGAGGTATGCTTTGTAAAATTTTCTTTTTTTTTTTCTCCTTGATAAAAACAATTCTCTTAGTGACGTAACCTCCTATAGGGGCAGTTAATTACCCTTGACCTTGGGATGGCTAGAAAAGCTCCTTTATTGTTTAACCTAATTTTAGTTTTTTTTTTCTAATTTTTATGTTTTTAAAATATATATTCTTTAATTTAATACATTTAATAAATTAGACCAATTGTATATTGAAAGGAATTCGTGACAAATAGTTATAAAACACAAGTATATAAAGTATGAAAAATAAAGATATAAAGTATATAAATGGAGAAGAGCAAGAATATAGATAACCTTCTTTTTATTAAAAGGAAGGAAGTTTGGTAAAAATTCTACAAGTGTCTAATTTTTCAAGGAAGTGGTATAGGGAGATATCCAATTTCATAGCTAATTTTTGGTGGGGAGACTCAAGAAGAGGCATCAGAATTCATTAAAAAAAAGGAAGAAAAAAAAAACTAAAAAGTCATAAATATACCAAAGTTTGTTGGAGGTCTTAGCTTTAAAGATATTCACATGTTTAATAGGGCTCTCTTAGAGAAGTTGGCTGGGATGATTTTAAATAATCTTAATGCTCTTTGGTTAGGATTCTTAAAAGCAATTACTTTCCTAAAGAAGATTTCTAGAATTTTAAGAAGGGTGTTAGAGCTTCTTGTATTTGGCAAAAAATTCAAACAGGAAAAGAGGTAATTTTCAATAAGTTTTCATGGCAAGTAGAGAAAGGGAACAATCTAAATTTACTAAGGGAATCTTAGACACCTTTTCTAGTTGTTTTCAACTTATTTTCAAACCTTTGAACAACCAAAATGAAAGTCTTAAAGCTAAGGATGTTATTGATATAAAAACTTATTCTTGGAATTAATGGCCGATAAAGCATTCGTTGATTGAAGTACAGTGGCAAGCCATACAGAGTAGTCATTTGCCCTAGTGGAATGCATTGTTCTCAATCTAATCTTGCTATCACATATTGTTAGAGAAGAAGTTACTACTTAAAACTGATGGTGCTTCTTCCTCTTTTTTAGTTGATAAGCAGAGTTTGAAAATTGACTTGGAGTTTAAAATGCATACTGAAACAAAAACACCACCTATGGAGATTGTGCACAAATTCATAAGATACTAATCTCAATCTGTTTTGCCAAGAACTTCGACCAAATCTATCCTGCTCTAGCTTTGATTATGATGAATCAACATAACATTTATCTTTCCACTATGATTGGGTACGACCAGTTTGGTTTACTTGTAGCCAACTTTAAGTGAATGAGATTGAATCTTAAGGATTGATTACTGGCTCAAATCACTCATGAGAAGGTAGAAGTATGTCTATAATCGATCTTCAAGTTTTACTCCTCAAAGTAGCAGTCACATTATGGCACATTTGGATGCATAGGAATGATTGTGTTTTCAACAAATCTTGCTCAATCAAGGAAGGTGATTCAATCAATTGCCAAAATGATAAATGAAGTCTTAAGGCTTGGAGAAGACACACACGTCAACTGCTAACTATCATCAAAGTTTTCTAAATTTCGACAAAGCTGCAAGTTTGAATAGCTGAGAAGGAGGTATTGGTTTTATTTGCCTTGATGCAATAGGGAATTGTTAGAAGCAACAACTTTCCAAATTAAAGGAGCAAAAGCAAAAATGACAAAATATTTTATCATCAAGGAAGGTTTATCTTCAGCTAAAAGGAGAAACTAGAGTAGCGTAATAGTGAAAACAAATGCAAACTCAATTTTTTATAAGATTTCTTCAAGTAAAGCTAGTTCTTGGATAGTCGAGCACATTAAGTTGCTTAAGAATTCTTTTTCTTATAGTTTTTTTCCTTTGGTTTAATGAGAAGTTAGTGCGCTTGCCAATTGGGTTGCTATAAAAAGAAAAAAAAAATTGCAATGTAATGTAATGTAATTTTTGGTTTATTAAAAATAAAACCTCTTCCTCTTTATTTAGGCTCTTATTTCTAGATTGGTAACCCTATCTACCAAGACTCACTAGTTTTGATTATTGGATGAATTTGTTTTGGGAAGGGAAAAAAGGGTTTAGTTTACTCAATTCAACTCTAAATAATTCTCACATGTATTTCCTTAGCATACATATTGCACGCATAGTCCGCTGACAATTAGTAATCCCATAAGTTGTAATACCATTTATCTTTTCCTGCATATCTTCTGCCAGTAGTACAAAGGATTTTCATCCTTTCAAATTTTTTTTCCTGTAATTTTTCTTAATTTATAAATTAATGACTGAGATTATCTAGATTTTTTAAATATCATGTCATATCATTATGATACCATTTTTTTTAATCTTAATTATTGATTATACATAATAAAATCTTAAATGGATAAATTAAGAAAAATTAAAAATAAGTAAATTGAGAAGATACATTTCTTAGTATAAAACATTTGGTGTCTGGGAAACCAAATCAGATAGAACCTGACCTTAGTTAATCTTTTGTCCAGTGTATCGTGGCTTGTAAGAGTTATACAATACAGCAAGCAACCACCCAAACAATTCTTAAACCCGCACAATAAATGCCACAACTAAGAACATTAGTATATTTATGTCAATAAGGCCACGATTAGATACATTTCCTTTTTCTCATCTTGATATCATCCTTATTAATTATCGTTGTGCGGGAATCTGAAAAGAAAAATAGAGGAGGGGATATGTAGGGTTGCGACTTGTGAGAAGTGACATAAGCAAACTTTGTGGCAAGGCCTTTTAGTGACGTATTTGCAAGCGTTACTAGCACCTAAGCATAATGTGATATGGTCAAAGAACCTTAACAACACATTATTGATAACTCCTACCATTTTAGGATATTATGTTGCCACCACCCAACTCCCAATTGGAATTAAAAATAGAAAGGTTGTATTTGTGACAAGTGGAAAGAAAATTCGGTCGACCTAATAAAGATACAAATTGAATAGCACTTGTCTTCATATTTTCGAACTTCTCTATGTTTTTATGACTAAAAAGCAACTAGAGTTTGTACTCGAAGGGGCAAACCGTTAATAGTCTCGTCAATTATATAATGAATGCTATATATATATATATATATAAACGAAGAGCAATTCATTCTAATCCTTGACATAAAAACCCTAAGTTAAAACCTCAATATAGAGATCTTTTAAGGAATAAAATGACTGTCTTATGTAAACGGTAAGCATTAATACTGTGCGAAAACTATTTCCTTCATTTTATTTTTTCCATTTTCTAACAATCTTTATTAGATTATTTTCCAAAAGCAATTCTCACTGCTTTTAATGAAGCAACTTTAGTGGCATTTTTGCTTCTTTTTTTTTTTCCTTCCTCTTAATATAAGTCATATAAATAATATAAAAAAATTAATAATAATAATTTTTTTTTTAAGAATTTCTAAGATTAAGTAGAGAATTAGTTTTAGTAAAGAATTCTTTATTAAGTATTAATATAATACCCTAAAAACTGGTAGAATTTTATAAGGATAGGAATATTCTCATTAAATATTTTTCATACTTAACAGATTGTGATTGATGATATATGAGTAGAAACATCATTTTAATATTAGGGATATGAGGCTCCGAAATTTCCGTGCAAAACGAGATGATAGATAGGAAGCAGGAAGTAAGGAAGAAATAGAGGATTCTAAGTTTGTCTTCAAGGGACTGTTTGTGTTGCCCAAATTATGCTTGAAAAATATCCGATCCCATTGCTCCATATCAATCTGGTCAATAACCCCCAAAAAAAAGAAAAAAAGTACACCGCATTAATTAATAACACGACATGAAATGGGAAACTTGAGAAACAAAACTTCAGAAATTCAGGCGTGAATGTGATTGTGATACTACCCTTTTTTTCTTAATTGCATAGCCTGTGGGCGTACGCATGGCCGCCACCGGCATGAATGCTGGCGCACCGCAGACACGGTAAAAAAAAAAAAAAAGCATAGAAAGTATGAGTTTGGGCGATCAATGCCCTAGATTGACTAACCAGATGAGGCGGTGGTGCCTGCCAGCAGTACCACTATGACTACAAAATACCTACTACGCTCCGATTACGCACAATATAATATTACAGTAGAAACAGTATTAAGTTTTGTTTTTTGAAATCCGATTTGTCATGCATACCGCATATAAATTACACGAACCTATCCATTTAAATGATCTACAAGTACCGACGCTCTTAGGCCGGATTAAATTCATCCTTTTCCTTCCCACTTGTAAAATAATAAAATCAAAGATGAACTCACGACTCACCACCAGCTTTGGACTTCTTATGCACTAACCAATAAAAGAAAGACGACTGGCCATGAAACAGATTAAAAGTTCCCAATTACCCATTTCTCCAACTACATGGATGCCTAAAAATACAAGAAAATAGTAAATCGCAGCAAGAACTTTGCTTTCATAAGTTATCCACATGTCCGATCATATATTCTTGACAAATTTCAGTAAGCCATATGCTTTGTCCATGATGGAATAAATCATGCTGTTACTATATATATATATATATATATATTCATTTCAGCTGAGGAAGTATGAGAATTCTACCACTGTGACGCAGATTATTAGGCTGTTTAAGTTATAATGAGACCATTGGACTCCTAAATAGGATGGCTAAAATCACAAAAATTTGTATATTAACTTTACCACATTCTTAGAAACAATTTAAATATTTCAAAATATCCCAAGTTTCTGGTCTAGGTTTGTAATAAGCCCTTGATCGTACAAATAATTCTTATATATATATATATATATCAATTTATATTAGCGAACACTGCATTCACATCATAATACTTTAAAAAAAATAAAAAATTAAATTTACTTATAGGATTGTTTGAATAAAAACGCAATTTTTTTTCTTTTTCTCCTTTTTTAAATGAGTATCATTTATCAAGTAATAATGAACACACATCTTTATAAGACCCTTCTAATTAACTTTCATGTATTCCACTCATTTTGTAACTTCCATTCTATTGTCCCAATCGTAACTTTCACATCATTTTCTTTTTTTAATTATGAAAGATTATAGTACTTTTAAAGATGTAAGACACTAAAAGCCTTCAATCTCTTGAATAATATAAATAAATCAAATATTTTAGAATTTTGAGTCAGTATTGTCAGTGATTGTTATATATATATATATATGTGTCTAGCATATCGAATATAGGTGAAAACACATGATATATAGGCTACTTGGTTCGCACAAAAATTTCCCTATCCATGTAATTGCCAAGAAATTTGTTGCAACGGTGATTTTCGTATGAAATAGAGTTACTTTGTTTCCATCAATCAGGTAATGCAAAATGAGAAATTTTTGTTTATGGTACGGCGGATGAGGCGATTGAGCGTTTGTTCGGGTGTTTTTCTTCGTTTCTTCGTCGCTCTTTCTATGTCTTGTGTCCTACTCCGGCTGCATTTTTGTGGATAACATACTTAAATATTTTTTTTTTTTAATTACATAAATATTATACCCGTAAAACATATTATTAAAATAAATTATGAAGTCGCGAATCCCGTATGTAACTTTAGTATAAAAAAAAATCAAAATGAAGGCGCAGACCAAATCTATACCTTCAGCACAACTATCACCCCATCCTAACCGTCCAATTTTTTATTCGATTTATACTCACCATTGATTTATAACACGTGATAATAGTACGGAAACTTAAAAATATAAATATAAAACATACAGAAACACACAACAAACAGAAAATACCCACTAACTCAAATCTCATTTAATCTCTCGTTCGCACGCAGAATAAGTGATTTTGCACAGGAAAAAAAGATTTTGAACAGCTAATCTTAGTTGTGATTTTTTTTTTTCAAAAAAGTTGAAGTTTTTTTATCTATATTGAAGTTTTTTTTATCTATTATATTTAATGTAAGATTTTAGAGAAATGTTAGTATAATTATATATTTTATAGAAAAAATTATTTGGTATTGTTATATTATAATTTATTAAATATGATTTATATAGATACTATATGCGTAACATATAATATTAATTTTTGTATTAGAATGAGGATTAACTACTATAAAGAATGTGAAATATGTAGAAATATGGAATAATTTTTGCACTATTATACGAAAATATAGAAAAATTTAGTGGGAAAATATAATTAAAAAATAATTTCGAACAAATATTTGAAAAAAAATTATTTGGAAATAATCATAAAAAATTGAAATTAAAATTAAAATTACAATTACAATTGAAATTGAAATGATAAATGACAGGTAATTTTTTTTATAAATATTATTCTGAAATTTTTTTATATAAATATTTTTGAAAATTATAATAAATTTATTGTGATGAAAATTTGTAATATCTAGAATGTGAAATATTTGTTACAGTGTTGTAAAATGATACGAAAATTGTTAGAATTTTTAATAGCGAAAATGTTATTAAAAAAACATTTGACAAATTTTCAAGAAAAAATCATTCCCCAATAATGGGAAAAAATTTTAGTATTTGAAATATTATGGAAATTTAATTTTTTTTATTGAAATTTTTAGCATGTTATTATTGGAAATTATCATATTTATTAAAAAGCTTGTAATTTTTATATACTATGGATAGGAAAAAAATAGTTAATTACGTGAAGTTGATGATCTATGCATTTAGAAATATTGTGCCCGATAACTGGGAGTGAGAATATGACAGGGATCCAATAAAAAAGTTGAAAATGAAGAAAAATATCAAGTACAACAAAATTTTATACAGAATATGTCGCAGCATCGAAGTTAATCCAACTGAAATGGGGGATGAGTAATTTTTCCTTGTTTCTTTGTCGCTCTTTCTATGACTCGTGTCCTACTTTGGCCACATTTTTGTGAGTAACATAATTAAATATTATTTTTTTTTAAAATTATGCAAATATTGTACTCTTAAAACATATTACTAAAATAGATTGCGAAGTCGCAGATCCCTTATGCAACTTTAGTGTAAAAAAAAAAAGTTAGGATGAAAGCATAAACTAGGTCTATGCCTTCAGTACAACTACTACCCCATCCTAACAGTCTAATTTTTTATTTGATTTATACTCACCGTTGATTTATAACATGTGATAACAGTATGAAAACTTAAAATATAAATACAAAACACACAGAAACACACAACACACAAAAAATACCTACTAACTTAGATATCATTTTTCTCTCGTTCGCACACAAGAAAGAGGAAGAAGAAGGAGTGATTTTGCACAGGAAAAAAAATTTGCCCAGATCTAAGTGTTTTTGAACAGGTAATCTTAACTGTGATATGTTTTTTTTTTAAGAAAAATTGAAGTTTTTTTTATCTGTATTTAAGTTTTTTTATTTATGTTTGTATTTGAAGTAAGATTTTAGAAAAATATTAGTATAATTGTATATTTTATACAAAAGATTATTTAGTATTGTTAAATTATAATTTACTAAATATTATTTATATAGATGTTATATGCGTAACATGTAATATTAATTTTTGTATTAAAATGAGGATTGACTACTGTAAAAAAATGTGAAATATGTAGAATATGGAATAATTGTTGTAGGATTATACAAAAATTTAGAAAAATTTAGTGGAAAATTATAATTAAAAAATAATTTTGAACAAATATTTGAAACAAAATTTGCTTGGAAATAATTGGACAAAAATTAAAATTAAAATTAAAATTGAAATGATAAATGATAGGTAATTTTTTTATAAATATTATTCTTAATTTTTTATATAAATATTTTTTAAAATTATAATAAATTTATTATAATAAAAAATTGTAATATCTAAAATGTGAAATATTTGTTACAATATTGTAAAATGATACAGAAATGGTTGGAATTTTTAATAGCAAAAATATTATTAGAAGAAACATCTGACAAATATTTAGGAAAAAACCATTCGCCAATAATGGGAAAAAATTTTAATATTTGAAATATTATGGAAATTTAATTTTTTGCTGATTTTTTTAGAATGTTATTATTAGAAATTATCATATTTATTAAAAAGCTTATAATTTATATATATTATGGATAGGGAAAAAATAGTTGATTACATGAAGTTGATGATCTATGCATTTAGAAATATTGTGGCCGGTAACTGGGAGCTAGAGTATGATAGAGATCTAGTAAAAAAGTTGAAAATTATGAAAAAGTCAAGTACAGCGAATTTTTATATAGAATATGTCACAACATCGGAGTTGATCCAACCGAAGTAGGGGTTGAGCAGTTTTTCCTTGTTATTCATCACTCTTTCTATGTCTCGTGTCTTACTCCGGCCACATTTTCGTAGGTAGCATACTTAAATATTTCTTTTAAATTACATAAATATTGTACTCGTAAAACATATTACTAAAATAGATTGCGAAGTCGCAGATCCCGTATGCGACTTTAGTGTAAAAAAAAAATAGGATGAAAGCATAGACTAGGTCTATACCTTCAGTACAACTATTATCCCATCCTAATTGTCCAATTTTTTATTCAATTTACACTCACCATTGATTTATAACACGTGATAATAGTATAAAAACTTAAAAATATAAATATAAAACACACAGAAACACATAACACACAGAAAATACCCACTAACTCATATCTTATTTAATCTCTCATTCACACAAGAAAGAGGAAGAAGAAGGAGTGATTTTGCACAGGAAAGAAAGATTTGCTTAGATCTAAGTGTTTATGAACAGTTGATCTTAGTTGTGATTTTTTTTTTTCAAAAAAGTTGAATTTTTTTATCTATATTGAAGTTTTTTATCTGTATTTATATTTGATGTAAGATTTTAGAGAAATATTAGTATAATTGTATATATTATAGAAAAGATTATTCGTATTGTTATACTATAATTTATTAAATATTATTTATATAGATGTTATATACGTAACATGTAATATTAATTTTTGTATTAGAATAGAATTGGCTACTGTAAAAAATGTGAAATATATAGAATATGAAATAATTATTGTAGTATTATACGAAAATTTAGAAAAATTTAGTGGAAAAATATAATTAAAAATAATTTCAAACAAATATTTGAAAGAAAATTTGTTTGGAAATAATCAAACGAAAATTGAAAAATTGAAATTAAAATGATAGGTATTTTTTTTATAAATATCATTCTTAATTTTTTTATATAAATATTTTTGAAAATTATAATAAATTTATTGTAATAAAAATTTGTAATATCTGGAATGTGAAATATTTGTTATAGTATTGTAAAATGATATGGAAATGGTTGGAATTTTTAATAGCAAAAATGTTATTAGAAAAAACATCTGGCAAATTTTTAGGAAAAAATCATTTACCAATAATGGGGAAAAAATTTAATATTTGAAATATTATGGAAATTTAATCTTTTGTTAAAATTTTTATAATGTTGTTATTGGAAATTGTCATTTTTATTAAAAAGCTTATAATTTATATATATTATGGATAGTGGGAAAATGGCTAATTACGTGAAGTTGATGATCCATGTATTTAGAAATATTGTGGCTGGTAACTGAGAGCCGGAGTATAATAGGGATCTAGTAAAGAAGTTGAAAATGAAGAAAAACGTCAAGTATAACGAATTTTTATACAAAATATGTCGCAGCATCATAGTTAATCCAACTGAAGTAAGGGTTGAGATAATTTATAGGCATCCTATGTTCCATTAAGCAATACATATTATGCGTTGATAGCAATTAAAGACAACGAAGATGTTGAAAATTTTATTGAAACGGCTGAATCATATGGAAATGGTGGCATACAATAATAATTCATCAGATTTTTTGACAATTTGGGGGGCCACTTGATATGATAGACATTCGATACAAGTAATCAGCCACAGTCGTTACATCACATTGCAGAAATGTAACAAGAGCCATCAACATTTCAATCCTCAATTCCAACCCCCATGGAAGTGAACGATGAGGATAAAATAGATAGAGCAATTACTCTAGTGTTGCAACGACCAGAGACATGGGATCCATATATGGTTCATGTAGGAGCGGAGGTTACAACTGACACCAATGGTAAAATGGGTGTTGAGTAAGAGAGCAGCGATAATGAGGAGAGTTCCGATGAGGAAAATAAGAAAAGTGAGAATGAGAGGGATGAAGTAGCGGAAGAAAAGTCCCTAACCGTACATACCTACTCGAGATAACTAATATATCGAGTAGAGCAAGCTTAACCACCTACCATGCCAGTTAGAGATCCTATTACGTATTATAATTATGGGGGCGATAATGGTTACATTTATTTTAAGCAGGAACAAACCGATATTTGCAATGGTTTGAGCAGCAGTGACGATTTTTATAGGGACATAAGATTCAGGACGAAAGCAAATGTCATTTAAGCAGTAAAGTCTTACCATGTGAAGAACCATTGCAACTTCATTGTTGTAGAGTTTAGCCTACTACTGTGGTTTGTTTATTGTTTGAGAAGGTGTTTAAGAAGGGATGACGGTTGTAAATGGAGGTTTAGGGCCGGAAAGAAGAAGTTGGAGGGCATGTTCATGAAGACGTGATTTAAGGGTCTACACTCATGTAATAACCCACTTATTAGTCAGGATCACCTTTGTAAATCTTGTTAGGAAGAATCCTGATATGAAGGTGGCTAAGCTAACTTCTATTGTCGAACAAGAATTTGGCTATAGGATCAGTAGGAAACAAGTTTAGGAGGGCAAAAAATGGGTCATCAAGCTCGTGTATGAGAACTGGGAGAAGTCTTATGATGAACTCCTAAAACTTCTCAATACAATAGAAAATATGAACCCCGGAACACAAATAGATTAGGGGTGGAGCAGATCAAGTACCCCCAGTGTGTCCACTTTGAAGTGGGTATTCTAAGCCTTCGGGCCGTACATTACAGCATGGAGATTCCTCAGACCTGTTGTTACCATTAATGCCACGTTTTTGTATGGGAAGTACACCTACAAGTTGCTAGTTGCTTGTGGTGTTGATGGCAACAATCATATACTTCCACTGGCATTCACTCTAGTTGATTAGGAGACAGTTGAGACATGGGACTGGTTTTTGCAGAAACTAAAATAATATGTCGTCGGCGAGCGTGAAGGTTGTGAAACCATTTGCCTAATATCGGAAAAAACACGCAAGCATCAAATCAACAGTTAGAGAAGTAACAAATGAATGGCAACCTCCATTTGCGGTGTGGCAATTCTACCTCCAACATGTTGTGAGCAACTTCAACTCGGCACATAAAAACACCCAGTGCAAGAAGTTGGTGACATATGCTGGGTTGCAAGCACAATCTCGTAAGTTAAATTATATGATGAAGCAAGTGGGGATGATTTTGCTAGATGCATTAGACTAGTTTGATGACATGACGTTTGATATGTGGACGTTAGCTCATGATGGTTGCTATTGATTTAGGTATATGACCTCCAATGTTGTCGAAAGCTATAATTCCGTATTGAAAGGGGATCGATGGTTACTTGTGACTGCTTTGGTGAAGAAAACATTCTACAACTACGTCAGGTACCTCATGCAGAAGAGAACGAAGGCATTAAAGAATATAGCGAAGGGTAGAATTTTCACCAAATATGTAGCCCAAACGATCAACTGATAGAGTTCACAAGCTAGCAACCATAGGGTCATCAACTATAATAGGCATGACAGAGTTTTTGAAGTCCTTACCGGTAGTCATCGCGTTGCTATAGGGTTAAGGGAAAGGGGCCGAACGCATGTTGTCGACTTTGCCCGCAGCACATGCAGCTACTAGAAGTGATAAATATATAGAATTCCATGCCCCCACGCATATGCAATGGCTGCCTCGTTTAGGCTTGATATGACGCATTCTATACCCAATTGGTATAGATAGACACATCAAGACCAAACATATACAATGCACTTTATGCCTATAAGGGATGAGTTAGATTAAGCGCCAGTGCACTTCTCGAGACTCCGCCTAAGGGGAGACCTCATACGAAAGAAGGAAAAGTTAAGGAAAAAAAATACCACATGGAGATGGACATTAGAGAGCGTCCAGATCAAATCGCATGTAAAATTTGCGGAGCGGAGGGGGGGGGGGGGGGGGGGGGGGGCATAATAGAAGAACGTGCCCACGTCGACGCGATAATGGTAACTTATGAATACCACTACATATTCTATTACGTTCGACATTGCATTTGTGATGCTAACATTAGTTTTTTCTCTTTTACAGCTTAGGTGAATCCTCAACTACTTCATCCAATTTGTTTAAAGACATGACAGAAGGGGGATGCTTTATATTCTGTATATATACATGCAATTTTTTCATTTATTGAGAAGTTGTTTTGAGTGTCAATTTGTTGAGACATTTGTTAAATTTTATGAAATATTCGAAGACGTAACATCATATACGTACACATTGAAAGTGAAAACAACAAGGGGTCCTAGTGTTTATGCATGGAATGCATACTGATTTATTACAAATTATTATAATACAAAAATTTCATCATTGTAATACACCATATACATATGCAAATAATCAAAAACCTATCTTCTACCCCTAGTGAAATGCTTAGCAAGCCGAGCGAAGGCATTGGATGGCCTTTTTACGTGAAGTTGGAGGAGATTCAAACTCTTAGGTAGCATGCTGATGGGGAGAACTGTCGAACGGTTGCAACTACACGAGACTCCACTAATGTGGCTTATTCGATGATTGACCTTGCTCCATAGGTTGCTTTCCAGGGCATTGCCTTCGCATGTTCCACCGTGCCGCCAGTGGACATCTGGCTGGTACAAATAGTCCGTATCGACTAATCGGTATGATGTTAGGAAATCTATCTCAAGCCCACACCTGTAGCAATATGGTCGCCCCTCCAATCTCATGTGCCAACGGTGAGGACACGATACACAGTTGGCAATACAACCACGTCGACATACAGCCCCCCAACTATATGTCCCAGCGATGTTGAAATGTTCCAACAATGGTAGCCACATCGCATGCACGAGGGAGCCAGATTTATCGGCAAAGATAAATCCCTTTAACAGCTGTAAAATGTATACACAAGTAGCTCGATGTATTTTCTCCACATTGGCGTTCAGTGAGATTAGCCAGAACATATCGCGGAGCCATATCATACTAATGCTCTCACCTCTATCGCTGGACCCGAGTCTCGCCCCTAGTAATTCCTCACACATTGCTTCCCAATCCAGGCAGATACTCCCTGTAACTACCTGTCCATCCACGGGGAGTCCCAGCTGGATCTCCACATCCTGTAGCGTGATGATAAACTCACTTGTCGGCATGTGGAATGTATGCATCTCTAGACACCATCTCTCCACCAATGTTGTAATCATGTGCCAATTAAGGGGTATGTACAACAGTCAACTAACACCTTCGAATCCAACCAACTGCAAGTATGGCTCCATCCGCACATCTAATGGGATCGTACGCTCATCGTGACGGAGTGACAACTTACGCCGTTGCACAATGAGGGTTGCTTGCTCCTATGCCAACAACATGTCAAATGTTCTCCTATTTCTAATGCAGCATAAACTAATTGATTAGTAAAACGTCTGTTACCTCTCCATCCCAAATTGCCTGTGATTAATGACTGGCCTGCTGCATCAAGACTAAAGGATCAAAAGGTCCAAGCTCCATCTATTATGCAAAATCGTACAAATAATTTACATTTGCAACTAATAGAAATTTTTTCACTAATTAATTTTATAGTAATTAAATAACGATATATTAACAACTAATTCTCTTTGATTAACAAATAATTAATAACTAATTAATTTTATAACTCGGACTACAAAAACATATAAATAATCTCACCTTGCAACAAATACAAAATATTTCACTAATTACATTTACAACAATTAACTAACCATATATTAACAACTAATCACCTTTAATTAATGGATTACTAACTACTTGCTCTTATAACTAATTTTACTAAACCATACAAATAATTTACATTTCTACCTAATATAAATTTTTTTATTAATTAATTTTATAGCAATTAATTAACAATATATTAACGACTAATTCTCTTTGATTAACAGATAATTAATAACTAATTAATTTTATAACCCAATCTACAAAAAAAATAAAAATAATCTCACCTTGCAACAAATATAAAATATTTCACTAATTACGTTTACAACAATTAATTAATTACATATTAACAACTAATTACCTTTAACTAATGGATAATTACTAACTACTTACTCTTATGACTAATTTTACTAAACCATACAAATAATTTACATTTCTACCTAATATAAAATTTTTTAATAATTAATTTTATAACAATTAATTAACGATATATTAACGACTAATTCCTTTCATTAATGGATAATTAATTACTAATTAATTTTATAACTCAATCTACAAAAACATATAAATAATCTCACTTTGCAACAAACACAAAATATTTCATTAATTATGTTTACAATAATTAATTAACCACATATTAACAACTAATCACATTTAATTAATGGATAATTACTAACTACTTACTCTTATGACTAATTTTACTAAACCGTACAAATAATTTATATTTCTACTCAATATAAAATTTTTCACTAATTAATTTTATAACAATTAATTAAAGATATATTAACAACTAATTCCCTTTGATTAATAAATAATTAATAACTAATTAATTTTATAACTCAGTTTACAAAAGCATACAAATATTCTCTCCTTGCAACAAATACAAAATATTTTACTAGTTACTTTTACAACAATTAATTAACCACATATTAATAACTAATCACCTTTAATTAACATATCATTACTAACTACTTACTCTTATAATTAATTTTACTAAACCATACAAATATTTTACATTTCCACCTAATGCAAGATTTTTCATAAATGGATAATTAATAACTAATTAATTTTATAACTCATTTTACAAAACTATACAAATATTTTACATTTCCACCCAATATAAAAAAATTCACTAATTAATTTCATAGTAATTAATTAACGATATATTAACGACTAATCTTCTTTGATTAATGGATAATTAATAACTAATTAATTTTATAACTCATTTTATAAAACCATACAAATATTTTCACTTTGCAACAAATATAAATTTTTTTACTAATTAATTTTACAACAATTAATTAATGACTAATTATCTTTAATTAACGGATAATTACCAGCTACTCACTTTTATGACTAACTTTACTAAACCATACAAATATTTTACATTTCCACTCAAAACAAAATTTTTTGCTAATTAATTTCTTAGCAATTAATTAACAATATCTTAACAACTAATCATTACTATTTAACAGTTAATTAATAATAACTTAATTTACGGCTACATTTACAAAAATACATTATCATAACATATATACATAATTCTTTTACTAATGTTAATTAACCATATATTAATAATTAATTAATTACTAATTAATAATTAATTAACAATAAGTACTACTTCAATAAAATTTATGTAGTATACATATTTACATGTCATAAATTTTATGCAGTATACTACTTCAATAACAGTAATAAAATTAAATATTTTCTTAAAAAAACATATCGTGATCTTAATGAAGAAATTTCCACACTTATTTGAGTAAATTAAAACCTGCATAAAACATAAAATGTGAAAACAAAAATTTTTAAAGTAAAGTTTTGTTTTCAGAGGAAATTCAAATATCGAAATATGAAATGTGAACATATAAACTGAATTGAGGATTCATATTTATATTTGAAAGTGTTGATACAAATTTTTTCCTGTATATTACTGTATAAATTTACTGTATCATTTTTAAGTTGCGGATATACTTTTACAATAATTTTATAGGTTTGCATATATACTTTTATTATAATTTCATAGGTTTGCAGAAACTTTATAGGTTTGCAGTATTATAAGCTTTCTATGTTTGCAGTAACAGATTCATAGGGTTCAGAAAATAAAAAAAAAATTGTACTAAAAACATAGATTTGGTCTACGCCTTCATCCTAATTTTTTTTTTAACACTAAAGTCACATACGAAATCTGCGACTTCGCAACCTATTTTAGTAATATGTTTTACTGATACAATATTTACATAATTTAAAAAAAAAACAATATTTAAGTATGTTACCATTTTCATAAGAAACAATTATTTAATAAGATTCAAGCAATGTTTGTTTGGATCAAAAGTCTAGGTTTTCCTAAATAATTGTTGTTTATATTAATGTGTGCTAACTTTGCAAGGGGACAACGTTTACATGACAGACAATTCTTTGTTGCCAACTATCGAGTTTCTTTATCATACTCTTTACTTTTTGGGTTCAGCAGCTAATTTATGTTTCCACACCGATCGTTCATTCAAAATACACATCCTAAATCTTAATATTCCATGTCTTGTCACATGAGCCCTTGTCCTACATTCACGTCGTTGAACCCCCATTTCCTAAGTTATTCAAGAACAACCTGGACTGTATATATATATAAAATGCCACGAAAATTTTAGTAGAAATCTGTCCCTCTCGTGTTTTTTGTATTTTTGTTTAGATTCTATAAATCTCTAGCTGTATATATAGTTGTGGCTAATTACACTGAACGTTTCTCCAAAAGTGAGACGAGAAAGGTATGAATCATACAAAATAGACAGATGAATCTTATTAGACTCACTATGTAATGAATAATGAGGCTGAGGAAACCAAGAGGTAGCAAAATCTACTCACATGAGCGATCTTTAAGGATGAATGTTAGAATCAGGCTCTTAAGGAGACAAATCATTCGTTATTTTGAAGGCGATAAAATAAAAAGATACTGTAAAATCTAGAAAAGGTTTGAGAGCACCTTTATATTGAGTCTTTGGCACAAGAATTCAAAGAAAAGACCTTCATGTAGAGGCCCATAAGCAAGATCCTTTAGATAGAAAAGAAAGTGTTTCCCCCTGTCATAGTTTGACAAAGTCAAACTTCCCTCATTTCCCATGTGAAAACTTTCCTTCTGTCATTGCTTTTGCAATGAATTGACTTTTTTTTTTTTAATTTTATAGTATATGTCTTATATATGATTAAAAAAATTAAGTACCTTATTATAAGAATTTAGTAGAAAAAAGTTAAAAGGTTCCTAAAATAGTGATGTAATACCCTAGAAATCAAAGTCAAGGATAAAAAATAATCTAATAGATAGATTATTAAAATAAGACTAATTTTTATTTGTAGAAGACTAAATGCAATATAAGGCTTTATACCTATTAATTAATTGGATTTGACTCTTTGAACTAAAATGATAAGGTCTAAAGAGTCAAGTCTATAATTTTTTGATGATTATGGGAAATTTGGCATGACGAGATTGGAGTAAGATCCATTGAAATGAACTTTCCATTACTAATCTTTTCCATAAAACTCATATACCTAATGAAGGCTCTTCACTGGGTCTAATTACATATATGGCCCATACATGCTTCTTCTCATTAAGAAAGAGTTCACCTAGATTATTGATAACCAACATGATCTAACAAATGACATCAATTGCCAAACCCTATAAATACTCACAACCTTTCCTCATTTGGAAAAAATGTTATTACTTTATTGAATTATCCTTTCGAAAGATCAAACTCTTAATTATTTGAAGAACTCATCACTTCTCAATATTATTAGTAGAGTTTGATGTTGTAAAGGTTTCTTTACTTGTCATCAGTGCATTTGAACCTACTGAGATTGCCTACTCCTCATTCCTATCCTATTTACTCCCGATTATCCTCTTATGTGCCATCACACATCACTCCTTTAGGTCCATGTATAGTGCAAAGATCACACAATATGCATGTAACCACACTGTAATCGAACTCATCCACCAACACTATTAAAGTGACAAGATTAGGGATTAAAAGATGATATATATATATATATATAGAAAACTAAAAAATTTGATCCTCTATTTACTCTTTTTTATTCTACCTTAGTTCACTACTTAAAAATTCTTCAATAATTACAAATTTGTTAGATACTTTACAATGTTATTAAAAACTCTAATAGAAGATATTACCATCCAATACTGCGCATAAGTTCTTTTTGCTTGTGTGCCATAATAAACTAGACTAAACTTGAATAAAGTGGAGAATTTTACAAAGATAATCTTCTAAAGATTTGAAAAGTAACTCTTCTGTACATATTGCATAAAGAAATGTAACTTTTCTCATTTTTTTTTTATACAAGTACTTTTCACATCTCAAAGTATCATGCTCCTACTCAATTGTGCAAAAAAGTGTCAATCTCATTTAAAACCCAGGTCTTGATTAACTTATATATAAGCTTCCTCGATAACTGTCATGTAGATCCTTTTTTGACAATGACAAAATCTATAAGAATTCGTTTGTTTACAATATTATTTCCAAAGGTCACATTTTCCATGTTTTCTTTCAATTGAAATTAGTGCTCTCAAAAATACGAATTCACTTTTAAACAAACAAAAATGATTTATTGGTTGATATAAACCAAGCATTATATAGACGTAATGTAAAACTAGCAAATAAGTTTCCTTCATGACTATCATGTAGATCCTTTTTTGACAATGGCCATTTAATATAAAATAAATAAGAAATCTTTTGTTTAAAACTCGTTTACTTTGCTAAATGTAATAGCTATTGTTAGGAAATAAAATAAACAGTAAATTTGTATGAGTGATATTTATTTGAATATAATAGAATTAAAATTTTATTATTTATTTGAGAATAAAAATAAAAATAAAATAATAAATTAACAGACATCGGAAAAAATGCCCACAGATTGCGGCGCGTTGAAAAAAAAAAAATCCCAAAGCTTTCCCCGGCAAGACGCGAAAGACAATGACAGTGGAGAGATGTCCGGCTCTAGCGATACAATGATGCTTTCCTCGGCGAAACAGGGAAGATAACTTTTGTCACACAATCGGTGCTTTCTCCTACGATGATGACGATGATGCAAAGCGAATAGATCTCAATGACGACAATGCCGACACAAAGCGAACAGATCTCCACACGACGATGACAGCTACAACGACGATGCAAGGCAAACAGATCTCCATTACAATGACAACAACGGCGACGTAAAGCGAATAGATCTTCACCACGACGACGACGACGATGATGACGATAACGACACCAACACAAAGCAAACAGATCTCCACACAATGATGACGACGATGAGGTCTCCATGGAATTCCAATTCAGAGATGTTGAAGGGGAATTGTAATTCGGCGAACTATGGAATTGCAATTCTAATCCGAATTCCTATACCATGCTAAACGTTGTAATCTATATTCCATGCAAAATAAGATCATAATAGAATTCCTATTACAGTGAAATAAATGGAGCCTTGGAGTATTATTTTCAAAGGTTACCTTTTTCATGTTTTCCTTTAATCAAGATTACTGATTCTCAAAAATAACAATTCACTTTTAAACAAAGAAAAAAAAATTATTAATTAATATATATCACGTATTATGTACATATGATATCTATATATTATGTGTACATAACATGTGAAGTATATTAACTATTGAGTTTTTTCTCTTAAATGAAAATTTAGCTAACATCTAGAAAATTGTCTATTTATTTAGATATTTTCATTTATAAGTATTTTCTATATTAGAAAATATATTTTGAAAATATTATGTTGAGATGGATACCTCTAAGGTTTCCCTTTCCAAAACTTATTAAAGTAATTTGAAAACTCATTTTACATTAAATAAGGTCTAATAGAATTTTATATTTTAATTTCCTTGCCATTTTTTCCAAAATTTGTCATAAAACTTGTACATGAAATAACCCTTGCGATTATTTCTTAATAATATTATGAATCAGGTTTTTTTAATTAAATACAACGCTTTAGGTAAAAAATAGTTAATAACTAATTTAATAAATATTTTTCAATCAATTGACTCAAAAGTTTTTAATTAATATTAAATTGTTACTCACTACTTAACCTTATATACCACTATTTAATATCTTTCATAATTTACATAGGGTTTCATTCATATGAGATATCACAATTTACTATCTTAAACATATGGGGTATCATATTAAATCTTACTTATGAAATTGCCAAGCATTAAGGGAACTTCATTAATAATGAAGAGTACACTTTTTTCATTATCAAACAAGATTTCTTATGATATATTTTTTTTTTTTTGGGAGTTGTGGGGATTGATCGCTGTTTGATTATTTACTCATCATGATTCGGATCAATCGATGGCGCAAGTAATGATCCAAATATTCAAAGTCCTCAAAGTTATGATCCTTAGTGAGATTCAAATGAAATTTCACCGATTAGGACACCGAAGAATTAAGCTCACTTTCATACATCGTAAGTATTAGCTCTAAATAGGAATTTGACCTATATAGTATGTTTTCAAAAACTGAATTTGGAGATCTAAAAGCAACAAAACCACCCCAGCCCACTAGCTGACCAAATTATATGGGCAAACGATCGACCCTAGACAGTTGACTATGCAAGTTGATCACAAGTTATGGTGACAATTGATTAGGTGTTGAGTTTTCAAAAGATGATCAAATCACTCACAAAACCGAAACAAAGTAGACTATTAAAGTATTAGAGTTTGTTTTAGCGTGATTACTCCAATGCCTAAGTTAGCACGATAATAATGAAAGGGTCTTTTGAGTATTGAAAATAGAATAGTCCAAAATTCCTTTACTTGATTGCTCTTCTCCTTTATTTATAGATATTGTGAATGATCTTAATTGGAGAAATATATTAATTTTCAAGATCCTCTTCTAATATGGCAAGAGTATATTTTTTACCTCTTTTCTTATTTGTATTACTCCTATGTGCTTCTCCATTGTAGGGCTAGGAGCACAAATCCGATCTAAAGGAGGAGATTGGAACTCAAGAATTCAAGTTAGAACGTGCAATTCTGTATTGAAAGAGGTTGACATGGACAAGAAGAGTTTGAAAAAGAATCTAAATGGGCTGAGATAAGCCTTAGAAGGTTAAGCTCAAAATGCCCTATCAATGGTTAGGCCATCTCAAACCTAGCCAAATCAAGCCATTTAAATATTGACATTTAACTCATTTATATTTTGTGAACCCCTTGTATTCTTATTAAGTTAATTTATTGGGTTTATTGTTATGTTAGTTTTCTTGAAAGATAGGTTTGAATCTCTTCATTCACCCTTGATTACGATAGGACTATTTATCCTTATGTATCAATGTGTAACTTAGTGCTACAAGCATTATATGGTATTGATGCAGCATGTTAAGTACCAAAATAGATATGACATAGTATTTGCTACATCACTCCACATCAGTGATATCAAACATAGTTATAATGGTGGAATAATAATATCCTTTGTTTGTATCAATTATAATAATTTAATGTTTGTCTCCTTTCTGCATTATTAAAATATTTTATTCTCTATTTAAACTTTAATCAAACACCATCATTTGATATGTAAATTGTTTGTGAATATTAGCTTCGAAAAGAGCGTGGGATGCTCAACTCTTCGTAGGTTACATGTCATGGAACATGTAATAGTAAGAGAATAAACAAGTAGGATGGAGAAATTGATAAATAGATTTAACAAGGAAAATCTTAAAATAACAAGTGCAGAAAAAGCAATAGCAAAAACTGAACCAATCAACTCGTAAAACATTAATAGTGTAATGATTCATATAAGTGCGGTGTGATCCCTAGGAATTCCTCGTCTCTGTCTTATTAAACATATATATAAATCAAATAGAAGTTACTATTTCTAAAAGTCTTTAAAGGGATACCAAAGTTGGAGGGAAGGTGAGGCCACTGCCCACTGGCCACCCTTCAAATTTTATTAAATAAAGAAGGCAGTATATGCTATTAATCTTTGATCTAAAATAATTAAATCTCTAGCAAAAGAGTCTACACTGAAAAAAAATATATTAGCCTTTTTCGATTTTTTTCTTAAGATATAATTTATAGATCAGTTACCTCACTTAAAAATATAAAAAATGACCACTTTCAGATAAATCATTAGTTTTTCGATCCTCTTAATAATATAGACCAAGTTCCAATAAGGTTTACAACGAACGAACAACTGTGAGTAAGTCCAATTCTATCACAATTTTGCGACACTTTTTTGAGTTTAGACAGAAATTCAAACCTTGCTCCACTGCTAGCAGTTTCACCCAATCAAATACTTTGTTGCTTGGAGTACCTCGCTAAACACAAAAATTATCTTGCCATTATGATCTTCTAAAAGGCCACCTATTGCTGCCTTTTTCCTTTTGAAATTAAGAAGAATCATCGACATTTAATTTCAGAAAGCCAACTGAAAGTGAAAACCATGAAGCCACTCTACATGAGTTAAACCGGAACTGTACTTGATAGCTTCATGAAGGACATGGCACTATCACATGTACTTAGGTTGTGCGAAGGGATTAGCTAAGATTGAACGTCCAAGATCCCTTAAAAAGATATATTGTATTTATATATGATTAACTTCATCTTAACAAAACTTTATAAATCATTTCGAAAAGGATCTAAATTTTTTGTCAAATTATATTACTTATTAGAATAAATTAGCCTTAAACATAGAATGGTCGGTGGTCTGTCTGGTAGGCATCGCCCAAATTGTTTTATGCAACTGGTCATCACATTTTAATATACCAGTTCAAAAGCCAATGAGATGAGACAGGACATATGATTGATATATGCAAAGGCAGGGCGTTCCGTTCTGTCTGTCTAAACCTTTAAATCAAATCTTATACAATCACAATTAATGATATTTTAGCTCTAAAAGCCCAGGCCCAATGTAGCAATGCCTGCCCTGGCATGTCTTGTAGGCCATAGCAAGCAAGCCTAGTAATTAGTAATTATTAGCCTCTCGGGACCTGTTGCCCATTTGCCGCCAAGTGAAAATTCAATTTTTGAGTATTAAATTATTTAGCAGCCCGTTTAACACCAGCGGGGGAGAACAAAGTTCAGTTAGATTAGATTAAGTATGATACCTAATAAGCCGAAGTCTTGAAATTTAAAATAATAACAATAATAATTTTAATCAATTTATTTGCAAAATGCCAACATTAAATTGATTTTTTATTATCATATTGTAAAAGATTGAAAGTTAATAGACACATGCTCCACCATTCATAAAAATATTTAAAAATATAAAACAAGAATAATAAACGTATAAAAACCACATATTCTAAAAGCTACTTAGTGATAAACTCATACGAGCTAACGGAATCTAGAGATTTTTCAATTTGAAATGCAAGGTCTACTGCATGAGTCATACCTCTCAAATCATATGACTATTGGCACAACTTATACATGGGGCTAGTTCAAAACCAGCCCGAAACCGACTCAAAACCATTGGGTCAAGGGTCGTAGGGAGGGGGAATCGAAACTAATAGCATGGGGGAAGGGCCAAGCCGATTTCCTTGACTCGGCAGTTCACGGGTCGGTTTGAGCCCTAAACCAACCCTTCAAGTTTTTTTTTTCAAATCAATTTTTTTTAATCTTTGTTTTTAATTACATATTTTTTTGAATTATTTGATATTTATCCATATGTATTTTTTTTAGTTGGTTAGCTTTTTTTCTTAAATTTATAAACACTGAAATTCAATCTACAATTTCTCAAAGCAATATACGATATTTCGGAATTAATTGATGGCAATGCCCCATACATCGGGGGGGATGCCAGCCCAAATTCTATTGATTGAATAAAATTATTACAGAAAAAGATGATGACATTTGGCGTTATCTCTTATACACATAATAATACTGTATAAGTAAATAACAAAAACAAATAAGTACTATTTCCCTTACAAAATATGTCTAATTCTAACCTAGTACAAAAAATAAATAAGATAGTACAACTACCTTTACAAAATTATTTGGCTTACCCAATATCAAGATTCGAACTAGCAGAGCTTCCAACCGATGGAACAAAGTGGCTTAAGTATTCATCTTCTTCACTGGATGTCTCGTATGACTCTTGTGTGCAACTCCTTGCCTTTGAATAATTCTCCACACAAGCCAGTGCCTCAACATTGACGGGGGACAATCGTGATCGTCATTGAGACAAAAATAAGGCTCATCATGCTAAATGCTTGTTCAACAACTATCGTTGATGTGGGAGCAGCCAAAACTTGGCAAGCTATGCGAGAGAGTATAGGATATGTCTTCCTATGCCTCCTTCACTAGTTGAGGATGTTGAAATATGTTATATTGCTGTCACCAAATTAGAAGTGTGTATTGAAGTAATCGTCAAGTTCAGTGTACTCGGTTAACCCGAAAATGTGTCGTTTTAACTTTTGCAACACCATTCATTGCGCAATGAGGATAGGATCATGCGTAGTATCATGTGAGTCAAGGGATGGTGAGGAAGTTCAGGACACTTAACCACCAAATGTAGTGCAAAAGTTAGAATATAATTTTCCCATTACCTAGACCGCTCAACGTAGTTCTTGCGTGGTGGTAATAGCATAAGTGTCTTTTGTGTCATAAAATGCGTCAACAATGGAATAATACAAATTAAGATACTTTAAACATGTCTTTTTTACACTGTAAATCTAAAATAGAAGCAACTAAATAAATTACTGGAATTTGTTTTATAATACTACAATCATTTTGCAACTATATCATTTATAGCCACCTGCAGAAAAGGGTCGAATCGGGCATCAAGCAACACCGATAGTATATTCACCCCATTCATAATGAAAAAATGAACACTACCTTAATACACTTGTGAAAATGTTAAAGTATAGTCAGGAAAAACTCTTAAAGCATTCAACATTCTACTGCATACATCCCAATCGCTGAGGTACAGTAGAATGTTTGGGACATTCCTAGTAGCAAAAAAACATAATACATCTATATAAGCAATTGTACTTTGTAAAAGTCGATAAGTGTAATTCCACTTATGCTTGATATCCTTTCTAAATTTTTTAGGTCGCATTCTATTTTCAATACAAAATCTCTACCATGCTTTATTTACAGAAGGATGGTTAATTAAAAAACATATTAGTTGTCTTATTGGGGACATTTTAAAGTCTAAACAATTCATACCATCCTTAAAGCAAAGATTTAAAATGTGGCAAACATATCGAATGTGAAAAAATGTCCCCTCTAACATGAGTTAACATAAAGTTTAATGTTCATTAATAGATGCCGTATTAGTGGCTGTGTTGTCAAAACCAATTATAAAAATAATTTTTGTCAAACCGTATTCACCTAAAATAATACTTATAATATGGAAAATATTTTACACCGTATGGCAATCATGAAAACCCTTAGAGCTATTAGTCTTTTTTGTACTTAACATGCATCACCTATCTAGTGACATGTAATTCCCATGTATGAATCTTCTTGCCACGAATTGGTTCATATATTAGTGCAAATTGAAACATGCATCTCAAGAGAATTGAAAATAGTGACTAATTTACACTTACCGTTATGATATAACTTAACGATGGTTTTGTTGTATTGTTTTTGGGTCGTAAGTTCGTGAGCTTTGATTTAGCGCTTCTTGCTCGTACTCCAACCGATGCAAGGAAGCTACATGACTCCATAACATGATACATTTTGTTAAGTATTTTGCAAGTAGAATTTGTTGCCTATCAGCAGAATAACGAAATAGGCTTCCTCTTTGCAATCCTATTGATTGTGAAATTTGTTATTGTGATTTATCTATTCTAAACTCTACAGGGTGCTTCGCTTGCATGCGCTTGTTGAAGTTGTCATACCCCCCTCCCTTTTTCCACACATAACTTGATTAATAGTAGTTGCAATATGCATGGCTGCTGCCATCTTCCCTATAATTTTACAAAAATATTTAGTAAAAATTTCTGATTTAAGTGGTGTTAGTGGCTTACTCGTGGAACCGGATGGGCCACATAAGTTCCCTAAAATTTTTTCCTCTGGCACCTATTGCACATCATCTTGCCATTCTCCTTTCGTCTCCTCTTCACTGCATTATCGTGGCAGCGATTCGCTTTGTCCACTAGAAGGCCTTTCATGAAAGCCTAGGGGTAGCATCATTAAGTCCTTTAGGCATTCATTGGTAAAGTCATAGATATTGTAATCATCCACTTCAAAAAATTGTTAGGGTGCCTCTTGCACATATTTTTCCTTATCACCTTTGCTAAAACAATCTCTTTTAGAAGAACCCGAACTATCGATTTAACTTACCATTTTTTAATATTAGGACAATTATAAAATACTGATATAAGTAGATAAGGGGACATAAAAGATTTGACAATTGGCAAGAAATATAACATAAATTATTTACAAAATATTGATAGTGTAGAAGATGCGTGCACACCAAATAAAAGATGAGGGCACACAGAATAGAAGATGAGAGTATAGAAGATTGAACATGAGTACAGAAGATAAGAGTAAGTGCAAATTTTTTGCGTAGATAATTCTACTATTCAAATTGCACTATCAATTTATATAAGATCTAACAACACGTTTAATTTCTTCTGCTCTTTTACAACATTTGAATTTGAAAATTAAAACATCTACATGCTACACCTACACTAGTAACTTAAACCTATTCCTCACTGCCTGCAATCCTATAAACCTACACAAATATTTTTTTCAAAATGCGCTCTATGTTTTCAAAACATTTGAGTGCAAATTTGACTGTTTTTATTCTGCATCATCCTTTTATGTTTCTCTTCGGCTATCTTCTTTTTTTCTTTTTTTTTTTCCCCAAGATTACAGAGTTGCAACCTTTGAAATTACATTCAATTATTACTATTATTCAAAACCGGATTCCTGCTTCATTTGACATTGTTTTCCTTCTTTTTCTTCTTTTGCTAACAACGTGTGTCGGCCTTTAAGTTGAATTTTTTCCTTTCTTTTCTTCCTCCTCTGTGTTTCTTCTTTGCTATTAACTTCATTTTTTTTTTTTTACTTGTACGGTAGGCTTAACCTACCAGTTTAACTGGATCGTGAATTGGTGGACCAAACCGATGGGTTGATGGCTGGTTCGGGGCCCGACGATTCCTACCCGCCAAGCCAATTCCCCTAAAGGGTTGGTTTAAGGGCCTAAACCGGTCGGGCTAGTTCATAGACTAAAACAGACCCTCTTTTATGTCTAACACGATTTACGAGGGGAATAGGGATTCTTCATACATTGTAGGGAGAGGCACACTTTAAATGCCTTGTTGTATTGCCATCACAAGAAATAAATTCGTAAAGTAAAAACAATAAATTAAAAGTCAATGTTACAATGTATATTAAAACAATTTAGTAAGATGATTAAAATATGTGTTTATGATCCTATTTAATCAAATTTTAAAAATTTAGGAGCAACAAAATTGAATGTTTTTCAACCTTACATTTTTGCAAAACTCATCGAGAAAAACACTAAATTCGATAACCTCAAAACCAATTTATGGAAATAAATCACAACTAGTTAAGATTTCGTGCTAAAATTTCATTTCATTGTATATTAGCAAGTGCATGCCTACGATGCATGTGCAAAATTAAATAAAACAATATGATAAAATTTAAAGTAAAGAAATAATTATTGAATCAAACTATACACATAATTGATGATTTAATGAAAAAAATTTATACATAAATAGTTTTAAAAATGTGTAAAGAAAAAAAAATTTACAATATGATTATCAATATTAATTGGACTTTCCTTAACATCTTCTATTTGCCTTTTCTTACCCCATAGCTGTTGATGGAACCGACATGCTAGGGGCATTTTCTTTGTAATGAGACAATGATTATTAGGGGTATTCAAATGAATTTTATAGAAAAAAGTGTGGAGTCCAAAAAGATAAGTATCTACTTAATAATAATAAATACATATTAATTAAAATAATAAATTTACTCAAAAATTGTAACAATTAATATATTAACATTATATTTTTATAAATTATCTTAAATATGATATGAGTAATATAATTTCATTCTATAAAGATACCTTACAAATTTATATTATAATCTTATATGATTATTAATGATATTTTCGCTTTTATATATGAAATAATATGCCATATCAAAAGAGTTACAACCTTTTTCAAAATACATAAAAGTTATATAATTTCATGTAAAGTCACGTAAGGGTTGCTACTCTAATAATTGTTTACATAAAGCACATATCTCTTAAATATTAAATTGAAAGAAAAATATTGTAACAATCAAGAGGTATCACTAATGAAGAGATGACAATAATAAAAGCTTTTGAATTTACATAAATATAAGAAAAAAGGTAATAATAAACTATAACTTTATGAGAGAATACTAACATAAACAATAATGATGAGGTATATATAAAAATACTAATTGTTTGATTAAATTTCAATTAAAACTTAAGAAACTTAAGAAAGTTATTCTAGCTTGGAATAAGGAAGACAGGTCTCGAAGTTACTACCTTCCATCATTCCGATTGGCTAAATTAGGTAATCTCTATCTCAAATAGTGATATGCTAATAGCTTACCCATATTATGTCGAGGCATCTAAAGTTGTATCTAAGGTAGAGTCTAATTATGAGTCGGGCTCTAGTGGCTTTAGTGGTTTATTTTTCAAAACTTGTTGAAATATTATTAGTAGGGATGTTGTGTTAGGGTTCTTTGATAGCCTTCCTTTACATAGGCTTTACACTACAACTATCATGAATTGGTCAAAATTTACTTTAGCTAAGGTTCTAGACTTCCTATCATATTATGATCAAATATCCAAATAAAAAATCAATAAAGGCAAGAGTACTATTGTATTTCCTAAAAAAGTGCAAAACAACCTAAAAACAGAAAATTAAATGCTTATCTACTATGAATTCCAACATCTTCCCCTTTCTTATCTTGGTTGTCCAATGACCGTTAGTGGGCATAATCATTAGAGTTTCAATGAAAATTTCAAAAAAAGAAAGAAAGTGTTGAATAGGCTTCATAATTGGGCAAATCTATGGTTATCAAGTAGTGGTAAGCTCACCTTTGTCAGAAAATGTCTTATCCTCTTTACCATTTTATCTATTCCAAGTTATTCAACCTCTAAAATGGGTCATTAAAAAACTTGAGAGTATGTTTGCTAGCTTTTCATGGGCTAATCCCTTTGCAAAAAGATAAATTCTTAATGATGAGGACTTATTTAAAACAAATGTAAAGACTCTTAGAGGAAAAAAAAATGTCTCTAGTTTATTGGATTGCCTTAAAATGGCTTTGTGAAACTTAATGTTGATAGTAGCTTTAATAATGGCAAAGGAGGAGGAGGCGGTATTCTTATAGATGATAAAGGGAAAATGTTATGGTCTTTTTTACTTTGTTTCTCATCATAGGTCCATTGAAGTTATTGAACTAACTGCTTTAATTAAGGGATTGGAGTTTCGGGGGCTGTATAATTACAAAAAGGTCATGATTGAAATAGACTCTTTAGTTATATCAAGGTCGCTCTCCTCACTTATTGTTAGGTGGATTGTTTAGAATGATTTTCTTATATGAGGACTTTGTTAATAGAAGTTTAAGGCAAGCTTAGTTATATTTGGAGAGAAAAGAATGCGGCTATTGTCTAATTTGTGAAGAAGTTACAAACTTCATTCTTCTTATATGTTGAATCTTTTTTGGATAAAGAGCTAAAGAGAATTATTTATCAAGATCAACTTAGATTGTGCATACACCTTACTTTTTGATTTGTTCTGTAATCTAGCTAGTCTTTTCTTTCTTTATTTTATTGTTTGTAAAAAGAAAATACAACATAAATTAATTTCACCTTTTTAAAAATAGTATGTTTTGGAATAATACATTATTCATTTAACCTTTTAAAGATGATACTTCTTCAAAAAACTATATAAGTTGCTTCATTTTTGTCAAAATAAAAACTCTTCAAAAACAATACGAGTTGTTTCTTTTTTTAATATAGTAACCACTAGAATCATACTTTTTTGGTTTAATCTTTTTCAAATAGTAGCTCTTTAAAAAATAACATATGTTATTTCAAGTTTTTTTTTTTAGAATATTACCATTTGGATTCTTAATTTTTTTTTTTACGTTTTGCACTATAAGTTACAACTTTTTAAAAATAAATATTATGTCTTTTTAAAATAGTTTATTCATGACTTTTTTTTAATGGCTCATTTACTTGATGATAATTGGTAATCCCTTACAACTGTTTATTACCTTATCTACTTGAAAAAATGAGGAGGAAATTTCAACTCCCATGACTTTTCTATTCTCACCTTATTAGGAATCGATATTAAATAAAAAAAGAAATTTTTATTGTTTTTACGGTGTGAATAAAATGTTCAAACATTATATCTATTATACTTTCATAAATAGAGTAATTTTATTTATATTTCTAATTTAATACTGCAATTAATTAAATGAAGTAATACTGTAATAAGTATTTCTTATAATAAAAAACTTATATGAAATAAATATTAGGATAATTTTTTTTTATCTTATTCTTAATAATAATCATTATCAAGACAAAACTTTTGCATTTACAATTTATTTTTTTCTAAAAAAGCAAATGGACCTTAAGTGACATACTTTTATTTATTTATTTATTATTGTAAGTGACATAACTTTTAGAAAGCTGGAATTTTTACTTAAACTTTTAAGATAGGTGGCATGATTTTGGAATAATTTTACTTTTTGCATAACTGCAAAATAATACAACTTTTTATATTTGTAATGTTTTACCCATATTTTTGTTTTTGAAAAATTACAACTCCTTCTACATGGTGCACTATTTCAAGAAAAATATCATGTAATTACACAAAACTTTAATGTATATTATATTATAATTAATCTTTTTATCATATATTTTGATAATTATATTATTAACATGTTCATTGCTATAATCATTCAAATAAATTAATTATTTATGAATAAATATATTTTAAAATCAACAGTTACATATAGCGCGGGTTTAATCTATTTATAACGGTAAGGGTGGAAAAAGGATATGATAACCAAACATACAAAATATATGGGGCAAAACTGAAATCTCAAAGATTTTGGGGCCACAGATCACAATTTTTCAGCAGGAAAAGCAAACCCTCTCGATCCCATTCAATCTTTGTCGTCTCCCGATATAAAAACCCTAGAAACTTCCTTAACCCTCTACCAAGTTTTCAGTCTCTAAACCCTCTCTTTTCGTCCTCTCAATCGGCGCATATCTACCCATCTGATCTTCTATCTTTAGAATATCAAATGGCAAGCAAAGAGCCCGAGCACGAGCACAGAGAGGAAGATGAAACCCCCGCTGGAGACGACGAGGACACCGGTGCTCAGGTTGCTCCAATCGTCAAGCTTGAGGAAGTCGCCGTCACTACCGGTGAAGAGGACGAAGATTCAATCCTCGATCTGTATGTACAAATTCTATTTTCTACGTATCTTAGATTCTGCAATCTTTGATTTCTAGCGTTCGATACTTGGGGTTCTATGACAATCGATTGTGAACGGAGGATAAATCTTGGTATACTTGTGTTTTATTTCGCATCAATTATTGTTGGTATTGGGAATGACGATAAGAATAATTAATTCGGGATCTACATGTGTAACGTCGGGTTAGAATAGTACTGGGAATTGCTTGATTGATCAGAGTATTATAATTGTGAGGTGAGAGTGGACTGAATAAGACTGATGAGGGTTGCTGAATAGGCCAAAACTGACCAAAATGCTTGGAACTATTTGTGGAGGTTGATTTATCGTTGAACTCTTTCTAGAGATTCTGGCGATAAAATGGATTATTTACCGCATTGTAATTTATGTGGAATGGAATTATACTTTCAGTTTAGAGATCTATTATCTTTAGCAGATATATGTTTTTTTATTTAATTTAATTTATTTATTTATTTATTATTATTATTATTATTATTATTATCTCAATGGTGTGGTGATGTAGGAAAGCAAAGCTTTACCGATTTGATAAAGAAGGAAATCAATGGAAAGAAAGAGGTGCGGGTACCGTGAAGCTTTTGAAACATAAAATAAGTGGGAAGGTCCGTCTTGTCATGAGGCAATCCAAAACGCTAAAGATATGTGCCAATCATCTAGGTCTGTCATTGTTTTCTCATTGTGATAGTTTGTCAATTATGTTGATATTTCTTAAATGGTTTTTATTTTTTATTTTTTAAAAATAATTATTCTTCTTTTGCAGTTCTACCAACTATGTCTGTTCAGGAACATGCTGGGAATGATAAGTCGTGTGTCTGGCATGCCACTGATTTTGCTGATGGGGAATTAAAAGATGAGCTTTTCTGTATCAGGTTCCCATCTGTTGAGAGTGAGTATCAATTGATCGTGCTCTCTCAAATTGCTGTTACTTCCTGTTCATTGAATGGAACCTTCTTGCTTCTAGCTTTTGGATTGTTTTCTATTATGCATCCTAGCTTTCTAATTGCATAATACATATTTTGTTAGGGCAATTTTACTTTTTATCATGTCTCTTATTATTGTAGTAGCACCGTTTTAGACTACATGCTTAGCAATTTCAGCCTGAGTGGTATCTTCTGTAATAGCTGGATGAGATGGAAAGAAATACCAGTTCTTTTGTGCAGCCCTCTCAAACATGTTATGGAAGTTTGAATTTAGTTTCTTTCCCATATGCTTGTCTTTTGCACAGCCTTAATTATGGAGATTAATTAGAGACAACTGCTTCCCATGCTTTATTCTCTAGCCTTTAGAGGTGATCACATGACGCATCATTGTTTGAATCAGTCCTAGACTTGGGATAATTCGCATTTTTTTATGCCAAACTTTTGTATGAAGCGCTTGGGATTCTTGAGCTTAATTGGTATGGGATGGTTAGTACTATATGATGAAAGTTTCTTTCAGGAGATTTTATTAGTTGATTAAGGAACAACTGTTGCATGTGATATTAATGTGATGGAAAGCATGGACCACATGATTATTAAGCTCAGTCACAGTTGATGAACTTATCTTTACTGTTATGGTCTCTAGATGTGAATTCTTTAGGGTAAGATAGTTGCAGACAGCAATGAGATGCTTATGTTGATAACTCATGATACCCTGTTTTATTTGTCTACTAATGGCTGACCTTGTTGATTGATATACGTGTATTATAACGATCAAAGCTGTCACCTACTTTGCATCTCTCTGGATTTATGCCTCATAAAGTTGCTACACCATAAATTCACGCCGTTCTGATATGTGTCTCTGCACTTTCTATCTTATAGATTTGTTGGTTGATAATGATGTATTTTTTGCTAATTCATTACATTTTGTTTATGTCAGTTTCTTTTATGGATGTTTGACATTTTGAGAGTTTTAGGTGTAGGAGTGCACTCAAATGCATATAGGTGAAACTGCTTGATGTTTAAACATCAAGCTTTCAAGCCAATTCTCCTATTGGGATGGACCATTATTGATTCCCAGCAAATGTAACCTATCTAGTTGGCCAAGAAAAGATGTCAAGCTTTTATTTCAGTACTTAATGCATGTCTGCATGTTGCAAATTAATCATAAATGAATTAAATTGCTTAAAATATCTGTTGCTTCTGCAGTAGGATAAGTCAGCTTTTTGGCTACCTACTTAGAATTGGTAAGTTTGGGTTTTAGATTTGGTACCATGATCTGACTGTGAGACTTATGTCTTGGGTTTCAGTATTGCATATTGTGCTAATTCTAGTATCTGATTGCTATACTTAGTGTATGTGTCTGCATTTTGCAAAGCAATAATCATAAATGAATCAAATTGCTTAAAATATCTGTTGCTTAAGCTGCAGCAGGGTTTTTCTCAAATCATCAGGAGTTGCTCTCTTTTTTTAAATGATTGTGTAAGTCTACTTTTTCGCTACCTATGTAGAAATTGTAAGTTTGGATTTGAATTTACTACTATGATGTATTGTGGAATTTATGTTCGGGTTTCAGTATTGCATATTATACTAATTCTAGTATCTGAAAATAAAAGAAATGGTGTTTAGGTGGTTGGTGAAAGGCTGAGTACTGGAAATTATGCTATCCATTAATTAAGATATAAAATCTATTGTCCTTGAATTTTATGCCTAATGAAAGTTGCATGTATACATGGGTGGCTAATGTGATCATGTTTAGCTTAGAGGCACCTTTACCTAGTTTAGTTTTCTAGGTTGACCCTGCATTATCAATAAAATCTAGTCTTAGAGCCTCCTTCTATAGTCTGTTTCTACACATTTAAAAATACCAGAGGAGATTGGAAATCAGAGAATTAAAGGAAAGCATTTCTTATGAGGTCCACTCCATTTACTCCTCCCTCGATGTTGAGGAGAATCTCTTTAGAATTTGAATCAGAATGAAGAGGGAATATGAGGACAGCGTTCTATTTTTCAAATGACTTGTAAGTGGGAAGAATCATTAATAATGTCCTTGTTAGTTAGATGGATAACTGATAAGTTGAGAGACCATCACAGATTACTGCAAAACTGTATACATCTAAAGCATGTGTGGACTACAAAAATCACTCAGACTGGAGAAGTGGAAGCATGACAACCTGAAAGGGAAAACTAAAGAGTTCCAACAGTATCTACTGTACCATGAGTGAAGTTCTTCATAGGTTTTCAAATGACTTGTAAGTGGGAAGAATCATTACTACTGTCCTTGTTAGTTAGATGGATAACTGATAAGTTGAGAGACCATCACAGATTACTGCAAAACTGTATACATCTAAAGCATGTGTGGACTACAAAAATCACTCAAAGACTGGAGAAGTGGAAGCATGACAACCTGAAAGGGAAAACTAAAGAGTTCCAACAGTATCTACTGTACCTTGAGTGAAGTTCTTCATAGGGTTGTGAATTGAGTCAGATGAGAGATGAACACGGTTGACCCAAAAAAGAAATGAGGATATCAATATTTGTGTTGCTTGGAAAGACAAAAAAAAAAGTTGGTTTAAAGGTTAACTGAAGTTGAAATGTATCTGGCTTTTTTTCTTCTTCTATATATTATTGCTGGTCGTGTTGCTTATAGTCTTCTTAGTTTTGTATGCCTAGTCCAATGCAATAGATTTAAGTCAGTGCCTATCTATTGTTCCTTAACTGGGTTGGTAAATCTGCTTCTCAGTTTTCTATTTCTTTAGCAACAATGCTTGCTCATGTGTAGTGAAAAGATCTTTACTTTGGCATCTGTCGTTCATTTTCATATCACCAAATAGCATTGCATGCTTAGATAGACATGAACTCTTGAAATGGTGCTCTGTTATTTGCAATTATATTCTCTGCCATGTCATTGCTAATCTTATGATTTTTCTTTTATGTCACATGGCCACCACTATTCTTATCTTGCGTGCATTTTGATCAAGTGATATATCTTTAGCAAACAGGATACCCTCAGATGGGTTTTCTTTTTTCTTTTTTTTTTTTAACCTCCTTATTGTTGTTCTGTAGACTTCTTCCGTAGTATAGAGCTCTAACATCAAAGATGCACTGACCTTGTGCATTTCAAGGGAGTTGGAAAAAAAGAGTTACCTCCCAATTCTCAGTGGGGAATTATCATTCCAGGTGCAACCTTTGTGGTTTAATGCATGTTTGAATGTTGTGCCTTTGATGGGTGAATGTATGTCGATCGTGGGAATAATGCGTGCATAAGCACTTTCCATATTGGTACTTCCAGAGTTTCAGTCCTTTCATATACTTGATTTGCATGTGAACTCTGTATGGATTATTGCAACTCTTATTTATTGAAGATGGTTGTGCACTGGTTGTGCACTATATGCTTTTCATTAACGACTTATCTCTCCAACAGATTGCAAGACCTTCATGGAAAAGTTTCAGGAAATTGCAGAATCTCAACGTAGTAATGAGGAAAATAAAGATGCAACTGCTGCTGCTGGGATGCTGGAAAAGCTGAGCGTTGAGGAAAAGAAAAGTGAAGATAAACCGGGTGATGATAAGCCTGTTGCATCTGATGATAAAGGAAAGGGTACTGGCTCAGAAAAAGCTGATTTGGATAAGAGCGAACCTGTGCCCTTGGCCTAGAGAGGACTTGTGGATACATGGCAATATGAGAAATCACCTCTTTTCCTGCCTTCCAAGTGGTTGGTGAGTCATTGGATTTCTTTTGTGGCATTGATGGGTGTGAAACGATCCTTGTTTCTTGTTGGTCAAACATTAGTGGAAGGAAGAACTAGGCTTGAATGTCTATGGGATGCTCCTTCAGTTTGGGTATGTGGAGGATCGGTAGTCATTTATGATCATCAAAGTTTCTTATAGGGTCATGTTGTCAGTGCAGGAAGAGTTATTTGTGATTATTGGGATATACTTGTTGCTTATGGAGTCTGGATATATGTACTTCTGATTTATAAACTTTATTTGTGTCTGTTAGCTGTCTGATTGGAAAGTGTTGGTTTGTAGTTTTGAGCTATCTCTACAAGCTAGGCTGGAATTGCGACAAGTAGCTTGTTCAATTTTATAATCACTGGACAACAAAAGAAAATCAGCTTGTTTACTTGATGGAAAATATCTATGCATTGCCTTGATTGTTTAAAGAATTCTGCAAATTGCTTTGCAACAGTAAATCTCCTATTATGAATTTTGATTGTCAGTAGGGGATAGCCTTCATAATATATATACCTTTGCCTTGATTGTTTAAAGAATTCTGCAAACTGCTTTGCAACAGTAAATCTCCTATTATGAATTTTGATTGTCAGTAGGGGATAGCCTTCATAATATCTATGCCTTGCCTTGATTGTTTAAAGAATTCTGCACCTATTATGAATTTTGATTGTCAGTAGGGCTCCATGTCCTATGTTTCCCCGAAGTTGTCGCCCGGTAATAGATGTGGATCATCTTGTGATTTGCTTGGACAGTACATACGGCGGCAAGTAGCTATCTGGAACATAATCTCCCTGATTCTATGTTAAAGTCGAGAAAAGTAAGTCCCACCCCACAGACGGTGGTTGGCCTGTAGTAATTGCAATTGGTGGCTTTGTGAGTCTAGAATTCGGAAGTTCTATAAATTTCCTCTTGACAAAACGCTGGCAATTGTCTTTTTGATTGTTGTAGCTATGGCATATTCTTTAGTTTGCTAGATTCGGCAAGGATAAACGCTACGCATTCTCAAGATCCGCTCCATCGAGCTTCTATTACTTCGAGTCCTACTCCTATACCTGCCCAGCCGTGGGAAAAGGAATAGTGGGTTTACGATAAATATGGTCCTCAGTCTAGTCAATTTTATTTATTTGATGAAGGCGAATCGTAAACCCCTACTAAATTCTTTGTGATTTTCTTAAAATACATCTGCATCTCTCTTTCTTCTCTGTCTATCGACTTCCTCATAGGTATAGATTTAATTCTGCCGCACCCTTAGCCCCTCAGCCGGCTGTTCTCCTGCCCCATTCTTCCTCTTTTGTTTTTTATTTTTTTTTGGCCAACTTTTTTCTTCCTCTTTCGCTTCCCCATAATTAGAGTAAATTCTAACCGCGATTCGGGTAGCCTCTCTGCCTTCATATTCTTGTTGACCATCGCCTTTGTTATGCTTTCAATTCCATCAGAATTGGCACCATCTCCTTGGACTTGGAGTCCCCTAGCATAGCTAGTCTAGGATTTGGTTTTCGTGTGCCCAATAGCTTAATTCACACAGTTTGTTGCTGCAGTGATTGTATCTACACACCTATAAGTAGAGTTGTGAGTGAGTCTCTCTTAGTTAACCTTAAGTGGAGCTGTGAATGAGTCTCTCTTAATAGATCTTGAGCTTAATTTAAAATTTAGAAGTTTGAACTTCTCAACTTGAAATTTGAAAGTTTGAACTTAAAATTTTGATCTTGAGTTGGAGCTTAAGCTGAATTTGAAGTGTCACTTGATGAGTTGGAGCTTGAGTCAATTAAGTTTATTTAAACTTGATATATTTAAAAATTATTTTCCCTCTAATTGAAGTGATTTTAACATCGAAACTTAGGCCTTTTGAATTCAATTAAAATTTAAATTCAACTCTAGTATTAATTAAGCTGAACATTACAAAGCTTGATCTCAATTTAGATAAATTAAGAGTAGCTCAACCTTCAGCTTAATTATTGTCAAATCAAACTAAATCTAATTTATGTAGCTTGTGAGAAGGTTTAAACTAGTTGCATTGTTAGTCGCAAGTTTTGTCAAGCAATCTAAGCTCCTACTAAAGTAAGTTTGTTTGTTTATTTTATTTTTTTATTTTTTTTAAGTCACATATAATTGTATTTTAACTTTCTATTGTGCAGGATTTTTTACATTTGGAACTGCTGTAATTGTTTACGTAAAAGATACACTTGTCTCTAGTTTTCTTCCATCTCTTTGGTTTGTCATTAGGGATGTAAATGAGATAAACCTATTTATAAGTTATTTGAGTTTGGCTTGATATTTGCTTGAATTCAATTTGGCCACATTTTATGATTTTGAGCCCTTCAAATAGTTTACTAAGTTGAGTTTGAGTTTTATAACGTACATCTCGACTACCTTGTAAGTCTTAATGGTCAAGTTTAAATGTTATTTGAGTTCATATTGAATTTAAATATTAGTATTTTTAATTAATTAATAATTTTTTAAGTTATTGAGTCGAAACGGATTTAATTGAATTAAGAGAAAACTTATTGAGTACCACTTTGAGTCGAATTTGAGCACATAATTATAAGCTTCATTAAGTTTTAGTTTATTTCAAATTAAGTTTAGCACTGTATTTATAATCTAATTGTCACATATCACACTATTTTACTCCGGTTTGAAAAATATCAATGTGCTTCTAATTCATTGGTTCCGCACATTGGCATAATGTCATCAAGAAAGAATTTATTTCATGAGGATTCCTCAATAATTTGCTGCCAAATTGGGTAAAGGCCTCTTGAAATGGAATTGAAGAAGCCTTACTGGATGAGTTGGTCAATTTTGCTTAACGTGGTCCTCCTAGAGCCTCGTTCTTGGAATTTTTTTTTTCTATTTATGCCTATTTCTTTAACTTGGTTAAAACCTCACCTACACTTTAGCATAGTTCAAATTTGATTAGACTAGCATGCAAGCTCTTATCAAGCCAAATATAATGAAACTCAAGCTTAATTTGATTTTAATTGAGTAGTATAAGCTTGATTTGGTTGTAGCTGAATTGCATTAAGGTAGATGATGAGTTGAACTTAAAAGTATTATGCGTAGGTTTGATTTATTTACATCATTAATAGTCTATTATATATATATGTGCTATACTTAGAAATTTTGAATAAAGATGTTTACGTTTATCTATTAAAGTTCAAATAAAGTGTGAACTTATGGTAAACTTACAAGTATTACATCTAATTCTAAAAATTGTTTATACACTATCTTATGCGTGACTACTTCTCTTATATAGCCGTGGTTCTTTTTTATTTTAGGATAGAATAAGACAATAATAAAATGCACTGCATAAAAAATAAAATAGAAAGTAATAATTATTATTTTATTTGGTTCATGTCACACCTAAAATGATATTATTAATAATAATGGATATGCTTAAAAATAATGATATAGTCTTGTCTTAATCTATGGCCACCAATTGGTATATAGGATCTCATAGGTAGAATATGGAAACAAGTAAGAAAATGCTAATAAATAAGTATTTTTTTAATCCCATGAAGCAAATGCAATATTTTATTTGGCAATAATGAAACTATGCCAAACAATTATTCTAGCTTTGTAAGGATATATAATATTCTACTCCAACACTGTAAAATTAGCCGAACATGCTTTTATCTTCTTATTTACAAGATAAAAATTATTGATAACATCATAAAAAAGTCATAGCTAGAAACTGATGGGTGCAATATCTCTTTTTAGTTTGTCCAAGAAAGGAGAATAAGGCTAGGATTTGGGTGATTTAAAGATTTTGAATCCCTCTCCAACATTCATCACTCCAATTGAAAAATACTTATATGGACTAAGGCTATATAAATTTAATCACAATTTACATGATATGGTAAGGATATATAATATATAATAAATTATTAACTATAAATATTTACATATTTATTTATTATATATAAGATATTTTATGATTAAATCTATATAATTGTGATCATCTAGGTATAAAGAATAATCGAGTTTTTGAAGTGGATGAGCATTAAATGCGTGACACCGAAAGCATAACAAACTTCATTTACATGGGTTGAATTTACCCTAAACTCATGTTTGGTTTCATTTCACGAATCTTCTATGTTCTTTCAATATTCTTGTCTGAAGTACTGTCTGTACAGCGTACTGACAATAATGAGCATGTTGTATGGTTGGAACCCAATCATTCTTGGGGGGATATAAAACAACGATGATATGGTTGTTAAGGTAAGATATGTTGATTGATCGTGTCTTGTCATTCAGAACTCAATATCCAATTATTTTGCCAATCATGTTACTTCATGTCACCTCAATATACTCAACGCACGCAAAAGAACCTTAGCTCTTAAGATGTACGACTGGTTGCTCATAACAGCAATAGGACAAAACTAGATGTCGCGGATAATTGGTCATCTAATATCATTCACGCCTTCAATTTGATCTCGTGGGTCTTTTCACTTGAGAGAAACACTGTACAGGTTTCCTCAATATATATATATATATATAAATATAAGAAAGGTGAAAAGGTTATTGACTTGACATATAATAAATGCTCTCAAAGCAATCATTACTATTATTATCTTTTGTTTTTTTATATTTTTGCAATTCAATAGATTAACGATGTATCAAGTTTAGGTTTTAAAATATACAAAGATGTTATATCGCAAATAACAAGACTTGCGTACTAAATTGGGAAAACGTAAACTTCAAATAATAATACTTATCTCATTTTAATTCTATCGTATTGAAATATTGGGATTCTAATAATATATAATTTATTCGTCATGGACAATGCGTACAAAACTTCAAAAATAAGAGTAATAATTTTGAGAGTGTGTCCATATTATCATTTGCAAAGTATGTCATTTTTTCATGACAAAAGAAAAAGATAAACATTTCTTATTGCATGTTTGTTTATTAATGAAAAGGAAAGGAATATTCATTTCCTCTCTCACTCTTATATTGCATTCTCGTTCACTTTATTACATAAAATAAAATTGTAACTGAATTACAATTCATTAAAAATTAAAATGGTCATGTGATAAGTGTTACATACTTACTACATTGTTTACTTTACATGAAAATAACATAATAAATAAAGTTGTTATAAAGTTAAAATCACTATTTGATGACAATGGAAGCAAAAAAGCTATAATATATGGAAATTGTGAAAAAATCTAGAAACTAAAGAAAAGATTTAATCTAATCATATTAAGAATGCTTAGAAAATCACTAAGAAACAAATATTTTTTATTTACTTTTTATAAAAGGAAACGATAATTAGGAAGTGATATATTCAACAGTTTTAAACAACTAGATTTAGATGATAGTTCTATACAATTCTTGATTTGTATGGTCTTACACCATACAGTGAATTTTAATGGTTTTACACTACGTTTGATTTGTATGATTTTATACCATAAGATGATTTTTTGATAATCTTATATTATCAATTAAAAAAAAGGAATTATATCCTATCTTAAAAATAATTCTATTATTAAATTTCAAGTTGTTCTATCTTAAAGTGATTACATGCCTTGTCTATTTATAGGCACCAAATTTTAGAAAATTAGGAAATGTAAGAAGATTTGCTATATTAAAAGAAATATGCTAATCTAACTAAATCTTAGAAATATAAAACTAAATTTAACTAAATAAAAGATAGTAATAATATTATATCTAATCTAATTTAAATAATATAAAATAAAATAAAATTCATATAAAAATTATGTTTGTTATTGATTTGCATTACTACTGCATCCCTTTATTTTTTAAAGCCCTACAAACCTGTCACCTATCCATCATCTCTAGCTCCCCCCCTTTCTCTCTTTTCTCCCTCTGTTTAGCGATGCACTAGGTAGTGTCGCGTGTACTTCAGATCGCCCCTACTCACGAGCTACAGGTGGCACCTAGCAAAGCTTTGGTTTACACCCTGACGCGAGCTGCGGGTCGCACCTTGACATGATTGTGCGACCTTGGTTCTTACTCGAGGGATAGCCATTGGGTCGTAATACCTAGGCAAACAGTGACATGTTTGGTGGCATGCTTGCACTTGAAATGTGACTTGGGGAGAGAGAGAGTCTACTGGTGTTGGTTCGTTGGATGGTGGTAGTTCCTTTTTTTTTTTCCTTCGGGGTGAAACAGGGCTGGCAGTATTATTAATAATAAAGCTCGGACAACAATTCATAATACATATATTTCGAGAATTAACATAGTAACAGAGACGACACAGCTAACATGGCAAGATCCTTGACATCAAGATTGCAAAATTGGATCAATGCCAATAGTTGTTCTTTGAGATACATCATAAGGACTTATATCACGTAGCAAAAGGTGCTGCACACCAACAGGAGGCACAAAAGAAAGCTAGTCATCCTCCTGCTCATCATTCATTCTGTTTTCTAAAGCATCAGCTACCATTTTGGCTTCCCTTGCTGCATAATGAATGCTGCAATCCTCAAAAACAGAACGGGCGCGCCTATAAGGAAGAATGGCATTAGCATGATGAAATCTGATATTAACATAAGCACTTGAACTTAACATAAGCGATGATGAATATGGATTTGCATAGAGTTCTACTTTTGCTCAATCCCATTAAGTTTGCACAGCGTAGTCCCCAATAGTGGGTCCATATCTCAGCTTCAAGAATTGAAGTATGCCCAATTTTTTTTGCAAATCCAAATATCCACTGTCCATTTTCGTCTCGGAAGACTCCACTAATAGTGGCATAATGAACATTTGGCCTTTGAGATGCATCGGTGTTGATTTTAACATATCCTGTCGTTGGCTGGGACCATTTAATATTGAGGGTTTGGCTCTGCCTCAGTTGTTGCTTCTTTCTGTGATGAATCCAGAATTCATAGGTCTGCTTCCTAATTAATTGATGAAGTGGAAGGGTGGAGAGGTTGTTAGATCGAAAGATTAATGCATTTCGATCCTGCCAGATGTGCTAAATGGTGAATGCAAAGATTAATGTTCTTGGTGGGTAGGGAGCCTGAGAGATCGTTCTTAAAGAATTTAATGTTCTTGATTAACCATTCTGTTAGTGATAAATGGGAACCCTCTGTTAGCAACTGCTATCCATAGGTCTCTAATTTCTGGACAATCTCTTAATGCATGAAGAGCATCTTGTTGCTGTAGCTAGCACCTGGGATAGGGGTGGTCTCTTTGGAGTATTCTAGTCAGTTTCTCTCTTGTTGGGAGTGCATATTCTGGATTAGTCGCCAGATGAATAATTTGATTTTTGGAGGGAGGTAGTTATCGGTAGTTGCTTGGATGTGTTTCTAGGATATCCATGGAGTAGGATATCATTGAAATATAGTAATTATCATGAAGAAATATGAATGTAATAGCTATTATTTTTGTCTTGGCAAGAAACAACTAAAAGGAAAAAAAAAAAAAAAGAGAGATTTTTTGCGCATTGAATAGCTATTACTCGAATAAAAGAGCAATTAAACACATTAAGAGGGAATAAAGAGGAATAACAACCCCATTCCTTCCCCCCTTCGGTTTAGGGAAAGGGCAGTTAGTTCAAAGAATGGAAATCCAATAGGTGAGAAAATAGTGCTTCTAGGACTCATAGGAGACCCATTACTTAGCTATCCTTGTTGCTTCCTTTCCTATACCATGCCCTTCAAAGCCTTGGTCCCAAGTCCCAACCATCTAATCCGATCGCTACAACCTCAACTTAGCCCACTAGAGACAATTGTGCCATAAACGAAATTCTCCCGATTGCACCACCTGACTTACGACCCAAACCATCATGAACTACCCGACATGAGTCGAACCTTGAACCAACCAACCACCCACGTGACCTCAAACCATCCAACCAGGTTGAATTAATGCTTGCATAAACTAAAATTGACCCCATGTAATCGACTCATCTAATCTAGGTTGGGTTGCGCGATAGGGTCTAGTGGTTAGGGTGAGTGGCTGAATTACAGGCTGGGTTTGTGGTCACTTGTATTAGGATTCAGCACAGGGTATTTCAGTGATTTAAATTTTATTATTAATTCATAGCTTAGGTCTTTTTTTATTTTTTCTAATTTGTGATATAACAAAGTGATAGCTTTTACTTATTCATTTCAATTATATTTTTATCTTATCCCATACAATCAAGTAGGCGTGTCATCAGTTGATTAGACAATTCATGCAAGAAGATAATCGCTCCGAGAATCAATTCATGAAATAATTGCATGCTCGATTGCTGGTCCCAAATGTATGTTATTTTTCTCGCACTACCAATGTTGCTCTCATTTATCAACAACATGCGTCTGGATCCTAGCTAGCTGAGGAATTTAGGGTCAAATCGCAAATCCTTCAAAAGAGATTCGGGGAGGGTTGGCATGTAAAAATATTAGAAGATATAAATGCATTAGCTTCAGTCTCTGTCACTTTACTTTACTCAGTTAAGTTGGTAATTTGTAGCATCATATCATTTAAGCATATGTCTAAAAAGAAATCGCATTGCTGTTAAGGCTTGACGTAATTCATCGATCACGTATCATGCAAGAAAAGGACTTTATTTATGCACGTTTAGTAAGTGGATCAGCTTTAAGCTTCATTATTAGTACAATGAGTTGTCTGTATAGTGTCTAGTATTGCTCAATTCATAATTACTAAGATGGTTGTAAATACTTTTATGTATTCTTATTTATCGTATTACAATATCACTCCTAACAAATTTATTTTTCAATATCGTACTATTATTATTACAATTGTATCGCATATTTATTTTATAACAGTGTGACACAGCGCGGAAAGCGAAATGAAATGAATCCGAATATGGATTGGTTTCACACAACAAAGAAACACTCTTTGATGCAAATCTGGTTGCGCATAACTAGTTTTCTTCCGAGTTTTTTCAATAATATCTCATATATTTATTTTATAACAGTGGCTACTCGGGAGGAGGTGGGGAAGGAGGAAATGAATTATTCGATCTAACACCTCCGGGCAGCCTATATTTGCCAACTTATAAGAGCTTGATGAAAAAACATTAGAAGAGTCATTCGTACTAAGATCAAGCAGTGTGGTCAGACATCCAAATACAGTAGTCTTAAATCTCTCCATTTTCTCAAATTTGTTCCCTCACTCTCATTAATTTTCAGTCTTTTAAGGAATGAGATCAACGGATAAATTCCTTATTTATTTTTTTAAATTCTTAAATTATAATTATATTCATCCAAAATATTGGAATTACAAATACCTTAAAATTTATAATATAATAAATTTATATCCATTAAAAAATATTGATAAATTATTTTATAAATGCAATATTAGGTCAATCTTCTATATAACATACAACGATAATCCTTTTATTTGATTCATTATTTTATCAGGTATTTCTCGACTGATATTTAATTGAGGGAGTTGACATTGATTAATCGGTTGAGGAACGGGCATAAACAATAATTATAATTAATTGTGCATTAATATAAAAGATTACATAATATTCACTGCAGAGGAAAAATCTTGCTGTGTCTAGATTTTTAACGGGTATATGTCATGTCTTTTACATTAGGAGTGTTGTCGCAATTATATATATATATATATTTCGGATTGTCTTTTTTTTTTTTTTGGTTTTATTTTAATCTTCATTCTCACGTCCTCTTTAAAGCTCTCAAGAATCCTTTTATACAGAATCAAATCAACCGACCAAGTTTAGTATTTACCGGATAAAATATATTTTCTAATGGGAAAATTATATCGGCTGCTTTTGTATATTTTTTAAATTACATCGATATTTTAGTTTTTTAATTATACATTTATACATCAATGATATAACATTGAATTAATAAGTTTCAAAAATGCATTATTACCTATTGTGTGTATACCTTCTAAAGCTTTTTATAACGGAGGACTCAGTACATATTAGAGGAGTATATTTGCATTATATTTTTTTTTTTTTAAATTTAGATCCATCGATATAATTTCAAAATTTTATAGAAATGGTCTCTAATTTTTATAAAAAAACTTGTACTGTATCAATTTTCATTAGATTTATCTAAAAGTTAAACTTAATTTGATTGAGCTAAATTGGAGACCATGACATCACTTAATTCAATAAATTATTTTTGCTGATAATAAATCATGGATCTAGGGCTAACAATTTAGGATACGACCTACGAACTTAGGCACGACACATACGATTATAAGCGAGTTTATGCACTAAAAAAATCGACATAAGACATAAATGGATTAAATTCATTTAAATACGGTAAAATTTATATCCAAGTTTGAGTTTAACCTATAAACCTTTTACGAACTCGTTTATTAAATAGATCCTATAAATAGGTTTGAGTTTGATCCGCGAACCCGTTTAACAACAAACCGTTTAACAACAAAACAACTAATAATAATATATATAATATATATATATATATATATATATTTTACTTAAATATAGATTATAAAATTATATAACATTTATATAAAGAGAATATATATAACAAATATACAACCTATATTTATATATATATAATATGTATACAGATTATATATCTATAAGACATCTATATGTAGACATATGTGCATATAACATTGTGCAATATTATGATTACTGCTTGAACTTTTGACAAAAGATTAATTTACTATCTAAAATTTAAATTTGTTAACGTTAGTACCCAATTCAAAATTTTCGCATCATCATTACTATTTACATTAAATCTTGTGACATAATTACTTATCCAATCATATGTTTTAGCCATCATTAGCGCAATATGTGTCTTACTAGTTTAAGGAATGTCGCATTGGTATTGTTTTTGCACATCCTGAACTTAGCAATAAAAAAAAAAAAAGATACAAAAATATGTTGAACTACATAAAACAAAAAATAATGCCCTTTCATTGTGTTCAATAGCAAGAGCCACCTGTGTTAATGTGGCATTCTTTAAACTAGCACGTGTTATGTTAATAATGGCTAAAGAATATGACCAGAAAAATAAATTATTACAAGATTTAATGTAGGTAGTATTGGTGATATGAAAACTTTAAATTAAATACTAAATTTAACAAATTCAAACTTTAGGTAGTAAATCAAACTTTTGTCCAAAGTTCAAGTAATGTTGGCAACACTATTTTTATAATATATATATTATGTTATAGATTATATAATTTTATACTCTTGTTATGTTGTAATTTTATATTTATGTATTAAGATTATATTATGTATTTATGATTTTATAAACTAAATTATAAATTTTTAATTAATAAATAGGGCAAATCTGAATACAAAACTCGTTTGTTAAACGGATCGAATTATCGATTTGGGTTTTTATATAAGATTAATAAACAAATCGAGTTATCGGTTGAAGTTTTTAAGATACAAACCCGTTTTGATATGAACATAAAACACAACAGATGGACAAGAATTAGTAGAGTCCTACATGGATCTATTCAAGCCAAGCTACTCCTAAGTCTTACTATTCTAGCGTCTACGTAGGTAAAAGGGCATCATCAAATGCATTTTGCAACTTCTTAGGAGTTAGGACAGAACACACACTGCCTATGCATGGCCCTTGGCCTACACTAACCTTCAACTACTGCTATTACTTCCTGCTCTGCTTAGTATCTACTCCTCCTCCTCCTTCTTCTTCATCAAATTCCATTCCCATTAATAATATTCTCTCTTCTCACCTCATTCACTTTCACTCCTGCCCTCCACCATTCTCTCTGTTTCTCCCTCTCTATGTATTTGCAGACATCCTACCCAGCCAACAAGAACTTTGGAGGAGGACAAGCATCCCAAAAGGGAACATCTCAACAGGTGCATTTTCGTTTCTTTGTTTCCATCCACAAGTTACCATTATTCCTTCTTGTAACAACCCTTTTCCTTCCAACATGAGTATTTTGTTTGCAGTGAAAAAATTAACGTACTTGAATTCTCATACTACTGACTTATGTGGCTTTTTGTTGTCTTAAAGCTTGCACTTCGAGCTTGAGTTAGGAATGTGTAAGTAGAGCTTGAGGTTGTACTAAAGTTAAAAACTTGAAATGGACTTAGAGCTTGATTGTGCTTATATCTCAACTTGAATAAGCTCAAGTGTGACTTCATTATGCCCATTTAGACTTGCTTTATTTTGGGGGAAAACAAAGTTTTGTTCTAACTAAAATATCATCGATGCTTGACTAAAACTCAACTCAAATTTTAAGCTTGACTCAAATACAATTAAGCTTGCAAGAAAGTCAAATCAAATATCAAGAACATCCAGCTGACTCAATAAACTCCCCCACCAACTTGAGTCGAATTGCCTCGAGATTGATCTCACGCAAATATTGAGCCAAACTCAAATAGGTTTTAAGGTAAGCTTTGTTAGGGTCGATCGCATAAGTAAGTTAAAAAAGGAAAGAAAATAATGACGCAAGATTTTACCTTGATTCACCCGTTAATTAGGGCTACGTACAACAGAGGATTCTACTAAAATTAGCTCCTTACTCTTTTGTTTTTTTCGTCACTCAATTACAAGTGAAAACAGAATATATAGAATAGCTATTCATGGGCCAAAGCCCAAACTTTTAATAAATAAACATGGGCTTAAATGCTAAAAGCCTCCTGGCATCTAGGGGGCGCTGCCCCCTTGAGACTCCCGCCGGGGCGACTTCCCCAGACCCTCGCCTGCTCAGCATGGAGCGGGATCTATGTGCTTTCCTGTCGTAGGAGAGTATGAGCTACACCTCAACAGGCTTGGTTTGAGTTCCAAGTAACAATGTTCATGGGACATGCTAATAGTGGTCTCTTTCCTTTGGTTTCGGTTACACTTGTTTAGGGATTTAAGCAGTTCCTTTGGTTTCGGTTACACTTGTTTAGGGATTTAAGCAGACTGGCTGATGAATTCTCATTTTGACATTTATATTTTTATTTCTTGGTTAAACTCATCTTTTTATTTTTCCTTTTATTTTTCTATCATAGAAAAAATAACCATCTTAAAACCATAAGATGTATTTATAAAATGGTTATAATCTACTGAAATATGGATAGAAAAAACATGCTTTCATCTTGTGATATTTTAATTCATCATGGTATGAAGAGGTATTGAGTTCAAATTCCTAATAATTTATGCAATCCTTGCTTAATTAGTTCCATGTGATGGCTCTCAAAAAATAATAATATCTCAGGCTTATTCACAAGGATGCTTAAGTTTTTAAATAAGACATTGCATAATCAAATTTAGTAGCAGTAACTGAAAGACTTCTGTTCTATTATTGTGAGAGAATGTTCTTTGATAGTCTCATTTGCACGAGATAATTGCTATTTCTTATATGAGTATGAGCAGTTTCCCAACCAGGATTTTACTTGAGGTAGAGTGAGCCATGCATAGAAGAGGCGAAACCATAAACAAGACATATAATTTTAAATTCTTTTTTATATATTAAGGGACATATTTTTTCAAAAATTTTAATTTACTTGAGTTAGGGCGAGCTGGTCCTCTGATCAGCCCCTAGACTTGAGGATGAGCTCAGAATGCAAATATGTTTTTGCACAGCTTGAATTTAAGATGAGAGTTCATCCAATTTTGTGAAATTTTTATATTTTCTTTTGCATGATATTTTTCAAAGAGAAGTGCTAAGGATGGTACTTTTGCTTTCTTTCTGCTGGCCAGTGGTTACTGCTTGACAGAATTGTATTGAATTAAAATTGTGAAGCAATTTCAGTTCAATTAATTTGGAGGGATTTTCTTTCTTGGAAATTTCTGCGGTGATGAAAGTTGTTTTTAACATGTAATGTTTGGGCAATTAGTATAAATGATTGTGTCCACCGGGAAGCCATAGCATCGGGTGTGTAATCAAGGAAGGGAAAATATGGTATCAATGTAACATTGGAATTTCCTTTTTTCTTGCTTTTCGGTTAAAGTCCTTTCTTTAGAATAAAGAGAGATCCAAGTCCATGTTCAATTCATCAATTAATAGAACTACTCGTTTATCTTTTCCATCCTTCTAATATCTTGAGACCTTTGATGCTTTTCCTTAGTTAGAATGTCAAGAGAGAATCAGTTATGACTGTACTCTCGTTAGCCTATCAAAGCCTTGGAGTAGTATATGGAGATATCAGTACCTCCCCTCTCTATGTTTACAAGACCACTTTTTTCTGGGAAGCTCTGCCTTCATGAGAATGATGAGGAGGTTTATGGCGTGCTTTCATTTATTTTTTGGACAATGACGATCATTGCTCTCTTCAAATACATTATGATAGTGATGTCTGCCAATGACAATGGTGAAGGTAGGATTTCTTCGTTGCATTTCATTTCAGTATACAAAGAACCTGTGTGAAAATGAATTGCAATTTGTTCAACAGTGCTGTAAGAGTTTGTGCTTCCTTAGACGCTAATCAATCCTATTCAATACACAATGTGAACACATTATGACAGAATGCCACTAGAGTCATTATTTTTATTGTTTTTCTTCCATAAAACAAGTTTGCTGCAAGAAAATATGAATTACAAGGTTGAGAAGCTATCAAATTAGCATTTTGTTGTACATGCATATTAATCTCGAGTAACCCAAAGTTTTCCTTGCACTAATGGAGTATAGAGAATTTTCTTTTGACAATATAAACTACAAGTATTGATATGTAGTGGTTGTTTTACCCTATAATTTTTAAGATGAATTTTACCATCACATGTTTCACAACAATCTTTCATGCTTTAAGATTCAATTATGTTGGATTTGATGTGGCATTTTCATTTGTGGAATAGGTGGGACGTTTGCACTTTACTCATTGCTCTGCCGCCATGCAAGACTGAGCATCCTGCCCAATCAACAGGGTTCCCAAGAGAAATTTTCTGCTTCTGTGATGGTAGAGTCACAGCATAGGTCGGTTCTACAGTCATTCTTTGAGGACCATCCTAAATGCCGGATAGGGTTATTCCTATTTGTTCTTCTGGGAACCTGCATGGCAATTTTTGATGGTGTGCTGACTCCTGCAATATCAGGTGGCTGGATTTATTTTAGCCCCTATTAGCTTTTTCAGCCACTGTATGCTTTGTAAGCCAAGATGATGATAATCTGTGATCTCTTCATTTGAAGTCTAATTATAAAATCATTTCTCTTTCTGCATCTATACTTTTCTATTCTTGGACCCTTTAGCCTAAACATGAAATGTGATATGGCAAAGATACTCTGCCACATCCTGTTTATATCTTAGTCCATATATTCATGTTGTCCTTCTTTCAGTTCTTTCAGCAGTTTCGGGTGTCAAAGTGAAAATAGAAGAGCTTCATGAAGGTAAATTGACCTTGTAAACTACGTTGCAGCAGTTCCAATCATTTTGTAATTATACCTTCTAAAAAATTTTAGTATGATGGGTGTCAGGTTACATAATTATATTATCATGTATCATATTGGTGGGGCTGTTCTCTCTTCAGCATTATGGAACACAGAGAGTTGCTTTCATCTTTGCTCCCATGGTCATGGCATGGCTTCTTTGTCTTAGTGGCATTGGAATTTATAACATAATCCGGTGGAACTCCCACATAGTTCATGCACTCTCTCCAGTATACATGTTCAAGTTCCTCAGAAGTACAAGAACTGAAGGATGGATTTCTCTTGGAGGAGTGATTCTGTCCATCACAGGTACCTCTTCAACACAATGTTGCTGTATTGGTTTTACTTGTCACTAAATGGAACCAGTGAAACCAGTTACAATTGGAATACTGCAATGTCAGGTGCAGAGGCAATGTTTGCTGATGTTGGTCATTTTTCTCCTCTCTCAATTAAGGTGATTGCTCTTCTTCTTTTAACCAACAACTATAAAATAAAATTAGATTTCGATAGACTTAAGTTTTCAGATCAAATGATTATGGCTCTAAAATCATCATGATATTGGAGCAGGAGTTCCTGAGTTCAAAGTATTTGCCACTCATGTCACCATATTTAACTAAGTGATCAACTTGACAAGTTTTAATTAAAAGTCACCTAGTTAACAAGTGACAGGATATGTTAAATAGTAAATATAAAATACACAGGGTATAAACCCTTGTGCACTCATATCACTTCTACTGAACTAAGTGGCCTACTTGATGAGCTTCAACTAAAAGCTGCACCCTGCAAGAAAGAAGGAATGCTAATTGGCAAATATAAAACTATACTAGATTTAATAGTCCTCAGTTTTTAGATCAGTTGCTTGTAAATATAATTATTTTTGCTTTATATTACCTCTGTGACACTTAATACAACCTCAGGTTGCCTTCACATGTCAGGTATATCCCTCACTTATTCTTGCCTACATGGGCGAGGCAGCATTTCTCTCCAAACATCATGAAGATATTCAGAGAAGCTTCTATAAGGCAATACCAGGCAAGTATGCATCCCTTCTCTAGTTGATTTTCCATTTTTGTCCGGCTGAAGATGGTGACAACACCGATTTTTTCTGCTGCAGAACCAGTTTTTTGGCCAGTTTTCATTGTGGCCACTTTAGCTGTAGTTGTGGGAAGCCAAGCTGCGATATCGGCAACCTTCTCTATCATAAGCCAGTGTTATGCTTTGAACTGCTTCCCCCGTGTAAGAGTCATTCATACATCTAGTAAAATATATGGGCAGACATATATTCCAGAGATAAATTGGATGCTGATGTGCCTTTGTCTTGCTATCATAGTTGGATTGTGAGATACAAACATGATTGGTCATGCATATGGTAAAACTATACCCTTGTCTATTTGGAGGCTTTAAAATAGTGAATATTGTTTCAGGAGATTTGGTATTGCATATTAATGCAACTAACATCCGCTTTTGCAGGGCTGGCAATTGCTACTGTAATGTTTGTGACTACTGGCTTGACAGGATTAGTAATAGTGATTGTGTGGAAGCAGCAGATCACTAGTGCAATCTCATTTGTTGCATTTTTTGGTTCAGTGGAACTCCTTTACATCTCTGCATCTATTTGCAAGGTCCCGGAAGGGGGTTGGATCCCTGTTGTCCTGTCATTGAACTTCATGGTTGCGATGTACGTATGGAACTATGGAACAATGAAGAAACACCAATTTGATGAAGAAAACAAGGTTTCATTAAACAGAATATTGTCAATGGGGGCTAGCCTTGGCATGGCCCGGGTTCCTGGAATAGGACTCATCTACACTAACCTTGAGACTGGTGTCCCCGCTGTCTTTGGACACTTTGTCACTAAATTGCCAGCGTTTCATCAAGTTCTGGTTTTTGTTTGTGTAAAATCTATTCAAATTCCTCATTTAAGTGATCAGGAACGCTTACTTGTTAGTAGGGTGGGTCCAAAAGATTACAAGATGTTCCGCTGTATCATTCAGTGTGGTTACAAGGACTTGCAACAAGAAAACTATAACTTTGAGAACATGCTAGTGTCTGCAATATTGCAATTTGTGGAATTTGAAGCAGCAAAACATTCCGAAAAATATCACAAGCTGTGGCAGCCGTGGAAACATGGCCTTAGAGATTGCATGTCCACCCAGCAGCCCAGAAACAGGTAAATCTGATTCATGGTATCCTGGAGATTGTTTCCTTGGAGATGAAATTCTTCAGATATTGAAGGCTGAAGAATCCGGGGTAGCTTATATTCTTGGGCGTTCATATGCCAAGGCAAAGGAATCATCTTCCCTTATGAAGAAATTAGCTATAGACATAGTATATACTTTTCTGAGTAAGAATTTCAGGGAAGCCCATGTTGTTCTTAATGTTCCTCACACTTCTTTGCTGGAAGTTGGCATGAATTACTATGTCTAACTTTTACTAGAAGACACATATCCCTCCTCAAACGGGTCCCCAAGAATTAGTCCATATTCTGAAATCAAAACATCCACAGAGAAGTTAGCTGGCATTGCAGTCTGTGACACTGGTGTTTATCAAAAACCAGAATTATTCTGAGAAATGATAATTAGATGTACATAGTGGTTTAAGGTATCAGTTTAGTTACTAAAGGTTTAGCCAGTAGTGGCCTATGTAGCTCCTTGGAAATAGTTTAGGCAATAGTATAACTCTTAACGCTTTAATCAAAGTTGTATATATTCTACCTCTCCAAGGTGATTCAAGTCAATGGTGAGTGATACTTTGCTGCTAAATGGACATTACATTCGATTTAGAGGGTGCAAGTTTAAGCTTTCTTCTGTAACGTATACGATTCATTCCGCATAAAGGAAAATTAAACTAAATGCAGATGGGAGCAAGAGCGGCTCTTGCGAAGGTTCTGCAGGTATATCTAGAAGCCATACAGGAGACTTCGTTGCATCTTATGGCACTTATATGCAAGACATTTACATAGCGGTTAATGAACTAGTAGCTATTCGAAATGGTCCGTCTTCATGTGGAAAAGAAGCTTCAGGATTTTGAAATCAACATTGATTCTCTTCTTGCTGCTATCTGGATTATGAGAAACGTACGAAATATGTCCTTCAATGTTTTGGCTGCTTCCATAGGAGTCCTCCAACTTTTTCTTTCTTTCAACATGAGTTCTCCGTTTTTGTAAATGGACGGAACATATTCTTCTAGTACCTCTGTACTCTGTTAAATGCTCGTCCCTCATGATTACTATTAAATATCTTTAATTAAAGCATAAATTTCACCTGGAATTAAAAATTGATTATGAAAGCAAAATTTCAAATAATATAGTAGGTGTTGTATTGTTACCTGACTTGTGTTTCTAATAAATTGTTTAATAGTTGGCATGTAGAATTGTATACACACCGAAAAGGTTGGTTCAGATTGATCTAACCGAATAGTTATGAATTACTTCTTCATTTAATAATAAATAAATAAATAAAATATTGTTAAACCTGATACTAAGAAGATAAAATCTCCAGTTGCGTATTTGCATATAATTGCTGCAATTTTTATTCAATCACTACAAGATCAATAATTCATGAGCTTGAACTTCTGTTGCTGACATAAAAACATCCCTTTCCATATCTTCAAATACAACCCATAAGGGTTTGTCCGTTCTTTGTACATAAGCCGTTTGATGGTTTCATGCCGTTTCATTAGTTCTTCTGCTTGCAGGATAAATTCCCCTGTTTGTGCCTCATAAAAAGAACTCATACGTTAATGTTCCTCTATCTCATATGATGAGTTGAGGAGAGGAGGTAAAGAATAATAAATAAAGAAGATAGAATTGAGCAACCGTGCAAGCATCTTTGTGCATTGCATACAGCTCTACAATAAAATTTCCTTTTTCCTTCTTCTGAAGAAAGATAAAAAAGAGAGAGAGAGAATGGTGTTTATCTGAATCGGATTGGCAAATGCTCAAATTACTATCCTTACTTTCAGAGTAGTTAAAAAATAAAATGATGGCTCTATTGCTTTATCTAAATTTATCTTGTCTATGATTTATGATTCAATGAACCTAAAGTTTTTTTTTTTTTTTTTATGTGATTTGAAAACAAGAAAGTTTGTGATGATGAATAAGCTTGGATAGATAATGGAACGCCTCAAAATTAAAAAAAAAAATTAAAGAAAATAAGTAGAATAATAAATATTTTTAGGTTATGAACAGTAAGTATAATATTTTCGTAATTCTAAAATTAAAAAAAATTAATAATGAAAAATTAAATTATTATAATATATTAATATTATTTTAATAATTTACATATAATGAAAGTTTTATAACAAATAATAATAAACTTTAAAATGAAAAAAATAAGAAAGAAATGAGATCCGTTACAAAATTATAATAAATATGAAGTAAAAATTAAAAATTTAAATTTATGATAGTTGTAGATACCTCATTTTTACTCTCGTTTAGATTTATTTAAAAAATATATAAATAAATAAATAAGGAAAAAAATAAAAAATAATAATAGTAATAATAAAAAGCTTGGTTTACAAAAAAATATATATAATAAAAAAATTAAAAAGGGAAAAAAGAAAAGAAAAAGAAAAAAAGGAATAAAAATGAAAGTAAATGGAAAAACTTTTAAAAATGATAAAAAAAATAACAAATAGCAAAAATTAATAAAAAATATGAATATTTTCAATAAAAATAAGGAAATATGAGACTCTAAATTAAGTTTGGGTACCTCAAATCAATAAAAATTAATTAGGACCATTGGCTTATATATAAATTAATTGCAATAATAAATTGAGAAATGGGCTGGCTCAGCTGGTTTGTGGGTTGCTTGACACGTGTATAGAGGCTTCTTTGGTCATGAGTTTGAACCGTGTCCTAAGCAAAAGTGCCTGAGTTTTTTTTTTTTTCCTTTTTTCATTTGGTATAGTCACGTGCATGACACATGACCATCTTCTTCGGCCAGGGCTGATTGGAACATGATAGAGGAGAGAAAAATCCGATGAGCATATTGAACCTTCTTCATATCTTATTGAATCTTGATGGTTTTTTAAGGATTTTCATGCAAAATGATTTAAAAATTATATAGGATTTATTTTCTTTAATTGATTTGCATCAATAACAACAAATTAAAGATTTGAGCAACTCAAAAGATTGGACTTTATCTTCAAAATGGCCACCATTGATTCAAAGTAATCCATACATGCCAATCCATTTCCAAACTTGCCACTATAAATAGGAGTTTGGGAAACATGGGTTGGATTCATATTTTAGAAGCCTAAAAACACCCAACTCCACACTTTCTCTCTTTAAAACAGCATTGCCAACCACACTACCTTCTCTCTAGGATTTCTCACACAACACACATCTTCGAAGCAAGCTAATGGCGTCCTAACGTTTCTAGAAGTCTACAGATTCATAAAGTTCAAGTTTTTTATTCGAATTTGTCTTAAAGGCATGGATAGAAAAACCACTATAGACTCCACCGTTGTCCACCTCCCGAACCACCACTTAGGCTAGCTTTTAGGTTAAAACAACACCACCAATCGACTCATCACCCCCAAAAACCTAGGAAAACACCCCTTAACTGCCTTCAATGACCACCAGAGCATACGAGGAGCCCCATCACCACAACTCGATTTGGACCCTTGACCTCACCTGTGTGTTATCTAGCAGCCCAGTTGGTGATTTTATTTTATTTATTTTTATATGTTTATTTTATTTATTATTAGATTTATTTTAGACTTGTCTATAGTTTAAAAAAATAAAAAATAAAAAATAAAATACCCATTGGGTTATTGTGGTGTATACCATTGCCCAATGGCAAACAAAATAATAATAATAATATAGAAAATGAAAATCTTTAGTGTAAGAATGAAATAATAAAATAAAATAAAATAAAAATCTTTAGCATAAGAATAAAAATCTAAAAAGATATAAAAATACAGATCTTTAGTACAAGTTAGGATTTTAGAAATAAAAATATAAAAATGAAAAATATAAAAAATTAAATTAAATAAGTAAAAATGATAAAAAAATAATTTTTTTAGTTTAAGGTTTTTAGTTAAATGAATAGAATAAGAATAAAGAATAAAGTATAAAAATACATAAAAAACTTTTTTTTTATTAAAATCTAGCATTTTAGGATTTTATTACTTAGAGTTTTTTTTAAGTAAAAATTTAATATGAGGTTTTCACAAACTTAGGTTATTTTAGATTTTTCAAAAAATAATTATTTAATAATTTAGGCCATTTAGGTATTTTCTTAATAAAAATTAATATGATTAAATAATGTAAATTCGGTGCTTTTTGTTAAATAAAATTAACCAACAAACTAAAATTTTTATAAAAGAAAAAGCAAATTATGGACAGTTTGATCCTAGCTAGCAGGTATGTAGGCACCTTTGGGGCAACCATAATAAAATAAAAACTTTAGATTAGGCAAAAATAATCATAATAAAATAAAATTTTAGGTTAAGAAGAACAACCATAATAAAATAAAACTTTAGGTTAGGAAAAATAATTATAATAAATTAAAAACTTTAGGTTTAGAAAAATTAAATAAAACAATGAAAAAAAATAAAAACATTAGAAAAATAAAATGAATAAAGACTTTAGGTTATTGACAATAAAAAGCCTTAGAAAAATTAGTATAATAAACTCTAGAGTTTAGGTTTTCTTTTAACATAAATTCAAAATCTTATAAAAAGATAATAACATGAAAATAATAATAATAAATAGCATATTATAGTATATAGTAGCTGATAAAAAAATAAAAAATATAAACGCCTTTTAGTATATATTTTTAAAAATTCTACATGGTAATTATTTAGATTTTAATAGATTAGCCCCCAAATTTAGTATTTCTAGTTTATATTTTTCTAAAATATTTTTTAGGAAAATTCGTGAACTAGTTGCTAGTTAAAGTTAATCTATTAAATTAATTTTAACTCTATTTTTCAACTTAAGTCGGTAGCGACTTCTTTAAAAAAAATTAATTTTTCTTAATTTAGTTAAGTGATCTATATCAAATAATTAGGATTTAATATAGATTAAAATTAAGAAAAATGATAAAAAAATTAGACTTGACAATAGTTAAATAAAATTTTTAAATATATATTTATATTTAAAATATTTTATTTAATATATATATATAAATTTTTATATAAAAATATCATAATTTAGATAATTTAATAAAATATTAATACATATAATAAGTGAACCGATAAATGAATATTTCCTTGTTCTTATCTAAATTTTTGCCCACCAAAGTCTTCCTCTCTCATTTCATTTCACATCGGTTAGACCGGCTATGCTTTCCTTCTTTCTTTCTTTTCTTCTTCTCATCCTCTTCTTTGGTCGCCGACGAAACTCCCTCTCTCCATTCCCGGCTCTCCTTCATCTTCCTTCTCTTCCTCTTTTCTTCTTCATCCAACCCTTGTTCCTCTCTTCCCTTTCTTTTCCTTTTTTTTTTTTTTTTTCCTTTCTCATTTTCTCAGCCATTCCTTGCTTCTGCTTCTTCTTTCCTTTTTCCCTTTCCAATCGTCTTATTCACATTTCAACACCGCACAACGCTATACCCCAGCCACCACACTTCATCACAGTAGTCACCACTGCCAACCACTCATCGTACACCTCGGGACATTAAAATCAATTATCAAGCACAGGCAGAGAGAGAGAGAGAGAGATTCAAGGAACAACAAACACGTAACAACTTCTCTCTCCCTCTCTCTTGATTAGGTCCGTTTAATTAGGGCAGAGAGGAGCTCGAATCTCCTACAAACATACAAGCATAGAAGGGACTCATATGGTTTTGCTCTGAGACCTCAACACTTATAAAGATACATATTGTACACCAAAATCTACAAGCACGAGGAAGAAGAAAGAGTGGAAAAATGGAAAACTTTTCTCGAACGACAGGTAAAGTCAATTGAATTGTCTAGTGCTAAAAAGGAAAATAAGAAGATAGTTATCGAGCAGAGCGTGCCAATCTTTTTAGGTGAAGCTGAGGAAAGGGAAGACAAAAGTGTGACGACACTTGCTTCTGATGATTCAGCAGAATCTACCAAGGACAAGGCGCCAGTACCCGAGCAAAGTGAGGTGACAGATCCTATTACTACTGGGGAAAGGGAAGATCGAAGTGGAAAGATTGCTGCAATTGATACTTTAATAGAGATAGAATCCTCCCTCTAGAAGGAAGCATAGGTCACAAATGATTCAAAGATCCATGAAGTGCAAACTTGGAACGATATTAGGCAAATCTTAGGTGCCATTGAGAAAATGATGAGTTTTCGTGTGAAGAAAACGAAAAAAGATATAAAAAAAAATGGAAGATAAGCATAAGAATGATAACAAAAGTTGGCTTCCATCAATTGCAGAGACAACGTATTCAGGAAAGACTTTTGAGGATGGCATTGATGTACAAGTTGATGAGTCAGCAGAGGGAGTTGAATGCTTTTCCTTTTCACACAGGGCTTCTAGCAAAGAAATTTATGAGAATGGTGGTAAAGAGAGAGGTAGAGAAGCGGCGGAAAGTCGGGGAAGATGGTGGCGGTGGTGAGGATGATTATAGTGGTGGTGATATGATGTGGGGGTTGTCTAATGGCATTATGGTGATTTCGCAGTCTTCTCTTTGGCAGCGGGGAAAGGATAGTGGAAGTGAGAATTGTGGGAAGGGGATAGCTTTGTCGTGTGATGTGAAAGTTGGGGTTGATGACTCGAGGATTGGTTCCAGGAGGCAGCTTCGGTCCAAAAACATCGAATCGCTCCCTGTTGGTGTAATGCAGGTTTTGCCCTATGAGAGGAGTGTGGAGAGTTTGAGGAGGGATGGAAAGTGCGGTGATTCAAGTAGCTTGATCAAGTTGTAAAAGGGAATAATTTTGCATGGAGTGCACTAAAGAACGATACTTTGAGATTCAAGAAGAAATCTAGATGAAATGTCCAGTTTGCTGTAGGATGCGTAGCCGTGAGGCATGCTTGGCTAATCATTCGCAAGAAACCGGATGTCAGGAACTTTCAAGTGAGGAAAACAGAGCTCATTAAATTTCTCGTAGCAATTATTTGATTTGCATGCTTCTTCCTATGCTTAAACAGGTCAACCAAGAGAAGAACATTGAACTTGAATTGTAGGCAAAAGTAAGAGGAACGCAAATATCTGAAATGTAATTCCCACGCTCTAAATGTGGCAATATGCAATGCTTCTACAATAATTTCAAAATGTCAATCTTGGATCTCCATAGGAGGTGCTCAAATTTCTCTTATAATCTTTGTTTAGGATGTTATTGGGATATTTGTTAGGGGATCTTACCTACTGGGATTGAAGCACTAAAGACAAAACATTCTAATACAAGGAAAACTTTGATGTCTGGTTTGAAGCAACTTTTAGAAAAGAAGTCCGTAGGAAGGTTGTGGTGTTGGTATTCTCACTGCTTTTACATCTTTCCCTAATCCAAAATCATACAACGACATCGGTGGTATATCTTGCCCGTCTAAGGAATTTGGGGGTTGTGGTAGTGGCATGCTCAAATTAAAATGTTTATTTCCCTTGGACCGGAACAAAGAACTGGAGTCCTTGGAACATCTGAACATTAGTGGCTGCAAGGAAATTGAAAGTTTGCCAAATTTATTAAAGTTAAGAGATCGAGGTGAGTGAAAAACTTTATGATATGTTACAGTATTATATTTAATAGTGATATGTTGTATATATGTGTATTTTCTTGCTTGGTTGTTGCTGTAGTTGTTGTGGTTGTTATTATTTTGGAGTTAGAAGTGATGTAAAATGCGTTTGGAAAGAAAGTTTTATAAAGAAATTAGTAGTTAAATAAATTACAGATGGATACCATCCTAATGGTATTACGAATAAAATGATTGAAATTTTGAATAATCATTGTCAAGATATATATTGTCTTGATGGTACCAAAATTTCCATCATAACGGTATGGAGAATAGAATGGTCTAAGAATTTGGATATTAACATCTTGACAGTGGCACTTTGCATCATCCTACCGGTACAATCGCTACTAGCTTAATACCATGATTTCAACCTTGTATTCTTCAAACTAAATTAATATATAAACTTGACTTTTCCTTATATAAGTTAGTGTATATGTATACATATTATGGGACAAACTATATCACTATATACACATATGGAAATCTAATTATGAACATGTATATATGCTTGGACAAAACTATTTTCACCATATATTTATAGAATACATTTATACATATAATTATATGAAATCATAAGTACAAATTTTCATCTTTTAAGTTTAATAAATATATTCTTTTGCTCTTCTTAAATTTGTAGGGGAATATGTTTTGCAAACTTATCCTTTAGCTAAATATATATATATATATAGTAATCTTTACATATATATATATATACATGTGGTTTAACGAGCTATATTTATAAACAAAAATATATAGACGTTTGCTCTTGTTCACATATATATATGCATAAACTTAAAAAACTTAGAAAATATTTGATTGAACAAAACAATTTCTATCCTTACAATGTTATATGTACATATATACAAAGGGATTAATAATATATATATATGTGTGTGTGTGTGTGTGCGCGCGCGCGTGTTTGCCTATATGAAAAAGACTTGTGGTCTTACTTTTAGAAATTTTGGGATTTTGATGATTGAGGATATTAGAAGGGTGCGCATTTGGTTGCTTTGTTTAGTTCTTGAATGTAAATGATTGAACACTTGAGTAATGGATTGACTTGATTGTTGTCGAGGAATAAAAACTGTATATCAATCCTGGTTAATTGGATTGTGATGAATCGAGAATGTCTTATTGTTTCCATTTTGATACGGAAGTAGATACTTGACGTTTGATAGCTAGAGTGACAGAATGGTTAATGAAATTGGGTTGTAATATGTTATTGTTGATTTGGTCTTATATGTTGATTTATTGTGATTTTTTTTTCTTGTGATTTGGTTGCCTCATTTGATTTGTTTTATTTGATTGGCCACTTAAATCTAAATTGACATAATGATATTCGGCTAATATAAAACCTAACATGCATTGCATGAGATATTGCATAGTATTGAAGGTCATCATTGCTACAGTGCACACCGTAAGTAATCGAATAGGATTACTGTTCTACCAGGGGCGAACTAAGTGATTAGGAGATTGTTGCGCCTTTGGCGGTTTCGAGTCTAGCTTGTCCTTGAGGGTGTTTGTGCTTGGTGTGTTAAATTGCACATGGAGCTTAAAGAATTAAACTTAAAAGACAATTTCTAATAAAGAGATAAAATAAAAATGAATAAGTATGTGAGACCTAAGCACCGATAGTAGTGATGCGAATCCCTAACCTAAGGTTAAGAGAGGCGTAAATCCTAAACTTTACATTGGTTACTAGAAGATCGCATGCAATGTTGTATTGTATATGGTTACCTATGCATAGTATGTAATTGATAACTTGTTTGGGATAGCTTGTGCATGTGTAGTATTGAAAGTATTGCACTCTCATTTCACTAAGTTGTAGTGTGCTTACCCCTCTATAAATTGTTTTGCAGGAAAATTTCAAAATCATGGGATGGGATAAGAGATGATGTGACAAGAGCTACTAGAATCAAGAGTGATATAGTAATATATGTATTAATAGATTATTTAGATGAAAATTTATTTTCAAGGACTCAATGTAGGAATGAAATTTGTAAAACTTAAATATGTTTTTCCATTTTACTATTTTGGTAAGAGATTCTAATTCTCTGCGATTTTGGTTGATCGTGAAATATGAGAATCTATAGTTATATTGTTATTATATGATTATATGTAATAAATTAGTTATAATTGATTAAATATTTAATTAAAGTTTTGTGATATCTGACTCACAAGTAGATTATCATATAACGGGTGCACACGTGATGTGATAACTTTTAGCGGAAACTGCCAAACCTTCCTTTAGGGCATGATAGATAAGATCAAATCTCCCTTTATTTTATACTACTATTTCGATATATAATCTAATGTTTGAAAAAAAAAAAACTTATATCCAATTCTATTATTACTTATTTCATAAGGCAAAAGCATATATATATTCTTAAAAAACTCATTAGTGCCAAGTGTGAGGGAATGTTAGATGTTTGGTAATCTTCCCTTCGACTAAGATAAAAATTACATTGAAGTAGTTAATCCCATGCATATTATATGCACATTGTGTTTCACAAATTACATAGTATTATAAATAGCTACTTTGAGCATTACCTATCCCTCCATCGAGGTATTACCTACTTTTGTGTAGCAAGTCGTATGATTTTATCCTTTGGTGCAATTACTTCCTAATGTCATGGAACGGGAGGTTATCCCCTCCTAGAGACTTTGTGCGGTACTTGATCATCATTTACCTCATATGTTTTTCTCATCTTTGGATGGTGAGCCAATCTTCTCTTTTCGTTCTTTATCAAAGATTATTCCAAGCCCATCCTTTTTTAGGAGAGCCATTATCATTGGCTTTGCAATGGTCCCTCTTATATTTGAGGAAACCGACCTTCTTAACTAGTTTTGGCCTATCATGACCATCATCAAGAGAGTGGCATTAACTCTTGATCAATTTGTTTATGGGAGGTCAAACTTGTCTTTAAAGTACTCATACATCAAAACAAACTATTGCTTATTAAATTCTAAGCCTAAGTTTATCCCTTACTTCTCGATGTCACGGACCATGACGTTAGTGGCTTACCCATCTTGAGAGTACTTCAAACTAAGACGCTCAACCTTGATGTTTCGATGAACTCTAGGTCGCTACACAAAAAAAACACCTTGATTATTAGAATTATGTCAGTTTCTATTTTGAGGGATATCACAATTAATAAGTTGATTCAAGATCTTGCTATCAACCTCTTGGCCTATAAAAGGTAATTTTTCTCGATAAAGTTAGCTAATGAGGATAAAGTTTGTATCCGTAAAGAGCCATATATGGACCTTTTGATGTATATGATTAAAAAAAAAAGCAAAAAAAAGAGGAATCAATGTGTAGTATTCATTCCCTTTTCTTTTTCCTTTTTTTTTTTAAATTCATAGTAGGATCTTTTTCCTTTTTAATCTAATTTAGATTTTTGTAAAGAAGTGGCTTTTTCTTCCATTTTTCAAGCAACTTTTGTTAATTTTCTTTATATCTATAATAATAAAAAAACCCATCTACAATAAACAAAATCTATCAAACTTATCAAACTAATTTCTCATTAATGTCTTCTTTCATTGAAATCTAATCCAAATCATGATGCCATTTTCTTGTTCCTAAATGCATATTTTCAATTCTTTTAGGTTTATGCTCTACTATGAGTAAAAATGAAAATGTGCTTGATTTTTATTTGCACATATGGGACAAATGCCATTAATACTACATCTTTTTTCTATGACTTATTCAATTTATTTCCCATCTTTTGCGGTAAAAAAATTACCCGCAACTTCAAAAAGGAAATGGTTTATATAAGTCATATAGAATCAATGATCCATGGTAAAATCTCTCTAGGATATGATACATTTTTATTCCAATATTTTGGTTAATAGAGGGATGAAATAGTATAATTCCTTTTTTTTTTTTTTCAGCTTAGAGTATTTGAAACTTGACTATTGTTTTCCAATTAACTTTTTTTGTATTAATTGCTATTTCATCAATCTTATTGATTAGTGTACTAGTTGTTTTGTTTTTCCCAATGATTGGTCAAGTAACAAAAACATTATATTTTCTGATACATCATTATGGATTGGATTAGTCTTTCTAGTTGGTATCCTTAATTCTCTCGTCTCTTAAAATTATTCATTCCAGAGCAGCCGTGTGGGCATCCTTTTTGCATTTCATTATTTCGAAATGAAAAAAAAAATTGATTGCATTATCATTTTGTATTAAATATCTGGTATACCTATTGTTGCTCATTTATCTTTATGTGCTTATTACACTTGGTGAAGAACAGTGAAAGTTTAGAGGTTTTATCTGCCATAACTAATTTTGTAAGTTGTAGTTTTATTTTTTATTTTTTTGGCCAGGAAGTTGTAGCTTCTTGAAACCAAAAGTTTTAATTCACAAGTGAACTAACCGTATGATCCGCCCTAGAGAGAGGGCCTGAGGCTATCCTATAAGCCAAGTACGCCGGTGACCCTGAGACTGGAGTGCCCGATCATCATTCTGCGGTAGCAAATAGGCATCACGAGCCTAAGTAAGTCCCCCTCTAAAAGCTAACAAAAAAGAAGCTCAAAATCGGCCTGAAGCATGCTGTTCAGAAGGTGAAACTTGAAACTTTAAAGCCACCAACCACGTTATGGTTGCAGTGCTAATTTATTGCATTAGAACGGTCCTTGAAAAGTCAGAAAAAGGAAAAAAGGACTTAAAAAAAAAAGGAAAAAAAAAGAAGAAGAATGCCATGACATTGCATGAGATCTAAATAGGTGTAACGGTTTGCATTTATTATTGGATGTGACTTCTATTAATTTTTCATAATTAAGTTCGTATATAGAGAACTTACCCATATATAAATGATGTTCCTCCTATCTATCAAAAAATTTATTCATTTATTTATTTTCAAGATATACAAGGTTGTCTCATCTGCATTGGGACCAGGACACCCATCCCCAATGAAAAAGGAGGATCGGTCGCTCTGCTGGTGCTGGCAGAGTCACATGTGTCCCTGCTCGTCTCCTGAGTCCCGCCCAAATATATTAAATACATCCATATTAAATCAATCTGCATTCATTCTTTTTTTTTTTTTTTTTCATATGCACATAAATTTTTATCAATCACTGTAACGATTTACTTTGTAACACAAGGTGAATGAATTTCAGCTATTGATTGTCTGAATGCTGATGACCTTACGAAAAGGTACTCTTTTGACATGTTTTGCAGGTCATTTTAATTGTCGAAGCGAAGCAATTCCTGAAGGAAAGCAGTCAGAATGAGAGACCAGAGAACGAAGAAGAGGATCCACATCCATGCGTGTACTAGAAATGTCAAGAGACTCGCAGAAAATGATTGCACCTCTCATAAACATTTGAAGGCAATAAGAGGATCGTAAAAGGACACAAATGAACTAGTTGGATATTTAGTCAAGTTGGATTGGAATTTTAGGTATTGTTATTGTTTTAATTAGAATGATAATTTTTATTTTACATAATCATACTAAAACAAATTTAATTGAATCAAGTTTAAATTCATTAAGTACCATTTCAAGTCAAGTTTCAACATAAATAATAAACCCATTCAAGTTTAAATTTAACATCAATTTTGAGATTTCAAGATAAACTTAAACTTGAACTCATTACTATGTTATCACGATTCAACTCTTTTATCACTTTAGTTATTATGGTGATGGAGTATTATTATTACTATTTTCACCTTCTACATAATTACAAAACACAATCCAAATTGGAAGTAAAGATCCCATCGTCAAAGGGTGAACGTGAACCCTGTAGGGAAATGTCTTACAACTTCCCATATACTTATTTAATGCAAGGTATGAAATTAGTGTGATAAAAATTGTAAATTTTAATATTAAATATGCTTCTCAGTTATCCCTTCAAACATTAGTTAACAAAATCATTTCAGAAAATCACTATGAATATAGGTTATAAGTAGTAATTCTTTTTTTATTTTTTATTTTTTGACATACTTGTCTCTTAATCGGAGCTCATTGGATGCTCAGTAAGAGCCATTAACATCCATGAGACTTACGTTGTATCAAAATATTTGCACCTACTTAGTTATATGAGTTATGACCAAAAGTATAGTCACTTACATTACATCTTAGGGAAGAAAAAGTACGTCTCCATCAACAGGGTCATTCCTTCGATGGGAATTATTTTGACATTTAGATTGCATGGTCCATCTGAAATCATATTGTACTGGTATTTTGAACTGATGAGCTCAGCGCCATCCAATATGTGTTGGTTTTGTCATGCAACCCGAAACGATTACATTGATGCTTGAAATGGGTTTAAAAAGTGGAGTCAAGATACACATTATTGAGTTGGAGATCTATTTAAGAATATTAATGCTCAATATGAATTTGAACTTAATAGAGTATAGAATGTTTATCTTAATCTCAATTTGAAGTGGCATTTGTAACTCTGTCAATTTGGTTAAGCTTGATTGTGCTTATCATTATAAATGACACATTTTTTTTCCTAATTAAAGTGATATTGATGTCTAAACCCAAGTAAAACTTGACCCATACCAAAGTTCAACTCAAACTTAACTATACCAATGCATGTATCGAATCAATTATCACAATGTTAATGCCAACTCTTGTTTGATCAACTCTTAAGTATGAGCTTAATTTGAAGTGACATTCAACAAGTTGGAGCTCAACTTCATTAAGTTTGTGTGGATTCATTTTATTTTAAATGATGCATTTTTCTTTCAACTAAATTGAGATTGATCTTAAATTTGATTTAAATCCTTGATTTACGCTTAGGCTTCTCTCAAGCTTGATTATGCTCACAAGTTTATTGGGTTGAATATCACAATACTCAAATTCAACTTGACAAACTGCTCAAGTGAATTGAGTTTGAACCTACCTTGCTCATAATTAAATCAAATTGAAGTAAATATCAACTTAAGCTTGAGTAACTTCAAAGTATGTTTGAAACATTTGAATCCCCGTTTTGCACTTTGATTTGTGGTTTGTCTTAGTACTCCATGCTTTGGCACACATCATATAGAAAAGTTTCCATTACAAACATACAAGACATATTCAAGAATTGTTTGGTAGCAACGGTTTATCACTCTTTTACTTATTTTCTAACAGTGACTCAATCTTTTTTTTTTTCAATAGAAATATTATGTAAAAAATCTAATTACTATATCATATTTGCAATTTTAAACTTTTTTAATTTATAGTATAAATCTAGCATAGTTTCAAACCAATCTTCATCATAATTAATTGACACTTGCTTTCTTGTTGCCATTGGCTTTATTTTTGTTGCAATGGGTTTTTATTGAGGGGTACTAAAAACCCATATTAGCTTGTTAAGATTATATTTATATTTATTTTGTTGTGCTTGTGTACTTGTTTAAGCTATCCAATTCATAAGTAACTTTTGAAAAGGAATAAGATTTCTAACATTTTATTAAGGGGTATAAAAACCCATATTACATTTAATGTAGCCGTTTTGGTTTTGCCATAATTATACTCGATCCGTGGTTTACAATTTATTTATATGCAACTTTTTCTTAATTTTATTAAAGCATTCATTGAAAGGTCCAATAAAAATCTTTTTTTTTAATATATATACATATCTATCTATCTATATATATATAATTTTTTTATAAAGTATATAATCCAAATTAAAAAATATAATCAATTTTTTAACCTTTTAATTAATGGAATATTATTAGTAGAAATTAACAGTTTCTTTTTAAATAATTTAATTTATTTATTTTTCATAAGAAACAAATTCAACGGTTTCTAATATTCTTCTTTACACTATTTTTTTTTCTTTTCTTTTTGAAGATTTATTCATTAATTACAGATTCCTCTGTAGTACATATACACATTAGAAGAGGACGAAGAAAAGCAGCTTAGCTGGCTCTGAATACAAGACAATAGAACCATTAGAAATACAGCAGCAGAGACTAGGACTAGGACTACATAAGTCAAACAGTCGTACATATTTTCATGGACTTCAGTGTTTCACGTTGCTTCTTCTTCCCCTTTCCTCGAATTTACAAACAATAAAATAATTACTTCAAAGTTGATGATGGGCTTTCTTCACGCAACGTACAACATAAATCCAACATGTGCACTTACCCATAACGTAATGAAATTGCATCCCAACCACTTCCTTTTTGCCGTATACGTTCTCCTCCCTTGTAATTAATAGATCTCCCATAAACACCATCAACATATTCAACAAGATTCCATTTCCATAACCATACCCATCCCATCGTCATCATCATACTCTTAACTAAAGCACCACCTAGACGTGCTGAAATTGGTTTCACAGCCAGCTGCTTCAAATGTCGTCGACTCCTCCACCCCAATCATCGTCTAGCCAAAATACCAATTACACCAACCATATGATCGACAGCATTTTTTCTTACAAAGGTAACATTATGCTTGCTGCCATCATTTCCTTACTTCTTGTAATCCTATTCGTTTTGCTCCTCCATGTCTACGCCAAATGGTTCTTAGAGCGATCTCGCAACCGAAGAAGAAGAAGAACTGCCAGACGAATAAGTTCCTTAATTCTATCCGATGTGCCTAGTCACACTGATGTTAATACCGCTAGACATTCTGATGCATTCACATTCGACACGACAGGCTCTAAGGGAGTGGATCCATCCGTCATTGCTTTGATTCCTACGTTCATATACGAGGCTAGTGCGTACGAGAATGAACTAGAATGCGTCATATGTTTGAGTTCGTTCGAGCAGGGGGAAGCGGGAAGGAGTTTACCAAAGTGTTGTCATGCTTTTCATGTTGATTGCATAGATACATGGTTGGTTTCTCATACAAACTGTCCTATCTGTAGGATGCCGGTTTCGTGTGAGAAGCAAGTTGAAGAAAACGTAATCTGTTTAGAAGACCAAGTAGTGAATAATCAAGCGTCTGAATTGCCAGAAACTGTTCCAAGTGAAGTGGGATCCGGTGATCGTGATAACAATTCACTGGAAATCATTGCAGTGGATCATGCTCAGGAATGTGCTGATGAGAATGCTAGTGCTGGTGGCAATGGTGATTCGATATCGTCACCGTCGTCGTCGACAGCGGGCTCTTCTTTGGGTTGCTCTTGCTCTTATTCATTGAAGAGAATGCTTAGTAAGAGCAGATCAGAGCGGAAGGTGTATCTGAATTTTAGTGAAGTGGAAGCTTGAGAATTGAGGGAGGAGAAAAAGAGGTCATCCACAGTAAACCGAGATTCAATTCAACTTTTACACTTGATAGAAATCCTTTTGTATAGTGTAGTGAATAGAAATTAGAATGGTGTCATCAATCTGCTCGTTGCAATTCGAATTTTTCCTAATGTAAGTTTGGTCGAATTGCTTTTAGAGTACCAGTATTGTGCTCTGTACTGCCTGAATTTTTTATTTTTTCAGTAACGTGGTCAGAGTCAGAGATTTGGAGATGTAGAACAGCATATATGCTATCATGCTCATATATATATATATATATCCATGGATGGAGCCTCCCGTTCAGTCAATTCCGCTCCAATTTATTTCCTATTTCATGGTCACACATTTTTTTCCCATTAAGGAAAGGAATGAAACCTTCCTACTATGCTCCATGAATTCGATCTTTTGGCATCAGAATTTTCGTCAGGCATCCTTACACTTGGGGCTGCTTTTAATGTGGACAACAATTTAGGGTCGAAACCACATCCAGATTTTATTTCGTGATAAATTTGCAATGCAAGGAGCCATTCTTGATGATCCGACGGGCGAAGAGCACTGAAGTTTTAAAAATTGTTCCTTCTTGTCTTCAAATAATCATAGGGACGTGAATACTACAAAATTTCGTGATATATCTAAGGATTTGGATCCTCCAATTTACTTCTTCACAATTTCTTTCAATTTTTTTTTTTATATCTTAATATGTTGTCTCGTATGGATGTATAATCAATAGCTATAATTACAAAAAAAGTTGTGATACCATATCAATGTCCTAAAATTGTTCAAATTTTTAAATAATTTCAATCATTAAAATATAAACCGGAGAAATTTGAGATATTTATTTCCTATATCTAAGTGTATATGAAGTAGGATATATATTTGATTGTTTAAACATAATTGAGGATTAACAATTGATTGATACAAGGATGTATATCCTCTATAATATTGAAAAATCTTAAATTTGATCATAGAAATTCCAAATTTTTCTCTAAAAGATTGTTGATTTGATATTATTCCTAACTATAAAGGTTGATTTTGCAGCTGATTCTACCATATTGATTCTATTTAATAGAAATAAGGTTTGAGTGTTGTTACATTAAAAAATATTGATGGCATTTGAGAAAGCGGGACCTATTGTGAGAGTAGTTGATGAAATATACTTTGTTTAACAAGAAATGGTGATTTGTGCATGTTAATTTGATAATGCCGTATTCTTATCTGTTGGTGAGTTCACTAATAAAAGCAAAACCCCAACCAGGCATCAATTTTCCCCACTAAACAGGTCAACCCTGGGGGGGTGGTGGAGTGTAGGATAAGAAGCAAGGGCCAAAGTCTGGCACTAAATCCGCATGATTTGTCTACCGTCTTGTGATGAAGGAAATTTGTCTTTGGCGATAAATGCCTCAATAATTAGGTCACATCGCAACTGCATTGATTTCATTTGCCAATACTAATAGGGAGGGACATCATATGGGGACAAAAAACCTTTACTTCGCATCCGTTCCATGTTTTCTGGCCTATGTTGTACCTATCGAGGGCCAACGTCACCAAACAAGAGATGGGAGAAATGGTCAAAAAGGAGTGTCACGGTGACTAGTGAGCCGCATGCTAATGCATATAGAATATATATTTATGCGGCGTGTATTTTTGAGTATTTGTTAAGATTTGAAAAACAAGAAATTTTTTATATATATGTCAAAGTGAAATATTTATATTATTTAGTTTTAAAATAAATGTAAATCCTATTGATTTAAGGGTTTAAAAGACATAGCATAGTGCATAAATTTCTGTATATACCTACAACTACAAGTTCAAGCCAATCCATTTGAGATACTATTATATCGAATATCTGGCACTTTCTTCCCCATTAAATGCAGTCCGACTCCTCATCATACGCTAGATGGATTGTTGGAAAACGAACCAGAGACCAAAGCTGCGCTGAAAAGGTTATTTCATTAATTCATGCACAGATCGCAATTATGGAATCCGCTGCCCAAGGCAAATCAGTTGACCCAGATTCTTTACTCTCGTTTTACTCCAATCTTTTTTTCCTTGTAAAACCTATCATCCATTTTCCTTCCTCATCTCGTAATACTTTCCCAATCGCAGCTTTATTTGGGTGATGTAAAACAATAATTACAAACAAGTCGAGTTAAAATAATACGATATTAAACTTGTGTTTGAGTGTGATTCAAGATTTTAAAGCTTGAATTTGAATTCAAGTACAACTTGAAATGACATTTGATAAGTTCAAACTCATTCTGATTAAAATTATTTAGGGTTAATTTATTTTTTTTATAAAAAAATAAAAATAATACTAATATTTAAAATCGACTCAAAACTAGATTATTTTTAATATTTGATTCAAGTTCGATTAGCCTCACGAATTAATCTAGTCAAACACTATAAAGCTTATGTTCGATTTGATAAACTATTTGAATAACTTAAACTCGAGCTCTACTTGACTAATATCGAATTAACCTTGAGTTTTTATGGAGCCAAACTCAAGTACTTTGCAATTAAGCTTAGCTCACTAAAATCCTTAAATAAAACCGGTGTGTTTGTGCTTAATTTTACCTAATGCTATAGAGAAGGTGTCCTTGTGAGGAAGGTTTTGTGAATGCAATAGGTTTGTTTTGTCTTTTCCCGTAGAGATAAAAAGTTTCATTTCAACTTTAAGTTTTGATGCATAATTTGTTTCTACTCTCTCATATGATCCAAATTGCAATTGCAATTGCAAGGATAGCACCCTAAGGTGGTCTTTCATAAGATTGTTCAACTTTCTTAACTTGATTGTTTGATACAATCTTTCTTAACTTGATTGATATAATCAAGGCATGACATAGTCCGACAAGTGACCATAGGTAATTATGCTTGTTCACTAGGTTTCTAATAAGGTTAACAAACAAGATAGTCATGTAGTGTATGAAGAATTGGTTCCTTAGGTTCTTGGCATCGATGACAACCTACGTTATTGGTGATACCTTGTTTTTCCATACTAGAGATTGTTGGAAATTATTTAAACATGCTCTCCAAAGGAAAAGTTTGATTTTAGTGGAATAGGGCTAAGTTTCCATAGCCAACTAAAATTATGGGGACGAGAGAGTTGCATTCCATTTCAAAGTCTTCCAAGCATCCTGAACCAAGAGGGAGGAGGATTATTTAGTTAGCGGTCCTTTTTTAAGATTTAAACCATGAGCTTAGAAAACCATTGATCATACTAATATTAGTATCAGTCCCATTCTCAAGAATTATTTTCCCATTAAACAATAACCATGGCTGGCCCTTTACTAGGCTCTTTTAGGTAGAGGATGAATTTGTAGGAGATAAAATATGGGAACTCCTAAGATGCCTAGAGTATTTAGCCTCACAGAATTTGCTTCAAAGTTTGTTTGACTAATTGAATAAATAAGTTAATTTGATTTCAATGACTTTATTCCATGCATTTAGGTTAAGTAGGCCTATCCTCCTCATTCCCTCTCAACATAATGATGGTTGACTAACGAACTCAGTGGATTTTGTTGGAATCACACCATTATACAAAAACCTTCGAGCTATTTAATCTTTATGCTGGATTAACTTCATGGGAAGGGAGCAAACTTGCATGTATATGTTATAACTAGGGAAGCAAAGTCTCACATTGGCTAGGACAGAAACAGAAGAATAATAAAGAGGCTACAATATTTGATGAATTATGTAGAGAAATAAAGGAATGGTTTTAAATAGAGTTTGTTACAAATGACTAATAGATACAATTGTAAGCATATATATGCATAACTATACATAACATAATAGATTCATAACAAGTAGCATGGTACTATAAGTATAGGGACAATAGAAATAAAAGATCTCCTTTACCCAAATTGTGTTTCACATAAAGGGTGATCTAGAGCTTGAAGTTCAGAAGTACTTTTCTCCAGTTTGCTACCTGCAAATACACATTTAGAAAACCCTAGGTTAGAGCACAAAAACCCTAATTTTGAAATAGTAAAGAGAGGAATGAGAGAGGAGAGAGAACATAACCTTTGATTCTTTGCTTTAGATATCTATCGGTTCGGTATTTTGTTAATAAGACTTGGTGGTTTTGGGTCGAGCCTACCATGGGCTAACAATTAGTGCTTTGTTGATCTTTTTCATAGTTTGTCATGGTAGAGTATACTTGCAGTATTTCAAGATTACAAGAAAAAATAAATTCACAAGTCAACAAGTTTGATAAATATAAACAATAAATAGATGCAAGATTTTCTACTTTAGAGCATTTAATAGCAAAAATGACTAAGAATATGAAGAACATGATGAATTATTTCAAGATACAATGTGAGAATCAAAATGTACCTACTAGAATGATAGTTCTTGAAGAGCAATCATCATTTTCTCATGTGAGTCCAAGCAAATCTTATCCTTTTTGTAGAAATATTAAATTGGACCTTCATAAATTCTTGGGCAAAGATCCTAAATCTTGAATTTTCAAAGTGAACTAATTTTTCTATTTTCATGATATTGTTGTTTCGAATAGAATCAAGATGGCTTCTTTTGCTATGGAAGACGAGGTTTTACATTGGTTTCAATGGCTTTCCAAGAATGAACTATTATCTACACGGTCTGCTTTTTTGAAGGCATTACAAATGAGGTTTGGTCCATCTTCATTTGATGATTTTCAAGGCAAATTATCTAAATTGATGCAACATGGCACAGTAGCTAGGTATCAAAGTAAGTTCGAAAATCTTTCTAATCATGTAACAAGCCTTTTTGAAAGTTTTCTTCAAAGTTGCTTCATTTTAGGTCTTAAACATGAATTTCAAGCTAAGGTATTATCATCAAGACCCACTTCTTTAGTTAAAGCCATGAGTTTATCCAAATTGCATGAATCCAAACTCAATAGGATATTACAACCCTCTTATTCATATTCTTTTCCTAAACCATTTTCTTCTACTAACCATACTATCTTTTCTAAATAGATGCCATCCATTCCCTCTAAACCATTGACTAGCCCTCTTTCTAAACTAAACATTGCCCATTCAAAAAATGCTTTACCCATTAAAAGAATGTCTTAAGTAGAATTAGCACATAGACATGAGAAATACCTTTGTTATAATTGTGATGAGAAATTTCATAAAGGATATGTATGTAAGGCTAAGTTCTTTATGATTGTTCAGCTTGATGAGGATAATATTGAGTTGTTGTTGTCAAAGGATGAGTTTATGGAGGAGAAAGTGGATATGAAAGAGTCCCATTTAGAGCATGAACAAGTGGAACTAAGTTATAATGCTATCTTAGGTTCATCTTCGAAAACTTTAAAGTTGCAAGGAAGTGTTTATGGAAAAATAGTGCAAATTTTGGTAAATTCAGGGAGTACACACAATTTTATTCAATGTGGTATGGCAAAAGCATTGAATTTACCAATTGTTGCTATATCTCCATTTGTAGTGATGATAGGCAATGGAAACAAATTGAGGTGCACGGGAATATGCAATAAAGTACCCTTAATAATTCATAATGTGGAATTTTTGGTTGATTTTTTATGTGTTGGAAATTCAAGTGACTAAACTGGTTCTGGGGATTTAATGGCTAATTACATTGTGACCAATTACAGTTGATTATTCCTTATTACAAATGGCATTTTAGTGGAAAAGAAATAAAGTAGAGTTTCAAGGAAATTCTTATATTTAGCCTAAATAGATTGAGCATTCTTAATTATGGAAGTTCATTAAATCTGACAATGTAGCTTATTGTTTTCATTTAGTGGCTTAGAAGGAAACTTCATCTATTAGTACTATTAGCAATAATGCTGTTGAAGCACTATTAAGTAGATTCAATGGTGCATTTGTGACTACATCATCATTGCAGTCTTTAAGGGATGTCCAACATCATATTCATTTGGAGGATGAAAACAAAGCTATAAATGTCAAACCATACCGATATCCTTATTTCTAGAAGACAAAGATTGAAAAGTTGGTCTAAGAAATGTTGGGTAGTGGAGTTATTAGACCAAGAACTAGTCCCTTTTCTTCCCTAGTGCTTTTGGTAAAAAAGAAAGATAGCTCATGGAGATTCTATCTAGATTATAGAGCCATGAATCAAGTAACAATTTTGGATAAATTTCCAATTCTTACAATTGATGAATTAGGGGGAGCCACAATTTTTTCTAAAATGGATTTGCAAGCAAGATATCGCCAGATTTAGATGAATCCAATAGATACACACAATACTGCATTTTGAACTCATAAAAGGCATTATTAGTTTTTTTGTTATGCCATTTGGTTTATCAAATGCGCCTTCGACTTTTTAGGTAATTATGAATAGTATTTTTTGGCCTTCTATTACAAAATTCATTATTGTTTTCTTTGATAACATTTTGATATATAGTAAGAATTTGGAGGAGCATTTATTGCATTTGGAAAAACGATGTTCAATGTTTGCATCAACATAGTTTCTTTTTGAAGAAGAATAAGTATTCTTTTGCTCAACTGAAGCTTGACTATTTGGGCCATATAGTTTCACAAGAGGTAGTACAACCAGATTTAGAAAAGTTGACTACAATACAAGAGTGGCCTAAACCTATATCTATTAAGTAGTTGAGAGGATTTTTGGGTATTACGAGTTATTATAGATGTTTTGTTAAAGATTATGCCAAGGTTGTATCGCCTTTAACAAATATGTTGCAAAGAGATTCTGTTGAATGGACTCAAGAAGCTTTAGTCACTTTTGATCAGTTGAAATTAGCCTCAATGAGTGTATCCATTTTAGCCCCACTAGACTGTACTAAGACTTTTATTGTTGAAACGGTTGCATCAAGTATGGGTTTAGATGCTATTTTGCATCAAGGATTAAATCCTATTGCTTATTTTAGTAAGAAGTTTAGTTTAAGATTACAGAAAGCTAGTGCTTATGTAAGGGAATTGGTGTCCATGGTTAAAGCGGTAAGAAAATGGTGATAGTAGTTGTTTGGTTGCCATTTTATAATTCACACAGATCATAAGAGCCTTAAGGAACTCTTGAGTTAAGTAATTTAAACACTTGAATAGTAGCAGTATGTGGTTAAACTAATGGGTTATGACTATGAAATACAATATAAGCTACGATCGGATAATAAAGTAGCTAAAGCTTTATCAAGACAATTTGAGGAAGATTTTCCCATAATGGCTTTGTTTATATCCTTTTTTGACTTTATTACTTTGATAAAGCAAGAGTTGGCTAAGGATTCAAAATGGTTATCGTTGAACGATAAGTGTGAGCATGGGCAGTCAATGCAATTGCCTTAGATAATTAAGAATGATTTACTTTACCTAGGCAACAAGATTTTTATTCTAACTCATCTTGGCATTATTCTAGCTTTAATATTGGAGTATCATGCAACATTAGTAAAAGGTCATGTTGGTGTATTGAAGACATTAAAGAGGCTAAGTAGTGTTTTTTGTTGGTAAGGAATGTAAGCTAATATTGAGAAATGTGTGAAGCAATGCCATGTGTGTCAACAATTGAAATATTTGACCACATCTCCAATTGGATTGCTTCAACCTTTGCCTATTCCACAACAAGTTTTCGAGGATATTGCTATGGATTTAATTACTAGTCTACCACAATCACATGGCTATTCAACAATTTTAGTTGTTGTGGATCGTTTAACTAAATATCATCATTTGGGTCCATTGCCATCATCATATTCAATAGTAGTAGTGGCAAGATTATTTATGGATATTATGGTTAAGCATCATGGAATACCGAAGTCAATTGTATGTGACAGAGTCAGAGTTTTTGTTAGAAGACTTTTAGACTGACTGACTGAGTAGGATACTTGTGTGTGAGTTTAGCTTATCATCTACAAATGGATGGTCAAATTGAAGTACTCAATTGATGCTTGGAGCACTATTTGAGATCATTTGTAATGGACTCCGTTAAAGAGTGGCCTAAATTTTTTCCTCGAGCAGAATATTGCTTTACCACTAGTTATCATACTAGTACCCCAAATGACTCCTTTTAAGGCATTGTATGGTCAAGAGCCTCTTAGAATACTGGATTATATTCAAGGATTTAGTTGGGTGAAAGCTATTGACCAAGAATTGTTGGGTTGAGATGAGATATTACGATTGTTGAAGCTTAATTTGACTAAAGCTCAACAACATTGAAGACCCTAGTTGATTAGAAGGGAATAGATAGACAGTTACAACAAGGTGACTTTGCGTATGTTAAGTTACAACCATATAGGCAGACTACTTTAGCAAATAGACTTTTGTATAAACTTTCTCGTCGATATTATGGTCCATTTAAAGTCATTGAGAAGGTAGGACTAGTTGCCTATTGGTTGGCATTACTAGATGGCTCTTACATTCACCTAGTTTTTCACATTTCATTATTGAAGAAATTCGTGGATAATGTGGAAGATCGATGTTCTTTACTGACTAAAGATTTCGCTAATTGTACTATTGTGAAGCCTTTGGCTATATTAGATGTTAGAAAATTACTGAAGCAAGGTAGATTAGTTTCTTAGTTACTCGTTTAGCGGGAGTCACTAGCACTAAAGGGTGCTACTTGGGTAAACTTACAAGAATTTCAAAGAGATTATCCAGATTTTGACCTTGAGGACAAGGTCGGTCTTTTTAAGGGGGTAGCAACTGTTATAACTAAGGAAGAAGAGTCCACGTTTGCCAGGATAGAAATAGAAGAATAATAAAGAGACTATGATATTTGACGGATTATGTAGAGAAATAGAGGAATGATTTTAAACAAAGTTTGTTACAAACGACTAGTAGATACAACTGTAAGCATCTATATGTATAATTGTACATAACAGAATATATTTGTAATAAGTAGCACTGTATTATAAATACATAGACAATGGAAATAAGAGATATTCTTTACCTAAATTGTGTTTCACATAAAGAAGTGATCTGGAGCTCAAAGTTTAGAAGTACTTTCCTTTTTTCTGCTACCTGCAAACACATTTAGAAAACCTTAGGTTAGAGTATAGAAACCCTAATTTTTGAATAGTAAAGAGATGAATGAGAAAGCAGAGAGAACATAACCTTTGATTCTTTAGTTTAGATATATATTGATTTAGTGTTTTGTTAATAAGACTTGGTAATTTTGAGCTAAGCTTACCGTAGGCTAATAGTATATGTTTGTAACGATTAAAGGATTGCTTTTGCATGAATGATTCTTTCCACTATACTTAGGTACCTAGCTTTGCATCCTCTAAGTCATATGTGAAGTTTTTGATTAAGAAAATCCACATCCTTGTAACATGATTAATTGTGGAAATTTGAGAACGCTAAAATCAAGTTACATAGAATCTTGATCCATTAGCTAATGTAATCAAGAATAGCAAGTATATATAGAACGTGACTTGTCAAATAATGCAAGCCCTTTTAAAGGAAACCTTGACTTGCTAAATATATAACAATTTAGAACCTTGGTATAAGTGAAGTGAATGCCACAAGAAATAAAATCTTGATAAGTTTGGAAAGATGAATTGAATTCTCAACTCAATAAGATTTCATAACTTAATAAGTCAAAATTTCAATTACTCTTTACAACTCTTATTTATTTATAGGTATAGAATAAATCCTAAACAATCAACTTATTAAAGGAAATAAAGTATTAATCTAATAAATTAGGAAAATTACATAGACATTGACACAAATAGGAAATAGACAATAAAAGAAAGTAATGAAATAGGATGATGTAATTCATCAAATGAGAAACAAACAAATTAGAAAACAATGCAAAATGAACCATTAAATAAAAGTGGATATTGGAGAAAACTTGGCCTTAAGGGCTGGGTGGTTAATCACAAGATGGTGGCAATTGACCATGGATTGGTCTCGATTGATAGTAAGGTGCTATTCTCTTCTTCTTTTGGCCTAACTAGGTTTTTCTTATTAGACATATTTATCTAAATTGATGATTTTTAGCTTCAAAATAAGTTGAAATGATGTGATTTGAAAACAGACTTAATTTTTTTTTATCACAACTTCTTGGACTCATTTTGGTTTGTTGTTTAGATAAAACCCCTTAATATACTGAAAGTATGAATGAAGCTTTGGTGGAGTTGCATTTGCGCTAAAACTCAATTAAGTACTTTATAATTTAAGTGAGACATTTAAATATCTTATATTTATATTGAAATATAATTAAGTCCGTAATGTCTTAAAAGAGATCAATAGATCACAAGTTGTCTATGCTTGTATTGTTTCACCATATATGTCCTCAACTTATTGTCAAACACTATGAAGTAAACGACACACGACTATTATTGTAATAATACAAACATAAAGTTTTAATATAGATTTAGATGATTTAAGTATCTTAATTAAAATATAGAGAACTTGATTGATTTTTACTACAGATATACAGGATTTACTGCATATTTCTCCCAAAAATAATTGATAGTTAAAATACTTAGAAAAACAGAAATCGATGTGGATAACAAAACATAAGGATGAAAATTACATAAATAAAAAACAACTAACTTATCATAAATGTTTGGCCGAAGCCTTGGAAAAAAAAATATATATATATAAGTTCGACAAGAGTATTTCTTCGTCACCAAACTTGCAGAAGCAACTCTTCAGATTGCTGAAGGGATGAAGGTGAACTTTATTTGGAGCTAGAAAGAGCAAGTCTTCTCTTATTGTACTGTGCAGTTTCAGCGCTAAGCTATATATGCAGAGCCTTCATCTCGCTCTTTCTTTCCATCGAACTCAGTGCAGCCACTACACTGTAGAAAGCCTAAGCCTAAAAAGAGTGGTCCCGGCGGGGCTCGAACCCGCGACCTTCGGCTCATAAGACCAACGCTCTAACCAACTGAGCTACGGGACCGCTTGATGGTAGGATCTTTCGTTTATTATTTCTATACCTAAATTTATCTGGACAACAAGCCCAACCTCTCTATTTGCGGCATTTGTTAAGCTACCGTACTCCATCGAGCCCATTTTATCCCAACACCGGTGGGAATTGTTAATGTTGTGAAAGGGATAGAAGTACGGCAACTCTTAGTGCTTTCCTAGGTTGGTGTCGCCGTATCTTCTTCCTTTGATTTGGTGGAAACCCTTTGCCTGTGCTGCTATTTGCAGAATGAGTTATATCCATTTTCATTATGCCTTACGAGCCATTTATACAGTACTACCTTCACTATATTAAATTTCGGTTTGAGATATCTTTACAATAATATTACATACCCATCAATAATTTTAAATATAATGCAAAATTACTAGTTAATCATATAATTATATATTACTTATCGTAGTTTTATGTTGCCTTTTTCAAACTTATATAAATTATATGCCATTCAAAAAGAATTTCAATCCTCTATATCTTCCGATGCAACATCAAACATTAAGGGTTGTGCTATTTGCATTATATCATGCAGAAGTTGCAATTCCTTTGTAAGTATCAATATCTTGCGTAAAATATGTGTCCTATAGACACATAGCTAAAATAAAATTATTTACTAATAGTGGAAATGTATCAATAACGAGGAGTTATGAGTGATAAAAACAAAAAATAATGAATGGTTTAAAGGTTTAATTAATACAAGAGTATCAATTGATAAAAACAAAAAAAAATTAATGGGAAAAAAGAGTATTCCTAATGAAAATGTATAAATGGAGTAACCCATCTTGACTTTGATGTTAACTTCAATGTTTTCCTAATGATATCGCTGTTTGTAGAGGGTTAAAAATATTAAGTAAATATATTGGGCTAAGCCCATTGATTATTTGACTTGACTTAATGGGTTAGGTGACAGGGCTTGACGAGTCCGGTCAAATTGTTGGGATGATTTAGGAAAAATTAGCTTGGTGGGCTTGGAACAGAGATCATTGGACCAATCCATCCACATCCAATCTTTCTTAAGGAGGCTCATGTACTTATGAGGAAGCTATTGATCTTGGGCATATGACAAGCTCATTAGGATAACCTTAAATTGAGTAGACTCCATCTTGCCTGTTAATCGCTAAAGTGATTTAACGGATATCATCAAGTTCAAGAGTCTATAAATACTCAACAATTCTTCCTCATTAATGGACGTTTTTCCTCGAATTTCAGATATCAGAGAAACAGCATTCCACCAAGAGTTCTCTACTCTCAAAGATCAAATTAGGCGAAGAACGATCTCCATTGCCTAAGAGTTGTGAGGTTGATGCTTAAGGTCCCCTTAGCTTCCTTATATGTCACTTGTGCATTTTAGATGCTTGAGATTGCTTATTCCTCCTCCCTGCCACTCTCTCCTTAGTCATCCCATCACGTGCCATCTTTGAATTGCTTTTTTCTGAATTCACATGCAGTGCGGTACCCATGTGATATGCGCGTGATCATTCCTACCGGGAGCCCCCATCTACATTTTGGCAACTCTACTGGAGATAGAGCTAAGTTACAAAAGGGTAATGGCACCTGCTAGGAAGAGATGTTCATTTGAAAATGTTTATCAAGAACAAGATCCTAATACTGAATTGATGGAGCAAAACCTGCCTCAAATATCGTAGAATACTAGTTAAGGCAATTTATAGCTTGAGGCTCCCATAGATCCTACACAAATGATGCAAACTATGTAGGATAACACAAGGGCTTTGAATCAACTCATGACCATGCTTGCTCCTCTCGTCACAAGGTTAGCTGCCACCATTGCTGTGCAACAAGGTGTGGCTCCGCCAAACACCAACATTACTACGTAACAAGGCATCACTTATGTAACTCTATCACATGCAGTTCCTCCCGTTAACCCTTCCATTGAGGAGGAGAACGTTCCTTAGGAGCAAACCACTCAACTAGATGTTCCACCTCCCAGTTTTCTCGATGGATTTAGTTGCCCGCCTATTCCCACACCTACTTCCATGGTATATGCCCTAAGGACTTCCTTTGTAATGAAGGAAGACTTGGACATATACCTAAAAGAAATACAAGCAAAGTTGACTGTGGGAGTATCAAATTTAAGACTCCCCTACCATCAACACATTGCTGAAAAACCATATCCTAAGGACTATGTTAGTCTTAAGTTCATCCTGTTTAATTGTAAGAAAGGGAGCACCAAAAAACATTTACTTAAGTTTATTAAGACCCTGGAAGTATATAGGCTATATGATGACTTGGAACTCAAAGAATTTTCCAAATCATTGACCAAAAAGGCATACACTTGGTATGTCAACCTCTCTACAAGGTCAGTTGATTCATGGGGGATCTATGTGTAAACTATTCCTAGAAAAGTTATTCACCACCCAGGAATGGGTTACGATCACGGACATGGGAAGAACATGATAGTACTCCAAGGAAGACTTGATGGATTATATAGAGCGCTTCAAGGAGTGCACACTTGACATCTAAGACGTATGTGATGAGAGGGAGTTAGTGAAGATTTGCATCCAAGGGATGTTTACTAAGTACAAAGTCCACTTAGAAAATCTCAATCTAAGTTCCTTTTCTGCACTAGTTGGGATTGCAAGGAGAACTAACAACTTTGTTGCAAGACAACGAGAAGAAAATGGAAGGTTTAGGAAACGAGCAACATCTGCTAGCTCGACCCAAGTTGAGACCCCTAGAGACAATAAGAAGCTAAGGAACGATACATCCCGAAGATCTACATCAGTTGCACCTTTCCCATGCCCAATGGGAAAGATACATGCTTTATTTGACCAATGGTTATGGGATGGGAATATTAAGCTCCCAAGAGTGGATCATTTACCAACACAAAATGAGAAGAATGATCCTAAGTTTTGCAAATATCATATATTCGTAGGTCACCTTACGAAAGAGTTGGACTTTGAAGAAGATTTTCAATGATAGGGTTTGTAATGGGGAACTTATCATAGAAAACAATGATATCCGTAATAATCCAATTCTTACACATAATAATCAGCAGGGTATTGCAAACACCATCAGCCACAATCTTAGCACCGAAGAGGAGATATGTCACATGCCTAGGTGCATAATGTATAAGAGGCTATAACTGGGAATAATGAGGATGCATGTACGCTAGAAGTAGTTGCCCTAATGAAGATGGCTAACTTCCGATTTTTTTTTAATTTACTAGGGTTTAAAGCAAATGCACATTTTATAGCAGTAACTACCCTTACCTAAATCGTAGAGAGACAGTATGAGGAGTGTAGTCTAGCACAACTTGTACGAAGAATGGCAAAGACACATGAGAATGCAATTCTCTTTACTAACATGGACATGTGCGCCAAGAACCTCAATCATAATTGTCCTCTTTATGTGGAAAGCATACTAAATGGGCATCCCATTAAGAGGATATTTATAGATAATGGCTCTTCTATAAACATAATGCCGTTGTCTACACTAAAGGTTGTAGGGATAGATAACTAATGCCTAGCGAGACAACTTAGTACCATGAATAGTTTCACTGACGCATCTACAAACACAGTAGGTATGTTAATGTGAGCTTTAAATTGAGCCCTATACAAAGCTCCACACGATTCCACGTGATTGATGTACCCGTATCCTACCATCTACTAGTTGGAAGAAAGTGGCTACAAAATCACAATCTCATACCCTCAACATGGCATCAGTGCATTAAGGGCTATTAAAAGGGAAATGACATATTCATTCTCACTACGAACAATTCATTCGAGCATAATGAGGCATACTTTACCGAAGTTGCATTAATCTATTCGAGCATAATGATGCATACTTTACTAAAGCTGCATTCTTTGATGAATATGCCTAAGAGGGAGAGACTGCTATTGCAACACCCTCTGGCACACCACTACCCACTTGGGAGGAGACTTAAGAGAAGCCTATGAGAAAGAAAAGAATGTGAGATTCTTGTAGGGGCTAAAAGAAGCAAAGGAGGAATGAGGTAATAGAAAGTTTCATCGGAGAAGATGAGCGAAGGGTGTACTATTTATGATGGTCTACGGATCCTCCCCTATTGATAAGAATCTCTTCTAAGAGCTTAAGGTCCACCTAGTGGAATTGCTAAGGAAGTATAGAGATGTGTATGGACTTACGATGAAATGTTAGGATTAGACCCTAATCTAGTGGTATATAGATTGAACATTGCAGCCAAGGTTAAGCTAGTAAAACAAAGACAACGAATTTTCCGCCCAGAAGTTGAGGTCCAAATTAAAGAAGAGATTGAGAAGTTGCTCCTAGTTGGCTTCATCAAGCTAATTGAGCACCCATTGTGGTTGGCCACAACTGGACATGAGTTGTTTTTGTTTGTGGATGGTTTTAGCAGCTACAATCAAATCAAAATGGCCATTGGAGACGTTGAGTGTACTGCTTTCAGGATGTTAGTAGGGAATTTCTACTATACAGCCATGCTCTTTGGGCTTAAGAATGCAGAAGCTACTTACTAAAGAGCAATGACTTCCATTTTCCATGATATGATGCATGACTTCATGGAAGACTATGTGGATGACATTGTTATCAAGTCAAGGTAGGTGCTAAATCACTTGATACATCTGTAAAAGGTTTTTGAGTAGTGCCGATTGTATAAGTTGCACATGAACCTGCTAAAGTGCATCTCTGATGTAGCATCTGGCAAATTCCTTGGATTTGTAATTCATAAAAAAGGGATTGATGTCGATCCGGCAAAGGTGCAGGCTATATGATCCATGCCTTCACCTACTAACCCGAGGGAATAAAAAACATTCATAGGGAAGGTCTCTTATATCAAGCGATTTATCCCAGCATTAGTCGAGATCTCTTATCCCTTACAGTAACTCATAAAGTAAAGAGCATTGTTTGAGTGGGGGCAATTGTAAGAGGAGGCCATTTAGAAGGTAAAGGATATACTCACTTCTCCATAGATGATGACAATGCCAATCAAGGGTTTACCAATGATTCTTTACTTGACATCCACTGACAAATCCATTGGAGCTTTACTCGCACAAGAATCAAGTATTGTTTGGCACTGATATTTACTACACAGAAGTTGCGTCATTACTTCTTGGCGCATAAAGTCAATCTTGTCACTCACTTCAACCTGATAAAGTACTTGCTATCACAACCGGCCCTATTCGGATAGATTACCAAATGGTTACTCCTCCTATTCAAATTTGACATTACGATTATGCTACCTAAGGTTATTAAGTCTCAAGCTCTAGCAGACCTCCTGGCTCATTTTCGTATGGCATATGAGACCCATATTATGGATACGATCCCGGCAGAGTTTCATGAGGATTCCATGAAGACAAAATTAAGCGAAGAACGGCATGTATAGTTTGATGGCTCATCCGCTAGTACCGAGAAAGGAGCTGAGGTAGTATTGATAACCCTTGAAGGCAAAGAGATACCATTAGTGTTTAAGCGAGACTTCCATTGCACTAATAATGAGGCTGAGTACGAGGCTCTCCTACTCAGACTCATTTCGGCACAAAATGCTGGGGCATCTCACTTGCACATTTGTGGTGATTCAAACCTGATTATCAAATAGACCAATGGTGAATTTGCTCTTAAAGAACCAACACTAGCGCCTTATAGGGCTGTAATGTAATCTTTGATTAGCAAATTCAATGCAGTGAGATATGAACATACTAAACGATTAGCCAACTGTTATGTGTACGTGCAACTTTAACATCCAAAGTTCCTATTCAAGTCGAGAAAGATGGTTTAAATATTCAGGTTATTAGAAAATCAATTCCGTGCACAACCCTGCAGTTGCTAGATGAGGAAGAGGAAACACTAAATGACTAGCACACTCCCATCAAGGGTTAGTTAGCATATCCTAATGCAGTTTCTATGGCAACCTTAAAAACTTTTATCCTCATTAATGGCATCCTATACTTCAAAGGTCTGGAAGGCATCTTATCGTGATGTATTTGTGCAAAGCAAGCATGCCTAATGTTAGATAAATACCACAAAATCTAGTGTAGAGAGGAAGGCCCATCTTTGTATCGCCGCATACAACGTACAAGGTATTACTGGCTAACTATTGCAAAAGATGCTTTTCAAATGCAAATGAGTTGCCCAAAATGCTATGAGATTCCTGATAAAGAAGAATGTAACTTAGTGGCAAGTGCTGGCGATTAGAGACGCCCTTACATAGATTATTTGCAAAACAGCACCTTACCTACGAATAGCACCGATGCCTGCATAGTAAAATGCAAGGTAATGAAGTATATTATGCATGAAGACCCGTTATATAGGGTATCGTTTATGGGACAACCCTTTAGGTGTGTCGCACTACTAGAAATGGAAACTGTACTAGTTGAAGCTTACTCCAGAAATGGTGGAGAACATCAAGGAGGAAGGAAGTTGTACTACCACCTATTGAGCTTGGAGTATTATTGGCCCACAATGGAAAATAATGCATTCAACTTTGCCATGAGGTATATCGCTTGCCAACAACACGAGAATGCCATCCATGCTCCTGTCATTACACTGCATAGCTTGACTACTTTGTGGCCTTTCCATACGTTGGCATTCAACTTGATTAACCCAACACATCTACCATCTAGGGGATGCATTTGGATCTTGGTAAGTACAAAATGCTTCACTAAGTGGGTGGAGGTAATCCCGTTAAAGAAAGCTACAATACAAGTAGTGGTAAGCTTCATGAAAGAACATGTCATCTACCGCTTTAGAATCCCAAAGTGCATTCTTTCAGACGATGGTACACCCTTTATCAACTTTCATGTACAACAACTATTGGCCTCTTACGGTATCGATCACGTGAGGTCTACACCTTACTACCTAAAAGGAAAGGCCAAGCAAAAGTAATGAATAAGACTCTTCTAAAAGTACTTAGTCGTATGGTGCATGAAAATTACAAAGAATGGCATGATAAGCTGCTATTAGCACTATAAGCATACAAGACATCTAAATGAAGCCCCACTCAAGCTACCCCTTTTTCTTTAGTATATAGATGTCAGGCGATGGTGCCCATAAAAGTTTTGGTCCCATTTGCAAGATTGGCCATAATGTTGAACTAGAACTAAATACTTTACATATGCTCGATCTCGAAGCTCTAGAAGAGAGACGAGACATCACCGAGCATCACCTTGCCAACTATCAACAATGGTTACGTGTGACTTATGATCGTTTGGTCAAGAAACGGTCATTTCAACAAGGTGACGTTGTACTTTGCACAACAAAGCATGTGCTGCGAGGTATTCTAGCACTAAAGTTTACATTAAAGTGGAAAGCCCCTTTATCATTCATGAGGTCCATGACAGTAGTTACTACAAGCTTCTAAACCCACAACTGATAAACTTACTGCACCTATCAATTTTTAATACATTAAAAAATTTCATATACGAAATGAATGATGTATTTGCAAATTATCATGAATCATATACATGGCTCATAGTGTTAGAGCCTTTTCAATGCTTTTTTTTACTATTTACTTATCTTGTTGTTGCAAAGTTAGAGAGTCATCTCCTTAACGCACAAACATGATTAACTATCACCTCTTACGTTGCTATCATATGGTTAGAGCAAGTGCTCCCCAAAATGCGTAATGAAATACTTAGCCCACAAAAACATATATACATATTCAAAAATAAAGAATGAATGGTTATGTATTGGGTAATACCCTCTTAACCATTAAACCTAGTAGGGTTACATACTTAAATATAGCAATTTTTGAAAAAAATTCCATAAATATTGTACCTGTAATAATTATTTTTAAAATAGGTTTCGAAGACAAGAGATACAATTTTTTTTTTTACTGAAGGTACAAACCCAGTCCACGCCTTCAGTACAAGTTTTATTTATTATTATTTTAAATATGCAAACCTATTATGCAAACTATAAAACTTGTAAGAAAAAGTTCACTGCAAACCTATAAAATTATTATGAAAGTACTACTACAAACTTATAAAAGTGATATAGTAAATTTATACAGTATTATAATATGTGATTTATAATATACAAGAAAAAATTTGCATAAAAAATTTGTAATATAAATATGAATCCTCAAGTTCATATGTTCATATTTCCATCTTTTAATTTCCTCTGTAAATTTTACTTTATCTCATTACTTGTAAATTTTTGTTTTCGTAATTTCTGTTTCATGCAGGTTTTACTATGTTGAAATACGTATGTGAAAATATCTTTATCAAGATCTCAATATGTTTTCTTAAGATTTTTTTTTTTTTTTTTGCTATTATACTACTTCGGATAAATATAAAAAAAAACACATGTAATTATATATACTGAACAATTTTTATTGAACTAGTAGTTATTGTTAATTAACTATTAATTAATAATTAATTGTTAATATATGATTAATTAATATTAGTAAATAAATTATGTTTACATGTTATTATAATATATTTTTATAAATGTAGTCGTTCAATTAAGTTGTTAATTAACTGTTGTTATTGCGTGATCTCTTCCGATGACGGTGACCCACCTAACTAACTATGCAGTTTCACCACGAGGACTAAGCTTGCGGTTGTGTGAAGTCGTCGAACCAAGACTCGTAAAAATGCATTGAAGAGCTGAAGTTAGCCTTGGGAAACAGTCAGCAAGAAAAAAAAAAAAAGAGGAAGTAAAACAAATTTTCCACTTCTGCGATGCAGCTAATAAAACCATCTCAAAGCTTCACCTTACTTTCGATGCCAATACAAATGGTGCGATAACTAACTGACGGTTAATCGTCGCTGAATCGGGAAAGCTTGGAATGTACCAGTGACGACTCAAGAAAATTACCTTGATTGAAGACAGTAGAGGGCTATTGCTTTAATGGCATCACTGGTGATCCTCTCGCAAAAGTCAGGCTCAAACACTTATTTCCTGCAAGTTCCGAGCTTGCAAATGGATTATTGCATCAGCAAATTCTGCTTCATGGAACTGAAGTTTTTTCTTGCAGTTTCGTGCGCCGTGAGGCAAGTAAAGATGCCATTGAGCTATGAAACTTATGAGCACGAATGTCCAGTGAGTCCCATAAGCAAGAAGAAACACTCAATGCCCTCCACGTCCTATAGGTTGATGCCAAGCTTGCCCTATCACGGAACCTCCTGGGGAAAGGAAGAGGAATCTTCGGGTGGTTCGGTATCGGACAAGAGTCCTATATTAGGATTTTGCAATGATGGGGGTGAAGGAGGAAGGGGGTTCACAAATGACCAAGAACTGCTTAAAAAAAAAAAGAGAAAAACGATAAGCATGGAATAACCTCATCTGTGATATCCGATGACGCAAAGATGCTGAATGACGACTGGCGAAGCAATGATCCTTTATCCCAGAATCAAACTTGCAGCGGCTGGTGAAGCAAATTCCAATTGCTTGAACGAGATTGTGCTAAGAGTTAAATTAAATTTTTTTTAAAAAAAGAAAAAAAAATGGCGTTATCATGAGACGAAAGCAAAGGGTTCGTCGGATTCTTCAAAATCGAAAGATTGAGTTGAATCGGGGAACTATTTTATTTGCTGTTTGCTGCATATACCTCCAGCAAAAGTGAAACAAAAAAAAAAGGGGGGGCCTCTACACCAATTCAAATAAGTTTCGCACCCAGTTCACTATCTAAATAAAAGTCCCAGCATGCAGCGAAAAGAGAACGGAATCTCACTTGCAATGTCCGGCGACGCAGCTACGGCTACCGAATCAAACTCGTAGCGGTTGGCAAAGGAATTCCAATTACTAGAACGAGATCGACGAATGTCATGGGTGGGTACAACAGAGATACATGTTTGGGATGTATTCAACCAAGTGAAGAATTAGAAAAGATTTGAAAAAGAGACCGTCTTTCCTATTATGATAGATTTCGAGTGGAAAAGAAGATGTAGATGATATCAAAGATATATGTTATACATGGCATGGGCTATTATTATTATTCAGAATTTCTGCTCTTGTCAAAATTAATGTGAGCATAATATATGGATTTACTGGTTTATTTCCATACATTGGAATCAACAAGTCAGTTGAAATCATTAATAGAGAATTGAGATGTTGAAGACAAATTGGTGAGCTAGATGCTCCACAAGGATGAAATATATATATATATATATATGTACACACACATATATATAAGAATTGTCTATTAAAGAAAATTCATGCATATGTTGTCTTAAGGGCAAGGTCACTTTGATGAGCTTAAGGGAGACATACACAATTAAATAGTACTGCAAACTTGTGCACTAAAAAAAAAAAAAACTAAATTATATACAACGTTGGCTCTAAGCTCTTGTAGTATAAATCACACAAGTATATATACGATAACAGTGCAGCTATTTTATAAATATGCATGTGCCAAACAATTTTCTAACCATTAAAAAGGCTTATTTAATGCCTAAACTCCTTCGATTTCGTCTAAAGGACTTTGGTCCGAGGGCAAAATGTAGAGGGCTAAAAATATTAAGTAAATATATTGGGCTAAGCCCACTAATTACTTGGCTTGACTTATCGGGCTAGGCAATAGGACCTAATGAGTTTGGTCCAATTGTTAGGATGATTTAGGGGAATTGGCTTGGGCTTAGAATAAGGATCGTTGGACTGGTTCATCCGCATATAACCTTTCTTAGGGAGGCTTATGTACTTATGAGGAAGACTACTAGTCTTGGACCTATGGCAAGCTCATTAGGATAACCTTAAATTAAGCAAACTCCATCTTGCCTGTTGATCACTAAAGTGATCTAACGGATGTCATAAGACTCAAAAGTTTATAAATATTTAGCCATTCCTCTTCATTAAGAGACCTTTTTCCCTAAATTCCAAAGATCAAAGAAACAGTGTTCTACCAAGAGTTTCCTGCTCTCAAAGATCAAACAAGAGATCAGGCGAAGAACGATCTTCATTGCCCAAAAATTGCAAGGTTGACGCTTGAGATCCCCTTAGCTCCCTTGTCTATCACTTGTGCATCCGAGATGCTTAAGATAGCTTGTTTCTCCTCCCTACCATTCTCTCCCTAATCATCTATCCCATCACCTGCTATCTCTGAATTACTTTTCTCTAAATTCACGTATAGTGCAATACACATATGATACATATACGACTACTTCTACCGGGACCCCCATCTACACTATCAAGCCGAGAAGACTAATTTATGTGAATTGTATAAAAAATGATTTTGAATGATTGCCTAACACTAATGGATCAATGAAATTTGATTACATGAAATACATCTGCCATTGGATTAAATTAGTGTTTATCACAACTCATATGCTGTCGATGCATTGAAGATATTGCCAATTTAAAAAGAGAAAAATAAAAAAAGGGCTAGAGGTGAGTAACAAAGCACTTCAGCCGATAAATCAACTTGAATTGGTATTGGAGGATAAGTCGAAGGCCTATTTTATTAGGAAGAAAGTTGGGTTCTCCTTTTTTAAAATTTTTAGATCCATGCTTGTCGAGATGTGTTTTTGATCATTTCCCTTAATTTTTAATCTATGCTAAATCCTAACCATTTAACATAGATTACTTGACTAAATTAAGGAAAATCAATTTTTGAAAGGAGTTGCCATCAACTTAAGTTGAAAAATAAAGTTAAAATTAATTGGATGGATTAACCTTAACTAGCTATTAGTCTACGAATTTTTCTCAAAATATTTTAGAAAGATACTAGATTTAGGAGCTAACCTATTAAAACATAAACGGTTACCATATAAAATTTTAAAAAATATTTACTAAAATACCTTTATATTATTTATTATTTATTTATCTACTACCATATACTATAATATGCTATTTATTATTGTTATTTTCATGTTTTTATATTTTTATAAGATTTTGAATTTATATTAAAAGAAATCTAAAGTCTAGAGTTTATTATACTAATTTTTTTAAAGCTTTTATTATGTTTATGTTAATAACTTAAAGTTTTTATTCATCTAATTTTATGAAGTTTTTATTTTATTTTTTTAACCTAATGTTTTTATTTCATTATAGCTATTTTTCTTAACCTAAAGTTTTTATTTTATTATGATTCTTTTCTCTAACCTAAAGTTTCTATTTTATTATGGTTACCCGAATGTGCCTACATACCTATTAATCAAGATCAAACTGTTCGTAATTCGCTTTTTTTTTTTTTATGAAAAAAATTAGTTTGTTGGTTCATTTTATTTAATAAAAGCATAGGGTTTACGTTATTTAATCATATTATTTTTTATTAAGAAAATACTTAAATGACCTAGATTATTAGATACTTTTTTTTTTTGAAAATCTAAAATAACCTAAGTTTGGGAAAAACCTCATATCAAATCTTTCATTTATTTAGAAAAAAAAAAGCTCTAAGTGACAAAACCCTAAAATGTTAAATTAAAAAAAATTATTAATTTATCCTTATTCTATTCATTTAACTAAAAACCTTAAACTATTTTTTTATTATTTATTCATTTATTTTTTATTTTTTATCATTTTCACTTGCTCCTAATATTTTATTTATACTAAAATTTTTACTTATTTAATTTTTTATATTTTATATTTTTACTATTTTTTTCTATTTCTAACATCCTAACTTGTATTAAAGATTTTTATTTAATTTGCTGAAGATTTTTATTCAATTAGAAATTTTTATTTTTATTGTTATTATTTTTTATTTGCCAGCGAGTGATGGTATACACCACGACAACTTGATGGGTACTCTATTTTTTATGATTATTTATTTTAATAATTATTATTATATATATTTTTATTTTTTTCTACTTTTAATTAAAGATAATCTAAAAATGAACTAAAATAATAAAAAAGGAAAACCAATTGGATTGCTGGATAACGCGGATAATATCATGGGTTGTGGGTCGGATCTTAGGTTCGCGGGTTGGATCATGGTGGCAGAGTTTCTCATTGGCGGCAATTCGGCAGTCGTTAGGGGTGATTGATGAGTGCTTTCCTAGGTTTTTTGGAGGTAAGGAATTGATTAATGGTGTTACTTTTGCCTAAAAGCTAGTTTAAGTGGTGGTTTGGGAGGTGGCCGAAAGTGGCGGTTTTGAGTGTTTTCCGATCTCGTCGATCCAAGCAAAATTGGATCAAAAGATGGGGTTTTTCCTATTCTACGTGACCCTTGGAGTCTTTTAATGCCTAAATGGAGGTTTAAGGTGGTGTGTAAGTGGATCTATCCTAGAGAGAAAGTGGTGGTTGGCGATGGGTATTCTTAGAGAGAAAAAGCTTACAGGTGAAGCATATGGGTGTCTTTTTTGTGATTTTTTCCCTAGCCTTTTGAAGTTGTGGGATATTGATCTATTTATAAGAGTCCATGGATGAGCTCAGGGGACCTTGGATTGTGCCGAATCGAAGTGGGGATATACTCCGTTTTTTATTTGATTTTGATTTGATTTTTTAGTTAAAGATTGATGTTAATCTTTGTTTTTAATGATATTTATCAATCCATTAGTTGAATAACGGTAAATTTAGGCTAAAGTTGAGCTTGGAATAGCTGGATTCGTCGTTATCTTCTTCTTGCAATCATCAGCTGGAGGTTGAAGACAATCACGTGCCAGGCACGAGATCGAGTCTGGCTAATCAGAGGTCGACACGTGGCAATTCGAGGAAAAAAAATGAAAATGGCACAAAGTGCCTTGGACAGGATTCAAACACGCAACTTGACCCTCTCCCGCGTGTAACAAGTGATCACACAGACCAATTGAGCCAGCCCAATTTTCAGTTTATTATTACACTTAAATTATATATGAGTTAACGGTTTTGGTTTTTTTTTTTTTATTTATTGATTTTGAGATTCTCGAACTTAATTTAAAGCCTCATATTTTCTTATTTTTATTGAAAATATTCACAATTTTTATTAATTTTGTTATTTATTATATTTTTCATCATTTAAAAAAAAAATTCATTTTTCATTTTTCTTTTTCTTTTTTTCTCTAATTATTGTTTTTATTATGTATTATTATTATTTTTGTAAACCAGATTTTTTATTATTGCTATTATTTTTTTATTTTATTATTTATTTATTCTATTTAGCTTTATCTATTTTGGTGTCTACGAAGTGAGAATTGAGAAATACGGATTCAAGGAGCCAACTAAAGTTACACAACAGGTATTAGATAATAGAGTCGTGTTTATCTTGTGCTTTCCGGTTAAGCTACTTCGTTTAAAATCTTCTTGGATAATCATTTAAATCGTTTTAACAGTATCTTTACAGATCTAATAAAAAAGTTCAGATTCATACTACAAACAAACCAAAAGCAAATACAATCTTGTCTTCTTCTTGTGTGGTTGTGCATAAAAATTAGTCGTTGATCTGATTCCTATTGGACAAACCACTAACTTGTTATACATATATATATATATATATATTAAAAAAATAAATTAAGCCAAAATGATCTAATCATAGCATGCATATGTCTATTCCAGACGCTACGATTCTCTATATCACAAAGCCACCTATAACGCTACTATAGATCGTCATCAAGCACTTATCTGGCAGTGGAATTGAGAAAGTGAATCCACTTGGAGGTTGTAATCTCAAAGAAAAAATAAATAAATTAAAAGGCGATATGATTTGACAATGACAGACAAAAATATATAGTGAAATGATATCCCAAAAGTATGGCACTGGAATGGATATCAAAAGCAGAAGATAAATTTAATCTTTACGGTTCAATTACCAAGTTAACAAACCGCATATCATTCTGCTCAATGACATGTTTTTCATGAGCCCCGTCCATGTGGATCTCATTAAGCAAACTACTCCGGTCTAGCTACCAAATCCCTTCCATCAACAAAAGGGAAATTGCAGACATCGTCGGCTAAATACGCAAAGCCGCAATAAGAGGTGAAGGTACTGTGTTAATCACCATCTTCAGAAACATAGATTACTGCCTTTCATTAACAAACGACGAAAAACTGAGATATAAATCGGATCAGAGAAACCGATTTTTCCGGAAACCGTTGTCTTTTAGTTGAACATTTCTGTTTAATATAATGTAAGACGGGAGTAACTTGAGGATATTTTCCGGAGAATGCGAAAATGGTAGCACGAGCACTAGAGTTTACCCGCAGTGACTTCGTGAAAGACAACTCAAATTCAAAGCGAGAGCTAACTACTAAGGGTAGGTTCAGACAAGAACACACTGCCCCTCAATGCTTCTTGCCTCAAGAAGAATAGTTGGTAGAGTTTCTGACACAGATGGGAATCAATCCTTAGGCAGCAACGCCTTTGAGAATCGACAAGGCTCTAACCCCGGTGGCAAATTTTTTATAGTAATCTTATGTTACGGTCTTTTATTTACCCCCCTGATTCATCTTATAAAAAGTCTTATGACTTAAAAGAGTAACTCAACAAAGTACACAATACAAACGCATACCCCATATAAACCCAAAAAGAAAAAACTAATTACTAACTCCAAAAATGAAGCGCCAAAAAACCCTAGTTGAACACAATCCGTCTCCATATTACAAATGCCGATACTTTCAGCGGTAGAGACTACTAAGACAGAGACACCCAAACCCGTGAACGTTGTTTCTACCATTTGTGCTTCATGCTAGCGTTAAGGAAGAAGCATAGTTTTTTATAGTGAGTAAGGATGCGTGACTGGTTGCCTGGTCAAGACTAGGCCCTTAAGTAACGACATATGCATGTGTGCGTGTAAAGCAATGTCTGATTTATACAAGAAGTGCGAAACGACAATAAGAAAGAAAAAAAGAAAGAGAGATGAAAATGGTAGTGGACATACTTTAAGTGAAGAAAGGGGCTTTTGTTAGTCCTGGATTAAAGTTCCAACTTTACAAGTAATTGCAACCAATAGACACAAGGTGGAACTGTTGTGGACTGCTTGATAGCAGTGCAGCAGCTATAGAAATTCTACTCATCAACATAATTTTCAATGTTTCAAAAGTCTTAATCATCGAGCATGTTTGTTTTGCGGAAAATATAGTCCATAATCTTTTCCAACACTGGTTGTAATCAAATTTTTAGAATTATCAAATATTACCTTAGTGATAAAACAAGGTAGCAGTTGTTAGTGACTTAAGGACAAGGATAATAGAAGGCAAAGATGGTAGCTCATTTATCATTATCGGTGGCAGTGGTTAAACATCACTCAAGATATACATGGTAAATAATTCTATTTTTATTATCATATTTTTTATTTTTTATTTAAAAAAAAAAAGAGAATCGTTTTCCTCATTGTCAATAATTATTTTCCCACTACTATTGAAGACTAACCACTAAATTATCTTCTACCGCCACTTACTCTTAAAAGCCATTAGTCTATGCAACCTCTTAAGATTACTATAATAATATGATAGTTGTAAAGTTTTGACAATAACAATCTCAACAAAAAAGGTCCACAAACGCTTTCAGCCAAAAAAACACACTTACTGCAAATTTCATAATTACAGCATATGAAGTCATCAATAGACAAGGACTCGCCAAACCTAAGATGTTGCCTCTTAGTTTGGGAGATTTCCAATCAAGTTTTACTGGGTAAAATGAGAAAGTCCAGACTATTTTCTTTTGAAACCTATATGGGGGATTAAGTACAAGAAGATTCAAAAAGCTGTATGCGACTAATGATTAAGCACTGTAATATATTGATATGGAACGATTACTCTGTTTCTTATTTCTGCTTCTCCTAATACTCACTATACGTTACGCCCAGAGAGCGAGAATAGACATAGCTGTAGAGCCAAGCACAAGACAAATAAAGGAGACTTTCTTCAACCAGGGACTTGAATTCATCAATTTGTTGTGAAAAAAATCAAGTGCTATTAGATCCACCAACGCCATGTATATCAAGATACCCGAAGAGAGAGACCCTAGCAAACCTTCCATGATCAAGGCATTAGGGCTGTTATCATCATAACCTGTCACCGAGAAGACAATCATTCCCAAAACTATGCCCATCGGTGTTGTGACCGAAAACATGAAGCACATGTAAGCTGTTGTTCCATAGTTGAAACCAGCCTGTCATAACCCAAAATGCAGAGAAAGTATCAGAATAGTATGAGCAACTACTAGCATCAAAACATCAACCTACTTTATCAATGGACCAAAGCAACTAGGGAAATTCCCTTTCAAAATAGTGGTCTAGCATGCAAAGTTGGTCTTGTAATGCCGACCATTTTAGCATGCTTAATCCATGTGCTAGTGTTCTCCAACGTCTTTCCGTTTTACATACTGCGATTTCCAGATTATCCTAGCACTAAACACGGAGATAATCACATGATATTAATCATGAGCGCTGAGTGGTGGTCTAGTTGCATATCCTAAAGCTAATGCTGTAAGAGAACCCAAAGGAGAAGATTGTTCAAAGATGATCTTGCCATCCACATCGGAATGAAAACGCAGCAGCAGTTTTCCGTGCCCGTAGGTTCTCGTATCGTAATGCTCAAAGACTAGAGCTGTGAAGAGGGAGTGTATACTACGCATATCGATACTCTTTAGTAATTACAACACCTATGAGCGGGTGGGGTGCATTTGGGAAATGTAAACACACATGCATTGCAGAAGAATTAGTAGTTGCAAACTCAATGCTGATACTGCGTTTGTGGACATGCGGGCCTTTACCGTGCAATTAGCTGTTAAAGATATTTAGTTTTGATTGAAGTTAACAAATACAAGTAATTTGACCTTGGATTAGGAAACTAACCGACAGAGAAAAAAACAATGCTGAATTAAACTCAGTGTCCATGAGAAGTTTCTATTTTCTAATATGTTACCTAACCTGTTTGAATCCATCAAAATATCGATAACATCATCATTCATTCAGTCAACAATCATTCAGCAATGATAAAATTAAGCAAGTGGGACCATTAAAGACCTATTGTAACCATACGACTGAACAGCCTGTATTAAACTATCAAAATTAAATCAACACAATTAAAACATAGATTAGAGAAGACCATGGTATGTTATCCAACACAACTCCACAATTCCTTCTATTCTTATTAGTTTATTATATCGTACACGGAAAAGCACGTGGACCCGCTTTTCCGATTATCATAAGAAGACTTTGATACTGACCTGGGCAATACAACCACCAAGACCCATCCCTTCAAAGATCTGATGAAAAGCCAAAGCAGCAACAAGAGGCTTAATAGTACACTGATTCTGTGACATCCCCATCGTAACCCCAATTATCACCGAATGGAATATAATCCCAATCTCCAACACTTGTGACACCAATCTCTGCTTCATTTTCACCAATTCATCTTCCTCGCTCACTTCTTTCCCATGGCAACTCAGTCCCAACTCGACCTCACCCAACTCACCACCCGATTTCTTCTCATCCTTATTCCCAAGACGGTTGTACCCGTGTCCGTGTCCATGGCCATGCTGCTCCACGTGGGAGCTCGCAGTGATGTCCACGAAAAGAGCCGTGAGGGCGCCAACTAGCGTAACCAAACCCGCGAAAGGGAAGTCCCTCCAAGGATGACGAGAAGAAACTGTGCAGTCTCCGAGGGAATCGTATGCATCGGGGAGCACATGCACCAGTGACGTGGAGAGAATCACGCCAGCCGCAAAACACTTGATTACGAGTACGGCTTTGTCGTACGCGGGCTTTCCCTGGAAGTAACGGGCCAACACGACGGGGGCCGAGATTCCGAGGACGCTCGTGATGAAGATAATGATGATTGAGATTAGTTTGAGATGACTGGCTGCTGTTCCGTCCCTGCACGCGAGTTCTCGAGCCTTGTCTGTCAAGCACCCACCCATCTCTCTCTCTCTGTGTATATATATATATATATATATACTAGTCTCTTGGATTGAAGGGAAAAAATAATAATAAAATTGAAACCTTCAAAGTGCGTTAAAAGGGGAGAAGACTGGTGGTTTTGTGTGTAGAAGAGCAGAGAGAGTGTATATTGAAACTGAAGACGAAGAATGGACTAGGCGAGGATCGTGTGGGGTGGAGTGCACCGGAAGGAATTTACACATTTTACGCAAAGGACGAGCACAAGTTTAATAAATAGGGAAGAAGGAGAGAAGACTTACTATATATGAGCCAAGTAAACGGCGGAAATTTTGGGGCCCTATTTATTTTGAAGGACCAGACTAGGAAGGATCTTAATTGTTAACCTTAACTATATATATGTCATCATTTTGCATCTTGCATGTCATCATTCCAAGATCATTTACTTTGCTTGTGTTGGGCTCTTTTTCCATTTATGTAGGATCCTGCAATAAATAAATCGTCACGGTAGAAAGAAAACTGCATCTTGATCACTTTTTTTTTCTTTTTTGGGATAAGGGTATCTGGATTAATCAGCCTCAATTATTATTATTATTTTATATTACTATTAATTATCCTTTCACATTTAATATATAGAAATAAAAATAATAAATCCACTTATCATATTATTTATCTATGCGATTTTCATTCAAAATTGCTTTCCACAAAGTTTTATATGTATCCATAAAATTTATCACACTTAACATGTATGACCACCGACTGTTTTTGGATATAATGTGCATATTATTATTTAATTATAAAAATATTTATTACACATTAGTTTTATGTTATTATATTTTAGCTATTATCTTTTTACATTATGAGTTACATCCCTCCAAACTGTTGAAATGCAACCTTAAGCATTCAAAAAGGCGTGTCATTTTATGTTAAATCATGCGTCCACTCTTCCATATGTATCAACCTTTGTATTAAAAGCATGTATCATCAATACATATTTTGAAATAAAAAATGAGTGTTAGTGGCAGAATGATATTAGTAATAATAAATAAAAAGAAAAAAGAAAAAAAGAAAAGTTATGAATGACCAAAATATTAACCATGAAAATTTATACGTGAAAGAAAAACTAAAAAGTTATGGGCTCCCCAAGCGGAGAAGCCCGCAAACCAGACAAAATCTTAACAGCTGGGCTGACCACTGACTAGGGCTTAACACAGCACAAGTTTTTGAAACAACATCAAAATCCATTGGTGGCTCCCAAAAAATAAAAATAAATAAATAACAAAATCTTAATGATACGCATCAATCAGCCATACTTGTACTTAACAATTAAAAAAAAAAAAAAAAAAAAAAATCACTAAGTTAACCAAAATAAAATAAGATATAACTTACACACACACATATATATAAGTTTTAACCAAGATTCAACGCTCAATGAAAATTACGATAGTAGACCAAAATGGAATACGGCATTCGTCTAGACCTCCAAAGAGAATTCGCGCGTTAATATTATAAATAAGGCAAAAAAAAAAAAAAAAAGATCCCATGAAGTCTACTGTTTTTCATCTAAATTTTATTTAATAATTAGCATGTAGAAAATTAATATTACATTACAATATAAGTTAAGCAAAAACTTAATCGCCGGAGGGAAATATTCCGTGCAAAGACTAGGAATTAGGATGAGGAAGGAGAAGGAACAAAGACGTAGAGATTGTGATTGTCAAAAGAAAAGAGGCATGGGGCCGGCGGGGGTTGATGCAATTAAATTTAAATTTAATGATAAAGGGATTGACGTGACGACGTCGATGACTAGGAGAAAGTGGACATGGTTTACTTTCAAGTGGTGGTAAAAAGCCAACATGTCAATTTATGATTAGCAATGGTGATTAATTATTATCGAAAAAAAAGAATGGTGTATACTCCACATTTTTCAATCACAACTATACTTCTAAATTTTTTTGAAAAAAACAATTAAATCATGTGTTATAACAATCAAGTTTAAAAGTATCTAAGGGTAAAATAGGAAACTTATTTATCTTCTTTTTTTCTCTCATATAATTATAGATAAATAGTTTCCAAATATAAACTACTATATTTCTTTCTCTAATTGGGAATAGCTATTAACATAAATATTAACCAAAAAAAAAAAAATCCCCTTTTTAAAACAAATCTTATTGTACCTTGATTTTCCTTATATTAAAAATATATTCATTTTCATTTCCATTATATTTCTATTTTTCTCTCTATAGAGGGTTAAATTCGATTTATAAGCTTTTAACTTAATAATTAAATAGATTTGACTCTTTAAGTTAAAGTAACAAGATCTAGAGAACTTAGCCTATGAATTAGGATGATCATGGAGATTCGAGCTCAATAGAATCAACAACTATATTACGGACCCTTGTTCTTTAGCGGGCTAGCCACAAATAATTATTATAATTGCAACATTTTCAATCGGTTGCATTGTTATACAACAATGACTTCTCAATAATGTATGCATAATCTATTGATGTAAGCAACAACTTTATGAATGGATGCTAAAAATGGATGACCTAAGATAACAACTTGTATAAAATGTTACCTTTGTTCAAAAAATTATTAGTAACATAATATATTTGTTGCCATACTATTGCATTAAAGTTATTATAACAACAAGTTTTACAGCATTGCTTAAAAGTGTTGCCTTTAAACAACCTTCTAGCAACACTAAAGAAATTTGATACAATTGAATATTTTAAGTAACGAGTCTTTAATGGGTTGCACATTAAGTGTTGCTTTAGAGTATTTTTAATGAAGTGTGATTCAAGCTCATTTTGGAGAATGTGGGGAACACCAAGGAGGAAAGAAGTTACATTATCACTTGCTTAATATGGGATACTATTGGCTAACTATAGAAGTTGATGCCTTTAATTTTGTTTGAAAATGTGTCACTTGCTAGTAACATGGTAATACCATTTATGCTCTTGTAGTTATACTTCATAATGCGACAATTCCATGGCCCTTCCACACTTTGATGTTTGATCTTATTGGTCCCATTCATCTACCATCAAGAGGATGCATCTGGATCCTTGTAGGGACTGAGTGTTTTACTAATAGGTGGAGGCAACTCCCTTAAAGAAGGCTATAAGATTAGCAATTGCAAGTTTCATAAAAAATAATATCATATGTAGATTTAGAGTCCTAAAGCATATTTTGCTTGATAATGGTATTCCTTTCATCAACTCTTATGTTTGGTAACTATTAGCTTCATATAGTATTGATCATGTCAAGTCTACACTTTACTACTCGAAAGGAAATAGTCATGCATAGGTAATGAACAAAATTTTGCTAAAAGTGCTCAATCGCATGTTCTACAATAATAATAAGGAATGGCATGATAAATTGCCACTATCACTTTGGGCTTACAAAACAAAAAGGCGAAAGCCAACCCAAGCTTTCTCTTTAGTTTATGGGATTGAGGTAGTAGTTTCAATAGAGATTTTGATTCCCTTTGCATGGTTGGTCATCAATACTGAGCTTGAGCTGGATACCTTGTGAATGCTAGACTTGGAGACCCTCAAAGAAAAGTGAGACACTTCTAAATGCAATTTAAGTAATTATCAACACAAACTGGGTGTAGCTTATAATTGTTTGGTGAAAAGAAAAAAAGATCGTTCCAACAAGGAGATATTGTACTTCAAGCAGTAGAGTATGTGCGTTGAGGTACTCCAGCACCAAAATTTATGCTTAAATGGGAAGGTGATTTTATTATTAGAGAAGTTCATAATAATGGTTATTACAAGCTTTGTAATTTGAAAATAGATGCCATCACTACTCCCATCAATTTTCAATATATTAAAAAGTTTCATGTGTAAAAGTGAAATGTGAAGGAGAAGCAAATAAATGGAAATGCAACTTAAATCATGTGAGCTCGGTTTTGACATGTTTTATTTGTTGTTGTTGCAAGGATGGAAACTTAATTACTTAATGCACATCATACGTATTGTGAAGAAGCTAATCATATAATATCACATTTCTGCTACTTGGTAAGAGATCTATCTCCTAAGTGTGTGATGTTTCGTAGCTTATATTATGCTGATTGGTAAGAATATTATCTCCCAAGCACATGATATAATGCCTTCTGTATGCCTAATGGTTTTATTAGTTAAAATATTCTCTAATGATATCATAACTAAATTGTTAAATAGTAGGTAATACCTCCTTAATGGAAGTGTAACCATTATCTATTATCATTCTAAAATCATCACTAGTAAAGGGAACATTCATCAAGCATGACTTTTTCTAAAAGAATTAATAATGTACAAAAGATCATATTAATCTCATGACATCCACTTTACATAAGTGCTGTTAATTGAGTGTAGTCTCTACTAAGCATACTATAAACAACATATTATCTACTAATGTGGGTCTATGTAGTCTCATGCAATGATATACATAAAGACATGAAAATGTCTTGAGATAACAAAGTGAAGTCATCATTCATTAAACTTAGCAAGTTTGCATATGATATACTAAATTAAAAGAACACAAAATAACTGTCAAAAGCAATGTCCATTTAAGAACTTACAACTGATCCTACAATGGAATTTATATTTAACTCACCCTAGCCTGTTTTCATCTTAAGGTCGATTTTTGCAAGTTCCACTAAAATCCTTTTATGTTGATCTATTAAGTCTTAACAATTTAACACCTTCTATACTTTAGTTACGATAGGCTCTATGTTGCCAATTTCGAATTTCAATACTCGTACTCTCTCAACACTATCTATAATGAGTTTTAAGTCCCCATCAAAGTGCCTAGAATCAAATCCATCTCATTGGTCCACATTATTGAACTCTTTAAGGATTCTAGTATCATCATTACCATTCTCATCTGTTTAAATGGTAGGGTTTACCTCATCATCATTATGTGGCAATGATTCATTTAGCTCAATATGTACAGGAGTACTCTCTCTACTATTAGCAATGCATTTAGAAGTTCCCTCAAAATCAACTAGTTCATCATCCTCTTCTTCATTTATAATTTCAACAATAGCTGGCCGATTTTCAATTCAAAATTCTTTTCCAACACCATATCAATTATGAAATGGTTGAATACTAGGTGGAGTTGATTTTAAGGGATCGATGTCTTTTGAAGTATTGATAGCTATATTGCTAGGATCCCTACCTCCTAATCTACACTCAATTGGAGCATTAGTTGTGTTTTGATCCCTCTTGTCTTGCAAAAGAGAAGGAAAACGAGTTTATAAGAAAAGTTGATGATCACAAAAATAATAATGAAAATAAAAAGAGAGAAAATTTAAGGAATGGAATGACCACTTTGTGTCTTACTTTTTTCACCAAAAGATGACTTTACCTTTTCATTAGGAAGATGGAATTGAAATTCATACCCATAGATGGACCCCTTTGATAGTTCTTCTTCAACTACTTTAGACATGTGTTCTTTAAAGTCATCTAAGTAGTTGGTTTCATATGTTAACCAACCAATTGAAGCAAATCCAAAATGCGATGAAGAAGGGAAATACAATTGCTTAACTTCCAAATGAATATCTATGAAATCTACTAGGTTGAGTGCTTGGCAATAGTCATCAAAGTCTTCATTGATGTTTAAAGTCCAAGGAACACATTGGTCAAATCTAAACTATCAAGCAATCTTGTGAAGTGAATATTTCATAACTTTACACTCCAAGAAACAACTAAAAGAGTCTCTCCAATCATGAAGAGAAGGAAGGCCTTCAGGTGAACACCACAAAACAAACCCAACGTCATCAACATTAAGCTTCTCTCATGCTCCTAATAGATTTACTATATCTTTTTATCCTTTAGGGTAAAATTCTAGGAACCATAAATAACCAACTAGCCTACTTGTATAAGGACGGAAATTCACCTCTTTTATATTATCTATCACATGGAGTAGTGAACCTAAAGGTTTTTCACCAATCTACGTAAGAGCTCAAAGCTTGTTAGGATTAAGTCTATTTGAAGGTGAACCAAAATGTCTTTTAAACCATTCAGTGAAAAGTACTTACAAGAACATCACATCAATATGTTATAATAAAGTGTAATGTCCCTTCGATTGTATTGAAATTTTGTGGTATAGGTTGAGACATCAATATAAGGATCCTAGGTAAAATAATCTTATGGTAAAACGTGCTCTATGTACCATACATACTACCAAATGAAAGAATTGATGACTAACATTGTTTGTTAGACCACCAAGAAATACACATAGAGATAACTAGCAAGAAGCTTTAAGCAGTGTATATGAAAGGGGAGCCGTAATGGGTAAAATTAAATACTTACATCAATTATTTGTATCATTCACTTTTTTATACTCAAAGAAGTACTTAATACATGTAGAGATTGTAGTTTTCTTACATCTATCAATGGCTACTTCCATTGCTGCTTTTTAGGCTAATATGACTTCCTAGTCTTCTTTGGAGACATCGATTGTGAAAATATAAGTGTACACACGTCTTCTAATGTAGGAGTGATTTCACCCTCCACGAAGACACAAAAGTATGTGTTTGTGTGTTCTAACAAACTACAATTGTTTGCTAAAATTCTATTTGAGAAAACCCAAAATGAGAAGAAATCATTATAGAGTAATAGACTTCTACGACTTTTAGGACATCTACATATCTAGACTCACCCATAATATAATTCACTCAATGGCGCTAACTAGGCACAACTTACTTAGGAAGAAAAAATTGAGTATTTGAAAGGGGCAGTTCCCCCCTTTTATTCCTAAAGTGCAGTATGGAGCTTCCCTCTATATTTTCTTTATCTTCAACTCAAGGCTCTCTCTTTATGAAGTGCAAAACATCATCAACATGTTGGTGCCCAAGCATGTCTCTCTTATTTGTATAGGTCCAAAAGTAATCCTTCTTAATTGTTAAGTCAAGCCATTCCCCTCGACATGAAGGCACTCTTGATATGCAACTGTTTGAAAATGCTAATATCTTTTTACCTTTGTCAACATTATTGTTGTGAGACGTAGTTTTCCCAATATCTTTACCCATTACAAGTGGTAGCAACGGCTAAGTCTAATTGGAAAAGAAGGAGATCTAAAAGGGAAATGTTGGAGTCAACAATATTTCATAAAAAACCAATTTATCCAGAAAAGTGTGTGGAATTAAGAAATGCACATGAGAGCTAATTCAAGTATAAGAGTATGGATATAAGCTAAAAAATGAAGTATTGGCTATATTTATAACATGTTACAATCGTGAAGAAGAATATAGTGATTTAGATATGAGAAGGCAAGCAATGGTTGCCAAGGAGATATACATAAGTTAAAGAGTAACAATATAACATCAAGTCTTATTTATCAATGATTTTGGTACTGTTCTATATTACTCACAAGAGGAAGAAGGCTAATGCTAAAGAATAAGAAGGCAAAAGCTGAAGAATATAATGGCATTTACGGATTCATATGTAATGTGGAGTGCACCTTTCTTCATATCATTTTTATTTTATGATCGATTAGAGCAATCTTGATAAGGCAAACACTCCACATGTTAAGACTTATGTAAATATGACAACCTACTAATTTCAGGCTTCGTATCATTAATGTTTCAAAATATGTATGTATGTATGTATGTATCGAAAAGTTCTGTCAAAACATGGTTGTAGGTAAGAGTTAGGGATATAAATCAATGCACAATCTTTTAAGGGAGTTTTCTCAACAAAAAAAAAAAAAAAAATCACATTTTAGGGCCTTTTCCCTATTCAATCACGTAGTGGAAAGTTTAGACAAAGATGACTGGAAGCCTTGTGAAATATAAGTTGACTTAGATAAGACAAGAGACAATCACAAATTGGAAATGAGAGGCTGGTTCCTCATATTCAATTCTACACATGACTTGAGAAATATAATTACCCTATGAATTAATGATTAGGCTATGGAAAGCTTTAGATTTGTCATGCTCTTACAATGTTGTCACTTTTGAAAATTTGGATTAGTTGACCTTTGTTTACGTCAACTCAATTGATGCCTAGTTTCTCACTAGTGGATACTTGCTTTATACTATTGGAATGTAGCTCATACTCCCCTATGATAGAAAAGCACGTGAGTCCAAGGAAGCCACCCTAGCGAGAGTCTTAAAGGGGCAGTATCCCCTGGATACCAAGGGGCTTTTAGCAATTAAGCCCATATTTATTAAAAGTTTGGGTTTTGGCTTATGAATAGTTGTTCTATATATTCTTTTTTTTTTTTACTTGTAATTAAGTGATGAAAAATAAGAGACTAAGGTGCTAATTTTAGTGGAATCCTCTGCTGGATGTAACCTTAATTAACGGGTGAACCAGGATAAAATCTTACATATTTATTTTATTTTCTTTTTTAACTTACTTGTGTGCGGCTTACCCTAACACAAACAAGTGGCAAATTTCTGAAAAGATACTAGAAAAAAAATGAATGATAAGCTTCGAACAAGTAAAGAAGAAAAAAATGAAATGACAACAAGAACCTGGAACAGGGGAAAAGAAGCAATGACTGTTTACCTTCGATCTTCTCTTCAAGCTTCTTCAACTCACTTGATTCAAGGATAGGATATACGAGCCACCAAGGGTAGAAATGAGGCTTGCAATCGAGTATGTAACCTGCGATGGCAATAGCAACACGCTGTTAGTGGTCATAAGGATCAAGTAAAAAAAAAAGGAGAAAAAGGACTAAGAATGTACAAGAATATGAGGAGTTAATAATGGACACCTTTGAGGCACTTTCCCGAGCTTCAATATTAAACCACTTATATTGCTGATTGTTCTTTCGTAGGATGGAGTATTTTGTATTCTTCTTTGAACTTCGGTCTTCGTGCAGTAGGCTTTAATGATAGAAACTTCTGACAGTAGCACCAGTTTTGTTCAATGTGCTAATAGCAACTCCTCTTATGGTGGTCTTCTTATCCAGCTTTAATTTCTTCGTCTCTTCTGGAGACTCTACAAATCTGGTTTTCAAGTTTCCCTTTCGATTTCCGACGGATGTCTACTAATTTTATAAAAATGAGTATGTTTGAAGGTTGAAAATGCGTAGTAATAAAAGGATGAAGATTAAAGGCGTATGGAGATGGTATACTCTAGCCATCGAGAACTTACTACGGTAATGAAGGAAGTTCAACGGCGCAAAAATGCAACCATTAGATGGTTAGAAAGGAATGGAGGTTGAAAGGTGTGTAAAGATAGATGTTATGGAGGCTGGATGTGAAGGAAGGTGAATGACTGATGGGATATGAGAAAATTTGGAAAAAAAAAAAAAGAAGGCCGAGTTCAAATGAAATGAGGTAGAATAAATGGAAGATTGGAAGTGTGTGGAGGCGGAACGTGAATGGCAATGAATAAGAGCTTAAATGATTTTATGTTGAGATGACTGAAGCTTTTTTAAATAAGGGTGTTTGTTGTGAGAATGACGTTTTTTTTCTAATGAATGAGAGCTTAGAGGATTTTATGTTGAGACAACTGAAGGTTTTTCTAAATAAGAGTGTTTGTTGTGAGAATAATGTTTCTCTTAGAATGAGGGTGTTTTGGATTAACGACTGCGAAATTCATGGATGAGAGGTGTGGATGTTTGTAGAATTGGGGGCAAATTTTGTCATGAATATGAATGGAATGAGAGGGTAAATGTGTAACAAAAAATATTCTCAATGGTACCATGCGCCTTGCTTTCTTGGCCATGTGCTCATTTGGAGTATCTCATTGTAAAATAGCATGTGGCAGCTAGTGAACATAAAAAGGGTGATAATGCCGGTGCAATTACATTACAGGAATGAGCTCCATACGTACTCTCATCGATATTATGCTATACATTGCAATAATGTTCGCCAGACATTAGTCATCTATATATATATATATATATATATATATATTTGTACTGCAATACATACGTGAACAAATAATTTACATATAGGATTATATGAAATCTACTTCTGGAACTGCAGCACATGGATGAATGACACCTCACTGAGTATGTAAGGAGGAATTATAGGAAATGCCACATCTCATATGAGTTAAAGATAATGAAGTGAAGTTCATAATTGGGCTATTAATAAATAATATTTGTGATGAGGTATTCACTAGCAAATTTGCAGACACGTGGACTTGATAAGGTATGTGTACTTGCTTATGATTCTTTTATGGAATATAAATTGCAACTTGGTTAACGATGAACGTGTGGCAATTTTCTTAGAAAACGGATTATAAGGCTGTCGGTATAGTGACAGGCTGTTATTTTATAATTGGAGTTGCCTGATTTATCATTTTATTGTTGTGGTCATTATTATATGTTGACATTGGTTTGAGTTTATACGGCTAGAAAGGTGGATGGAAAATTACATTACAAGTGGGCTGCATTTAGATCATGAAAATTGAAAGGTGGTGTGAATACTAGAAATAACGAGTGTTTATTTGGATGGATTTGCAAGGTTATCCAGGAATTAAAATAATAATAATAGTAACAATAAAAATAATAAAAAAGGGAAGAGAATACTCAATAGTCGGAATTGGTTGCTAGGTTGGCAGAATAGCAATATCACGGCGGATTTATTTGTGATCAGTTGTTGAATGCACCCATTGTGCACAAAAGGGAAACTTCAAGTAAAAGATGATACTGAAGCAATTAGCCTAGAATTTTTGGGGCGCATCCATGCTTATTTTGCAAGACATCATAATATTGAGCAAATTGAATTTCTGTAGTGATCTGTCAATGACGAGGCAACATTCTTCATTTGAATATTATAATTTTACATTATCATTTAAGCCTATTACATGTTTTGAAGCCAATATTATAGTTGATGGCCTTAAAATATGGATTGCATCTCCAAAAATTTGGATTTCAATTCAAGAATGGTTCAATTCAATATTAATTAAATGTCAATTTAATTTAATCAAGTGATAACAATGTTAACATTTGTATAAGGTAAATTGCAACAATTTTATTAATAAAGCCACTCGACCAAATGTGATAGTATACTACTAGATCTCTTTTTTTGCGGCCTTATGAGCCAATGGAGAAGTTAGAGTCATTCAACTAAGGATATGAAGCTAGTAGGCAAGTATCAACATAGTCAATAAAGGAATTCATGCAAGGAAGATAGAGGATTTACTCAAATCAGAATTAAATTCATTGATCATGAAAGAATGTTTCTTGATCTATACATGATTATCTCCTTTCAGGGAAATGTAATTCCAATGAGCTTAAAGCAACACATGCAACTAAATAAGAGTTGCAATGTCACACATTATAAAGAAAATTTATTAACCATCTTGTAGTGCTGGCATTAAGCTTAATAAATGCTCATTCCGGTATCAATGCGATTATTTTATAGCACACATGCACTAGACAATATCATAGCCGTTTAAAAGGCTTAATTGATGCTTAAACCCCTTTGACTCCATCTGAAGGACTTTGGTTGAGGGCAAGATGTAAAAGGTTAAATTTGATCTATAGGCTTTCAACTTAATAATTAAATGGATTTGATTCTTTAAGTTAAGGTGACAAGACCTAAAGAGTCAAACTTATAAATTGAGATGATCGGGGAGATTTGGCATAGTGAACTTGAAGTAGGGCTCATTGAATCGGTTAATCCGATACTGACCTTTCTTAATAAAGCTTGCATATTAAAGATCTTCAATGGGCTTAGGCTCATAAGGAGCTCATGTGAAGATCCATATATTTACAACCATTTATCCATATGACAGATGAGATTCATGACTAAATTCTATAAATACTCAAAGCATCTTCATTTAAAGAGAGAACTTTTATGGAGAAATATCGTTACTCTACCAGATTACTATCTCAAAAAGATTAAACCATAATTTATTAAAAAATATCTACATGTCACCAAAGCGCTTGAGCCTAATTGAAATTGTCTATTTCTTCTCCCCATTCTATCCACCTTGATTATCCTTATATATATCACTTCTCTTCTTTACCCACACGTAGCATGTTTATTGATAGGTGTTATAAAATATTTATTATTTGTAATATTTACATTAGTATTTGGTTTAATTTTCTTATATTTTAGATGAATATTATACTTAATTGGCTTACATTTTGATTGTAGGTCCTAAAAAGCAACTTTGAATAAAAAGAAACAAATTTGCATAAATTTTATGCGAATCGAAATTAAAATGAACAAGTTATAGAAATGGAATAGTCAATAAGCTTATCGACATGCCCATGTTAAGCTTATAAGGAAAGATAAGTTGCAGGATTAAGTAAATGATCATATGGGCATTTACACAGTGTCTTAAGTCATATCATATGGGAATACCATTTTCCTATTTAATCAAGGTTGTTGAAGATTACTTTCTTACTTAATAAACAATGTTGAAGATGTGGTTTCTTGTCTATTAAAGACAACTTTCTTATTTTATGAAGATTCAACTTTCCATTTCATGAAGATACATCCTTTCTTTTCAAGATACATTGGTCTTTATAAAAAGAGTACATAGTCAAAGCTATAGAGAGAGAGAAGTTTTAGAATTAATAATAGTGTAGTTATAGATTAAACTGTTATTTTTGTTTTATTGATGTTCTTCTTTATGTATTATTTTTATATTTTAGCTTTTAATTTCAATATGATATTAGCTTAGTTTTCTTTTTATACTCAAGTATAATGAACCCTATAATGAGCATGTGATTTTTTAGTTTATTATTTAATGAAATTATTGTTATTCTTGTGATTTAGTTATATGTTCTTCATCATTTTTAAATTAATATTATCGGTGTATTAGTTTGAAGTCTGATTTCATTTATAGAGATCAAGAGATCTTATATTTGAATAGATTTAGTATAATTGAAAGGATTTAAATGTAGTCTTAAAGATAAGATGACGTAAATCTTCCTATCTAGAGTCAAACCTACTACTGGAATTCATAAAGAAAAAGTAATATGATTTTAGGGGCATAAATTAAGAAGAGATTCCAATTAATCAACTTGGAATTATGAATTAGTAGACTCAAGAGGATTATTAGTTCAAAATAGGAATTTCCACGGTCTAAGAATACGATAATGGAATTGAATAAGAATTAGTTAAATACAATAGTAGTTCTAGAGAAATTCAATATTCGGGTATGTCTTTAATGATCGTTGTTTTCTTAAAATTTACTTGTTCCTTGCTTCATTCAATTTTTGCAATTTGATAATAGAAGAAAAGGTAATTACTAATAATCATAATCCTTTTAGGATTGATACTCAATATTAATATCCATTACATTATAAAAATTGATAAGTGTACTCTTCTAGAAGTCTTAAGATTGTTGGATAGACAGATATCATTTATACACAACACATATGTGATTCTTGTATTCTGACCTATACACTTACACTCTCTTGATCTACCATAATGCAAAATTGTAAGTCATCTCTCTCCATACTTTTCTTTTTAATACAATAAAAATAGTGTCTTTTCCCTTATTTCCCATCTTTCTTTTATGTGGTTATGGTAAGGGCATAAAAGTTTACTTGGCGACATTTGTTACGATGAATGATGAAATAACCAAAGCTTCTCCCTTCAACCTAAGTTGATTTTAAGGTTTCTTTTTTAATGAATAAATTATTTTTATGTGGTAATGGTATTTTGAATTTTGTTTGATATATTTTTTTTATTAAACAAAAATAAAAGGCTAATTGATTTATAGTTCAATAAAAAATCTTTAATGTGGTTTTATTAGTATTCTTTGCATTTTATTTATTAATTTATTTTTCTAGAATTTATCCGATAGCACTTATATTTTGGTGTAGGAAAGAGAATTAGTAGTTCAACACCACTTTTAAAATAAGTTCATTTTATTAATTATATTGAGAAGAAGTGAAGGCTAGAATAACAAATGAGAATATCCTTTATGAGGATGTAAGGGATGAGTAATAAGAAGTATTTTACCTAGGGATATGAGTTACAAGAAATAAATTATAGAAAGAGAACATAAATTAGTATATATATATATATTGAAATGTTCAAATATAAACTTTTAAAATTCTCAAAGTTTAGGATAATTTAGGAACTCATTAACCCTCTTCCATGTTATGAAGTCATAATAATATCCAAGATCCTTGAATTCTTCCTTTAAGTTGATTATTGTCTCCCTTCTATAGGTTGATATTGTCGTGTCATTGTGCATTCCTCCATTATCTTATCACATTTTCAACTTTAGATATGTTGTTGCCCATTTATTATACTCGAGTATATTTAGTAATTTCTAAAATGTACGAATTTTTTTGTGATCATTAAAGATTTTATTACTCTAATTATATTAGTATTTAAATCATAGTAAATTTGTAACCAATGTTTAATAAACAATATTGTATTTCTGTATTTGATTGGAATTCTCAACTAATACTAATTTCCTTTTTCTAATTTACATTTCCTTCTTGAGTATTCTTATTCTATACAATTTTTCAACTCTAAAGCATTGAGCAAATAATATCTTCATAAATATATAAATACACACACACACATATATGCATGTTAAGTCATTTGATAAATTTAGTTTTATAATTGCTATTGATGATGACTAAAATACCAATTATTTAATTTGAGCATCACATCGCAATACTTTGCTAGCTAAGTAATAAGGATTACGATGTAATGTCATTTTATATGGAAAATCTTACTTTACTATGTATCTAGTTTCTCATTTAATATAATGTTTATTAATTTTTTAGTTAAATGGCAACTTCTTCAAGAAACAAATTAGTCATGATTAATATATTTTTAATGTATTTTCTTTTTACCTTTTCTTTTCCTTTTTTAAATCATTAGTCACATATAAAGTTTGATTTAGTTATTTAGTATGCTCAAATTCTATTATACAGCTTTATTTACCTTTTATACATGCATTGTTGGTATTAAGTAAATTGATTCTTAGATAGGTTAACTTTGGTATTGCTCCCTTTATTTGGTAATAACTGGAGTTTATTTTTTAATTGTGTTTTTTCTATTAAAAATTTTTGAATTATAGCTATTCTTTTTCCTTTCTAGTTTCTAGTGTGATTTTTAAAATTTCATACCCTTAAATTTTTATTTTTATCCATTTTTATACTATCAATGATATGTTTAGTCAAGTCGATACTAATTATAGCGAGTGATGGAACAAAACTACATTGGTTTAATTTTTTCTAAAACAATTGAATTACTTACTTTGTGTTATATTTTAAATTGAATTAAACTATTGTATTTAATTTTTGTATACACATTGCAAGTGCACGTTTATCAATTTAGTAGAATATGAACTAATACAATTCAATGTGTTATAGCCCTAAATCGGCCTGAAGCCTAAAAACCTACCTTATTTAAGTAAAATCACATAATAGGAAAGTTTCTAAGCTGGTCAGTATAGATTAGGAAAATAATCTAACTCTTTTAAGGAGCATGTCCTACTGAATCTTTCCTAGAATAAATAGGGTATCTTTAAGGAAAATATACTTGCTTAAAATATAATATCATACCAACACTATAAATAGGAGGTCTCTCCAAGTAGGTAAGGCATCTAATAGTACCCTAAACTTTGATTGCCATACCCCAGCATTCCTTCTATGACTTGAGCATTGAAGTTTAAGCACCAGAGATACCTTTGGCACCATGTCATCAAAATCATAATTTTACCTAGAATTGAATGGTATAGAATCAGTAGAATCATATAAAATCGGTAAAATCGGTAACTTGTAAAATTTTATATCTAAACTCATAATTATATCAAAAGTCTGTACCTAAATGATTTTCTTCCATTTTGATTATGAAAAACTTCATAAATTTGCAAACTCGTAGAATCGTTCAATTGACTCATGATTTTAACAACCATGTTTGGCACCCTAATAGCTTATGTTTGTTTATCTTGCAAGTTAGAGTTTGTGGGTTTACAAGTTTGATCCAGCCTAAGACCAATTTGAGGTAGGCAAAGTAGAGTAATTAACAATTGGCACCCACCATTTCAAGGCCAACAACAACTCATAGCTAGCATAAAATCTGGACAAAATTCTAGTAAGAATGTCCTCGATGACTACAATCCTCTAAAAACTAAAAACAACTACCTTCAAGCATCGCCTGCACCATCAAACATACAACAAGGCATTGAGGATAGGGCTATGTGACTTAAGAGATAATTGGCTAATTTGGTGGTTGAGAATAGTCGTTTGTGAGACCAAGTCAACGAAATTAATAAATGTTCCGTTCTCAACCCCACAATGAGTAGCAGGGTGATAATGTTTTACAACACAATGGGATCGCACCATAAAACCTAAAAAAAGCTCTTAATCTAAGGGGCGACCAAAACAACAACAAGAACAACAACTCTAAGGCACAATCTAGAAGGTCTTTGGCCGATCAGTCAATTGATGATATAGATAACATGATCAAGTGTCTCAACGAATTGAAAGACATTAGGAAACTCGAGCCATAGGATATGTTCACAATAGCAAATTCTCCCTTTGTGCAGGAAATCCAAGACGAGTAACTCTTAGCTAACGTTCAAATTCCCCAATTGGAGTTTTATGATGGGAATACTAATCTCTCCAAGTATCTAAACTATTACGCAATTCTAATGAACCTCCTTGGTATCTATCACGCCATAGCTTGTAAGGCCTTTTTAAGTACACTCAAGAAAGTTGCACACACATGGTTTCGAGAGATTAAGCCAAATTGTATTCTCAATTTTCGAGAGTTTACCATGCAATTTTAGTAGTACTTTTTTTTTTTGGTGATCTAAATACATAAATGTATCATTTGTGCGTATATGGTTGATGGAAGAAACTTCCTTTTGGAAATTGAAGATTTAATGAAAAAAATGGAAATGGTGATTTATTTTAGTTGTTAAAGCAATAGCATTTCCAAAGATGTTGGGGCAAATGACATGGTTCTGTGGTTTGTGATGACATTAAATGGATCACAAAATTTGAAGCTGACAAGTAAAGAGGATTTATTTCCCATAAGATGATCAAAGAGGAGGTTTTTTTTTTCTTTCTTTCTTTCTTTCTCCCCCTTCTTCGAAGAAAGAGCACATTGTGGATGAGCTATTTTTCTCCAATGGACTACCTTGAATTTCATTTTAATTTCCATTGGTTGGAAGAAAGAAGATAATATTAACATTATAATGATGTGTCATGGTTGTTTAAAAATTTAGGTAATATATAATTAATTTTTTAAATTAAAGGTAATTGAGAAAATAAAAACACAAAAGGCTAATCCAATTTTTTAAGTGCATAAATTCCAATCATTATAGGTGTTTAAATAGTTTAAGGAGTAATTGTGGAATTAAACCGAGCAACCAAGGAATAAGGCTAAATGATTCTTGATTAAATCAAACAATAATCAATTTGTTCAAAGCTAAATCTCCTATGAATGTTTTTAGATTTAAAATCTTGAGTCTAGACCTAGTCACAAGTTCAAGCTAATCTAAAAACACACTCTCCGGGTCATGGTTCCTAAAGGGTCAAACCAGACCTAAAACTAGAGGCCACAGGCTGAGCTAGGTCCTTAGATCCATTGATTCTCAGTTTTAGTCAAAGACCCGTGACTTAACCATTGATTTTCTTTTTTTTTTTTTCAAAATAACTTAAGTTAAAAAAAATAACTTTCAAATTAAAAACAAAAGACTATAAACCTAAAATTCTTAATAATTTTGAATCTATTTTGTAAATAAATTGAAAAAGATTTGTGTTTATTTATACAAACCATACTCAAATAGAGTTATCGTTTTAGTAATATATGGGACAAAATTCTAGAATAGAAAATTAAAAGACAAAAGTTATTTTTAGTTCTACATTACAAACGAATAAGAACTTCCTATTGGTGAAATTTATATATATCCAACTAAATATACTTTTATAGTATATTTATTTGTTATATTGTTAATAACAATAAACACATCAAGTACTGTAAATGAAAAATAATTTTTTTTCTTTTCACATGGAAATAGTTTATTTTTTTATATTATTTTAATTTTAATTTTGATTTATTTAATTATATATATTGTTTTATTCAAAACTTTTTTTTTTTTAAAATTAATCTAGATGAATCCATAGAGTCCACGGATTCAGTAGCTCAGGTTGCCATGAACTCGTGAACCCATTGGATCTATTTATGGTTTCAGAATGGGCCAAATGGGGTCAATTTTTGTTTTGGTCCTTTGGGCCGATTCCGGGCTAAGTTGAGTTGGGGACCGAACCTATGTCCACATCTACTCAAGTGTGATACTTTTAAAGATTAGCATAGAAAGAAGGTAATATGAAATGGAGTTGTTTGATAGTAATACATAATGAGTAATGAATTAGCACTATTTTGATAAGAAGTCTAGGAAGGAATTTGCTAAAATTATGTAAATGGTATAACATGAGCACAAAAGCGTGATAAATGTCAAATTAAACTGCATTATATATCATAATTATCCTTAATCGTAAACAAATACAGGATCGATAAGTGTGAAGTTTTGTTTTATGTTTTATAAGAATAAGTTATATTTGAGCAATTGCCTCTATTGAAGGTGTATTATAAGAGAGCAATCTATACGTGAGTTCCAATATGAGAAAATATTTTTAGTTGACACATTTTCAATAAAAGAAGTTGCTGAAAATAATAATCCATTAACCTACCTACCTTTTATTTGTTTTATAAATATGGTTCTTAAACTCTTGAAACAAGATCCTACTCTACACCTATCCGCCTGCACTAGAACATATAATCTATACTATTCATAAGTTACTTAATACTTTTAAAACAAGCAAATTACTTAAGTTTAACTAAAAAATTACCAAGAGCATATCAATACCTGAGTATCATAATTGTGCCCATAATCATAAGAATGTGTTTAATATCTTGAGGTTAAGATTTTAATTCCATTAGATTCATTTTATCCGTTAACTCTCACAAACAATATTTCATTTTTTTTTTCCTTCATTATTTCTCCATTTTTCTTCCATTGTTTTTGTTTATAGTTTTTTCTTTCATATGATTCCAAGTAACACATTTCTAGCTCTATTATTTTATTTTTACTTTACTTTGTTTCCCCATAATTGTATTGCTCTTAAGTTATATTTAATTTGAATACTTTCCACACATTCTTTTAAAACAATTTTGATAGTGAAACTATTTAAACAATATAGATAATAAATTTTTAAGAGAAAGTAATGAAATCAAATTTCGTTCATTAAAAACTATTATTATTATTATTGCTAACTACTATTATAATTGGAGGATAAAAGAATAAAACCTGATGCATTTTGTTGAAAAACTAATATTTATATCATTAAACTAAAATGGTTTTAACTCAAAATTATTTGTTAACTAAGTAAAATTCTCTTAACGTAAGATTTATTAATCAATAGCTACAATATAAATTATAATTATAAATGCAATAACTACTTGTTGTAATTTTTCTAAAAAGATTAATTGATTTATATTATATATTAAAAATGTCACATTACATTTCTTAATTGATTTTATTTATTTATTTATATAATATAATATAAGATATATCGTAATTACAATAATAAATAGATAAATATATTTTTATATGAATAATTCTATATTTACTTAAATGATGTATATTGAATTCCCCAAAGGTCCGGTTTTGCATCTACATCTGGTCAAACATTATAAAAGTTGATAGGGACAAAAGTAAAAGGAATGTAATTTATTGTACGGATTTCAGCTGGGATATGAATAGGGTTAAGTTCTTACACATTCATAGGCCTGGCTCCGTGAATAGATAATGGACTTTAAATTTATGGGCTCCAATTAGCGGATAAAAAATAAAAAAAAAGAAAGAAAAAAGTTTAGAATCTAAACTTATCGTGATATGTTTAAAACCTATCATGACATGAAGTAAATCCAAGGATGTAGAATCCAACGGGTCTCAGATTTCAACGTGCTCCAATACCCGTGGCTATTTATTGCCACACTGTCGTGGTCAGTAAAAATGACATTTTTAAATGAAGAGTTGCCTTACAACTGAAAAAAAAAAATTAAATTATTTATTATTTATTTAATTTATATATTAAATTATGTCATTAAATAAATAAACCTCAAAATATTAGACAAAATCTAAAAAAAAAAAGCAAAATAAATACATTTAAACAAAATAACCATATAATATTATTATTCTTTTTGTTATTATATTCTCACTAAAACTTTTTTTTGTAACTTCTTACATTGATATAAAAAAATAACTTTATATTGTCATCAAAATTTATATTCGATACTAAGCGTTCCAAACATAGTACTAAAGAATTGTATTGTATTATTTTTCTTATACAATATTTTTTAGTTCTACTAACCAAATGCTATCATTATGTAACATTTCACACATAAAGCGGGTCAGCCCTCTAGCATCATTTTATTTTCAATTATGATACTTTTTATTATATTTTATTTTTCTACTTTCCATTAAATGATTTTTTGTGCTTTATTATTATTTAGTTTTGTTTTAAAAAAAACCTCTAAGCTAAAAAACTAAGCAGTAAAAAATGGAGTGCTTGCAACTATCTTCACTTATTTTGATAAACATTATTATAAAAAATAGTTTTATAACTATCATCTCATTAACATTTCTTTTCATCATTTTTCTTTAATTTTAAAAAGAAAAGAAATACATTTTCACTTATTTTATTCTTTTTTCCATTCATTTTCACTCTTTACTTCAAGTATCAAACATATTATTTCTTTTCATTTCCACAGTCGAATGCTTATCCAAACACATGATTAGCCTTAGATTAGGGCAACTAAATACAACTAACTAAAGAAGTACATTTTATAAACCTTCTATATAATAAAATATTTTGATAATGTAATCCATGCATTATGCATATACCACGAGCATAAAACTATCTCTTAATTAGGGAAACATTTAGGTTGTTTGCTAGGCATAGGCTACGGCTGGAGCAGGAATGTGTACCATATTTTTTTGAGACATCTGAGGTTTTGATTATAAAATAGACTTGGTGAAAGCACCACAAACTGTGATGGGCTATTTCAAATTTTCTTAATGCATGGCAAGCCCAATAACTTTTGGGATTAAATAACACTATAGAATAGATGGAAGAAGAATAAAGGCTAGGAAGCATATAAAATTTTTTCTCTTTCTTTTTCTTTTCTTTTTTATTTTGGAAAAAAGGAAGTGAATCAAACAAGAAATTAGTGTCCAAAGGTCTAGACTCCACTTCATCTTGTAACAAAGAAAACAAAGGAGATGGAGTAGTAACACCTTTATAGACATACTCATTTGCTTTTTATCTTAGGATGTTATGCAATTATCACATGTATTAATTTTACAACTATCTAAAGAAAAAGAAATATAATCCAATTGACAGCACAACTTAAGCAATTGAAATTACTACAAGCTGAGGACGAGTTTGTCTCCACTACAATATTTCTTCATTGCTTGTCACTTGCACATAATACTACTTCCTTAATAAATTTAACTTTAGCTTCCAGAACATTAATACATAAAAATGGTTCGACTCAATGACTAAACACATTTTTAACTCCTTTTTCTTTCTTTCTTTCTTTCTTTTTTTTCTTTTTTCTTTTTTTTTTCTTACAAAAAAGAATCAAACCTTAAACCTTTTTTCCATCATTATTATTATTGAAGGAATTCTATGGTTGGTGGTGGATTAAGATGTTGGCTTTTTCTTTCTACAAGTTTTTATCCACGGAAGGGCAATGAATCATGGGCTCTAAAATTTCCATTGTGGTCTTGTAATATAAGCTTTAGGTAATGAAGTTAGAAAGCTTAGTTGGGCTAGACCTATCCCATAATGAGTTATCAATTATGATCTTATTGTAGGTGGGAAAGGTGTAAGCCTAGGCCTTTATAATAGTACCTCTCTTATACAACACTGCCTTTTTAACCTAATTGGCACACATGCATAGCTAAAGGAGGTCTTCTAAAAGTATATAGTAATTTCATAAATAAATTAAGAGAATATGAAAATTACAATTAGAGACATTATTTAGGTAAGTTAAAAAGAGATTGGATGGTTTTGGAGAAGTTAGGTATGGAGAAGTTATTTGAAGTGAGAAACTATTTAAGTTTGTTCTATAGAAATATGCTATATGTATCTATCATCCTTGTAAGTGATAACTATTTTTAAATAATTCGATAAATAATTTATCATTTTTAATACTTGTAATACAAGCGTAATGTTCATTAGTTTCAACTTTGAATTAGCCCACAATAATTAATTTAAGATAATATTATTAACAAAAAATAAAAGAAACATCAAAGCAACCAATGGCTAACCTTTTCAACCATTTGGGTAGCCACCATCATTAGTGACTATGTAAGATAGGAAGAAGAAAAAAACACACACACTCTAGAAAAATGGCTTGAGGAAGATAAAGACTGATCTAGTGATTGAGAAGGCTAGGACTTTTTGACAATTCAAATAGTTTACCTTAAGGAAATCTAAAGTGACATGGTGACAATGAAGAAGGATGAGAGATGATTTGGTGTGGTTGGAAGTATGTAGATATTACTTCCAAAATCTAAAATGAAGTTGCAACAAAGGAGTATAGTGTGAACTTAATAGGCTTATATAGTTAAAACCTAATTGTTGTGGAATCTCAAAGAGGAGAACTGATTAATAAGAAAATAAACCAATGTATCTAAAACTATTTATGAAACCCTGAAAATTTAACAAAACAAGGTAAAATTGTGCTTGAGGATTTAGCCGCTCTTCGTCTTAGACCAACTAACGTGTATATATGTACCAAAATACTAATTTCCTTCTCATAATCTCATTTGAGTCCTCTAAAACATTATTTACGTTTTGCTCTTCAATGATCATCCGCTTACGATGATAGTGTGGCACTCCAAAGAAGCTTTCGTCACCCTTAATTACCTAATTTCATATTTGTAAGTTTAATATTGCAATTTGACCAATAAATTTCTCCAATTGTATAAATCCTTAAATTTTATTCAAGTTTCAAACCAAACATGGTCAATCTAAATCGCTTCTTTCAATCCCAAAATTTTTATATAGCCATTCAATATTTTAATTTCATAATTGCAAAAGTTAGATTTGGTAAAATAAATTTGTACGTTTTTCTAATTACTTCAATACATAAATCCTAAAAATTTTGAACAAATATAAAAAATGATGGCAAATCAACTAAAATAATGTCGTTTTTAAAATATAATCATGAAATAAGGTACCTGGTAAAATAATTTGTGAAATAGGTAGTGAAGTTGTGGACCCAGAACACGCTTTCAATTGAGCCAAAATTAGCTTAACTAAAGGTGCGTACGTAATCCGTGCCTCCAATATATTTTGTGTTAAACCTTTAGTACAATTTGAAAATTTATTTTTTAATAATTTTTATAATTTTAAAAGTTATGAAAATTAAGTGTTTTTTTTTTTGTTATTCTTATGTAAAATTTTAATGTTTCTTAAAAAAATTAATTTGAGGAAATTTATTATTGAAAAAAATTTGATGATTATAAAAAAAATTAGAAATAATTATTAAAGAAAATGTAAAAGTGCAATTATAAAAATAGAAAAAAAAATAATTTATTAGAAAATGTTAATAAATTACAAAATTTCAAATAGTAATGTACATGAATCGCAAATGTTGATAAATGATGTCCTTTCTACTATGTTAAAATAGATGGATGAAATGGCCTAAGCTCCATCTAATATGCATAATGAAAACAAAAAATGTTAGCATTATATAGGCATTGATTCGACATCATAAATGTGTAAGGTTAACCTAAGAGTTAATTAATCATGCGTCTGATGATCTAATGTTTACCGTTATTGTGTTAACGTGAGCATATTCTTCTATTATAGGCTTCCCTTTGGCAAAGTCCACGTGTGATTCTATCCAATTGCTCCTTAATGTCCGTCTTCATGTGGCATCTTTTTTACCTTGGTTTTCCCTTTTTTCATGCAAGCTTTCCTCTTGGACGAAGTAATGGGAAGTGTACCGGCTCCCAATTGAACTTGTCACTTTTGGGCAGGAAGTAGGCCCTATATATGAGCTCATGGTGTGTCCACTTGTACCAATTCGGTATAGCTGTTGACATATCGAGCCTGATAGAAGCAACTACTTCACTATATTTGTCATTTTTGGCAAGTGCATGTGTAGCGAACAAAGTCAATAGTGTGCGTTCGCCCCTCTCCCCTTAACCTACTCGCTATATGACGATTGCTAGTGAGCACTTCAAAAATGCTAACTTTGATGACCTTATGATTGACAACTCATGAGCTCTTTCTGTCTATCATTTTGATGGCATATTTGGTGAAGATTTTATTCTTTGTCATATTCTTAAGCGCCTTCGAATGCTTGTTGATGAAGTAAGCCATGAAATTGTAAAAAGTCTGCTTCACCAAAGCAGCCACTGGTAACCCCTAAACTCCTTTCAAGATGGAATTGTAGCTTTCCACAATGTTTAAGGTCATATACCCAAAGTGATAGCAACTATCATGGGCCAGCATCCAGATCTCAACTGATACGTCGTCAACCACATTGAGGCATCGGGCTTAATTGTTCTCACTTGGTCCATGAAATAGTTTGGTTTTTGAACTTGTGCCTACATCCTTGCATAGGTGAACAATTTCTTACATTGTATATTTTTGTGTACTAGTTTGAAGTTGCTTGCAATGTATCATATATAAAATTTCCATATTGCAAATGGAGGGCGCCATCCATTGGCTCGCACTTCGACTGTTGACTTGATGCCAAAGTATATGTTCGATATAAGGCAAATGGTTTTACGACCTTCACGGTTGCTAACCACATGTTTCTCCAACTTTCTCGAAAACCAGCCTCATGTTTCAGTTAACTCGTCATCTACAAAGAAAATGCTAGTGGAAGTATGTGGTTATTGCCATCAATGCCACAAGCAATTAGTAACTTGTGCGTGTACTTCCCATACAAAGAAGTTCCATCAACGGTAACAGGTGTAAGTAATCTCCATGTTGTAAAGTAGGGCCTGAATGCCTAAAAACCCACTTAAGAGTAAACACCCTAAAAGTATTCGATCTTCTCCACCCCTAATCATCTTATGTTCTAGGATTGGTATTTTTCATTCCATTTAAAAGATTAGAGAGCTCATTATAAGACACTTCCCAATTCCTATACACATGCTTAATAGTCCATTTCTTGTCCTCCTAAACCCATCTCTTGGCTATCCTGTAACTAAGTTCCTGTTTCGCAATAGAAGCGAGCTCGACAACTTTCATATCAGGATTGTCCTTAACAAGATTAACAAACCAGCTTGTAAGAAGATTGCAATCTAACTATAGGCGATCTTGACTTATCATCGGGTTGATACATGTGTGTGTACCCTCAAATCTGGTAATTACAAACAACCTCTCTAACTTCTTCTTATGGGCTAAAAGCCTCTACTTAAAACCGTTTTCTCTTTTCAAACAATAAACCGACCAAAGCGACATATTAGATTCTACAAAAGTGAAGTTACAATGGTTCTTCGTATTGTAAGCCTTAATGGCTTGGATAACATCTACCTTTATCTTGAATCTCATGCCCTTATTGAACTCGTCATTACTGCTTGAACTACGGCACATTGCATTTTGCTCATGTTCCAAATAGATGTAATAGTCATTATCGCCAACATTTTATAAGGGAACGGGATCTCTAGCTATCATATAAGGTAGTTCGGCCTACCTTAGCTAATATATTGCTTGTGTGGAGTGCCTTGGTGTATTTAGATGATCATCTTCAGCCATATCATCTCCTTCGTCTTCACTTTCCTCATCTTCCTCAAAACATTCCTCATAATCGAAACTTCCCTTCTCAACACCCATTTCTACATTGATGTCCATTGTAGTTTCCACCCCCAAATGCACTATGTAGGGATCACATGTGTCTGGTCATTGTAACACTAGAATAATTGCTTTCTCTACTTCATCTTTATCATTCAATAGTGCCTCTTCCATAGGGGTTGGAACATATGCTTCAAACATCGACGACTTGAGAGACATTTCTTCCCTATTAGGTGATGAATGTGTTTACCTATTTTCTTGGAATGTTTGCTATTCAGAGGGACTCACCAATTCTTTAGAAAATTTAACATACAACTGTTATATGTTATGCTTTCTAAAGGATTCAACATCGTCATTGTCTCTAATTGCCATTAAGGTGTAAGATGCATTGCCCCAATGAAAAATAGGATGTCTATAAATTATCTCAACCCTCACTTCAATTAGATCGAATCTAATACTCTGACATATTCTATATAAGAATTTGGTATAATTCACATTCTTCTTCATTTTCAACTTTTTAACAAGATCCCTATCATATTTCAACCCTCAGTTACCACTAACAACATTTTTAAATGCATAGGTCAGCAATTTGACACAATCACCCATTGTTATCATGTCCGCAGTATAGATAAATTATCAATTAATCAACAAAAACAGCTAATATCGATTGCTTAACCTTGACAATGCACACCAATGATCATTTTCATGCCATGTAACAAAAAAAAATTTACTTTTTTAATTTAAAATTAAAAAATTGTAGGAAAAAGTGGCAATTTTACATAAAAACACAAGAAATATTAGTTTATAAAAAACTTCTTAAAGTTTTTTCTTTAATTATTCAATTACAAATATTTTTTATAACAATATTAATAATAAACCAAAAGTTTACATTTAAAATTAATATGAAATTTTTCGTCAGCATAATGTTAATTTTGTTCTTACAGTAATGGAAAAATTAATTATCACATACTATGTATTACAAGATTTATATAAATTATGTCTAGTACATTATAAACTAACAAGCACTAATAATTTAAAAAAAAAAAAGATTATGAAGAACCACAGTAAAAGTTTTATCAAATTGTGAAAACTAATGCAATGATAAAATAAAAAAAAAAAACTTCAACTTTTTTGGTGAGAATACCTACCAGAATATAGATTAATTGAGTTTTTTTGTTAAGGAAATGGTAGATCTCAATGAACTCATTCAAATCCTCTTGTTTTCGTAGCTTCACAAGAACTTCTTTGTCTTGTGAAGGAGAGAAAAAAAAAGGGAGCAACAAATTTTGCGGAAGGAAAAATAAAAATGAATGTGTTTTGTTTTTGTGTTTGTATTATTATATTGAAACATAGTAGTGTCTGTAACTCTATAAAAGTAAGTTTACAGGATACTTTTATTGGTTTGTATACATATTTTTATTTTTTAGGTTTGCATACTGTAGGTCTGTAGCTCACATGTAGACAATTATTGGATGGTATATGTTTGACGAAATTATTCGATGGTGAGATTAATAATATAGGAGTAGTGTGAACTATACTGAAGGGGCAAATGTGGTCTACGCCTTCAAGCCATGCTTAAATGTGTGGATGTGATCTGCACTTTTAATTAAACAAATTCTAGCTCAACTGAAGCGCATTCCAAGTCCATGACTTTGCTACCTATTTTAGGAATATCTTCCTCGAGTACCCTGTTTAGCGATTCTTTTTCAAAAATTGCATTATTTTAGTGGATTTCTCAGAAATAACCTTTGATCTTATATGCAATAAGTTAATTACTATTATTTGGGTCTTAGTTAAATATAAAAAAAAAAATTCTCAAAAGAAAAAAAAACAATTTTTGGTATTTTTGCAATTTACAAAGTGTAGGGCTAAAATGCAACTTTTGAAAACATTGATTGAACAAATAGAATTCTATAATCTTCATATATCTATGAACTTAGAAATTTTTTTCCTTGAATCTTAAAGTTGAATTGATTTTTTTTTCTATTAAATTTTGAGTATATAAGGGTAATTTGGTCCCTTCATGGTTGATAAAATTTTCGTTCAATTCCATGATTGTGATCTACATGAGTTTAGGAGTTCTAACGATAGGAACCGTGTATTTTTTTTGGATAATCATAGAATTTTTCATGTTTGATGCAATTGTAAAAGCAAAATAGTCTCTGGAGCTTTCCTTGATGACTTAAAACTTGTTTTTGAGAGTACAGATGAAAATATACTGTATCACAAACGCAACTATGGTAGTGTTTAGCTGTTAATATTTCGTGTTATTGGACTAAACAAAATTTTTTATCCTTCGTTTGGTTTGAATATTTGGTTTAAGTACTGAACAAAAAAAGTTTTGAAGTATTGGACAAAATAGCTAAATTTTGTATCATATAAAATAAAGTACAAAAATTAATTTCACAAGACAAAAACAAATTATTTTGAAATCTCCAAAATGTCCTCGTTGTCTCGGAGCAATCATCTTTTTTCCTTTGGTTAAACTAGTCATTGTCTTTTTTCCTTCCCTCTCCATCCGTACACTCCATAGGCATCTACTCCAACTAAAGTAGATTTACAACTATAGGTGTGTTCTCCTCTCTCTCTCTCTCTCTCACTCATTGTAAGCAAGTCTATTATGTATACCCACTGGCCATTTTTGTAGCTACAAGTGTGTTTTGTAGCAGTGTTTTACTCTATTTCCCTCGTTGAATTTGTTTTGTAGCAAGGGTTATACCTCAATCTTGATTAGAGGTAAGCTTTAGTGCAATCAATAAGGGGAAAAGTAGAAAAAAATATAATATATTTGTTAGGGTTCTTGTGTTTTAATTTTTTATTGTCATTATTTTAATATGCTATCTGTTCGATTTTTCCATGATATGTGTGATAGAAATTATGGGTTGGTGTTTGTTTGATATGTGTTCAAATATGTGCACGATTTTTCCAACCAAGTCTAATGGATAAAGACAATTTTGATTGAGACAAAGAAAAAGCCTTATTTTAGCTTCTTATTGATGAGCTTAAAAACACTATTGAGACATGGGGGGATGAGAACATTCAATACCATTATCATAGAGAAAGGATCTACTGGAGGAATTTACATTAGTTTCTTATTTTTCCATCACGGTTGCTTTCTTTAGGTTTCTTTAACTTTGCTACTTTATAATCCCATTGCTCTTGACTTTTAAACATTAGTTATGTTGGTCTTTTTTTGGCCATATATTAGCCTCTTAGGAAGCTTATCCAACCATTAGGAAGAAGAATCCAAGTACAATCTCAAGAGAACTATGGTAAATTTTAACTACACTATCAATCTACTAGCACTTGGAACTATAGGTACTTACTAGTGTTAAATTTTAGCATGAATTGTAAGTTTAGCAAGAATTGGCTTGATTTCCATGCACTTAACAATCTAATCAGACTTGAAGGCCCTCTTATTTTACTCAAATGGTTGCAATAGATAGACTAAAGTAAAGCTTTAGATGGGATAATAGGTCATAAACAAACCTATGTTAAGCTATGTGATGTTGGGATGTAGAATGTGTACCTGATCTGTTCTACACTTAAAGCCTGATCAAATGACCTAAAACCAAGAAGTAGATGATCTTAAATGAAACCAGACCTAATAAGCTTCACAATTACTTATTTGTGTGATTCCAATAAGAAACTACTAACTTATGGCCAAAACAAGCTAGTTGTAATAAAAAAGGGCATAGCTGTTATAGTTGGACCTCAATGACTAAAATCTCAAAAAGTACTGCAACCACCATGGATCTCTAAATAATGAGCTACCACTTCTAAATTCTTAATAACATTTCAAAGTTTATCCCCATAAATTTTCATCTTAAAACTCAAACAGTAAGACCTTCAATTGGCCCCTAAAGACAACCCTACTATTTTGATTCCTGCAATATTTTCCATCTCGACCAATTTTGTTCTCACGACCATTTTTTTATATGACCTCACAATTTAGTGAAACCAAATTTCAAAGTATTTTTAGACCCTAAAATTAAGTTTCCAATTAATTGGAGATAAAATCTACATTGTTTTTATGAATTCTAAGTTCAAAACTTTGGTTTTATTTACAATACATGACATATAAAGCATTCCTAAGCAAGTTCAAATAAATAGAGCCCCTCCATAATCATTTGGACCAAACGAACACCCTTTTTTTTCCTTTTCTTTTTAATTTATGTCAGTTCCTAAACTAATGTTCAAAATTTATCTTGCAATTTTTTCTCACCAGAAAGTGGCCCTGATTATAGAATTAAAAAAAATAATATCTTGTTTAATCACTATCTTGTATAGTAATTTCCTTTCCTTTTCTTTTCTCATTTTTGTCTTTGAATGTGTATTATAGATCATGGATCATCATGGAATTTTGATTTACCTTCCTAGATGGCAAGTTTATATCAACATGCTTGCAATGGTTGTTGCTGGTTTTTATTATATGAACTTTATTTCGACTAGAAAGGTAAAGAGGAGAGTATTGGATGAATGAGCATTGGTTAGGTATAAAACACATTGAGAAGTGATTGATTCACTTATTAATGGAAGTAATACAAATTGTTTATGGGAATTAAGTATGTGTAGGAATAATTTCGCATATCTCTTTGAACTCCTTAGGGTACAAGGGGGATTGCATTCTAATGGAAGAGCAACGATTGAAGAACAAGTTGCTATTTTTGTTAATATCCTAGTGCATCATACAATGAATAAGAGTATTCAAGTGAGATTTGTAAATCGGGTGAGACTATTAGTAGAAATTGCCATTAAGTGTTAGCTACTATCTTAAGGTTAGAAGATATGTTACTTGCAAAACCCAATCCAATGCCACAAGATTGCAATGATGAAAGGTGGAAATGGTTTAAGGTATTTGTTTAATTTTATTTCTTAAATTTGTCCACAATGAGCATGATTACTTATAATAAATTATTGATTTTTTTTTTTTGTTTAGGAACATATTAGGGTTGTCTAGGAGCATTAGATGGTACCTACATTGTAGTGACAAAATCAGTTGTAGATAGACTTAGGTATCAAACAAGGAAAGGGCATCTCGCAACAAATGTCATGGGGTATGTGAACATGACTTGAAATTTATCTATGTATTAGCAGGATGAGAAGGGTCTGCATAAGATTCTAGAGTGTTACATGATTTGGTTTAATGGTTTGAGAGTTCCACCTGGTATGCAAATTAAAAAAAAAAAAATTGTATTGCATTTTATTTTTAGAATAACAAACTTTCTTGTAAGTTTATGGCATTGTATTTATTTATAGGTTCATATTATTGAGTGGATGGTGGATGCACTAATGCACCAGGCTTTCTTGCCCCTTTTAAGGGTAGGCATTATCACATTCAAGAGTGGGCTACAATTCAACGTAGGCCTCAAAATTGTGAGAAATTATTTAACTATAGACATGCAAAGGTAAGAAATATCATAGAGAGATGTTTTGGAATTTTAAAGAAACGATGGGGTATTCTAAGGAGTCTATCATTTTATCCCATCAAATTATAATGTCGAATGATATTAGCTTGTTGTTTACACCACAATGTCATTTGAATGTATATGCCACTAGACCCCTTGGAGTATGCTTTAATAGAAGGTGATGAAGTTCTCATAGGAGAAAATGGAATTTATTCAATTGGAACGATAGAAGCTAGTGCGGAATGGACTCAAATGAGGGATAATTTAGCACAAGAGATGTACAATGAATGGAGGGCACGTCATAGAAACTAGAATTTCACTTAATTGTTATACTTTCTTTGCTTATGCTTGTAGGAACATTGTCACTATTGATTTTTCGTTGGTTATGTATTATTGAAATCCTTTGGTTATTGAATTTTATTTTGTAATATATATTGAAATATTTTATCTATTACTTATATACATGAAAATGGTTTTAATTGTTTTCTTTTTACTTGTATTAATGCATTACAATATGGATGGGTTTACAGTTATGGACATTAAGGATAAAAAATATAGGCGCATTTAGAGTGAGGTTGAAGAAGAAACGTTATTGGTAGTGTTAGAGTAGTTAGTTGTTGAATGATATAAAGGAGAAAATGACACTTTTAAGAATGTGACTCATGAAGAAGTTTTAAAGAGGATGAGAAAATGCATTCCAAAAATAAATCTTAATGTAAAACAAATTGTTAACAAAATGAAAAGGTGGTCGATTAAGTTATTAGAAGTTGTTGATATGATTACTATTAAGCTATTAGAAGTTGTCGATATGATTAATACTAGTGGATTTGGTTGGGACAATGCTAAGAAATGTGTTATAGTTGATAGAGATCAAATTCTTGCTGAATATATGGAGGTACAATCAACATATTCTTTATTTTGAAGTATAATCCTTTTTTTAAATTAATTCTCAATTGTTATAATGATTACTTAAATTAATATGTAGAAACATCTAAAGGTTGGTAATCATGGCAACAAGAAGTTTAAAGAGTTTCAAAGACTATAGGGTATTTTTGGAAAGGAGAGAGCCAAATGGCAAAAGAGCTGAGACATCTACAGATACTATGAAAGATGTATAGAATGAGGGTCAAGATAATTTTGAAGAAGAGATGGAATTGGAACAAGTGCCACAATCCCCTAAAGCCTTTGGCTATACCTCATGTGGTCCATCTATGAGACCCACTCGTAAGCGTCAGATGGTAGAATATGCTACTAAATTCATCTCAACATTTGAAAAGAGCACAAGTGATGTTAGGAGCGATTTTGCTTTACTTGTTGGGCAAATTGCAAATTCTCTAAGAGATGATATAGTTGAAGAGTTGAAAATTTTAAGATTATCAAAAAATGAAGAGTTAGATGTTCTTATGCAAATAGCTTGAAATCTATAGTATGAAAAGTTCTTTTGGAGGCTTTAAGGGAAACAAAGACTATCATTTGTTAGGCATCTTATTAGTTGATTTTAAAAATATTTGGAATATTTGGTTAACTGAGACTTCTTTGATTGGCATGCTCTTAGTTTATGTGGAACCTTTTTTATTTTGTGATGCTTATGTTTGACTCTATTAAAAACACCTTTGATGTGCATATTTTGTCTAATTGCCAATCTTGTTTCCAATTTATAAGTCAATCATATTGATAGCCTATTAACAGTATTGAACTTTATTTTCATTAAGATACTAGTTTCTTAACACTAGTTCTTATATTATCGACTATTATATTAAGGATATTACTTCAATTTATTTACTATTGGAATTTGAAATATGTATCAATTTATTGTAATTTAATTAGCATTATAGTTATTAAATATTAAGGCGAATTATTGTAATTTAATATGTATTAATTTATTATAATATTAATTTAATTAAAATTATGGTTATTAAATATAATTTATAATTTATTATTATTATTATTAAATATTATTAATGTAATATTTATAACGTGTTATATTATTAAATATAACAAAAATTATTGTAATTTATAATATGAATGATTAATTTTTTAAATCAATGGGTTTACATTTATTATTTTATATAATTTATTCAATTATGTGAATTAAATAATCTCTTCAAATTATATTTTGTTAATAATATTAAAACTATAATTAAATAACCATGATATTATACAAGGGGTATAATTATTAAAGATATTATGTTCAATGCAGTACTTTATAGTTTCAAATAATGAATATTATAAAAATTTTGTCTAGTATTAAACATACCAAACGTGGTATAAAATAATTATTTTTTTTTTAATTTGTAGTATTCAATATTATAAACCAACCATTACATATAAGTGGTCCGTAATTTTAAGATACTTGATTCTATCTAGAATATAAAATTGTAATGATAAATAGTTGGAAAGGCATGAGTAAATCATCTTTACTTGACCTAATTAATTGAGATCACTTCGCATTTTCCCGCTAGTGAACGTCAATCATGAAGGGGTGGGACTGTAAACAGCACTTGGTCGGAAACAAATGTCAACAGCACTTCTAATTGATAAAATACTTCTTGCATCGTTGGTACAAGTAGTGATAGATGGGTTATCTTGAAAGATCTGATCCCATCTAAATTAATTTTCAAAGCCCAAAACTAAGATAATTACATATTATTAGGATGGCAGAATGACAATAACTTTCATTTATGTTATGGACATCGTCCTTTACCTAAAAAGATTATGAAAAGTATATTGGTGCGGTTATGGATAATTAATTTGACTTTGATTAAAAATAAAATAAATTGGGTGAAAATATAAAACCAACAATTTATTTCAAGAAAAAAAAAAGAAAGAAAAGAAGATAAAATTACTTTTTTGGTTCATTTTATTTCTTTAGTATCTTTTTTCTCTATTGTAAAACTATGCATTTGCCAATATCGAAAAGATGAAGATATAAGTAGATATATTTACCCATCTGATAAATTAAATATCTAATATAACTTTATAAAATTGGATTTATTTATTATTTACTTTATTTAGTTAAAAAAATAAATTTCTTTTTAATTTGATAGAATATATATATATATATATATATATATATTTAAAACATTTGTCTTTAAAATTATGTAAAATCGCACTTCACAACTTTCCTTCCTCAATCGTTCTTTCTGCATTAATTATGATACAATAAAAAAAAAGATAATTTATCCAAATATTAGGTTTGCAACATAAATAGATAAGACATAGATCGGATAGTTTTTTAACGTCAAATTTCAAATAAATAAGAATTAGATATAAAATAAATATAGATAAAATATGGATTAAAAAAAAGGATTTTTCTCATCAAATTTATGATTGAACACTTCAGTTCATCAACAATCTTCCCCTTCTAGTTGAAGATAAATCGATTCTCATAAACTTCCCATCAATCAAGAACCCATTCAATTTTCCTTAGATTTTAATTTATACCAAATCTGGCCAAGTTAACATAAACAGCTCATTAAAGAAATTCATGAAAAAGTTTTTTTTTAAAAAAAACATTTCAAGGGTTGGTGCTTGGCTCAGGAATCGGCCGTGTCCATCATTGGTTTTATTGTATTACTAAGTGATAATTCAATATGGCCAAAAATGATGTTTTACAGGTTACCAGCTTCCTTGTGTGACGAAACAATTTATTTCAAGAAAAAATATTATGCATTAAGAAGTCTTAATTTTTTTCCATTTTGCTTTCCTCTGATTTTCTCTAGCACATATCTAATAATACATATATATATATATTTATATTTCACTAAAATATAATTAACATACGATGAGGAAATAACGAACATGGAAGGCCACTTTGATCTCTCTTTAATTTCTAGGTCTAGAGTGATTTAAGTTAAGCCACTCACTTAGCACTAGAATCTAGATAATAGATATAATGCGGTGCAATTTACCTTGTCAAATAAACCATTAGTTAGCTCGATGATGTTGGCTTATGTCAACATAAAAGTCCCACATCCTTTTCATGTCTAACCAAATTCCAATGTGTGCTTGATTATGACCCCTAAAGCCATTGCTTTTTCGTGCCCATTTATGCTCATAGCAATAATCATCGCCTAGCCCTAGGCGTCCTTGGCAATGGCTGGTTGCGAGCTACATATGAACTCCTCTTAAGTCTTACCTAAAAGATGTACGATATTTCCTATCTCTTGGAAATAGTATCCCAAATTGGAAAATTATGAAACGAAAGCCAAATTATTACCAACTTCACATTTGTTTTTATCACTAACAAGGGAAATTATCAAACTATTACCATGTTATTTCTGCAAAATGATTGAACATTTTCCTTAGAAGCAGCACCAGTCTGAGGGGAGAGTACTAACTCTAGCGGTTGCATCCCCCAGTTTAAGAACTTTTTGAAATTTGCCTTTAGAAATTTGGAGTAAGATTTATAAAAACATATGTATTACTTTGCTATCTTCATAATTTTGCTCCTCTTTTTTTTTTTCCTTATAGTGCCTTAACCCCCATATAAAATTCCCAGTTTGAAACTTGATGGGGATCAAGGACTTGGATCCAATTAATTTATTTTATTGGGCAAATTAATGAAGAATAATAGCTTGTTGCATAGTTTGCATGGAGTAGACGCCAACTTTCATGATTTCATTGATGGGATCGCGCCATAGCATGGAGTGCATGGAGATATATTGATATTTAATTTTGTTTATTCAGTTATTAGTTAATTATTTATTATTTATTAGCTATAAGGGCTTTATGCTAGGTTTATTTTATTTTATTCTTTCTAATATGTCCTTATTATTAGTTGTTATTTTACTTAAAAATTGTCATTTGAACGAGAAAAATATAAATTAGAAGAAGCTTGGGACAAATTACAACTATTCTTTATTTACCACACGTATTTACAAATCACAAGCAATACCATTTGGGCCTAAATTTTACATAAACAACTAACATTGTTTTCCTTTTACTTAATTTGGATGGAGGGGGCAGCTCGGGTCTTGTCCAGTGTATTGTCCGGTGGAGGAATGAGATCCAATGGAAGAAGACAAAAGTGCTTGAGGTTGAAAGTTTATAGCAATAGCATTAGTGTGATTATTATTGTAATATCTAGTTTCATGTGAGGAGATTGGTTGAATGAAATATGGACCACTAAACGGGATTGATTGGTGGAAATCATTGATCCGCAAAACCCGAGTTTCGAACAAAGACATGAATGGTGGCACCCAATTAAGGAAGTGTTTTGAGATCTTGTATCTCCGATGCCGAAGGGAACAAGAAAACAACCCCACCTGCACGGGCGTTGATGTAATTGGACTTTTCAAGTAGAGTATTACTATTACTATTACTATTACATGGGGTGGGGATAAGGATAGGGATAGGCTTAGGATATTCGTTTTTTTCCTTTCGTTTGTTTTTGCTTTGGCTTGGGGCTCAGGGAATCATTGTGCAACCTTTTTCTTTTGGTTAAATAGATGTTTGGAGGACTGGCTAAAACAAAAAATAAAAAAGATGTTTGCAGGCAAGGGGGACAATTGGCATTACCTGTAAATAACATTTGAGGGTATAAAGAATAGTTATAATTTGTCCCTTACTTTTTCTTTGTATTTTCTCGTTTCTTGTATTTATTGGCTCACTCACGATGGCTACTCGAGTTAGGTGGGTAGTAACTTTAGTGACATAAAATTCAATTAGGTACTGAATTCGATATTCGTAATTTAAGGTGTTTAATTGAAAAATAACATAAAGTAAAAATAGCAAATGCAACATCATCCCTACCCAAAATTATTCTCTCTCTATATATATAGTGGTAACCAATTTTAGCATTTAATTTGAGTGTCAAAAGCATATATGAATGTATAATTATTGCCTTTTTTTCTTTTCTTTTCTTTTTTTCTGCTAATAACATATTATATACTAAAAGATTCAAATATATTTCATCCAAAACAAAGAGTGATCTCTATACAACTAAACTACAAGCCCTTAATTATTTCCATTTTGTTTCATTAGTACATACTTCTATCTTATTGACAGATTCGTAATATTTTTCTAGTTCGCAGCATTTGAAAATATCTGCTCGTATAAATTCATTTTTAAAGCCCAAAACTAAGAGATGATTACATATTAGGATAGTAGAATGACAATAACTTTGGGTTCATATGGACATCCTCTACCGAAAAAGATTATGAAGAGTATATTGATGCGAAAATGGATCTTTATTTGAACTTTGAGGAAAATAAATAAATAAACAACTTGGGAAAAATGTAAACAAATAATAATTTCTGAAAAAGAAATTAAAAATCTTCTATAGATCATTTAAAAAAAATAAATCAAGGGTTGGTGCTTGGTTCAGGGATCCGCCCAAATTCATTATGCTCAAAATGATGCTTGTTGATTACATGTTACCAACTTTCTTCTTTGATGAAAAATTTATTTAAAGAAGAATATTAGCATAAAGAAGTCTTAACTTTTCTTTCTTACTTTCTTTCTACCATAAATTGTAAATGATAAGGTTAAGAATGAGAATAATGGAGATTTTTTGGCTTTTTTGTCTTCCTATGAGGACTTTATAAAATATTTGAAAGAGATGGAAGATGCATAAAAAAAAAGTGTCAATAAGACTCAAGAACAATCCAAACAAAAAAAAATGCTAAAATCTAAATAGATTAAGGTCAGTATGAATAATAATACTTCCCTACTTTTTTATGTCTTAACTATTTAGTTGCAGTGTTATCTTTTGATTATTATTATTTTTTTTATCAAGTTAAGGTTTATATTCCCCTTTTTTTTCAAGGAAAGATAACTTTTATTAATTTGTCAAGAGGAATATATCAATGTTTGATACTAAGAATTGACTTCTAATCTAGATAATCAAACCTCTACAAAAATTATTCAATGAAAAGAAATTAGTAGTGACAAAGTTTGAATGAGTGGCTTTAAGTTCTTTAACTAAATAATCTATTGGTTTATTTGCTTCTATGAGTATATGTTAAATGATTGCATTAGTTTGCCTCATCAAAATTAATTTAAAATTTTCTAGAAGAGCATAGAATGCTCTCCACTTCGGTTTGCAAGCTTAACTAATCAATGGGCAAACAAACTTCGAGTCAACTTCAATTTCACCATTGCGAATGATCAATCGAAGACATAATTTCAACACCCTTCCTCAACTGCCTTTATCTCCACTAGGGGTGGGAATGCAAGGTGAGCCTAATGGGTTGGGCCAAAAAACATTTGGCCTGTGGGACTTGCGAGCTATTTAGCCCACCCCCCATAGCCTGCAGATCGGGGTAGGCTAACTTATAGCAAGCGCGAGTTAGCCAACTTGGCCTACCCAAATTATTAAGAAAAAAAGAAAAAAAAACGAAAAGAAAATAGGCAAACAACAAGTGCATGGGATAGGAATACAAGATTAGACTCTATCACTTTAGAGTTCACTTCAGACATCATAGTTTTGTTCATAGACGAGAGTCACGAGACCACTTTTAGTTCCCTCTCATCTCACTCCACTCATCCTCACTCGTAGATTCATAGCCAACTCACTACCTCGTCAGAGACCACCGATCCATTGGCCACCAGTCTACACACCCACCCATCGTCTTTTGGAAGCTAAAGATGAACTGAGCCACTCCACCCAAAGACAAACTCGAAACTCCTCATCGTCGTCCTCTTCTCGTCAGCTACTCTTCAAGTGTCACCGTTAATCAATCGTGTCGCATACATGGTGAGTCATCGTGCATTTTCTTCTTTTTTCTTTTTTTTTTAAGTCAGCCAACTGCTGTGTTGTGGCCTATGTAGACATGGAGTGGGGTTTCGAGTTAGGGTTTAGAGTTAGGATTTAGGATTTAGGTTTGGAGTTGGAGTTTAGGGTTTAAGCCTTTAGGGTTTTAGCCGTCGAGGGTTCAGGGCATTTAGGGGTTTGGCCTTCAAGAGTTTGGAGTTTGAAGTAAGAAAAAAAAATGTTTTGTGTGAGTTGGCAAGTTAGTTTGCATTAGCTCGTAGAGCAGGCTAAACTTGCTTCTTCGGCCAGCCTAAAGTGTGAGTCATCATGGGCCAGCCTGCTTCAACCTATAGGTTGATGCGTGTCGGGCGGGTTGGCCTCTGTTTAACTGCATTCCCACCTCTAATCTCCACCTTGTCAATGCTATGACTAGGAAGAGGGCAGCTGAAGACGAATAGAATGCATCCGAAATTGTCTCCAAGGAGACCGCCTCGTTGCTAGATCATCTAAAAGAGACCCTTCAATATTGAGTTTGAAATGCCCTCTCGCTAGCTTTGGCCAACAAATTGCAATCACATTGTTTGATGCCTTTGTAAACTGAGTTCTCTACATCTATACTGCTATTCACAAAGATAGTTAGCTTAATTAGGTGTTAAACAGAAGCTTTGAGTCAAAGCAAACATGTTAAAGACTATTTTATGAAAAATCTGTGCTTCTTGCAGTAGCTTCCCTTTGTGTTTGGCTATTGTTCTAGTAGTCAAGATATTCCAAAGAGTAGTGACAAATGTACTTGTTTCTATACTTTCCTTTGATTTGAAATTAGCAGAACACCGGTCGAGTAAATGGAAAAAATTCTGAAAAGACTGGAATCTTGAGAGTACAAACATCTGTGAAAGCTATTGCCGTAAGTTCTTCATGACGATCTTGCACATGAATAAACAATGATTCATTGAATCCATATTTTGTTTACATAGTCAGCATCTAGAGCAAAGCATAATTCCTCTTATTTATAAGGCTTCATCCGTGGGAATTGCTCTATTTATGATTTTCCACATGAAGAAGGAAAATTTGGGCGGAACATGTTTAGTCCAAAACCAAGCACAATTATGGTTCATATTCCCTGTTCTTTTATTTCTTTGATTTCTTCTTCTTAATTTTGAAAAATGTCGTTCTCTAGCACATTTCTGATAATACATAAATATTTTTTCATTAAAATAAAATTAATAAAAGATGAGGCATTAACGAAATTGAGTTACCATTTTCATTATTGGATTTCTCATTAGTTTCTAGGTCTAGAGTGATCTAAGCCACTCATTTACCACCAGATATAAATATATAATGCAGTGCAATTTTCCTTGACGGCTTGTTTCAACACCCTTTAAAGCCATAACTCTTTTTGCTCCCATTTATTCTCATGGCAATATAATCCATCATCCTGGGCGTCCTTGGTAATGACTAGTTGCGAGCTACAAATGTACTCCTCTTATCAAAAAGATGTATAATATCACTAATAGTTCCTATCACTTGGAAAAAGTATCCCAAATCGGGATATTATGAATCGAAAACCTAATTATTACCACTTTCCATTTTTTTTCCTAATTAAAGAGAACTATCGAGTTATTACCGTGCCGTTTCAGCAAAACAACTATACATTTTCCTTAGAAGCAATGGTAGATTGAGGGGAAGGGGAATAGACCTACGGTATGAGTTTTGGAACTTTTTGAAAATTTGCATGCAAAATCCTGAAAAATATTTATAAAAATATGTGTATTATTTTGTTATTTTCAAAATTTTGTCTTCTCTAATTTTTTTCTTAAAATGGCTTACCTTTTTTCTAATATAATACATGATTCATCGCTATTTAAAATGTCATTTAAATGAGAAATCATAAAGAAAAACTAGGGAGAAATTATAAGTATTCTTTATATGTTACTTGTAATTTGGTCTATATTGACCATGTGACTTGTGAGAGCATAAAATACCTGTACTATGCGTATAGTACCCATACTGTACTCTTAGAAGTAGTGGTCTATAGACTCGGCCCGTGTCCATGCAGAAAAAGGTTCCACACGCTTACGCAGGAGTGCCAAATATACTCATGCAAGGCCTCAACTTGAGCCAATCTTTAATTTGCTATATTACAACCTTTCTAGTTGTAAATTATCTAAATTTACAGATAAGGTATCAAATCTCAATGTTAAAACATATATAATACAAATAAGTAACAGAACCTGAAAAAAGTTGAAAGACAATTTAAACAGGGTAGTAGAGGAAGATTCAGGAGCTGATACGGGCACGATTTGTAAGGATTTTTTTTTTTTTTCCAATCTTTGGCTAGTTATTGATTTGTTCACTTCTCAAACCTCTCTGGGGTCTACAAAAAGAGCTCTTGTGGGTGGGGTTCTTGTCAGTTCATGGACATGACTAATATCATTTCGCTCATCATGTTGATTGTGTTCACTTCTCAACTCCTTGATGCACCACAAGTCTTCAGGGCATGACATTAACTTCCAGTGTGGTATGTGGAGCCTCAGCCTGTCTTGACTTGCAACCTCGGTGACTATGGCCTTGCAATCCTTGGACGACTTTACAGCCATGTTGTGCACGAATTGGCATAAAGTGCGGACGAGCTCTCCCGACGCTTTACCCTCTCCATACACTCCATATATAAAGTAGAACCCAAAGGGTCGATAAAAATCTGGCACCCCTGGTAATAATAATTTCATGCAAGGAAACAAATTGTCTAGAAATTTCGAACCCTTTGTATAAATCAGCCACGATAAGGGTGCTTTTCCTAGCCTTAGCTTAAATAGTTCACAACTGTTCCATACACTGATCATGGCCCAATTAGCACTAGGGCATCTAGCATTATTAGCACCCGAACCAATAACGTTGTGATAATTCTTCCATGTCTCATCTCCCTTGTAGTAAGCAACCCATGTGCCTAAATTTAGCTCGTTTTTGAGAATATTATCGATGTCGTGCGGGAAAAAATCCGTCGAGCCCATGTATTTTCGATACATCCATATGGCTTCTCCGATCTTGAGCTTTTTCATGTCAATATGTCTAGATATAGGGATGAAGTCATGATGATTATTGATAGGGTTAACGAGAATGGCTGGTGTTCGATATATAATATAACCTAGTGTTTGGATAAATAGTTTGACGGAAGCCTCATTGTTCTTCTCGGTGGCCATGTAGGCATACTCAACTTTGTGGGTGACAAACCATTCCTCTAGTGACCTCACTAGGCTCGAACCGATCCCTTTCCGTCGATGGTGTGGTGCGACCCTCAGGGCTAGTATGTAACCCACTTGGGCTAGATCTCTAGGCGGAGGTTTATTGATTGTTACCAGCTTAATAGTCCCTTGAATGGCACCAACCAATTCGTCGCCAAGTTCAGCCACCTACAAGTGTTATAAGAAATCACGTATGTTAGATTAGTAATATAACATTTGTTTATTTGGCTAGATCCTATTCTACATGATGATCTATGCAAATTAGAAATCCTATACATCCGACACTATTTACTAGAGTCAAACACATGAACACACGAAAAGATAGAACAAGCTAAGGATTAAGAGGATAGAGATCGAAGCCAGTAATAACTATGATAAAAGATGGAGGTTCTGATCATTTGCTCCGGAAAAATGATGGTGACCGCCGACCGGTAGATTCATGCATTAGCATCCGCAGGAGAAGTTATATCCTTAACATTTTTCTTTCTTTTATTTGAATTATTAATATTTTGAACTCTTAAAAAAAATAAAGTTTTGTCAAATTTATTAAAATTTTCATCGATTCATGATATGTACCAATTTTAAATTAATCATTGATAATTAATTTAATAAAATGATAATATTAAATAATTTTTTTTACATGATAGAATAAAATATGATATCAAATATATTTAATTATATAATATAATAAAATAATTAAAAATACAAAAAATTAAAAGTAATAAGAAGGGACTAGAAAAATTACAAACCCCAACCACTTTGGTTGATTACTCTATCATTAATTAGAAGCTAACACATATCTAAGATAAAAAAAATTAACAGATTTAGCAAAAGTTTTATTTTTGTAAATATTTGAAAATATTGAGGATTACAATAATAGGGAAAAAAAAAGTAAACATTAAGGATTAAATAAGTACTCTCTTTTTTTCTAAAAATAATGCTTATTTACCAGCATTATAAATGCGGGACTGTTTCGGATTCTACAAAGGGGATCGCCCAAAGTGTCCGTGAAGAGAAATACTCGTTCAGCCGACCCTACCTCACATCTTCGTTCAAAATCTTCTATTCTTGTACAATCTAATTGCTCGTTGTAGCTTCTTATCACTAGGGTAGGCATCATGCTATCTTAACGGCTTGATATGTATATAGTTAGGGCTCGACAGTGCTAAATTTATTTGGAGATATATGAACATTAAAGAGAGAGAAAGAGAGAGAGAGAGAGAGAGAGAGAGAGAATGGAGGGAATGTTTAATTAAAAAAAAAAAAGAAGAAGAAAAAAGAAAGAAATAATACAGCAAGATCAAATGAGAATAATGAGGAGGGTTTTTTTGCTTTGCAAAATTTGAAAGGACCATGATTAGATATATATGCAAATGATCCATAGAGGTGGAGAATGGAATGTTCTCTAGTATCAACATCAACCTATAAGCCTTCTTCTCCAACAACAAAAGTGAATAACACTGGGACAAAAAGTGATTAATGATAGAATGTTGTATGTTTTGTCTCGTAGCTTATGCCATTATTTGCTTAATTAGCACCTTTAATTTGGTCCACATTAAGATCACCTTAGCCTCACGCCTAAGCATGTGTGTCGTTTCATTGACCAGCTCCTAAATCCCATCAGTACATTTATTTTGTCGTTCCATTACTTAATTGTAATTATATGCTATCTTTGATTGTCGATAAACATTTTTCTGTCCGAATTTTGTGTATTAGATCGTTAACATTACTTACTATGTACTAAATAATTGATAGATGTTTTCTTATTCACTTATATATTTGTAAGTGGGGCAATTTGCATAATATAATTTGTGGTTCAAGCCAATGTTGATGAAACGTGACTAATTGTTTGGAGTAGTGAGATCTTTTCTAAGGAACATTTAAAGAGTTTTTTTATTAGTGTGCTCGGAAATTGTTAATATTGTCTCATACAATTTTAACCTTTCTCAATACACCATGTATCAGTTATGTTCCATCATGGATCATTGGGCTTCATTCTATTTTCTTGAGTCCAAGGTTATTAAATCCAAAATAATCTCATCACTTAATAGTTAGAATGACCGATGTTAATAATTATTGATCACTATTTCTTATAAATAATCATTAACATTACTGATGATTGAAGGAAGATCCAAATTTTAAAGTAGCCTTTTTAGTTTCACTTAAGTACAAATTATTTATCTTGGTGATCTCTCTCTACATCAACCTTTATTTAATGGATCAATGTTCTCATACAACATTACCCTTTACCAGCACACGATATAAGCTGCATGTATCTCATAACCTATAAATCTCCACAATTAACATTACATTAGTTTTTTTTTTTTGTTATATGGTGAATCATACATGCAAACTCACCTTTAGCACCCTACCAATTGCATCCTCAGGTATATCATAATTGATGGACCGCATAAAAATATCTTGAACTCTAGCGATTAGATTGCCAACCTTTACACTCTTTTATCCATACTAATGTAAACACTTGTTTATTAATTAATATACTGGCTAGGGTGTTTCAATTCTATTGCCAATATAATAAGCATAGTGGGATCTCAAAGGAGATTCCATCCACGTAACCATGAAAAGTCTAGAATATAATATTATTTTTTAGACGGGCTAGCCTCAAGCTAAATATTAAGTGCTTGCTTGGTAGTTTTTGCATATAATAAACAAGTAATCAAAAAGTAATTGATTTGATGTTTGTTAATCATCTATAAAAATAATATTCCTTTCTTTTGTAATAATAACTATAGGGAAATGAAGGTCACTTTTTCATAGACACAGAAAGCCTATTTACCTCACCTTTATTTTATTTTCACTCTAAATGGCTAAATAAGCCTTGGGGGTGATCCTGGCCCCTTCCTTTTTGGACGCATAATAGATTCTAAAGTGAAAGTTAAGCACCATTCTATTGAGCCAAAGGGAATCGTGGGGGCTTATTGCCTATTATTACTAAGTGGATCCAATATTATTCTTAATTTGTTTTTGGAGCTAATAAGAAAATTTTCTACTTGATAATAAATAGGTCCTAAAAGCTGTAGATGATAATAGATTTAAATGAAATTGGTTTCACTTTTGTTGTTTCCAATCTTGTTATCTCAAATGGTTTTTTCATCTGTTGTAACTGAGCATTTAATTAAAATGATATAATAGATACACGCGTATTATTTTGGTCGATTTGTATTTACTTGGATGTTGATTACATAATTAGATCCGATAGACTTGAGGTACTAAGTTTAATACGATAAATTATTGATTCAACAAAACCTATATATATCGCTTAATAATGGGACTGAGTAGCTGGATAGCATGTAATTTGTATTTTTAATTTTGAGGTAGCAAATTGGAGAAGATTCATATCGGAACACATGCATGGAGAAAGTATTAGCTAATTATACGTGAAATCATTCTTCCGATTATTGTACAACCGAATGAATTCCATACTGGAAATGACACAGCGTAGAAAGTATAAAAACACGAAACCAATTCTAGGATTGGATCTCACGGATAAGCAAGGAATAATCTTAAAATTATTCTTTGAAACTCTCAATTGCGCACAATTGAGGGAACAGAGAAAACTCTCTCCAATTGTCTGTAACTCGATAGATGATAAAAGATAACCCTAAGAATGACCTAGGAAACTATATATAGTCTTTAGGGAAATAGTTAAAAAGGAAATATATATTTACACATGGGAATATATATATACGCACGTTCTCGTCAAGCGGCTTATACATGGCCGTGTATAAAACCGTGTATGTTTCTGTGGATCTTCCAGACTAAACATACGGCTGTGCCTTGGTGCCGTGTATAAAACCGTGTATGTTTCTGTAGAGCTTCCAAACTAAACACACGGTCATGCCTTGGTGCTATGTATAAAACCATGTATATTTCTATGGAGCTTCCAGACTCATTACACGACCGTGCCTATAAAAGACATGCTCAATCAACCGGTGTCAACTACGATGTCCACATCATTCTCTCTCACCAATGAAGAACTCGACCCCGAGTTCTCTTTCGGATATAGAGGTTCGTCATCAGAATAGAATGGAGATAAATCAGCTAAATTGAAGGTTTTCGAAATCTTCATGCTTTCAGGAAGTCCGACCACATACGCATTATCATTTATCTTTGCAACAATCTTGTAAGGGCCATACTTCTTTGGTTGCCATTTACTATAAGTGCCCACGGGAAAACGTTCTTTCCTTAAGAACACCATCACCTGATCTCCTACTTCAAAGAGCTTTTCCCTCCTATGCTTGTCTGCAGCTTTCTTGTACTTCTCATTAGCTTTCTCAATCTTCTCTTTCACTTTAGATGCAACCGCCTGATGTTGTTCAGCCATGTGTTTTGCAGCTACATTGGACTCTACACCTTTAGGCAACAGAGCTAAATCCAATGCGTGAAATGGCGCTTTTGTATAGACCACTGAAAAAGGAGATTTCCTAGTAGTTCTATGGATAGAACTGTTGTAAGCAAATTCAGTTTGAGAAAGCGCCAAATCCCATTGTCTTGGCTTCTCTCCACAAATGCTTCGTATTAAATTGCCAAGGGTCCTGTTCGTCACCTCCGTCTACCCATCAGTCTGAGGGTGGGTTGTACTACTAAAATTGAGTGAGGAATTAAACATATACCATAGTGTCCTCCAGAAGTGACTAAGAAACCTGGTATCTCTATCTGATGTAATAGACTTAGGAACCCGATGCAACCTGACCACCTCCTTAAAGAATAACTTGACAACACCCTGTGCATCAGCTGACTTCTTGCAAGGGATGAAGTGAGCCATCTTGGAGAACCTGTCTATAACCACAAAAACAGTGTCAGCACCTCGTTAGGTACGAGGCAAACCTAAAACGAAATCCATAGATAGATCCTCCCAGATATTCTCAGGTACTGGTAGTGGAGTGTACAACCTAGTATTCTAATAATGTCCTTTAGATGTCTAACAGATGTAACACCTTTGCACAATTCTCCCTACATCTGTTCTCAGTTGAGGCCAATGATATCTTGTAGCCACTGCTGCTAAAGTCTTATCTCGCCCCAGATGTCCTACTAATCCTCCTCCATGTAGGTCTCTATTTAACTTCTCCCTCAAAGATGATTCAGGGATACAAAGTTGATTTCCTTTCATTAAGTAACCCTCCATGATATAATAGCCATCACTGGGCTCCTGATCAAGACACTTCCTCCATATTTTCCCGAAATCCACATCCTCCTCACATAGTTCTTTCATCTGCTCAAAACTTACCACCTTAGCCCTCATAGTGATCAATAAATCAGCTCTCCTACTCAATGCGTCCGCCACCTTATTTTGAACTATAGATTTGTGCATCAAGCGGAATGGAAACTTTTGTAGAAATTGGATCCATCTAGCATGCATATCTTTACAAATACGTGTCTGATTATTCAAATGTTTTAGAGCAACACAATCTGAATACAAGATAAATTCTTTTCCTACCAAGTAATGCTCCCACATCTTCAGAGCTCTAACCATGAAATAGAACTCTTTATCATAAGTAGACCAACTCTTCCTAACTTCACAGAGCTTTTCACTATGGAAGGCCACAGGTCTCTTCTCCTGAGATAACACTGCTCCAATGCCTGCCCCACTGACATCACAGTCTACCTCTAATAATTTGTCAAAGTCTGGTAACGCCAACACCGGCGCATTACACAATCTCTCCTTTAACATAGCAAACCCAGACTCAGCTTCTTCACCCCATTGAAACTTCCCTTTTTTTAGGCACTCAGTTAATGGGGTAGCGACAGTACTGAAATGCCGTATAAAGCGCCTATAAAACCCCGTCATCCCCAAAAAGCTCCTCAACTCAGTCACCGTCTTGGGAGTAGGCCATTCTCTAATAGCCCTTACTTTTTCCTCATCCACTGTTATTCCCTCACCACTCACTATAAAACCCAAGAATAGCAACTTCTTTGACATAAATATGTACTTCTTAAGATTGGCATAAAGCTTATTCTCCTTCAACACAGTTAATACACTTTTCATATGCACTAAGTGCTCATCCTTAGTCTTACTATATATTAAAATATCATCGAAATACACCACTACAAATCTACCAATAAAAGGCTTAAGTACCCGATTCATTACACGCATGAAGGTATTGGGTGCATTACTAAGGCCGAATGGCATAACCAACCATTCATATAATCCTTCATTCGTCTTGAAAGCGGTCTTCCATTCATCCCCAGGTCTGATTCGGATATGATGGTATCCACTCCTAAGATCCACCTTTGAAAATATCACCGCTCCACACAGCCTATCCAACATGTCCTCAGTGCGAGGAATTGGGAATTTATACCCAATTGTAATTTTGTTGATCGCACGGCTGTCTACGCACATCTTCCAACTACCATCCTTCTTTGGAGTCAATAGCACCGGAACAGCACACGGGCTCATGCTATCCCTGATAAATCCTTTGTCTAGTAGCTCCTGGACTTTCTCCTGCAAAACTTCAGTCTCCTTGGGGCTCATCCTATAATGAGAGAGATCAGGAAGACTAACCCTAAGCACCAAATCAATATGGTGCTAGATGTCATGCAATGGAGGTAACCCCTCTGGCAAATCTTCTAGCACTACCTCTTTAAACTCTTCTAACACCCCCTTTACACCTTCTGGAACCTCTTCACTACTCACATCCTCTCCAGCATTCTTCACGACAAGTGCGTGCATCACAAGGGATTCTTTCAGGCCCTCAACCATCTCCTTCTCTGACTGAGTGATTGTCAGAAAGGATTTTCCTTCAGCTTTTTGTGTCTTAGGTCGTTTATCCGTCAATGGCAGCAATGTGTATTTCACACCCCCTTTCTCCAACTTATACTTATTCTCTTTTCCAGCATGTTGGGCATCAACGTCAAACTGCCATGATCGCCCAAATAACAAGTGGTAGGCATCCATATCGACGATGTCACAATAGACTTCATCCCGATATTTGCCTATAGAGAAAGGAACCCGACACCTCTCCTTCACATCAATCCACTCTGCCGCCTTAGTCCACCCTATGGTGTAAGGGTTCGGATGTTTCTCTGCTGGCAGTTGGAGTTGCTTCACCACCTCTCTCCCAATTATATTCTCACAACTCTCACTATCAACAATCAGGTCGAACACTCTCCCACCAATTGTGCACCTAGTGCGGAACAACTAATGTCGCTGCGAACTGTCCTCCTGCTTCGGTGCCAACATCATCCTTCTAATCACATAGCTCGGCTCCACCCCATCATCAACCTCATCATAATACTCATCTCCACCATCCGACTCACAGCACATTTCCTCCTCTTCCTCCCTTTCGATAATATTTATGGTCCGTCGATTCGGACATTCGTTGGATCAGTGCCCCGGTTGATTGCACCTATAACACTTCCCCAAAATTGGTTTAGCATATGGATTACTTTGCCTTAGGGTCTCTTTGATTTCAGGAGGCTTCTTCCCTTCAGCCTTATCTTCCTTCTTCTCTATACCTCCAGTAGGCTTCTCAACTATTCTTTTATTCTTTTCACCAACCACCCGGTTGCCACTGCCAACACTATCATATCCATAATTCCTCCTGCCCCCACCAAGCCTAGTATTTTGCTCTTGAATCATCATCTCAACTCTAAGGGCCAAATTATTTGCCTTGTTCACAATTTTAAATACCGTCACCCCAATTTTATCTCTAATCTGAGGCTTCAACCCGTCGACAAATCGTGCTACTTGCTAACCCTCGGTCTCCCTCAGATCATTCCTCTCCGCCAATCTCATGAACTCGGTGGTATATCCATGCACCGTCCTCTGCCCCTGACGACAGCGTTGGTACTGCTAGAAGAGAATCTGCTCATAGTCTGGTGGCAGAAAATCTCTTTGCAGCAGGTTCTTCATACAGTACCATGTCCTTATTGGCTGCTTTCCCTCTTAGAAAATCTCTTTGCACCGTCCTTATTGTATGCTTTCCCTCTAAGACTTTGGCAGCAGTGGCTGCAAGATATCATTGGCCTCAACTAAGAAGAGATGTGGGGAGAATTGTGCAAAGGTGTTACATCTGTCAAACATCTAAAGGACATTCTTAGAATACTGGGTTGTACACTCCACTATCAGTACCTAAGAATATCTGGGAGGATCTATCTATAGATTTCGTTTTAGGTTTGCCTCGTACCCAACGAGGTGCTGACATTGTTTTTGTGGTTGTAGACAGGTTCTCCAAGATGGCTCACTTCATCCCTTGCAAGAAGTCGGCTGATGCACAGGGTGTTGCCAAGTTATTCTTTAAGGAGGTGGTCAGGTTGCATGGGGTTCCCAAGTCTATTACATCAGATAGAGATACCAGGTTTCTTAGTCACTTCTGGAGGACACTATGGTACATGTTTAATTCCTCACTCAATTTTAGTAATATAGCCCACCCTCAGACTAATGGGCAGACGGAGGTGACGAACAGGACCCTTGGCAATTTAATACGAAGCATTTGTGGAGAGAAGCCAAGACAATGGGATTTGGCGCTTTCTCAAGTTGAATTTGCTTACAACAGTTCCATCCATAGAACTATTGGGAAATCTCCTTTTTTCAGTAGTCTATACAAAAGCGTCATCTCATGCATTGGATTTAGCTATGTTGCCTAAAGGTGTAGAGTCCAATGTAGCTGCAAAACACGTGGCTGAACAACATCAGGCGGTTGCATCTGAAGTGAAAGAGAAGATTGAGAAAGCTGCAAACAAGTATAAGAGGGAAAAGCTCTTTGAAGTGGGAGATCAGGTGATGGTGTTCTTAAGGAAAGAACGTTTTCCCGTGGGCACTTATAGTAAATGGCAACCAAAGAAGTATGGCCCTTACAAGATTGTTGCAAAGATAAATGATAATGCGTATGTAGTCGGACTTCCTGAAAGCATGAAGATTTCAAAAACCTTCAATGTAGCTGATTTATCTCCATTCTATTCCGATGACGAACCTCTATATTCGGAAGAGAACTCGGGGTCGAGTTCTTCATTGGTGGAAGAGAATGATGTGGACATCGTAGCTGACACCGGTTGATTAAGCGTGTCGTTTACAAGCACGGCCGTGTAATGAGTCCGGAAGCTCCACAGAAATATACACGGTTTTATACATGGCACCAAGGCACGACTATGTGTTTAGTCTGAAAGCTCCACAGAAACATACACGGTTTTATATACGGCACCAAGGCACGACCGTGTGTTTAGTCTAGAAGATCCACAAAAACATACACGGTTTTATACATGGCCATGTATAAGCCGCCTGACGAGAATGTGCGTATATATATATTTCCACGTGTAAATATATATTTCCTTTTTAACTGTTTCCCTAAAGACTATATATAGTTTCCTAGGTCATTTTTAGGATTATCTTTTATCATATATCGAATTACAAACAATTGGAGAGAGTTTTCTTTGTTTCCTCAATTGTGCGTATTTGAGAGTTTCAAGTAATAATTTTAAGATTGTTTCTTGCTTATCCATGAGATCCAATCCTACAATTGGTATCGTGTTTTTACGCTTTCTACGTTGCGTCAGGAAAAGAGTTTTATTAACAAATATTTCAAGAATTAGCACTGGTTAAACACGGTATTAGAGATATTCACTCTTTCCGTTTAACAAAAGTTTTTCATTATACTTCATATTAAATAAAAATTATATCGCTGTGTTGTTTAAAAAAAAAAATGTTAAGTAACCATGCAGCATGCAGTTTTTAGCAATTGTTGTATTGTAAGGCACTTGTTAACTCAAATCTCTGTAGAAAGATGCTGCTCCGTCGAAGATTTTACCTGTCCAGGATGGATTTTTCTTACCGTTACTCGGGGCTTACTAAACCGAGTGTTTTCAATTCTTTAGATCATATAATTCATCAGGGAATTTGAAACGACAAAGTTTCGAAGGAAATGCTGCAAGAAACTGAAGATAGCTAGACAACTAGATCCATGTTATGTTGAATATGCTATCTATTGCGTGGAACAACTGTTATGTTTGGTTGCATTTGTCATGTGGAATTTATTTTTCTCAACACTTTACAGATTAACTCCCATTAAAAGTTATTACTAACTCGATTGCTATAAATAAACAGCGAAATTGTAAAAAAAAGAAAAGAAGAAAAAGAGTAAATTTTATATTATTAGGTTCTATCCAACATATAAAATTGTAATGATAAATAGTTGGAACACCAATTTTTTTTTTTATATAGTGATTGCAACTAATGAAAAGAAATTTAAGCCTAATTCATCTTACTGAAAAATCAGCATCCATATTACTAAGTTAAACATTGATATTTCAAGCCTTAGGATTGGAACATCGTTGGTTCTTCTTGATAATCATCTTTACATGACCTAATTAATTAGGATCACTTCGCATTGTCCAAGCTAGTGAACGTCAATAATTAAGGTTGGGACTGTCTAACAGGACTTGGTCGGAAACAAATGCCAACAGCACTTTTAATTGATAAAATACTTCTTACATTATTAGTTCAGGCAGTGTACTATATTTGTGTAGGCTGGATAAATATTTGCTGTTTTAGATTTTTATTTTAAATATGTTCTTAGTAATCACATTTAAATAATTAGATATAAAAACACATAAATAAAAGTTTATTTCACTATTATAAACATTTACATGTAATTAGTTAAAACAACTTTAAAACGTAAAACTTGTTATAGCAAATGGGTATCCGTCTAAGCTTAAGCATATTTTTTGTCGCATTGTGTTCTCTGTCCATAATATTTGTAATCAACTGTGCAACTTACTTGACGCATTAAAAAGAAAACATATACATCTACTTAATTAACAAGTGTCCATGGCATGCTCGAAAGAAATTAAAAAAAAAATTATATCATATATTATTAGAAGGATATGCATCCTAATATGTACGTCTTAAAAAGGTAAAAAAAAAAAAAAATGCCACTGAAAATGATTATATAATTTGGTTATAAAAGGATATATATATATATATATATATATATTTGATTTTCTCATATGAAGTCGACTAGCATATGAGTTAGATAATATAGGTACATTTTTATTGGCAACAATCAATTTTATTTTAATTATCTTTTAACCTACTTGGCTCCGGTGTTCAAGTCCACTTTTTATCACTAATCATGAGAACAGCCATTATTACCAAAAAAATTAAAAAAAATAAATAAAAAGGGCACTTAAACCATTATGCTCTTTAGCCAATCCTAAATTCTCCACGCGTCGAAAAGCCCTTTCTTCAGCTAAAACCACATAACCCCACCACGCCACTACTATATTCACTATACTAATCCCCTAAGGAGATATATCTTAGGAAGATAGAAATTTTGCACGTTGCTTTAACTTTATATTTAAAGTATAAAATTACTAAATGACTTCAAACTTATGATTTTGAATCAATAAGTAATTATCATGTCATCTTTTTTAAGTTGATGTTTAATAATTAAAATTTTAATTTAGTATATGATATTTAACAACTTTAAATTATATATATATATATAATTTAATAAGTAAAAAAGTTAAGTGGATATGAGATATAGTAATCTCAAGTTTTAAAGGTAAAATTAGAAAAATATGCAAACTTTTGATAATATTTTTTATTTCATTATTATACTTTGATATGCAAGTCTTTACACAATAAAAAAGTGGGTTCTTTTGAATACTTTTTCTAGAGGTGCTTCAAGAAATGTACATGCTATGTCTTCTTTGTGCTTTTCCTTGCTTACATAATGTTGTCGCAAGCTTTTCTGATAATACTCAGCACACTACTAATAATGTGTCCATCAGCTATGTGATCTACATCATTGAAATTCATATTGGTCCCGTGAGAACTCCATTTGGAACTTTTCGACACTAAGTCATTCAGATAATTAGATCCATCACAATCGTTAGTGCAATGCTTTAGTCTCAAGGGGAAAACAATAATTAGTCATTCATAAAAAAATGTGTTGTAATCCATTGTTCACATGAATTAAGAAGTTACTTAGAGATATCTTTAAAATTAATTTAATTTAAGAAACACTAAAGAACTTTAATACTCTATAAGATAGAATTGTGTGTCCATATTAAATCGTCTAATTATAATCTATGCTTAGTTAAAATACTTCCTTTTAGAACTATACTCTTACATTTTCAAAACGCGCAGGTCTCTGTTTCGAAATGGTTTAAAATATTATGATGCTTCATACAAATTCTTATATCTATATTTTAATGCCTATTTAATTGATTTGTTATGTATGAGATTCCTCCTGTTTGGAAAGGTCTCTTTCCTTCAACCATATTCTACCCACCAAACTCTCCTAGCTAGCTAGCCTTCTTTTCAGATTCACATATGGAAAAGAAAAAGGTGTGTGCGCATGAATTGCTAGTGCAAGTCATGTAGTTTAACCATTCCATGCCACTTCTTAGTGGACAATTTACAATGGCTAAGTTAGAAATTAAAAGAAATTACTGGAGGAGCATGCACTCATTCTCGTATGTATGGTTCAAATAATGATTGGAATACAATTTTAAGTTGAATACCTCTACCCTTCACTAATGACTAACCCGGCCATATTTCCAATGTTTTCCTTTTAGAAGAAATCATATACTACGATAACACCAAATCGAGAAGTCAATTTTTTTACCATAGATGGATATAGACTTTATGGTCCTCCTTATGTATTCCTGGAATTTGTGTCCCTAGAGATTACATGATATCTTAGGAATATAAAAGTTCAAAACTTGGTGAAAGAGGATATTTACTATAATGACATTTTGATTTTTAGAATATGAAACATGTAAGTGTATCACGTCCTGACTGATGTACTGGACTAATTGGTTTCAACTAAAATAATGTTCGATGCCTGAGAAAGTGAGTTTGTTGTAAACAGTTGAAGGGAAAGAGGTTCTTCAGAGGAATAAGAAACGAAAGATGAGAAGTTAAGAATCTACTGAACTATAAGAAGCTAGGAAGGAACTAATGTATGCTTCTTCTTCTTCTTCTTCTTTTATTTCATTTTTTAGTGTTGACATAGCCAACAAAGAAAACATTAAACAAAGTTCAATCAAGTTAATTTAACTGACAAAAGAAGCCACTTACATAAGTTAGAGAAAACGTTGTTTTTATCCATAGAAGTGAAGGAAGATTCTTCATAAACTTTTGTTAAGAGAAAAGATATTTTAGATATATAAGTGTTGTAATCTTATTAATATTCAAAGATATCTTCTTCTTTTTACTTTCTTTCTTTTTTTCTTTCCCCTTTCCCTCTCCATAACTTTGAGATAGATGGAGTGAATGTATAGCCATTCGTAAGTAGAATATTATGATCCAAAAAGTATAAGCAACTAAATATTATCACTGAAAAAGGATAATTAATAGACCGTTAATAGATTATTAGTAAATAGTATAAAAAGACTTAGGGAAAATGGATTATTTATGCATTTAAGTTGTTGATTGCACTAGTTGCTTCAATATGGTCTCTAGCTGAACCAAGTCCCCAAATTAACGTAATCTAATCTACAATATGAGCAAACATGAGCTATTAGGACACTAAAGGTGTCTTTGGCACTTGGACTTTGACACTCAAGTCAAAGAAGCAGCGTGAGGGTATAGCGATCAAAGTATGTATAGCAAGTATTAGATGGCTTTCTTAGTTGAAGTGTCCTCCTTTATAGTGTTGTGAGGATGTTATATTTTAGATAAGTAAATCTTCCCAAAGACACCCTGGTTATAATAGGAAATATTCACTTAGAGCATATCCTTCAAAGGATTTTGATTACTTTTCCAATTTGTTCCAACTAATTTAGGTACTTTCCTATTCTATGATCGTGTTTAAATAAAAAAAGACCTTAGGGCCTTAGGCCAACTTAGGGAGGATGTAGACTGATCTTAGCACTTAGAGTACTTGTGCCAAGACTCCTTCCAAGCTACCTCTTGCATTAGATTGCTTTGTTTGGGTCAAGCAGATATAGGGCTTGATATGTTTGAGTTAGGGGTGTCATGGCTAGCTAACTATAGGATTTCAACCCACAGTTTAGTCATTCAGGCCTCACACATGCTAGCAAGCCATGATGAGTCATCATAAAGTTTTTGGGTTACCCCTTCCAAGCTCAATAAAGGGAGGCTTGTTAGGCACACTTCCATTTTTTTAACTATCAATTTCAAATCTCAAGAATACATACAAATCTATACATTTAATGCACAGTAACATGTGTCAAGACAGGGTTTAGAGTAGTTGTAGAGTCTAAAAAATCGCAATCCTTCATTGCATAAGTGGAACACATGGCAAAATTAGGAGCAGCCTTGGAAATCACTCACGTACATTGTAACAACCTATATAAGGGGGTTAAATAGTCTCCTTTTTTTCTTTTGCACACTTTCCTTACTCAAAACTTCTCTCTTCTTATACTCTCTTTCTTAAATTTCTTTTTCTTTGAAAACCTTAATTTTCCTCAAATCATTTTACAAGTATGGCTAATTCTACTTCATCGTAAACCCTCTCAAATCTTATTTAAGGGGTTGTTCCCCCCTAGGTTGTAATGACGAACATTACAAGTCCTTCAAGTCAACCCTTCATGCCAACAACATAGGCTGAGGAAGTTGATAGTGCAATCTTGCACTCATTCGAAGAGGATGAATAGTCGGTAGTTAGGGAACTAGCTTTGGATAATTATCTAGATGAAAAAGAAGATTGCAAACTGGTATACCCTTGTTTTGAGGGCCTTACTTCATCAAGGTTAGGTCCAGACGCTATTAAGAGCACGATTTGTGAAGCTAATGTTGATGCCATAGAACTCTATAGCTCCTCTCTTCCTGAAGGCTAGATTATTTAACCAGCCTATGAGGACGAACAAGTGGCTACACTAGAAGGCAATAGGTTCTACATGTACAAATGACTTTTCAAGTTCTACCTACGACTTTCCTTTACCAGCTTCTAGAAGCAGTTCTTTACTTACCATAGAGTTAATCCATGTCAGCTCATCTCGAATGTGTACACTCTTCTTATGGCATTCAAAAGCTTGTGCAAGTTTTATGGGATTTGGCAACTCTATTAATTTGTTCGTTCCATGGCATAAAGCACTCGGCATCCCCGCCAAGGTGGTATTACTTGGCGAGCTAATTGGGCATAAAGCTAATAGATGGGCTACCTTCATCGGTGAACAATTGGAAAGATAAATTTGTTGTGATTGAGATTGGGGAGGATTTAAACTTTTGGATTTGGTAGGTAAAGTCGATAAAGACTAAGGCGATTAAGTTGCTATTGAATGATCAAAGTTAGGTTGAGATTTCGCTCAATGCTTTAGAAAAGAATGGAAAGCCATTTGATGCTCCAAGCATAATGAAAAGCTTATTGGGTATCAAGGTAGTAGCTTTAGATAGGTCCAAGGTGGAGAGGGATGATAAGTCATAGGGCTCAAAGGAACACGGGGAAGTTGATAAGGGTTTGCGTCCGGCTGGGGTCAACTTAATGAAATCATCTATCTACTTACGACTTAGGGGCAATGACATGCCGAAGACACCCGAGTCCACCTCTTCCTAAGTACCATTGCCATTAGTGGCTTGGACTACTAGGTGAGTGGCTTAGGTTGAGTTAACCTATTCGAGGGGATCTTTAGTCCTCAAGAGAGGAGAGAGGTAAAGAACATTGCGATGGGAATATCCATTGTGAACCTTCGTAACTACTTTTTTACTCGTTTGATAGAAGTGAATTTTCACCAACATTCCTTTCTTTACCTTTTCTCTTTTTATTTCTTCATTGTTCTTGTCATAAGTCATTCCATATAGACTGTCAAGGCTATCTATGAGATCCTCTATGCCTATGCCAAGGGTGAAAGGCAGGTACATAAACAAACTACAAAGTCTAACTCTTATTTTGAGTTATTCATCTGCTAATATTGGCTTAACAACACACACTTTTAAAGGTGAATTGTGATGGAAGAGTAACTAAAGGAGGCTTCGGAGGAGCTCGGTGTGGTTAATGAAGACTATCGTCGGAAAGTGGTTGAACCTAAGTAGAAGGCTAAAAAAAATGGCTCTAAACTGGCAAAGATGCAATAAGAGCTTCAAGAAGCTATTAGCCATATCAATGCACTGTCTGAGGAAGTTGCCATCTACCATCAAGGGAAGACTTACCTCACCATTGAGCTCCGATGGGAGAAGGCCATCATCTTATATTAAAAAAGGGATCTGGACTTTGCATAACAATGCCTCAAGAAATCCAACAAAGAGGAGGTAGCAATGAAGGGGTAGATTGTGGAGCTTGAGAAGCATGTTACTGATTAAGATGTGCGGATCTAAGTGTTGAAGGATAAAGAAAGAACTACCAAAGATTGGTATTATGAGGAGATTAGAACTCTGATGAATATGCTAAGCAATTGGTCAAAGTAATGCAAGGGGATCAAGGGATCATGAGGCATTGGATTTACGATAAGAATCTTTCATATGATCAATCATGGCTCAAAGAAAAAATGCAAGTACTAAACACCCTTTTGGAGGAACAAGAGGAGATAGAGGCTAAGATGTCAGTAACGGAGGCTAAGGATGAAGCGAATGATGAAGATGTGCCTCCATCACCTGGGGTGATTATAATGGAAGAACTTCCTCCTCCCCCCCTATTGCTAAAGAAGAGATTCCTCCTCCTTCTCTAATAGCTGAAGGAGAGGCACCTCCTCCAACAGTCGAAGTGGCACCTCCTCTTCTGTCGGCTGAGCAAAGTGAGAATTTTCCCCCCTTCCCTCAAGAAGTACCACCTTTAAGCAAAATCTCAGCTCGAATCATGGAATAAGTACCTAAGTCGACCTTGGCCCCAACAGCAAATCTGACATCATAAACTTTTGAGTTCTTGTTTAGTACTTTTGCTTTTGAGTTTGCTCGTTCAACAATCAGTATGTCGACGTAAGAATTTTATGATGGATTTATTTGATAAATGAAATGTTAATTTCTTGAATCTTGTAGTAGTATATGCTATATTATTTTATGTTATCTATTAATGTTTTAATTGTGGTCAAATAGTAATGTTTGCTTTACTATTTATGACTAGATTTCCATATACCAAAGTGTATTTGGTTAGAATTTGTTTATATTTTTTAGTCTTCGTATGTCTATAAGGAGTGTCCTTATCATTCAAGCTCATGCCTGGTTGATGGGGATGTTCCATTATTCTACCCCCATTTCTATCGATCACTAGTTAGTCTGATTAGTTTTAGGTAAGCGGGTGTTTGTAAAGTAGAGTTCCATTATCGGTTAAGCTTAAGTTTAGTCACTAAAGGACTTTCATTTTCCAGTTTCACAATTCTTTTGTGATTGATTTTTACTTTCATGTTCTTTTATAATGCGAGCGAAATATTTTTGAAAATAATAGATGTAAGTAGTAGGTGTAAATTGTAATTCAATTAAGTAACAAAAATGCTTACAATCATCAATGACACTTTAAAACTTGCTTTAGAATATAATTTATGAACTACTCAAGATATAGGCACAAATTATCCATGTTCCAAGTTTTAGGGATTAGTAGCCCATTGAGTCTTTCAAGCTCATATACACCATGTCTAACTATTCTTTAAACTCAAACAAGGTCTTTCCAATTCGGAGTAAGTTTACCTTAGCCTTCTCTTAATCTAGTGGCTTTAAGCTTTTGACAAACTAGGTCCCTAAGTCAGAAGACGTGTTTCACCTTCTTATCATAGTATCTAGCTGCTCATTGCTGGTAAGCTGCCACCCTATGACTTGCTTGGTCTCGTAGCCTTTCAAGGAGATCGAGGTTAGCTCGAAGCCTAGTCTCATTGACTTAAGGATCAAAGTCTCAAGTACGAAGATTCTAGATCTTAAGCTCAATCAGAAGAACAACTTTAGTTTCGAAAGCTAGGCTAAAGGGGCTTTCCCTTATCATGGTATGTGGGATCTTCCGATACTCCCAAAAGATGTAAGGGAGCTCATTTATCTATTTTCCTTTAGCCTAACCAGCCCTCTTCTTCAAGCTCTGCAAGATGACTTTATTTGTGGCTTAGCTTGACTATTTAACTGCGAGTGAGTAACCAAAGTGTAGTAGATCTTAATGTTGTACTTCACATAAAATTCTTGAAACTTGGGATTATCAAATTACATGTCATTATCTATGATGATGGCATTAAGAATTCCAAAGTGGTATAGTATGGCACGAGTAACAAAATTCCTTACACTATGCTTGGTGATTTTGGTGACTATTTTAGCTTTTGCCCATTTTGTAAAATAATTAAAAGCTACAATAATATATTGGCGCTGACCTATGGCCTTAAGGATTGGCTTGAGGATAACGAGTCCCCATTAGGCAAAAGGTCATGGACTCATGATTGGTAGTAGACTACTACTTGATTGTCTGTCAATTGGGGTGTGTTTCTAACACCTGTTATAGCGCTTCACAATCACCTTAGCATCCCTTTTCATGGTAAGCCAGTAATATCTTGCTCAAAGAACCTTGATGGCTAAGGCATAACCCATAATATGATTACTACATACCATAACATAGAGCTCGATCAACAAGTGCTCAACTTTTAAGAGTCAAAGGCATTTGAGAAGTGACAAGCTATATACTCAACTAACCATCAAGGAGTGTGTACAAGGCTGTTTTTTTTTTTCACCTCAAAGCTTTTTCTTTCTTCTTATCATTAGGAACTATTCCATTTGTTAAGTATTCAATGATTTGATCCATTTAACACAGTTGTTAAGGAGTTTAGTTCCTATTGGCAAGGTACTCTTGTCGAGACCTATTAATACTCTTCTCTAAAAGAAATTCTACAAACACCTTTTTATCCAAGTCGAAGAGGCATATTGAGGTCAATTTGGATAAAGGGTCGATTTTAGGATTCTAGGATCAAGGAATCTTCATAATGCTCCATGATGTGAGATGAAGCATAAGGATTTAACAACTTCTAAGTATTTTGTCATCCTTTTATCTTTAACAGCGTACTCTCTCTTAACCTATTGGACTATCAGTTGTGAATCAGGAAAAATCTCAACTTTTTTTGCTCTTATTCCCTTTAATAATTTCAACCTAACAATGAAAGCTTCATATTCTACTTCATTATTACTAGCTAAGAACCTAAACTTTAGGGCATATTGAATTTCAATACTATGGGGGCTACACAATACAAGTCCTACTCTACTCCCTCCTTTGGTGGACAAATTGTCAACGTGAATGGCCTAATTGAGCTTTCATGGTCTACGATGGATGCTTCATCTTCCACTATTGATTTAGCTATAAAGTCGGCCAACACTTGTGCTTTTATGGCTTCACATGGTCAATACTAGACCCCATACGCACTAAACTCTAAGGTATGATGAACCATTTTGCCTAGTGTGTCTAACTTCTAAAGAATTTACCTCAAGGGCTAATCGGTGAGGACCATTATTGAATGAGCCTCAAAATATGGGCATAACTTTCATTTGAAAATGATTACAGCTATGGAGAATTTCTCTATCTTAGAGTATTTGACTTCTAGGCCATGTAGGATGTGGCTCACATAGTACTAGTCGGTACTCTCTACCATCTACTCAAATAAGCATAAAGGAGAGGGCTTGACTGCTTATGGAGATATAGAGATAAAGCTCTTCTCTTGTGATGAGCTTGGATAGGGCTAGGGGTATTGTAAGGAAAAATTATAGCTTGTTAAAGGCTTCCTGACACTTGTTCTTCCACTGAAAGTCTATTGGGTTCTTCAAGACTTTGAAGAATGGAGCACATTTATCTACTAACCTAGAGATAAACCTATTTAATGCAGTAACTCACCCTGTTAGTCTTTGAACTTCCTTTACCATCTTGGGAGGCTACATGTCTAAAATTGCTCTGATCTTCTCAAGTTTGTTTTCAATCCCTCACGAAGTAACCATAAACTCGAGGAATTTCCTAGATGTAGCGCCAAAAACGCACTTCTGAGAGTTCAACTTCATGTTATATTGTTGAAGTGTCTAGAATGTCTCTTTTAGGCATGCAAGGTGCTCATGAGGCTCTTTGCTTTTCACAATCATGTCATCAACATAGGCTTCTACATTTCAACCAATTTGGTGCATGAAAATCTTTGTCACTAGTCTCTAGTACACTGCCATGGCATTCTTGAACCAAAAGGGCATAACATTATAGCAATATGTTCTAAAGTCGCTAACAAAGTAAGTGCAAACCTAGTCGAGATCATACATCTAGATCTAATTGTAACCTAAAAAGGCATCCATGAAGCTTAGTAGTGCGTGGCTTAAGGTTAAGTCAACCAACTAATCAATTCAAGGGAGCGAAAAGCAATCCTTTGGGCATGCTTAGTTAAGATTAATGTAATCGATGCATATCTAACACTTCCCATTGGACTTCTTACTAGCACGTTGTTGACTAGCCAGGTAAGATAAGGCTCTTTTCATGTAAATCCGACCTTTAAAAGTTTTTGGACCTCTTCCTCAATGGCTGCTTATCATTAGAGTATAAAGTTCCTTTTCTTTTGCTTAACCACCTTCGTGCCAAGGTCAATATTTAACCCATGTATGATAACTTCAGGTGAAATTCTAAGCATATTAGATGGTGACCATGCAAAAAATTCTATATTAGCTTAAAGGAAGGCAATCAGTTGCTGGTAGAGCTCGACCAAGACTATTGTACCTTTTTTTTAATTTATTAAGGTGAGCTACCAATTTAAATTTCTTCCATCGCTTCAATAGGTTCCTCTCTCAATCCTAATTTTTCCTTAAGGGTAGATTCCATTGTAAGGACCTTCCACTAAGAGAGAGCCTATAGATATAAATTCTTGGATGATTGCTAATCACTATTACAAACGCCAACACCTGTAGGAGTAATGAACTTGGCCTTTGGATACTTTATGGAGGCTATCATTCTTATCATATTTTGTGATGACCACCTAAGGATAACATTATAAGGGAACTATCGAACCTAATTTTTTACTTTTTCTTAATTTAACCTATATTAAGTCCAACCTACTTAATATAAGTTACTTAGTAGTAAAATTAAGGGAAAAACTATATTTTTAATTATTTAAGAAAAATTAGAGTCACCACCAATCTAAGTTGGAAAATAACATAAATTAGGGTTAATTAAGTGAATTAACCTTAATCAACAACTAGTCTATAAGTTTTTCTTTAAAAAAAATTCAAAAAGATATTAACAAAAAAAAAATAGACTCAAGGGCTATTTTATTTAAACCTAAATGGTTACCGTTTATTTTTCCAAAAAAAAAAAAAGAATTAAAAAGCTTCTTATAAATTTCCTTCATTATCACATATGCAAGATATAATATTTTTTACATAGATAAAGCATGAAATAAATCAAAACAATATGGAAAATTATTAATTATTTTTTATTATGAATTTTCTATTCTTATTTTAAAATGAAATAAAAGAGAAAGAAACTTTTGCATTTTTGCTTTTATTAAAAACCGAACTAAAAAAAAGGATAAAATATTTTTATGTTTTTATATTATAAATTCAAGTTTTAAAAGGATAAAGTATCTTTGTTATTTTTTTATGTGATAAATTGAAATTGGAAAAAAAATAAAATGTTTTTTTTGTGATTTTATATATATGATTACCATGTAGGTGCCTATGCACCCACTAATCAAAATCAAACCAACATAGTTATGTTTTCATAAAACTTTAATAGGTTAATTAATCTTAATTATGAAAACAGATCAAGTTTAAATTTATTAAGATTTTAATTTTGTTAAAGAAAAATTATAAACCTAAACTTTATTTCTCAATTTTCAAAAACTAATGACCTAACTTTTGGAAACATTAATTAGAGTTTTTTATTTCGTCAAAATCATTTTTCTATGTGACAAAACCTTTTTATATTTTTTTCAAAATAAAAATACATCCTAGATAATAAACCATTATTTAATTTTTAATTTTTAAATTTTTATATTTGTAAACTAAGTATTACTCATTATTTTAAAAAACTAGTTGGAAACCTAATCATCCCTAGGCGATAGTTTCACCATAACACTTAAGGCATGCACAATGGTTCCCTCCTAATTACGTACTGTACTAATTTTCCTAATTGATTTTCATAATTTTTTAATATACTCTATCCTTAACTAAATTAAATAAATTAAGCTAAAGTTATTAACCTAATTATATTTATATTATTAACTTTTAAAATCTACTCTAATTTTTATTAATCGGACTTATCTTTATTTTTATCAATTAGGCTTTAACAAGATTAATTAAATAAACTCATTTATCTAAACTAAACTAATAACAATAATAATAATAATACTTGCCTAGACACGAGTCTAATTTAGTTGCGGGTCTAGTGCACAGGTCAGATTGGGTTAGATTTAGATTGAACTTGGGTCAGATTCACGGGCCTGAATACGAGTCTAATTGGCTATGCATGCAGGCGAAAAAAAAAACGATGTGTTGAGATTACCCTTCGATGGTTGTCAATGCTTAAGGGTGTCGGATAAAAACTTTAGAAATATTAAATAAAATGAAAACTTTAGAAAAAATTAAATGAAATAAAAACTTTAAGTTATTAACATAAACATACTAAAAGCTTTAACAAGATTAGTATAATAAAATTCAGACTTTATGTTTTTTTTTAGCATAAACTCATAATCTTATAAAAACATAAAACATAAAACATAAAAATAATAATAATAAATAGCATAGTATAATATATAGTAACAGATACATGAAAAATAAAAATAGGAATATAAAAGCCTTTTAGTAAATATTCTTGGAAATTCTACATGATAATCGTTTAGGTTTTAATATCTTAGTTCTCGAATCCAATATCTTTTGTTTATATTTTTCTGAAATATTTTTTAGAAAAATTTGCAGACTAGTAGCTAGCTAAGGTTAATTTACCCAATTAACCTTAACTCATTGATGAGGATCAGCTAGCATCACAAAGGAAGGAACCAAAATCTCATGATCCATTACATAGTATTGGAGGCCCCATAACCCGAGCTAGAGCTAAAAGGATAAATGAAGCTCTACAAGGACTAGTCATGGACTTGTAGGCCCGGGAATCAAGCTACACAAAAGGAAAACATACATGTGTCAACTTGATTCACGTGACCATGGAAGGATGAAATATTTTAGGAATATTATATATTTGCGTGGACAATACATTAGAGGATACATTCGGTTTTGTTATTATTTGTTGGTTTGTTTTTCATGTTATTTAGTTGCCTACTTAGTGACACAAGAATAAGGATAGAATAGGTAACTTAGGATTTCCATATTGTGTTAGGTTTTTTCCATATTGTATTCGTGTGCTATATATAACGTGCTAGGGGCCGGCTAAGAAAAAACTTTAATATATGAAAACACATCTTTTTTTCGTGAGATACGAAATACCTCTTTTTGTTCTTTTGCAAAAGAACTTTTTCATAGGATTCTTAACCGAATTACTAGAAATAACTTTTGATAACTTAGGTTACAGTCAACGGGTTTGATTGGGGTCTAGTTACGCATTACTTATTTAAGACGATTCTCAAGGTAATTGAAACTAACTAGCATCATTGGGATTCTAGGTTTAACATACCTAAGGTTACACGCATCATTTGGTATCAGAGCTTCGGCTTCTTGAATCAAGTAAATTCTATCCTTTTCTTTAATTTGTCTGTTGTTCTTTTCCATAGTCGTCTGTTGTTTTTTTTTTCATAATCGTCTGTTGCTCTTTTCCATATTCATATCTAAAAAAAAATCGTATAAAAAAAATTATGTTGTTCTTTTCCATATTCATCTGTTGTCTTTTCCATATTCATAGATAGAAGTCATATAAAAAAAAAAAACAAATTTCTTACTTATTCGATCATTACAATCCATTAGGGCTAACAGTATTTAGGTTTTTCTTGAATAATCAATTGTGTTCAATTCATAGCTTATCTACAAAAAAAAAAAAATCAAATTCGGTTGCCAAAGAAAGAATCAAGAACCAAAATTCAAAAAAAAAAAAAAAAGGAATTCAGCCTTGAAAGAATTACAATTGCCGAAATCACAACATAGCTTCTTGAATTGTCAATTACATAATTGGTTGAGTTAATTTACTTTCCATATCAATTGTTTCCAATTCCAACCGTGACAGATGCTTTGTGATTTCTAAATTGTGCATCCGAAAATTACATTCCATAATCATTCATTGTGTTTTGGTGCAAATTATATCCTCTTGAGATTGCATGCAAAAGAATTAATTGTCTTGTTTTCGAGTTCTCTTGTGTGTCGTAGCTATTGAAATTTGCTTCTAATTTCCAAATTGTCACCGTCATTAAAAACTAATAGTAATCATTAGTATTGACTTAGTAATTTGAGTTTAGTAGTTCCAAATTGAGTTCCTATCAAAAGAATTACAAAAATAAGTTGTGAGATCATATTTTGTGAGAGATATACACGAGTGGAATTGTGAGCATATCATTTATGAGCAATACACGAGTGAGTGTGAGGAACATACTTATATATTTCTTGTGATTGTGATCGTAATTTGCTGCAAATTATTAGAATTATGTCGGGATAGAACACTAAAGGAGGAGAAAGTTGGGTGATGTTTGAGGAATTGATGGGAGAGATGAAAAGGATCCTAACGGGTGAACTAGAGCAGATCCATGACAGGATGGAAAGGAGTAGGGAACCGTCTAGCAGTACCACTGCCAAGCGAGGAGTAGGTAGACAGAATAAGGGAGGAGTTAGGATAGATGAAGAGGAGGAATCTAATTTTTGAGATTACCAACACGTGAGGGATATGGGAAGTATCCAGAGGCGTGATAGTAATTTAGGAAGTATTAAGTTAAAAATCCCAACTTTTCAGGGAAAGAATGATCTGGAATTGTATTTAGAATAGGAAAGGAAGATGGATCATGTGTTTGAATGTCACAACTACACTGAGAAGAAAAAGATAAAATTAACTACAGTAGAGTTTTCAGATTACGCCAGTGTATGGTGGGATCAGTTGGTGTATAATAGGCGCAGGTATGGAGAGCAACCTATTAGTACTTGGGAGGAGATGAAAACAATCATGCAGAAGTGTTTTATTCCTAGTCACTATCATAGGAACTTACTTAGAAAAGTCCAAGGGTTGACTCAAGGGAATAATAGTGTAGAATATTATTACAAAGAGTTAGAGATGGCCATGATTAGAGCGAGAATTGAGGAGGAAGATGAGGCTACTATGGCTAGATTCATCAATGAATTGAATCGGGAGATAGCTGATGTAGTAGATCTTCACCATTACTTAGATATGGAAAAGTTACTGCATAGAGCTATTAAAGTAGAGCGGTAGCTAAAATACAGGAGTGAGCAGAGAACTGGCTTGACTTCCAAAACTCCATGGAAGTCCACGTGGAAGGGAAACTCCACCAATTCAAAGCCTAAGGAGGGCATGAGGGCGAAGAATCCAATTGCTGCACCTAAGGGAAAGATTGACATTAAACCTCTTTCCAGGACAAGAGATATAAAGTGTTTTAGGTGTTAAGGATTTGGGCACATTGCATCTCAATGTCCAAATCAAAGAGCTATGATTATCAGTGATAGTGGGGATGTAAAGAGTGTGAGCTCTAAGGAAGAGGAGGAGTTACCATCACAGGAGTATAAGGATATTAACTTAAAGGGACCCGTGAGTAGCGAGTTGTATGTTATGAGGAGAGTGCTTAGTGTACAACCCCAGGAGAATGGTGAGGGGATCCGGTGTGAACATATTTTTCATACATGGTGTCATGCGTAGGGTATAGTCTGTAGCTTGATAATCGATAGTGGCAGCTGCACTAATGTTGCTAGCACTTTGCTAGTAGAAAAGATGCAATTGAAAGCAGTGAAGCATCCTAAACCATATCGATTGCAGTGGTTGAGTGATTGTGGGGAGGTTAAGGTGACCAAGCAGGTGCTTATAACCTACTCTATAGGGAACTACAAAGACGAGGTTATGTGTGATGTGGTACCTATGCAGTCTAGCCACATCTTGTTAGGGCGACCTTGGCAATTTGATAGGAAGGTTATATACGACGGGTACAAGAATCAATATTCTTTTGTTTTAAACAAAAGGAAGGTGGTCCTTACTCCACAAAAACCATGGGAAGTTTGTGAGGACCAAGTGAAAATTGCCAAAGAAGTTAGAGCAAAATATGAGAGTGTGCGAGAGTAGGGAGAGAAAAAAGAAAAGAGTGAGAGACAAACACTGGTGAGCTATGAGGGAAGAGAGTCTAAAACCCTGAGAGGAGAGAAAATTGTAAGAAAAAGTAAGTGTGAGAGTGCAATGTTAGTGAGGAAACAACTACTTGTACTTATGTACAAGGATGTTTATTTTACTTATACTGACACTAATCTTTCGCTACCTAGTATGGTGTTTTCTTTTGACTATGTTACAGGAATAGATGAGCTAGCCATAGATGAGAGGAAATTGGATGTGATTCGGAAGTGGCCAATACCAAAGGGACGTGTCAGGACTGTGTTTCATCCAGGAGAAAAGATTTGGGTGCATTTGAGAAAAGAAAGATTTGCACCACAGCGAAAGCCCAAATTACATCCTAGAGGAGAGGGACTTTTCTAAGTCTTGGGGTGCATCAATTACAATACCTACAAGATTGATTTGTTGAGTCACTATGGTAATATAAGTGCAATTGTAATGTTTCTGATCTTACTTTTTATAATGCAGGTGATTCAAGAACGAATCTTTTCGAGGAAGGAGGGAATGATGAGGATCAGCTAGCATCACAAAGGAAGGAACCAAAATCTCATGATTTATTACATGGTATTGGAGGCCCGATGACCCGAGCTAAAGCTAAAAGGATGAACGAAGCTCTACAAGGACTAGTCATGGACTTGCAGGCCCGGGAATCAAGCTACACAGAAGGAAAACATAAATGTGTCAACTTGATTCACGTTACCATAAAAGGATGAAATAATTATATATTTGCGTGGACAATACATTAGAGGATACATTCAGTTTTGTTATTATTTATCGGTTTGTTTTCCATGTTATGTAGTTGCCTACTTGGTGACACAAGAATAAGGATAGAATAGGTAACTTAGGATTTCCATATTGTGTTATGTTTTTTCCATATTATATTCGAGTGCTATATATACCGTGCTAGGAGCTGGCTAAGAAAAAACTTTGATATATGAAAACACATCTTTTTTCGTGAGATACGAAATACCTCTTTTTTTTCTTTTGCAAAAGAACTTTTCCATAGGATTCTTAACCGAATTACTAAGAATAAATGTTGATAACTTAGGTTACAGTCAACAGGTTTGATTAGAGTCTAGTTACGCATTACTTATTCAAGACGATCCTCGGGGTAATTGAAACCAACTAGCATCGTTAGGGTTCTAGGTTTAACATACCTAAGGTTACACATATCACTCATTTTCCAACTTAGGTTGATGGCGACTCTTTTTTAAAATTATTTTTCTTTAGTTTAGTCAAGTAATCTATATTAAATGGGTAGGATTTAGTATAAATTATAATTAAGGAAAATGATTCAAAAACTAAACTCGATAGTCGACAATTCCCAAATCATAATCTGAGTTCCAATTAAGATGATTGAATTGATTTTATACATTAAAAGAGAAACTTAAGTTAATTGATTATTCTAAGTAATTGAAATAAGATTGGTTTAGACTATTTAAGGCCTAAACTAGTTACAAGCCCAATTAAGCTTACTTAGACCCAATTAGCTTTTAGCTAATTTTAGCTTGATTCATTTAAGGTTTAATCATTTAAACCTACTATGTTATTTGAATTTTAAGTCAAGTGTATTTGAGGCCTAAATAGGGTATTTAGGTCCTTTATGAATAGTAGGTCCAATTATGTTTAGAATTAGACCTATTAGCCCTAATTAAATTAGTTAAGTCCAGTTATAATTATTGAGGTCATTTTAAGTCTAATTAGATTACTTTCATCTATTTTAATTAACCTAGACCCGTTATGTTTAATTAGTCATTTTGTTATGTTTTAAGCTCGAGTAATTGTTAGGTTTGGTTTTAATTTCATTTTTGGCATTTAATTGATTGAAGGCATTGATGGGTTTAAAGCCCATTTAGGTTTGATTTATTTGTTAGGACTCATTTCAAGTATAGGCCCCAAAGATTAATAGGTCCAACTAAGTTTTAGGTCTTGGGTCTATTTAGATTTTATTATAGTTAGATAAGTTTATTTTGTTTTATTAGGTTTAAGTCTAGTTTATTTTAAGTATTTAATTTGATTTGGGCCTTAAAATGGTTTAAGACCCAATTTGAATTATTTATCATGATAAGATCTATATAAAGTAGAAGGAAATGGACCTAGTTATGTTTTGGATTTTGGATTTCGAGCCCATTGGTTATTTGTTTTTATTTTATTAAGTAATTTTTTATTTTAGTCCAATTACAATAGTTAAGATAATTAAGTTCAATTAATCCAATTATGTTTAATCATGTGAGCCATCCAAAGGGAGTAAGAGGGTAGGCTTTAGGCCTATATAGTTGGGTTAACTTGGGATTGAGCCAATCTTGGCCTGATTTAGTTAATCCAACTACTAGTTAATTCTAATTCATCACTTTTAAATATCTTAATTCTAAAGAGTCATAACTCACCTAATTTAAGCCTAAATCAAGTAAAACCAAAGCCACTTGATTCTTTATCACTTCCACTATCCATTTTAACATAAAAAAAAAAGCTTTATTTTATTTATTTTAGAACCTTTAGATTATCATATTACACAAAATTATGAATTATCAATTTTACAAGCCCATATCATATTCAATTTAGGTCCAAATAACTCTAAACCAAAGTCCACTTGTTCTTAAGTCCAAAACAAAGCTCTAATAACAAAGCATACCCTAAACATTTAATTGCAATCCTACGAGTCCAACTTCAACACATTTTTACTTCTAGACTTCATTTTACATCCAATCCAACTCTTATTCATAAATAGATCATAACTCTACCAAATTAACTCCAAATAGACATAATATGTCACAATTTTTCCATAATTAAACTTATTACTAAATCATGTAAGAAAATCACACATTCATGTTGATACATTCCTCCAATTCAATATAAATCATTACTAAATTTTTCCAAACTTAATATCCATCTTGTAACTTCAATTTTTATCATATTTAACACTTTGAAAACATGTTAACATACTGAAGATTTTTAATTTAGCAAACAAATCAACTTGTCCATCCACTAATTCAATCATATCATCAATTCCAACCTCTAACATACCATAGACACCTAATTCATCACCTAAATCATTCCAAAATCCACATACTCATACTTTAATCATCAAGTCATCATATTTTAAAATTAAAATTAGATTTCTCATGAAAATCAAATCCTAATTTCCTCTTCATTGTGGCGGTCATCAACAACTCATTACATATCTTCAATTATCATGCCTCATACTTCATTTCTATCATCCAATCCAACATCTAGCAACAATTTAGCACACTAGAACATGGATTAACATCTCAAATCATCAAGTGAAACTTAGAATTCGTCAATAAAGGTGGCAATTCAATATAGGCTTTGTACTGATTTCATTAAAATTCAAGAAATCATCAAATCACCATGCTTAATTACTTCTAAACATCCTCAATTATCAAATCAACCATTGTATTGAACTTTGTTGGAGATAAGCCCCAAAGATGATATTTTTCTTAATTCCAATTGATTTTTCTCATATAGAACCACAAATCTCCACTTAAATTTATGTTTAACTAGTTAAAACTTACTTAAATCAAATTAAACACCACTTACCTTAATTTCCTCCTTAAACCATGATTGGGAGCCCCTTAGCTAAGATCCTCACGTGATTTTTTCACCTAGATCTCACAAGAAAACAACTACATTAATATAAGGTTTAATGGGTATTGGAGGGTTTATGGTGTAGATAAAGCTTAATGGTTTTTTTTGAGAACATTTACCTTAGAGAATTTTTATAAAATGAAGATGGGGGCTGCTAATTTCTAGCTGAAAATGAGGTTTTATAATAGGGTTTAGTGAGGGCTTAAGGGTAGAATTAATGGGACCACAAAGGTTAATGGATCTAACCTAAATGTGGCATATGTCTTCTAATTTAGTCTAATTTCTAGTTTATTTTTCCTCAATTTCTACCACTTATTCCAACTAAAAATGACACTTCCTCTTCCCTAAAATGCCCTTAGAAACTCAATTAATTAGTTACCCTTCAACAAAATAAACTTAGGGATATTTTGGTCATTTTATACAATTAACCTCCAGATGTAAAATTTTCTTTTTTAATTGATTTTATCCAAATGTAAAATTTTCTTTTTTAATTGTCTTTGAATTTTTTTTAATTGATTTTATTTACTTGATTAAAGTCTTGGAGTTATATTTGAGGCCTTTAAGAAAGTTTAGGTCCGTTTTCAATAAAATCGTCTTCAAGGGCAAAAATGGTTATTTTTGATAAATTCTCTTCAAATTTCAAGAGATCACTTCCAATAATTTAAAATAACTCCAAATGACTTTAATTAAGTTGTTTAGTGATTTCGACCAATTTCAAAGACTTTAAATCAGGTCAAGAGGCAAAATGGTCATTTTACAAAATTGATCTCCAAACTTAATTTTCTCTTTTCTAATTAACTCCAAATAATTCTTTAATGATTTAATTCACTTAATTAGGGTCTTAAAATTTTATTTAATGTCACTGGGTTATTTTGGAGCTATTTTTAATAAAATCATGTTTAAGAGTAAAAGGTCTAGAAAATTTTACTATAAATTTTGTAAATCCTTTCTTAATTAACTCCAAATTTTCCTTCATAATTCCATTAATATTATTTATATTTTGGGATTTTTAAGGTACTAAGTTAGATTTTCTTAAGAGGATCTTTATAGTCATTATTTGATATTGTCGAGTCTAATTTTTTATTTTTCATTCCTAATCCGATCTATACTAGACCCTATGTTCATCTAATATAGACGCTCGACTTGAGTTAGGAATTTCGTTTTATTTTGGAGTTGCCACCCAATTGTGGTTGGGAAAAATTGAATTAGGACTAATTGAGCGGGTCAATCCTAATTTGGACCACTAGTCAGCGTGATTTCCTCTTTTCGTTTTTTGTAAAAAGAGGAAAGGGAAAACCAGAGTTTCTGAGTTCGGAGGCTAACCTATTAAAACCCTAAGGTTACCACCCTAATCTCCTAAAATCTAAACCTTATCCAAAATGTCTTTTATTTATTTTTTGTGTTGTCTTTTTATTGTGTTTTTGAATAACCTATTTTAAGAAAATGATTTTTATTCTTTTTAGGGTTGCCCCAAAGGGTGCCTACGTACCTGCTATTCGGGACCAAACGTGCCGTAGTTTGCTTTTCTTGAAAAACTTTAATGTGTTGGTGATTTTTAATTATGAAATTTCTTTTGATTTATGTTTTTACCATTTTAGCATTTTTCTAAAAAAACCTAAGCCTAAGCTTGATAATTTGATTTTTTTTAAATAATAATTTTAAGGAAAAACCAATTTTTGATTTATTTAAGAAAATGATTTTTCTAAGTGATAAAAATTTCATTTCTCTATTTTACAACCCATTTCTACTATTATAAATTTTTATTGATTTTTATTAATTTTTATAATTTTCATTAATTTTTATTGAAAAATGTTCTCCTATATTATTTATCTATCCTAAAATAAAATCTAAATTTTTAATATTTTTTCTAATATATATTTTTTATCATTTTCTTTATATATTTCCATATTTTTATTATTTATTATTATAATTATTTATTCTTATTATTATTCATCCTAAATTAATTCCTAAAAAAAAAACTAATCAAAATTCTAATATTTTTATATTTTTGAATTATACATAACAAATAAATAACTAAAGAAATTCGAAAAAATAAATAAAATAAATAAATAAGAAATAAATAAAAAATCAAAAAATCCGACTTACCTAGATCCGGGTCGGTGCATGAGTCGGGTCAGTTGGGTCGAAGCAGGTCGGGTCGGGTCGATTGGTTACGATGACCAAGAGTGCTCATTAACAGCGTTCCGGCGGCCTTTCGAAGTAACCGAGGTGTCGTTTCCTAGGTTTTTGGGAGTGGGGAACTCAACCATGGCGGTGGATTTCTCCAAAAACTCCTCCTGGTGGCAGCTCGCTGCTTGATCGGTGGTCGCGACTTGGCAACTCCGGCGAGACTTCAATTCTCTCTCTTTTCTCTCTTTTCCTCACTTATGATCCGTACCCATGCTTGCTGCCTTCATCCTCTATTTATAGCCGCGAGGAATCGAGTTTGATAAGCTCGGATTTCCTCCGATTGAAGAAAATCGGATTTGCGGTTAAAAACCTCCTCCGATTTGTGCAAATCCATTAATTTGTTGCGATTTAATTCTAATTGGATGATGTTTATCTTATTTCTATTGAAGATCTGCTGGATTTGTACAAAAAATTGAATCAAAACGGCCGAAATTCGATTTTTCCTCCTCGTCGGCGATCTTAGACCAAGGTTGAAGATGATCACGTGCCCAGCGAGTGCGTCCGCTCCAGCCAATCAACTGCCGACACGTGTCCCAAGCAACGAAAAAAATTGCAAAACGCGGATTCTGCCTCCCCCGGGTTTCGAACCCTTGACCGAGCCCCTTTCTCAGCGCCTCAGACCATTGTTCGGACTAGTTGGGCTAGCCCACTTTCGCAATTTTTTTTATTTTCGCAATTTGCATATATGCATTGTGATTTTTTTATTTTTTGTATTTTTTTGAAATTTCAAAAATTTTTAAAAATCATTTAGTCCCTTTTATTGCTATTTCTGCAATTATTTTCCAAAATTGATGTATTTTTCCTATTTATTTTATTTTTTGAATATTTTTCCTATTTTTGCTAAATTAGGAGAAAATTTGAAAAAATTGAAAAAAATGGAAATTGTTTATTGTTGATTATTATTGATCATTAGGGGCAAAAATGGGGTGTTTACAGATATATATATATATGATATATTAAGCATAAGAAGATGCCAATAGGCATGACTCCCATTGGGGTTGTCCGACCAATTCAATTACTAGCAGTAAGCCAGTGGGCTTAAGGGAGTTCTGATGTTGGTTTTACTTCTTGTAGCATTAGGACAGTATTTCTAGCGCCATCTTAACGCCCTCTTGACGTTATCCTTCATCAACTTCATAAACATGCTATGTTTTATTTAAACTTATATGTACACTTTCAATTTCTATCATTTCATCATATAAATCATTAATGACCTTCATGTATACCATCACAAAGTAAATATATTCATAAAAAACAAGCAACAATCACAAACATTGTAATAAGTCATCGAGTTTCCTACTCACATTGATCTCTTAACTTAAATCTCAAAGTAAATCTTGAGAAGTCGCAAAAGTTCAAGTTTTTCACCTACTAATCAAAAAGTAACAAAACTTAGAGTTATATCTAGTAACTAAACTTACTAAAACTTGAATTAAATCAAGTTTATAATTTGTTTAGTTTGTGTAAACTTAACTCAAAATTTAAATTTAATTTACTTGTCAAATCTAGTTTTGTTGTGAAATACTCTTCACAAGGATCAAAATGGTGCTTACGGTTTTTTATTTAGATAAAGTATGGCAAAGTTATGAATTTTTGAAGGTTTTTTTTTTTTTTCTTTTTTGGCGGAGTGGGGGCGAGGGGGGTGGGTTGGTGCTTATTTTGGCTTTGTGACAAAGAAAGAAAGAAAAAAGGAGAGGAAGGGGGATGAGACTTTTTTCAAGCAAAGAAGGAAAAGATGAGGAGAGAGAGAGAGTTGGTTTCCTTTTCATTTGGCTATGGATATTCAAAATGAAGGAAAGAAAATGTGGGAGGTTTTATCTTTTTATAAGTATAATTAACATGCATATTAATAATCTTATTAAATTATCTAAACTACAATATTTTTATATGAAGACTTATATCTAAGTTAAATAAATTTTCTTAAGTATAAATATACGCTTAGAAATTCCATTTAACTACCCTAAACCTTAAATTTTAATTTTTGTTTTCTATTTGTTATAATTTACCTAATGAATCTATTTGTTCCCTTGCTTTTCATGATTTAAAATTCATTATTGTTTATCATAAGACTTCTTCTATATTTAAATTATTATAGTGTTAATATATTATAAATATTTGTCATTGATCTTTTCCAAAGATTTTGAAAAATTAAGTTTTCAAAAATGTCTTCACCTAAACCTCAACTTAGAAATACTTATTATTTCGCTTATTTTCTTTAGTTTTAGCATAGTTTTTTGAAATTTGTGGGGTATTACACTCGGATACACAAATGACAAACAAAAGAGCCAAGGGAACTTCATGTGTTAACCTTGCGGCATGAACAATTGATATCATTCTTGCCTAAACAACTTGCTTGATCCTTGAGAGTAGAAATTTCATGATGAAACATCGTTTCTCTTATCTATGAAGTTGTGTGAAATAAGGAGGAATAGTTGAATATTTATAGACTTTTGAACCTAATAATATATGTTAAATCACCTCAATGATCAATGGATGAGATGGGATATACTCATTCTAAGGTTATCCTAATAACCTTGTCATGGGTCGAAGGCTAACAACCTTCCTCATGAGTATATGAACCTACCTGAAAAAAGTTTGAGACAAATCTAACAATTCTTGTTTTAAGCTTACTAAACAAATTTTCTATGAGTCATCTCAATAAATGGACTAAATTCATCAAGCCCTATTACCCAACCCAATAAATCAAGCCAAATAATTAATAAGCTTAGCCTAATATATTAATATAATAATTTTTTCCCTCTATAGAAACGTAGCAAAGTCAAATGAAGAGTATCATAGATCAACTAATGTCATAGATTCATCAAGCATAGTGAAGTCAAGGACTATACCTAGTGGGAAATATATACAAAGTCCAAAGATTATCTATAATCCTTATGTGACGTTTAATAAAATAACTTACAGCAAAATTAAAGTGCCTATCTAAGAGAGTCAAGCCTCAAGATAAACACAAGTCCCATGAAGGAAAGTTACCCTCGAGGTAGAAGAAATTCCCAAGAAAATGAAGCGTAGTTAGAAAGTTGTCGATTCTGAGACTATACATTACATATTAATATCTACATTTTGCAATGTATGCATTTCAATACTAAATAACCAAAGAACTTAAGACGAATCATAGAAAAAGTAACAATTGTCTTAAGTAACTACCCCAAGGCCTAAGACATTATAAAAGGAACATTCCACCTTTTGTATAGTATTTCCCTTAAGAGTTGTTATGTACTTCAACTAAGAAAGACCTTTAGATTATTTGATTTATTTACCTTGTAATACAAATAATTGTAATCCACATCAATCTAACAATATGGCATCATACTAAATCTCACATAAGTTATATTCTAGTTGTAAGTCATTCTTTATCTAATACCTTACTTTTTTTAATATTCATCTTGCTTAGCTATTAGGAATAGGACTTGCGTAAATTATATTAATGTGATACTTAAACCCAAATTTTACAAAGTCCTTGGGGCTTTAAGGTGGGTACCAAATGACTCATACAATCTATAGTCTTCATGTGTCAAACTCACACATGACTTATGTCTATTTTAATTTATAATCAATTTAAGTACAACACTCTAATTTTAGGGACTTTCGTATAAAATTGTTGTGTCAAAATTTATTTCTCTACTATTGTTTATCTCTTATTTTTCTATGATCTAAAAAAAATCAAATAATAAAAAAAAAATAAAGAATAAGATTTATTTAGGAAAGCATAGAAAAAATCAAATATTAGCAAGGGAGCAATATTCCAATGCTAGAGATGAATGTGCCTATTTTTAAGCTTCTCATTATGTTATGAGTGAAATATTCTCCAACTATATTCTTTTAGAGTAGGTGAAGGAATAAGTTAATTATCTCAACTATATCTAGCCAGATTTTAGTGATAATAAAATCATAGTAAAATGATTTAATAAATGTTTTCATGTTTTTTTCGTAACAATCATTCCCAAAAGCTTAACACCCTTTACATAAAACACACATTTACCACTTACATATACGTATTGCCTCCATTAGCAAACTATCCAACTAAGCATGCTCATGGGTTAGTCCAATTTAATTTGAGGGCTGAAACTAACTAAATCACTTTTAACAATTCTGGGTTTTAAACTAAATTTCATCATCATCTAATAGTTTCTCAATGGTCCTTCCAATATGATCACTAGTATGACCAGAAAGCTAACAAAAATAGAGTAGACAAACCAAAATAGAGGTAATATGAAGTTGTACAACAACTGAGTGAACAATTTCACCTAGATTGCATATTTAATGCTTTCCCTGTTGTTATTGAATGCTAGGGGAAATATGGGCTAGCGTGGAAGACAGTTTGGTATCAAAGAATGGGTGGCATTGAAGATGAGCTAACTGCTAAAAATGGAGGACTAATGATAGCACCAACGTCGAGTAAAGGTGTGAGATTGTGATTCCTAACTACAAGAGACTGAGACTGAGAATTAGGGTTAGATAGAGTTGAGGAGTGGGGACGCTAAACAAAGTAAAAGGTGAGAATTGAGCTAGAGAATTAGGAATTTAGGACTAGGCAGAAAGAGTAAAACTTGTAGGGATCACAATTTTTTAGTATGAAGTCATCCGATCGAAGTTGGATGACCCTATATGGTTTGGTCATTGAAATTGAATCATGAATTGTCTAGACTCTACTCAAATCAGACCACGAATCAAATTGTAAAACAAAGTAATCACATTCACGGGTCTGTTCGATTCAACGAGGGCCCCTATATTCAACTATATTTTCTTTTTCTCACAGAAGCGGAACTTTTATGGGTACCAGATTAGAAGAGATTTTGACAAGAACGTCAATACTACTTTTGTTCCGAAATAATGGATAACTCTGAAGTCGGTATAAAGCTAAACCAATTTCTCTAATGTGATGCCCTGATAATTCTTTGGTTAAGTCTTTTTCGATTTAATGCTTCAATTTCGTGAAACAATTCCAAAAAATTTTAAAACCTATTAAGAGCTTATTGACCTCACTAGATTAGTAATTGTTATTCACTTGTTTAATTTTCAACAAGAAGGCTCAATTCTTCCAAACCAAGAAACTCCAAAATAAACGATAATAGCTAAAAATAGTTAAAACGTAATTGAAAACTTAGAGAATAGATATGAAATTTTAGGAATACAGTTTGTAAGGCGTAGTAATACATCATATTTACTATGCTCAAGTACCTTTAGATACTCCTTAAAAGCTGGCTCTTTTGGCTACTAGTTTAATGATGCCGTGCATCTCGGAGGATACGTGGGTACTTTAATTATGAGTAAGTGACTTGTAATTTGAATATCTAATGTATATTAGAGATAATAAAGCAATGGATGCGCTTGAACTTGAAGGATCAACTTGCTTTGCAACAAGAGTACCTTGTTTGCCCAGTGAAGCAATTACATATTCCGCAAGAGCTACCTCCACCATTCACCCTTGTAAACTTAGCAGGAGAGGGACCCCTCGGCCATGAATACGGTGAAGCTCGTCCAGTTGCCAGGGACTCCTGATTTTGTTTTCGGATGAGATGGAGACACTATCGTGTTAATCCTGGACGACCAATATGGAGTGTCATGCTCCTAAAAATAACTTGAAAATGGAAAATGGATCTTGAAAGCAATTCACTCTTCTTTTTCTTTCATTGTGTAATCATTGGAAGTGTAAAATCTTTTATTGTTTCACTCTTCTAACAAGTACCCAGAGCAATCCTGAACGGAGCAGGAGGAAATTCATCTGATAATGACAACCTATATATATATATATACTATTTAAAATTCTCACTTTAGCATGTTGTCCTGTCAAACCATGAAACAAAATGATGCTGTAAACGTTGAACATAAATAAATCCCTCAAACTTTGGCTTCCAAGAGCTAATGGTATCCGTTTCCGACAAAGATCCAGCACATTCATTACTTTAAAAGGATTATGAATAGTTTGTGTTAGCCCAGGACATGATTACTTATCTCATCTCCTTTGTGAGATTCCACCGTCCAGGTTCTATAACCATTTGATAAAAGAATTTCTTGACATGGATATTCTTGGTTAGCTAGCTGCAATTATTTTCCTTACTCCACTAGGTAAGTATTCCGACTCATAAACTGAGATCGGTATAAATGATTTTCTTCCTCCATCCACAGTACACCATAGTCACTAACCGTTTGTTGGTTAGTGCTTGGAGGATGAAACTTTGTTATCTTCCACATATCTCAAATCAGTAAGATATAGCCGTTAGTTTCAAGAAACCTTCTGTTTGGTGTTAACAGGTACCCACTTCTTTCTTTGATTTCAGCTACTGTGCAACAATGTGTAGAGACAATGATCCCAATTAACCTGTGATGGACCAAACAAAAGCATGGTCTGTTGTGGCCCAAGATTGGCCCCAAAAACCATGAGCCTTCCGGCCTTAAAGTTTACTATAGGAAACAGCTAAAAGGGAATAAAAATATAATGTAGGCAGTCACCGTTCTCCAAATAGATTCTTTTCACAGTAAAGATAACAAACACACATCACACGAACAGACTAAGAGGATATGCCTCACATGCTCTTAGTAATTACAGGTAATGTGTGTGAGAATCTATTTGAAGAACAATGTCTGCCCTACACTATAATTTTATCCCCTTATAGCTTTCTCCTATAGTAAGCTTTTAAGGCCAGAGGGCTCTAGGCTTTGGGCCCATCTTGGGCCACAACAAGGTCTATACTTACCAACTATAACCAGTAAGGTATATGAGTTCATGTCCGATCATGGCGCATGCATGTATCCTTGATCTCTTATCCATCCAATATCTAACTTGCACATGTTTTGCCTTCCTTGCATGATGTGTTATTGCTCCTCATATGCGCCATTTGATAGCTCCTCACCTGCAACACAGGCTTTCCCATTTAATAACCAGTTTCTGCTTGTCAAATTTGAATAAGGGGAGATTGTGAAAGAAGGGCTGCCTCGAGAATACCGATTCTGCGTTGTGCTACTTCTTACAGCCTTTTGGCGAGCCTTTCTACCCTGTAAGGATAATGAACACTGCCAGATGAGAAACTACAAATTGAAGCATAAAGACAAATCTATGCATGATTGAGTAGACTACATGAATACAGAATATGACTGATAATCTATGCCTTACACTTGCCACTCTGGCAAATTACTAAGATTAAGCTACCAGAGCACAGTCAGTATGCCACTGCAAGCATAAAGACACAGCATCACCTTTCCCATGCACTTCTCCAGATGAGGAGCAAATCTTCCAGCTGCAATTGACCTCCCACAGTTCATGCACTGGAATACTTCATTAGCTATAGAGGGATGAGTTTGTCCGAAGATGTCGACCACATATTTGCTTGCTTCACCACTATTGCCAGGATCAGCTGCTCTGACACGTGCCTGTGTGGAAAGCCTTAGTTCTTCCTCCTCCTTTTCCAAATTGCGGTCGAGGCCCAATCTTGCTATGCGGTGACACTCGGAAGCCACATCAACAGTTATTGAATCAAGAAGATCACCAAAGAACTGAGAAGAGAGCTGAAATGTAACCCAGTAAACACCAATAATATGCCCGTTAAGAAAATCAAATAATTATTGAAGACAAAAGTGAACCTAATTCTAATTTTTAGTTTAATAATCATAATAATGACTGTAATTTCCAAAGTGATAAAATAACCACAAGGAACATGTACTTCTCTTTTCCCACTATAGTTACTAGAAACCTAAAAGGTTGCCATAGTCAGTAAAGGATCAGACAGCCAGCAAAACAAGAATACTTTCTTGTTTTTATGGTTGAAAAATAAGGAATACATTGATTCAGCAAATAAAAGGTTTCTGTTTTATGGCTAGCTAAGAGGCTCAGCCGCTCAGGCATATCAGCCATCTTATAAGAGCAACACACTGATTAACTCCAGCCCGCTTAGTGTAAATAGCTCCAAAAAGTAGCCTTAGCAAGACTCATACACAAAACCTCATGTCATCATAAGAGTTCCAAGCCATGACCTCTTAAAGGCTAATAGGTGAAAGCTTATATGCAAACATAGCACAGGAATCTCATACTCAAAATTTGCTATTCGATTCAAACAGAATCATCACCATTCCTCCAAAATTTAGATTCAACGATCTCCACATCTTGCTATTTAGTCATTGTTAGAAACAAGTCCACCCATCTTTGATTTAAAAGTTAAGTCACGTTCTACCTAGACTCAAAGAGAGGAGATTTCCTTAACATTACACTCTTGAGATAAGAAAAAAGAAGATACCTGGGTACGGGGAGATGCGTTATCCTCACTTGTCCTCGACATGAGTTCTAAGAAGTGAGTCCAATCTTTTCCTCTGAAAATTAAATAGAACTTTTCAGTTGGTAATAAAAATTAATGATAAAACTCGAAGTGTAGTTCTACTATCAGTATCTCTAGTCAATCTGTTAAAATCATTCATACAGGCAAGAAGTAACCCTATGCTTTACACGTGCAGCAATATACTTGGATGCAATGCATGTCATGCCAAATCAGCATACTGTTTGATGAATGTGTTTATCTGTAATAAAGCATGCTATATCAGCGATAAAATCAGTTAACATAGAATAGCAACTTCTCAATTTCAGAATAACAAGGTAAAAGCTAATACATAAGATTTACAACAAATTGTTTTGTTCTTAGGGCAGATATATCAATAATCACTATGGAGAAAGATGTAAAATTGTTCTTTAACTTTTCCTAAGTTCGCGTTTGTCCATAGATCTTCTAACAGGACCAGTCGGTGGAAAAAGAATTTTGATTGAATTGAAATATCAGATTGGGATAAATACTTAGAAAAAAGGAAAATTATATTAAACATATACAACGAAAAAGCGCACCCCAAGCTCAAATAGAGTTCATTTAAACAAAAAGGGCCAAGTATATAAATAAGCCTTCATTATTTGGAAAAATATACAGTTAAGCCCCTAAATTATAAATGTGACCAGGCCCCTTAAATCTTGCAAAACCATTCAAATAAGCCCCTTTGCTATAGCACCATCTATTGAATTTTAAAAACTTGCTTCACAGGGAATGAAACTATTTACCTTCTATGAGTTGTAAGAGTCAAAAACTAGTGTTATAACGGAGAGACTTATTGTTGAGGGACTTATTTGCACGCTCCAAAATATAGCTGGGTAACTGTATTTTCTTTTAAAATTTCTCTATCCCCAATTGGTGTCTCTGTCTGTATTCCTTTCAAGTACATTCTACCATGTATAACTTAAAAAAAAATAGGATACACATAAAAGATTCTTCACATTGCTATGGACTATAATTCCACTTGGGATAGGAAAGTTTATCGAGGCCGAAATAATAAACAAAGTTTCCCTATCCCCAAATCTAGTCCCGCATCATTTCCAATCACTCACTACTTAACAAAAAAAGGAAAATGTGGCATACACATCAAAGATTTTTCATACTATATGATTACATGGGGCACCGGAACTCTGTTCGAGAATAGGGAGACTTCGTTCTAAATAATAATGTCAGATCGGTTTATAGAAATTTCTAAAGATACTAAGATAGAATAATGTCCAACAAAAACCAAGATTTTGGACTATAGTAAAGAAGTATTGAAGTATTAAATAAAAGTGATAGAAATAAATCAAACAGATCATTACACGATGGAAATCGATCCAACAGCGTTTTCTCCAGTAATTAAGTAAAATAATCAATTGAAACATCAAGAAGATGATCAGAATACAAGAACTCGTGTGAGTACATAACACGTTAAAGAAACAGATCTTATCAGAAATTAACTCACAGCTTTTTCTTTTGGTTGGGGAATAGAGAGAGAGAGGGGGAAATCACCACCGTCAGATCAGTCGGCTGAGATGCCGGCGGTGATGGATGAGATTCGATTCCGGTTTGAGTTTCACGAGAGGCTTGTGCTCGCTCAGAGGAAACCGTACTACTGTGTCCACCGTCCACTGATCTACGTAGCTTAACGGAAACACAGGCATTTTCTGTATTTTTTGTGTGAGCTGGGCCTGATGAGCCCACGTTTCATTTGGGCCGAATTCACAACCAAAGAAAGCGCATTTTGCGCATGTAGAGCAGCACTCTCTTTTTATTTTTTATTATTTTAAGACACTTCCAGTAATTTTACAAGAAAGGAAAAATGCATTGAAATGTAAAAAAAAAAAAAAATTCTTTTAAGCTTCTTACACATGCATCGAACATTTTGTTTATGGAATGTTATCATTGTGATTTTTTTGCACCACTATTATTAGTCATTATTAAAAAGCTACCATGTAGTACGGTCACACTTTATTACTACAGTAAATAGCTGGACAACGTAACTAGCAATCTGAATGTTGCGTTATGATAAACCAAAAAAGTATATTTAAAGGAAAAGTATTTCTACCTCCATTTCTCAAAAACAATCCAATCGTGTAAATCTTATTTCCCTGCCAAATATTTCAATGGAAATCTTATTCCATCCATGCTTAAGGGGAAAAAAAACATAAATGTGTTTTAAGCATTTAGTACTATTGAACTTGCATTAAAAAATAAATAAATAAATAAATAAAGAAAAGAGAATAAAAGAAAAAAATGTAAAATAATTTATCTATGATCGGATGGGATCTAGGGACGAATCACTTTTGATATATATGTTCATCCAATTGATGCTGGTTTGCATTTATCCGGAAAGTGTTAATTCTAAAGATCTTTGGAAGATTCCTAAATCCGAGGGTTCAAACCTGTGACATTATGAAGAGAAAATGTAAGAGGATTTTTTTTTTTTCTTTTTTGGTAAGGAGACTCGGATCGCTTCTTTCGGTTTCCTCAAAAGATCGCTCCTATGACAACTGCGGTGCTAGGCGAGGTGGTTCATATTGCCACATGCATCTAGTTCCCCCTTTTTTCACACCAGAAGCTATCAAGGAAATTGAAATATTCGAATATATATTTACTGAAAGGTACGGCCAGAAAATAAAAACTAGGATTCAAATGCCATGTCACCACTAAATTTATATATATTTACGGAATTCATAATATATCAAAAAAAAATAATTTAAATCTACCATAGTTAAAACCAAACCACACTATCATTTAATATTTTTATAAAAATCAAATTATTAAAAAAAAATTTGAATACACACCTTTAATATAAATTGCTACAAGGAATTCATGCATTCACAACCTATTTTTGAATTAAATTTTTTTAATATCCTATTTTGCAAATATTTTTTAAAAATTACATTATTTTAGTGAATTTCCCCATAATTCAATATACATTTATCCAGTTGCAGATACAACCATCAAGCTAAGATTACATTTGATACGTGGAAGATACAATAAACAGTGCTAGTATAGCCAAATTACTATCAAGCTAACATTTGATACATGGAAGATACAATAATCAGTGCTAGTATAGGCAAATGATAAGACTCCAATTATCTAATTTGCTCTGGGTCTCTTCAGCAAGTAAACCACCGTCCTCACCTAAAGACGAGGCTTCCCACCAAAAGAGACGTTAAGGGAACCGTCAGGTTGTCGTCAAGCTCGGTGCTCAGAGGTAGTGATTCCACCAGTGCAGAGGCAAGCGAAGCAATCAAGAAACCTATTGCCGTATCCCAACTTTCTTGCATATACCCAAATGAAGAAAAATAGCGCATGTACCTGTGTCAGGAACATATCATCAATAAACCCACTAGATCACTGAAAGGTTTATTAACAGCCAACATAAGTTTACAAGCAAGAAATACCCGAGAGATGCCAAAAACCCTGCAGATGCCATTGCAACACTACCAGCAAAGGACTTGTTTTTGTTATAGGGAAGTTTAGCATGGCCCAATCGTCTTCCTACAATGTCTGCCAATCCTGAAAACAAAATGGTAACAAGAATACCGAGCCCAAGCCTTTAGTTGCATATTGACAAGCTACATTGCATCAGCCAGTCCAACCCACTCATGTACAAAAGAAAAAAAGAAGTGCAGGCTACGGACTCAGATGACAATACCATCTCCAGCACACAGGTTGCACATTGCAGCGACTGATACTGGAGAGTACCTCCAATAAATTGCAGCTGCCAACGTAATTGCTAAACCATAATATAGTGGCCCCTTTAGAAGTTCCCTGAAACAAATACAAGTTACTGAGGATAGTATATAGATGTAAATGGTCAAACACCATTGAATAAATACATGTATTTGCAACGGCAATAAACATTCTAGTACTTGCAAGACACATGAACTCCACTGCAGTGGAAACAAGAAGTTTTTATCAACTTCCCAAAGAAAACACTCAAAATCTCTGCAATATCCCATCCCAATAAGAGGTAACTCATTGAAATGAGCAATAAAGAGAGGATCCCAGCAAGTCAAAGTGCAAAATACTGCAACAGCAAAGTCAAATAGTTTTAGCTTAAAACCTGTAATCTCCGAATCTGCTCATTGACTTCACCATAGTTTCATTTTTCCTAATTCCAAGACCTACCAGAAGCACACGTACAACATTTACCCCTGGAACAGTAGCAGCTAAAAGTGCTCCTTGGCGCCCAGAGCTGCAGTGATGAGCAATAGCTTCTTCATCATGTAGATGACAATGCACAATTTAGAACATATATAGTCATGAGATTACCTGAAGAGAGGCCAGCAAAGCATGAAAACTAAACCAATCGTTAGATGCACAAGCTTCCTATTAAGTTTCTAGATGAGAAAGACAGAGGTTTAGATATTCAGATTTAAGGCCAGAAGTACAATGCAAGTACAACAACCAATATCAAGAAAATGCTCCAATATATACATTGAAAACTGCCCTCAAGACACCTTTTAATACCATGCAGAGAAATCATGGATTCCTTTACTTTGATGAACATAGCAACATTATTCAAGAAGACTCTGATTTAGCAACAATAGTAAACATGGATTGACCTCTACAGAGTCCATGAGGACCATGCCCAACCAGGATTTAGATGTACATAATATATATCAGAATGCAGAACTAGATGCTAAAGGAGCACCCATACAATCGGAATAATTTTCATTGTTTTCCTCCATTTAATTGTATGGTTATTAAGCACAAGGCTTTCTAATAGCCCAGAGACTCAAATAATCCATTACTGTATTTTTTTATTCTAAATTTATTTCATGCTATTATTCCAATCAGGTGATTGAAAACGTGATGCTTTACCTCAAAACTGGCATCTTTATAATCTGAGCCAAAAAAGGTTACAACAAGAGAAATTTTAAATTCAGGAGGACAGAAAATCAAAATATCCTATAAGGCGTTGCTAACCAATCAGGCATGCTATCAGGTTGAGTAGCTAGAGGGTAAAAGCTTTTGATTAAAGGAGCTATAAAATAGAATTCATTAGAATGAAGTTCTATACTCTTAAAACCAAACACAGAGAAAATTCTATGTAATATTAATATTTTTTCTTTATTTTTCATATAGCATTAGTCAGCCTTTATACATAGAAAAACCTAGCAAAAATTAAGAAATTTTAAATTAGGAAACTAATTATATCCTAATTATACTAAAAAATATTTTCCCTAAAATAACTAGCATTTACACATAATTTTCCCACTCTCGCCCTCAAGCTAGTGAATAGATATTTTCCATTCCCAGCTTGGATACAATAGTTTGAAACATCGAGCTATTTAACCCTTTTGTTAGGACATCTGCAAGTTAACTAGTTGTTGAACATAAGGCGTTCAGAGGTACCGAGGTACCACACTTTGTTTCTTACTTCTCCATGTCACAAGATTTCCACCAACAAAGGTGTAATATCGAGATGTTGACCTTCTATCAACAATAAACCCAGCATAATCAACATCAGTGTATGCTTCAAGCACCAAACCTCGATTTCTTCTTAATAAAATACCTTTTCCCAATATCCCCTTAAGATACTACGTACTCTATAAGCCGCTTGCAAATGAACCTTCTTCAGGTTGTGCATGAATTGGCTTATTACACTTACTGCAAATGTGATAGTGGTCGAGGCATTACACCCTTTGACAAGGTTTACCATAGGAGAAAACGTGGAGAGAAAGTCAATTGGTAGAAAGAGCCAATGACCAATTAAGGGGGCGTATGCTAGCTAGGAGTAGGACGTGGGAGATGTACACGGTAGTGGGGTAATGGGTTTGTAATGCAGTAGGGACTAGTGGTATAGATGTAATACAGTAGTGGATTAGTGGTAGGAATCATTGTAACTACTCATGCTGTATTTAACCTAGAAAAATATGAATGAAAGGAGACTCTTTTTCAGCAACTAACACCTAACATATGAGATCCCTGGGTTTTCTCCAACGAGCCCAAATCACTTAGACGATTATAGGGAAACTCGGAAGGAAATCCAACAAACAAATTCATAGCTCGCAGCACGAGTTAGAGTGCCCTAAGACTAGGTCATAAACGCTTGCCACTAACAAAATGCTATATCTGATCGTGTGTGAGAGAGATACGAGTCTCCCTACCGATCACTGGTACATTTCCCTATCTACAGTAGTATCATCTTCTGCTACTACTAGCTTGAGATTTTGATCCATGGGTGTGCTCACTAGCTTGTATGTTGTCTTGCCTATTCCCTTAAAAAGATCTATAACATACTTTTGTTGTGAGATAAAAATTCCTTATCTCGAATGAGCAACCTCGATTCCAAGGAAATACTTCAACCTTCCCAATGCTTTCATCTCAAATTCCTTAGCCAAACACTGACTCAATGCCTGCTTCTCCTCATCATTATTTCCAATTATCGCTATATCATCAACATACACAAGTAAAGCTGTGACTCCCCTTAAAGAAGAATGTTTAATGAACAATGTATGATCACCTTGGCTTTGCTTATATCCCATTTTCAACATAACCTTAGCAAATCTTCCAAACCATGCCTAGGGAGATTGCTTAAGACCATATAGAGCTTTCTTTAATTTACCCATTATGTGAGCATCCAGGTTCTTACCATAACCCAATGGGCCTTCCATATAAATTTCCTCTTCTAGATCCCCATGTAAAAATGCATTTTTGACATCAAAGTGTTGTAAATCCCATCCATAGTTAGCAGAAAGCACTAGCAATACTCTAACTATATTCATCTTTGCAACTGGAGCAAAAGTCTCTAGATAGCCAATCCCATATGTCTATGTATACCCTTTAGCTACCAATCGAGCCTTATATCTCTCAATTGACCTAGCGACTCTATATTTTTACTATATAGACCCATTTACAAGGTCTTTTTCCAATAGGCAACCTCACCAGCTCTCAGGTTTTGTTCTTTTCTAATGCCTCTATCTCCATATCCATAACTTGTTTCCATTTTTCACTTGACATAGCTTCAAATACACTCGTAGGGAAAGTGATGGTATTTAGGCTAACAAGGAAGGCTCTATAAGGTGGTGACAATTGTTTCAATGATAAGAAATGTGCTAAAGGGTATAGAGGTTGATTTCTACACTCTCTAGTTTTCTTTCTAATGGTAATGGGTAAATCTAGATCATCATCATCAACCTATTCAACTTGTGTTTCAGCCACATTAATGGGTTGATCATTATTTTCCATGCGACCTTCGGTTTCACCTTGTGAGTTTGAATTAGAAAATATTACCTCATTTACTGGCTCGAAGTTAGACTCTTGGACTCGTGCTGGTTTAGGGACAACCTTTACTTTCTTCTTCTTGTATTTCTTTGCATATCTCATGTCTTCATCAAGGGCTTCAACAGGGTCATCAAGAATGATAGCACTAATCTTAGATAGAGGAGTAGACTCTGAAATAGACACAGGAGAACTAAAGCCAAGGGACAAATCAAGTGGATCTAGGAAACCAAGGGACAGATCAAGTGGAACTAGGAAACCTTCTTGACTCTTATCTTCTTGAGTGGAATTCCCTCCCTGAAGATAAGAATTGGTAAAGTAAGGTTCTTTTTCGTTGAATGTGACATCCATGGAGACATAGAATCTCTTTAATGGAGAGTGGTAACACTTGTATCCTTTCTAAGTTGAAAAGTACCGAACAAAGACACATTTTTGAGCTTTAGGATCAAGTTTTCCTAGGTTTGGACCATGACCATAAACGAAAGACACACACCCAAAAACCCTAAGAACAAGATTGTTTGTGATTCTTATGTTGGGGTAAAAGGATGACAGAACTTCCATTGGACTTTTGTATTCCAGGACACATGAAGGCAAACGATTTATGAGATGAGTAGCTATAAGAACTACTTCTCCCCAAAAAGTTTTACACATGTTTGTTTAAAATAACAAAGCTTGAGTTTTCTCAAGAAGGTCACCATTTTTTTTTTTTCTACTACTCCATTTTTCTATGGAGTACTTACATAGGATGACTCATGAATAAACCTATCTTTCTAAAAGTAAGGAGTAAGGACCTAGTTGAAATAATCCTTGGCATTATCAATCTAAATCTCGACATCAACCCCAAATTTATTTTTTACCATGGAGCAAAAATTTGGTATTACAAACTAACATCAAACTTATACTTTAACAAGAATAACCAAGTAACATGAGTACAATCATCAATAAAAGAAACAAAACACCATGCTCCAAAGAAATTAGGAACAATAAAAGCACTCTTTTTATTATTGATTGAAAAGGACACTCGCTTGTGTTTGGCAAGTTCACACACTTTACAATGAAAATCTTCAACACTTGAATTTAAAAACAATACTGAAAATAAAGTCTTAATGACCCTAAACAATGGATGTCCTAAATGACAATGATAAAGAAGGATTTTCTCCTTGTTGGATAAACAAGTCTTCGATATAAGAACCCTGTTTTCGACTATGTTCAACTGTCTTGGCGTCTCGAGGTAGTACAGGCTATCCCTTTCTTTAGCACATCCAATTGTCCTCCCTGAACCCTTGTCCCGAAACACATAGCAATCACTATAAAAAAACACATTGTAGGATAGATCTTAGGTGAGTTTTTTTATGAAGACAAGGTTAGCAGATAATTTGGGGACGTGAAGGACATTTTTTAGGATCATGTTTAGGTTTATTTGAACATCTCATACTCCTGCAACAATTGTTAAAGATCCATAGGTTGTGGCTATTTTCCGGTTGCTATAGGTTGAAAAGTGTTTGGATGAGTGGGTCATGTGATCAGTAGTTCCTGAGTCCATGATCCAAGAGTTAATGAAGGGTGTATCTAAAGCATTTAATCCAATGGAAAAAGAGAACTTACTTGAACACACCAAAGAACAAGTACCTGAAGGCTTCCCAAGACGGTTAACAAGAGATCGCACCCTCTCAAGTTCCTCTTGGTTAAGACCACTTGATTCTTGTGATGCAACTTCACTTTGTGGTACAGCAGTGATATGTGCTTGTCTAGCATGGCTTGGCAACCCATTGTTCTTTGTCTGATCTCCTTTTTGACTCCATTCTCAACTCAAGGGCTTTCTATGAAGCTTCCAACACTTCTCTCGAGTGTGTCAAGGTTTTTTGCAATAGGTACAAAATAACTCATCGGGATTTTGTGACCTAGACTGATTATTCCTTCTTGTTGCAAGAGCTGTCCATTTGTCTGAGTCTGAGGCTAATTTAGCATCACTAGTTACCATAGCCGAATTATCAACACTTTGTGGCTCCAGCATCACAGACCTTCTACTCTCTTCTCCTTGGATTAGTGCTACAACTGCATTGAGACTCGGGAGTTCCTGTCTACCAAGGATCTAGATTCTCACTTGGTCAAATTCAAGATTGAGTCCACACAGAAAATCATAGACTTTGCCTTTTTCAATAAATTTATTTAGAACAGCTGCATCCTCTAAACACTTAGTTTTTATTGCCCTATAATGGTAGAGTTCTTGCCATAGCGATTTTAATTGGTTGGCATATTAGTCACTGTTTTCGTCCCTTATTTTGCAGCCATCGTCTTCATCTTAACTTCATACACCTAAACTGCATCTTTAGACTTGGAATAAGTCTCTTAGATAGCGTCCTAAACCTCTTTGGCAGTAGTTAGAAACATACACATCGCTGATTTCTGAAATCATAGAATTCCATAGACCATAACCATGCCATGATCATGGAGTCTTCTTCATCCCATGCTTCAAATCGAGGATCCTCCTTCTCCAGCCCTGTACCCATGGGATGATGATCTTTCCCTTTCCTTTCAATGTCACTTGAACAAGCTGAGACCATTTAAGGTAATTTTTTCCATTCAACCTATATGTGGGTTGAACGCTTTGAAGTTCACCAATCTGTTGGAATCAAGGTTCTTCTCCGAACTGAACAGTATTCCTTGTTATTTCTAACATGTTGTTAGCAATTAAGGCTAATCAAATCCCAGACAAGACAGTCATCTGTTGGATTTGTTGTGACCAAGCCAATCATGCTAAAAACTCGCCATTGCAAAATTCACGAGTCTCTATTATTCGACATGGTGGACAAGAGTGAGACCACTAGTATTCGATGTGGTGGACAACAGAAAAAATAACCAAGGCAGTCAGCCTCTTACGCAGATTCCAGCGACCCACAACAGATTCCGGCGACTCCAACACTCAACAGAAATGTCGCTGGAAATTACAGCACCGTAACTGGAACGACTGCAAGCAAACAGAAACGTCGTTGGAACAATAGAAGATGGCCGGAACGACTGTGACCGGCGGCTGTAGGTTGGAGCAAACAGAATGCCTGTAGGCTGCCACCGACGTGGTTTGGTGGGATCAATGATCTGGCGATAAATTAAAAAAAAAATTATGGTGATGAAGGCTAAAAATAGATGAGATTTCCAACGATGAAGGCTAAAAAAAGATGAAAATTCCGGCGATGAAAGCCAAAAAAAAAATAATAAATTTTGTAAACCCTAAGTGGCTCCGATACCATCTTAAAACCGAACATAAAGATAATTCTATGTAATATTAATATTTTCTCTTTATTTTTCATACAGTATTTGGTCAGCTTTTACATACAAAAAACTTAACAGAAATTAAAAAATTATAAATTAGGAAACCAATTATATCCTAATTATACTAAAAAATATTTTCCCTAAAATAGCTAGCATTTACGCATAATTTTCCCACATATACTGTTATTAAAAACAAGATTGGTAAGAAAGTAGGGATGCGGATCCAAAACATTCTTAGAATTTACTTTCTCTCCCTTTAATTTTTAAGATTCCAATATGAACCTTTTTTCTGAAAAATGCTCTCTCCTCTCTCCTCTCCCTACACACTTCTCTATACACTTTCACCCCTAGGAAACACCGTAGCTAATCGTTCCTTATCCCAGTAGTTTATAGGATACGTCTAGTAACTAATCACCCATCATGGCAACTCTGGCCAAGGAGGGGGCATCAGACCGACCAAAGGTGATGCTGGAATTGGGGATGTCAAGCCATGCTATCGGGAGTGGCCTATCATCACCGGTGGAGCCTGATCATAATGCTCACAAGGGGTGGAACACGCTTCCAGAGGTGGTATTGAAGGTCAACCCAAAAGAGGCAAGACAAATGCCTACTTTTTCAGTTGGGAAAGGCAATGGGCAAGACTTAGCTAGAAAAGGAAATGTGGAGCCTTGTGCCCACATGACTTGCAGCAGGTCTGGCACCTGCAACTACTGTCCCCTTAGCACAAAAACAGCCAAACCACCTAGCTCTACCACACCTTTATCCTAAGACTTTCCTTCCTTTGGAAATTCCACCTTGGAAGAAGTCAATGTGCTGCTTGAGAATCTTGAGGACCCCAATCGGAAATTGCCTAGCCACGACCACACAACCACAGCGAGAACTCCAGCCGCCAGAACCGATGCTCAAGCGTGCACCTCCAAGACTGAGGCCACCCCACCGACGTTCAACCTTCAATATATTCCACCCGCCACAAAGGGACCATCTCCAACGGTGAAAATCCCTAAGGCAGTGGGAGATTTAGGGGTGGAATTCTGGAACAACGCACTTGTGGGTTACTTCCTTAGCCGCAAGCTATCCTACTCCCTAGTCTGGTCTATTGCTTTTAAGCTATGGAAGGAGCTTGGCCTTGTGGATGTGCTTGGAAGTCTAAAGGGTTTTTTCTATTTCCGTTTCAACTTGGATAGCGATACCACCCTTGTGCTTGAGAAGACGTGGCATTTTGCCCAACGATTTCTCATCCTTCAGAAATGAAGAAAAGGCATGTCACTTGACAAGCCGCAACCCACAAACGTCCCCGCGTGGGCAACCTTTTCGCGCATTATGTGAATTCCTAGGAGCGGAAGGGCTAAGCCACATAGTGAGTGGTGTAGGTGTCCCACTCAAGGCTAATAGCTTGACATCTATGAGGCAAAGGGCGAACCATGCGCAGGTCTTAGTAGAGCTTGATGCGCGTGATGACTCAGTTACTCGCGTGACGATTGATGATGAGAATGGCACCGCCATTGCTGTCCATGTGGAGTATCAATGGCTCCCTCCACGTTGTGCTAGGTGCAAAGTGTTTGGGCACAAATGCAACCCCGATCAGACACCACAAAGGAACGGTGATGAGACAGTAGGTGAGGAGGGTAGTAAATGCACTCCACAAGGCACTATTGGAAAGAAGGAGCTACGGGGAGAGGAAAAGGAGAAGTATGGAACCTAATGGCCAATCCCAGCAACCTAAGAGTGCAGCAAGGAAGAGGCCCTCTAAGGGCACGGTAGCAACAAGCGGGGCTAAGCAACATAGGAGGAATGAGGTGCAATCAGAAGGGCGTAGCCTGGCTAAGGGGTCTGATGAGGGGCCTGCTGCTCAAGGGAAAATAATGATTGAGGGGATGGAGGTCAACAGCGGAATTGAGGCACCTGGTTTGAGCATAGGAGAGGTTCCAGATGTGGCATTACCCTCATCGGCAACCACTGTGGTGCCGAAGTCCCCTAGCTGCAAGGTGGACATGCAATTAGTTGGCCAGGGCGGGGAGGTGGAAGAAGGAAGTGATGATTATGAGAATACCCCACTCAACAAACTATTAATTCAAATGAACCAAACATCGGGGAATCACCTCACATTTAGCAAAAGCTCTAGTTCCTCTAGTCGCCACAAGAAGAAGCAACGCAAGAAGAGGCGGAACTTCACATAATCAATTATATCCATATCTCCATGTCGTTGGCAGCATGGAATGTAAGGGGTTTCAATGACCCCATCAAGGTTTCGGAGGTTAGGAAGTTGTGTGCTATGCATAGCATTAGCCTTATTGGTTTATTAGAGACAAAAGTGAATGCTGCAAATGAGGACACCATCAAGAACATGTTGGGTCAACATTAGCAAGTGTGGATTAACACCATGGCAAGGAAACGCATTTGGATCGCTTAGCAACCGAGGGAGTGGGATATCCGTGTGGAAAAAGAACATATGCAATTCCTACGTTGCACCGTGACAAACTTGAGAACACATAGTGATGTGGCAGTCACATTTGTTTATGGATCCAATAGTGACTGGGAACTCAAGGAGTTGTGGTTAAACCTCGAGTCATTGGTCCACAATATTAGAGGAAGGTTATGGCTGGTCTTGGGTGATTTCAACACAACCCGACTAGTCACAGAGAAAAATGGAGGTAGAGCTTTGGTGACGGATGCAATGTTGGATTTCCAAAGATGTATAGCCAAATTGGAGGTGGAAGACTTAAGATATACTGGAGACTTTGTTACATGGTCTCATATACAACATCAGGTGCCTATACTTAGGAAACTTGATCGGGCCATGGTCAGCCTCCCTTGACTGAATTTATACCCAAATGCCCATGCACAATTCCTCTCACCTATCCCATTTGATCAATCATTAGGAGTGGTTCGTATGGAGTATAGATTGATGGCCAAAAGGAGCCCATTTAAATTTTTCAACTATTAGGCAAACCATGAGGGCTTCAAACACCTAGTTAGCAACATATGGAGGAGGGACATTAAGGGATCTTACATGTTCCAGGTAGTGAAGAAACTCAAGCTCATTAACGAGAGACTCAAATGTCTAAACAAATCTGAATTCTCCAACATCTCACAAAGAGTCCAAAGTGCGAAGCAACGGTTAGTCTAATTGCAAACCAACATACATGCGGCTGGGGACACGACTAGATTGGAGGAGCGTATAGCCTATAAGGAGTATTACACATTAAGGGAGGCGGAGGAAAGTTTCTCTAAACAGAAATCTAAAACAAAATGGTTGAAGCTAAGCGACAAGAATACGGCCTATTTCCACAAGGCTATGAAAAGCCTCCATAATCATAGCTCCATACACAGATTGATTAGGGAGGATGGCAACGAGGTGGCCAGGGAGCGGGAGGTCCGACTAGAAGTCCTTCAATATTTCCAACGTTTATATGATCCACCTACATCTCCTACCACCCCTGTTGATGAGGAGAGCTTCGGACCCCAGACTCTAAATGAACAGCAACAACTCACCCTTGATGCTGCTTTTTTAGATGAAGAGATAAAATGGGGTTTTACATAGCAAGCGAATGGGAAGGCTCTTGGCCCAAATGGATTCTCTGCTCTTTTCTTCAAGGAGGCTTAGGACATTATAGGTGCAGACATAATCACTACAATTAGAGAGTTCATGACATCAGGGCACCTACTCAAAGAGATCAACAACACTGCTATTACTTTAGTACCTAAAGTGGCCAACCCTACTAGACTGGGGGACTTCAGGCCAATAGCTTGCTATAATGTGATCTACAAGGCGATCTCCAAAGTCTTTGTAGCAAGGATGAAAACGGTATTGCCTACTCTAGTTGGGAGGGAGCAAGTGGCTTTCGTTCCAAAAAGGAAGATAACTGACAACATATTCTTGGCCCAAGAGCTCATGGCAAACTACCATTCCCATGTCGAAGCCCCCTGGTGTACGATGAAAGTGGACCTCCAAAAGGCCTATGATATAATTAAATGGGACTTCATTCTAGGGGTACTTAAGGCTATGCAGTTTCCTCCCCATTTTTGCCACCTTATCAGCCAGTGTATATCTACATCGAAATACTCCATCAACATTAATGGGGAATTGGTGAGGTTCTTTGTAAGCAAAAGAGGTTTAAGGCAAGGGGATCCCATATCCCCTTACTTGTTTTTCCTCTGCATGGAAATCCTCTCCACACAGTTGAGGCAAATGATCCTGAAACTGGGCTTCTCACTACATTGGAGATGTCAAAACGAACGCTTGACCCACCTCTGTTTTGCAGATGACCTTCTCATCTTTGCCAAAGGCAACAAGGAATCTATATCCCCGGTAAAAGAAACCTTACAAGACTTTCAGGCCATCTCGGGTTTGGCAGTAAACAATAGCAAAAGCAGCATTTTCTTTTCTCATGTCTCAGCAAGCACTAAGGAGGCTGTCCTTCAATACACTCAATTCAGTGAAGGCCAACTACCAGTACGATACTTGGGGGTTCCTCTCATTTCCTCAAAGCTCAAAAAAAAAGGATTGCGAGGTGTTAGTAGAACGCACCCTATCTCGGATTAATTCTTGGACAGCTAAATATCTATCCTATGCAGGTAGGCTCCAATTAATTAGATCTATCCTATTTTCCATGCAAGTGTACTGGTGTTCCATTTTCCTTCTTCCTAAGTCAGTTGTCTCAAAAATAGAACAACTACTAAGGAATTTCCTATGGAGTGGTAACCCACACATATTCACCAAAGCTAAGGTCAAACGGGCAGAAGTGTGTCAACCAAAGCGAAATGGAGACCTAGGGATACCGAATATCCATCTCTAGAATAAAGCCATCCAAATCAAGCACATATGGAGACTATGAAAGGAAGGCTCGAAGAGTTTATGGCCGGAATGGGTTCACTCTACTCTTCTTAAGGGCAAGAACTTTTGGTCCTCCAGACCACCAGCCATTTGTTCATGGACCTGGAAGAAATTACTAAAGATGAGACATTTGGTAAGGTCTTACTTCATCTGGGAACCCAATAATGGCCTTGAAATCTCACTATGGGCAAACTTTTGGCTCCCAACAGGACCCCTGGACACATTGTTTAGTGCACAAGCCATGAGTAGTACGAGCTTCCCACACACTACGAGACTATGTTCCATCATGGATGGGAATGAATGGTGTATCCCAGAGGGCCCTCTGTGGACTAGTATCAACATCCCATCCTCCCTTAGACCGAACGATGCAGTTTCGGATCGCTTTCATTGGAAACATTCAAGAACAGGAGAGTATACCATCAAGAGTGACTATGGCTTCCTAAACCCTCCAAGACCCACTGTACCATGGCAAAGAGTAATATGGAATAAATCTTCCTTACCTAAACACTCCTTTGTACTCTGGTTGGCTTGGTTAGGGAAGCTTTCCACCCTTGATAGGGTACACCATTGAGGACTAGTGCAATCCACTACTTGTTTTTTGTGTAACCGGCATCAAAAGGACCATGGCCACCTATTCTTTCAATGCGATTACACAGCACAAGTTTAGAGTGCAGTCTGTGACTTCTTGCACTGCCCAGCCTCATCCAACAACTGGGATAGTGTTACCAAGTTTATGGTGGCACTTGGGGACTCACCAACCCATCAAAGCTGGCGAGCTACACTAGTGGCAGCAGTCTACTGCATATGTCGCACCCGAAATTAAGTGCGGTTAAGGGAAATCCTCTCAGGGATTAGCATGTTAGCCCACCAAATATGAGCCTATGTTAAGCTGGTGTAATCTTAACTCATTATCTTAGCTCAGATGCTAGGCTTTTAATGTGCAAGCACGATTGTCGATTACGTGCTATTTATAGCCTTATTTAACTTGCTCATTGTATTTTTATGCCATTCAACAAAATTATCAATTACCTAAAAAAAAAAAAATAAAGATTCCAAGGCAAAAGGAATTATAAAGTCTTATTTTTTTAGTCTTTACTCTTAAAATGATCGCTGAGCGACTATTAAAATTGATAAAAGAAAAAACTCCAAGGAATTATATCCACACAATTAATGAAACAAACGCATAACCTAGTTAGCAGAACTGATGTATCTTTGCAAGAAATTCTAGTATCCAAAGAGGAACACAAGTGGATTATTGATAAATGTGTCACAGAGCTAAGAAGAGATCTAAAGCCAAATGTTTACTAACCTTTCAATCTCTCTATGTAATACCAATGAACAATAGAAAAACCACAATAATTAAGACTACTTAGATGCATGACAATGGCCCTAGCCAGAGCAATCGTATTGCTAAGCAGTTGAACCTTTCAATTACTTGCAGCAAAAAGATAAGTCTACTGCTTATCAAAAAGGCTAAATGAACATACGAGAATATCAAGATTCTAGGCATCTAGCACATAAAGTAACTAGAAGTACTCACAAGCTAGTCAAGTGGACTAACAAACTACTTGAGCCCAAGATACTTCAGTAGTTTATCAAGCAGAAGCACAATCTATTAAGTATTTGGCACATGTATAATCAAGCTTAATTGAATTCGGATCAAATGAATAAATCCATCTAATGCAAGAATAGTAATTACAGGTTTTTTGAAGAGAGAATCCTGACCTGGTCAATGATGCCTCGCTTAGCTGTTTCTTCAAAAAATTGAAGTAAGGAGAGAGCAATACCACTGGATAAAGCAGTGGCTACCAAGTTGGAAACAAGTGGATCTTCGTGGAACATGATTGCTGAAACTGGATTTATTAATTTCCGGCAGGAAAACAGTGGTGTATGGCTTCGAGACAAGAAGAAAGTAGAAGAGGAGGAGACAGAAGAGGAAGTAGAAGGAGCAGTACAATTGGAATTGAGCTTAAGTTTGAGTTTGAGTTGTAGGGAAGAAGAAGAGATTCCAATCTTTTTCTCTGTAGAATAATTAGAACCTGTCAGTTGGCAGTAATCGATGACAAAACAATATCTGTAGTGTGTAATTTCGCATTATTAGTATCTCTAATGAATTTGCCAATTTATTCATACTTGCCAGCAGAAAATCTACCTGAATAAACAACATTACAATCAGACACAATGCACAACACCTTTGACATGCCAAATCAGCTTACTATTTCATGAATTTGTCTATCTGAAGTAAAGCAAGCTAAATCAGCAATCAAATTAGTTCATGTCTAATAGGCAACCTCTCAATTACACAGTAACAGGAGAGAAATGTAATGTTTGTGAGTTCATCAAGAAATCCCTTACTTTATAGAACTGACATATAAACATTTCACTTTAGGAAATGATGTTCAACTGTCCATTGATCTTTTCTGAGGTTGATCTAGTGTCGCAGAAAGTATCTTTGTGGATCTTCCGCTAGGAAATACATTGATATGTGGAAAATGCTTTTGATTGAAATAACTGCACTGTTATAAATATTGAAAAAAGTAACCGAAATATTTTCCACAAACAAGCCCATCAAAGTCTCAAAAAGAGTTCATTTAAACAAATGGGGCAGATTATACAAATGAACCTCAGAAATAGGAAGAAATACAATTAACTTCCTAAACTTTAAGTGTGAATAGGCAATTGAATCTTCCAAAGCCCTTGAAATAAGCCCCTTTCTTATAACACCATCTATTGAATTTTAAAATCTTACTTCACAAGAAGAAACTAGTTACCCTCTATGACTTATAAGAGTTGTTACAAGTGCTATGACAGAGAGACTTATTCAAGTCATTTTGCTAAGTTGAGGAACCCACCTGTGCTCTCACCAATAACATACAGCCATATGATTAAAAAAGCAAGAAGTGAGATAAAACATAAGATCCTTTATACATGACAGCACCTGATTAGAGAGGACACAAATGAGAACACCATATACAACAGGAAAACTTGGCCCAAGCCTATATGATGAAGAAAGCTTCCCTATCACCAAATGATATCCTCATCTATGTTTCCCAAGTCACATGCTGCTATATACAAATAGCATGACAAAAAATGTGATACGCATTACATGATTGGATGGGGCACGAATAAGAACAATATTTGGGAACAAGAAAACTTTACTATTATCTTTTGGGGAAGAGGGGGTCTCCATATAACACATAAAATCACCAAATCAACACCCAAAAGAAAATAAGTTAAGGATGAGGTAATTATACATAAATCATAACCTAAAATTTCAAATTTAAAAATTTTTTATGTGATTATAATTTGGGATAAGCAGATAACTCTATTGCATAAGATACCCACCCATACCCTTCTTGATTGAGTAAGTTTTGCATAGGTACTAAGTGTTACAAAGTAGGTTTCAAGTACAAGTTTTTCAAAACTTGCTCCCATAGGATAAGGTACGGATATGTAATCTTCCTGCCCCGTACTGTACCTACTCTAGATCATGTACTTCAAAGTATACAGGGTATATATCCCATGATACCTCGTATTCACTCTGTAAAAAGTTATTAAATAATATTAATAAATAAATAATAACATTATATTTTTCAGTAATAAATGTTTTAGTTAAAAAAAAAAAAAAAAAAAACCATAAGTCCATAAGATTAACCCTAAGCAGCTAAACCTAGTGCCACCCCTCCTTCTTTTCCTTGTTCTTTCTCTTTTTCCATTCCAGCTTTGCTTTTTCTATCATTTCCTCTCATTCTTTCCCATTTGTCAAGTAGTAAAATCACATAATTTGAAATAATGACAATAGAAAAAAAATACTTTTTTATTGTTAATTTTACATATTTTGTTATAGATTCAATCCGTTTTACATATAAAAAACTTGTAATATCATGTATAAACTTTTTGATATTACATAAACTTGAAATTTATAAAATAAAAGAAAAAGTTTACAAATTTTACACGGTACCTTATATCCTATAAGTTTTATAAGGTATATAATGATTTTAGAGAGTTATAGGTTCTAGTTATAAAATTTATGAATCTATATCTTACAAAGTAGGATAGGCAAAGCCTGAGACCTTACCCACCCCATACCCACTCACTACTAATTATAATTTAAAATTTTGATAAAGAAAATACTTTTTTACATTGGATAATGATAAAATAAATATTTAAATTTTACATTTTAGGCAATCATATCACGAGTATATACTACTAATTTATTACCTAAGGGGAAAGGGGAGTTTCAGCGTATCACATAAAATTATCAAGTTAACTGCTTTCCAAAAAGAAAAAATTAATAATAGTGTAATTATGCACAAATCATAATTTGAAATTTCTTATAACACCAGATTTTGGATATATGTAACTATGATTAAGGATAAATATGCAGGTGTTTTAAATTTAAATATCATACTTATAAAGCAAATTCACTTATCAGATTGCTGGTAGAAAAGAGAAGAACATGACAAAAGGGCATTTTACATAACTAAAGTAAGCATTCAAATCAACACTTCAAAAGCATACTTTGAGGGAATTAACATGGAAATTTTTCTTGCAATACCTCCCACTCCCACAGAAGCTTGTCAGAACAAGTCTTAAAATTCAAGTTTTCCACAGAACTGCATCTTTTTTTCTTGATAACGTGATTTTTTTCCGCTTCACATGGGTTCTCCTAATTTTCTGATCGTTTGATCAGAAAACTCACTAAATTCATAGCATTTTGCGCCAATCCTCGAAGTTAAGCGCATGAACTAGTTTCCCAGTTCCGACAAGTGAACTTGCTCCGCAGGCACGACGATATTCGAAGATTTAATCTTCTAGGTAAATTCTGTTGTGCACAATTTTCCTGTTTTAGATGTATCATGGTTGCAGACGAATCGTATAAAGCTGGTTTTTTAATTTTTTTTTCTAGATAATCAGAACCTATAGTTTTATTATATTTTCAGGCACCGTCTAGCGGGAATGTCACCCATAATCTTCGGTAATAATGTCGGACCAGTTTACAAAAATTTCTTAACAAAAAAAGAAGAAGAAAAAACTAAGACAGAATAATGTCATCAATTGACGAACAAGATTTGAGACTATCATAAAGAAGAATTGAAAAAATAAAAAATATAGAGAAAGAGATATAAATAAATAAATAAATAGATCAAACAGAACATTACATGACGAAAATCGATTAAACAAAATTCTCTGCACTAATTAAGTAAAATAATCAATTAAAACCACCGACAAGGCAATCACAATATGAGAAATCATACGATTCGTAACATGTTAAAGTCACAGATCATATCGTAAATTAACTTACAGCTTGTTCTTTTGGTTAAGAGAGAAAGAGAAACGGAAAGGGAAATCTCCTAAGTCCAACCTTTCGGCTGAGATGCCGGCGGCGAAGGATGAGCTCAGGTTTTAAATTCACGTCAGGGGTGTGCTTTGTGAGCGAAACTGTACTAGTACTACAGCCTGTGTCCTTCCACTGTTCACCAACGCTCGCATAGAAACGCAGCGTTTAAGCAAGGCAGTGACCATTTTCAGTATTCTTATGTTGGGCCTTATTTCCGTAGTTTTGAGCTAGGCCTAATGGACCCACGGTTTATTTTGGGACGAACACAACGCAATAATGGAGTCTATTTTTGTTATACAAAATGGATCTCCAATACTTCTTAAATTTGCTATAAAACACTTTAAACACCCTTTTACTTTCAGGAATTGAAAAACTACTCGTTGAGAATAATTGATACTTAGAATGGCTAAATAAACATTTCATTATTTACTTTCCACAAATCTATGTTATAATTAATAATTATTCAATTGTTTACATCATACTGTTATATTGGCTCACTATTTACTTCCCACTACCACCACTATCGCCCCACTATCGCCCCACCATCACCAACATCAATGCCACCACTATAACCTTGCACCAACACCATCATGACCCTTGCTATACCTTTACCACAATTGTCATCACCATACCACCACCACCACCTTCATAGTTGCAACGACATTCCAACCATTGTTATCACTAACATCATGGTGGTAGTGGCAAATGCACTATCATGTCAATATTATTGTTGGTGGTGGTTAAGGTCTAGTGGTGCTAGTGGTATCAATCCAAGGGTAAGTTAATAGTGGAAAGATTGTAATGGTAATAGTGGCAATAGTGAAAGAGGGTAGAGAAGGTGGTAGTGATTGAAATAGTGACAATGGGTGATAGCACAATGGTGATAGTGTTTTGGTTATAATATGATGACGAAGATAGCATAGGTAGCAGTGATCTTGGCAATATGGGGGTAATGGTGTTAGTGATAGCATTAGCGACTGTCATCATTGAAGATAGAAAATAATAGATATTTAAATAGTTGCTACCAAGTTTTTTTTTTCCCTTAAACATGTTTAGTTAAATTTATAGAAATAGAATAGAATAGTTACACCTCCTCTAACCTATTCTTATATTTGGTGGGTAGAATAACTATTTATGGAATTCTTATTTTTATAAGATGAGAAATTACAAATATTTATAGGACCAAAGAAACAATTATTCCTCCATCCTTTTTAGCGTATTTTCATATCTATTCATGAGATTAAACTCAACAATTAAGTCATGAGTTATAATAAGGTATGTTGGTAATTTTAGCTATATTTCATATATCATGCTAATCTCATTTCAAGTGTAAAAAAACAAAATAATAGTTATTGCTTATCAATTTCGTCCCTTTAGGGTTACTATTCAATTATAACCTTCTTTCATTTAACAAATCAAGCGTGCCACAAAAGGAATAGATGCTACTTTAGGGATAATTATTCCATTTTTTTATCTAGTACTTAAAATAAATAAGGTAATGGCAATTTCACATGAAAAACGAAACATATAAATATTTAAAAAGAAAACTTTAAAACTGTAGACATGAATGAAAAACTACATGCATCCCATATAATTAACCAATGCACATACAATTATAAGCAATATTAACATACCCGATTAATTACCTTATTTTAAGTGAGGAGTAGCATACATAAATAGGTCTAGCTTTCTAAGCCATAACAAAAGTCTAAGAGTCAATTTGAATCATAAGTAACTAAATTCGAGAGTCAAAATCGTTTTGTATCAAGTTCATTGCTCATATCAATCATTATTAGTCTAATTCACCAATAAACATCTGCAATTGTCTTATACCACTATTATGACTTACTAAATAGGTTCATCTCAAATTCTTGACTTGCATTAGCAATTTTTTTGTCATATCGATGTCCTACTTATCCACATGTAGTGGCCTCAACGCTTAAATAACCAGCTACTTCATTTGAAATATTTACCATTCAATAGGTGACTAACACCCAATTCATGACCTACTTATTCTAATTATTGACCTCAATCAAGCACAAAAGATCTCATTTCGAACTTTAACACCCCATAAATAGCCTTAACTAGTTGACTACATTTAAATTCAATCAATTAAAACCTCTTAGGGAAGAAAGGGGTCAACTACTTTAAAATTTGATTGACTACTTTTTCCTTAGCCTCCAATGTGACTGGCCATATTGTAATCTATTCAAGCACATTAGCAAGTTGGCTAACTACTCTAGCCTTTTAATATAAAGCTTCATCCTTTCTTGTTAAGAGCTTGTTTTAGGGTGCCTCAACCAATTTCTAACTCCAAAACTACTTTAAACTCTTCTTCTTTCTCCAAAACAAAATTAAACTCCAACTTTTATCAATAAGTGAAACCCTTTCCTAACTTTAATCACCAATTTCATAGAACTCCCCAAATTTCCAAAATTAATGAGCTAAACAAGAATCAAATAAACAAAGTCAACAATAGTTAATGATTTAAAATTATGGGGGTATAAGTCTGTGTGCGAAGGTTACATACGTGATGTGTGAGAATGCGCTACACATGACCAAATGAGATAAGTAACACATGAGGATGAAGGGGATGGGGAGGAGGAGTAAGCAATCTTAAGTAGGTTCAAGCACTTCGGTGACAAATGGATATTCCTTAATATATTGTGGTTTTTATATTTTAAGGGAAAAATCCGACAAAGTAATGGTGTTTTCTCTCTTCACAATCCCCTTTCAATTGAGAGAACTATGCATATTTATATTTGATCATGTATTTCATCCGCTAGATGGTGATGGCGATCAATAATCGTAAACATATGGATCCTTTCATGAGCCTCTAATGAGCCTAAGCCCATTAAAGGCCTTTCATGCACAAGCTTAATTTGAAAGAGGTTAGATCAAACTAGCAATCCAACAAGCCCTACTCCAAGTCCATCATGCCAAATCTTCCTTGATTATCACAAATTATAAGCTTAACTCTTTGAACCCTGTCACCTTAGCCCAAAAGAGTTAAGTCCATTAAAGTAATAAGTTCAAAGTCCATAAATCAAATTTATCCTTCTATATTTTGTCTCATAACTAAAGTTGTTTGGATAGTATCGAAGGGGTTTAGGCATCAATTGAGACTCTCAAATGGCTATGATATTATTTGATGCATGTATACCATAAATAACTACAGTATTGCCTTGATAAGCATTTCATTGAGCTTAGTGCTAGTGCTACAAGATGATTAATATCCAACACCTATTTAATTGCATACGTCACTTTAAGCTCATTAGAATTATATTACCCCCAAAATAATAATCATGTATAAGTTAAGGAACACTCTTCCGTAGTCAATAAATTTAAAAGTAACTTGATTAAATCCTCCATTTAACTTGCACAAATTTCTTTACTAAATAAGTTGATACTCACCTACTAGCTCCATACTTGTGATTGAATAACCTCAACTTCCCCATTAGCTCATATGGTCGCAAAGAGAGAGGGGGCTAATAATGTACTATCATATTTGGTTGGGTAGTCTTAATAATAAAATTATTGCGATTTGCCTGATACGAATGCCAATAATGTCATCACTAAATCGAATCAAATTATTTAATTAATATTAAATCAAATCATTCTTGAATTCAAATCCAACCCTTCTAATATCCAGACCATGTTTTAAAGCCATGTAAATATGTTTTATTCAACGTCATAGGAGCTTGAATGTTTGCTAGTCTTGTTCAAGTAACAAATGATAAATTACCCCAATTGTGACTACATGATTATGCTTTCACTGATGTGAGTATACAGAAATTACCAAGATCACTATATATATATATATATATATATATATATATATATATGTTGTGTTTTTGCTAGGCTTTAATAAGTTTCATTATGATACTTGCCAATTACTATGTGATATAATCCAAAGCTCACCTCAACATACTTCATCATATTATGCAATAGAAGTTAAGGTTTGACATCTTTCTTTCTCTTTGTTTTTTGTTTTTTTTTTTTATACTACATTATTCTTTCAATTTGCTGCACCATCGCACTTTGGCACTATAATTTCATGGCCATAGAGATGAATGAAAAGGCAAACATACATAATAGAGTGGTTTGCATTATTGTTGGATGAAATTTAGGGCTCCATTGAATCCCTATACACTTTATTCATGTTGTTTTGCTAGCTCATATATGGATAAGGCAGTAAAAGAATATTCCATTTAACAAACTTTGGTGAGATGTCAATCATCCATGCATCCATGATCACTTGTAGGTCTGTCTCTTTCAATTTCCTATCCCATTTTTGCTCGGCATTCATTTCATTCTTCCTTCAATTAGCAACCGCCACAACATATGAAATACATCATAATTAATGTTCACCCATTTTGGTCTCATCTTCATTGTCACTGTCACCTTCATGTATTTATTTTTGTACTCTTTCAACCTCTATATTTTCTTAATGACTTAATTCTCAGTTAGTCTGGCTTCTAAGTAGCAACAAAGAGTAACTACATTACTTAGATCAAACTATGCATTCATTTTTGTGGGACATTTCGTTTACTAGAACAAGCTCTAATGGTTGCATTTTGCTATTGTTGAGCTTTATCCATTTCCATGTGAAGTCCTTGCTAATTGGAGTAAACTGTCATCGCACACCTTTAACCTTCATTTCATTTTTTTTTTTAATTATTGCACATTTTCATATTTTTCTCTAATGTGTTTCCCCGACTTTGAGGACTAATGATATAAAACTCTTCTCGACAAATGAGTTAGTAAAAAAGGCTAAAGAAGAAGACCATGAAGGAAGTAGTAGCACCAAAGCATAATACCAAAACTAGCAAATGAGAGCAACAATCTAATTAATGGAGACTAAAGCTAAAGTTTGAAGCTACTTGAATGTTGTCATTTAAAGAACAAGACTATAGAGTGTAAAAGATCGAAAACAGGTATTGAAGAAAATAATGAGAAATGCAATAGCTTGAAGACTTGAGTGTAAAATTGATCCACGCAAAAAGAGATATAAAATGAGCGTAAATAAATACCGGCAAGTGTACCGGATCGGATCAAGTAATATAGTGAGAGAAGAGTGTCGAACCACGAAGATTGATTAAGTAATAAACCTATATCAATTTCTACTATTATTTAGGCAATGATGTTTGATGAGAATTGAATGAATTATACTAAATGCCCAAAAAGAGAATTGTGTTTGAAAAATGATGAATTGATGGTGGGAAATAGAATCCACCCTAATTCCACTAATCATATTGTCTTCATGTTATAATAACTCATAGCTATATGGATTTTCACAAGAAATTAACAAAACCTTAATCCTTTATCAAGTTTTAAAGCAATGTTACCTCAATTTAATTTAATAGCTCCCGCTAATTCAAATCAAATGAGGATTCTAATTCACAATCATAAATTTCCCAATTATATGATAGCCTAATATCTTTAAAATAATTTCTCCTAATCCCTTAGTGAAAAATTTAATAAAAATATTGCATGAAACACTTAGGTCAATTTCTAATAAAATTCAATAACGCTGCTTCCACATGAATTATTAAATCTTACTTAGGAATTCCTGATAAAACCTAAATTTCTCTTTCGAGTCATTTACATTTCTATGCATTGATTTCAATTACAAAATACAATTCATAGCAGGACTTCTTATATGAAAATTCCGCATATCTACATTTCCTATAACATGAATACAATGATCATTTTAGTTTGAATTATGGCTTCATCATGTTTCCCACAAGGATGATTTAGAACATTATAGTATGAATATAAAAACAATTGAAATAAATAGATGTAATGGAATTCATATTGAACAACAAGAATAAACTAATAAATGGCATAAAAGAAAATAAAGTAAATGAAACAATAGCTATAATCTTCAAGAACTTCAATCTTCTAAAATGATTTCTCGAATTCTTCAATTGAAAGCAAACTTCAGCAAAATAACTTTCTTTCTTCAAACTAAAAATTGGAATAACATGAAATGTAAGGGAATTAAAGAAAATATAAAATCCTAAAGTTTCTAAGGGAATTCTAATAATTTCAAAGAAAGACAAATGATGCTAAACAAAGAATCAAAACAAAAGAATTCTAAAACAAAAGGGGATTCTAAACAAAAGGGGATGCTCCCAAGGTTCACACAAGGGGCCTATTTATAGATCCAAAGAGGAGGGGGATAAGGCTGATCTGATGAGGATTTGAGTCAGCAAATTAAATAAGATACGATTTTGGAGAGATTTTCGCAATGGATATCCGGGGAGTATTGAAGGTCGGTTCAAGGCCGGCGGCCTTGAATGTAGGTCGGCTTTAAGGCCGGCGGCTTTAATGCTTTTTAAGGCCGGTTTAATATAGGCCGGCTCAAGGCCGGCTCAAAGCCGGCGGCCTTGAATGTAAGCCGGCCCAAGGCCGGCGGCCTTTATTGCAATCCTCCGCTCGCTTCTTCAATTTTGTGAAAAACTCCTCCAATTAAATTGTAATTTACTTTTGGGTCCTCAAAACCTGTATTTTCACAATAAACACCATTAAGTATCATTTCTTTATATTTTCTTATAATATTGAAATAAATTTAATATAAGTCCAAAACAAAATATAAGTATAATGTGATCTTATCAACATCCCCACACTTGAACTTTTGCTTGTCCTCAAGCAAAATAATTGATTTAAACAAGAGAAATCCATCATTGAACTTCTGGTGCCCATTGTTCTAACCATACTGAAATTTGTAACTAGTATATCTAGTTCAAATTTAGTAGTTAATCTAAATACAACAGATTTTTAATCCCAGTGTTTAACAATAGAAAACAATACTTAGTCCATAAGGAAAAACATTCATTTAAACTTCATTGGTTATTAGCAAGTATCATCTCCCTCAATTTTACTTCTCTAAACAAGATAACAAAGAGTGAAAGCATATGGTATCCATTTTTTTCCTAGAATTTCTCCCTTTTTTTTTTGCCTTAATTGACAGCGGAGTGAGACTTCACTCTTCTAAGGGACCAAAGCTCGCCCATGTCAACCTGGTTTTCATTAAGGTACTAAATTTTTGCCTTTCCGCCCTTCTCGTTATTGTGAGTTCATTGAGTCGGCACATCCTGGGCTAATCGCCTAAGTGACCAGGTTTTAAAGGGACCCCTACGAACTCTTCCTCACACTAACATTTAAGATTGGATACTCTTAACTCACTTTCCTGAGTTATTGGAGTAAAGGCTCTTTTTTTTTTTTAAGGGATCACTAAGTAAAATATTTCATTTACCTCTTTCACTAGGTGTTAAGGTATCCTCAAAGAAATTTCAAGAGAGATTTATCCCAACCAATTTTTCCTTGAAGTAAACTTGCTTGTTTTTTTCAACTTAAGGACTCAATCTCAAGTTCAATGGCTAAACATAGGGTAAACCCCGTTCTCTAGAGATTTTACTATTAAATTTTAACTATGTAAACTAGTCACAATAGTTAGCGAGTAGGGCACCAATCTAAGTCAATTTCAGGATTTCAATTTAAGGACATAAATAAAGCATGGGATTTGTAAGCTCATGATGTGTGCAATCATTATACTTCTACATTTATAATCCCTTCCCCACACTTAAATTGGACAATGTCCTCATTGTTCCTAATATATCACAAAATTAAGGAAAGAATGTCAATGCAGAAATTGAAATACTGGTACTTCCCTGGTGTAAAATTGTTCATCAGGAAGAAAATTCCTCCCAAAATGTCTGTCATCCTTGGAGTGTCTTGAATGCACCGGCGGCTCTTATCCAGCCTTGAATTAGTTTCTTCTCTTTTTTTTTTTTTTGTAACGAAATTAAAACACTAGTGTATATACTTATTGAGCATGGGCTGCCTCCCATGAAGCGCTTAGTTTATAGTCGCTAGCCCGACTTTTCCAGTTCAAGTTCTTGAATCTCCTAAATCCACAATTGTGGCATTTCTATCAACATGTTCCCCTTCATAGTAATGTTTGAGAAGATAACCGTTTACCTTGAAAGTACGGTTGTCTTCTGCCTTTAACTCAACTGCACCATAAGGAAACACATTAACAATTTCAAATGGTCCAGACCATCGTGATTTCAACTTACCTGGGAATAGCTTCAATCGAGAGTTGTACAATAAGACTCTTTGACCAAGCAAGAACTCTCGCTGTAAGATGTTCTTATCATGCCATCGCTTTGCTCTCTCCTTGTAAATTCTCGCATTTTCATATGCTTCCTCTCTTATCTCGGCCATTTGATTCAATTGGAGCAACCTCTTTTCACCTGCAGCTTGCAACTCAAAGTTAAGGTATTTTATGGCCCAGTATGCCTTGTGCTCAAGCTCTATGGGTAGGTGACATGATTTACCAAAAACAATCTTGTAGGGGGACATTCCAATAGGTGCTTTAAAAGCTGTTCTATAAGCCCACAATGCATCATCAAGTTTTAAAGACCAATCCTTTCGGGATGCATTGACAGTTTTCTCTAAGATTCGCTTAATTTCCCTATTGGATACCTCAACCTGTCCACACGTTTGTAGATGATAAGGGGTGGCAATTTTGTGAGTAACTCCATATTTTAATAATAATTTCTCAAATTGCCTGTTACAAAAATGTGTTCCCCCATCACTTATTATAGCTCTAGGTACCCCAAATCTTGAAAATATATTCTTTTTCAAAAATTTAATGACAACCCTGCTGTCATTAGTTTGTAGAGCAACTGCCTCTACCCATTTCGAAACATAATCAACAGCTAAAAGAATATATTTGTTTGAAAAAGATGAGGGAAAAGGACCCATAAAGTCGATTCCCCAAACATCAAAAAGTTCAATTACAAGTATATTATTTTGTGGTAATTCATGTCTTCTTGAAATATTGCCAGTCCTTTGGCATTGAGCACAAGTCATAATGAAGTTCCTGCAATCATGAAACAAACTGGGCCAATAAAATCCGCAAGATAAAATTTTTGCTATCGTTTTTTCCATACCAAAGTGACCTCCTACCTCTCTAGAATGACAATGCTGTATAATGCTAAGCTGTTCACTTTCAGGTACGCATCGTCTAATTATTTGGTCAGCACAATTTTTAAAGAGATATGGTTCATCCTAAAAATAAAACTTCACATCATGTAAAAATTTCTTTTTCTGTTGGTAGGATAAACCATATGGAGTGATTTTGCTAACCAAATAATTAACGATATCAGCATACCAAGGTAATCCTTGAACTTCTACTACATGCAATTGTTCATCGGGGAACTTTTCATTAATAGGTGAATAAAAAAAATTAGATTCCAGACGGGATAAATGATCAGCCACCACATTTTCAGTTCCCTTCTTATCTTTAATTTCCAGGTTAAATTCTTGCAGTAGTAGAATCCATCGAATTAACCTAGGTTTAGCATCAGCTTTAGCAAATAAATACTTAAGGGCAGCATGGTCAGTATATACTATGATTTTAGAACCTATTAGGTAAGGCCGGAATTTATCGCATGCAAGTATAACTGCTAAAAGTTCTTTTTCAGTTGTGGCATAATTCCTTTGGGCCTCATTTAAGGTTCTACTCGCATAGTATATTACATGAAATGACTTATCTTTTCTTTGCCCAAGTACTGTTCCAACAGCATAGTCGCTGGCATCGCACATCAACTCGAAGGGAAGCTCCCAATCAGGTGCAACAATCACTGGTGCAGTAGTGAGCTTCTCCTTCAATAGATTAAATGCCTGCAAACAATTATCATCAAAAATAAATGCAGAATCTTTTTCTAGTAAATTACAAAGAGGTCTTGAGATTTTAGAGAAGTCCCTGATAAATCTCCTATAGAAGCCAGCATGTCCCAAAAAGCTTCTGATTCCTTTCATTGTAGTAGGTGGTGGTAGCTTCTCTATCACCTCTACTTTTGCCCTGTCAACCTCAATTCCCTGCTTAGATACTTTGTGCCCTAAGACTATTCCCTCTCTTACCATGAAATGGCATTTTTCCTAATTAAGAAGCAGATTAGTTTCCTTGCATCTCTTAAGCACACATCCTAAATTTGTTAGACATGTTTCGAATGACTTCCCAAAAACAGAAAAATCATCCATGAATATTTCAATGAAATTTTCTATCATGTCAGAAAATATGGACATCATGCATCTTTGAAATGTAGCGGGTGCATTACAAAGACCAAAGGGCATTCTCCTAAAAGCAAATGTGCCATAAGGACAAGTAAAGGTGGTTTTCTCCTGGTCCTCGGGTGCTATATGGATTTGATTGTAACCAGAATAACCATCTAAAAAGCAGTAATAATCATGCCCTGCAAGTTTTTCTAACATCTGATCTATAAAAGGGAGGGGGAAATGATCTTTGCGGGTAGCATCATTCAGTTTTCTATAGTCTATACAGACTCTCCAACCAGTTACAGTGCGAGTGGGAATTAATTCATTAGCCTCATTTTGTACTACAGTCATACCACCTTTTTTTGGTACAACTTGGACAGGACTAACCCATTTACTATCAGAAATTGGAAAAATAATGCCTGCATCTAACAATTTAAGTACTTCTTTTTTTACAACTTCCTTAAGAGTTGGGTTAAGTCTTCTTTGTGGTTGTACTGTAGGTTTACACTTAGCTTCAAGAAATATCCTATGAGTACAAATTGAAGGGCTAATTCCCTTAATATCAGCAATGGTCCACCCGATAGCTTCCTTATGTTCTCTTAGAACATCCAAAAGTTGTTGCTCTTGATCACCTGTCAAAGAAGAAGAAATGATTATTGGCAAAGTATCATTTGTTCCAAGATAAGCATACTTTAAATGACCAGGCAAAGGTTTAAGTTCAAGCACCGGGGGTTGTGTCAATGACGACATCGGTTTCTTCTCAGTAGTGCCCAGCTCCTCATAGTGTCGAGTTTTGAATTCATAAACTTGTTCAGTATGTTCTTCTTGGGGTTCATCCTCATCATCACTCCAATTATCTAAATCCCTAAGGACTGACTCCATCGTGTCCACACCTATATTCTCTTCAATGAACTCAAAGGAAAGCCCATCAACACTATCAATAGTGTAACAGGATTTACAGTCATCAAATTTCTTTGTAGCCTCATACACATTAAACGTGACTTGTTCATCCATAACTCTTAAAGTAAGCTTACCTTGTTCCACATCAATCAATGCCTTACCTATTGCCAAGAATGGTCTTCCTAAGATCATGGGTACCTCTCTATCTTCTTCCATTTCCAAGACTATAAAGTCAACTGGAAAGATGAATTTGTCCACTTTTACTAGGACATTCTCCACTATACTCTTTGGGTACTTGACACTTCTATCCGCAAGTTGTAAGGTGACGTGCGTCTCCTTACATTCTCCAAGCCCTAGTTTTCTGAAAATGGACAGAGGCATTAAATTTATACTTGCACCAGAATCTATAAGTACTTTATCAAAATGAAAATTACCAATAGTGCAAGGAACAGTAAAACTTCCCTGATCTCTTTGTTTTCTTGGCAAATTGGATAAATTCTTTTGTAAGATCATAGAACATTCCCCTGTAAGCATCATTGGTTCATTCCCTTCAATCTTCCTCTTCTTTGTGAGTAAATCCTTCATGAACCTAGCATATGATGGCATCTGCTGAAGTGCCTCTGCAAAAGGAATGTTAATTTGCAATTTTTTAAAGACTTCTAAAAATTTAGCAAATTGTGAATCTAATTGTTGTTGCTTCAGCCTTCCTGGGAAAGGAATAGGAGGAACATATGCTTGCACTTTTGGTGAATTTTGCTTTGGTTCCTCTTCCTTTTGTTTCCCTTTATCTTTCTCTAGGTTAACCTCCTCTTCCTCAAGTTTCTTATCAACCAATTCCTTACCACTTCTTAGCATAATAGCATTTACACCCTTAGGATTCTGCTCAGTATTACTAGGTAAAGACCCAGATGGTCTATTACTCAACTGTTGAGACATTTGACTAAGCTGATTTTCAAGATTCCTAATGGTGGCTTGTTGATTTTGCAACATTGTGTCAGTCTTCTGCATATAACTTATCATGAATTCTTCCATTTTAGACCGACCTTGCTGAGAAGAGGTATTATGATTAGGATATTATTGATGGGGAGTATTATGATTAGGACCTTGCTTTTGAAATCCATGGGGTTTAAGTGCATTGTTATCATTTCTCCATGAGAAATTTGGATGATTACGCCACCCTGGATTGTAGGTGTTTTAATAAGGTCCTTGATTTCCTCTTTGGAAATTATTGACAAAATTTACTTGCTCTCCATGGGATGAGGAGGAAAAGTTTCCAGATGGGCACTCAAGAGTTGAGTGTGGTCCTGAGCACAACTCACAACAAGAAATTTGATTAACATTAAAAGATGGTGTAGAGGTGAGTTTACTTACCTGAGCGGTAAGAGCAGAAATCTGAGCTGTTAAGGTGTCCATGTCATTGATAGATGCTACTCTAGACTTACCTCTTTCATGTTGCCAATTATGTGCACTAGAGGCCATTTCATCTATCAAAGCACTAGCCTCTTCATATGTTTTACTCATTAGTGCACCACCAGAAGCAGCATCTACTAGAGATCTCAATGTATCATCTAAACTGAGATAGAATATCTCAATAAGGAGATTATCTGGTAATCCATGATGGGGGCATTTTCTAATTGCCTCCTTGAATCTTTCCCATGCTTCATACAGTGATTCACCACTAAACTTAGTGAAGTTTGTGATGTCATTTCTGAACCTAGCAGTTCTAGCAGGTGGAAAAAATCTCCTTAAAAATTTAGATGAGAGATCAACCCAAGTGGTTACAGAGTCTTGTGGCAATGAATTGTACCAAGCCCTAGCTTTTTCTCTAAGTGAAAACGGAAAAAGTTGTAGCCTAATTACATCATCAGATACATTATTCATTTTCACTGTATTACAATATTGAAGAAATACTGCAATATGCTCATCAGGACTCTCATTTGGATATCCTCCAAATTGATTTGATTGAACCATTTGAACGAGTGCTGGTTTTAATTCAAAATTGTTAGCCTGAATTGTTGGTCTTCTTATTGCAGGACCTGAAACAACAGGTATCGTGTATTCCCGAAGTGCTCTACCAACACCCTGAATCCGATTGTTGTTCTCATCTGCCATGTTCTCTTCTTCCTTTCTTCTCTGCTCTCTTCTAAGTTGTCGCAAGGTGCGTTCTATCTCAAGATTAATTGGTAGAAGTTCAGCACTTCTACTCTTGCGCATAAAAAGAACCTCAAAGAGAACAGGAAACGATCACACAATGAAAAAAATAAAATTAAATAACAAAATAATTGTGCCTAAATTAACAATAGAATCTGAAGATGGTCTAATATTAATCAATCCCCGGCAACGGCGCCAAAAACTTGATCCACGCAAAAAGAGATATAAAATGAGCGTGAATAAATACCGGCAAGTGTACCGGATCGGATCAAGTAATATAGTGAGAGAAGAGTGTCGAACCACGAAGATTGATTAAGTAATAAACCTATATCAATTTCTACTATTATTTAGGCAATGATGTTTGATGAGAATTGAATGAATTATACTAAATGCCCAAAAAGAGAATTGTGTTTGAAAAATGATGAATTGATGGTGGGAAATAGAATCCACCCTAATTCCACTAATCATATTGTCTTCATGTTATAATAACTCATAGCTATATGGATTTTCACAAGAAATTAACAAAACCTTAATCCTTTATCAAGTTTTAAAGCAATGTTACCTCAATTTAATTTAATAGCTCCCGCTAATTCAAATCAAATGAGGATTCTAATTCACAATCATAAATTTCCCAATTATATGATAGCCTAATATCTTTAAAATAATTTCTCCTAATCCCTTAGTGAAAAATTTAATAAAAATATTGCATGAAACACTTAGGTCAATTTCTAATAAAATTCAATAACGCTGCTTCCACATGAATTATTAAATCTTACTTAGGAATTCCTGATAAAACCTAAATTTCTCTTTCGAGTCATTTACATTTCTATGCATTGATTTCAATTACAAAATACAATTCATAGCAGGACTTCTTATATGAAAATTCCGCATATCTACATTTCCTATAACATGAATACAATGATCATTTTAGTTTGAATTATGGCTTCATCATGTTTCCCACAAGGATGATTTAGAACATTATAGTATGAATATAAAAACAATTGAAATAAATAGATGTAATGGAATTCATATTGAACAACAAGAATAAACTAATAAATGGCATAAAAGAAAATAAAGTAAATGAAACAATAGCTATAATCTTCAAGAACTTCAATCTTCTAAAATGATTTCTCGAATTCTTCAATTGAAAGCAAACTTCAGCAAAATAACTTTCTTTCTTCAAACTAAAAATTGGAATAACATGAAATGTAAGGGAATTAAAGAAAATATAAAATCCTAAAGTTTCTAAGGGAATTCTAATAATTTCAAAGAAAGACAAATGATGCTAAACAAAGAATCAAAACAAAAGAATTCTAAAACAAAAGGGGATTCTAAACAAAAGGGGATGCTCCCAAGGTTCACACAAGGGGCCTATTTATAGATCCAAAGAGGAGGGGGATAAGGCTGATCTGATGAGGATTTGAGTCAGCAAATTAAATAAGATACGATTTTGGAGAGATTTTCGCAATGGATATCCGGGGAGTATTGAAGGTCGGTTCAAGGCCGGCGGCCTTGAATGTAGGTCGGCTTTAAGGCCGGCGGCTTTAATGCTTTTTAAGGCCGGTTTAATATAGGCCGGCTCAAGGCCGGCTCAAAGCCGGCGGCCTTGAATGTAAGCCGGCCCAAGGCCGGCGGCCTTTATTGCAATCCTCCGCTCGCTTCTTCAATTTTGTGAAAAACTCCTCCAATTAAATTGTAATTTACTTTTGGGTCCTCAAAACCTGTATTTTCACAATAAACACCATTAAGTATCATTTCTTTATATTTTCTTATAATATTGAAATAAATTTAATATAAGTCCAAAACAAAATATAAGTATAATGTGATCTTATCAAAAACCAAAGAGCTGCACTTAAATGTTAAGGAAAATAAAAAATTTAAAGACTCAAATGTCAAAAGATCAAATAAAAGTCTAGTAATCACCACCAACAAAGCTTTTCCTTACTCTCAGGTAATAAATGTTTATGTTTAGAATAATTTTGATAAGCTTTGTTGTTGTTCCCTTTTGAGCCATTGGTTTTAACAAGAATTAAGTTGCCTTATTGTGTGTATGTGTGTATCAAGTTATATATATATAATGAAGTAACAAAGTTCACATTGAAGTGGAAATGTTCTCTGTTCCTTTTGAAGTCAGTGTCCCCTTTAAGTATATCACTAGTTGATGACATAAAACTTTGGGCTTGATATTCCCCTAATTTAAGTATTTTGAGAAACAATGGAGTGTCTGATTTAAATATTGCTCATTTGTTCTATTTCGCCCCTATATTGTTCATGCTCAACCAAGTGGAATAAAGTTTGAGGGGTTAATTAGAGAAGTGAGGGAAATAAGATTCGATCTAATCTAGTCTTTGTTTGCTTTAGCAACCTATGTAAAATCTACAAAAAAATCCATGTGGAAAAGGAAGGATGATGGTTGGGCTAAGAGAATGGAGGCTCTGAAGAATAATAATAATGTGGAAAGATATGAAGAGTTGTTGATGGAGCAGCAGACTACTATTTTAGGCAATGCTACTAAGAGATATGATGCATGATTGCAAATACTGCTTGAGAAAGAAGTTAGAGTAGCAACAACATGTGCTGAAGAGGAAGTGATGATATGTAATCACTTCATGAAAATGAATCCCCCTACGAACAATTTATTTATAAGCAAATATTAGTCTTACACATGCTATTAATGAGTGGGTTGTGAGGCAATCTTTAATGCTACAGGCCATAGCCTTGAGAGATTAGCAGCTAGTTAGTTTACAATAGATGCTTTTCTTGTATAATAACAAACTAAATTGTATCCTAGTAGATGAGATAGTGCAAGTGATGGCATTGACTGCATATTTAATGGAATTCAAAGGAAACTACAAACGTCATCTCATATTAATTCCAAATGCTGTCTTAGTGAATTGGAAGAGTGAGTTCTGGAATTGGCAAAAAATGAAGTTTTGATAAAACACTTAGCTCTAGCCTTTGAACTCCCAATTAACTTGTAGCATATTGAAAATACAATTGATGGATGATAAAGCTTCAAGAGGCCAAGTAGTTGGAAGAGTATAGTTTCTCTTATAGTGAGTGGAATATTCAAATAAAGGCTCTCTTAGTTGCATTGCCATAAAGGCTCACTTATAATGTATGCACCTATAGTTTTCTTATTTGGAATGGCAGTGAAAAATATGACGATAAATGATGTTTCCCATGCAAATCCTTGATAGTTCATTTTTGTGGTTTACTCTTAGATTTTTTTTTTTTAAAAAAAAATACAAGACTCATGGTATTGTAATTCACTTATGGGAAACTCTATGGATAGGGGATGCTTGCCTTTCTATTGGTTTTCATTACTTTCTCTTGACTTCTATATTCTAGAATTTCAACCTTTGCAGAGACTTATTAGGGATCACTAAACTTACCTTTGTATTAGGCATTCCTTAGTTTCACAATCTTCTTTGCTCTATAAAAGGATTTATGCTCTAGATTGTTTAGGCTCATTATCTTGTATATGATAGATCTGTTAGGCTTTCATATCTTATACTTTGTATTGTATCTTTCTCTACTCAATTAAGTCTTCTTTGATTGCCATAACTTATGTTCTTAATAAGTTAGAAAGCTAATGTTCCATTGAATCATGAGTTTTTTATTTCTTTGAAGATTTCCATTATTCGTTAACCAACCGACTTCGTTGAAGGAAAAAAACTTCAAAGAAATTCAATACCTTAGAGTGGTTTATGTAGTTCCTCATGAATCTTTCATGTTGTAAAGTTGGTGAGTATTGTTAATGAAAACCTTATACCTCCTTAGTTGTTTTTTTGCGATATGTTGAGTAGGCCTATCAAGATACTACTTACAGTTGTCAATGCCTAAGTCATTACCTTTATCTCAAATGTTTGAGTCTTTACATTAAAGACAACTCTTTCATTATTGACATAAGCAATGCATGTTAGGAGTCCTTTTCAAGTCTTTGACAAATAGCTTTTAGGAAAAATCAATTATTTGATCTTTATGTTGACATACACTCGTATGCCTATACATGTTTATTTTATTTTATTTGTAAAAACATGGCCAAACATTTGTGAAATATCACTTCTTGTAATTTCTATTATTCCCTTGAAAAAAAAACCACCAATTTTCACTTTGTTTTCTCATCTTTGTGATTTGATTAGTAGGAATTAAACATTCAGATCATTGATGATGGTTTAGTAGGTTGATGGTTGGTTTTAAAGTAAATAGTGTGAATTCTTAAAAAAATTTGGCGAAGCGTGAACATTGCAAAAAGTGTTGTTGGCCTTATTTGGAAGATTTCTAGTGATCAGAGTGGTAACTCTAGTTCTGGTTCACATGCTAAGAGGTCCTCTCTTCCAACAATGAGAATCCATTTCAGTGAAGTTAATGATGAGGCTATTCTATATACTTTATGGGAGAGATATGAAAAAGAGAGGGGGAAAAAGTTGTTTCATGTTATTCCTAAAGCAATTTCTTATTATATTAAAGAATTAGGAGACCGTTAATTCTATTGTCTTGTCAAATGACACATTGTTAAGGAATTAACCCAAGGAGGAGTTATCATACATAAATGACACTTTTGTAGTAATATGTTAAGACTTGCCCCTATTTCCTGTTGGGATAATTTCTCACTACTTGGTTTCTTTCTTATTATACTCGATTACTCGCATTTAAAACAACTAGAACCAATGAGTAGGATTCTCCTTAGAATACCATTAACTTTAATATTTCTCATCTTTTCTCTATGAAACTAACATATATTTATTGATTTATTTAGTTATTTATTTTGTGTATGTAGCGAGACTATCAAGTCAACTCTTATCTTGCTCCCCTTCCTTCAAGTGGTAGCAATCAGACTTAGCTATTATACACTTGTAATGGATAAAGATATCAGGAAGAATAGTTCACGCAACAATAATATTGACAAGGGTAAAGAGATATTAGTATTTTTAGACAGTCATGTGCCAAAAGTGCCTTCATGCTATAGTGAATGGCTTAACCCAATGATTAAGAAGGATTAGTTTTAAACCTGTATAGACGAAAGAGACATGCGTGAGCACAAGCATGTTGATGGCATTTAGCACTTCATAAAGTAAGAACTTCGAGTTAAAAATAGAGAAAATATAAAGGGAAGCTCCATACGACTCTATAGGAATGAAATAGGGGAACTTCCTCTTTTGGACACTCAATTTTTCATTCATAAGTAAGTTGTGCCTAGCTAGTGTCCTTAGGTGAATTATATTATGTGCAAGTCAAGATATGTAGATGCTCTGGAAGTCACAAAAATCTATTATCCTATAATGATTTATTCCTGATCCGGGTTTCCTCATCCAAATGAAATGGATTTTTGGTAGACAATCATAACCCGTTAAAGCATACAGACACATACTTTTGTGACTTCATGGGGTGATATCACCCCTACATTGGAAGATATATGTACACTCTTACATTTTTGTGACTTCAAGTTAATTAATATCACCACTACTAGTATCTCTATAGAAGACCAGGAAGCCATATCAGCCTTAGAAATGGCAATGGAAGTAGCCATTGATAGCCGTAAGAAATCTACATTTTTTTGCATTGATTAAGTACTTCTTTGAGCAAAAAGATCCAAATGATATAGATGACCTATATAAGTAAGTATGTAATTATATGCATTATGGTTCCTTTTTCATGTAGATTTTAGTTTAAACTTATATTGCTTTCCTCCCTCTTTTTTTTTTTTTTTTTTAGGTATGAGCTTGAAGCTTTCTTAGCTTGCTAATTATCTCTATGTGTATTCCTTGGTGGTCTAGCAAACGATATCAATCGTTGATTCTTTCATTTAGCTGTTCATTTGGCTCGCAATATACGTTTTGCCTTAGAATTATTCTATCTCAACTCCTTGTATCGGCATCTCAACTTATACCATGAAGCATTAGTATAGTCAAAGGGATGTTACATTGTATTGTTACATGTTGTGGTGCTCTTGCAAGTATTCTTTGCTAAACAGTTTAAAAGACATTTTAGCTCATCTCCCAATAGACCTAATCTTGTCGAGCTTCAAGCCTTTGCATGGATTAATAAAAAGCCTTTAGCTTCATTACTACATGTGATAGATAATATAACAAAGGTGAATTTTTGACCTTTTATAAAAAAGTTAGTTTGTTACCTATGGTTCCTAGAATTTTATTCTAACAGAATAAAGGATGTAATGATTCTACTTGGAGCTTAAGAGAAACTTAATACTGGTGAAGTTGGGTTTGTCTTGTGTTATTCGCCTAGAGGCCTTCCCTCCCTTCATGATTGGAAAGACTCTTCTTGCTGCTTTTTGGAGAGTAAAGTTATGTTATTCACACCATAAGGTCACTCGACAGTTCGGTTTTGAACAGGGTGTTCATTGTGTTGTAAACATTAATGAAGAATTTAATGCATGTTGCTAATTATTCAACCCAATAGACTTCAAAGATGTTCAATTGGAAGTCATGCAATTATACTTCCCTTCTTCATCACATTTTGGACTTGCTTTGGTTGGATTGTTAACCTCTTGGACAAATTACTTAGTTTCCTTTAAAGAATACATAGCTAAAACAATCGAAGAAGAATTACTCAAGGAGCCCATTTACAAGTATGAATTTCAATTTTGTCTTCCTAATGAAAAGGTAAAATCATTTGTTGGTATGAAAAACAAGACATAAAGTGGTCATTTTATTCCTCTTTGCCTATTATTAGACAAGTAAAGCACTCTCGTATTTAGGAGGTATTCTCATTGTCTATGTTCCCTCTTTTTATTATTATTATTATTATTTTTTATCATCATCCTTGCGATCATTAGCTTTTCTTATGAACTTATTTTTATTCTCTTTTGCAAGACAAGAGAGATCAAAACATAATTAATGCTTTGATTGATTGTAGACCGATGAATAAGGAACCTAGCAATATTGCCATCAATACTTTAAAAGACATTGGTCCTTCAAAATCAACTCCACCTAGCATTTCGCCATATCCAAATTGATATGGTGTTGGCAAAGAACTTTGGATCAAAGATCGACTGGTTATCATTGAAATTGCAAATGGAGAAGAGGATGATGAGCTAGTTGATTTTAAAGGCACACCTGAGCACATCGTCAATAGTAGGGAGAGTACTCTTGTGCATGTTATTGATGAGCAAAATGAATCCTTGCCAAGAAATGATGATGAGGTGAACCTTGCCATTCAAATGGATGAGAATGGCAATGATGAAATTGGAGTGCTTGAAGAATTCAACAACATGGAAGAATAGGTTAGATTTGATTATGGGTACTCTGAGAAGCATGACATTCAAGCGAATGCAGACGCTCTAAGAGATGTAAGACTTTGTGATAGTTAGACAAATGGCACAATTAATGAAGCTTCTATTGATGTTGTTATATCTCTTGATACACCTTCTCTTTACAGTCAGGCCACTTCACCTATGACCCATCTTAGTACCATTCCACCCCTAGTTATTGAAATGCTAAGATAAATTAAAGGAGGGTCTTCAAGTATACCACCGGTGGCTTCATTTCATGGGGTCATGGTTTACTCCCATCTACTACCTCCACTAGAGCATCTTTACAAGTTAAGGAGAGAGTTCTGGTCAGAAATAATTTGTTAAGGTTCTAAATTGAGTATTGCAATGGTATTAATACTTAGCCAAACTATGACTCTTCTGAATAGACACTAGAGTTTGTTATCTAAGAGGGAGGTTAAGCTCATTGTGGATAGTGTAAAGGGGGCACAGGCTTTGAAATTCAAAATTGGCAGCATAGAGCCTATCGCAATTGAAGCGTGGAAAGTGTTAAATTGTTAAGACTTAGTGGACCGACATAAGAGGATTTTAGTAGAACTCATAGAAATTGATCTCAAGATAAAAACAAGCCTAGATGGTTTAGATATTAATTCCACGATAGGATTAGTTGTAGGTCCTGAAATAGACATTGCTTTTGACAGTCATTTTGTTTTCCTTTGATTTAGTATGTCGTATGTAGACTTATTTGATGGATAATGGTTTCGCTTTGATTTAGAGGCTTATTTCGTATCTTTGTGTATTCCATTGCATAAACTTGCATAGTCTCATAATGTTATTCATAATGTGCTTAATAGAGATTATACTCATGCAGCTTCACTTACATAAAGTATGTATAACAAGACTAATATGATCTTTCACATATTATAGATTTTTATTTTTAGAAAATGTCACATGTGAGGACGCTCCATGTGCTAACAATGATTTTTAAAGTGATAAAAAAAATTGGTAGTTGTACTTTCTACTAAGAGGGTGTTACCCATTACTTAATAATTTATTTATGAGAACATTAAAGAACATGTTAACCAATAAAACCACTACACTTACAAAGGATATTATATCATGCACTTGGGAGGTAATACTTTTACCAATCGACATGATATAAACCATAAAACATCATGCACTCGGGAGATAAATCTATTATCAAGTGGTAGCAATGTTGTAAAGTCCTAAAAATTTTGAAAAACTATATGAAAAATTAAAGAAAATAAATAGAATAATAAATTCTCCGAAACACATTTTTCAAATAATATTAGGTTAAATAATAAAATTAATTTAAACTATAAATCTAGAAACATTAAATAAAAGTTAGAGTGAATATTTATATTCAGGATAATTAGATTAGCTAGACGTAAGCTTTCGTAATAAAAATGTAAAAAATAAAAATTTAAAGATTTTTTGTATGCGAGTAAAATATTAAAATAGAGACATTCAGAATATAAAATATAATTAAAATATAATATAAAATATATTCATAACTTAAAAAAAGAAAAGTCAAATCATGTCGACCAAACGCCACGGCAATAGCAGCAGTCGGTCCAATCTGTCACATCCATCACGTCGTCGCTGGGCAGATCCTCATCCCCATCCCGTCCTTCACTTTTCTTTCTTCCTTTTTCTTTTTCTTTTCTTCTTCTTCTTCTTCTTCCAGCTACACTTTCTCTTTCTTCCTTTACTTTTTCTTTTCTTCTTCTTTTGGACAACCCGTGCAACTTCCCCTTCTTTCCTTCTTCTTCTCTGTCATTTTCATACTCCCTGATGCGGTGTTGTTTCCCCCTTTGTCACTCTCTCTGTCACATCCTTTTTCCACTCCGACTTCGACCATGGCAGCAATCGTGGCGACCTCGACCACAACACCAACAGCCCAACAACGACAACAAAGATGACGATGACAACAGCACCCAACCGAAGGAGAAGAGTGGAGATGCGTGTATAGATATAGTGTTTGATGTGTGGGTGTGAAGGTATACAAGGAACAACGACTGATAGCCACCCAATGATGACAGCAGCAATGACAACTACGGCCGCAACAACCGTAACGGCAACAGCAACGGTGATCTTCACAGCAATTACAACAACAAGCCCAATGACAGCAGTAACGATGATCCAATAGTGGTAGCAATAACAATCATGACGATAACAGCAACAGCAGCAACATCGACCGTAACGACGACAACAACCATGAAGACAAGTGAGGGAAGATGATGAGAAAAGGACATATATGCGTGAGAATGTGTGTGTGCGGGTAAAGGATGATGTATGTGAGAAGGTGTATACGGCGGTGAATGGTGTGTGCAAGGGTGTGTTTATATGTGCGTGAGGTGGAGCCGGCCTGTGCAATCGTGTGTGTGTGTGAAGGGGGAGAACAACAACGACCACCCCAAACGACGACCATGATGGCAACAACTTTAATAACAACTGACAGCCCAACAATAGTAGCAACGGTGACCCAACAGCGACCCTTTGTGCGAACGAAGGATAGTGTGGGTGAAGGTATAGTGTGCGGTGAAGGATGGTGTAGTGTGCAGGTGAAGGACGTGTATGTGTGTGTGCGTGTATGTGTGAATGGGGGTGTGCGATGTATGTGGAGATGGGTGTATGTGGCGGTGGATGGTGTGTATGTAAGTGTGTGTGGTAGTGTGTGGAATGTAAGATGATATATGTGTGCGTGTGTGCGGTGATACGTGATGTGTGTAAGAATGTGTGAATATGTGTGGGAAAGGAAGAGGCGAGTGTGTAGGTGTGTGAGTATGTAGGTATACGTATTGAGATGGTGTGTGGTTCGGATATGTGTGTGTGTGTGTGTGTGAATGAAGGTGTGTATGTGTTTGTGTGTGAATGAAGAATGTGTATGTGTGTGTGTGAATGAAGGTGTGTGGTGTATGTGACGGTTGGTGTGATGTATATGGAGATGTGTGTATATGTGGGTGATAGTGCAAAGTGTGTGTAGGGATTTGTGTAAGTGTAGGTGATGATGAGTAGTGTATGTAAGGATGTGTGTATGTGTGGTTGAAAGTGTGTGGTGTGTGAGGATGTGTGTATGTGTAAAGAAGGAGGAACCATATGTGTGTAATGCTTGTGAGTATGTGCGTATGTGCATGAAGTGGTGTAAGGTGTGCGGTATGTGTATGTGGTGTATGCAAAGTGTATGTATATGTGATATGCGGTGTTTGCGAGATGGGTGTATGCATATGGATGGTGGGTGGTAGGTGTAGTTTGTGTGTGTATATATAGATGTCACGCAGCATGTGATGGTATGTATATGTATGGAAGGTATGGGATGTGTGGAGTATATGTGTAGGTGTGTGGAAGGTATGAGGTGTGTGATATTAGTGTGTATATGGATGGTGTGTGGAGTATGTAGCATGTGTATATGTATAGATGACGTGTGGTGTGTAGATATGTGTATATGTATAAGGAAGGAGTGGTATGTGTGGGTATGTATGTATGTGTGTAAAATAGTGTATGGTGTATGGACACGTGTGTGTGTAAGTAGGGAAGTTGAGGATGATGTAATTGGGATATGTATGTATGAGTATGAGATGATATGTGGAGTGTGAACATGTATGTGTGGGTATGGAAGGTGAATATAGTGTGTGCGGAGTATGTGGGTGTGTGTGTATTAGTAGTGTAAGGCGTATGTGGAGTATGTGTGAAAGTGTATGAGATGGCATGTGGTGTGGGTACGTATGTGTGTGTAAGAGATGATGTATGATGTGGGTATGTGAGTATGTATATGGAAGGTGTGTAGTGTGTGTGGAATATGAGGGTAAGTATGTATTGGTGGTGTGAGGTGAAGTGGAGTATAAGTGTATGTGTATGTTGGTGGTGTGGAACGTGTGTAGAGTATGTGTATATGTATGCACTAGTGGTGTGTGTGTGCATGTGAACTTGAGGAGAAAAGAGGATAATAATGTGCAGTTGTCGATGTGTGTAATTTGGTTTATGGTATGGTTGTGTGTATGTATGTATAGGTGCGTGTGTAATGTGTGAAGTGTGTATGTATATAGATAAGAATATGTGGGTATGTGTGCATGTGATGTGTGGGAAAGGTTGGTGTATGTGTAGTAATGGAAGCGTGAGTGACGGTGAAAACTAGTGGAAAGTATGAGGATCCCCGTAGGTGGAAATATCAACAAAGAAGGGAAGAAAGAAAATGATACAAAACCTTTAAGGACTACTAAATCTTGTGGGTCATCCTATAAGTAAATCGTTGGAAGATATTAAAGACAATTGGATAAATGAAAGGTTCAAAGATGCTTTATGGACAAGAGAAGCGTCTACGATGGTGTAGATGGGGAAGGGAATGATTCAAGCAACATCCAAGATGATAGCCTGGGGGATATTTAGGATGAAATGGATTTCATAAAGGAATGTTCAAAGGATGTCGAGGAAGATCGTTCCTTTTAGAACCTTGTATCAGAATCACGTTGAAGAAGTGTTTAACATTCGAATCTTGTTCGCCCAAAGTTCCTTAAGGAGGAGACTTCACACTTTGCCATCAAACGCAAGATGAGCAGAGTACACAAATCAGGAGCTGGAAGGCTACCAAAGTCAAGTGGAGATGCAACTTTCTATGATTGGGTTGAGGAAGCATTACAAAAGGACACTGATTTTAAGAGGAACGCAAAGGGGTTACCCGCTGGAATCGCTCGACTCCGGCTAGGACTACGGCGACCCTAAATAGGTGAGTGGGAAACTTAATGATATGTTATCATGTTGTGTTTTATGTTGATTGCTATGTATGTGAAATTGTTGTTTGTTGTATTTGCAATTGATTATGATTATTACTAAGTTAAGTTATGTAGTGGGGATTAATGAGTTAGGAAAGAAGTTGTAAAGAGTGTAGAGGAATGAATAGTCCAAGGGCATAAATGTCATTACCTTAATGATAGCACCTAGTGCCATATTGCTAGTGCTATAACCACAAGCCCAACCTTTGATTTAAAATTATTTTCTTCCAAATCAAACCAGAACATAGAAATCTAGCTTTTCCTTCTAAAGCTACCAAGCAAGTGTGCTTAGTTGGAATAGGGTCTATAAATGTCGTTATGTATACATGTCAGAGTCGGTTCCTGAATATGTACGTATACCTAGGCAAACTTATTTTCCTATTACATCTATATAATACACTCATGAACATAACCATACAAATCATGAGTACAACTTTGATTTTTACAACTCAATAGTCCTATTTTCTTATCCTCGTAAGTACGTAAGGGAAAGTGTCTAGTAAATTATCCCTAATTAAAGATGTGTCACGAAACATATATATATATATATTATACACAAATGTCTTGAGGACATCAAAAGGAAAATACGTGACAACCTTGTTGGCTTTCGAAAGTGAGAATGACAAAGCACTTAAGAAGTGCGATGACACAGAGGTGTCAAAGATAATGATTGTAAATCAACCTCGAGTTGTTGGTTTGACATTTAAGACAAATGACACAGAGGTGTCAGATATGATGGTTGTAAATCAACCCCGAGTGGTTGGTTTGATATTTAAGAGAAATGGCACAGAGAGGTGCCGAGTTAATTTAACCTATGGTAAAACTGAATAAGTCTATGTCTACGAGGTTTTGGTTCAGTGTTTGTTTTATGTGATAAGAAAGGCATGATCTTTGTTTGTTATGATGAGTGTGGAATGAAATGCTTAATAGTTACATCATTATTTGAATGAGAATTGATTTTGATTGTATATGTTGTTTGGACACTTTAAATCAATTAATTAAGGGAGTGGACCTGATTAAAAACTTGACATGCATTTCCACGAAACATTTCATAAAATTGAAGGCCATCATTGCTACAGGATGCGTCGGAAGTGATCAAAAGGATTGTTGTTCAGCTAAATGCGAACTAAGTGATTAGGGGATTGTCGCGCCTTGACAGTTTCGAGTCCAGCCTGTCCTTGAGGGTTTTTCTCCATTTGGTGCAGAGAGGCATTGGAGCGTTCACTGTTGAGTTAAGAAAATATCATAATTAACAAAGTGATAAGATAAATAAACCGGGTAATGACTTGGGCACTAATGGTGGCTTCGGAATCCCTAACCTAAGGTCAAGGGGGGGTGTAAACCCTAGACTTCATGTCAATTACCGGAAGACCACGTGAGATGCTGCATTCATATGGTGCTCATGCATAGCATATGTTTTGATAACTTAATTTGATATTGCTTGTGTGTACGTAACATTGAAAGTGTTACCATCCCATTCACTGAGCCATAGTATGCTCACTCCCTCACAGACTCTTTTGCAGGTAGCGATTATGAAAGTGCGAAATGCAATAAGATGTGAAGTGTTGAGAGTTTTAGAAGACCAAAACAATAAAGTAAGAATTGTGAATGATAGATTTACTTAGATGAAATGTTAGAACCCCCATGTGAATAGAATTTGAAATTGAGAAACCTAGGGTTTATCCTATTTTATTGATTGGTAGGGGATACCGATTCTCTACGATAATGGTTGACCGTGGGATACAGGATCCATAGTTGTATTTTATTATCCAATTATATGTTCTATAATTAGTTATAAATGAAATTATTTGTTTAAAGTCCTACGATCTCTGACTCGTAAGACTAGGCCCCCTTTCGGGGCATGACAAATGTGATATTATATTTATTAGGTTCTCAACAATACGTATAATGTGCACTAAGGAATTGAGCTTATATCCTTACAATGACAACAAATAAAGGCATTAAAATGAAAGTAAACATGTTAGAAGCAGGCTCACATGACTTGAGCTGCATTTTCATTAATTTGCTCCTTCTTTACATTTCACTTTTACAAATGAAACTTATTTAATATATTGAACATTGATAGGAATGGTAATAACATCGATTTTTAGATTATGGAGCTTGTAATAGCTATTATCATACACTTCTTCAACAACAAAAGGGTCTTCCTATTTAGGCTTGAATTTCAGTGTTGGAGTGCCTTGACACACATGCTCAGCTACTTAAAGTACAATATTGCCTTGTTGGAATGACCTCTTTTTCACCAAACAATTATAGGCTACGCCTAACTTATGCTAATAGTGAATCAAATTCGTTTAGCAGTGTCTTGCTTTTCTTCTAAGGCATCCAAGTCCATAATTTACAAGGTATCTAGCTCAAGTTCAACATTGATAGCTAATCGTGCAAAGGGAATCAAAACTTATATTGAAACTACTGCTTTGGTCTCATACATTAAAGAGAAAGTTATTGCTTAAGTCAGCTTTTGCCTTGAGATCCTATAAGCCTAAAGTTCTAGTAGCAACTTATCATGCCATTCCTTGTGATTGTCATGAACCATATGATTGAGCACCTTGAGCAGACTCTTGTTCATTACCTCAGCTTGACGATTCTCTTTTGGGTAATAGGGTGTAGACTTGACATGGTTAATGCTACAGGAAGCCAGTAATTGCCAAACATGAGAGTTAATGAAAGGGGTCCCATTATCAAACAAAATGCGCTTTGGTATTTCAAATCTACATATAATATTCTTCTTCATGAAACTTGCAACTATTGGTCTTGTAGCTCTGTTTAGGAGGGTTTCCTCTACCCATTTAGGAAAACATTCGATCTCCACTAGGATCCAAATGCATCCTTTTGATGGTGGATAAATGGGACTAATAAATTCAAATGTCGAAGTGTGGAATGGACATAAGATTGTTACACTATAGAGCATAACTGTTGGGGCATGAATAACAGTACCATGTTGCTAACAAATGATACATTTCCTAACAAGATTAAAGGCATCAGCTTTTATAGTTGGCTAATAGTATCCTATATTAAGAAGATGATAATATAGTTACCTTTCTCCTTAGTGTTCCTCACATTCTCCAGCATAAGTTTCAATTAATGTTTTTTCTATCTTAGGAGCTCAATACACCTAAGGGGTTTACCCATAAATGAAACCCTATACAATTCATCTATAAGTAAAGATGCTTTTTGGCCTTCCTTTTTACCAATCTAGCATTAGTATTATTGGTAAACAAGACATTATTCTTCAAGTAATCGAATGTACAGGCATCTTCAATCCGTCGCCATGGCCATAAAATTTCATTCCTTTTCATCTGGTATCTAGATGCATTTAAGACAACTTATTTGTACTTCAAATGCATCTTTGGACATTGATGGCTAATAGTATCTAGCACGTTGAATCCAATGATACAATGGTGGTGATACGATTCCAAGAGCGAAAATACAAGCACCAAAAAAAGGAGGACATAGGCGTCAGGAGGACCCAAGGCGAAGTTCGGCCAGCCTTAAGCCAGCCTTGAATAAAGGCCGACTGAGTTCACCTCAAAGCCGCTGGCTTTAATTACCGGCCTAAGAGAAGGCCACCGGCCTTGAATGTTTATGCACCAAATTTTTATGATGTTATAAATAGGGACCTTAGGGTTTTTTCATAGGATGGAGAATCATTTTGTTTTGTAAACATAGACACTTGAGTGTGTGAGTCTTCTTTTGGAGATTTGAGAATATTGATAATCGAATTTCGATATATTCGTATTGTTCTTATCAAATTCTTGGTTCATATAGAATTTGTGGTGAGCATCGTTATTGAATTCTTGGAATTCTTTAACCGTAGTGATTGATTTTAGAACGTGATTTCTATCGTTCTATGATTTGATTGCGAAACAGTTTAATTTTATCATTCTTGGCATCTATAGATTGATAATTTTATCCACATCTTTGATTTTATGCATTAGTACTAAAATAAAAAAAAAACCTAAAAATTGGAGTTATTTGATTGTTGTTGACGATTTGGTTGCGTGTGAAGGAATTCGTATCTGAATCTGCATCATTTGGTATCAGAGCATACCGAGTTCCGCATCATTTGGTATCAGAGCGAAGGTTGGATTCGTAAGGGTTCAGAGCGAAGGATTCGATCAGATCAAGGGTTAAATTGGTAAGGCTGTTGATTCTCAATTCAATTGTAGTTTTAATTCAATACTGCTGTTGGTTGGGAAATTTGGAAATTTGTGTGGTGAATTGTATTGCTGTGAATTGGTGATTGGGCTGTAGTTGTGAATTGGGGTTTTTGCTGAATTCAGTTGTTGAGTGTTGAATTGTTGTGAAATTGGTGTTTGGGGTTGTTGTTGGGAATTTGGTTTTTGGTGAATTTCTATTGCTGATTATTGAAGGGTAGAGATGTCGTCGCAAGGAAGTGTTCAAAACAACAACAATAGGAATGATGCTGATAATGGGGGTAAGGTTGTGACTAAGGCTAAGTTCAATCAAATCCAAGAAAATCTTAGAATGATTATGGAGAGATTGGAGGTTAGGGATAGAAGAAGCCATAGTGGTGCAGGAAATAGGAGGAGACACTCTAGTAGTGAATCTGATACTAGCAATGGAAGGAATAGGAGAGGAAACAATGTTGACAGGCGTAAAGGGATTGAAAGCATCAAGCTGAAAATTCCACCTGTCACTGGTAGTAGTAAACCAAAGGAATTCCTAGACTAGGTGCCACGGGTTGAGAAGGTGTTTGACTGTTATGAGTAGGATGAGTGCATGAAGGTGAAGATGGCGTCTTTAGCATTCTCTAAATATGCTAGTTTGTGGTGGGACAAATTACAAGCTGAGAGACGTAGGGCTGATGAGGAGAAAGTGCGTTCATGGGCCTTGATGAAAAGGTTGATAAGACGCAGATTTGTGCCAGACTACTATAAACAGGAGATGCTGATAGAGTTGCAATCCTTAAGGCAGGGTAAAAAGAGCGTAGAAGAGTATGTGAAGGAGTTTGAGACATTAGTGGCAAGATGCGATATCAGGGAAACATCAGATGAATCCATAGCTTGTTTCATCAATGGGTTGAAGATGGATATTGCCAGTGTAGTGGAACTCTAGCATTATCAGACTCTTGAGGATGTGATTAAATTATCCAGTCGTGTAAAGCGGCATCAGCGCAGGCGGGATCAGAAATCATATCAACACCATAAATCAGATAATGGTGAGAGGGAGAAGGATAGGAAGGAAAAGGGAAAAGCAGTTGTTAGTGAGATTGTTGACCCAACACAACAAAAGAGGAGCAGGGATATTAAATGTTTCAAGTGTTTAGGACTTGGTCATATTGCTTCTCAATGTCCTAATAAAAGGGTTATGGTCATCAAAGGGGACAAAGTTGAGAGTGAGGAAGAAGAACAGAAGAGTACTGAGGTAGAAGAAGAAGATGAAGACATAATAGCGAGTCCAGTACAGGGAGATATGCTAATGGTTCAGTAGGATGAAACGATTCCTAATCAGAGGGCCAATTTATTTCATATCCAGGGCATGGTGCAGGGAAAGACTTGTTTGATTGTGGTTGATACAGGCAGTTGCACTAATGTTGCTTCAGCAAATTGGGTTACTAAATTGGGTTTACAGGTGGAGCAACATCTAAGACCTTATGCACTTCATTGGTTGAGTCTACAAGGAGCTGTTCATGTACACAAATAGGTTCGTGTTCCATTGCTTATTGGTGATTATACTGACGAAATTGTTTATGATGTAGCCCCCATGGAAGTTACACATTTGATCCTTGGAAGACCTTGGCAGTATGACCTTAGAGCCAAGCATGATGGATACACCAATGAGTATACCATTCAGCAACAGGACAAGACATACAAGCTTCTTCGTATGAGTCCAACTGAAGTACAACACACAAGACTGATTTGCCTTAAGAAGCCCAAGGGAAAGAGGAGTCTGTTTATGTGGCCTAGCAGGATGGACGATACAGATTCAAGGTCGAATCATTTTCAACATGGAGGGAATGATATGATTCCAAGAGCGAAAATACAAGCACCAAAAAAAGGAGGACATAGGTGTCGGGAGGACCCAAGGCGAAGTCCAGCCAGCCTTAAGCCGGCCTTGAATAAAAGCCGGCTGAGTTCACCTCAAGGCCGCCGGCCTTGGAGCCGGCCTAAAATGTAGGCCGTCGGCTTTAATTGCCGGCCTAAGAGAAGGCCGTTGGCTTTTGTTGCCGGCCTAAGTGAAGGTTACCGGCCTTGAATGTTTCCGCACCAAATTTTTATGATGTTATAAATAGGGACCTTAGGGTTTTTTCGTAGGATGGAGAACCATTTTGTTTTGTAAACACAGAGGCACTTGAGTGTGTGAATCTTCTTTTAGAGATTTGAGAATATTGATAATCGAATTTCAATATATTCGTATTGTTCTTATCAAATTCTTGGTTCATATAGAATTTGTGGCGAACATCGTTATTGAATTCTTGGAATTCTTTAACCGTAGTGATTGATTTATAGAACGTGGTTTCTATCGTTCTATGATTTGATTGCGAAACAGTTTAATTTTATCATTCTTGGCATCTATAGATTGATAATTTTATCCATATCTTTGATTTTATGCATTAGTACTAAAATCCAGAAAACTCTAAAAATTGGAGTTATTTGATTGTTGTTGACGATTTGGTTGTGTGTGAAGGAATTCGTATCTGAATCCGCATCATTTGGTATCAGAGCATACCGAGTTCCACATCAGGTGGTCTCTCCTCTCCACACTAAATATTGTGATATTTATCTGGCTTGAGACATGCCTTGTTTGTGCCAATACATTAGGACAAAACATCTTTTAGGCCTTTTTATAATATAGTGTTCCATTTAACTACATAAAATCTTTTAGTGTTGAAGTGGAAGCCACATCAAGGTGTACCACTGAAGTATACCAATTGTCATGTGGTTCCTCATCTTTGTCAATGAGATCCAATCTAGTAAATGGTATGGACTTCCTCAATATATTAATATTTAGACTATTGCTTAAATCTTGAATGTGAACTTTCAATGCCAATGTGGCTAATGCATCCGCATATCTATTAACTGATCGAGTTGTATGTTCATAGTGTACAAATTGAAATTTCATCACTAGAGTTTGCACTCTAACCTTATAAGGTGCTAGTGTAGGTTCTTTAAGTGCAAACTCACTATTGGCCTGGTTGATGATCAAGTTGGAATCTCCTCGAATACATAATTGATGAGCTCCAATCTCTTTTGCATATATCAACCTAAGTAGGAGAACTTCATACTCAGCCTCATTATTGGTGCAATAGAAATCAAACTTGAATGCTAAAGGTATTTCTTGACATTCTAGTAAAGTTAGGAGAACACTTGCTCCCCATCCTTTGCTTGTAGCAGAGCCATCGAACTGGAGTAGCCATTCTCCTTTTGTTTCGACTATTAGGGAGTCCTCATGGAATTCTGTTGATATGGCCTCAATGATTGAGCCTTCTTGTGCATTTGGAAAATGTGCTAATAGATTAGCTAATGCTTGTGATTTAATGGCCCTAGAAGATTGAACTATAATATTGAACTCCTCGAGAAGGAGTAACCACTTTACAATTTTACCAGATAAAGATGGTAGGACGATAAGTATTTGGTAGGATTTAATTAGGTGATCATATTGATCTTGTTTGCTAAGAAATAATGCCAAAAATTTTGTGTGGCGAATACCAACATAAGACATTGCTTTTCGCAAGCTAGGTAATTGACCTCTCTCCCTTGAAAAGTACAACTCAAATAGTAAACAAGTCGCTCTTAGCCATCTATCTCCTATGCAAATAAGGTATCAGTAGACTTATTAGTGGAAATCAAATATAAGATCAATGGCAACCTCTTTATTAGCATTGTCATAGTTTGAGGAGAAACCAATATCCCCTTAATCTTTTGAATTGCTTCTTCATGTTTTTGGTTCCATTCAAATAAAGTTCCCTTTTTTATAAGCTAGTGTAAGGAGTACAAAATCTCTATAAGTGCTGGCATAAATCTTCTGATATAAGAAACTTTACCCATAAAGGTCTTCAACTATTTTGAATTAGCGAGTGATGGCATGGATAGTATAGCTTAGATTTTTGCTGTGTTAACATCAATTCCCTTCCTGTGCACTACAAATCTTAGAAACTTTCTTAAGGCCACACCAAAAACACACTTCAAAGGATTCATGCGAAGCTTATATAGCGAACATCATTCAATAGCCTTTTGCAAGTGAATCAAGTGATCATATGCCTTCCTTGATTTAATAATGATATCGTCAACATAATCCTCTATAAAGCCGTGCATCATATCATGAAATATAACAGTCATTACCCTTTAACGGGTGGTACTCGCATTCTTGAGTCTAAAAGGTATAATGATGTAATAAAAGTTTCCTACTAGCTCAACATTTTTTATGGCCATCTTAATTTAATTATAATTACTAAAACCATCCATGAATGAGAATAACTCATGCCCCATATACATCTACTAGAGTGTCAATATTTGGCAATGAGAAATCATCGTTTGGGCAAGCCTTGTTTAAGTCTTGAAAGTTGACACACACACTTATTTAACTATTCTTCTTCCTTACAAGTACGACATTAGCTAATCATATGGGATATTCAGTTGGCTTAATAAAACCAGCATGAAGCAACTTTTTAATCTCTTGCTTGATTTAGACTTCAATTTTAGGACGAAAGACCCCTTGTGCTTACTTTACAGGTACGACTGTTCGAGTAATATTCAATCTGTGCACCACGAGACTAGGATCAAGTCCTAGCATTTCTTCATACATCCATATAAACACGTCTCTATACTCCTTTAACAACACAATGAGGGGAGACTTTATCTCATGCAATACACCTTTGCTTGTGAAGATTGGCTGCAACGACTCTTCAAGTAGCATTAGATCCAATTCTTCTATCTCTTCAGCTCGAGGCTTCATTTGGTCTTGCATTTACTATGGGGTGAGCTAAACATCTTGAAGTCACATGGGATCTAAAGAAGATAAGCATACCTCTTCAGACCCTTATGACCATCGTAAGTAGTATACTCTTCACCTATCTTCCTTAATATAACTTTCAATTTCTACCGAATTCTTATTCTTCTTCTTGCTTTCACAACAACCACACATTCTTCTCTTCTTTTGTTAGCACTGGTGAATTTCTTCCCAAGTGGGGCAATGGGATACTAGTGGGTCTTGTAATAGTAGTATCTCCTTCCTTTACAAACTCATCAAAGAAAGTTGACTCAATGAAATATGATTCATCACGCTTAAAGGGGTTCTTAGTAGCATGGATAAATACATCATTCCCCTTCCAATGGCCTTTGATGTATTGATGCAATGTCGATGGAATCAAATTTTGATCATATAGACATTTCCTTCCTATAAGTAGGTGATAGGATATAGGAGCATCAATTACATAAAAGGTAGTAGTGTTATGAATTGGGCCAACCTTAAAATTAGCATTAACTCATCCCACTATTTTTGTAGGAGAGTGAGTAAACCCATTCACTTAGATTAGTTGCTTCACGAGCTATCACATATCAATTCCAGTAGCTTAAAATGTAGACATTAGCATGATATTTAAGGAGGAAGCAATGTCAATGAATGTTCTCTTCATTGAATGCTCGTTAAGTGTACCTTTGACATATAGAGGACAATTGTGATTTGCGCCCTTGACACACATATTAATATTAGTGAATAAAATTGTATTATCATGCACATAAGCCATCCTTTTCATAGGTTATGCTACACTGCACTTCACATATTGACCTTCAAAGGTTTGCATAAGTGTAGTAGCTGCTGCAAGCCTAGCCTTCTCATCAAAATGAAGAAGGACAAAGAAGTTCCTAAAATTTGATGTTTTCAAAAGTACTACAACTATAGCCGAACACTCATTCTCTTCAACTTCAACTAATTTTGCCTTTTCCTTGTGTATCTCAACAAGTGACTCATCATTTGCTTCCATAATAGTAGACCCATGAGTAATGGTATTCACTACTTTATGCTGATTATTATGAGCTAAAAGGTGATTGTTCTGAATGTTGTTATCTTCAATTATAAGCTCCTCAACTTGTACCTCTCATTGAATATCTTCTTTAAGGTGAAATAATCATTAGTGGAGATTCCCACAATTATGTGAAATCTATAAAATTTTGGATCATTCTTCTCCTTTATGGTAGGGAGGTGCTTAACTCTCGGAAGTTTGATATTTCTGTCTCATAACCATATGTCAAGCATTGCATGTACTTTGCCCATTAGGCATAGGTACGTCAACTTTTTAAATTTGGAGTTCTCTATTCTAGGTTTCTTACCTACCTTAGGCTCCTTACCTTAGGATGAATTCTTGCATAGCCCTCGCTTGTTGAACATTGCATACTTACCCTTTTGTCGTGCCACAAAGTTATTAGTTCATCACGCATTTTCAACTAATACTACGAACAAGACAAATAATAGATTCTCCAAATGAATAGCATACTTAGTAAACATTCATTGGATAAGGATTTTCACCAACTCCCTTTCATTACATATATCTTGAATATCAAGAGAATGCTCTCTAAATCGTTCAATATAGTCCATGAGGTCTTCTCTTGGCTTTTGATGAATCTTCTCATGTCAATGAGGGTTACTCTCTTTTTAGCTGAGAAAATTTTTCTAAGAACATTATGCACATGTTTCCCCATGAATCCGTTGACCCTAAAGGAAGATTGATGTACCATGTATATGCCTTTTCTATGAGGGACTTTGAGAATTCCTTAAGTTTTAGATCATCATCCAACCTATAGACCTCTAACATCTCAATAACTTTAACAAATGCTTTTTGGCACTTCCCTTCTTGCCGTTAAAGAGCATGAATTTAGGACTCACATAATCCTTTGGGTAAGGCTTCACAACAATATGCTAATGATAAGGGAGTTTGAGTTCCGACACCCTTGTAGTGGATTTCATTTATATCTCTTTCAAATATGTGTATAAATCTTTCTTAATAAAAATGAACCTCTTCAAGCAAAAGTTCCAACCTCTAATGGTGTAATAAAGATAGGGTTTGGGTGATTTACAAATTCAGCAACTGTAACACATAGAGTACTACGTAAAGACAAAACACTCCTAATTTAGATTCCTATCTCTTTTACCTCGGTTGCTAGATGTTGTGCAGGAGGAGGTTCATGTGCAAGAGCCCACTCTTTGGTTGTAACTTGTTCATTAGTAATAGGAGGGTCGATTTGCCAAGGTGCCTAAGGGACATGTTGCGATGCAGCATTAATAAGGTTTAGCAAAGCTGTACCCTAATGTGTAGTAACGACAATGGCCATAGTAGGCATAAATTGAGTTATCATTGTGATAACACAAGTCTATCTTTCTATTGTTTTCTTGAATTGCTTGCATGATTTGAATATTATTAGGTGCACCCTTTTGTATAGTGTTTCCTTGGTTTGCATCACCAAGGGAAAGTGCATTTTGTTTAGTAAGTTCAACATTGGTGTCAAGTTCTTAATTATTACCATCAGTAAAGACGGGTGCCCTCCTCTTTGGAGTAACCATATCATTAGCTTCTCTTCCCCATATGGGGATATAAGTTCGAGTGCGAAGGTCACATGCGTGGTGTGTGAAAACATGCTATATGTGACCAAATGAGAGAAGCAAAACGTATGAGGATAATTAAGGATGAATAGGATGGGAAGGAGGAGTGGGCAATTTTAGGTAGATTCAAGCTTTAGTAATAGGTGGATATTCTTAATATATTGTGATTTTGATCTTTTGAAAGAAAAATTCAATAGAGTAACAATGTTTTCTCTCTCTAAAATCCCCCTTCAAATAAGAGAACTATAGTATTTATATAGTTTTTGTCATGTATCTCATCCGTTAAATGGTGATGAAAATTAACGATTGTAAATGTATGAACCCTTTCATAAGCCTTTAATAAACCTAGGCCTGTTTAAGGCCTTTCATGCTTGAGTCTGATTTGAGAAAGTTTGAATTAAATTGACTAATTGAACGAGTCTTACTTTAAGCCCATCATACCAAATTCTCATTGATTATCCCAAATTATGAGCTTAACTTTCTGAGTCATGTTACCTTGATCCAAAAAAGTCAAATCCATTAAAGTAATAGGCTAAAAGTTCATAAATCAAATTTAGCATTCTACAAAAATCTTATCACATTCTTTTATATCTCTAACAACCATAAGCCAATAAAATATCTTTTTAAGCCTAGTTTTCTTCAAAACTTCAAATATGATTAGGTTTTTGGAGACTTACTTTAACATGAAAGTATAGATGCAAAAGTAAAAAATTAGCTAGATGCACCCTTTTATCATGTACCACTCATGCCCACAATACTATCAACAAGTTCATTTACCTTGAACTTTCTAAAAAACTAATGTAAGATAGGGAGGAAAATGGGTTGACAAGAGAGTTTTTCATTTTTATCCAATGAGTTGTCAGGATTTTTTTTCATATTTTTAAATTTTTATTAGCTTTCATAGATTTTATCAACTTTTAAAATAAAAAATAAATAATTTTTTTTCTCAATATCCATGTTATTACCTACGCCATTTACCAAACATGTTTATATAGCCCACGAGCGCAATTTGAATCCATGCAACAAACAGGAAAATAAAAAAATAAAAACAAAAAACCAAGTCCAAAAATTAAAAGAAAACTGAAAATTTTAAATTTTTATATATTGGTTTGAGGCATTTACGGAAACCCAACTGTATAGTGGGTGGGCCTAATGGACGGAGCTGCTGGCGTACTATTTTCCTTGGAGGGACATCTTTGTTCGTCTCAAGTGGCACGTGAAGAAACGGCCATTGCAGTAACCTTCAATTTCAACCATATTCAATCGTAAACAAGAAAAGAACTACAGCCCACCGAATCTTATGGTCTCTATTCCACCGATCATATATTCCCCAGAAGCTCATTAATTAGCATAAGCCCGATCCGACCCTGTCGTTTATCAACACTTGGCCTTCTTTTCCTTTCTTCCACCCAAAGTTTATACCTTTATTTATTTATTTCTATAAATACCCAATTATTGAATATTTCGTTGAAGAAACCGGGCTCTTCTCAACTCCAATAAAGCTTGTTCCTTTATGTAGTAGATGCTGGCTAAGCGTAGGAAGAGAACAGCGAGAAGAATTCAAGTTGAGGTGAAACGTAAAACTCTGGCCAGTCGACTGATTCTACTTTAAGAATTTTAATTAAAGTCAATCAGTTTATGTGAGTTTTACTTTACTTGCCATTGCCGGTACTCGAAGAAAGATAAAACATGGTTCTTTGATATCTTAAGGTCTGTGAAGTCCTTAAAATTTCTTTCTTTTCTTTTTCTTTTTTTTTTTTTAATTGGAAAGATGGGTTCTGCTTCATTTGCCGAAACAGGGTTAGGGTTTCTGTTTTGCCCTTCAATTTCAATTCAATCAAATGGCAATAGGAATTTGATGCCAAAAAGCTGTCTTAGAATCTCACCCAAAATAAGCAACCAGCAGAACCCTATTTTTATCGCTGCTAGGAGTAGTAAATTTAAGGACTCGAGGCTTTCAAAGTCTGTCGAATTGGAGGAGTTCATTACTAGTGATGATGAGGAGGAAATGAGTGAAGGGCTCTTTGAGGCGATTGAGGAGTTGGAGAGAATGGCAAGGGACCCCTCGGATGTTCTTGAGGATATGAACGATCGCCTCTCCGCGAGGGAGTTGCAGTTAGTGCTTGTGTATTTCTCTCAAGAGGGTCGGGACTCATGGTGTGCGCTCGAGGTATTCGAGTGGTTGAAGAGGGAAAACAGGGTGGATAAGGAGACTATGGAGCTGATGGTTGCTATAATGTGCGGTTGGATGAAGAAGTTGATTGAAGGGGAACATGATGTTGGTGATGTGGTTGACCTTTTGGCTGATATGGACTGTGTGGGTTTGAAGCCTAGTTTTAGTATGCTTGAAAAGGTGATCTCACTGTATTGGGAGATAGGAGAGAAGGAAAAGGCAGTGTCATTCGTGAAGGAAGTATTGAGGCGCAGCATTGCTTATTCAGACGATGGAGATGATGAGGGGCACAAAGGAGGACCAGCTGGGTATCTTACTTGGAAGATGATGGTTAGTCTATACTGTTTTCATATCTTCAATCATGAATGCTGATATCAGTATTATCAGCATATTGGCAACTCTTTTTTGCTTTGCATTTATTTTAAGAAATTTTGAGTTGTGAAGCTGTCCTGTTTGCTGCTAATTTCTAGCTGCTTTTATGTTTACATGGTTAATTCCTACTGTTTCTATACGATTTACTTCCGGAAAGTGATCACGGTGGGACTTTTTTTTATCACTCTTGCTATTTTCATGTTGCTTTTTCCTTTATATGGTTCATCCTCAGAGGAAGATGTGAAATTGTCAGATTTATATCTTTTTGCAGCATGCTCCAAGTCCCTTTTTTGGTGACAATACTCCAGGTTTTGAATTATTTGGTATGCCCATGTTGTGGTGTTGAAACCTAATATGTTTGAGTTTTCTCCAATGATCTTTACTCTGATAATTTCCAGTGGAAGATCATATTTTCAAGAACATTGTGAAGTCAAACGCATGAGCTGTAATAATGTTGCTAACAAGAGGGAAGGGTTTTTTTTTTGGGAGGGGGGGGGGGTGGGTTGAAGTTTCAAGCTTAAGCTTTCTAGATGAGTTCTCCAGTTCAAATTTAAGATATTTACATGTTGATAACATGAAATCTCACCTAGATTAGTGAAATTGGAAAAGAATTATTCATACTTATTTGTTATATTCACAAGTCACAACCTCATATACCATTGTTTTAATGTATGCATCAGGTTGATGGAAGCTACAGGGATGCTGTTAAATTTGTGACAAGTCTTAAAGAGTCTGGGCTAAAGCCTGAAGTATACAGCTATATCATTGCAATGACTGCTGTTGTTAAGGAACTAAATGAATTTGCTAAGGGGTTACGCCAATTGAAAGGCTTTGCAAAGGATGGTTTGGTTGCAAACCTTGACATTGAAAATGTCAGGTTGATCGAGGAGTATCAGTCTTGCCTTCTGGATGATGGGCTTCGTCTATCCAGTTGGGTTATGCAAGAGGGAAGTTCTTCTCTTCATGGAGTGGTTCATGAGAGGCTTCTTGCCATGTACATTTGTGCAGGCCGTGGACTTGAATCTGAAAAACAGCTGTGGGAAATGAAGCTTGTAGGCAAGGAGGCTGACAGTGACCTTCATGATCTTGTTTTGGCCATCTGTGCTTCTCAAAAAGAAGCCAGTGCTATTTCACGTTTGCTCACGAGAATGGAGATAACGAGCTCTATGCGAAAGAGGAAAGCCATGTCATGGTTATTAAGGGGTTACCTCAAAGGTGGACACTATGATGATGCTGCAGATACAGTGATCAAAATGCTTGAGCTGGGGTTGCATCCTGACTACTTGGACAGGGCTGCAGTGCTGCAGGGATTAAGAAATAGAATTCGACAATCAGGTGACCTAGGTGCTTATCTTAAGCTTTGCAGATGCCTATATGATGCAAACTTGATCGGACCTTGTCTCCTCTATTTCTATATCAAGAAATACAAACTTTGGATCGTTCGAATGCTATGAACAAGGCAGATGAAGAGCTCTGAGATTGAGGTCCTGGAATATGGTGCAGTTGCACATCCTTGTACCAAGATTTCACGTCTCAAGATGCAAGAAGTTTTGCACTGGGAGGTTCTTTGTGAAATCTGTGTGTATATGTCATTGGGACATCTTTGGTATAGTAGTCTATACGGGACCATATGTACATGAAAGGAAAAATAATTGGTATACTGTATTTAGTAAAAATCTATGATGTACATCTTATATTACTCTGTTCATATTTCCATCAGCTTCACTTATTACCCTGAAAGGGACACTCATGTACTTGGGCTGATTCTATACTATATCGTTCTTCATTATTGCATATATGTTTCTTGGTTCATGTTCTTCATGGTGTATATGCAAAGTTGAACTGTAAGATTTGAACCGGAGTATACTGTATAATTATTTTAGTTTAACTATATTAATAGGTTCCCAGACTTGTGATAGCAACTAAGAAGATGAGAGTTCTCCATCTCTATGGATCAGTATGGGTCACATAAGTTTAGATAAAGTTATCAAAACCATGTGAAAACAACAAATGGCTCTGATTTGGTCTCAAGCTCCTTGCGTTTAGTTTCCAACAAGCATCACCAGCTAACAAGCACAAAAGATGGGCGTTTCTATTAGTTTACATGTTGATGCGAAAAGAGGCATTAGCCAGGACTAAGAAACCGGAGAAATTTATTGTGCACCAAAATAAGAAATCCAGTTGCTGTTCATCTTGACATTTTGTATTATCTACTCTCTTCAGACATTCCTTCCATACATAACCTTAGAAGCAAGCTATTCCCAGATTCCCATGAAAAAGAATAAAGCAAATGATTCTATGGACATGGCCTATACTCGAGGTTCATGCTCGTACTTTCCCTCTTCACTTGATTCTGGAGACATAATCTCAAGCTCTGCCCACCAAAGTGGAGATGATTTTGGAGTTGCCCTCCCGGGATCCATAGCCGTTATCTCTTGTAAACTTGCCGTGATCTCTTGCATCCGTGGTCTCTGTTGGGGATCAGGAAGCAGACATTCTTTTACCACTCCAAGCAATTTAATGAGCATGCCTTCTTCAAAAGACTTTAAAGTAGGATCTACCATGCCCTTCAGCGGCTGCATCCCAGTGAGGTAACGAGACACTGAATGCCGCATTGCATTATTATCCAGAGAGTATGACATTTTACCAGTAATCATTTCGAATAGAACTAAGCCCAAGCTGTAAACATTGTCCTTCAGATTAACTGATGGAGACTCCAAGAGACCCATTGCAGCAGATCCAATCTTCAAGTCGATGAAGTCATTCCAGAAGCTGAAATCTGAAATTTTGGCCGCATAATCTTCAGTCAGGTACACGGAGGATGAGTGCAGATTCTGGTGAGCTACAGGTGGAGACAGCTGATGCATATACTCTAGGCAGTATGCCATGCCCATTGCTATTCGTAATCTCATTCCCCAATCCAGGTGCTCTGCTTCTTTAACTGCAAGATATTCCTAGCACATCAGTAATGTTAGGCGGTTTTTATTTTGCATCCATTAGCTAGTCTTTTACATTTATTTCAGTCATTCAATCAGTTTATGCACCATTTATTAATGTAGCTTGTGCCATGCATAGGCAACTACATGAACTCTCTCACTAAGTCGGGATAATAGAGATTATTATCCACTATAGAGACATTTGTTTGTGCATCATCTAGAACAATAGACACAACATGCTCACTCTCTGAGGAACAAGTTTCTCTATCCCCCATAGGGTGTTCCATCCGTGTCGCCCTCCAATCGTATGCAACCACTTATAAAGAACCTCTACTATTTATGCCACTTTGCCTTTTCTCATACATAGCAGCATGTAATTGGAGGAGATACAGATAGAGACATCATTAGGGAATAGGGAAACTCTATCCACTCTCCAATGTCAACTATTGGTGTCTTTGCTTCCCTTAATTTAAATACAATATATTCTTTAGCTATGTAGAAAGGAAGAACTACTTAAAGCACTCACTGTGTAAATGCTCAAAGAGAGTTCCATTTGGAGCATACTCAAAAACCATCATTCTCGTGAACGGTTTTTCTTCTTCACAATAACCAATGAGATTAACAAAGTTCTTATGGTTCATCTTTGATAATGTGTCAATCTGCACATGAAACCATGGGAGATCAGTCACATCACATGCAGATGGAGGATAAGAAGCACAAGGTTCAATTTTAATATACTCAAATTACCTTCTTTCTGAACTGGGCTTCTGAAGTCTTAGACCAATCTATAGATGATTTAACAGCAGTCGATGTCACGGCAATTTCAACTCCACTTGATAAAGTTCCCTTATAGACTGTACCATCTGCTAAATTTCCAATTACATTGCTAAAATCTTCACAAGCTGCTTCAAGTTCTGATCGGTTCAGCTTTGGCACACCTGGAAAACGAAATTTTCAGAGTAAGACTGCAAATTTACCTATATCTACATTGGGATAAGTTATGCCAGCACCTGAGTGGAAGGACTGGAATATGAAGTTTGTTCTGTATATGTGCCACATAGTGAAGGAGGGTGGAAGTTCCCGTCCTTTATTCCTACGGCAGAGTTTATGTAGTCCAATATAAGGCCCTAGGAGGATAATATAATAACCTTCTTTAGCCAACAATTAGATTTGTATACGATACTGACAGCATATACTAATGGCTCTTTGTTTCTTTTATAAGCTGTAAACCTTAAACTTCCTATGATTAGCAGGGAGGATTCCCAGTGAGGGAAGTTGGAAAACTACTATTTGAAGTGGCTTGAAGAATTTTAGTACTGGCTATTATTTATATTACATCTGTACTTTTTCCCCTTCTTAAAAAAATTAACCTTATATTTTTCATTGGAAAGTAGCTGATTGCAGCATCAAACCTATCTGGACAATATATGAAAAAGTTGACAGGGTGATCAAATTTTGTAAAAGTGGGATTCAGATTACAGTTGAAGGTAGGAAAACATGATTGAGCTCGAAAATTTCAAGAGTTTTTACTTTTATGCGAATGCTTTTCAAGCAGGCAACTTCCACAATAACTACCAATCAAGATTGTCGAAGCTTTGTACTTGGGAGTTTTTCAAGAAAGTCGATTCAGTTGAGAAGTAGATTTATCAAGCTGGTAATGTTTAAAGAAATCCTATAATTTAGTTTCATTAAAACGTAGTTTAATCATTTTGTAGCCAAGTATGCTTCAGTTCATAAGGTTCTTGCATGTTCTTAATTCAAAATTTGTCAAAACATCCCCCCGATATTAGGCAAATTAAAATGACTTTGTCTTTATCTATACTCCATTGTCCTAACTTATCTAGATATCCTCAAGGTTCTCACTCTATAACCAAAAGAAAAGAAGAAACAAAAAATGCCTTCTCTCCTGACTGATATAGGATTTCTAGATTTGCAGGTCCTTAAAGCATCTCTTTGATAATTTGTCATTTTTAACAGCAGAAAGGTGTTACCTGTTACAAAGGCTTTTTGCAGTTGTCCACTTAGTCCTGTGGCCCAAGGTTTGACAGTAACCACCTTCTTGCCTCGTAAGAAAACCACTCCAAGGACAGAAAACAAAATCAATAATGAGCCTCCGACTCCTACGCATATTATTGCTATCAGATGCTTTGAGTTAGAGGTCTTGTTTTGAAGAATTTCATGAGGACTAGAAGTTGGTGCTGGTGTCGGTGTCAAGTTTGATGGTGATGATTCGAGGGCAATGTCAGGGGACTTTGCTTGTGACTCTCGGTTACGAATCGGTATGTATGTTGGTGAAGGTGAAGGAACCATGGAAATACTGTCGGGAGACTCCGATGGAGCAGGCACTAGCGGAAATGGTGATGGAGGAAGTGAAGATTTGGGAGATGAGACTGGGGCATTTGACGGAGACATCGAAGGTGCAAGTGATTCCGAATGTGACTCAATAGCAGGGGCAGGAGATGGTGATTCGTTTAGGTCCCCACCCAACTGACGATTCCCCCCAGATTCAGGTGAAGGACTTTCTCCTACCTGCATCAACCTCCGATGGGTTATACTTTCCAGTCGGACACCATACCTAACACGAAACCAGGAAAAAAATCATTAGGTAATTTCCAAATTGGATGACTCCTTCAAGAGGTGAATGTTCTCTTGGAGATCAATGCTAATTCATATGGGTGAAATTCTATCAAAGACCCGGTCCATATCGACCCTATTAGAGCAATGCTCATGGTATTGCTACAGCTCTTGTAACGTCCATAGGGATTAGGTCCACAGAAGAAAAATTTCACCATACAGTGGCAAATACCTGGTCTCTACAGAGCTACAAGAGGTCAAATCAAATCTCACCTGTTTAAAGATGCGCTGTTGCAACCTGCTCTCCGGAAAACATGACCAAATTTATTCTCATCCATTTGCAATTGAGTATTCATACCGCTAAGTAACTGATTGTTGTCAAGCTGTCTGCACGGTAGAAGGAAAAAAAAAATCTTGTTCATATATTTCCAGAGATTCTTATGGGTTTATGTTTTGCAAAAAAATATTTTCCAGACATTTTTTCGACACTTGATATAATCAAAGTTTTCCCATTAGCAAAAACTATGGCAGTAATCTCAACAGGTTGTAGCTGCAAATAACTTTTAGCATTAACTCATGGTTGGAGGCAATGGTGGCATGTAACCTTTGGTGGTGGTTAACAACCACAAAAAATAGGAATGGAAGCAAGAAGAGTATCTACTTTTGAAAATGGAAATCATTCGACTCATTTTCCGTGACCACCATGACTGGGCATCCACTTCCACTATCACTTACCGTTGAAAACTACTAATAACTACAAACACATAAAGCTTGGATTATATTAAATGTCAATAAAAGCATGAAAAACACTTTTCGCGAAACAAATGCAGTCAGAGTTACAATGAAGCAAGAGTTGCAGTTCTTGATAGTAAGGAAAAGGAAGGAAAGCAACTCCTCTTACTGTGTCTTAAGGGGCAAATTATTGCTGGGCTTCAGTGGAAATGTTCCACTGAAGTTATTATGTCGCAAGTCCAAGATTTCCAGTTCTGTCAATTCTCCTATCTCCTTAGGAATCTTCCCCCAGAAAGAATTGTTGCGCAGAATGCTACCAGGAGGATGGAAAAAGACTCAGATATCATCACATAAAGGTAATCTCTGGAAATCAATGTGGCTTAACTCTACATTGAGCTGACCAGTCTTACAGTGATCTTAAATGAGCTAGATTTCTAATTTCAGGTGCTAGTGTTCCCTCAAGACAGAGATCCACCAAGTTTCTGCAAATAAAGAAAAATCTACCTTTATTAATCAAAGTAGCCAATGCATTTTACCCGAAAAAACTGGAGATTGACGACTGCATGATGAAAAAGGGTGGCACAATTTACACACGTTGACAAGCGTTCACATATACTATGAATAAAAGGAAATTTTTACGAAGATCCAAATCTTATTCTTATTTAAAAAAATATGGTAGACTTTACATTCTAATACCGACCAAGAGAAGACACTTGGGTTTCGTTTACTTATTTTCATAAAATCCAATTCCCTCTTCTTCTTCTTTTTTTATTGGGTGAAACCTAACTGAGGATGTGAGTTGAAGACACAAAATCCTACTTCATGTCTGTCGAATCCTTGGAATTGATTAACAACAACCAAAAAAAAAAAAAAAAGTCATTGGAATTCAATTCCTCTCTACTACTAGTAATGAAGACTGCATGAAACTGGGAGATTTGGAATAACAGTTTCTATCCCACCTTTGTGTACTCACAAAGTTTCACTGCAAACAATTATAAATTGAATCCATCGAATTTCATTCCTTAAAAAGAATCGAACAAGGTGCTAACATGATGTTGGAAAATCTGGAGAATGGTATTGAAGGGATATATCACTTTGTTTGGCGTTAATAAAAAAGGAGAAAGGAAAAACAATTGCATCGAAGGATCATTGAAATCGATATCTTGTTTGCCTAAAACGATTTTATTTTTCGATCTACTAACATCAGACTTCACCAGAAAATGAATATCACTCGATAATGCGAAAACGGCAGCAATGACAACCTTCAGCTATTAAAAGCTTGCTATACCAAATCTTAAACTATGAAGAAAGCTGGAAAGACAATGAAACACATCATATTATACAAAAGTCATGGCACAAAAAGTATACAATTATCAAACAGCAGGGGAAGCATGACACTCACAAGATCGCTACTTTTCCATTTGAGCACTCCACACCAAACCATGTACAGGGTTCCATATCTCCATTATCACTGTAAACCCAACTCGACAGAGCCCCGTATGGGTCTCTATACACATTCTCACGAAATTTCAACAATGCCATACCTGCGTTAATTGGAAAGACAAAAATATAATACAATTTCAACTCATGATACAAACAAGGTAGTGGTGGCACAGCCGAGCCGTTGCATTAGCAGAGCATAACATTCCAATACAAAGGGGCCGCTACTAAACCAACGGCTCCCGGGTTTACGAACACGCAATTATCTGTCCAGGCAAGCAATGGCGGGGCGTGGCTGCGGACTTTAGGCGGCTCTCAAAACCCAAGCTTCGGTAATTCTCGAAAATTTACCTTTTTAAGTTTTAAAAGATTCGAAAAAATAATTTGTCATCTCCGTTGTTGCCTCCTGTTTTTTTTCCTACATTAACTTTGCCTTAGTAAAATCCTGCATCCGCCGCTGCTAAGGTGGAATCAGGGGAATTTTTAAATTTTACTTGAAAATTTTGGAAAGGAAATATTTCTCCTTAATTTGATTTTAAAAGTTAATCTCGTCCCCCTACAGGAAAAGTCCGGTTCCGCCATTGCGCCAGGAACATAAATTGTTGGAGTTTAGCATACACATGCATACCTTCACTGCTAGAAGAGCAACAGAAGATCGGATTCGCAAAAAACACGGTCAACACCGTCAAGGACACAACCATATGAAGCCTTACTTCTTGTAGAACCTCCATTTCCAAGAAAACACTGAAGTTCACCAAGAAAGAAGAAACATTCAGTAGAGAAAACTATGTACGCTGTTGCAATAACAGAATATGGCTGTCTGGTTTCTGTTTGTATTCATGCAGAAGTAATAACATAGAGAGAGAGAGAGAGAGAGAAGGTGGCAAATGGAGAAAAGCAAGCTCATTTGGAAAAATGTTAAAAAGAAAGCCCGTGTCCTAGTCCTAATCGGTGATTCCAAATTTAACATATAAATAATATTAGAAGAAGGCTGACAATGTTGTCCTGTTCCAAACACCTTGTCGTTTTTTAGCTTGACTTTAATGAGATTCCTATCCCGTTCGTCTTGTGTGGATTCTGCTTTATGTTCTTGTGCGTTTGAATGCGAGCCAATAACAAACTACAAACCTACGAAGCAGTTGTCTGCCCGCATCCATTTTTCTCTCTTTATATAGCGTCTTCCTCGTGCTTTTCACGTGTAAAAATAAAGCTTACGTCTCCTAAGTTTCACTTTCGCACCGATAAATTTTCATTATCATTCCATCCCAGTCTGAATAATAATCCAAAGCTACTTCCTGATTAATTGAGTTTGTCTCGGTTTTTCTTTTTTATTGAGTTTTGAAATTGAGCTACTTAAATAATTTATTAAGTTAATCTTGAACTTCATAATATTTTATTTGATTAACTAGTAAATTTAATTGCACTTGAATTGAATTTAAAGATCGATAAATTTATAGGTCTATTTTAAATATTAATATTATTTTTAAGTAATAGAAAAAGTATACCTTTTGAATAAATCAAGTCTTAATAAGTTCGTTCATTAAGTTCAACTCAGGCTCATTTGATGCCATTTCAAAACGATCTAAAGCTCAAAATTTTAAATTCTTTAGCTTGAGTTTTGAAATCTTGAATTTGAGTATACTAAATATCTTCATCAGTTATATACAACCATGATTTGTGGCAAAAACTTAATATAAGGTTTTTATTTATTTATTTTTATTTTCTTTATATATGGTATGTAATCTTGTAAAATATAAACCCGAACAGGAATGGAAATCGGAAAATTCTTTCTATGATCAATACTATACCGAATCTTCTACCTTTTCTATTTGTTTAAGCTGCAAGTAGCTAGAATATAATATTTTATAGTACATATATATTAAAAAAAAATTAATCTTCATGAACATGAATAATCTAATGTGACAGAAGAAAATGTCAATGGAGAGTCGTGCATATGGCCGCTTCTTCTGAACTATCTTTGGCCAACCCCCCTAACATGTTTGAATTCGTAGATTGAAAATACTAAACTAATAATTAAAACTAGCTTACCAGGTCATGTACATGTGCTAAGACCCTTTTTTTTATTATTAATATTCTTCAAAGCTGAAGATTATTTATTAATCAGGGACTGGGTAAATTGCTTCTATCTACAAAAATAAGATTTCTCCGTGGACCATGTTCTGGTGATGTATTGGAAGATGATCCGCTTTTGATATAAACATTATTCTTAATTGGATTGCAGATGAAAATAATGCTTTTTAATGTTTTGCTATAGTAATAACCTATGTATCCATCAACTTCCGTATAATAATTCTGTTAAAAGAAGCAATGGCAGTGGAGCGAAGGATCATTTGACAATTTAAGTTTATCAGAGCTCGTAAAGAAAAGAGTTCTGATAGATGGACCGATATTTTATGACGAAAGTTTAAGCCGATTCAACCATTGCAAAAGCTTTTATCGGGTAGGTTTAGTTTCATCCACTTAGTCTTTTTTATGTGCACGCAGCATGCTCCACGTCCTTTGGCATGGGTGTTAGATGAAACGCAATGTTATTGTTATATACAAGAATCGGTTGATATTCCTACAGCCTTGAGTTTGAGAAGAAGCTTTTTACTATGGACTATGACTAAATAATCTTAATACATAATCAATATGGTATTAGTGAATTAGCTTTTAAAAGTGAGTAAATGACTAATAGGTATCGGTTATATATTAAAATAAATAAATAAATATTGAGTGTCTTGAAATCACTTGTTAAATACGGTTTAGAGAATTTCAAGCCCACTTTCTCCTTCTCAACCTGATGAACAGATGCTTGGCTTCGTAATGATTCCTAACCCCATATTAGTAACAACTGATTAAACATCCATTTGCCATGTTATGAAATAATATCCTTCACAACTAGGTGGGCAGTTCTTTTTATGAGTTTTCTTATAGTATGATAGCCTTATCAGAGAAATCATGACTTGGAAGAGAAGTATATTGAGAAGAGAAGTCACACTCATTTCAGGAGAGCAAAAGGAGAGTTAATATTAGGACCCCTCATCTTTTTCAACCTAAAATATGTTTTGGTTGCTTGATTTGTATTTTTCTTCTTGTTTGTGATTAATATGTGTTAGAGTTGGACTCCCGTATTTTCTTACGAATTTTATATTGGTGCTTATATATTTATTTCAAGCTTTGAACTATTTATTTTATAAGTTATTCGATAGTGTAAACACTTACGTATTTAATAGATTCTATTTTGCTTATTACAATATCTATCTAGGTAGAATATTAGTCTTGTATTACTTTCTCAATAACTTCATATGGTATTTATATACTTGTTTAATTCCTCTATTTCATCGATGAGCTCTTTGAGTTGGGTGGGGTTCCTCTTAACTTTCATCATCACGTTTAAAATTGATTGCCTCCAATCGTATGACCATTAATGCTCCATAAAAATTATACCTACATATTGTCCCAAAAGGTTGCCCACTAGATATATTGCGATTGTAATTAGGTTAACTATTTGAGGATTTCCAACATAGACCTTTACAGAAATTTCTAATATGGACGAGATTTATAAAAACCCAACTATTAACTAATTGGCTCGTACCAAAATATATGTATATCTATTCTTTTGATTCATATTTTGCTCTATATATCATGCAATTGTAGTCGTACAAAAAGCTCATCCTTTCAATTATTTTCGGAAGTTTTACAGGCTTTACTTGTGTTTGAGAAAGCAAGCTTGGGACCATGATCACTATTGCATATATATCATACAGAAACTTTCGTACAATTAAGCTGTTGATATTTTGTCACCTACCATCAAATTGTAAATATCGTTATACGTGTCCGAAGGACGATGTTGAGTGTTGTAAGAGCTTCAATTTTCTTCCAAAGCAAACAAAACAAATGTTCGAGATCAAGACGGATTCGGTAAGTGACAATGACCCTTTGCCCTTACTTATCTGTCGCGGATAAATAATAGAATTTCTCCAATTCACACTCTAAATGCAGTTTAGGAAACAGTAAATAGCATTTATGATCTTTTTAACATTACTTCAAAATGAGAAAGGCAAATCTTGCTATAAATAAAAATGGAAACTCTAACAGCAACTCCCTAAGAAAAAGTATATTAAATTTCCATCATACCTACTCTGCAATATGCATGACATCAGGTGCTATTAGACAAATTGATGGTCCACCTTCTTTTAAAAGGACACCAACTGTACGATAATTTGATATATTTCATAAGTTCGAAGTCTAATTTCGAGCTCCAATGCTGAAGTATTCCCCAAGACTAGATTGAATTTACATAAGCAAAACGCATAATATGTACAATTATAGTGAATATTGAAGTAAAAATGGATGACTCTAGGTACCTTCTCTTTTTCCATCAACTTAATGTACTTTTTGGTTAATATATACCTATCTGATTTAGATGTATGTTGATATGATTGGTTTATGGGAACTGCTAGTTTCAGTTTTTGAACCTATTCTTTCTAGTTTTAACGATTTTAAAGATTCTTAAATGAATGAGTAGGATCAAATTATAATTTTGATTTTTAAATTTATTACAATTTTATTTAAAAATATATATCTATATAAAACTTATCTAGTATATGACCCATATAGTTCATCTCTTTGTGTGAGTCAAAAATATGAAATCTGTTATTGACATGAGGATTCGAATAAAAAAAATAACAAGAAAATACGGGGAGTAATTAGATAGAGATGCAGGCAAGATCCACAACCGTATCGCTACCATGAGTAAACAGTGGAGAAAATGTCATCAAATATGGGCCACATTTACTTGCGCTAAAATCCTTATGGATGTAGTTTTGTAAAAGGGGTCGGACCCGTGAACTTATGTGGGCCTCATCTTGTCAAATCTATAAAGACAACGCAACCTCCCAAAAGCTATTGAAAATTCCATATGACTTGTTCAATAACTATGGCATTTAACGGGCAAGTACGAATAATCAACAACTAGGTAGGGGATAGTCTAATTTTTATGTAAGGTTCAAATCTTGTATGTTTTGATGAGTTTCCAAGAAGCTACTTAACCTTGACAAAGTTTTAAGTCCTTCTTTGAATTGAACTGCCTATTGAAGATTAAAAGATTTAAAAACAACGTTAAGAAAGTTGACAAAAAAATTTGGTATGTCCTTATTATCTCAGATTCTCAGAATTTCCCAACCAAGTTGCCTTATCAAGCTGGCGAATGGAAAAGTTGGCTAGAAGCATCGCCATCCAAAGTTTCCGAATAAAAAAGATACGAATTTTGAATCCTTAAATCTATGAACTTCATAAAAATACAGCTAAATCTTCATGATCTAAGCACTTAAAATACATAGTCTAATCAAGGCAAAAATCTCCATCTAGAACTAGATGAGTAAACGCTATAAAAGCAAAGCCAATATGTTAGAATTAATTGAAGCTCCATGTTGATTTTTTTTATTTTTTATTTTTTTATATGTATCTGTAGATGGTTAAATTCAATTAGTAGATTTTTAGCCTAATACTTTAATGAATTTGACTCTTTAAATCGATATAACAAGACTCACAAAGCGAAGTCCATATTTTAGGATGCTTAGGGTAAGACTCATTGAATCAATCGATTCAATCCAACCTTTCTTAATAAAGTTTACACATTATTGGTTACTAATGGGTGTAAACTTATGAAAAGCCCATATGTGGGTTCATTCACTTAGATCCATTGATTGTCGTCATCATCTGATGAATGAAACTCATAGCAAAATCTTATAAATATCCCATGCCTCCCCATTCAAAGGGACTTTTCTTGAAAAAAAATCATTACTTTGCCGGATTTCCTTCAAAAGATCAGAACTACAATATCAACATAGTGTTGAGCTTTGTTCAAGACTGCTTACTCCTCCTCCCCATCTCATTTACTCCTTAATTATCCTTGTATGTGTCACTTCTTTCATTAGGCCACGTATAGCGCGTTCCTACGTAACACGCGTGTGGCCTCACATTCAAACCAACACCCTCAAATTTATTTGGCGGCTCCACTAGGGAATGGGAAAGCTGACAACATAACACCTTCAAGGAGAAGGATACCTAACTCTACTAACAAAAACAATCAAGAAATGGACACCAATTTGAAATTACTGAACAAATCACTCCTACTCTTGGTGATGCAAACCAAGGAGATATCTCACTGGATGGTGCACCTGATAACACTCAAGTCATGCAAGCGATCTAAGAGAACAATAGGAAGATGGATCTCTTTATTATTATGATGACTCAATTCATGCATGTTATAGCTACCGTTGCTAATGCACATTAGGATACAGCCTTGCCAAATCCTGTACATGCTGCATCGCAGCGCACTCCTCAAATACCTCAACAAATTAACCTTCCTATTGTTAATGAACAAATTGCAATTGAAGAGCAAGCTCCAACCTACGAACCTACACTTGCACAATGCTTGGCTACTGTAGTAAGGGAGACAAGGAATCAAATTAGGGGTCCTTCATCTTCCTACAGTACCCCAGACATTATTATTATTGAGCACGTGAATCACTTTAACCTTGTTCTTGTCATACCAGTAAAGCTTGGAGCCTCTGTTACAAGTGAAGTCCACCATAGAAGTCCCAAAACTGAAGCTCCCTTATCATTAGCATATTGCTGCAAAATCTTACCCAAATGACTATGTGAATCTTAAGTTCATGCTCTTTAATGGCAAGAAGGGAAGTGCCAAGGAGCATTTGCTGAAGTTTATTTAGACGCTAGAAGCCTATGGATTGAATGATGACTTGAAGCTTAAGAAATTCTCCAAGTCTCTCATGGAGAAGGCATATACGTGATATATTAATCTTCCTCTAGGGTTGGTAGACTCATAGGGGAACATGTATAAGATGCTCCTAGAAAAAATTTTCTCAACCAAAGAATGGGTGACCCTCATTGACATGGGAAGAATTCATCAAAAGTTAAGGAAAGACTTCATAAGTTACATTGAGAGGTTTAGAGGGTGCTCCTAAAATATTTGTGATAAGAGGGAGTTGATAAAAATCTGCATACAGGGAATGTTTACTAAATATGCCGTTCATTTGGAAAATTGTCTTTAGTTTCGTTTGCAGCATTAGTTGAAAATGCGTGACGAACTAATAACTCTGTTACAAGACAAAAGGGCAAGCATGCAAGGTTCAATAAATGAAGACCATCTGTGAATTCCATTCAAGGAGAGGATTCTAAGGCAAGAAAGAAGCCTAAAGTGGAGAAATCTAAGTTTGAAAATTTAACATACCTATGCCCAATGGTTAAGTTACATGTGATGCTCGACATATGGCTGCGAGATGGAAATATCAAGCTCTCGAGAATTGAATGCCTCCTTACCCCTTAAGAGAAGAGTGATCCCAACTATTGTAGGTTTCATAGAATGATTGGTCATTCTACTAAGGATTACTGAACATTAAAGAAAATAGTCAATGGAAGAGTGTAAAGTGGGGAGCTTATTATTGAAGACAACAATATCTGCAAGAATCTCCTTCTAGCTCATAACAATTAATGTGGGGTGGTGAATGTCATCACTCATGACCCTACTACTATGGAAATAAATAATGAGCTACCTGTTAAGGTAAGCAAAGAAAAGGGAAAGCGAGTCCAAGTCAAGGAGGATGAGTGCCCTCTTACTGTTGCCGCACTTATGAAAACGTCAAGTTTTAGAAATTTCTTCAACCTTCTTAGGTTTGATGACAAAACTAAGCTTATAGCAGCTACTGTACTCATGCTAATCTCAAAAGATTAATATGCAGAGTGTAGTGTGGCATAACTTATGAAAAGGTTGACTCATGCGCATGACAATGCAATTTTATTTATTGACGCTAACATATGTGTTAAGGGTTTAAATCATAACTGTCTTCTATATATTGAAAGTACACTTAATGGCTATTTAGTGAAGAGAACGTTCATTGATGCTAGTTCTTCCTTGAATATCATGCCAATGTCCACCTTTTAAGCCATTGGAGTTGATATTCGACGACTTGTGAAGCAACCCATTTTGGTGAATAGCTTTATAAGTCTTTGATAAGGACAATAGGATGTGTCAAAGTAAGCTTTGAGGTAGGGCCTATTCTTAGCTCTACATAGTTTCATGTGATCAATGCGCTCATATCTTATCATCTCCTCGTCAAAAGAACATGGCTGCATAATCACAATGTGATACCTTTGACATAGTATCAATGTATGAAAGGTTATTGGAACAAGAAAAATGCCTTCTATAAAGAATCCATTCATGCCTAATGAATTCCACTTCGCTGAAGTAGCTTTCTTTAATGAACACATAATCGAAGGTGATATGCCTATAGTGGAATCCTTTGGAGCATTGCTACCCAAATAAGAAGAAATTCACATTCAAGAACATAAGAAAAGAAAGATGCAGTTGTCCTTGAGGTTTAAAGAAATGCAAGAGAACCAATAGTATAGCAAAACTGCAAAACTCCATGCAGGCTTAATGACATTTGGACTATTTACAATGAAATGCATCTTTGTTACTTTTCTCTCATTCCTTTGTCATGTGTAAACAAAGCAAGAGGTGCTTAATGTCAATGAAAGAGTTTTCTTACCCTAGTGAGGGTTTATCTCACAAAGATATAATAATGTGTTTATTTATTTGTCTTTCATTGCTATTATTGTTGCAAAGATAATCTCCTTAACGCTCATAGCAATTTTCATAAAATAGTTGGGCATTTAATTGGGGGCAACTAAACCTCCTGATTGATTTTTTTTTTTAAAAAAAAAAACAAAGCAATAATGAATGCAAAATATAATATAGACGTCGTTGCTGACTGGTAAGAGCTTTAGCACCTAAACGCACAGTGATGAGTCTAGCTTGTATTTTGCAGACCTGTAAGAATGCTATCTCTTAGGTGCACAGCAAGCCATGGCAGCTAACTAAGAGTGTAGTCTCCTTTGATGCTAAAGAAAGAAATACACGTTCTCTAAAGATGAGGCTTAATTCTAGGTAATATCCTGATTAAGTTATGTTAAGTAGTCAAGTAGTGAGACATACCCCCTTGACCAACGAAAGAGAATTTTAGATCTTAAGCAATGAATGTTAAATCACTGCTTGAGTGCGATAAAATGCTTTTTCAAAAGGGATCAATCAAATGTTATCGTTGACAAGCAAAACTTTGCTTTAATGCATCAAATAATACAAGAGATCCCATAGATCATTAAGTCTAAGTGTGTTTCATGTTTGTGATAGTTTTAAAAGAGATCTATATTTATGTTACTCAACACTAATGTGACTAGGTTGAGTTGTTGCTTCTAGCTGTATGATGTTTAGGGATTTTATCATATCATCTCCTAGCATGCTGCTAGGTGAGAACTATTGTTCCCAAGCACATGATCATAAGATACCTTGAAAAAGGCAAAACAAATATCAAGAGAACAAATGAGTGCAAAAGTCCATGAATGGATCTTATCATCACTATCGACTTTGCATATTTCATTACAAAATCATTACAAATGTTAAAAAAAAAAAAAGATTACAATGAAGCGACCGACATGAAGTTAAGTGGATTTGCTCCTTTTAAGGTATTGTGATTTGCAAAGATGAGGGGACTTTAATAAGACACTTGACATCAAGATTGCCTCCCTTATGGTATGCAAACAATCGGGGGAGGAAAGTCATCAATAAGTATTGTATATAAAAGAGTTCTAATGGATGCAATTCTAGTATTTCACAACATGATTAGGAAGCAGTGTCTCATCGATTCATGAACATTTAGATACAATTATACACCAATATAGATCACTCTCCTTTGGACTTAAAGTTTCAATGTCAATCTCTTTCCTCAAATGCTTTATTAAAGTTCAATATATTATCATCGCATCACTATTGGAGTGCGAATAAAAGTCTTCATGACTTATCAAGATGTTAATCTTGTATGATGATTATTATTCATGATGCCTGCCTTACACAACACCTCTTGCATGTGATATCTATATGTGGTACTTGTAGTGTGCATCCACTTGATGCTTAATGCGCGTGTATGCTTGATGCTCAAGTGGCCCATGTGCACAACACTTAGGTGCAATACCCCTCCCATGAAATGTGAAGGGACACCAATGTTATGGCTCTTCACTACATGACTCTACCTTTGCTTGATGTTGTGGAACCTTCTCATATGGTGCTTGCTACATCCGATACCTTAGCACACCTCATTGCAAGATAATTGCTTCACATGGTGCCTCTAAGTGATCTCTCACATGATTTTCGCTTCTTAGTATTGGGTCTATATATGAAACTAAATATGGTGAAATGAGATCACGGTTGATTGGTGATAGTTGAAATAATTATTGGCCTTCAAAAGTGATAGTATCCGCTAGATGCAATTATTGTCACTTGGGGAGGAAGGAGTGACAAAGATTGGCTCAATAGCAGACAATGAAAGGAATGAAGACAAGTGAGTATCATAAAAAAAGAAGAAGGGAATTTTTCAAGTTAAAATCAAAAGTTAAGATATCCACTAACCTCAAATGGCCAAATCCACCCATGATTACTCCATTTGACATCTCGTTAAGCTCTTTCCATAGCAAACCCCGAGTATTCTACACTTCTAGCTATCGTATCTTACCACCAAGCTCGCAATTCACTTTACCTCAACCTTGTATTTCTTGCACTTTGTACCAAAGAATTTCTCATGATGAGCTTGACTTTTGTAGTTGACATATCCATCCATTGGTCCAAGAGCAAAAGAAGAATGAAGAGGTGTGGACAATTTTCTCAATTGTGTGTTTCTCTATCTGCCTATAAAACATTTCTTAAACCTCCAACATTGACAAAGAAGAATTTGGAAGAATTAGGAAGCTAAGGCTTAACAATAGTAGCTGCGTGAAAGATGATGCGGGAATCTGATATGACATCGAGGAGGACTAGTATTCGGTGGTCAAGTTCAGTATATGTTGCCTATTCTATTAACTAATCAACGGCAAACAATAAAATCTTATCGGCCAAATCCAAAGAAAAAAAAATGATAAGAACATTTCTGAAGGCAATGGCACGTATTCAACAGCACATATATGGGATTGTATAAGCTTACAAGTGTTAGAATATTAATTCCATGAAAAGGCACCAATCTATGGAATAACAGTGAGTTACGTCAAATAAAGAATTTAGAATGTAAGAACAGAGGCACAACTCTGGATAGCCACATGTTTTACCGAAGTATCAGTGAATTAGTAAAATAAGCATCAAACGGCATAAGCTCCACTAGGTCAAACCACCCATAACGACTATCACCCGAAAAAAAAAAAAAAAAGCAACTAACAAATAACCATCTCTTCTCAACCTATGGACCACAGAAGTCGCGAAAGCTTCATTAAATATATGCCCTGGCCACCAAGGGTGCAATTTCACCTTTCCCCACACTTTACATTCTCATTCAACCTGATCAAGAATATGAACAAGACAAGACTGAGTTTGAATCTAGTGAGGATGCCCACGTGGTTGGAGACTCTATCAAATATTTTCTTTGGGAATTGCCATCATCCCCAATTCCAGCATCCTATTGCACTGCACTACTGAAGGCCTATAAAATTGACGAAAAGAAAGCTCGCATTAATGCAGTGCACTCGGCTATAATAGAGATGTTACCCGAACCAAACAGTCGTTTGTTGCAGAGAGTTCTGAAGATGATGCACATCATTTCCATGTGTGCTCATGAGAATCGGATGACTCCATCTGCAATTGTTGCTTGCATGGCACCATTGCTTTTATGCCCATTACTAGCTGGCGTGTGTGAACTGGAGGATGAATACGATATGAACGGTGGTACAATTTCTGACTGGTGTTCTAGAAATCCTGCTCAACCATACGAACAACAGCACAAGCCTTCTTCAGAACAGCAGTTAGGACTTTCACAGAGCCAGACTTATTCTCCCACTCCTCTTGGTCAATTGCAAAATCCTGTGCAGCATAAGTGCAATCCATACAACAGAAGCCTACATCATTAAATCCAGAGCATGTTTACTCAGAGAGAACCTTTTTCAAGGGAGGAAAAATAATACATTTCAAGCACCAGTCTTTGCCTTTAGCACTTGCCAGACTTGCAGTCCCCTAGGATGATGCCGTACATATTGAAATACTAAAGAAACTAAAACAAGAATCACAACCCAAGATAAACATCTGACGCAGCGTGGAAAGCGTAAAACACGAGATCAATTCTAGGATTAGACCTCACGAATAAACAAAGAACAATCTGAGTTTATTCATTGAAATTCTCAATTGCGCACAATTGAGGAAACAGAGAAAATCCCTCTGCAAGTGTTTATAATTCGATATATGATAAAAGCTAACCCTAAAAATGACCTAGGAAACTATATATAGTCCTTAGGAAAACAGTTAAAAAGAAAATATATATGTACACATAAGAATAAATATATATATATGCACGTCCATCATGCGGCTTATACACGACCGTGTATAAAACCGTGCATGTTTCTGTAGATCTTCCAAGCACATTACATGGCCGTGCCTTTGAGCCGTATATACGGCCGTATATGTTTTTGTGGATCTTCCAGACTTGACACACGGCCGTGCTTTGGTGCCGTGTTTAAGGCCGTGTATGTTTCTGTGGAGCTTCCAGACACATTACACGGCTGTGCCTTGTAAAAGACATGCCCAATTAACCCATGTCAGCTACAATGTCCACATCATTCTCTCCCACCAATGAATAACTCGACCTCGAGTTCTCTTCCGGATATAGAGGTTCGTCATCGGAGTAGAATGGAGATAAATCAGCTACATCGAAGGTTTTTGAAATCTTCATACTTTCAGGAAGTCCGATCACATACGCATTATCATTTATCTTTGCAACAATCTTGTAAGGGCCATACTTCTTTGGTTGCCATTTACTATAAGTGCCCACTGGAAAACGTCCTTTCCTTAAGAACACCGCAAACCCAGACTCAGCTTCTTCACCCCATTGAAACTTCCCCTTTTTCAGGCACTCAGTTAATGGGGCAGCGACAATATTGAAATACCGTATAAAGCGCTTATAAAATCCCGCCAACCCCAAAAAGCTCCTCAACTCAGTTATCGTCTTGGGAGTAGGCCAATCTCTAATAGCCCTTACTTTTTCTTCATCCACCGTTATTCCCTCATCACTCACTACAAAACCTAAGAATAGCAACTTCTTTGACATAAATATGCACTTCTTAAGATTGACATAAAGCTTATTTTCCTTCAGCACAGTTAATACACTTCTCAAATGCACTAAGTGCTCATCCTCAGTCTTACTATATATTAAAATGTCATTGAAATACACTACCACAAATCTACCAATAAAAGGCTTAAGTACCTTATTCATTACACGCATGAAGGTACTGGGTGCATTGCTGAGGCTGAATGGCATAACCAACCATTCATATAATCCTTCCTTCGTCTTGAAAGCGGTTTTCCATTCATCCCTTGGTCTAACTCGGATCTGATGGTATCCACTCCTAAGATCCACCTTCGAAAATATCACCGCTCCACTCAGCCTATCCAACATGTCCTCAATGTGAGGAATTGGGAATTTATACCCAATTGTAATTTTGTTGATCGCACGACTGTTTACGCACATCCTCCAACTACCATCCTTCTTTGGCGTCAATAGCGCCGGAACAGCACATGGGCTCATGCTATCCCTGATAAATCCTTTGTCTAGTAACTCCTAGACTTTCTCCTGCAGGACCTCAGTCTCCTTGAGGCTCATCCTATAATGAGGGAGATTAGGAAGACTAACCCCAGGCACCAAATCAATATGGTGTTAGATGCCACGCAATGGAGGCAACCCCTCTGGTAGATCTTTTAGCACTACCTCTTTGAACTCTTCTAACACCCCCTTTACACCTTCCGGAACCTCCTCACTACTCACATCTTCTCCAGCATTCTTCACAACAAGTGCATGCATCACCCGGGATTCTTTCAGGTCCTTAACCATCTCTTTCTCTAACTGAGTGATTGTCAGAAAGGATTTTCCTTCAGCCCTTTGTGTCTTGGGTCGTTTATCCGTCAATTGTAGCAATGTGTATTTCACACCCCCTTTCTCCAACTTATATTTATTTTCTTTTCTAGCATGTTGGGCATCCACATCAAACTGCCATGGTCGCCCAAATAACAAATGGCAGTCATCCATATCGACGATGTCACAATAGACTTCATCCCGATATTTGCCTATAGAGAAGGGAACCCGGCACCTCTCCTTCACCTCAATCCGCTCTGCCGCCTTAATCCACCCATGGTATAAGGGTTCGGATGTTTCTCTACTAGCAGCTGGAGTTGCTTCACCACCTCTCTCCCGATTATATTCTCACAACTCCCACTATCAACAATCAGGTCGAACACTCTCCCACCAATTGTGCACCTAGTGCGGAACAACTGGTGTCGCTGCGAACTACTCTCCTGCTTTGGTGTTAACATCATCCTTCTAATCACATAGCTCGGCTCCACCCCATCATCAACCTCATCATAATACTCATCCTCACTATCCGGTTCACAGCACACTTCCTCCTCTTCCTCCCTTTCGACAATATTTATAGTCCGTCGATTCGGACATTCGTTGGATCGGTGCCCCGGTTGATTACACCTATAACACTTCCCCAGAATTGGCTTAACATACGGATTACTTTGCCTTGGGGTCTCTTTGATTTCAAGAGGTTTCTTTCCTTCAGCCTTATCTTCCTTCTTCTCTATCCCTCCAACAGGCTTCTCAACTATTCCTCTATTCCTTTCACTAGCCACTCAGTTGCCACTACCAACACTATCATACCCATAATTCTTCTTGCCCCCACCAAGCCTAGTATTTTGCTCTTGAATCATCATCTCGGCTCTAAAAGCCAAATTCTTTGCCTCGTTCACAGTTTTAAATACCGTCACCCCAATTTTATCCCTAATTTGGGGCTTCAACCTATCAACAAATCGCGCTACGTACTGACCCTCGGTCTCCCTCAAATCGTTCCTCCCCGCCAATCTCATGAACTCGACGGTATATTCATGCACCGTCCTCTGTCCCTGACGGCAGCGTTAGTACTGCTAGAAGAGAATTTGCTCATAGTCGAGTAGTAGAAAATCCCTCTGCAGCAGGTTCTTCATGCGGTACCATGTTCTTATTGGTTGCTTTCCCTCTCTCTGCCATTTGTTCTACAAATGATCCCACCATGCAGATGCCCCTCCTTTCAGCCTACACGCAACCAACCTCACCCTCCTATCCTCGGGTATCTCCATATAGTTGAAGAATTTATCGACTTCTGCAAGCCAATCTAAGAAATCTTCTATATTAAGATTACCATTAAACGATGGAATATTTACCTTGAGACAGAAATCACCGCCATCGGCCTAATCGTATCCCTGGTAGTTTCTTCGATATCCACCACCATACTCCTGATCAATTATGTTGTCCATCCCGCAGTATCTTCCACCATCAACACCACCTCTCCTCTGTTGTTGCCCTCTCCTCTGTAGGAAATCACCCTCTTCCTCAGAAGAACTCTCATCTGGCCGTTGATTCCATCGATTTGTAGCTGCAGGTTGATTGACAGGACCGCCACGAGCGACTGCTACCCTTGGTCAATCTCCACCAACATCCCTGTTTCCGTTGTGGCCCACCACCATGGCGTCGAAACGCGTAATCAAATCCTCCAAGTGCTGCTCTACACGCCCAAGCCTCTGTTCCATGGCTTCGACCACTGCCCTTGGAGCCCATTGATTGACTCCTTAGATTTCCGCATCCCGATCTAGGTCGAGAACGCGACCGCCGTCAACATCGTCGTTAGTTGATATCTCCGCAGGAAATTGCCTTGCTCTGATACCAACTGACGCAACGTGGAAAGCGTAAAACACGAGACCAATTCTAAGATTGGACCTCATGAATAAACAAAGAACAATATGAATTTATTCCTTGAAATTCTCAATTGCGCACAATCGAGGAAACATAGAAAATCCCTCTACAAGTGTCTGTAATTCGATATATGATAAAAGTTGACCCTAAAAATGACCTAGGAAACTATATATAGTCCTTAGGGAAACAATTAAAAAGAAAATATATATGTACACATGGGAATAAATATATATATATGCACGTCCGTCATGCGGCTTATACATGGCTATGTATAAAACTGTACATGTTTCTGTGGATCTTCCAGGCGCATTACACAGCCGTGCCTTTTGAGCCGTGTATACAACCGTGTATGTTTCTGTGGATTTTCCAGACTTGACACACGGCCGTGCCTTGGTGCCGTGTATAAGGCCGTGTATATTTCTGTGGAACTTCCAAACACATTACACGGTCGTGCCTTGTAAAAGACACGCCCAATCAACCCGTGTCAGCTACGATGTCCACATCAACATCACATCAAGTAAAAGAATGTCATGTTAGTCACTTTTTCATACACAAGTTAGAAATGCAGTTTACCATAAAATACAAAGGTTGTTCATGAACTTTTGATCAATGCTTCCTAAAAAACTAAGTAACCTAGAAACTCCAAGATGAAAAGAAATCAAAGAATCCATACCCTTACCTCTAAGAATTGGAAAACAGAATTGATAAGTCTGAAGCTTTTGAAGCCTAGTCTTCTCTTCCTTAAGCAGCGTTACTTCAAACTATGACTCTAGACAACAAGACCTTGTTCAAGCAGTCGAACTGTGCCGCAATAAAGACCGAACTCAGATCATATGGTACAATATAGCTATTACAGTCATTTTATGCTGCTAATCGAACAAGAATATCATGCAATGAAGAATGAACACAAATGACATGGCTCGATGCAACCATCGCATATATATATATAATATACGTCACCTACATTTAAGGTAGAAAATTTTAAGTAACAATGAAGAAGAAGAGAGCACGGAAAGAGGGTTGTAAAAAAAAGGGAGAGGAAGAAGAAGCTAACGTAGAAATGTGGACAAACAAAAAGGAAAAGAAACTATAGAAATAGAAATAAAAAAAAAAAAAAAAAGGAATCATATGTCTAGCATGAATTAGCAAAATGTGATCTGCTTGACAAAAGGTGTGCTGATGTGGAATTGTAATGCTTATCCATAGTGTAAGAGCATGCCTTTGAAAAAAAATTATAGGTGCAAAATGTGATCAATGTGGGTCGAACATCAAACTCAGGTTTCTCCAATTCACTACGTAATGCGGGTTGAAGTCAAGCGCGATAATCCACTATGCTAGGTGAACCCAGTTCTTTTTTTTTTTTTTTAACATGTCTTTAAATAAGGCCAAATATAAAGTAATTCTAAAAATATGAAATTTAAAGTCATGTGTTAAAAATACAATTTCAAATTACACTAAAATTTGTGTTTTCAACACACAATTTCATATTAATATGAAATTATGTTATAACCAAACTTCAGCTTCTTCCTCGTCATTTGCTTTGAATGTTTAAAAAATACCCAAACACATTGCTCACTCTTGAAACCTCAACTCCACACACTTTTAGCTACAAAATTAACCCATTAAAGTGAATCAAAAGTCGTTTCTTATCATATTAGAGTGTTTGTTTGCTCCTATAATCTTCAATTTTGAATGTTTAAAAAATACCCAAACACATTGCTCACTCTTGAAACCTCAACTCCACACACTTTTAGCTACAAAATTAACCCATTAAAGTGAATCAAAAGTCATTTCTTATCATATTAGAGTGTTTGTTTGCCCCCTATAATCTTCAATTTTGTAAAAAGTCATCCTAAATTCAAAACCCTAGGTAATTATCCACACACAAAGTAAGATATATATATATATATATATATATTAGTCGTGGTTGACATGATATATTGTGTTTGTAATTCATTGTTGTTGAGTGAAACATGTTTTTGTAGACAATAGTTGAGCAACATATCATGTGTTCAATGAAATGTGTGAATGAGTGGTTATGGTCATGGGGAATTTTGCATTTTCTCTTTTTGGCCAAAATTTTGATTTTTTTTTAATTGTAAAACATTTTGGCTTGATGTTACAATTATATGTGCTAAGATTTTAAATGTTTTATTTTAGAATAGTTGAATACGCATTTGCAAATGACTATTATTTCTTGTCCTAAAACAAAATTTTCCAATAGACTAATATAAGCTTATGACTACGATGGTTGTTTGTTAGTTCGCCTAATTGTTATATTGTATCAAATATTCCACATATATATATGAAAATGGCTCAAGTGATTATGATTTGTTGTACCCATGGAAATATTGCAGATGTAGACTTTAGGGTAAGCTATGATAAATGACCAATGGCAATGGTTAGAGTTCCAAGTGATGCAAACTATGAGCGGTTAGTGGGTATCATCTGCAATTGCCTTTAGATGGTGGTAGTAGCTTAGTGGAGTTATTTGTGGAAACACATAAGTTGGCTATTAGACTCGAGCATGATTTTAGACATGACATTTATTATGCTGATTCAGTTGAAACCTAGATTCATGAATCCTGGCTGATTGCTATGACTCAATAAGCAAGTAGCAATAATCTCCTCCAAACTAATACTCCTATAACTGAAGAAGCCAATAGGAAGACTAAAAGTGAAGATCATTTAGCTTATGTAGATCCTCCTAAGGATTATAACAACAACAATATTGATGAGGGTAGTAAGGAAGGGAAATATTAGTTGTAGGCACTAGATGAGTCTCATGGGTGACAAAGGAAAAATGATTGGCATCATGAGTTTCCAACAAATCTTAATATTATTGGGAGTTTTAGAGCTCATGCCAGTCTTTAAAGATAAGGTGGGGAGTAGTTATGTGGCATTTGATAAGAAAGAGCATGGTAAGTGCAGATTTAATAATAAATGGAAGGTTGGAATACACTTTAAGACAAAAGATCCGTCAATACAAGCAGTGAAAATGCATCACATTTTAAACCATCACTACTACGTAGTTATTGAGTTAAAGAAGTGTAGTTCGTAACTTGTGCTTAAAGCTACATAAGATGCAAATGGAGACTTCATACATGCTTAAAGAAGCATGCAAGGTATTTTTAGATTGCTAGATTTAAAGGACCGTACACTTGTGTAAACATTGTTATAAATCAAGATCAACCTCAATTAGACTTAGTTGATTTGTCTAAATGTATTTATTATGGAGGTGAAAATTTTGAAAAGTATTAATATAATAGATCTCCAAACATCAATATGCAAGTAATTTGGCTACATTGTCCATCTTAGCAAAGTTAGGGAAGTGAATGTCATCACAGTATTGTTGAGTTAGGGCAACCCATTGGTTGGTTGATAGTACATCCCGTAATTATTACCCTTAGTGTTGTTAGATCACCTGGCAATACGTTAGTCAAACTAGATTTATGCCAAGTTACATGGTATGTTCATAACTTATTATCTACCTTGCCTTTTTCATTTTTATATTGCATCTTAATTAATAAGTGAATTGTTGAATACAAACTAAATTTATTGGTCACTTACCTCATATGGCATATGTCGACATCCTTTCTAAGACACCACCTCTTAAGCCATTGAAGGTGGCTATGGTTGTGCATCGATTCCAAGGTGTGTCTCCTAATGATGATGTACAAGTGGTGAAGATAGTGGACATGCCCACTTGCCACCTCTCAAGCCACCCTAAGGTGGACACCATAAAGAATGGAGAGGGGACAGGGTTGAAGTCGAGGCCATAAACGTGCCCTTATAGCCAAATCAAAGACAATTTACTATCTAAACATGATGAGTACTTGCCTCACCCATCTTTTACTCCCATTGCATCTTAGTTTCACAAGGCAAGTTCCTTTGCGCTTGCATCGAAGTCATTTGTGATACATTTAGGAGAAAGCTCAAACACCTACATCTATACTCTAAAACTCTATAAAAGAGGTGACCCAAACCTTAGGGCAATGACGAGAGTAAGGGGCTCACTATAATTGAGCCCAATCCTATATGAGTCATCTCAACTCACCACCTACAAGGTGGGATGGCACGTAAATTACACACCTAATGATGCAAACCCTAGGTTGAGATTATCCTAAAACCCGATTAGATGGAAAAGTAGCCTTAGAATCATCCTTGGAACTAAGTAACAACTTGACCCTAACTCGAATAACGAATCAAAACCAAAGTTATAAAGAATTACGATCGCTACAAGATACCTTGGTTGGATCGGAATGAGTTCTCAATGAAGAACAATAAGGAGGTTTTCCTTAAGATAAAAATACATCAAAAGTCCTTAAGTTTCGTGCCTTAGAAGATTATTTATAGTCTACAATCAAATGGGCAAAATACAAAAGAATTTACAGTACGGATCTAACATAGGCTGGCACCTTAAGTTGGCCTCAAAGCCAACGGCCTATATTTAGGCCGGCTTAAGTAAGTCAGCGGCTTACAAGGCCAAGGCTGACAGCTTACATTTAAGCCGGCCAACTAAGCTAACGGTCTATATAGCCAAAACCCACCTTCATCCTAAGCCGACTATAAAAGCCAATGGCCTAAGTTCCTACATCGGTAGCCTTCTTCCACTTCCAAGCAATCTTCAATATCTTATATGTAATGACATCCTTGAAGCTCAAAAGTGTCCATTTTTTAAGATTACTCTAAGATTGGTCTTCATTATCATTATTGGAGATGCATGACAATTGGAAAATGAACTCCTCATCTTTTAGGTTAATCTTCTGTAATTCTTGGTCCAGGTGTTTTACTCTTACCCTCATCCTCGGTCCTCCAATTCCTTCCAATGGGTCATAGGAAAGAGTTAGTGCAAGCTGATTCCCATCATTCCCTCCTTCTTCGAAAGGATTCATTCTCAAATCACCCGCATCATACAAAGTTAAATCAGAAACATTAAAATTAACACTAACTTGATACTTACCTGGCAATTCCAATTGCTAAGTGTTGTCATTGATGTACTCGAAAACTCAAAATGGACCCTTGTCTCTTGGAAGCCACTTTGATCGCCTTTGCATTAGGAATCGCCTTTGTTACATGTGCTCTTAAACCCAATCTTCGGGTTCAAAGAATATTTGATGACACCCTTATTGGCTCGTTTTGCATATTGTTCCTTCCATTGCTCAATATTGACCTTGACCTTGACCTTGACCTTGGCCTTCTCATGAACCTGCCTAATAAATCCAGCCTTCCTTTTGATACTAACATATTCAGACATAGGCAAAGAAGTTAAATCAAATGCAGTAAAAGAATTTAGACCATATGCAACTTCAACAGATCTCTTTGTTCCTGAGAACAGAGCATTCTTAATCTCACTTGTACTCGTATAATAATTTTCTTTCCAGTCTGTTTTTCTCTCACTACTCAATTCTCTCCCTTTCTTTTCTCTTTCCCTTTTCCTAATCTCTCTCTCTTTTTCTTTTGCAATAGCACTCATTTTATTTTTATCACTCATTCCTTTTTGTTCACTCTCTCTCTATAACCTCACTTAATCTTCATATACCTCCAAAGGTTTGAGAGGTGTTAGCATAATGAGTCGGCTATTCATTACAAGTTTGTACACATTTTTATACCCATCATGAGTGACCTTTCTATCAAAATACCATGGACACCTCAAAAGGAGATGTCCAGTATGCATAGGTGCAACATCACAAAGTACCTCATCCTTGTAGTTACTAATGGAAAATGCAACTACAACCTGCTTTGTTACTTTAACTTCTCTATACTCATTCAACCATTGTAGCTTACATGGCCTAGGATGCTTCATTGTAGGTAGATGCAATTTCTCAACCATCAAAGAACTTGCAACATTTGTGCAACTATCACTATTAATGATCATGCTACATACCTTATCACTTACATGGTACCTAGTATGAAAGATATGCTCACGTTGTTCCTCATCATCATCTTTCTTAGGTTTTATGTTTAGAGCACACCTAGTGACCAACATCTCTCCTTTCACAAGACCTTCTACATCAACATCACTACATTCCTCCAATGGTGGCATCTTTTCCTCATTTGAGTTGATACACTCTACATCACCATTATTTAAATTAACCATAACTTTCTTGTTTGGGCACTAAGATGCAATGTGCCCCAACCCTTGACACCTGAAACATTTTATATCACGTGATCTAGCGAAAGATTTAAATTCAGTTTCACCTTTAGGATAAGCAGTTGGTTCCTTAAACTTTACATCTTCCTTTTATCGAGATGCATCTTTATGATTCTTCCAAATTGTCTTCCCTGAAGAGCCAAAAGTAGAGCCATACCTAGAGGTACCTTTGGACCTTAACTATCTTTTTACCTTAATAGCCTTATGCAATAGTTCCTCTATCTCCACATAATGATGTAGCTCCATAATGTCACCTATCTCTCTATTCAAGCCATTGTAGCTTTACGATCTTCTTCTATGTTAGCCCGAATCATAGTGATGCCCATCTCTTTATAATAATCTTCAACACTTATGGAACCTTAAGTCAACCCTTGCAACTTTCTATACAAATCCTTGTAGTAATGACTAAGTATAAACCTTTTTCTCATTACTACCTTCATCTCCTCCCATGACCTAATTGGTCTCTCTCTTATCCTTCGCCTACTAACCACAAGTTGATCCCACTAAATACTAGCATAATTAGTGAACTCAACTGTTGCTAATTTAACCTTCTTCTTCTCGACATAATTATGACAATCAAATACATGTTCTACTTTTCTCTCCCATTCCAAATATAGCTCAAGGTCATTTTTCCCTTGAAAATTAGGAATTGCCATCTTAATGCTCCCTAAATTATTATCCTGCCTCTAAACAACCCTTTTACCTCTCCTATAACTACTCATATCAACATTAGACTTTTCATTTTCCCCCTCCTCATCCATAGTCTTTCTAAAAGACCTATGCTTAGAAGGAGATTCAAGATCACCTAACATTTTATTCAGAAGTTTAAATTGATCTTGGACTACCTTCATAAATGTCTTCATAACATAATCCACATGTTCTCCCCCACTACTCATGTTCCCACAGCCTGCAATAAATTTGTTAATAACATAAGAAAGAATAATTTTTTCCCTCTTAACTCTCCCTCTCATGTTTACACTCAGAGATATAGATTCTATTCACTATTGTATCTCTCAATAATATGTGTATATTTTTTGTATTCAATAAATGTCTCCCCACAAGTTCTTTAACAATAACCCTATCAATGACTCTACTAGGCAGTAAATAACGACACGTAATGCTAAGAACTAAGGAATAATTCAATCTAATCTATCCAAGAGGAATTTTTGTGACAACCTTTTTTTTTTAGACTCTTTGAACACACTATCAATGAAAAAACACCAGCAATCTATCAAATCAATCAAACAATTCTAAAACTTGTAGAACGAATTCAAATGAACACTATTTTTTTTTTTTTACTAACAAGAAAAATATTAAACAACCAAATTCAAAAGACTAAATTAACAAAAATACAACAATTGTGATAATGCTAACGGATAGATAAAACCCAATTTCCAAAAGCTAAAGCTCTGATACCAAATGATGCGAACCCTAGGTTGAGATTATCCTAGAACCCGATCGGATGGAAAAGTAGCATAAAATCGTCCTTAGAATCAAGCAACAACTTGACCCTAACTCGAATAACGAATTAAAACCAAAGTTATAAAGAATTACGATCGCTACAAGATATCTTGATTGGATTGGAATGAGTTCTCAATGAAGAACAATGAGGAGATTTTCCTTAAGAGAAAAATACATCAAACGTCCCCAAGTTTCGTGCCCTAGAAGACTATTTATAGTCTACAATCGAATGGGCAAAATACAAAAGAATTTACAATACAAATCCAACATAGGTCGGCACCTTAAGCCGGCCTCAAAGCCAGTGGCCTATATTTAGGCCGGCTCAAGTAAGCCAACGGCTTATAAGGCTAAAGCCGGCAGCCTACATTTAGGCCGGCCAATTAAGCTAGCGGCCTATATGGCCAAAACCGATGGCCTTCATCCTAAGCCAGTTAGAAAAGCCGGCAGCCTAAGTTCCCACGTCGGTGGCCTTCTTCCACTTCCAAGCGATTTTTATAATCTTGTATGTAATGACATCCTTAAAGCTCAAAATTGTCGATTGCTAAGATTACTCCAAGCTTAGTCTTCATTATCATTATTGGAGATGCGTGACAATTGGAAAATGAACTCCTCATCTTTTGGGTTAATCTTCCACAATGCTTGGTCCAGGCATTTTGCTCTTACCTTCGTCCTCAGTCTTTCAATTCCTTCCAATGGGTCATAGGAAAGAGTTGGTGCAAGCTGATTCCCATCACCTGAATCTTGATCAAATGGTGTAAGCTCAACATGATACTCAACTGGGTACTTAGGAGGTGTAGACCTTTGGGTGTCGATAGAGATGGCAACTTTAGACTCTTATTTTCTTCATCCCTTTGTTTTTATCCTTAATTTGTATGTTTGTATTTCGATTTGTATTTAAACTAATTGAATGATATGTGAATGGAAAATTCATCATTGTTCTACAATTATCTTCTAATCTTCTTCTCTCAAATTATTGTCACTTGTTATTATTAAAACTTTATTATTGCTGATTAGTATATCCAGCTTTGTATTGGTAATTATCTACAAGATTTTGCCATGTGTTGAGGGATTCATGAGTTGTTGTTTGTCATGTTGAATATGCTACTGTACATGTTATGGATGTGGGGTTTAGCTTCTAAGGAGAATATATGAAGAGGATTTTGTACTTGTATTTGTATTTATGTTTAAAAGCAAGTGTTGTAATTTTTGTTGAAGACATAGTATAGTATGTGCTACAAAAAATTGTAGGTTAAAATTGTATCTTTAAAAAATGATTTCAATACAATTTGAAATCATAATTTAGGTGACATATTTTTAGAATTAATTTCTTATCGGCTATAATCAAAGGCATATTTAAAAGAAAAAAAAAATCATTTTTCCGTCTATTTTGATTGCATATCTAGTTGTTTGTGATTGTATAATGGGATTAGGAAAGAGCAAATTAACATAATTTTAAGTGAAAATGCTTAAAAATATATTTTATCAATAGAAAAGAAAATTATTTATTCTTTTTGAAAAACTAAATAAAGCACATGAGGAATATTTTCATCAGTTGAGATTGTGGGCTTCCGATTTCGAGGCAGAAACAGCTAGAAAAAGAAGAAGCCATAATACGAGCAAATGGAGAAAAGCAGCGAAAAAAGCGCCGATATCAAAATCACAGTGAAGTTCAGCGGCAGATCAATCCCAATTTCCACATCGTCCGACACGACTATCAAAGAACTCAAGTCTCTTCTCCAATCTCTTACCAATGTTCTCCCACGAGGACAAAAGCTCATTTTCAAGGGTAAATCCGAATTTTTAAATCTTCTATTTGATTTTGATTGCTTTATCATGTAATTTGTTTTGTTGAGTTACATATTTGTTTAATTTAAATAAAGGGAAGGTATTGGTGGATTCAATGACATTGAGTGCATCGGAGGTGAATGATGGAGCAAAGCTTATGCTTATGGCCTCTCAAGGACTTCACCAAGGGGTATTCCTACTTCTTTCTTCTTGAATTTTCTATTCTTTTTGTTGATTCCATTCTCTCCTTTTGTTTGTATTGGGACTGTTTGAGTATGCCTTTTTTTTTAAAAAAAAAAAATTATTGAGGTTTGACCATTAGGATTGCCAAAATTATCTCAGTAATTGATAACTTATGGCTTTTATGGGGAGTTGGTCCTCTCTCACAAATAGCTACCATTTAAAACCACTAACAATGGCAACATCTTCAGACTTCTTTGATAAGAGTTGAATAGTGTAAACGATATACTATAATGAGCATGAGAAGAAGTTTAGAGGATGTTTCCATGAAACAAAAACACCTAATGATTTAGAAATGGTTGTTGGGAACATTGGTTACATGGATTTTTTTTTTCTCAACTAATATTTTAGTGTCGATAATTGTCAAATCTTTGAATGCCTAATTGGAATTATTGAGATCGTGGTGCTAACTAGTAGCTATTACTGGCTGGTGGTGGGAGATAAAAGGAAATGGAGGTTGTCAGTGATGTGGATCAGCATCCACATTGGGAATGTTTTCAGTTTCTTGCAATAATTGATAATCGCATGATTAATTGAAAGTGAGTTGTGCAAACTTGCACAATAAGTGGAATACAAGGAGTTGTGGTTGAACCTCAAGTCATTGGTCCACAATATCGGAGGAAGGCCGTGGCTGGTCTTGGGTGATTTCAACTCAACCCGACTAGTCACAGAGAAAAATGGAGGTAGAGCTTTGGTGACGAATGCAATGTTGGATTTCCAAAGATATATAGCCAAATTGGAGGTGGAAGACTTAAGATATATTGGGGACTTTTTTACATGGTCTAATAGACACATCAGGTGCCTATACTTAGGAAACTTGTTCGGGCCATGGTCAGCCTCCCTTGGCTAAATTTACACCCGAATGCCCATGCACAATTCCTCTCACCTATTCTATCTGATCACTCATTAGTAGTGGTCCGTATGGAGCATGGATTGATGGCCAGAAGAAGCCCATTTAAAATTTTCAACTATTGAGCGAACCGTGAGGGCTTCAAAGACCTAGTTAGCAACATATGGAGGACAGACATTAAGGGATCTTACATGTTCTAGGTAGTGAAGAAACTCAAGCTCATTAAGGAGGGACTCAAATGTCTGAACAAATCTAAATTCTCCAACATCTCACAAAGAGTCCAAAATGCGAAGCAACGGTTGGTCCAATTGCAAACCACCATACATGTAGCTGGGGCCACGACTAGATTGGAGGAGGAGCGTATAGCCTATAAGGAGTATTACACATTAAAGGGGGGTAGAGGAAAGTTTCTTTAAAACAGAAATCTAGAACAAAATGGTTGAAGCTGGGTGACAAGAATACGGCCTATTTCCACAAGGCTATGAAAAGCCTCCATAAATGTAGCTCCATACACAGATTGATTAAGGAGGATGGCAGCGAGGTGGCCGGGGAGCGGGAGGTCCGGCTAGAAGTCCTTCAATATTTCCAACGTTTATATGATCCACCTACATCTCCTACCACTCCTGTTGATGAGGAGAGCTTCATACCCCAGACTCTAAATGAATAGCAATGACTCACCCTTGATGCTGCTTTCTCGGATGAGGAGGTAAAATGGGGTTTTCCATCATAAGCGAATGGGAAGGCTTTTGGCCCAGATGGATTCTCTACTCTTTTCTTCAAGGAGGCTTGGAACATTATAGGTGCGGACATGATTATTGTGATTAGAGAGTTCATGACATCAGGGCACTTGCTCAAAGAGATCAACAATACTGCTATTACTTTAGTACCTAAAGTGGCTAACCCTATTAGACTGGGGGACTTCGGGCCAATAGCTTATTGTAATGTGATCTACAAGGCGATCTCTAAAGTCCTTATAGCAAGGATGAAAGCAGTATTGCCTACTCTAGTTGGGAGGGAGCAAGCGGTATTTGTTCCAGAAAGGAGGATAACTAACAACATATTCTTGGCCCAAGAGCTCATGGCAAACTACCATTCCTATGTCGGAGCCCCTCGGTGTATGATGAAAGTGGACCTCCAAAAGGCCTATGATACAGTTAAATGGGACTTCGTTCTAGGGGTACTTAAGGCTATGCAGTTTCCTCCCCATTTTTGCCGCCTTATTCGCTAGTGTATATCTATACCGAAATACTCCATCAACTTTAATGGGGAATTGGTGAGGTTCTTTGCAAGCAAAAGAGGCTTAAGGCAAGGGGATCCCATATCCTCTCACCTGTTTGTCCTCTGCATGGAAATCCTCTCCACATAGTTGAGGCAGATGATCTTGAAACCCAGCTTCTCACTACATTGGAGATGTCAGAACGAACGCTTGACCCACCTCTATTTTGCAGATGACCTCCTCATCTTTGCTAGAGGCAACAAGAAATCTATATCCCTAGTAAAAGAAACCTTACAGGACTTTCAGGCCATCTCGAGTTTGGCAGTAAACAATAGCAAAAGCATCATTTTCTTTTCCCATGTCCCAGCAAGCACTAAGGAGGCCATCCTTCAATACACTCAATTCAGTAAAGGCCAACTATCAGTACGATACTTGGGGGTTCCTCTCATTTCCTCAAAGCTCAAAAAACAGGACTGCGAGGTGTTAGTGGAACGCACCCTATCTCAGATTAATTCTTAGACAGCTAAATATCTGTCCTATGCGAGTAGGTTTCAATTAATCAGATCTATCCTATTTTCCATGCAAGTGTACTGGTGTTCCATTTTCCTTCTCCCTAAGTCGGTTTTCTCAAAGATAGAACAACTACTAAGGAATTTCCTATGGAGTGGTAACCTGCACATATTCACTAAAGCTAAGGTCAAATGGGTAGAAGTGTGTCAACCAAAGCAAAATGGAGGCCTAGGGATACCGAATATCTATCTCTGGAATAAAGCCATCCAAATCAAGCACATATGGAGACTATGCAAGGAAGGCTCGAAGAGTTTATGGCCGGAATGGGTTCGCTCTACTCTACTTAAGCAAGAACTTTTGGTCCTCTAGACCACCAGCCATTTGTTCATGGACCTGGAAGAAATTACTAAATACGAGATGCTTGGTAAGGTCTTGCTTCATCTAGGAACCCAATAATGGCTTTGAAATCTCACTATGGGCAGATTTTTTGCTCTCAACAGGACCACTAGACACATTGTTTAGTGCATGAGCCATGAGTAGTACGGGCTTCCCACACACTACAAGATTATGTTCCATCATGGATGGGAATTAATAGTGTATCCCAAAGGGCCCACTGTGGACTAGTATCAACATCCCATCCTCCCTTAGACCAAACGGTGCAGTTTCGGATCGCTTTCGTTGGAGACATTCAGGAATAGGAGAGTATACCATCAAGAGTGGCTATAGCTTCCTAAACCCTCCAGGACTCACTGTACCATGGCAAAGAATAGTATGGAATAAATCTTCCTTACCTAGACACTCTTTTGTACTATAGTTGGCTTGGTTAGGGAAGCTTTCCACCCTTGTGAGGACTAGTGCAATCCACTACTTGTTTTTTGTGTAACTGGCATCAGGAGGACCATGCTCACCTATTCTTTCAGTGCAACTACACAGCACAAGTTTAGAGTGCAGTCTGTGACTTCTTGCACTGCCAAGCCTCATCCAACAATTGGGATAGTGTTACCAGGTTTATAGTGGCGCTTAGGGACTCACCGACCCATCAGAGCTGGTGAGCTACACTAACGGCAGTAGTCTATTACATATGGCGCACCCAGAATAAAGTGCGGTTAAGGGAAATCCTCCTAGGGATTAGCATGTTAGCCCACTAAATACGAGCTTATATTAAGCTGGTGTAATCTTAACTCATTATCTTAGCTCAAATGCTAGGCTTTTAGTATGCAAGCACGATTGTCGATTACGTGCTATTTGTAACCTTATTTAACTTGCTCATTGTATTTTTATGCCATTCAATAAAATTATCAATTACCCAAAAAACTTGCACAATAAATAACCAGAGGTGTTGTGAGATGATGGAAGCACCTTTGGGCCTATGGCTGGATTTGGTTGTTAATGTCTGTATTTACTAGTCATTTGCATTTTAAGCAAACTATTTTCTATTAGTAGTGAATTTTAATTTTTAATTCCTAAAAAAACATGTCTACTGTGCAACAAACATAATCTTCAAGCTAAACTTCATTCCTAATAAGCCTATTAATAAACCTCTGGAACTATGAAGAAGATACAACTAAGCCATTCAACTTTAATTTTGCAAATAATCCCTTCAACCTTGCATAATAGTTTAAATGAACTCTTTTATTATATCACTATCAGTTTTCAAAATTTTACAAAATTTAGCTATGGGGTTCATTAAGCTTCAATATTCATATTACACAGGAATGGATATAGATACTGTCTACAAGGTGTAAGAACTCTTTAACATTCTTATATTTGAGGGACTTATTTGAATCTTTTTGTGAACATTGTAAGGTAAGGATTGGATTTTCATTTGAGTTATTAAGGGCTGATTTGTGCATTAGGCACTCCTAATATATAACATTTGATATGTCATTGCCCAAAACGAGGAATTGTTTCCCATTGGCATTTAGAATTCAGTTAAACAAACCATCCACTCTATGAAAAGGAAAATGGATTTTACACCACAAGTAACAGGGACTTTTATCCTAAGGAGAACTAATTTTCCCTGTTACTTTCTTTGTTGTCTAATGTTCAATCTGAGTTGATATTAACTACACAAAGATCAGCTCGTGAGAAGATTGAAAAGTTATCATCTTCCCAAAAAACATTAGAGTAGTGAAAGAGTGTTAAAAGATTGTTCACTTGAGAATGTTCCTCTCTTATGGGCAGGATGGTCCAATTTTAAAACAAGCACAAAGCAAACCCATTACAAGGACAAATAATGCCAGTGACATCGGAAAGGCAACTGTTCCTGTGGATAAAACCAGGCTGGAAAGATGGAAAGCTACAGGAGTTATCGCCTTAGCTGAATGCAATTTGAAGGTATTTACTAATACACATATTGAACAACTAATGGTGTTTGAATGCTCTGTACAGATTTGAATGTATCTGCATGAGATTAGTGTACCTAGAAATGTGTTCCCTACTCTAATTTAGTCGAGATCGATTGGTAAATTCTGCAGTTGAATTTAAGGTACAAACATTAGTAGCAAGTTGTTCCCAATGAATGGGGCCTCCTCTCAGACTCCTATCTTACTGCCTCTATTTAATTTACATGAGAGTTTATTTGATCAATTACTGTATTATTCCTCATGTACTGCATGACAACTTGGAGAGGCGAAAATTCTATTAACAAAGAAAGAATGGATATTTAAACAAGTGAAGTAGCAGAAAGTCAATCCTGGCATCTTTCGTAGAAGGAGATATTTGTATGCTTATCTATCCCAACTTGTTATAATTTCTGATTTGGACTCTTTAAGGCCATACCAGATGAAGTGTGGGCTTGTGGGCCTTTGGCAAGAGTACTTGATGTCTCCAACAACTGTATTCAGAATGTGCCCATACAGATTGGATCCTTGAACTCCATTCAGGTGAAGAAATTAATTTCTTATCTGATCTAATGTCACTGAACACTTTTGCTTTGACATACTTGATAGAACCTCAAACTGCTCTTTTTTTTTTTTTTTTGGATTTCCAATATTGCAGAAACTGTACTTGAATGCTAATGAATTGTCAGATGAATCTGTTTGCTGGGAGGGTCTATCATCTCTCAAACTTCTAACTGTACTATCATTGAACGAAAACTGGTTAGTTATTCTGTCCTTGTGAGTTGATTGAATTAAGAACTACTTGGATTTGCATATAAACAGTTTATGTCAATGTGATGATCAGCTTCCTCTAAAACAAGCTACCATTAGGAAGGAGCATCTCATGCATGGAAAAATGCATGTGTTTGTTTATATAATAATTCTCTTGGTTAAGCTGGAATTAGGCTTGAAGTTTAGACCTTTGACAAACTGCTCATTCACTTTACTATAATAGCAATTCCATTACAATCTTATTCCTCATAAAACAGCTATTATGGTGTATAGTTATATTTTAGAACCGTAATAGCTTTTCAATGCTGGAGTTAATTTTTTCCTCAAAATACCGCCATTAAAATCAAAATCAATAAATTATAATCTTATGACACTCTTCCGTTTTTCAGTAATAGCTGTCACGTTACATATTTATTCCACTTAGCAAAGTGAATGTGTAGTAAGAGTTGAGTAACTATGCCATTAATGACTAGACCACCAGGCTAATGGGACATGAGTCTTGAATGGTTGCGCGTGTCATATGCTCATTTCCATTGAAAAAAAGGCTTTCTTTCTTTCTTTCTTTCTTCCTTTCTTTCTTATTTTTGAGATTATGTGGACCAATAAGCTCCTTTTCTTCCTCTAGTGTTTTAATAGGGTAATATGTTATTTTATGTCAAAGTCAACAAGCCTTGGTTTTTGCTGCTGCCTTGTGTCGACCAGAAAAATGAGATTATTCAAATAATCTCATCGTCAAATAATCATGTTAAGACCAAAGCTATTATCCATAAAATGGGAAAAAGATACTAGGATTGTCTATACCAGAATTGATTTGTGTGTTACTGCATATGAACTAACTTAAATTGTGTTATTGTGCAGCATGACAGTCCTTCCCTCAGCTTTGGGTGTTCTAAGTTCTCTGAAGCAGCTTTATGTTGCTCATAACAAACTGAGTAGTTTTCCATCCGAAGTTGGAAATCTCACCCAACTCGAAGTACTCAAAGCCAATAATAATAGGTATCGAATATATAAGGGCACCACTGACACACAGTAGGTTTTTGTAATTATATAAGAAGATTGCATCTGTATCTTGCCTCCTTTTTCTCCATAATATTGATTATTTTGCTGATCTTGTTACTTAAAAAATATTTGCAAATAGCACTAATGAACAGAGATATTCCCTTTGATGTGAATTGTGATAGGGGCCCAGAAATTGAAAAATTGATGATATTGAATATAAAGGACTTAGGGATGAAAGATACACACTCCAGAGAAAAAATACTCCTCATATGGGGCATGGAGCTCTTACTCAACTCTCTAAGAGAAAAATGAGAACATGTTTGAATAGTTTCTTGTGGTCACTCATCCCTGTGGCCCTATCTATACTACTATTAATTCATTTGCATGCAACGTGGCAACACACTATTGGACATATCTAATACTAATATTAATTATAGTACTACTTGCCACCCCCTTAAAATTGCTTTGTCCTTAGGGCGAGCAGAACTTTTCAAGTGATGGTTTTAGCTAGCCATTGTTCACCATGAATAAGCAGCTGATACTTGGATGCATCAGGAATCAACATCACAAGCCTCAAACACCTCCTCCATTAAAAACAACCTGATAGCTAACAGCATGAATTTCTAATCCTTCCTCCTTGTACCCTTCAATGCAAACAGTGCTCTTATCCAACATCTCAAAAGCTTTCACGTGCCCCACCACATAATATCCTTTATTCAAATTTTCTTCCTTAAGTTTGAATTCAAAATATCTTTTGAGCTCTTCTAAACAAACCCGTACAATAGCTTCAGTGACAATTTTAATTTTATCACAGGGTTTCCCTCCTCTTTTCTCTCCTTCTACCTCTTCCTCTGTAAAGCTAATTCTTCCAGCTTCATTGCTGCTGATGATTCCTCATTCCCTTCGTCAATTATAGTTGCTTTTTCACCACCAAGAGCATTAAACAAATGGTTTATTGTATTCTCACGCCAGGTTTGGAAGTTTTATGGGAACGACTAGGTGTTTAGGGTTGGTAATAAGGTTGGGGTCTGAGGTCTATATTTAGGGTTTTCTGTGTCTATGTTTGTGTTGGTGGTGGTGGTGGGTTTAGTAGGTCTATGTTTGTGGTGGTGGTTGGTTTGGGTTTTAGGTGGCTGGGTCTGCATCTGTGTTTAGGTTTTAGTTGGTTCAGGTTTGTGTGGTCAAGTTTGCGTCTATATTGAGGTCATGGTTCATCAGGTTTTGGTGGTCTTACACCAGTAGAGATGGTGTTGTGTGTCGGTAAGGGACAGTGATGATCAGTGCACTATGGGGTTTACTCTGGTTTGGTCTGTGCAACTGGATTTAGATGGTGGTTACTGCTTGGTGATGAGGATGAATGCATGTGGTTATAAGTATGTGTGACTGAGGTGGGGTGGCAGTCCGGTGAGAGTGATTGTCAGCTAAGTTTGGGCATGATGTCAGTGGTGTGTGGGATCTGCCAAGTTCTCTCTCTCCTGTCATATCTGGTTCTTCTCTCTCTTTTGGTTCTCTGGCCTCTTTGATTCTTGTCCTTTTTTTTATTTGTTTTTTTCCCCCAAAAGTATAACAATTGCTCCTCTCTGGGCAATGATCTGGCATGTCTTACCAATTGATAGAGACCTAGAGATTCAAACACTCGTTAAATTGAATATAAAGGAATTAGGGATCAAAGATACAGACTCCAGAGGAATAATGCTTCTGACACAAAGCTTAGATCTCCTAATCACTCTTTAAGAGAAAAATGAGAAAATGTCCGAGTACTCTCTCACTATTACTTACCCCTATTTATAGTATACTACTATTCATCCATTTGCGTGCTGCATGGTAACAAACACACTATTGGGCATAAATAATTCTAGTATTGACTACAATACTACTACTACTACTACTACTAAATATAACTAATACCTAATGAAATAGGTGCTGTGAGGTCTATCAGTTATTTATCCATACTTGCTTCTTTCTATGCATGATACGATAGTTTTTTCACATGACTTGCGTAGTAGTCCATGCAATGAAAGAATTTTTTTGGAGGGATTAGCTTGGATAGACCTTATCCACAGATGCTTTTTAGATGCAATGCCATGACAGGTGATTGTTATTCTATTCAGGATCAGCACTATTACGATAATTTTTTCACACAACTAGCATAGTAGTCCATTAAAGGCTTAGTGCAATGAAAGAACTTTTTTGGAGGGATTAGCTTGGATAGACCTTATCCACAGATGCTTTTTAGATGCAACGCCATGACAGGTGCTTGTTATTCTATTCAGGATCAGCAATATTCCACCAAGTTTGGGTGACTGCTGCTCACTTGTTGAGGTTGGCTATTTGCTATTTTTATCTACTTTTAATCTACAATCTTTCTATTATGATACTGCTGGACCAGGATTTGCCCTTGGTTGTTAAATATAAATATAGGAATCATGACTCTGATATGATAAATTTTTCCTAATTTGCAGGTTGATCTATCTTCAAACCATCTCTCAGAGTTACCTGAGACGCTTGGTAGCTTGCTTAATTTGAAGGTCTCCTCCCACCAGCTCTGTTTGTTTCTTCTTTATTCAAATTCTTTTGTTCCCTGTTTATCTGCTATTCTTCTTAAACTAAAAAATTTATGAGGTCAATCAACAATTTAGCTAATAGTCCATGACGTGGGAGAGAAGTATTTGGATCTTTTGATTATTTTCAATATTTTGCATACTTTTGTGTTATGAGGTCAATAAAAAATTCATGTTAAGCATGCTATTGCGTCCTTCTGAAATATGACGTTCTACTTCCTGGTGGTTTTTCTATTTGTTTTTCCTCCTATTGTATTTAGAATACCACAGAGATGATTTCTTCCCTTGGTAGTATTTTACATTCGATGGAGCATGTAACCATACTCAAAACTGTGGATTCTGATGTGCAGACTCTGCTTCTTGCTAATAACGGGCTGAAATCCCTCCCTTCTACCCTTTTCAAGAATTGTATCGAGTTCTCTACACTTGATGTCCATAATACAGAGATAACAAGGGATATTCTTTGTGAGGTAATGTATTACTTTTCACGGTCATATATATTGTTCACCTAAGTGTCTTCCGCTGCAAGCAGTGACAACTACTTTTAACAGTTTGAAGGGTGGGAAGGTTTTGATGCCCGTAGACGCTTGAAGCATCAGAAGCGGCTTGACTTCCGAGTGGTTGGATCAGCGGAGTTCGATGAAGGGGCTGACAAAAGCTGATCATGCATGTGACTTTCTTAAAGGAAAACCATCAACCTTCTATCTAAATTTTCTAAGCGTCAATTGACTTTGAATTGTGAAACCACCGGTTTCAAGCATGCGATGCAAGGACTTTTCCATTTCCAGCGTCTCTTTGTAGTCCCAACAATTTAAGAGGGGGGATATTTAATCATTTGGGGAATTTTATTTTCCTAAAGACTTATTATTATGTGATTTCACTCTAGCACGTATGATTGAATTTTGTAGCTGCATGTCCTTTTCAGTGTATGATTCTTGATTTCACTATAGGTTTTTGTGTTTACCATTGCAATTGGACTCCTCTTTAATGATTCGAAACAAAGAAATGTAAGAACACAAGACATACGATTTCTCAAAAATCCCCTGTAGGAACTTAAAATATAATATCCATATGGAGCTTCCGATAGCACAGCCTAAGACAGCAACGGATTCTCTGCACCATTGCTGGAAGTGATTGTTATGACAACAAATAGCCAATGAATCCCAACTACAGCTTGTTAACCAGGCAGTCGATCAGAAATATTATGATTAGCGACTTATTCAGAAGTAAATCGAAATGGGTTCTCAAGATTTATTTTCGTTGAAATCAATCAATCAATCAGTCAATCAAGCTAGCTGGAGATATACACCGCGAGGGTGACTACTTGGGAGTCTCAATTCTCATCTGTAATGTTTTAGCTGGTTCACCTATGCTCTTACTAGGGTTTTCGTGACCATTCGTAAGAATGCAGGTTCTTTGTTTTGTTATGCATGATCCATGGTTGCCCGGAACGCGATGTCTTTTAGATTAATTATGTTTCCTAAGCAGCCATTATAGATAAGATTGATTTTTTTTTTCTCTTTTTCTTCGTAACAGTGGAAACTAATTCATTTCTTTGGCTGGGTAAATCGACTGCTATCCGGCGGTGTTATTCATCCCCGGAATTTAGGATCAAATAGAAACCTAAACGTTAGATAAAACACTTCCATGAGATTTTATTTCGAAAATAGATCGATTTGCATGGAATTAGTTATGAACTTTAAGTTCATAGGGCTAAATCCTAATTGTCTCGAGGTCTCGAAATTTGATATTCAATTAAAAACATCCCCGAAATTAATTTGTGGAACTATTAAAACAATTAATAAAACAGAGCTTAAATAAAATTTCATCCGATCAGTCCCCCACATGATTGGATGAAACCGGCCCTAAATACCCTTAATTAACTAACTGCCCAATACATATACATATACATACATGTATTCACTCTGGAACTGTATAGCTTTTACTATTCATTCAATATTTATCTTTCCCTAGCTCAGGTTGGACCTCCGACAAAGCTCTAGCAAGAGAAAGACACCCGTTTCCTTCCGTTTTGCATCGGTTCTCTGCTTGCTCGACCAGATTTTACAGGTAAGTGTTAAGTGTCGCATGAAATCAGATAAATTGTAATGTTTGGATCTTAAGATACTTCTTGTAGTTATATATATATGTATGTACGTTGTTGGTTTTTTGGATAATTTTGAAAAAATTTGGGGTGAAAATATAAAATATAAAAATATGAGCAGAATCACTAAAATCACGAAAATCTCTAGACCTCTTGATTTGATTTTTCTATGAATGTAGAAATTTTTGTTGTAAATTTTGGATGTCGTTTACTATCTTTTCCCACGAAAATCAGAACGGGAGGGGTCAAAATGTAATTTTAAAAACATTAGCCGAACTGGTGAAATTATGAGACACTATAGATCTAATACGCTTCTAGGAATTTAGACTTTTTTTTTGGAGATCATTTGACATTTTTCACACAAAATTCAAGTAGATAAGGGTAACTGCGTCATTTTGAGCTTCTTCTTTTTTTGCATCTAAGTTTTGAACTCATATTTGGATTTGACGTAATCTTACGAGTACCGTCTCCCTAATTTTTGGATGCTTATGCGATTTTTCAACTTACGAGTAGAAAGTGTAATTTATTATGAGTTCAATTATATGTGGTATGTAATTTTTGCTAGACGACCAAAACTTATGTATGTAAGCTTTCACATATTTTGACTATTATAAAAAACACGAACTTGAAATCTTTGCTACGGTTATAAAGCATACTGTCATGAACCTAGGTTCTAGACACGTTCACCTGGGTGCTCTGCCAACTTCTTATAATGTATAATATTTAACTTTTAAAATATTGATATATTAAAATAGCTTTTTTCTTTCTTTTTTTTTTTTAATGCATTTGTAACCAAACATGGGGAAAGGGCCAATTGTGAATCAGATCACAACTCACCGGTTCAATCTCTTGAGCCGACAAGTCAACTAGCCATAAAAAAAAAAAAAAAGGTCAAAGGATGCAACTCTATAAAGTTTGGCAAGAAAAAGAAAAGACAGACAGAGATGAACGCAAACATTTTGAACAAAGAAGAGTTACCTGTGGATGAAACTAATGGAAGCAGACAAATGTTTGCAACAGTTAAAGCGCATTTTGAAAAATTGAACACATAGAGTTGTAAGATTGCAAGCGATGAGCAACAAAAGGAGGTGTCGGTGGAGAAAAAAAAAAATCAAAAGACAATTCATGTAGACAAATGTTTGCAAAAGAGCAACGAGTGCTTGAAAAAAATTTCACCAAAGTTGTAGGCTTGCAGATGTAGGTGTAAGCATTCAAATTTTTGAATTTAAATGTTGTGAGAGAGCAAAAAAATTTAAATGGTATGAAGATATTGTTTAAATCCATGCTTCAATACCTCAATCAGAATTCTTTACGAAAAAAATTTATACCCACTCTTATGCTCTCATCAACAATTTCTATGTTGTTCAATATCTTATGTTGTATAGCCTGCAAACTCTTCAATATTTTTTGTGTTCTCATTCACCCATATCAATTTTTTCTTTTTATAATAATTTAAAAAATGGCAAGTTTTTTCTTCGATAGACAAAGCCAACTACTACCATGAGAGGGCGACAAGGAAGAGGTGAAAGAAGAAGGGGAAGATGATGTCTAGGAAGTACTGGAGGAAAAAATACCAAGCCACTTATATGGCCCATCCGACTCCATGGATAAGCCACCTGCACCGCTTAAATCTAACATTTTTATTAAACATTTTTGTAGAATTACAAAGGAAGATGAGAGCACTTATACTTATTGCAACTACTATTGATCAAGTTACACGTGGAAGAAGGGGGAGGGATATGGTACTCTAAACAAGCACATGTGATCAAAGCGCCCAATAAAGTTTGGCATAGATAAGTCACAACAACAAATTTCCCAATCAAGTGGATCGCAAAGAAGAGGCCTATTTCGATATTATGCTAAGAGGCAACAGGTTTTATTCACAAAATATTTAGTGAAATGTAACTTGTCATAAAGTTACGCATTTTCCAAGCACTGGTCGGAGTACGAGTAGGAAACTTTGAATCCAAGCTCACATAATTACGACCCAAAAACAATATAACAAACTATTGTAAAACTATATCACAATAGTAAACATAAATTAGCCGCTCTTTTTAATTCTCTTGAGACACATCTTTCTATTTGCACGGATATATGGACAAATCCGTGGCAAGAAGATTCATACATGAGAGTTACATATCACTGGATAGACGATGTATGGCAGGTATAAAAGAGACTTATAGCACTAAAGATTTTTAACGAATGTCATATGGTACAAAATATTTTTCGTATAATAAGTATTATTTTAGGTGAATACAGTTTGACAAAAAAATATATTTTCAATTGGTTTTGACAACATGTCCGCTAACACGGTATCCATTGATAAACTTTAAGTTTTATGTCAACACATGCTAAGTGAGACTTTTTTTCACATACAATGTGTCTACCATATTTTAAATCTTTGCATTAAGGATGATATGAACTGTTTAGATTTTAAAATGTCTCAAAAAGACAACTAGTTGACTTTTGAATTGACTATTATTTTGTAAATAAGGCACAGCAGAAATTTTGTATTGAAAAGCAAATGCGACCTAAAATTTTTTTAAAAGATGTTAAGCATAAGTAGATTTCAACATATTGACTTTTAAAAAGTACGGTTCCTTATAAAGATGCATTATGTACTTTTGCTACAATGAATATCCTAAACATTCCACTGCACCCCAGCAATTAAGATGTATGCAACAAAATGTTAAATGTTTTAAAAGTTTTTCATGAGTATACTATGACATTTTCTTAAGTATACCAAGTTAGTGTTTATTTTTTTTTTATGAATGCCATAAATATACTGTCAATGTTGCTTGAAGCCTGAAGCAACCTATTTCTTCAAGTAGCAGTTAATGACAAGGCTGAAAAGTGGTTGTAGTATTATAAACGAATTCCTATAATTTATCTTGTTACTTCTATTTTAGATCCACATTGTAAAAAAGACATGCTATTAGAATATTTTAATTTATATTATCAAATTGTTGACACCTTTTCCAACACTGAAGACAACTATGCCATTACCGCCTACTAAAAGCTACGCCAAGTGATCCAAATAATAAAAGACTTATATTTTAACTTTTTTTACTACATATAATGGTCAAGTTTTCGCAATTCTCTCACCATCCCCAACCTACACGGTACCATGCATGGTCACACTCTCCCCAAGTAACGAATGATGGCGCAAAGGTTAAAGTGGCACTGTGCTGGGTTGAGTGAGTACACGAAACTTGACCACTACTTCAATACAAACTTTGAATTTAGTGACAGTATTAGTATGGACTTCAACATCTTAAACTGGTGGATGAGGTATAAGAAGGCGCATTCGATCCTTTCTTAAATGGCTCACTAAGTTCTTACTGCTCTTACATCAATGGTAGCTGTTGAATAAGCTTTCAACATAATGGGCTTTATCCTATCACAGCGATGATCAAGACTGTCACTCGTCAACGTTGAGGTGCTCGCTTGCATGGAGGATTGGTTGAAGGCAAGGAGTTGAGCACAAGAGTCGTACGGGATGTCTAATGAAGAAAATGAATACTTCAGCGACTTCGTCCCATCGAGTGGAAGCTGTGTTTGTTCGGATCTTGATATCGAGTAAACCAAATTAATTTGTAAGGGTGGTAATACTACCTTATTTATTTTTTGCACTAGGTTAGAGATAATTTATATGGGGAGTAATACTCCTTTATTTATTTTTGTTATTTATTTATAGAGTCTTATTATCGTATACAAGAGATAAGGTCGAATGTCTCTGTCTTCTTCTATAATATATCATCAATTAATAAAGCAAATATCATATATTGCTACAAAAATGGTGAATTAATTTTTCATGTGAATAAATTTAAGGAAAAAAAAACTACTCAAAAAAATATAAATGGTTCATGGGCAAAAAAAAAAAAAAATCTAAAATAATTCAAAAAAATAACAATTAAAAAATGACCAAAAAATTAAAAACAATTTGGAATTTTTTTAAAATATATATATATATAGGTCCAGTTCATGACCCAAATTGGCAGGTCAAGGAAACTAGCCTGACCCTTCCCCCTACAAGCCGATTCTATTTCCATGAATGGCTTGCCCATGACCCAGTGGGTCCAGGCCAATTCCAAGCCAATTTTGAATAAGCTCGATGACTATATGTGACTATGTGCTTTTGTATAACTTATATATAACTTAAAATAAGACATAGTATTCTTGTAATGTTGATGTTGTATGGAATGTTAGATATATAATAATATTATATACAATATATTTATCAAAAGATATATATAACCGATACCTATATGATATATATAATAAAAATATTGTTTTCCAATCCTCATTTGATCAAGGCTTGGGCCCAAGTGAAGGATTTTGGGTTGGAATGTGTATCGACCTACAAAAGAAGTGTAAAACTTTAAGGTATCAAAGATTATTCTAGGTAATCAATGCTTAAATTAGTATTTAAAGAGAATAAATGATGTATAAGCAACAATAGCTTATAGGTGTGAGAAAGTTTGGAACTCTTTACCTTATGTGCTTGAGGATTATTTATAGAGAGAGATGCTAGTCGAGTAATTACTAGACTCCATCATTAACCGCCCCTTACCATGGAGTGGAACATGGGAGTTGGGATTAGGTTGTTGTTATGGTAGCTATTGCCCTTCCTCCAATCTTCTTTGTTCAAATCTCTTTGGTGGGTTGGACTTGAGTTTAGAGGCTTAGGGGATAAATGGACCATCATCCATAATGTATAAACTTGATATAATAATATATTATTAACTTAAATTAAAATAATAATTTTACTTTTATTAATACTACAAAGTTAACTTAATAACCTTAAGTTAATAATACAATAATCACCTAAATTAATATTTTGACATCTTAAATATCTATAAAATTTTCTAATTTAAATCCTAAGTATTCACATTACATAGGAGGGCTTTGCACTAAAATAATATTATTTTTTAAAATAATTTGCAAAATAGCATACCTGAAAAAAATTTATTTCAAAAATAGGTTTTAAAATCACAAACTCAGAACACACCTTTAGTTTTGCTTCTTTTTTTTTAATTTTAAATCAATGTTCATAATTTTTAAAATTATGAATTTTTTTTATATATTCATATGTGAAGCTTTAATTTATTTATTTTTTTAAATTGAATTTGAGAAAAGTTATCATTGGAAAAAAATTTAATGAAAAATCATGCAAAGAAAATCATAAATAAAATGAGAAAAAAACTATAAATAAATCTTAGAAACAATTGTTAAAAAAAAATGTGAAAGCATAGATATTAAAATAGGGGGGGAAATAATTTATTAGATAATGTTAATAAATTTAACAATTTCAAATATTAATTTACATCAATAAAAAATTTTGATGAAAGATTTATATATGAAATAAATAAGAAAAAATATAATCATATTCCCTATTATTCCTTCTCAAGTGAACTGTCTTACTAACCAGGCAAATGCGTTTATGAGCTCTCTTGATGACCTTGAATGTGAAGCAGGAGGAGCCTGAGACTCTTGTATTGGATAGTGTTAAGGGGTATCATCGAAGTCTCGAAGAGGCATTAGACTTCACTCTATAGTACGCTGTAAAGATTCATCCTAATATATTAGTTGTTTACTAGAGCATCTTTTTTACGGAGCAGGTAATGTAGGGATAGAACCACTAATGGAATAACAATGTAGTGTGACATATGTGCTAGGCATTGGGGCCGAGCAGTCGTACATTGTAGCGAAATCTAATGGGAAGTATTGATCTTGTATTGGATATTCATGTGCTTCAGCCCGGTTTCGGGGTCGTCGATGTCCTAAACAGCTTATGATCGATGTCCTTCTTACTATGTCAAAATTGAAGGATCCAACCTCCATCTATTATGCACAAAAAAAATATTAACATTAATATCAAAATAATTTTATAATAGTTTAAATAATAAACCAAAATATTACATTTACAATTAATATGAAATTTTTACTAATTAAATTTTTAATAAGTAATTAATCATATATTAACGACTAATTAATGATAAATTAACAATTAATTAACAAAAAAATAATATTATGAAAATTTTTATAATAATAAACCGAGATATTTCTTTTACAATTAATACAAAAAAATTTATTAATTAGTTTTTTAACGATTAATTAATGACATATTAGAAACTATTTAATGATAAATTAACTATTAATTAACAATTTATTTTTACAACAATTTTCACAACAACAAACCAAGATATTTCATTTACAATCAATATGAATTTTTTTACTAATTAATTTTCTAATAATTAATTATATGATATATTAGCGACTGATTAATGACAAATTAATGATTAATTAACAATTTAATTTTAGGAAAATTTTTAAAACAACAAATTAAGAAATTTTATTTAAAATCAATACGAAATTTAATAATGATTAATTAATTATATATTAACGACTAATTAATGAAAAATTAACAACTAATTAACAATAATTATTGATATTTTAATAAAAATAGTAAACTACGAAGAATTACATTTAATTTTATGTGGATTGATGAAAAGTAACATAATAGAAAAGAATTAATTTTTTATGGGAAAAACGTATCGAAATATAGCCTAATTAAGCATTTTTGCTAAAACAATTGGAAAGATCTCCTATTGACATTCCTATACTCGTAGATGTACAAGTTAAACCTGCGTAAAAAATAAATTAAGAAAACAGACAGTGCAAACTGCGGAGGAAGAAGAAAAATGGAAGAAGAAATATAGATGTCTAAATAATGAATCGAAGAATTGAGCAATTGAATTTATAATATAAATTGTTGGTGCAAAATTTTTTTTTTCCACACATTCTAATTTACATGTTGTGATACTATGCAAATTTACAAAATTACTTTATAATAATTTTTATAGGTTTACAATATTAAATAAAATTATTGGACAGTGGAAGATGATGCTAGAAAAAATTTGTTTGAGTAATTTATTGAAGGCATATATATAGTCTACGCTTTCAATACAAATTATACTGAAGATATGTTTCGGGTTTATGACTTTAAAATCTATTTTTGGAATAATTTTTTTGGATACACTATTTCACGAATTTAAAAAAAAAATGATATTATTTTAATAGATTTTCCTTACATAGGAGGCCTAACCACATGTCTAAAAGAGATACACATATAAGATAACTAATAAGTATAATATACTAGATTAAGGGTAAGTACTTTATATCCACATCACGCAAGGGGTTTAACTTGACTGTTTCTCGTATAAGATCAGCAGACCATACCTCCAACAATTTCAGCGACTATTGGAAATGACTGAGCCGGAGACGTAAGTAGTCTGACTTAAATACAAGTGCATGACAAGTCTTCATTATGCTTGAATATGCTTAAAAGTAGATTATATGCATATGTTGGAAGCGTTTGACCTGAATCGACCTATGAGTATCTGATAAACCGTGTATAAAGTGTTTTAGCGTGTCTATACCTTGCATTTTGTCAAGTGCCTGCTATGTTATTTTATTATTAATAATTGGATATAAAAGCAGTTAAGCTTAAGGTGCATTGCATGGACTTAAGTCATTAGGTGTGTGCTATCAGCAAACACTTGCCTAGAGCAGACGGGTGAAGTGTCACCTTCTCCCTACCCTGTTCACTTTAGATGACTGGAGAAGAAGTCAAGAGCTCAGAAGCATAGTCCGGATGGGTCCTTCGGCTTGGTGTGGACAATTTATATTTGATCTCGAAACCTAGGAAAGCGTGATTAGATTCTTATCAGACAAAATAACGATGTGCAGAGGACACTTAACTTTCATGTATCGCACTTAAATTGAATGCAAACCTAGGTAATGACATGCATAGCATAAGGGATAAGCTGAGCCTCCCACTACTTGCTAAATTTTTCTTTTTTATTATCCTAGATAATTAGGGATGATTAAAAACTATTTTATGATCACGGTAATGCTAATATCTTACGGGAAAACGGCAGAACTAATGATAGGCCAGCAAAACGGTATAAAGATCGAGCGCTACATAATCCATCTGGCTATTGGAATGTTGATAGTCAAAAGCCTGGTCTAAAGTTAAACAAGGGACGGACACTGTACCAATTACCTTTGGCAGATTAAAAAAAAAATTGGAAACCACCCATATCACTCACAAGGAGCAAAACTAACCATCCGCCGGAGCCAGAAAGTTTTAAGAGTTTATCTAGCGACCTCATCAAAGTTATACGCCTCCTGTAGTCATAATTGAAGATATGACACTAGACATCATTCTAACATTGCACATGAGCGTATCAGCCTAACGGAAGTAAACAGAAACCAGAGGAATGTCAATATCATTGTCATCGTCATCTTCACAGGCCACCACAACATCCAAATGGCGTCTGTAGGGTGGCAGCTCCAACTTTGCCACTTCCTTGGCCAGATCAAGGATCTTCTTGTCCATCCGCTCTTTATGCCTAGGGAACATACTATTGTACAAGAGAGAACTTCCACATGAAATACTATAAGCATTAAGCCCTTTTTCCTTAAGCCATTGGAGAAGTTCCCGCAAGCTAGGATTATCTTTTATAACCCACCTGTCCCAGACTGTCCAGTTCATGTCACGGTGCTTGATAATCTTTGGTGGTACCGGCTCCGCCATGGAGAAAAGAGGCAATGCCAAATTGGCAAATGTATTGCGGTAATCCTCTATCTTGTGCCCACCATCAATAACCTTGTAGAGCTCCAAACAGACTAAACCAGTGGCCATAGCCGTAGAAGTTGCAATTGCAGGAATGATCCTCCCCGCAATAAACTTCGCTTTCAGCTTGTCTACTTCTGGGATACTGTAGTTCCTTGCCCTCATATTTGCCAATCCAGCAATCAAGTCCATGTGATAGTTTGTATCATCATCCTGCATAGAAAAACATTTCTTCTTAGTTAACAGGATTGTTAACATGACATAGAGGAACACATGGCCAAAATTTATTTACCTTCTCAAACTGAATAGGTTTCATCTTGTAACCAGGTGCAAGAGTTGCACGACAGCCATCTAATTTATTAATTAGCTCACTGATCACTGCCGCATCATCAACAGAAGCGGTAGACACACTGGTAGCTTTCTCATCCGTCACAATTTTCACATTTTTTTTTGGCTGGAAATCTGGAACAATAACCCTATCAACAGCTTCAGCCAACTTCTTAGGATCCTTCACCCGATCAGGGACCGGAATTCCAAAAGTTTCTGCTCTAAGTATGGATGCTGCCATAACAAAATGGAGGTGGCCAGGATCAGATGCTGAGAACTGAAGCGGATGAGGGAATCGCTTGGGTGCTGACCAGAAGGGAGCCCCAGTACTGGTTATAGCGTCTTCAGGGAAAGTATATATTAGTTGCTTCACCCGATTGGCAAAATAATCCTCAAACCTTGATGTAAAAACAGCATAACATGGGAAAATGAGTATTACTTTAAATCCATGAATAACATAAACCAATCTAAAAGAATGGATTATTTCGGAGAAAAACTCACCTTAAACGTGCCCAAGTTATACAGTCTTCAAATGTTTCACATCTTTCCCTGTCAAGGCACTCAAGAACACGTTCCACAGTATCCCGTGCCTGAGCATCACCAGCATTAGTCATTGCTTTAGCATACTCAACAGGATTAGACAGGTAAGCATTGACTTCAGCAGGAGTTTTTTCGAGTAAACCCTCAAACTCAGATCGAGCCCAGGTAAGACAATGATCAATATTGTGTGGGAATGAATGCACCGTGCACATTGGAGCTTGTTTCTCGGGAGGGTCCCTTGAGGCACCATAGTTTTCAGTCAGGTGAGGAATAACCATCTGTGTGTTGCATTTCGCACCCAGGGTTCCTGACTCAAGAAGTGGCCTCTGGAAATACAAGCACCTTTGATCTACATAAAGCCGTGCATTAACATTGTCTAGTGCATTGATAACCACAGACAAATTCTCCCAGAAAGAATCATCAAACACATTCTCTGTCTCTGGTCCAACACGGTTCTGCAATGCCTCAACATTAAGATGAGGATTTATGGATGCTGCTGCAGAAGCAGCAACTGTGGATTTAGCCTGTCCAATATTCCAATCACGGAAAAGAAATTGCCTACTGAGGTTACTCTTTTCTATCACATCATCATCAGTGACAGTAAGCTTCCCTGAACTGCCACATGAAACACCCATGAGGGCTAAGTTCTTCAGAAACTCACAACCTAAAGCACCAGATCCCACTAAAAATACTACAGCATCTTCAAGCTTCTTCTGCAGCTTAGACCCAAACACTGAGATCTGTGCATCATATCGACTATTTAATGGTTGAAATTCCCTAGCATCGAGAGGTTCAGTTGGCAATGACTCCACAGAGTCGAAGTAGAAGAACTGCAGTGAAATGCAAAATCACTAGTTAATGCACAATGAAGTAAAATATGAGATCGATGAGGAGCGAGGGGCTAATTGAAGACCCTTAGACCAAGACACATTTTGCATGACTCAAATGGTTTTTAGATGATTGGAGCGAGAGGCTATCTCCTAAAAGATGACAGTTTCTGGGCACGTTCTTGGAGTTACCACAAGCTCCTCAAGTTATGTGATGTTGCCCCTTAGTGGCTAAAATGGGATGGTAATGATACTTCATTGTGGTATGCATACTGGTCAACCATTAGGCCCTCTTTATAGGATCTACCCAATAAAAGTAGTTCTAATATCTCTCATATCTAAGCAAATGCAGCCCCTCACCCAAATTAAAAAAAAAAAAAAAAAGGATTTATAAGAACAAATTAAATCTAAAGGATTCCAAATAAAGGTCACACAAAGAACGACCACTTATGACAGATACCCAAGCACTATTTTTGCATAAATCACCAGCTAGTCAATCAAAATTGAAAAGCAAGCTCAATGGACTCACTGGTCGCATGCTGGTCCAGCAAACCAAAGGTTGGCATCAATTATCACCCAAAAAAACAAAAAAGTATGAAAAAAATACTTATGATTCCACATAAAATACATTAAGAAGTAAGCTGGGAGGAAACTTCCAAGGCACAGAACATGGAATCACTAAAAAGAAAACAAACCTGAAAGAGTGGATGAAACTTTCCAGAGCAAGCCTTGACAACCTCTTGTCCCACAATACCACCGAACATCGCCGCCATGGGATTCAGAACTGCCCCAGCACCAAAGGCAAAGTGCTGGAGAAGCTTTGGATTAATATCTTCTAGTTTACCGTCTCCTGCACTCTCATTCATGTCAGAAGCAATAGCAATGAGCTTTCGAGCATCATCTTCTGAACCAGCAACAGGGTAACGTCCCAGCTCAGACATAAACCTATCCAATGCTTGAAATGCTAAATGTAGTAGAGGCGGACGATCAAACTTAGAAAAATCACTCAAAAGAAAATCACCAGGATCTTTCAGTGCTTCCCTCAAAGGCTTAAAGTTCAAGACTTTGGACTGTTTCACCTGAGTAACGATACCACCTCTCTCATAAGCCCCATAATTTGTAGCATCCTCCTCAAGTATGAAGGAATAGGGCCTTGCACTCTTGACCTTCCTCGGTTTTCCATCATTCAATTCAGTCATGCCATGAACTTCAGAGAAAACAACAAGATCTCCATCCTGAAACTCAAGCCTTTCATCATCGACGCACGACACTAATGCAGGGTTATCATTACTGATGGATGCAATAATTCCTGTATGTGGTTCATTCCCATCAACATCAAAGACAGTGAAATCTGGCCCAAAATCACAAAACACAGAGCCAAAAAGACCTCTGACTTCAGCTTTGATAAAAGAGATAGGAGGTTGATGGTTACGGCAGTAGTCATTGAATTCAATGGCCTTCTCTAAGCTGATATCAGTAAAAACAACAGCCTGCAACATGCAAGTTTAGAATAAATAGAAAGCACAAGGAAGACACTAGAAAGAAAGTCACTTTTGTTGCTGCTATATACATTTTACAAAGACAAACACATGTTAATAACAAAGATCTCCCAACAACTTAGAACAAATTATATGAGAAATGCAGGCAAAATACCAGTATAAACATCCTTCCCATTGCTTAAACTAACTGATTGACTAGAAAGAGACAATAAATCCAACCAACCAATGTTACAAATATTCAAGCCCAGCAAAACCTTAAACGGCTTGCCTAAGCCTCCCACAGAAGGGAAGTAGATGGAGAAAAGTTGTACACTAGGCTATGGAACGCTGACATATGCCATATTTATCAATCATCCCTAATCTTTACTATTATCAATCATTAACCTTATTTACATTCCTTTTGAAAAAAATTCTACACAATGGAAATATATGCTGTTAAAGGAGTATTCAAGGGCATGAAAGAACAGACTAGATTAGAGTAGGTGTACCTCATAAAATGAATGGGGTCATTCTTCATCCCCCACCCAAAATTTGGTAATTGTGAATGTGTATATACATCGCAAGTATGATATATGCTCAACATGGCACGCTGTGCACTATGCCAGCACTGCCATGCTATACCTATTGCTACACAACCAGTTTATATGAAAACAAAAAAATAAACCCAGCTATGCACCTAAAGCTGCTCTAATTGTGTAAAAAATGGAGTACGCTATCTTCTAAGCTGTAGATGTGCAGAGGCCTAGGCATCTGAAATTTCAGCCATTTCTAACTTTTTTAAGGGGATAAATCAAATGTTTGTTATTTCCATTGTTGCTGATCATTGACAGCCTGTGATTCCATATCTCTAATGATAATCTATTCATAATATAGATTTTGCCTACTTTTTACAGGTGCTTCTTGTGTTGGTAAATAAGTGCAGCAGCATCTGCTAAGGTAAGTCTACATTTCAGCCAGTGTCTTCCTTATGCCATCCCATGATCCTTCTCAACATGGATATAACCTCAGCAACACTGTTCAACTTCAACAGCAATGTATACTAAGTTCTTTCAGACAGGATTCTCACCTAAAAATATAACCTTCTAGAGAAATTCGAAATTCACATAGATTCCCCCAATTCCGAGTCTTTGCCACATATTCAAGGTGAGATGGTTGAAAGCATATTTAAGTGAACAATCTTAGCAAAGTAAACGACTGCAGTAATGGAGTCATAAGATAAATGGAGGTGTGAGTGAGAAGGATCGGCAGTTCAATGGGTTGGGCCTCCAACAGTGAAGAGACAAGGGATGGAGTTTAGGTTATGCTTGGTCTCTGAAGCAGAAAGATTATTCAAAGGATAAGGAATTTTGATAAGACTCCTCACTCATCATATGATATCAACGACTCGAACTGTAAGGTTCAGTTTAGTATATTGGTTGTCCTCCAAAGAGTATGGACTTAGTCCATTTTCCCAAGAGCCTGTTCAATGCTTGGTTTTAATACAGAATGCTCAATAGCTAGGATGTTGCATGGTCTCCAATTAACCATCAATAGCTAGGATGTTGCATGGTCTCCAATTAACCAATATTTGCTCAGTTTTTGCTTAATTGAAAACATTCCAGCGCCCCCCCCCCCCCCCCCCCCGGCGGGAAAAAAAGAACCCTAAAGATAAAGATTTTGAATTTCAGTTTCGCTTGGTTCTTAAGCTTGGCTTTACTGCACATACGAATCAGATATTATGTTCAAGTTATTGGGGACATACTCCAAAGCTGTCCCATCAGCCATGCTCAGATCTCAAATCATTTCCAATCCATGCTAAGATACAGGGAATCCAACCCTCAACTCAGTCAACTATGCTCAGCTCGGTAGGTCTCTAGCACCAGATACACTGTGTGCATTAGCATGGAATAAAGGAATCATAATATGCATGGAATGTGCTCAGTTTACAGTTTTATATATGTTCTTTTCTTGACTCACTTAACTCGGAAAACTGAGGATATCTATTCTGTATCTCAGGTTGCTGGTCAGAAGGTGGGTGTCACCACGGCTTGGAAAGCTTATACCTACAATTAGGCTGCAATTGGCATTGGCAATCGTTAAGCCAAATTATGTTGCGTACATTTGTATGTAAGCAAAAGAAATGGAATACTTTTATGAGAAATAAGAAGTGTGTATCACAAAAAATTAACATTTTATGGTATCATGACTGTGTGATGGATTTGAGGTGCTTAGTAGTCTTTCTTAAGGAGACTCTTAGGGGAAGTACAGACAGCATCCCAGGAACCAAGCTCAGTCTAGAGTCCTCAGGAGTAGGTCATTATAATAGTAATAGTGATCTTTATTTTTGGCATAAGTTCCTCCAACACCACCTATTACCCCTCAATAGCTCTCCTATCAGAAAAGAATAAAACATTGCTGTCTACAAGGTACTAAAACATTCTTGTATCTCAAGAGGGGAGGGGAAGGGGGGGGTGGAACTCAACAAATCACATACCTGGAAGTCAGAAAGTTGCTCTTTAGTCAATTTTGTAGTGATAGTGGAGATGACCACCGCATTATTGAGCTCCTGCAACTTTTGAACAGAAGCAAGCGCCCTGTTCTTACCAATGTCATTCTCTGAGAAGAGAAAATTGCTTGACAGATCCCACAATTCCACTGTCTGCTCATCATGCAGTGTTACAGACTTGACTCCCGCAAGCACAAGGTTTTTTGCTGCAGAATAGACAAGTTACATGAAAAGGGCCATAACTATTGTAAAAGCAAGAAGCACTTACTTTCCCACAGATAGACCAATTGGAATATCCTGACAAAATTATTATGAGATCATGCTTAGAAGCAAGACTTTGGACAGCCATAACAGTAAAATCTAGTTTCTGGACTGCATAGATGTATAACTACACCAGATATTGATAGTCCTGTGATTCTTTCATCATTCATTCGGTTGAGTTCCGTATCTAGGGACCTCATGAAAGAACTAACAGTAATGTAAGGTTCACTGGCAATGAAACGCTAAAGAGATCAGAGCTATTTGATATCCATCATAGATTAAGATGCCAGAGAAATTATTTGAGCAATAAGATAAACTATTTATGAACTTTTCTTAAGATAAAGGGTGTTTCACATACGTTGTATGTGCCTTAAAGAGTAGAGCATAAATTTGTCTCCCTCTACTAACACACCCCTAAGTACTAAGGGCATCATCAACACATGCTTCAACTACCATTCCGATATCCAGTTCTCTAATGAAGAAGAGACAAAACAACATAATCTATCGAGCACTCACCAATCTCGGCACCGAGGCCGTGCATCCCGGAGACAAGTATGTTGGACGCAAAGAGGCGCCGCATAGTCTCGCGTCCATACACCGCAAGCTGACGACTGTGAAGATCTTCATCGATATCAGGTGGATTTGAATCACCTAAAGCCATGATCGGAGCTTCGCTTTTGCTAGTACTACTACTGTTACTAGTGTTATTAACACCGATGGATGCGTTCGTCTTATCGCTGTTATTCGAATCTGTGATCTGGCAAGAACCGATCCGATGCTTCTTTAGCAACGATGAACCTGAAGCGTTGTTATTGTCTTCTTCTTCTAGAACCACTCCTTCACTAACTCTCTTTCTCGGAAGCATATAGTGCATAAAGCTGCTGAAAACGCAACAAAACGACGTCGTTAAGGTTGAAACGACAACAAGGTGATAAAAATGGTCCCGATCCATCTTGTAAGTGATTCCAAGAAAGATCGAGATGGAAATAAGAAACCCTAACAGCAAGAAACTTCTAGATTTGTTCATGATTCTGTAAGTAATTACTTAGTAAAACAAAGAATTAAAAAGAAAAGGGAGAGAGGAGAGAGAGAGAGAGAGAGAGAGAGAGAGAGAAAGAGATTAGGGTAAGGGACGTACCGATTAAGACAGCGTTTGGAGGAATGGAATCCGTGACGAGGAAGGAATTAGAGAAAGGAAGCGATTATGAGAGATGGATGGAGAGTTGATGCAAGAAAGATGGTTTTGAGAGAGAAAAGGAAATGAGGGCATAAAGAAAGTGTCAGAGTGTGGAATGGGTTTGGGGGTTTGGGTTAGGGGTATTTATGGATTTGCAAAGTCTAGGGTTTGGAGGAAAGGGAGAAAGCTAGAGGGTGGGGGTGGGGGGGTGTGTGGGGGGACAGATGCAGCATCGAGAGGGTAGGGAAAGGTACCATCTCTCTCTTCATCGGTTATAGAGAGAGAGAGAGAGGCTGTGTATGTTGATAGAGTATAGATGAAGGGTGCGGGAGGAATCGATAATAAGTCCAGTTGAAAGTTAAGTGTGGGTGGGTAGGGCCATGGGCCTGGGTCTGGGCTTCCATTGAAGACAGTAAAATATATATATATATATATATATGTGTGTGTGTGTGTGTGTGTGGAATGAAATATCGAGCGTTCCACTATGCTTTTTTGCTTCTTTTTTTCCCTTCATCGTTTTCGTTTTCATAGGATAAATCAGTCCAAACTATATTGGTCCGTAAAATACGCATCTTTCACGTCACGGTTCGGTTCATTTCAAAGATGATGAAAAGGGTTCATAATTCAGTTCGCAATTACAACAGGAAATTTTAGTATTTTTCAAATCTAATCTTAAAATCCCAACAACTAGTTATCTTAATTCTTGCATTTTACTTTTATTTATTAGCCCTACTCCTCGATCAATCCTAATGTTTACAACATATAATTTTTTATTATAAAAAATATTTATTCTAATATTTACTTCATCTTATTAATTATGTATTAAAATAAAAATATAAATAAAATTAACAATTAATCCCTATTTAATAATTAGTTACAGTATTAAATAATAAGGATATATAAGATATACTATTTAATTTTTTATTCTCATTGTAAAAGTATAAAAGATATAATCTTTAAACTTTTTATTCTCACTTAAAATAAATAAGAAATTCCATCTTTTATTGGGTAATATTTATTCTTAATAGAATAAGAATAGAAAAATCATAAAAATTAAAATTTCCTTCTAATTTTTTTAAGTAAATAAGATAATAGATAATTGAAAAAAAATAACTATTTTATTTTCTTTCTATTATCTCCTGATAAGTGAGCCGTTAATTTCAATCCCCAATAACCACAATTAATAACCTTGTACCTTCACTCCACGATGGCACTACCACTTGTGTCCATTGATGATGGCAACTAAACCTTCTCTAATGTCACCAAACCTCAAGTGTTATTGTCACTCATCTTCTACACTACCTTTTCTTATCATTTAACAATAGTGAAGGCAGCAACGAAATAGTGGTATAAGTGAAACTATCCATTAAAACTTTACACCGTCTCTATTTTGATTTGTCTATTTTATTTTTGTCAAACTTATAGTCACAGTGGTGATACTATTAGAAAGCTATTGAAAAACTATTAGGTTATCGCCTAAGCATTTTCAAAAGCAATTTGAATCAAACTAAATTAAATTGCAAATCAATATGGCTTTAATTCAAAATCATAAACTATTAAAAAACGGTTTAGGTGGTTTTGACCCTAAAATCAAAGGAAACCATGAATAACCCTTTGTATATTGTCTTCATTTTTACACTTTAGATGTTTGTGCAACATAGCTATGTGATATATTACTTAGCTAAACATATGTGTCTGCATTATTGGTATGTAGTAATTAATTTAATAAAATAGCATTTTTAAACATATTAAATAAAATAAAATAATAAAAATATTACAAAAAAAATAAAAATAAAAAAGACAAAAAGGAAGCAAAGAAAATAAGAAAAATATGCCATGAGCAATTGTTGAGGATCTCTTGATCTAAGGTGGTTGATAAGGCTTAGAGTGGGGTATCGATCATTTTAACCCATAACATGGAACCAAATTGTCATGGTGGGTTTAAAACCAAATCAACTCTATATGGTGGTTCCCAAACTACTCATGAACCTTACAAATTGTCTAAAAAAAAAATAACTACAATTATTGAAAAAAAAAGGAGAAATTAAAAAATAAAAATGTAAAAATAAATTATAGTGAAATTTTACAGTTTTTCCATGTGAATCAAAAGGAAATTTTTATTCCTCGGCAATATGGAACAAACTATTAATATGTTTTAATATTATCATGTCCTATATTATTGATATTACAATGTAGGTAGGTTATAATTTTGTATAAATAAGATAGGAATTTTTTCTTAATTTTATTAAAAATTGGATTAGAACTACATAGTTATTAGGCTCAAGAATTTGGTTAGAACTACTTAATTCCTTGGATCAAAGCGTGTATTTAAAATCTATAAATAAAAAAAAAAAGATCAATTTATGCTAATTCATGGTTCCTAAAACAATGAACAACCCATGAGAATTGCTAACACGATGGACTAAACCCGGAATTCATTATCTATGAGCTGGTTATAGTCTGTCCATTTAGAGACTTAGGACTCAAAGGGTCTAACTAGGCCTTGTGATTAGCTATAGAAATAACAACTTATGCATATTAAACTTCCCACTACTAGAGGTGGGCTTACTACCTAATTAAAGTGTAGGTTCCAATCAAGTTGCATGTCCTAGAGTTTTTAAGCTTTTTTTTTTCCTTTTTCTTTTCTTTTTACTTTTGGGTGGCAAGTAGTCACCCATAACCCAGAGGGAGTTGTGAACTAAGTAATATAACATATAATTATAAACTACATTTATGCAAAGTCTTAAAAACAAAACATGTATTTGCAAAGTGAAAAAAGGTGATGAAAAAATAGATATGCAAAGTGCAACTTACCATTTCCATTTTCATTGCATATCATATTTAAAACCTTCACTTATTACATGACACATTTTAAATTCACTTTAAGTTTAAAAATTTGTATTTAAACTCTAACTAACTATAAGTAAAATTTCAATTTCAACCAATAAAGATTTAACAATGATCCATTTTATTCCAAAACTTTTGTACTATAGTAATGGAATAACGTTATATTTGATATCTGAATCTGAAGATTTTTTTTTCCAATTAAGCATATAAGCTTTTTAAATGCCAATTTTAGTATCCAATTAGACTTTACAATATTAATGTCACTACTCGAGTAAGCTCTATCTCCCTTCGCTAATTAATGTGATACTTTAGCTGGTCAGTATGTGACATGTGTCATTTCTTATTAAAATAACACTAAAACTCTACTTGGAACTTGCCACATGAGATTTAATTGATAAAAATATGAAAAGAAATCTACACATATTTAAAAGTTGTAATGTCATCGACATATATCCATAATAGATAAAATAAATTAAATTAAATTAACAAAGCAAAAGAGTAATAAAAAAAAGAAGAAGCAAAAACAACATATTTTTCCTTGGAGAACCCAACAACTCCAACCTCTTTCTCTAAGAACTTTGATAGCACATGGCAACGCAATGAAACCTATTAAAATCCATCATAATACCTCTTCTATTTTAGTGTCCACCATAGTCCTAGAAGGATGGCATTTTTCTAATCTTTGATTTTAATTTGACATGAAAATTTAAACCACTAAAATGGCAAAGCAAATGATTGTAAGCATATTATAAACCGTCAATGCTCTTGAGGAAAAGGCCTTGGATATTTTGATATCAATGCTTGGAATAATACAAACTATCACAAAGAAAAAACAAGGATAAAGTTAATGGTAAGTTAATATCAATCATACGAAATCATATATGAAAGAAAGAAGTTTTCATTTAATAATTGATGCTTACTATTTTGATAACACTTCTTTTTTTAATAGTATATACTTGAAGTTTTGTGGGGAAAACTCTTAAATATTGTAATTTAAAAAAATTTGCAAATATTGTATCTGCAATAATTATTTCAAAAATTGATTTCGAAAGCATGGACCCAGTTTGCGACTTCTTTTTTTCCAAAATTTACAAAACCAAAAGTGTACACTAGGTCAATGCCTTGTATTGAAGGTGCACACCGAGTTCACACCTTGTATTGAAGGTGCGAACCTAATGTGCACCTTCAATTCTGCTACCCCAAACTAATCTCATCGTCCATTTTTTTTTTTTTTACTTTAACAATGACCGTCTATTGAAAAAGTAAGTCACAGACACTATAGTATGTTAAATTAATAAAACAAATACAAATACAAAAGAAATTTATTTTTATTTTCCCTTCTACAAACCCCATCTGTTCATTTTTTCTTTCGTTTGTAAGAAGAAGAAGAAGTGCTTATGCAGATCAAAGAGGTGAGATTTGTGTAGATCGAAGAGCTGGGATTTGAGCAAATATATTGAGATATATTATTTCATCAACGATTAATTAATTGTGATATGTTTTTTTTACGAAAATTTGAATTTTTTTTACTATGTTTGATATTAGTATTTGAGAAAATTTTTACTATAATGTTATGTTTTATAAAAAAATTATTGCTTATTGTTAGTTTGTAGTGTGTTAGACATAATTTATGTAAATCCCGTAATACGTAACATGTGATATTAATTCTTAGGTTAGTATGAGAATACTTTACACTAACGAAAAATTTAATATTATTTATAAATGTCAAATTTAAAATATTATATGTGTTCTTATGAAAAAAAAATTGTAACAAAATTTTGTAATTTCTAGTTTGTGAAATAATTTTTAAGATGTTGTTATTTAGATGTGCGATTTTTTGTTGCAAAATAATGGGGGGAAATTCAAATTAAAATTGATATAGAAATTTGTGATTTTTAACTAATTTTTGCAATGTGTTATTTAAAATTGTCATTTAAAAAAAAACTAATAATATATATTTATTGTGGATAGAAAAACAATGGTTGACTATGTGAAATTGATAATCTACGCGTTTGAAAATATTGTGGTTGGTAATTGAGGGCAGGAATATGATAGGAATCCAGTTAAGAAGTTAAAAATGAAGAAAAATATTAACTACATCGAATTCTTATTCATAATATGTCGGAGCATTGGAGTCGATCCAACCAAAGTGAGGGTTGAGATAATTCACAAGCATCTTGTGTTCCATTGGAGCAATACATCTTATGCCTTGATAGCAATTAGAGATGATGAAGATGTTGAAAATTTTATTGAAATGGTTGAATCTTATGGAGATCGTGGCATACAATAGTTGTACATTAAAATTTCTAACGATTTGGGGGCCCCTCCGAAAGGCAGACATTCGAAGCAAGTAAGCAGTCACTTCATCACATAACATAGAAGAAATGCAGCTCAAGTCGTCGATATTTAAACCCTTAATTCCAACCTCAATGAAGGCAATGATGAAAATGAAGTAGATAGAGTAGTTACTTTAGTATTACAATAACTAGAGACATATAATCCGTATATGATTCGTTTAGGAGCAAAAACTGCTACAAACACCGATGTAGGAATAGGTGTTAAAGAGGAGAGTACAAATAATGAGAAGAGTTCTAAGGAGGAAGATAGGAAAAGTGAAAATGATGGAGATGAAGTACTTGAGAAGGACTCTCCAACCATACTTGCTTCCTCGACATAGGCAATATATCAATTAAAGCAGGCAAAATCACCAAGTATAGCAGTTAGAGATCTTATTCCGTACTATAACATTGGCGATGCTGATGGCTATATATATTTTGAGCAAGAGTAAAATAATATTTGCAATGGTTCGAGTAGTAGTGACGATTTGTACAGGGGCATGAGATTCATAACAAAAGCAGATGTGATTCAAGCAGTGAAGTCTTACAATATGAATAAACCATTATAACTTCACTGTTATAGAATTTAGTCCATTGCTTTGGTCTATTTATTGTTTAAGAAGAGACGACGGTTGTAAATGGAGGCTTCGGGCTCGAAAGAAGAAGTTAGAAGGCATGTTTATAGTGACGAGATTTGAGGGTCCACATACATGCAATAACCCGCTGATTAGTCAGGATTATCCATAATTGGATTGCAATTTTTTTGCTAGTCAGTTTGTAAATCTTGTTAGGGACAATCATGATATAAAAGTTGCAAAGCTTGCTTTTATTGTCGAATAAGAATTTGGCTATAGGATAAGTAAAAAATGGGTTGTGCAGGGGAAGAAACAAGCTATAAAACATGTGTATGGAAATTGAGAGAAGTTTTACAATGAACTCCCTATTCTTCTAAATGACATAAAAAATACAAATCCTAGAATGACAACTCATAGCGTCGAATGGCGAGAGTTGACTGATCCTAAAATGATAACAAGTGAAATGTTATACTATTCATAATACAACATAAAGTAATGAACAAGTTAAAGGTTGTTTACCTCTCTGTGCCAAACAGCCTGTGATTGATATCTCTCCTGTTGCGTCAAGATTAAAGAATCAAAGGATCCGAGTTCTATCTATTATGCAAAAAAAAAAAAATAGTAAATGTTATCATTAATATCAAAATATTAATTAACGACTATTTATTGTCTAATTAACGGTTAATTAACATCAACTTAAGTTTGCAACTACTTTTACAATAACACATAAAGATATTATATTTACAATCAATACCAAACTTTTTAGTAATTAATTTTCTAATAATTAATTAATGACATATTAATAACTAATCACTGTTAATTAACAATAACTTAATTTTACAACTACTTTCACAAAAAAACATAAACATAAACATACTACATTTACAATTAACACATAAATTTTTACTAATTAATTTTCTAACAATTAATTAATAACATGTTAACGGCTAATCATTGTTAATTAACGGTTAATTAATAACAATTTAATTTTACAACTACTTTCATAAACAATACACAAACATATTACATTTACAATCAATATAATTTTTTTTACTAATTAATTTTTCAACAATTAATTAATTACATATTAACGACTAATTACTGTTAATTAATGATTAATTAAAAACTTAATTTTACAACTAATTTTACAAAAACACACAAACATATTACATTTACAATCAATACAAAATTTTTCACTAATTAATTTTATAACAATTAATTAATGACATATTAACAAATAATTACTGTCAATTAATGATTAATTAACAAAAACTTAATTTAATAACTACTTTTACAAAAAATACATTATAATAACACACAAAGATAATTCATTATAATCAATAAGAATTTTTTTCCTAATTAATTTTTTAATGATTAATTAATGACTAATTAGTTCATCATTAACGATTACTTTTACAATAATTTTCACAACAACAAATTAAGATATTTCATTTATGAAAAATACCAATTTTTTTACTAATTCATTTTTTAATATTAATTAATGATATATTAATGATTAATCAATTACCAATTAACGACTAATTAATAACTATTGGTATTTTAATAAAAATAGTAGAGTACAAATAACTGTATTTAATTTTTATGCATTGATACAAAGCAATATAATAGGGAAAAATATTTTTTTCTTAAGAAAAACATACCGAAATATAATTTCGTTAAATAAGTTAGAAAAATATCCTATAGATATTTTACACACATAGTTGAATGGGTTAAACTTGCGTAAAACAGAGATTTTAGAATTCACATTCATATTACAAACCGTCTGTGCAAAATTTTTTCCTATACATTGGAGATCATATGTTGTGATATTGTACAAATTTGTAGTGTCATTTTATAATAATTTTTATAGGTTTGCAGTATTATTTTGTAATAATTTTTATAAATTTACAGTATAAGTTTGCAGAATTCCATTACGTTATTGGAGAGTGGGGATAATGCTAGAAAAATATTACATAGTACAATTGTATTGAAGATGTGGACCCGGTATATGCCTTTAGTTTTGCAAATTTTGGGGAAAAAAAGTTGCAAACTAGGTCTACACCTTCGAAATCTATTTTTGGAATAATAACTGTGGGTACAATATTTATGATTTAGTGTTTCCTTAAGTTTTGCTTCAACATAAATGGATGCGGGATTTGTAAGGCTTGTATATTTCATTTTTCTTGGTCAATAGACATACATCTCAAAATAAGGAAAAAACGAAGGTTACTTGTTTAAAAACTGAGAAATTGGTGATTTTTTATTGAAGAATGCCATATTTTTAAGATTATGTTATGGCAAAGGGGGTATTATGATGGATTTTTGTGGATTTCATGATATTGTCATGGGTCATTAGAGTTACTAATGAAGAAGAGATTGTGATCATCAAAGATACTAGAAAAGAAGATGCCATTTGTATAGGTTCCCCTTGTTCTACTAATTTTATTATTATAAATATATACTGATGACATGATCATTTTTTAATTTATAAGGATTTCTTTTTGTAATTTTCTTTTATTTAATTGAGAATATGATGTGGGAAATTCTAGGTGGAGTTTTAGTAACACATGGCACATGTTTATTTGCTTAAAGTACCATGTTGGTTGATGGAGAGACACGAAGTTATTTCAAGTAGTGACTTTGATATCGCAATGTCTAATTGGGTATTAAAATCTACACTCAAATAGATTGGGTGCTCTATTGAAAAATGACTTAAAATTTATGTGTCATGCAATACTGTACCTATAGTAACTTATAAACACACACTGATAACTCACTATTAAAAGATATTAATATGTCAAAACTAATCTACTAAAATTAGAAAACAAGAATAACAAATTATAAGAAACAACCTAAATGTAAATGTAGACTCATATAAAAAAAAAAGTATGTTAGATTATACAACTTAGCTCATGCTATAGGTAATTGATTGCCTTTTAAGGTAAGAGATGTGATGCACTTACGAAGTTGGACCTTTTGCTTGTTAAATGTTGTAGGGGTACTGAATCTGAATCATGGGCTTATGGTATGTTATTTTAATAGATTTAACTAATCTTAATCATGGGCTTATGGCCTGTTATTTTAATGGATTTAACTCTTTGGGCTGAGGTGACAAGGCCCAAAGAGTAAAGTCCATGTAATGGGATGATTAGGAGAGATTTGGCATGGTAGGCTTGGAGTAAGGTTCGTTAGATCAGCCTGCCTGATCTAACCTTTTTTAAATAAGACTCACACACACACACATATTAAAGGCCTTTAGTGGGCCTAAACCCATATAAGGCCTCATTTGTTTGGAACCGTTGATTGCCATCACCATCCAACCAATGAGATTTATAACTAAACATTATAAATACCTCATGCCTCCTCACTAAAAAGGGACGTTCTTTTGGTAAAAGTGTGGCTATTCTGCTAAATTTTCTCCAAAAGACTCGAATTATCACTTACCTATATTTATCTTACAAATTATACACCTGTCACCGTAGAGTCAAGCCTTATTTAAGACTGATTACTCCTCCTCCAGTCTTGATCACCCCATGATCATCCTCGCACGTGTCACTTCTTTATTAGGTCACGTGTAGTATGTTTGCACATAATACCCACATGACCCCACACTTCGAGCTAACACCCCCACATTTATTTAGCGACTCCATTGGGGAGACAAGGAAGTTGATAATATGGCACTTCCAAGGAGAAGGATACCTGACTCTACTGACAAGAACAATCAAGAAACAGATCCTAATGTTGAAGCTATTAAGCAAATCACATCTGCCTTTGGTGATGTAAACCAAGTGAATACTGCACCAAAAGGTGCACCTGATAATACTTAAATCATCTAAGCTATCCAAGAGAATGATAGGAAGATGGACCTTTTCATTACCATGATGACTCAGTTCATGCCTGCTGTAGCCACTGCTACTAATATCCATAAGGGTGAGGCTTTGCCAAACCCTATAAATGCTACATTACAGCGCGCTCCTCAAGCACCTCAACAACTTAACCTTCCCATCATTAATGATCAAGTAGCAACTGAGGAGCAAGCATCAGTTCAAGAACCTACACTCCGCAACGCTCAACTGCTGTGGGGAGAGAAGCGGGGATTCAAATTGGTTGCCCTTCATCTTCACATAAAACCCTACGTGTTACTATTGTTGAACACTTAAATCACCTTAACCCTGTCCTTGTCACACTAGTAGATCTTGGAACCTCTGCTCCGAGAGGTTCATTTGTTACAAAGGAGGATTTAGATGCATACTTGAGAGAAATACAAGTGAAGTCTATTATAGGGATTTTATAATTGAAGCTCCCTTATCATCAGCGTATTGCTACAAAGCCTTACCCAAAGGACTATGTAAGCCCTAAGTTTATGCTCTTTAATAGTAAGAAGGGAAGCGCTAAAGAGCATTTGCTAAAGTTCATTGAGACGCTGGAAGTCTATAGACTTGATGATGACTTGAAACTAAAGGAATTCTCCAAATCTCTCACTGAGAAGACATATACATAGTATGTCAATCTTCCTCCGGGGTCGGTAGATTTGTGGGGGAACATGTGTAAGACGTTCCTTGAAAAATTTTTCTCAACTAAAGAAAGGGTCACCCTCACTGACATGGGGAGAATCTGCCAAAAGCTAAGAGAAGACCTTATGGACTATATTGAGAGGTTTAGAGAAAGCTTCCTCAATGTCCAAGATATTTGTGATGAAAGAGAATCGATAAAGATTTGCACATAGGAGATGTTCACTGAATATGTTGTTCACTTGGAAAACCTATCGTTGGTTTTGCTCGTAGCATTAGTTGAAAATGCGCGACGAACTAACAATTTGGTTTTAAAGCAAAGGGGTGAACATACAAGGTTCAACAAACACGACCCGTCTATGAATTCCATTTAAGGAAAAGACCTTAAGGCAGGAAAGAAGCCTAAGGTGGAGAAGTCCAAGCTTGAAAGTCCCGTATACCCTTACCTGATAGGTAAGGTGCATGCGATGCTTGATATATGGCTCAAAGATGGAAATATTAGGCTCCTGAAGGTTGAGCACCTTCCTACTCCTAAAGAAAGGAATGACCTGAAATTTTGCAGATTTCATAGGATTGTGGGTCATTCTACCAAAGATTGTTTTACTTTGAAGAAAATGTTTAATGAGAGGGTATGGACTAGGGAGCTCATTATTCAGGATAACAACAATCGTAACAACCCTCTAGCAGCTCATAACAATCAACGGGGAGTGGTGAAATGCCATCACTCATGACCCTACCACTGTTGAGGTAAATGAGGAACCACCTGCACTTGTAGAGGTAAGAAAGAAAAAAGGAAAACAAGCTCAAGTTGAGGAGGATGAGTGCCCTCCTGCCATTGTGACACTTATGAAGACATCAAGTTTTAGGAATTTCCTTAACCTTTTTGAATTTAATGACAAGGCAAGGTTTGCAATAGCAACTGCACTCACGTAGATCTCAGAAGATCAATATGTAGAATTTAATGCGGCGCAACCTGTGAAAAGAATGGTTCATGCCCATGAAAATGCAATCTTATTCACTGAAGCTGATATGTGTGTCAAAGGTTCAAATCATAACCGTTCTTTATATGTTGAAGGAATGCTTAATGGCTATTCAATGAAGATGACACTTATTGATGCCGGTTCTTCTTTGAACATCATGCCAATGTCCACCTTCAGAGCCGTTGGGATTGATATCCGAAAGCCTATGAGGCAACCCATCTTGGTAAATGGCTTTAGTCATTTTCCTACCAAGATACTAGGACGAGTTAATGTAGATCTCAAGGTTAGCCCTATACATGATTCAGTAACTTTTCATGTGATCGATGCACCTGTGTCCTACCACTTACTAATGGGAAGAAAATGGTTGCATGATCACAATCTGATTCCTTAAACATTACATCAATGTATCAAGGGCCATTGGAAAGGAAAGGATGTGTTTGTCTCTACTACTAAGGATCCCTTCGAGAATGATGAATCATATTTCATAAAGTCAACCTTCTTTGATGAATTTGCTGAAGAAGGAGAGATAGCCATTGCACGCCCTACTGGTATTCCACTACCCACATGGGACCAAATTTAGGAGGGTCAGCAAAAGAAGAGGAAGATGTGAGGATGTCGTGAAGGAAGAAAGAAAAACAAGAAGCCAATCGAAATTGAAAGTTATGTTAGGGATGACGAGTGAACGATGCACTGCTTATGACAGTTACAAGGATTTGATGAGGAGTTCTTATCCTCATCAGATCCCATATCACTTTAAGACGTCCAGCCTGCCCCGCATCAATTACAGGATCAAATGAAAGCTCAAGTTGAGGAGATAGAAGAGTTGCATCTAGCGTGAACTGGAGAGTCGCCGCAACCAATCTTCATCAACAAGGGCTTGTCACATGAGATAAAGCCCCCCCTTATAAAGTTATTAAGGGGATATCAAGATATGTTTGCATGGATGTACGAAGAAATGCTTGGGCTTGATCTTAGTCTAGTGGTACATAGGTTAAATGTTGCCCCAAGAGTGATGCCTATGAAGCAAACACAGAAGATTTTTCGTCTTGAGGTTGAAATCCAAATCAAGCATGAGATCGAAAAGTTACTCCGTGCAAATTTTATCAAGATAATTAAACATCATGAGTGGTTAGCTAATGTCATATCGATAAGGAAGAAAAATGGCTAAATACATATCAGTGTTGATTTTCGTGATCTAAACAAATCATGCCTAAAGGATGACTTTCCTTTATCGAATATTGACACATTAGTTGACGCAACGGCAGGACACGAGTAATTTTCATTCATGGATGGTTTCAGTAGCTATAATCAAATCAAGATTGCTATTGGAGATGCTGAGCGTATTGCATTTAGAATGCTAGTGGGAAATTTTTATTACACTATCATGCCTTTAGGACTGAAAAATGCAGGTGCAACCTACCGAAGAGCTATAACTGCCATATTTCATGATATGATGCATGACTTTGTGGAAGACTATGTCGATGATATAGTTATCAAGTCAATGAGGTTTTTAAGCAATGTCGGCTGTATAAGCTCCGCATAAAACCTCTAAAATGTATATTTGGTGTAGCTCCAGGGAAGTTTTTGGGATTTGTAGTTCATAGGAAGGAAATTGATGTGGATCCGGTAAAAATCCAAGCTATATTATCCATGCCATCCTTTGTTACCCCAAAAGAATTGAAAACTTTAATGGGAAAAGTTTCCTACATCAGAAGATTCATGCCAACATTGGCAAAAATTTCATATCCTCTGTATCAACTTATGAAGAAAGGGGTCTCGTTTAAGTTGAAGGAAATACATGAGAGAGCAGTTGAAAAGATTAAAAGGATCCTGACTTCCCCTTAAACTATGACAATGCTAGTGAAGGAATTACCACTGATCTTGTATCTTACCTCTACTAATAAATTGATTGCAACTTTACTCGCACAAGACATAAATGGGCAAGAAAGACCAATTTACTACCTGAGTTGGACCCTTTAAGGGAGTGAGGTCAACTACTTAACCTGTGAAAAGCATTGTCTCGCGCTGGTATTTACCTCGCAAAAGTTACGATACTATTTCCTAACGCATTAGGTCAATCTTATCACACATTTGGATCCCATCAAGTATTTATTATCTCGACCAGCCCTGTCAGGTCGGGTTGCTAAGTGGTTACTCCTTCTTGGAGAGTTTGACATCACAATTTACTCCCCTAAGGCCATCAAATCACAAGCTCTAGCTAATTTGTTAGCACACTTCCCAGATTGGCGTGAAAGTCTCATTGTGGATATTATTTCAACAGAGTTTCATGAAGATTCTTTGATGATCAAATCAAAAGGAGAGTGATCACTTTAGTTTGACGGCTTTGCAGGAAGTAAGGGATGGGGAGCAGGAATTGTGTTAACCTCACTCGACAGTTAGGAAATACCATTAGCATTCAAACTTGATTTTTATTACATCAATAATGAAGTCAAATATGAAGCCTTGTTGCTAGGATTGATATCCGCCCAAAAGGTGGGAGCAAATTATCTATGCATTCGAAGTGACTTTAATTTGATCATTAAGTAAGCCAATAGTGAGTTTAGACTCAAAGAACCTACATTAGCACCATATAGGGCTGCGGTATAGGCTTTGGTAGCAAAATTTCAATCAGTATGCCATGAGCATACAACTTGATCTATTAATAGATATGCAGATGCTCTGGCCACATTAGCTTCAAAAGTCTCGATCCAGGATGTAAGTAATGCTTTGGATATTTCGGTACTTAAGAAATCTATCCCATATACTGCATTGGGTCTTGTCGATGAGAATGAAGGAGCACCTGATGATTGGCATATGTCACTGAAGAAGTAACTAGCGCACCTGGGTGTAGCTTCTGTTTCAACACTAAAGAATTTCATTCAAGTTAATGGATCACTATATTACAAGGGACCATAAGGTGTTCTGTCCCGTTATGTTAGGATAAAAGAAGCTTTCTTGAAATTGGATAAATACCACAAGATTTGGTGTGGAGAAGAAGGGCCACCTTTGTAACACCACATTTAATGCGCGGGATACTATTGGCCATTAATGTCTAATGATGCATTCCAAGTACAAGCAAATTATCCCAAATGCTCTAAGTTACCTGATGAGAAGGAATGTAACTTTGTGGCTAGTGTAGGTGATTGGCGGCGACCGTACATTGACTACTTGAAGAACAATACACTGCCCAATGATAGTATGGATGCAAGACTTGTAAAAACAAAGGCAAGAAAATATCTTATGCATGAGGATGAACTATACAGGGTTTCATTCATGGGAAAGCCTCTTAGATGCATTGCACCTCCTGAAACAGAAGCAATATTGACTGAAGTGCATGCCAGAGAATGTAGAGAGCATCAAGGAGCAAGGAAATTGTGTTATCACTTGCTCGATATGGGTTATTATTGGCCAACTATGGAAGCTGACACTTTCAATTTTGTTAAAATATGTCGTATTTGTCAATAGCATGGTAACGCCATTCATGCTCCTACGGTTTCACTCCATAGTGTGACAACGCCATGGCCCTTCCATACATGGGCATTCGACTTGATTGGCCCTATTCATCCGCCGTCAAGGGGAAGCATTTGGATTTTGGCAGGAACTAAATGTTTCAAGAAATGGGTGGAAGTTGTCCCCTTGAAAAAGGCTACAGGACTAACAATTGCAAATTTCATGAAGGAGAACATTATATGTAGATTTAGCATTCCAAAGCGCATCTTGTCTGACAATGGTACTCCTTTCATCAATACTCATTTGCGACAATTGATGGTTTCCTATGGAATAAATCATGTTAGGTCCATGCCTTACTACCCAAAAGGCAACGGCCAGGCAGAAGCTACCAACAAGAGTTTGTTAAAGGTGTTGAGTGGTATGGTTCATGATAACCATAAAGAATGGCACGGTAAGCTACCATTAGCACTTTGGGCATATAAAACTTCGAAGCGAAAGCCAACTCAAGCAAAACCTTTCTCTTTAGTGTATGGCATCGAAGTAATAGTCCCGGTGGAAGTTTTGATTCCATCCGCACACTTAGCCATTAATGTTGACCTTGAACCAAGTGCCTTGCGTATGCTGGATTTAAAAGCCTTGAAGGAGAGATGAGATACTGCTAAACATAAGCTAATTCATTACTAATAGAAACTAGGTGTAGCTTATAACCGCTTGGTGAGGAAAAGGTCATTTCAAAAGGGTGATGTTGTACTTCAAGCAGCAGATCATGTGCGTCGAGGTATTCCAGTGCCAAAGTTTACACCTAAATGAGAAGGACCTTTTATCGTTAAGTTCATGACAGTGGCTACTGTAAACTTCATAATCCAAATATGGATGCCATCATGGCTCTTATCAATTTCCAGTACATCAAAAAGTTTCATTTGTAATAGGTTGAATGAGCATGAGAAATGAGATCAATGAAAACGCAATCATTCACGTATGTTGTTGCTAAGGTTCGAGCTTGGGACAATGAGGTGCCGTATGTGTGTGTTTTCCAAACAGGTTGTGGGTTTGTGCCTTGCTAAGAAGTGGTAAGCTTTTAACTTATTACTAATAAGAAAAAGAGAGATAGAAAAGAAAAAATGGAGCACCCCCGGTAGGATTCAAACCCAAGACCTTTAATGTATCATGTGTGTGTGTTTTCCAAACAGGTTGTGGGCTTGTGCCTTGCTCCAAAAGGACATTCATTTATTTTATTATTGCACTAAAAAAATAAAATAAAATAATTAATTGCACATAGAGTTTTCAATAATATTTTATTATTTACAATCTTTCACAAAAAATAATAAAATAAATAAATAAATAAAATAAAAGATAAAAAATAAAAAAATAAGAAATTTTAAGTCAAGTTTATTGATTGTTAAAGAAGCTATAATTTATACATCCACTCTATGCTCTGTGGTATTCTGGAAGGATGCAATCTCATTTAGCCAAAGTCGTGTGTGCGATCAAATGATATTACGTGTTTGTACGATAAGAAAAACTTAAATTACTTCACAAGCACCGGTGCTGGGCTTTAATGCTATATAAGTGTAAATGGCAGCATTGCAACTATTTTACAAGCGCACATGCGCTAAGTAGTTTCTTAGCCATGTCGAAGGCTCATCTAATGCCCAAATCCCTTCGACATCATTCAAAGGACTTTGGTCAGGGAGCAAAATGTAGGGATACCGAATTTGAATCATGGGCTTATGGCCTGTTATTTTAATGGATTTAACTATTTAGGTCGAGGTGATAGGGCCCAAAGAGTAAAGTCCATGTAATGGGATGATCAGGGAAGATTTGGCATGGTGGCTTAGACTAGGGCCCATTGGATCAACTTACCCGATCCAACCTTTCTTAAATAAGACTCATACACACACACACACTAAAGGCCTTTGGTGGGCCTAAACCCATATAAGGCCTATATGAGGCCTCTTTTGTTAGGAACCATTGATTGCCATCATAATCTGACAGATGAGATTTATAATTAAACATTATAAATATCTCATGCCTCCTTACTAAAAGGGGACGTTCTTTTGGAAAAAGTGTGGTTACTCTATCAGATTTTCTCTAGAAGACTCGAATTATCACTTACCCATATTTATCTCACAAATTATACACCTGTCACTGTAGAGTCGAGCCTTATTTAAGACTAACTACTCCTCATCTCGTCTCAATCACCTCCTGATCGTCCTTGCGTGTGTCACTTCCTCGTTAGGTCGTGTGTAGTGCGTTTGCACATAATACCCACGTGACCCCGCACTTCGAGCTAACACCCCCACAAATGTAAAATAATAAGAAAAGAAACATTTTTACATGTTAAATCAATTGAGTCCGTGATACGATTCCAAGAGCTAAGATACGAGCACCAAAGAAAACAAAGTCAATCCGAGCTCTAGGTGGCAGTATAGGGTCCAAAAAAGGAGGACATAGGCGTTGGGAGGACCCAAGGCGAAGTTCGGCCAGCCTTAAGCCGGCCTTGAATAAAGGCCAGCCGAGTTCGCTTCAAGGTCGCCGGCCTTGGTGCTGACCTATGTATGTAGGCCGCCGGCCTTAAGCCGGCCTTGAATGGCCTCACACAATTTGTTTTAGACATGATATAAATAGTGCTTTTTAGGGTTTTTATGAAGATAGATGATATTTTGGTTATAAGCAAACACTTTGAGCGTGTGTGTGAATCCTTTTTTGGGATTCTTGAATATTGAGAATTGATTTTCACTTTATTTGTATTGTTCTTATCAAATTATTGGTTCTTATAGAATTTATGGCAAGCATCATTATTGAATTCTTAGAATTCTTTAACCTTAGTGATTAATTTATAGAACGTGGTCTCTATCGTTCTATGATTTGATTGCAAATCAGTTTAATTTTATCAATCTTGGCATCTATAGATTGGTAATTTTATTCATATATTTGATTTTATTCGTTAGTACCAAAATCCAGAAAACCCTAAAAATTTGTAACATTTAATTGTTATTGACAATTTGATTTGTGTGGAAGGATTCGATTTCTGATTCCGTATCATTTGGTATCGGAGCATTTCAAATCCTTATCATTTAGTATCAGAGCAAAGGTTGGATTCGTAAGGATTCAGAGCGAAGGGTTTGATTAGAGCGTGGGTTAAATCAGTAAGGCTATTGAATCTCAACTCAATTGTAGTCTTAATTCAATACTGCTGTGGCTGGGAAATTTGGGAATTTATTTTGAATTGTATTGCTGTGAATTCAATTGTTGGGCGTGAATTGGTGATTGGGATGTAGTTGAGAATTGGGGTTTTGCTGAATTCAGTTGTTGGGTGTTGAATTGTTGTGAATTGGTGATTGGGCTATAGTTGAGAATTGGGGTTTTGCTGAATTCAGTTGTTGGGTGTTGAATTGCTGTAAATTGGTGTTTGGGGCTATTGTTGAGAATTGGGTTTTTGGTGAATTTTTATTGCTGACTATTGAAGGGTAGAGATGTCGTCGCATGGAAGTGTTCAAAACAACAACAATAGGAATGATGCTGATAATGGGGGTGAGGTTGTGACTAGGGCTGAGTTCAATCAAATCCAAGAAAATCTTAGATTGATTATGGAGAGATTGGAGGTTAGGGATAGAAGAAGCCATAGTGGTGCAGGAATTAGGATGAGACATTCTAGTAGTGAATCTGATGCTAGTAGTGGAAGGAGTAGGAGAGGAAACAATGATGACAGGCATAAGGGGATTGAAAACATCAAGCTGAAAATTCCATTTTTCACTGATAGTAGTAAACCAGAAGAATTCCTAGACTGGGTGCCATGGGTTGAGAAGGTGTTTGACTATTATGAGTGGGATGAGCGCATGAAGGTGAAAATGGCATCTCTAGCATTTTCTGAATATGCTAGTCTGTGGTGGGATAAACTACAAACTGAGAGACGTAAGGCGGATGAGGAGAAAGTGTGTTCATGGGCTTTGATGAAAAGGTTGATGAGACGCAGATTTATGCCAGATTACTATAAACAAAAGATGCTGATGGAGTTGCAATCCTTGAGGCAGGGTAAGAGAAGCATAGAAGAGTATGTGAAGGAGTTTGAGACACTAATGGCAAGGTGTGATATTAGAGAATCATCAAATGAATCCATAGCTCGTTTCATCAATGGGTTAAAGATGGACATTGCCAATGTAGTGGAACTCCAGCATTATCAGACTCTTAAGGATGTGATTAAATTAGCCAATCGGGTTGAGTGGCATCAACACAGGCGGGATCAGAAATCATATCACCACCGTAAGTCAGATGATGGTAAGAGGGAGAAGGAAAAGAAGGAAAAGGGAAAGGCAGTTGCTAGTGAGGCTGTTGACTAAACACAACAAAAGAAGAGCAGGGATATCAAATGTTTTAAGTGTTTAGGACTTGGTCATATTGCTTCTCAATGTCCTAATAAAAGGGTTATGGTCATAAAGGGGGATAAAGTTGAGAGTAAGGAAGAAGGACAGAAGAGTACTGAGGTAGAAGAGGAAGATGAAGACATTATAGCGAATCCAGTATAGGGAGACTTGCTATGGTTAAGCAGGATGAAGCTGTTCCTAATCAGAGAGCCAATTTATTTCATATCCAAGGCATCGTGCAGGGGAAGACTTGTTTGATTGTGGTTGACACAGGCAGTTGCACTAATGTTGCTTCAACAAGTTGGGTTACTAAGTTAGGTTTACAGGTGGAGCAGCATCCAAGACCTTATGCACTTCATTGGTTAAGTCCACAGGGAGTTGTTCATGTACATAAACAGGTTCGTGTTCCATTACTTATTGGTGATTATACTGACGAGATTGTTTGTAATGTAGTTCCCATGGAAGCTACACATTTGATCCTTGGAAGACCTTGGCAGTATGACCTCAGAGCCAAGTATGATGGATACACCAATGGGTATACCATTCAGCAACAGGACAAGGCATACAAGCTTCTTCCTATGAGTCCAATTGAAGTACAACAAACAAAGCTGATTTGCCTTAAGAAGCCCAAAGGAAAGAGGAGTCTGTTTATGTGGTCTAGCAAGATGGATGATACAGATTCGAGGTCGAATCTTTTTCAACATGGAGGAAATGATACGATTCCAAGAGCTAAGATATGAGCACTAAAGAAAACAAAGTCAATTCGAGCTTTAGGTGGCAGTACGGGGTCCAAAAAAGGAGGACATAGGCATCGGGAGGACCCAAGACAAAGTTCGGCCAGCCTTAAGCCGGCCTTGAATAAAGGCCGGACGAGTTAGCTTTAAGGCTGCTGACCTTGGAGTCGGCCTAAATGTAGGCCACCTGCCTTGGTGCCGGACTAAATGAAGGCCGCCGGCCTATGTATGTTGGCCGCTAGCCTTGAATGGCTTCGCACAATTTGTTTTAGACATGATATAAATAGTGTTCTTTAGGGTTTTTACGAGGACAAACGATATTTTGGTTGTAAGCAAACACTTTGAGCGTGTGTGTGAATCCTCTTTTGGGATTCTTGAATATTGAGAATTGATTTTCACTTTATTCGTATTGTTCTTATCAAATTCTTGGTTCCTATAGAATTTGTGGCGAGCATCGTTATTAAATTCTTAGAATTCTTTAACCCTAATGATTAATTTATAGAACGTGGTCTCTATCGTTCTATGATTTGATTGTAAATCAGTTTAATTTTATCAATCTTGGCATTTATAGATTGGTAATTTTATTCATATCTTTGATTTTATTCGTTAGTACCAAAATCCAGAAAACCCTAAAAATTTGTAACATTTGATTGTTATTGACAATTTGATTTGTGTGGAAGGATTCGATTTCCGATTCTGTATCATTTGGCATCAGAGCATTTCAAATCCTTATCAGTCCAACTTGTGGATATGTCAAGGTTTTCCTTTTTAATTCCATCATCATAGTGGTAAACATGATTTTGTAGAATTGAAATATTCTATCAACTTTGATAGCATTTCCATGCCTAAAACCTCTATGGGATCCTATGTGGCCACTAGCACCTCTTCAAGAATGACATTTAGCCACCATCATGACCTATTAAAAAGCCTACCAACACCAAGACCAAGGACTTTGAATGAATGCTAACCTTGCAAACAATCAACTTAAATGCAATAGCTAATTATTGTAATACTATAATGGGCTTATTCATAAGTTACCCAAGTTAAAATTCTAGTTATTTGAATAGTTTACCAAGTAAAGATTGAGCTTTACAATGCTTCGCTTAATTAGCTTCAAAACCTAACCAAGTTTGAGCTTGGCTTAAATACCAATCAAGTATGAGTCAAGTTTAGCTATTGATATTATTTTAATTACAAGAACAATAACTTTTTTAGTAAATAAATTGAGGTAGATGAGCTTATTGAATTGAGCTAAAACCATTCAAGAGTCACTCCAAGTTGAGATTAAGTTTAAAATTTTAAGTTTGATTAAGTTCGAATTATGAAATTTTGACCCAAATTCGAGTTCACACTCAATACCCTACCATTTTGACTTAACTTATTTACAACTTTAATGACTATTAAGCTTGCCATTGGTTTCTTGGCTTCGCATGTGTGTCACCATCAAAAGTGAGAGCGATGAATGTGCCATCCTATCCATTAGAGGCTTTTGTTTTATAAATAATTGGGATGGTTTTTCTTTCCTTAGTTTAATTATATTTTCTTTTTATATTAGTTTTATTTTCTTAATGTTGCATTTGGTTTGTTGAAATTGAATCGTTATTTAACTTTTATTACCGTGGAATTGTTTAGTTTGCAAAAAGTTATAAGTAATAAAATTTTATTCTATATAATGTTGAATGAATTAAAAGAAATTTTATTCCTCTTTTTAATAAAAGGAATTACTATTCCTAATAGATTTAACTTTTATTCCAATAGTGACTCTTGATCATTCTGTCTTTAGAAGACTCATACACGAATTGCATGAAATATCAACTTTGCATGGTTTTCATGGATATTAAAAACTTGTAAATTTGTTTGATATTATTTTATTTGTTATTGTTTTATTTTATGTTTAGTTTAACACATAGTTATTAGTCTTATTTTCAATATCAGTTTTTAGTGTATTTTTCATTTTATGACACTTATGCCTTTAAGATGTTAGGGATTATCATTAATACTTGTTACAAGACTCATTATTAGTTCTTTGAAAATACTAAAGCTTTGCTATGCCTTACGTCGTGTCAATTTGGTTGATTGTTATGATAAATACTTTGTGAGTCATATCAATTCAATGATTTGAAACGCATTTAATTCTTGATTAGATGGCATATTAATTAAGAATTAATTTATCCTTTAGGATTTATTTGCATGTTATATCAAATAAATCATAAAAACCTAGTTCAATATAATTATAGCGCATAATATCTAAGATTGAATTGTTTATATTCCTTTTTTTTTTTCAATTTAAACCCCAAAACCCATAAAAATTACAAAATTAAAAAATATAAAAATATCAATTTCTTGTTAATTTGCTTGAAACCCTAACACCAACAATAGATACAAAATCTTATCGTATTATTGTTATTCATTTTTAGTCTTATTCTATTCTAATGAATCAATCACAACATTTATGTTTATAGTTTCAAGATTCCAAATACTCAATTTCAAAATAAAGGGTAGATGCACATGGAATAAAGATGAGAGGCGTAAATCTATTTTGATTATTTTTAAATGTCTTAGAGGCCCAATTTGTTTGGGAAATTTTTTTTTTGGAAGATATTTTCTTTTTTAATTTTTCATTACTTGTTAAGTTAAAAAATGCATTTTAAGTGGAAACCATTTTCTCTTGTAAGGGATTTTTTTTTCACTAAAAGAAAAATCTAATTTATTATACTTTTTAAAATGAAAAATCATTTTCAAAATTAATCTGTACAACTATTTTTTTTTAACTCAAGAAAAATAATTCTTATTTGATTTTCATTGTATTTAACCAGTAAATTATATTTCAAATACGATTTAGTGGACATGTTAAAATATTATAAAATAAGCCAAATGTGTTGTAATTGTTACTCCACAAGATTGCATTATTAGCAATAAAACAAAAAATATATATTTTCAGTTGTTTAATAATCCATATTCATTTTTATAATATTAATTGTAAGTAAAGCACATCAAGTTATTATTATCATTAATTTTGGTGATTATGATGAGAGAAGGGAAATTCAATCTTGATCCATCCAACTAGGAGACTAGTATTCATGCCACTATAGTATAAGGGCTATGTTGCTTATTATTATTTATTTATTCATACTTTGTGTGACAAATTGAAGTATTGATAATATAATTATTATTTATGGTATAAAATTAATAAATGAATAATTTTTTAGTTAACTATGACATATTAAAAGAATTTAATATTATTAATTATTGTAAAGAAAAAAAAAAAAGACAATATCATTTAAGCAACATAAGAATCAATGCTACTTGATGAAAAGGTAAAATGACATATGACCTTTTATTTAAAATTTTATATACCTTACCATTTAAGTATATCTAACAATTTATTATATTTCTTTTAAAATATACATATAATATATATATTGTTGATGGGCCATTTTAGCTATAGATCCAAGCCGAGTCTAAGCCTATAATCTGTCTTACATAGTAAGCTTGGTCATAAGCTCACTTAAGACCTCAACCTTCTTAGCCATAGGCCCTTGACCCAGTCAGTTGTAGAAAGGGCACATTGTAAACCGAGGCGCCTACTCTCTTACTACTTGAACACCCCGAACATGTAGTTATAGGCGTGCCTCATGTTCTCTAAGGATAACAACACATTAATGTTACCTATAAATGCCTAAAGTCGCCTACTAGTAAGGAGATTGAACCTTAAAACATTATTATAGTGTTTTTCAATCATCTCCCTAACTTTAAAAAGTTTTTTAACTTGAGTATTGGAGTGACAGTGACGGATAGCTCCTACACCCCTATAGCTCATACTTTCTTTGTATCTTACAGATTAATCTATTCCCTATTGAAATCAACAAACAACATTCGGTGTCATCTTTTTGCAAACTACGACCATAATTAGCAGTACTAGATCCAAATCTAAGAGCATCAACAATGCAACTTCCTAAACACTCCACTAAACTAATCCTTCAAATTCATAACAACAAAACCTCTAAGACGGAAAAGATAGGTTGACTCATCTAGAGCAAATGCTCACTAATCTCTACACCAAAAACACTTAGCTCCGTGCGTAAGTGGACTAATTACAACAATAACAACACCATCTTCCATGCGTACACCTGAGGGAGCATGATGACGATCAAGCATCCACCCAGTCTCCTCTATCCACCCTTCCAACGGCCACCCAACATACAACACCACTACTTAATCCTGCTACCTTACATAGCTGAGCAACACCCTCACCTCAACAGCCACAACCATCTAAGGCGCACTCCCATCGTTCTCTACATGAAATCGATGTTAGGGAGCTTGAGACATGATTCAAAGGTTTTCCAACTTATGCAATAATAGGAAATTTGATCTATTAGATCAGTACTCTTTCATCAGATCTCTATTTACATGAGAAATTCAAGACTAGGTGCTTCCCCCTCACATCTATATCCTAATGCTAGAATTTTACGATGATACCATCGATCCTAGGGATCACCTCAGTTATTTCATGTCCCAAATGCACCTCCAATGATGTAGTGATATAATCACTTACAAGATTTTTTCAGATACTTTAAAGAAGTTAGCTTAAATTTGGTACAACCATTTAAAGTTGAACTCCATCTCTAGCTTTAAAGAGCTCAACAAGCAATTTTATCAGCATTTCCCAACTAATAAGTACTAGTGAAGGATTCCTCAAGCCTCAATCTTATTTGCTAGAAATAAGACGAGTCTATTAGAGATTACTTGTCCTGATTCACAATAGTCATGCTTGAGATTTCCAACCTCGACATATGAGTCACCCTCAACACTACCATCATGGGAGTACGACCCTCATGACACTTTTTCCCGTCCATTTCTAAACATAAACTTGAAAACTTTGATGAATTTCACAAACAAGCTACGAAATTCATTACCATGAAAGATAATATTAGAGCTCGCAAAGAGGCCGGCTAAACTATGTTGGATAAGAAGAAAGAAGACAAGGAGCAATCCACTATAGAAGATTGGCTCGGTCCTAAGATTAATGAAGATTCATTTTGCGAACAAAATAATGGTAAGCATAGTAGAAAGTGCACCATTCTATTCTACACGGACCACATACCCCTTAACCAACATAGAGGCTAAATATTTCTTAAAGTTCATAATAGGGTTATCCTAACATAGCTTGAAAAACTTCGAAAACCCCTTAACTAACACAGAGGCCAAATATTTCTTAAAGTTCATAATAGGGTTATCCTAACATAGCTTGAAAAACTTCGAAAACTCCCCTCTAGAAGGAATTTAGATAAATATTGTGAATTCCATAGAGACATAGGACACAACACAAAAGACTATCCAATTACAAAAAAATGCTCTCGAAAATGCCATCAAAAGGGGGTACCTTAGTGAATACATTAATAATCACCCTAAAGAGACTGACAAGCTAACTTAAAGGTAATGAGCTGACCCAAATAATAGAGTAGCTAATTCTATCCTCAATTAAGCCAATAAGGCCCCCAATAGTGTAGTTAATATCATCATCGTGGGACTCTCATAGGGGTAGGGGGATAACCTGATTCCAATAATAAAGTTTATATCCAACCTCAATTGGTGATAAACTTGCATAATAAGAAACTGAGAGTGGATGACTCCATTTGCTTTTCAGAGGCGGACTTGGAGGGCATTAAGAGTCTACATGATGATGCACTAGTTATATTAGCTTGGATTGAAAACTTTGAAGTTCAAAAAATGCTAATTGACACCGGTAGCTCGGCAAACATCATATTCAAGTTAGTGTATGACCAGATGAAATTAAAGCCCAAAGCGAAATTGAAGCCATATAACCAAGGTTTATATGGCTTTAACAACTAACCTGTCCAAGCTGTTAAGATAATTTCCCTCCCCATGGAGCTTGGTGATGACGACAACATCACTAAATAGCTCATTGATTTCCTCATAATTGATTGATGGCTTTCCTATAATGTCATAATAGGGAGACTAAGTCAAAACGCCTTCAAGATGGTCCCCTCCACAACATATCTAAAAGCTAAATTCCCTTCCAAAATAGGAGTTGACATGTGTTAAGGAGACCAACAGTTAGCAAGATTGGCTACCTACAAGCATTGACAAGGGGAGAGGTTCTTACTATCAAAGCTGGGCTAAAGGAAAAGTTAGGTAACAAGGGAGAGCTGACCGAGGAAACCGAGACCATACAGCTTAGATGCAAACTCAAATAGAGCACACAGGTGAGAAAATCAACACAAATTAAGTTAAAACAATGTCTCATCGACTTCCTCCAATCAAACAAAGATGTTTTTGCCTATTCTCTGTTATACATGCCGGGTATCACTTCAAAGATAATCATGCATTGTCTCAACATTAACCTGATCTTTAAGGTGGTCAAATAAAAGAAATGCTACTTTGCCCTTGAAAGGCAGGCAAAAATTGAGGAAAAGCTACAAAAGTTGCTTCAAGCCAGTCTTTTGAGGGAGGAGCCATATCCTACTTAGCTAGCCAATTGTGTCCTAGTCAAGAAATCCAACGAGAAGTGGCACACGCGCATCGATTTCACTGGCTTAAATAAAGCTTACCTAAAGAATCATTTTCTTTTCTCAATTATCGACTGGTTAGTTGACTCAAACTTGAGTTATGACGTCTTGAGCTTCATGAATGCCTTCTTAGGCCACAACCAGATCAAAATGCATGAACTCGATCAAGTTTATGCTTCATTTGTCACCAATTTTGGCATATATTATCACAACATCGTGCCTTTCGAACTAAAGAATATAAGGGCAACTTATCAATGTTTAGTGACAACAATGTTCAAATCACAAATTAGGAGGAATGTGGAAGTTTATGTGAATGACATGATCATTAAGAGTAAGCAGCCTAGTGACCATATTGAGGATTTCTAGGAAACCTTTGATACCCTAAGAGAGTACAATATGAAGCTGAACCCACAAAATTGCATATTCGAAATTACTTCAAGAAAGTTTTTGAGATACATGGTTACAACTAGAGGTATAGAGATGAATTTGGAAAAAAATTCAAATTGTCCTGAAGATGCAACCCCCGAGAACATTTAAGGATGTCTAGCACCTTATAGGGTGAATTGCCGCTCTAAGTAAGTTTGTGTCTAAGTCGACTGATAGGTGTATGGAGTTCTTCGATATTCTAAAGAACCCATCTAATTTCCAATGGACTAAGCAATGCTAAGCAGCTTTTGAAGATTTGAAAGCTTTTTTGACCACTCCACTAGTATTACCTAAGTCGGTCCCTAAAGAAAAGTTGTATTTACACTTGTCCTCAAGTGAACAAGCACTTTCCTTAGTTTTAGTTTGAGTTGATGGAAGGCAGTATAAGCTTGTGTACTATGTAAGTCACGTTCTTCAAGGACTTGAAATAAGATATTCTAAGGTAGAAAATTTTTCCTTTATTGTGGTGATATTTGCAAGGAAGCTTCGACCTTATTTCGAGGCCCATTAATTGATCATCCTAATGGATCAATCACTTCGCTAGATATTATAGCAACTTAGCACTTTTAGGAGAATGGTTAAATATGCCTTTGAATTAAGCGCATGTGGAGTCTAATACCAGCCAAGGAACACTATAGACACCTTATTTTTGCCCTCTTAAAATGATTAATTTGAATTAGCTTAGGTTTTAAAAATAAAAATAATAATAAAATGAAATAAAATAAGTAAGAATAATAAAAAAATATAAATAAAAATATTATTTTTGACAAAATAAATGAAGGTAAAAATTATGGGTTTATGCCATTTGTGTCAAGCTTAGGCCTAATCTTATTAAGTAAATTTTGGCCCCAGTTAATTAATTGTAGGCTATGTTAAATTTGTTTTGCAAGTATTGATTGAGAAAACAAGCAGTAATTAAGAAACAAGCAACTTAGTTGGTGTAGCTCACATTCATGAGCACAAGAAAGGGTTTGAGTCGTAGGTTCAAATCAGGAGCTAGATGCCTTTTATCTTATCTGGTTTCGGTGTGCCACATGGGGTGTTGTGATTGATTGAAGCAATCATGTGCTTAGCACATGATCATCTCCTTCCTTTAGACAGTGTGCAAAGAGAAAGGGAGAGAAGAGAACAGCCATATCCAAATGAATCATTGAGAAATCATACAAGTTTTGATATGAGTTTATCAAAATTTTGTGCATCTATAAATAGAGTGAAACATCTTGAATTCAATCGAGACCTCGTAATCAAACAAAAATCACTAAAAAAAATCACCTAATTACTTTCTCACTCTAGAACTCAAAAACCTGTGAACCCATAGCTTCTCTTTACCTTTATTGAGCATATAAGCAACCATAGACCTCAATTAATGTAGTAATAGATTCCTTGGGTGACAGATAAAAAAAACTTCATCTTTGCTTTCAACAAGTTAAAGGTTGGTTGGATCGAAGAGTGTGGTTGTGGCTGCCACTAGGTGCTCATGAACCACGACTTTAGTTATTTTAGGGCTAGATAATGCTGGCGACATGTTCTAGGTAGTTGAATTAGCTTGGCTAATGACTTCTCAAACTTCAACAACCACCAGAGAGCCGTCAATGAAGCTGTGACCATCGCTAAACTTGACCAACTCATGACTTGGATTCATAACCCAACTCCCATTCCTCTCTAACCCGCGCACACTTGGTAAGTCCATTTTTAGTATGTTTTTTGAAAATAATAATAATGATAATGATAGTAATAATAATACTAATAAAAAAACGTAATGAGAAATAATAATAAAACTTAAGTTTCATATTGAATAGGATTGATTAATGCACACACGATTACATTACAAATGATATATTTTGTTATGTGTTTGCTTGTGTAATTTCATAATTAGAGCAACAATAATGATAAATAATAAAGAAATAATAATAATTGTAATAAATCAATAATAAATAAAATCATGTATATTTTGTAGGTTCCCGTAATTTACATATTCAACTTTAGTAATAAATGTTGATATAACTAGTTAATTGACATGTTAAACATGCTTAACATGATTGATCTATGTACATATCTTGTTAATATATTTTTGCCGATGTGTTGACTGTTGTACTTACGTTTAACATGTTGATTTGCATGTTGATCGTTGGAATTGGATATATCTTGAACTGGCGTAATGCTGAATATGCTTGATATGTTTAATATAACCCTAAGTATATGCATTCAAAAGGAACAATAACAATAAATAAATAAATAATAAATAATAATAAATAAGTAAATAATGAAAATAAATTATAGGAGAGAACAATTGTATAGACTTCAAGTGTTGCAGTATAACAATTGCCTAGGTCAATCAGATTCCTAAGTAGTTTAAAGTTTAAATAACAATACTAAAATATAAAATGAGAAATAAAATTTTAAAAATTAAAAAAATGATTAATTATCCATAATGAAAATTTCCTTTAAACATTTTTCTAATAATTGAAACATATTTTGTTACCTAGAAAGATGATTTTTGTGAAATAAAACTCTAAATTGATGTTTTCAAAATTAGTTTTTAGTTTTTCTTTTAATGTGGAATAAAAATTTAGGTATTAGAATTTTTCTTAATAAATTTAAAATAATAAAAAAAGTAAAACTATGCTTTTTTCATAAATAAAATCGACCAACACACTAAGGTAGTCTGATATGCTTTTTTTATAAATAAAATCAACCAACACACTAAAGTTTTATGAAAAAGGAATTTATGGCTATCTGATTCTAAATAGTAGATATGTAAACACTTATAGGGTAACCGATAAAAAAAAAACTTATTTTCCCAAAAATCCTAAAAATTAAGAAAATAAAAAAATAATAAAATAATACTTTGAGTTGGTTTATTTTTTCCTTATGAATGTTTATATTAGAATAAAAGGAAAGGAATTTAATGAAGCCTTTAATTCTTGAAAAATAACAAGTAGTAACCTTAGTGTTTAAATAGAATAGCCCTTGAATCCAAATTTTCTGTTTGATATTTTTCTAAAATTATTTTTTTAGAAAAAATCAAAGATTAGTAGTTAGTTAACGTTAATCCACCTAATTAGCTTTAACTCATTTTATTTTCTAACTTAGGTTGGTGGTGACTCCAATTTTTTAAATAATAAAAAATAAAGTTTTTTTTTCCTTAATTTTACCGTCAAGTAATTTATATTAAGTGGGTTAGGCTTAATATAGGTTAAATTAAGGGAAAAAAAATCTAAAATTAGGCTCGACAGATGCTATTAAAGTGTAGGTCTTAGCTGATTTCATTAAGGAATATATCGCGTAAGAAAAGGCTCCTAACAATGAAGAAACTTTAAGGTAAACTCTTCATGTTGATGGATTGTCCAATCGAAGGGGGAGTAGAGTGGGACTAGTTTTAAGAGAGCCATATGGAATGGAGGTGTATTATGTATTAAAGTTCAGGTTCTCCGCTAGTAAAATATATATGAAGCCCTCATTGTAGAGATGAGGCTAGCGAAAGAAGTCAGAGCTCAGAGGTTAGAAGTCTTCCCAGACTCCCAACTAGTGGTTCAACAAGTCAAAGGTGACTATTCAATTAAGGACAATAATACGACGAGGTATTTAGAGGTTGTATAAGCACTCAGAGTGGAATTCTTGACTTGGAATATTATGAAAGTTCTGTGAGCCAAAAATTCCGAGGCAAATGCACTATCCAAACTTGCCTTGACTAGCTTTTCTGAACTGGATAGGAAGGTGTTCATTGAATACCTACCCAACAAAAGCATTGACCAACCACTACACTAGTGCTTTGAGCTACAATCCGCATCAACCCAACCTTGCCGGATGGACTCATCTGTTGCATACCTAAAGGACAACATCATTTCGAGTGAAAGGAAAGAGGCAAGGAAGTTTTTGCACAAAGCAACTCAGTACACACTCATAAGGGACTAGCTTTATCGATGGGGATTCAGCCTCCCCTACCTCTAATGTTTAAGGCTAAAAGAAGCTCAGCATGTACTGGATGAGTTGCACACCGGTGTGTGCAATAATCATATCAAGAGTTAGGCCTTATATGTTGAAGCTCTTCATCTCGGTTATTATTGACCTACAGTGAAAAGAGATGCTAAGGAGTTGTCTAAGAAATGCATCTAATGTTAAAAATATGCCTCTGTTGAGTAGCTTCCACGAAGTAGTCTTCTACCTATCACGAGCCTTTGGCCCTTTCACTCAATGGGGGATCGATATCTTGGGTCCCTTTTTTAAGGCCATCAGACAATGACAATACATCATCATAGTTGTCGATCATTTTACTAAGTGGGTGGAAGCAGAAGCAAAGGCTAAGATAACTGAAAAAATTGAGGAAATTTTCATTCTTAATAACATCTTTTGTAGGTTTGGTATGCCATATACCTTGATTCCTAATGACGGAACTTAGTTCGATAATAGGAAGTTCGAAGAATTTTGTTTAGAGAAAGAAATCAAAATCTATTATACTTCCGTGGCTCACCCTCGATTTAATGGCCAAGTTAAAGTAGTGAATAAGACCATCTTGAATGATTTAAAGAAAAGGCTAGACCATGCAAAAGGCAAGTGGGTGGATGAGCTCCCCTATATCCTATGGGAATATTGGACTACTCACATAACAACAATAAGAGAAACACCATTTAAGCTCGCTTTCGGATTAGAAGTAGTCTTACCAAATAAACTAGAGATTCCTAACAAGCGTACATGCAATGGACATACTAATGAATGAAATTAGTTTACAAGAAAATTTAAACCTAATTAAGGAGGCCCGAGACCTAGTGAGCACTCATGTGGTAGCTTATTAGCAAAGAGTAGTGCGATACTACGACGTAAAGGTAAAATACAAGGCATTTAAACTAGGAGACTTGGTATGTTAGAAATTAAAGGCCATAGGGTTGTGAGAAGGACACTACAAATTAATATTTAATTGGGAAGACCCATTGAAAATTAAGGAAGAAGCTGGCCATGGTGTGTATAGACTAGAAAGATTAGATGAACAACCGATTTCTATAACATGGAATGCTAGCAATCTCAAATTGTAGTTTCAGTGAAATTCAATTGTAAATAAGTCACTAAGAAATGAAATGTTCATGTTGATCTCTATTTAATAGCTCGGTTACGAAGAAAGTTAAGCTTAGATGTCTAAAATGTATCTAATGAGCTCTATGAAGCCCTTAATATTCTTAATTTCACGAAGATTGAACTATCAACTAAGTTCCCATAACCCCTTTCAAGGGAAGAAAGATGACTAGCCTTTCTAACCTTTTCCAAGGTGATGGATGACCCTACCTTAAGTCAATGAACGGGTCAGTCCCACACGAGGATGGCACATACTGGTCTCAATCAGACCAAGTCTACTAAGGTAGATAAAGCTCCTTAATTAATTTGTCAATTAGGTTTGGTCTCGAACATCTAAAGTACAATAAATAGAGGTGAATAACCCTCAAACGATTGTAAACCGGCAAAATAGCAAATCATGCAATAGATTCACACATCAAATACGGTAGAACATAAAAGAACAAGCAATGGAAAAAACAAGACACAATTGAAACAATGATTTTATTCAATAATTTGTTCAATTTGCATAGAAAGGGGTTGGCATACCAACTCGGAAGATTGCAAAGAAATTTCTACAAATCTAGAAAAAGGAAAAATTAAAATTGTTGGTTGGAGGTAAGAGTAGGGGAGTCCTCTAAAGCCTCAGCTTTTTACAACCCATAATTGGCCTGAGGAGTTAGGTGAGAATCTCTTGAGGAGGAGCAAGATCCTTCAAAGGATTAGAGTTAAAAGGAAGGGGAACCTCATTGCTAGGAGTGTCCCTTGGCCCTATGTCTACCTCGATTGTATCATCTATAGTGCCAATAAGGGCTTTAGACTCCATAAGAGCATCGTCATCGTCGTTGTCTTCTAGCCCCTCAAGATTCAACTTCAGGTGATGCTTAAGAGTAGCTACTTTGGCTGCTTTGAAACCATCGGCATACACCTCTGCTTGCAACTTTACCCATTCATCACTGTTTATGATTTCCTCATGAATCTTTGGCCTTATCAAGCTAACCTCTTACTCAAACTCTTTGATTTAATCATAATGACACCTGGGGTCATCCTCCAAGCTTATGATCTTCTCCTTATATTCTCTTTCCCTACCTTTGAAGGATTTGAATAGAGGCTTTGAAATCGTCAACTCGCCTTGAGCTCTAGACAAGTACTCAAAAAGGCTATTGGATTTCTTCAATAACTCTTCCCTCTCCTTTTGGGTCTTATTCAACTTGTCTTAAAATGTGTTGTTCTTGCTGATCGTGGCTTTGGTTTGGTGTCCTAGCTCATCTATCTAGGTTGGTTTTCTTTAACCAGTTCTTCCAAGTCGGCCACTTTCTTCTGATAGGAAGCCTTAGCATTTTCATCATCCTAAGCCCTCTACAATAGACCCACAGTTTAGTTAAAGAAAGACAGTTTCTTTGTTTGGACATCCTCATAGTCGAGGCAAAGAGTACATACCTTTCTTTTCTCTTCCTGGAGGGCGTGGCAGAGCATCGGTAGTAGAGGGTACACACTTAAATAATATGATTTTTGAAAAAGATTCACAAAATAGTGTACCTAGAAAAATTATTCCAAAAATAGGTTACGAATGTGCAAACCATGTATGCACCTTCAGTGTAATTTTTTTTTATAATTATTGAAAAAAAATTATGAAAAATATGTAAAGACCCCACCTCTCTATGCTTTATCTTATGATATATAAAAAAAAGAAGAAAAAAAAAACTATTTCTACTACTTCGTCTTTTTTTTTTGGTTAATTTGGTAGCTAGTAGCTCATGTCGTTCGGTCCTAACTATAGTATACTCAAATAAGTCCTTTATGATATATTATGAGCTTCGTAACTCTACACGAATATAAAGTTATAATCCTTCAAAGTTGAAAAAAAATCGCATTAGCATCATTTTTTTTTAACTTTGAGGAGTCATAACTTTTCGCTTGTGTAGAGTTACAGAGCCTATAATATATTAAAAGAACTGATTTGAGTGTACTATAGTTAGGACTAAACGGTATATTTTTATGAAGGTCAAATTGCTATGTTTTCATGGGTTACTAGCCATTTGATTGATAAAAAAAAAAAATGAAGTAGTAGACCCGGTTTTTTTTTCCCCTTTTTTTGTATATTATAAGATGAAGCATATAGGGGTGGGGACTAATAGGCTTTGTTGTAGGGCATTTGTCCTAAACTGACTATGATTCCTCGATCTTTATTTCTTTTTTCCTTTGGTTGAGGAGCAACAATCTTATCTTGTTGACCTTAACTGCCCTTCTTCCCCTATTGGCCAAAGCTTTACTTTAGGCCTAAAGTTAAGCAATGTTTGCCTCCTTTAGCTATATCTCTGCAAAAATCAAGGAAGAAGAAGTTAAATTAAGGGAATAAATTGAAGAAAAGTTACATCCAAAGAAAATGAGACTACCATGCTGAGCATAAGTCAATAAGAGCCCTCCCCCCACGAAGTAACTAGCAAGTAGATATCTCCAGCTTGGTCCACATTAGTACAATGACAAAAGAGCAAATAATACTTTCACCTTTCTCTTCTTTCTTGCCTTCCTTGTATGCTCCCTCGTTCTCGTTAGAAGGGACCTTCTCTCATGTTTTCTTTAAGATGGACCCAATCCCAAATTGTATGGCAATAATCATCTCAATGTTGTAAAATTATTGCGGCTTGCCTAATTACCTCAATAGAAAATTGGTTACCCATATATCATTTTCTTAGAGGTTTATAGGCCCTGTCCTAATTGGCTTGACCCATCTTGTCTAGAAGTTGAGGTTATTGCCTGACTTGAACTTAACAAATTTATCTTTCCATCTATGGATGGAGGAGGCTAGACCTTCAAACAACATGCATTTTGGTCTGTAGGTCAAGTATTACCAACCTATTGTTGACCCGTTCCTTTTAATGGTGTAGAAATACCTAAACAACTTAAGTGTGGGTTATATCCTATGGTCCATACACAAAACCTCAAAGGCCACTAGGATTCAAAATGAATTTAGAATGAGCTGATAAAGGTTAGCTTGGTGGTAATTGAAGAATGCCTTTTGGAACTGTGAAAACGATAGCTAGACTCCAAAGTCAAAGTGCTTATAGTATATGAAAAATACTAACTCTGTTGCCAAAGCAACACTATTGAGCGGATCTGGCTTAACCACTCGCTACTGTTTTAGCATAGGTTTAAAGTATAAGGATACGCTTTGGATGTCGTTGTCTAAGATTTTGCTTTGAACATCGTTAGGCTTATCGTTGTCGACTACAGTGCCACCATATAATGGTGCCAAACGCCTCTTGCCCTTGTTATAATCGTGGTCGTAAACATCCTTTGGCAACTCATTAATGGCCAGTTGCCTACCTACTTTTCGCTACTGCCAACATCCTAGTAGACCTGGTGTCATCATTTGCTATCGCAACCGCCACTTATTGGGGGGTGGGTCAGTGGGAGTAGCCCTCTTAAGCTCTAGTGCTAACATACGTCCGTGCTCAATGATGGTGAGGGGAGAATTGGATTCAATTTTTGACATACCTAAAAGAAAATTTTGGTTAAAGGAAAGTGTGAAAGTGAGTTGAAGAAGGATAATTAGAGAGTTTTGATTTGAATAGGAGAAGTTAGTGTACTTTCACGAAGAAAAGAATAGAGGCATTTTTCTCTCCTCGATTTGGATATTTATAGTCAAACACTAACACCGGGGCATATAAATATCGAAGTGATAGCTTGTCAAAACAATTCGAACAAGGAGATTGTGACATGTGGTGTTGTACTAAAAGGAACAATCAAGATGTATATGCGCATAATTGCCATATCAGAGTTAGTTACCCAACGTTTGACATGTGTTCGTTGACATTTAATGCACTTAAATTTACACACATGAAGACAAATTAAATTGAGACTTCCTCGAGAAGCCAATTGACCGATGACTGGATGATCTCTCCATTATTTCACCTTCTTAAAATAGGTAATATCTCTTCATCCCAGCTCGGGATTCACTAGCACACCTTAAAAAGGTTGTCATCGGTTATACAACCTAAGAGGCCACACCTCTTCAATTCGGCTCTACCAAATAAACCTTGCCACCGTGTATGGTGCGACAATTTCACCAAAACCATATGAACCCCTAAAATAGCTTAGACACTATGCTCACTCCGGTTTATAGCTCAAAATCATAAGCCAAACCCCTAAATCGACTCGCACGCCTATACATGTAGCCACACCCCCTTGACTTGATCAACTACAAAAAAGGCATGTTGTAGACCACTCTCTTACTACTTAAATACTTAAGATGTGCAACTACGATGTACCCCATGTTCTTAAAGGATAATTGCACATCAATGCTACCTATAAATGCTCGCAGCTATCTATCGGTAAAGGGATTGAACCTTGAAACATTATTATAGTATTTTCCAATCATTTTTCAATTTTAAAAAGTTTTCTTACTTGAATATTGGAATAGCAAAGCCAAACAGTTGCAACACCTTCATAACTCATACTTTCTTTGTATCTTTTAGGTCAATCCATTATTTGTTGAAATCAATAGACAACATATATAATTTTTCATTTTTCAATAATTTTTTAATTAGTTATTTTTTAAGCTTGGAAGGCTTAGACCCACTTTAACCTTCAAACCTACTTTTGATGTTTATGATATTATATTAATAGTAATCCATTTTAATATGATTATAAGTTGTATAAAATATGGGAACCAAACAACAAAAAAATTTTTAAATATATTTTTACGAAAACAACCAATCACATTAAAGTATGCAAATTTCATAACTATTTTAGGAAAACCTTTTCTTGAAACAAAGGGACATACATCCCTTTCATTTCTCTCTCCGGGAGGCCGCTGGAAAACCGGCCCAACCCGACCAACAAACGGACCCCGTAAAATTTGATCCATCATCTGTCTGATACGGATTTCGGAGCCTCGCACCAAGTTCTGCATCCATCCACTAAACACCTTGGTGATGCTGATTCTGATTCAAATTAGACAGAGAACCAGTGGATTAACGAAAATCACAAATTTCAGCGGCGTCAATTGGATGCTAAAGAACCACTTCAGAGGTATTATTTTCAATTTACGCTCCTTCATTATCTTATCATCGATACGTTGAAATCCCTGCATGATTTTGTTATCAATCATTTCAATGAGTAGGTCTTTACATTTCTCAATTCTTAGAATTTTCTGTTGCAAGAATGTAAGGGAAGAAAGGTTACTTGAGAGAAATTGTAAAATGGTGAGATAGAGAGGGAGTGAGAGAGAGATTTGTTGGTTGTTTTAATTCGGAACTTCGCAAAATGCACAGACGGCTTGCTTACTTTGGTTTGTAATTAGTGAATGTTATAACAAATGGAGGAGTCTGCGAGGATCTGAAAGCTCGATCCATATCGAGTTCGGTTGTTTCGCAGAAAACATTTTTTGATTAGATGATGAAAAATACATTCATAAGATCAGTTTTCAAAGAAAGTGGAGAAAGTGATATACATGTACATGGATTGAAGCGTACTATAATTTCTAACTACGGGCCAGTCAGTTGCTTATGTTCACACCTAAATAGGCAGCACCGCAACTATAGAAAAAGGGAAAGAGTAAAAAAAGGGAAAGGATTTTAGGCACACTTCCTTGACCACTTCATTCTGTGGAACTGCCACTCACTGGAAATCTCTCTGGTTTTGTGATGTCATTGTTTACTTGGTGTACTCGCCTCTATAGCCTATGATCCAGTGGAAGAACATTATTTAGGTAATAAATAATAAGTAAGACATTACAGTGTTCTTTGACATTATAGTCAACAAAAAAAACCAAGAAGAGTACATATACGAAGTGCATCAACAGTAAAGAAGCATTATCTAGTTAAGGCAAAGAAGTCACAAATAAATACCCTTAAGAAGAAACTTCAAATGAAAATTTTGCATATTTAAGTTTTATGCCTCTTTCAGGCCTTCCAGAAGATCACAACTAGGAATCAAATGCAATCTACTATATACAACCTCTTGTATGTATATAACAGTATGTCTTGTACCATAAATAGCAAAATACTCTTTCATTTCCCCGCTTGTACTAATTCATTGTTCCAAAGATAGGATGATGAATAATGATAAATAATGATGAGGGATTTATAGTTGTGAAATTTATGTTGCTCAAGGAAACTGTGATTTGATTGTGAAAAGTCAATGATATTTTAAGTCAAAGTTTGTGTTTCTTTTATTTACTTTGGGCTGAACAGTAGATGATAGTTATTGATAAGATAAGTATATGAGAAAATTAGAAGAAAAAGAAATAAATAAAATTATGTTACGATGGAAAAAAATTGCACTATCTAATGCTGACAATTCAAAGGGTTATTTCTACATGATATGAAGCCTGTTGTTTTGAAAAGTTTCTATTATTTTGTATCAATCCATTGATGTTAAAAAGACATTGCAAATAATCAAATTACTTTATGATTATACTATTTCTTCTTCTTCTTATTTTTTTATAATTGGCTTCCAACATCATACCCCTTGAATTGTCATAGGGTTATTTTAATGATTAGCTGCAAACATCACATTTATTATACTACCAGTTATTCCTTGCCAAGACTATCTTCTCTTTTTCTAACTTCAAGAACTCAACCATGGCAGACTCCTGCAATGCATGTGGTATCTATATAAAAGACAGTTCTTGTGCCTTTAGTTCTCTTATAATTCTTTTATGTTTAATTGGTTTGTATTGATTGTCAAAAGCAACTTCCAAGATGCAGAACCATTCTCACTGAAGAAATTAATGGTCCCTGATTATACCTGTCTATTAACCACAGAATGGAATGAAATCTACATTGATAAAGGAATATATAGGTGCATCATGCACATATGCAACTAAGTATCATCATCCTATCTTTGGAATGATGAATTAGTGCTTGCGCAAAAATGTAAGAGTGTCCTGTTGAGCTAAGTTGGAGTCCAATTTGAGTTTGGCTATATGTAAGGAGTTTTAGAACACAAGTGTACAATTTGCATATCATAATTTGGAGGTACCATTCTGAATTTGCTGAATAGCAGACCTTATAGGTAGTTATTCCAAGAAAAAAGCCCTTCCACCAAATCATAGTATAATCCCTTTTAGTAGTCCATTCATGTGCTTCTGTCTTAGACAGCTTGAAGGTGAGCTTTGATGCAACTCGTTAAGTTGCTCCATCAGCGACCAAAAGGTCATAGGTTCAAGATGTAAAAACAGCCTCCTTGCTGGTAGGGAAGTGCTTGGCTGCACTGGGGTATGCCCTTTTTTTCTCTATTAGACAGCTAATGTTCTCTTGATTGAGACATTGTCCAAACATATTTTGGCTTGAACCTTCTCATTATGTATTTATCGGCTTGGTGCTTCAACATGCCTAGTAATTTTACTGTCTTCCTGCCATTGGTATTTGAATGGTTTGCAAAAATCTATAACTATTCTATAATGCTATAGTATAAGAGGAGGCGTAGAAATAAACATTTCATAACAAACTGAAGTAAAATAACAAAGAAATCTCCCTGACAAGGTGGTGATGGCAAAAACTAGACTACAAGCTCTACAAACTGCTGTCCATGGGGATGGAAATACGTCCTTTATGGAAGAGGAAAAAGAAGCATATAAAGCCTATTATCTGCTACGAGGAGCTGAGGAAAGTTTTTACAAGCAGAAATCCATGGCACACTGGCTGAAACTGGGGGATAGGAATACTTCATTCTTCCACAAAACCATGAGGAACTTGCATAATCGTAGCTACATACATCATCTATTTAGAGATGATGGGAGGGAGGTCTTTGGGGATGTGGAGGTAAAGGCACTTGCAGTGGAACGCTTCCAAAAACTTTATGATTGTCCTCCTTCCAATCCTATATTGGAAGATGTTAGTAACATGGCCACATGGAGGCTGAGTAACCAGCAACAAACTGAACTAGCTCTTCCTTTTATTGATGATGAGATTAAATGGGGGTTCTTCTTTCAAGCCAATGACAAAGCCTCAGGGCCTGATGGTTACACTGCCAAGTTCTTTAAAGACACATGGGGGATTATTGGTAAGGACCTTCTGGAAGCATCAAAAGAATTCTTGGCATCTGGACACCTACTCAAAGAGATTAACTCTTCCATCATCTCCTTGGTTCCTAAGATTGCCAACCCATCAAGACTAAGAGATTTTCGCCCTATTGCCTGCTGCAACGTTATTTACAAGGCCATTTCTAAAGTCATTGCAGAGCGTATCAAAAGGGTCCTTCCATCCCTAGTTGGCAGAGAGCAAGCTGCTTTCATACCTGGAAGAAGAATCACTGACAATATCTTCTTTGCTCAAGAATTGATGGCAGGCTATCGTACTTAATCTAATTCACCTCGGTGTACCCTTAAGGTGTACCTCCAGAAAGCCTTTGACACAATTAGATGGGACTTTTTGATGGCTACTCTACAAGCTATGAACTTTCCTCCCCACATATGCTCCCTTATTCATCAATGCATCTCCACTCTAGAGTTTTCCATCAACATCAACGGGGAACTTACGGGCTACTTCCTTAGTAGGAGGGGCTTTAGACAAGGCGATCCGATATCTCCTTACCTCTTTGTGTTGGGCATGGAGATCCTATCTACCCAACTGAGACGGTTGACTGAGCACCCCCAATTCACCCTCCATTGGAGATGCAAGAACGAGAAATTAACTCATTTATGCTTTGTAGATGATCTTCTCATTTTTTCCAAAGGTAACCTCCAATCAATATCATTGATTAAGCTAACACTTCAGCGGTTTTACTCTATGTCAAGCTTGGAAGTCAATAATAACAAGAGCAATATCTTCTTCTCTCATATCCCCCCAACTGAGAAGGAGGCCATCCTATCTTTGACCCAGTTCTAGGAAGGAACACTGCTAGTGCGCTACCTTGGGGTTCCCCCCTCTTCTTCCAAACTGTGAAAAGAAGATTATGATGCCTTGCTAGAGAAAATGTTATCTCGGGTCACATCTTGGACGTCCGGATACCTCTCCTATGCAGGGAGATTGCAATTGATCAAATCCGTTCTCGTCTCCTTGCAAGTCCATTGGAGCAATGTATTCCTACTTCCTAAATATGTTATTAGGAAGATGGACAGTCTACTCAGGAATTTTCTGTGGAGCGGAAACCCTCATACCTACACTAAGGCTAAGGTCAGATGGAACGAAGTTTGCAAACCACTTAAGTGTGGGGGTCTAGGTATCCCAGACCTCCACTAATGGAACAAAGCCATCCAGATAAAACACATTTGGCACCTATGCAAAGACGGACCGAAAACCCTTTGGCCTGAATGGGTCCACTCCACTTTCTTGAAAGGTCGAAGCTTCTGGGCAAAGAAAACACTTGCATCATGCTCTTGGACATGGAAGAAATTGCTTAAACTCAGATGCTTAGTCCGCCCCTGCTTTTAATGGATCCCTAATAATGGTCTCATCATCTCCCTTTGGTTAGACTTTTGGCTTCCAATAGGTCCCTTGGATCTGTTATTCAGTGCCCGGGAGATGGGTAGCACCGGACTCCCTCCTACCATCAAATTTTGTTCCCTCATGGAAGGCAACGAATGGTGTATACCTGAGGGTGTGCTACATATGAATATCCAGATCCCCACCTCGCTCCATCCTGATGCATTAGTCAATGACCGCCTCAGATGGATCCATTCTGCCACGGGTGAATACACAACTAAGGGTGGGTATATATTCCTCACCCCCTGAACCCGGGAGGTCCCCTGGGCTAAGGTGATTTGGAATAAATACTCAATCCCTAGGCACTCGTTTATCTTATGGCTAGCCTGGTTACACAAGCTAACCACACTAGACAAGTTGGAAGCATGGGGCGTGACTACTTCTACTACGTGCTTCCTGTGCCAACAGAATCAGGAAGACCACCCCCACCTCTTCTTCAATTGCAGCTATTCTCGCTTGATTTGGACTGCGGTTTGTGACTACCTTCATTGCCCGGCACACTTTAGAAGCTGGCAAGGGGCTACATCTCTATTACTGGCCTCAATTGACCCCAACTCTCCCGACTTCAATAGAATATGTGCTGCACTATCAGCGACGGTTTATTGTATTTGGAGAGTGTGTAACAATGTACGCCTAGGGAACCATATCCCTAGTTGGGGTTCTATTGTAAACCAAATTAGAGCTTATTCCTCCATCTTGTAACACTCTTAAGTAGCCTCTTTATCTTTTCATTGTTTACTTTGTCCTTAAGACTATGATGTAAATCTACCTGTTTTACGGTTGTTCACTTTTAGATATCAATAAAACTTAACTTATCCAAAAAAAATAATAGAGAAATGGAAAAGAGGATCTAAAAGGTATTGAGAACATTGATGCTAAAATAAACTCTCTGTAGCAAATAATTCTTAATAAAACTTCTCTCTTATGATTTCAAGGAATAGATACACATATATATACAAAAGAAATCTTCTTGACTATATCTTTCTATTCCTAATATATGCACTATATATATATGATACACAATATTGCTATCTATATATATATATACACAGAATATTACATTGAAATCCCTAGGATATTAATTCCTAATATAGAAGAAGAGAATCTGGTTTGATTTCCTACACTCCCCCTCAAACCAGATGATATATGTTCATTAAACCAAGCTTGGAACTTAGTTCAATGAAGTTGGGTCGAAATAGAGCCTTTGTCAAGATGTCTGCCACCTGCTGTCTAGAGGGAACATAATTAAGAGAAATCTCTTTTCTTTCTATTTTCTCATTGATGAAGTGCCTATCTATTTCGATATGCTTTGTTCTGTCATGATGAACTGGGTTCTTGACAATTGCAATAGCTGACTGATTATCACACATCACTTGAATAGAATCATCCATACCAATTTTGAGTTCATTCAAAAGGCGTTTTAACCAAATCCCTTCACATATGCCTTGAGCTAATGCTCGAAACTCAGCCTCAGCACTGCTACGAGCTACTACTTGTTGCTTCTTGCTTTGCCATGTTACCAGGTTTCCCCAAACACATGAGCAATATCCTGATGTAGATCTTCTATCAACAGGGGATCCAGCCCAATCTGCATCAGTGTAGATAACAAGTGATCTATCATGTGTCTTTTCAAACATTAACCCCTTTCCAGGATCCTTTTTGAGATACTTGAGGATTCTATTCACTGCCTCCATGTGATCTGTAGATGGATTGCTTAGGTACTGACTCACAATACTGACTGCAAAGCTTATATCTGGACGTGTGTGGGTAAGATATATCAACTTTCCTACTAACCGTTGATAACGCCCCTTGTCTGCTGCTAATTCTCCAGTTCGAGGCATTAATTTTGTATTGGGATCTATAGGTGTTTCAACAGGCTTGCATCCACTCATTCCTGTTTCAGTCAGAAGATCCAGAACATATTTGCGTTGAGAGACTGAAATTCCTTTGCTAGTTCTACCTACTTCCATTCCCAGAAAGTATCTTAAATGTCCTAAGTCTTTGATTTCGAATTCCTTGGACAATAAGATCTTGAGTCTTCTCATCTCTCCTTCATGATTCCCAGTAAGGACTATATCATCAACATATACAATCAATATTGTAATTCTTCCATCTATGAAATGTTTGATGAATAGTGTGTGATCTGCTTGAGATTGAGAGTACCCGCATTGTTTAAGTACTCGTGTGAACCTATCAAACCAAGCTCGAGGTGATTGTTTCAGTCCATATAGTGCCTTTTGCAGCTTGCACACTTTTCCTCTTGTTTTCTCGGTTTCAAAACCAGTAGGTATGTCCATATAGACTTCCTCAATTAAGTCTCCATTGAGGAACGCATTTTTCACATCAAGCTGGAACAGTGGCCAATCCTGATTTGCAGCAACAGATAATAGCACACGTATTGTATTGAGCTTAGCCACAGGAGCAAAAGTTTCTTGGTAATCAATTCCATATGACTGTGTGAATCCTCTAGCTACTAACCGTGCTTTGTACCTATCAATGCCTCCATCAGCCTTTTGTTTGATTGAAAATATCCATTTGCATCCTACAGTCTTCTTCCCTGGTGGCAATGATGTTAGAACCCATGTGCCATTCTTCTCAAGTGCATTCAACTCCTCTAGTGTTGCTTTCCTCCATTCAGGGACCTTTAGAGCTTCATATATTGAACTGGGAATCTCAACTTTGTCCAGAGAGGTTACAAATGCTCGGAATTTCTGTGATAGATTTGAGTAGGAGATGTAGTTGCATAGCGGGTGCTGTGTGCATGATCGGACTCCTTTCCTATGAGCAATTGGCAAATCTAAATTTGGATCATGATTTATTACCATTTCCTTTGCTGATTGGGAACAAGATCCTTCCTCAGTTGGCATTGTTTCAGAATTGTCACTCGAGGAGATCTCTTAGGTCTGTTGTTCATTCTGCAATGGTCTTTTCCTTCTTGTGTAAACATTGATTTCTTCGATAGGAAGAAGGAGATGTTTAGGGTAGTTCATCGGTGATGAACTCCTTGGACTTGTGTCTGGACATATAACAGAATTGGGAGGAGGACCAGATGGACTTGTTTCAATAAAAGTAGTCCAATCCCAATTCTGGAATTCATGAGTACGAGTACTAGAGTCATGCTCCCCCTGAATTACAGAACTGGGAAAAAATGGGTTTTCTTCAAAGAAGGTGACATTCATAGTATGATAGAATTTACTTGTGAGAGGAGAGAAACATTTGTACCCTTTCTGATTTGGTGAGTATCCTATGAACATACATTTAAGTGCACGTGCATCGAGCTTTCCATGATTAATGTGAACAAATGCAGTGCACCCAAAGATTTTGAGTGGGACTTGGGATACTAACCGTGAAGTTGGGTAAAACTTGTCAAGCATTTGTAATGGTGATTGAAATTTCAAAACACGTGAGGGCATCCTATTAATGAGATATGTAGCTGTAAGTATAGCTTCACCCCAAAATTTTTTAGGAACATTGGTTTGAAAAACCAAGGAGCGAGCAACTTCAAGGATATGGCGATTTTTCCTTTCGGCCACACCATTTTGTTGAGGTGTATCAACACATGAACTTTGTTGAACAATACCATGTGATTTGAGGTAAAGACTGAGATTTGAGTTAAAGAAATCTCTAGCATTATCAGTTTTGAAGATTTGGATGTCGCTCTTGAATTGGTTTCTAACCATAGCATGAAAGTGTTTGATAATATGATTTGTCTCGGATTTTTCTTTCATGAGGTATGTCCAGCACAATCGTGTATGATCATCAACTAACAATAGAAACCATCGTGTACCAGTAATATTGGGAATACGAGTTGGTCCCCAAATATCACCATGTATGAGGGAAAAAGGATGACTTGGTTTGTAGGGTAGTGGATAGTATGTGCTTCGAGTGTGTTTTGCAAATTGACATATTTCACAATGAAAGAAATTTGGATTTTTATTGATAAATAGAGATGGATACAATCGTTTCATATATAAGAAATTTGGATGTCCTAATCGAGAATGCCACATCATGATTGTTCTATCCTTATTTGAATGACCAACATAACAAGAACTAATTTTATTGCTAGAGATGCTGTATGAGGATGAGATGTTTACATCAAGAATGTAGAGACCTTTGCGAAGCTCAGCATTGCCAATCGTCCTCCCCGAGCTCAAGTCCTGAAATACACAACAGTTGGCAAAGAACTTAGTTTCACATCTCATATCACTATTTAGTTTGCTAACCGAGATTAGATTGCAATCTAGGTCAGGTACCAACAACACAGAATAGAGAATTAGAGAACTTGAAAGGCAGATTGTTCCTATCCCTTCAACTTGTGTGCGAGTACCATTGGCTATCCTTACAGTTTGTAGTTCTTTACAAGGTGAGTAAGATGTGAAAAGAGATCTGTCACCTGTCATGTGATTTGATGCTCCGGAGTCTACTATCCATGATGACGATGGGTTCTGAGCAACATGTAGTGCGTGATTACCTGATCCATGTTCCCCATCATGAGGAGATGTTGATTTAGATGAATTCTGGATCAGCTGTTAGAGTAATTCCAATTGATCCTTGGTGAAAGGAGCTTGATTGACAGTTGGTGAAGTCTCTACGAAAGCAGTATTCCCCTTTGCCTCACGGTCTCTGCTAGATTTCCAATCAAGTGGCTTTCCATGCAGTTTCCAGCACGTTTCCTTGAGGTGGCCTGGCTTTTTGCAATGATCACACCAGGGACGTCCTCGACCTGTCCGATTGTTACCTGCATTCTGATGCATTCTCCTATCATCTGCAGCAACATTGGATAGGTGCAACCGGTCTTTTACTGCAGCAAGAGCTGAGCTTTCTGTTGACACTAGGTTTTCTGAGTTTCCCAGCATCACTCTCTTGCGACTCTCTTCCCTCCGGACTTCAGAAAACACCTCTCGTAAGCTAGGCAGCGGCTTTGTTCCAAGGATTCTGCCCCGGACTTCATCTAAGGATTTATTTAAGCCCATCAAGAACTTAAATATCCGCTTGGTTTCAATGATTTTCTTGAAATAAGTACAATCCAAGGGGCAATTCCATTCATGGGATTCAAACATATCTAGTTGTTGCCAAAGTCGAGTGAGAGATATGAAGTACACGGTGACCGATTTTTCTCCTTGTCTTAATTCTTGAAGTGTACTTTCCACATGGAATAGCTCAATTGTGTTTTCGTGATTTGAGAATGTATCACGAGCAGCATCCCAAATTTCTTTTGCCGTGGAGTATAGCAAGAAGTTCTCTCCAATCTCGATTGTCATGGATCCAATTAGCCAAGACATAACAAGATTGTTTTCTGCCCTCCATGATTTGAATTTTGGATCACGTGGATTGGGTTGAGTAATGACACCAGTGAGATAGTCATCTTTGTTCCTTCCTCTAACAAACAACATTGTTGCTTGTGACCATTGGAGATAGTTATGGCCATTGAGTTTATGACTGATGACCGGTTGGATGAAACTGTTTTCAATGGGTGTTGGCGTTATTCCAGGGAGTGAATTTGTTGTTGAAGAACCCCCAGAAGATCCATCAGATTCTGCCATACTAGAGGTCTGTGAGGGCTGTGAGATCTACCCGGAAGAGAGGGAGAGACAGCGAGAGAGAGAGACGGCATGGAAAGAGAAAAAAAAACAGAACAGAAGAGGAGAAGAGAAGCAGTATTTGCAGGATTTTCTATTTCCGTAGCTCTGATACCATGTAGCAAATAATTCTTAATAAAACTTCTCTCTTATGATTTCAAGGAATAGATACACATATATATACAAAAGAAATCTTCTTGACTATATCTTTCTATTCCTAATATATGCACTATATATATATGATACACAATATTGCTATCTATATATATATACACAGAATATTACATTGAAATCCCTAGGATATTAATTCCTAATATAGAAAAAGAGAATCTGGTTTGATTTCCTACACTCTCTTAAAAACTGCAGCATGTTTAAAATGGCTCATTTCCATTTTAGTTTTTCCTTTCAAAAAAACTTAGCATACGAAGTTATATTTTTCCTTTTTCCCCCCCTTTAAATTCAGTTTCAAATGCTGCAGGTATGCCTCTAAATGTTTATTATCTCTTACTAATTTGTTTTTAAATCTTTGATGACCACACCTTTATGACTCAGGAAATTAGGTTAACCCAATTCTCACTGACTTGATGGCATCGACCGGTAAGATGAAATTTGATGAAGATGAAGCACTGGACAAGGAGGTGCTGCCCTGATGCTCTGTTCTCTTTTATTCACTGTTGAGAAATGTAGAATATTATTTGCGTCTGTTTGTGTAGCTTCTTTTGGCCATAGCTTTTATGAAGTCTTAGATTTTGATGAACTGCTTTAAATCCGATTTATGTTTTCTTCAGCTTGAACGATTTGATGATTTTACCCTTGCTTCTTCCTGGGAGAGGTAACTAAAAGTTCTTGATTCATCTTTTTGGTGCCTTTGTTGCCATTTAATTTAGTCTTATATGGAACACTGGAACATATGATATCACAAACTTAATATTCTTTCTAGATTCATATCAGATATCGAGGCTGTTTGTCGGCAATGGATGGCTGATGGTCCGAAGAATTTATTGGTAAGTCTAACTTTATGAAACAGCCTGTCTCAGCGATCCATTTCCATTAACCAGATTATACTGGAACACAAGCACTAACTTTTCCCACTTATATATAATTGTTATTATCACATAATGTTGTTGAATAGGTGCATGTATTTGGTCAGGCATTTTGTAAGATACTTTATAGTCAATATTTGCAGTTAGTTCCAATTTATTTAAGTTCAAAACAAGCTAATGACAATGAGAGAAGGTTTTGATTTCAACTTGACTCCTTCCATTTTGGATGTGATTTGGTGTAACTCATTTTTTATGTTCATCCATGGTGTATTTTAAGGTTAGGAAACTGAAACAAACTTAATACTTCAGATTATCATCCTTCCAGAGTTTGTTATTTTCTTGTTCTGATCATTTCAGTTAGATCTATTTTTTTTTGCATATCAATTTTTATCCCTTCTAGTGCTGGCTTTCATAAAGAAGTTCAGTTTTCTGTGATAAGTTCTTAATAATAGAATTGAGGGTTTCCGTGCTGTTGGAGTTCAGTGAGTACATGCAAATATCTCTCTCGCTGAAGATATATAATATATGGATGAAGATGTGAAAATTATTCAGTCTGTCATTCCGTTGATTATTTTTACTGCTTGATGTGATCTTGTATATTTCTTGAATATTTATCTCCAGGAAAAAGGTGCAGTTCACCAAGCTTCAGGCAGGAACCTGTACAAGGTGAAGTCTGAGTTGAAGTATGCATTGAAAAATTATTGCGTGGAATATTATTTTGCAGCCAGCACTGACGGTAATCGGGAATTCTTTTGATATCTTTACATTGACAGATTGATTAAATGCTCATCTCTCTACAGTGTGATTGGTGCAGGCAAACCAGCTGACTGGAATGACACTTCACACTATCTGCAGCTTTCATTTGGTGTAGACGATTTTCTGGTACAAATTATTACCAGTTTTGTCTTTGCCCACAGATATAAGTGTGTGCTAATATATTTTCTTTGTTTCTTTTTTTGCATGGCCAGGTCATCTCTCCTCAAAGTGCCAGTGGTGTGGTTCTTGATGCTCCAGAATCTAGTAAGCTTTTGAGTGCAGTTGCCATCGCTTTGTCAAATTGTTCCAGGTGGGACATTGCGGATTATTTAGTCATATTAATGCCTTTCTCAGTTCTCACTATCTTAAGTGATGTTATCCATCAAAGACTAGACACCCACGCATACAGGCACATGCTCATGTGCAGGAGCATGCCCATGAAATATGTGCTGTTGTAGATACCTTGGCCACATGCACCCCTCAATACAGTTCCATGTTTTCCTTTCTTTAATTGTTTAAGTTTTAATTGTTATTTGTCAGACCTTTTCGCATCATGTTAAGTTGTGCTTGATAAATAAAAGATTGGCACATGGTTGGATTTGGTCACTATATAAAATATGCAAATTTTGGCAATGCAGTATGTGGCCTGCTTTTGTTCCAGTACATGATCCATCACGAAAAGCATTTTTTGGAATTCAAAGCTTGGGAACAATCTTTACACGAAGGTTTGAGGCAGACTATGTTGGTAGTCAGGTTCCTGTGAAACTAATGCATTTGGAAGGACTACATGAATTGTTTATTTCAAAATTTGTAAGTTTCTTTTTCGCTATGTTGGTAGCTTTTAATAAAATAATAGTGAAATTAGCCACTGGTAAACTTTCTTTATTTCCACAAGGCCCATAACCTCTTATTCTATTGTAATTTATGAGTTGTGATCATAATTTATTTATATATCCTTTTTGATGATTTCTCTCTTCAAGTTCATTTGTAGCTTTCAAGATGTTAGATTAATGAGCTTTCTTGGCACTGCACTTGCACTGGAGTCATCGGTCTCACATTGGACGTGCAATTTCGTCTTCATATTTTCCAAAATGCATACTCTTCAGTAGATCTGTCCATATTCTGATATGTTCTGTCACTCTTGTCATTCTGTCACTAAAGCATCATTTCATTTTTTACATATGCCCCAAAACGCTTTTTCAACCCTTTTGTTTAGATTCTTTTTTTCCTAGATACTTTCAGGAAATTTATTAATGAGAAAATAGATATAGTGGAGGTACACTTTTTCTGTAATTGATTCATCCTCTAAGGTTCTTTTGCTTGATGCATCTATATGACACAGTGAATCTCATAATTCATAAGGTAATGATTCTACCTGTCATTGTTGAAGGCCTACTCCATGTCAGATTTCACAGTGCATGTCTTTCGAGTCCATTTTGGAATGAAGTTAACTTATGAAATTTTCACCTCCGATGATGATGATATGGTGGAACAAGCTGATCCTGAGATTTCAGAATTAGGAGGGAGTCCCAAGGGTGATAACAATGCAAGAACACAGTGGGATGATGATTGCCCTTGGAGTGAGTGGTATTCAGCAGAAGACCCTGTGAAAGGTATTGTGTACTCATTATGCTAAGGTGTTTGTATCAGTTTGAGAGTCAAGAACGCAGCATTGTGATCCCTTCTAATAGAGCAGTTGTAGATATGAAATAAAATTCTCCAAAAAAAAAAAAAAAAGACTTAAGAGCTGTACTAAAGGATGCTGACTAATGGCCAACATTTATATAGAAATTCTTAATAACATGAAGTCTGCTGGAACATAACAATTGGACTCCTATTTATAGTAGGACTATAACTAGGGCACAAATCACAGCCCTTGATGATTAAAGATTATTAATCCTAACCATTTAAATAAATAGAAAGTCTTAACTATGTAAAACTCCTAAACAAGAAATAAATAAAGCAGAAAAATATTAAAATAGGAAATAATAATAAAGTTGGAAAGAGCAAAAATAAGGAATATATATATATATATATATATATTTATAAAAAATGATGCTCCTGCATCACCTTCTTTCTCTCTCAAGCACATCTAATTTGTTTTTGGGGACCACTTAACTGGAAAGCATGATCTTTTAATGTTCGGATGTGGTTAGCTTGTTTTAATCCTTTTTCTTGTGCTTGTCTTATGGTGAGTTGTATATAGGTCCCACATTGTTTAGTATAGTATATTTTGAGTATCTTATATATATATATATGTAACTATAGCATATTGTTTTAAGTGTAATAATTTTTTTTTTTTTTTTGTAGTCTTCCTTTTTTTTCCTCACATGGTATCAGAATTTTAGAGAAACCCTAGTTCCCCCTCCCCCAAACACACACACACGAAAAAACCCTAGTCTTTGGCGATTGTCGTACATCTTCGGCCACTTTTCGGTATTGGATTTAGAATCCGATCACATCACCGTGTTCATCTTCTCTCCAATGTCATATCCTCTAAAGCTCGCTGTTGGAAACGCTACCATGCGCTTCCGTCACCATATCTTTCTTTTTTCTTCTTTTTCGAGCGTTTGATCCTTCTTTTCATTCATGTACTGATGCACTTGCTTCCTTTAGTTCCAGCCATCCAAACGCCACATTTTCCACCACCAGCCGTTGCTGTCTACCACTGCCTTCTGCCATTGACCACCATTGTTTACCACCTTTTCACCCTTTTTTTTCAGGGTTGTCTTCAATCCAACTTGGCTCATGAATTGAAAATCAGTCCTTTTTCAAGCTTCTTATCTCCATCTCTTGCCATTGCAACGGAAAAGTTGATTGGGAGTTCCAACTATATGTCTTGGTCTAAAGCTGTGACATTATGGTGTATGGGTAAAGGTCTACAAGACCATTTGACGACTAAACTTGACGACATGCAAAAGGATAAGGATTACTGGCAAAGAGAAGATGCTTTATTATTAAATCTTTTGTGGCAGTCCATTGATCTATCTCTTCATCCCATTTACAAGCATTACAATACTTGTTATGATGTTTGGACTTGGACAAAAACACTTTATACTAATGATATTTAGCATTTATATTAAGTGATATCTAATCTGCTTAATTTGAGATAGTTGGGTATGTCTATTATTGATTTTCTTGCCAGATGGGCATCAATTAAAGCTGCATACAATTTTGTGCTTTCTTTTAGTCAGAATCTCAAGGATGATTTAACTTAGAGAGAAATTTTTCATGGTTTGTATTCTTGCTACACTTGGTGCTAACCTTGCTCCTGTTCATGATCAGATATTAGCTAGTCCTACTGTACCATTCATGGATGAAGTTTTCTTCCGTCTTCTCCATATGTCATCCATTTCTAATGCACCCATACATGGGTCTTCTATTATGGATAGTTCAGCTTTGGCTTCTGAAATGGCTTCTCAAGTTCAATTAAGTGCAAGAGAGGGGCTTAGTGGAGCTCATGGAGGTAATTGGGGAAATAGTCCTAGGTGTACCTACTACAATCAGTGGGGACATACTAAAGACAAATGCTACAAACTACATGGTCGTTCTCCTCTTGCTAATATTATTGAGAATACTAATCATACAACTTTTGATGGACAGTACAAGGATTCTCTACTTCGTACTGGAACTGATCTTGAGAACTATCTCCAATATCAAGCTTTAAAATAATCGTCATCCTCTACCGCTTCCATTGCTCATACTAGTAATTTTGTTGCATGCCTCACTTAGTCCTCTTCTCTAAGTCCATGGGTTATTGATTTTGGTGCTTTTGAGCATATCTTTGGTAATCTTGATTTATTTTCTCAGTTTTTGCAATCTACATCTTTACCTTTTATTACTGTAGCAAATGGTTCTTATACAGTTGCTAAAGCTGTGGGCAATATACAGCTCTTACCATCACTTCCTTTAGAAAATGTCCTTTACATTTCTAATTGTTCATTTAACCTTGTGTCTGTTAGTAAAGTCACCTGTGTTTTAATCGTTCAATTAAATTTGACCCTCATTCTGTTGTTTTCCAGGATCTCAGTATGGGATAGATGATTGGCACAGGATGTGAGTCACAGGGGCTTTACTACCTCACTATCCTTCTATTTTCTCCTATTGCATGTTTTACTCTGGTCTCTCTAGCTCTTCTCCACAATCGTTTGGGCTATCCTAGCATCTCTAAATTTCAAAAGATGGTTCCCTGTTTATCAGATTTGTCTTCCTTAGAGTGTGAGTCGTGTCAACTAGGAAAACAATCTAGAATTTCATTTCCTAGACAAGTTAATAATCGAGCTACCTCTCCTTTTGCTGTAGTTCATTATGGCATTTGGGGCCTTAGTCGTGTCGTATTTGTTTTGGGTTTTCATTACTTTGTAACCTTTATTGACGATTATTCTCGTTGTATTTGGTTATATTTAATGAAACATCGATCTGAGTTATTCTCAATTTTTGAGTCTTTTTGTACTGAAATTAAAACTCAATTTAATGCATCTATACAAATTTTGCATTGTGACAATGCTCCTGAATATTTTTCTGCTCCATTTACTAAGTTCATGTCCTCTCATGGTATTTTACATCAATCATCTTGTGCATGCACATTTAAAAAAAATTGTGTTGTTGAGTGTAAAAATAGATATTTAATTGAAACTACTCGCACACTTATTGTACATCACCATGTAACTACTCGGTTTCGGGTTGATGTTGTTCTCACTGCGTGTTATCTCATTAATCGGATGCCTTCTTCTGTCCTTCAACATAAAGTTCCTCACACTATCTTATTTCCTGATCAACCCTTGTATGTTCTTCCACTACGTGTATTTGGTTGCACATGTTTTGTTAAAAATATATCTCTTGGTCAGGATAAACTATTAGCACGTTCTATTAAGTGCATTTTCCTTGATTATTCTAAATTTCAAAAATTTTACAAATGTTATTCACTTACCACTCATTGTTACTACTTATTTCATGATGTTACCTTCTTCGAAACTTCTCCCTATTCCTCCTCTTCATTGGAGCATCCTATTTTTGAAGTCTTACCTAATCCATCTCTTCTTGAGCCTGCATTTGCTCCCTCTGATTCTATTCCTTCACCCCCACCCTTGTAGGTTTATCATCGGCGCTATCGGAACCACTCTTCCTCAGACACATTGCCTCCTTTCGATGCTTCCACTGACTCACCTTCTATTCCACCGTCTTTACCTACTGAGGACCTCTCGGATGTAGATCTCCCAATAGCTCTCAGGAAAGGTAATCAATCTTCTCGAAGTTCTCATCCCATTTATAATTTTTTTAGTTATTACCGTTTATCTCTATCTTATTGTGTTGTTGTTTTGTCTCTATCTTCTATTTCTATTCCTAAAAATGTGAGTGAGGCACTTTCAGATCCAAGATGGACATAGGCAATGGTAGAGGAGATGATTGCTTTATATGCTAATGGTATTTGGGATTTAGTTCCTTTACCTTATGGAAAATCTTTAGTTAGGTGTTGATGGGTTTATGCTGTGAAAGTTGGTCCTGATGGTAAAATTGATTGACTTAAGACTGGTTTGGTTGCTAAAGGTTACACTTAGGTGTATAAATTGGATATAAAAAGTGCATTTTTTCATGGTAAGCTCTAAGAGGAGATTTATATGGAGCAATCGCTTGGTTTTGTTGCTTAGGGAGAGTCTAATTTGGTATGTAAACTTTGTTGCTCACTTATGATTTGAAACAATCTCCATGTGCTTGGTTTAGCTGGTTCAGTACTGTAGTTATGGAATTTGGTATGGTTCATAGTACATCCGATCATTCAGTCTTCTATAAAAATACATTTGAAGGGAAATGCATTTACTTCATAGTTTATATAGATGATATTGTCATTACTAGCAATGATTAGGATGGTGGTATTATTCACTTGAAGGAAAATCTTTTTAGACATTTTCAGACCAAGGATCTTGGCTTTACTAAATACTTTCTTGGTGTTAAGAGGAAAGGAAAATAAAGAGAGAAGAGAAACCTTAAATCTTATTTGTTTTTTTTAACAAATATTGTACTGTATAAGTATTTATATACGTATACAAGCTTAGTATTCTATAAATTAAGAGATGTGGGACTAGTATACATAACACTCTCCCTCATGCTGGAGCATATAAATCATATGCACCAAGCTTGTTATAAATATACCCAATACGAGAACCCCTAAGAGATTTAGTCAAAATATCAGCCAATTGATCATTTGAGTTGATATGACTAGTGATGATATAGCCAGAGATGATTTTCTCTCGAATGAAGTGACCGTCAATCTCTATATGTTTAGTTCTCTCATGAAAGACTGGATTGGAGGATATATGTAATGCAGCTTGATTATCATAAATTAGTTGCATTTGTGATATTTCACAAAACTTTAATTCCTGAAGTAACTGTTTCAACTAAATCAGCTCACAAGTTGCTAAGGCCATGGCACGGTATTCTGCTTCTGCACTGGATCTAGCCACAACATTTTGCTTTTTACTTTTCCATGATATTAGGTTACCTCCAATCAGTACACAGTAACCTGAGGTAGATCTTCTATTAGATGGAGAACTTGCCCAATCAGCATCACAATATCCAATTACTTGGGAATGACCCTGATCTTCATATAGTAAGCCTCTACCTGGAGCATTCTTAATATATTTAAGAATCCTAACAACCGCATTCCAAGGACTATTACAGGGTGATTGAAGAAACTGGCTAACAACACTAACCGCAAATGATATATCAGGTCGAGTGATAGTAAGATAACTAAGTCTACTAACCAACCGACGGTATCTACCAGGATTTGCAAATAACTCCCCCTAATCCTGGTAATAATTTTGCATTAGGATCCATTTGAGAATCTATAGTCTTACAATTGAGCATCTTAATTTCTTCGAGAAGATCTAAAGCATATTTTCTTTGGGAAAGAACTATATCGAAATTGGATTGAGCTACTTCAATACCAAGGAAGTACCTTAACAACCCAAGATCTTTGGTCTGAAAATACTTGAAAAGATGTGCTTTCAAGTCAGTATTGCCATTCTGATCGTTACCAGTTATGACAATATCATCTACATAGACAATTAAGTAAATACATTTCCTCTTAGATGTGTGCTTATAAAACACTGAATCATCAGATGAATTACGAGTCATACCAAACTCTATAACCATCATACTGAACCGACTAAACCAAGCATGAGCAGACTGTTTCAACCAATTTACATACTAGATTAGACTCCCCTTGAGCAACAAAGCCATGCGGTTGCTCCATATAAATTTTCTCCTAGAGTTCACCATGAAGAAAGACATTTTTGATGTCCAACTGGTATAAAGGCCAGTGTTTGATAGCTGCAATGGATTAAAACAGGCGAACAAATGACATCTTAACAACAGGAGAAAAAGCATCAACATAGTCCAAACTGTACACCTGAGTATAACCCTTGGCAACTAATCAAGCCTTAAGCAGATCAACATGACTATTAGGATCGACATTTACAGTGTAAACCCATCGACGCCCAACTAGAGACTTTCCAGGTTGTAAAGGAACCAAGTCTCAAGTATCATTAGCATGTAAGGTAGTCATCTCTTCTACCATTGCTTGTGTCTATCCTGGATTTGAAAGTGTCTCACTTACATTTTTAAGAACAAAAATGGAAGATAAAAATGAAACAACATTGCAATAGTATGGGGACAACCGATGATAACTGAGAAAATTATATATAGGGTGAAGATTATGAGTAGAATGAATACCCTTTCGGAAAGCAATTGGAAGGTCTGCTTCAAGGAGGTCCTCAGTTGGTGGAGGCATTGGATCAGAATGTGAGTCTGTAGGAGCATTTGAAGGAGGTAGAGATGCTAAGGAGGGTAGGTTTTGAGAGCGTTGATGGTATACTTGTAATGGTGAAGGGGAAGAACCAGAGTCATAGACAAGAGGGATAAACTCAGGAAGAGATAATTGAGATGGAATAGGTAGAACTTAAGACATATGACTATCAGATGAAAGACGAGGAATAGAAAGGAGAAGATTCAAATAAAGTGACATCAAGAGATAAATAGTAACGACAATTAATGGGAGAATAGCATTTGTAACTTTTTTTAAGTTTAGAGTAACCAAGAAAAACACACTTAATAGATTGAGTTGAGAGTTTATTCTGACCAGGAGACATATCATGAACGAAGCATGTGCAACCAAAGACATGAAGGGGAAGAGTGTACAATGATTGATTAGGAAATTAGATAGTGTGAGGAATTTTGTGCTGAAGGACAGAGGAAGGCATTCTATTAATGAGATAACATGTAGTAATCATAGCATCAGCCCAAAAATGAGTAGGAACATGATGGTGTAAAAGAAGTGTACAAGCAGTCTCAATTAAATGTCGATTTTTACGTTCAGCAACACCATTTTGTTGAGGTATGTAAGTATAAGAAGATTGATGTAAAATTCCATGAGATGACATAAATTGAGTAAAAAAAATACTCATGAGCATTATCACTACGCAAGACTTGTACAGATGTATTAAACTGAGTTTTGATTTCAACACAAAAAGACTAAAAAATAGAAAATAATTCAAAAAGATTTTTCATAAAAAATAACCAAGCACATCGAGAATGGTCATCAATAAAGGTTACAAAATATTGAAAACCTAAAACAGAGATGACACGACTAGGGCCCCAAATATCTGAATGAACTATAGAAAAAGGAGATGTAACCCGATTATTGACTCTCTTGGAAAACGAAGTCCTAGACTATTTTCCAAGTTGACACGACTCACATTCTAAAGTAGATAAATGCGATAAATGAGGAACCATCTTCTGAAGTTTGACAAAACTAGGATGGCCCAACCGATTATAGAGAAGAGTTGGAGAGACTGTAGCAGAACATGTAATAGAAGAAGTTGGTGATTTATTGATGTAGTAAAGCCCTTGTGACTTATATCCTGTGCCAATTGTTTGTCCCGTACTGAGGTCTTGAAAAATAATAGAATGAGGGTCAAATTTAATAGAACAGTTTAGTGCATGGGTGATTTTACTAACAGAGACAAGATTAAAAGGACAATGAGGAATATAAAGAACATGTTCCAATGGCAGAGATGATAAGGTTTGAGCACTATTAATTGCTTTGGCTACTGTATGTGAACCATTTGCTACAGTTATTGATGGTAATAAGGTAGATTTAACAAAATGAGAAAATAGTTGAGGATTACCAGAAATATGTTTAGAAGCACTAAAATCAATTACCCATGGGCCTAAAGAAGAAGAAGACTGAGTGAGACACGTAACAGATTTACCAGTATGGGCAAAGGAAGCAATAGAAGATGATGACTGCTTTGAAGGTTGATACTGAAGATAATTTTCTAGATCAGCTCCTGTGAATAGAAGAGAGTCTTGATGCTGTTCTTCAAATGAAGTAGAATTAGTATTCTGGATGATGTTAGCACGTAGAGGATGTCCATGTAACTTGTGGCATTTGTCTTTAGTATGTCTCCACCAATGACAATAAGTACATCTAGGACAATCTCCCCTATTGCCTCTACGATCTCCACCTTGTGCTTCTCTTGAATTTATTCGAGCTCTAGGAGCCACATGAGAAGTAAAAGCTAAATTGTCCACAGGAGGAAACCCAGATAAATTTACATTAGGGATGGATGAGACATGAAGAAGGCGGGAGAAAACTTCATCCATAGATGGTACAATAGGACTAGCCAATATTTGATCACGAATTGCAGCAAAATTAGGATTGAGTGTAGCAAGAATGCAGACCATAAAGAATTTGTCCCTCTGAGCTAAATCATCATTGAGTGATTGACCGGGAGGAAGGAGTGAGTTATACTCAGCCTTAATAGATGCCTATTTTCCAAGAAAATCAGTAATAGATATATCCGACTGTCTCAAATTAAGTAGGTTAGAAATTACCGAATATAGACACTATATGTCATTAGTATAAAGAGTCTTTGCTTGAATCCATACATCATAGCATGTGCGATAATGATTATAGATTGGATGAAGGGAAGAATCAATAGATTGCCATAGGAGACTCAATAGTAAAGCATCAGCTCGTATCCAATTATTTCTATTTTCGTTCTCCACATCTTCTACTTTGGTGATCAAGTGGTCTTGTAAACCTTGACCCATACACCATAACTCCACTGCTATGGACCAAGATAAATAATTTGAACTACCCATTAGTTTCTTGGTTGCAATGGCAGGAGAAGGATATAATAAGCTCGAAAAAGGACTAATTTTTGATGATGAACTATCATAAGCCATATTGGATTAAGATAATACCTTAAAAAAGGAATGAAAAAAGGTGAAAATAACAAACAAACAGTGGTGGTCGGTGGCGGATGGCGGCGGTCAATGGTGAATAGTGGCGGTTGACGGTGGACAAAGGCGAAAGAGGATGGTGTTGTTGTTCCACACCTTAATAAAGCAAAACAATCGCTGTAAACTCTCGAATAAGTAGATATAAGGATGATGGCGGTGCGTGGAGGAGCTTCTGGTGACAAGGCTTCTGGGATTTGACACCGAAGAAGAGAGGAACATGGTGATATGATCTGATTTTAAATCTGACACCGGAAAGTATCTCCCTGTTGAAACTAGGGTTTGGTAAACAGTACTCACCGCCGAAATTAGTTTTTTTTTTTTTGTAAGTGTTTGGGCGAATTTAGGATTTCTCGTTCCTTAGCTTTGATACCATGTTAAGAGGAAAGGAAAATAGAGAGAGAAGAGAAACCTTAAATCTTATTTATTTTTTTTAACAAATATTGTACTGTATGAGTATTTATATATGTATACAAGCTTAGTATTCGATAAACTAAGAGATGTGGGACTAGTATACATAACACTTGGCATAGAAGTTGCTCAATCTAGTTTTGGTATAGTACTTTCTCTGAGAAAATATGCCTTAGATCTTTTGAAAGAGATTGGTATGCCTAATTGTAAGCTCATAGATTCTCCTATGGATCTTAATGTGAAGTTGTTACCAAGATAGGAGAAGCCATTTGCAGATTTTGGGAGATATCGTTGGTTGGTAGGAAGGCTTAATTATCTTTATTATCACTTGACCTGTTATATCTTTTGCGATTAGTATTGTCAATCAATTTCTTTAATCTCCTTACATTAGTCACTAGAATGAAGTTGTCAGGATTTTTGGATATGTTAAAAGTGCTCTAGGTAGAGGTTTGCTATATTAAGATCATGGTTATTCTCAAGTGATTGGTTATTTTAATGCTGATTGGGTAGGTTCTCATTCTGATAGATTGATCCACTTCTGGGTATTGTGTCCTAGTTAGAGGTTACTTGGAACAGTAAAAAGTAGGATGTTGTTAGATTAAGTGCAAAAGTAGAATATCGTGCAATGGCCTTGACAACTTGTGAACTTATTTGGATGAAATAGCTTCTTTAGGAGTTAAAAGTTTTGTGAAGTAATGTAAATGAAGTTAATTTGTGATAATCAAGCTACTTTACATATAGCCTCTAATCTAGTTTTTCACGAGAGAACCAAACATATAAAGATTGACTATTATTTCATTCGAGAAAAGATCTTGTCTGGTTGTATTATCATTAGTTATATCAATTCAAATGATCAATTGGTTGATATTTTAACTAAGTCTTTAAGGAGTCCTCGTATTGAATACATTTGTAACAAGCTTGGTGCATATGATTTGTATGCTTCAACTTAAGGGAGAGTATTGAGTTGAATATAGGTCTCACATTGTTTAGTATAGTATATTTTGAGTATATATATATATATATATATATGTACATATATATAACCATGGTATACTGTTTTAAGTATAATAAAAAAAATATTTTTCTAGTCTTCCTTTTTTTCCTCACATCTTATTTTACTCACACCTATCATAAGGAAAGTCCAAGTCTTGGCAACTTCTTCATGAAAAAGTGAATATTATATCAAATAATCACTTAGATTTCTTTATGAAAATGTGAATATAATGCCTAATAAGGACCTTATTTGTTTAGAAAGATTGAAAATTTCATAAGTAAGTCACTGGGAGGATATAGCGACAGCTTAATGGTCTTGGCACTAGATAATTTACATCTGCTATAAGAGGCTGGGAATCAATATTGGAAAAGGAAATTAGTGTTATGATCCTCCCTTTACTAAATATGAATGATGGAAGGATGACGTGACCTTTTACTTGATCCATTTATGTTTTGCAGGATTTCAACTGATTGCCATATGGAAGGACAGGATAGTTGAAAGTTCCCTAGAGATGGCAGAACTGGAGAATGCCTCTCCTCATGAAGCAGAAAAGTGGACATTGTCTCCCAAAATCTCTGCAATGGTGTAAGAATGCACTTCTTCTACTGTATATACTCTTAGATGAGATTGTTCCCTTTTATTCAACACAAACTGCTCATACTTAATTAAAAAATAAAGGAAAAAACACTCACATACACATGCACAAATTATTCATATGTACCAGCTGATTGGATTTCACCCCTTTTGCCTTCCTAGTGACAAAGATTTCATGTGGGGGGTGGGTGGGTGGTGGGGTTGGGGAGAGAATATAGAAGTTTTGACTAGTAAAGGACCTATATCTGATTAAAAGATCCACAGTCACTGAATTGTATTGCCAGATCTTGAAAGCTGTTGATATGAAGTTTATGCTAACTAGTTTTGCAGTTGTTATTGCCATTTGCTTCTGGGCTAATATATGCAAAATAGAAATATAGTCATTGAATTGGTTGAATTGGATTTTAAATTATTGACTGTATGGATCATTTATGCCCAAGGATTTATTTTTTACTTGAGTGCAAGAACTATCATGGTCAACAATCTCTTTGTTTGCTTAACTCAGTGGAGCAGTAATTTCTTTAATCAGTTCTTTGAGATATATATTTATGGCTTTTATTATTGTGAAGTCCTATGAGATGATGAATGTTATTAAATAATGAGCTTCACTTCCCACTTTGTGTATTTTTCTAGATGGGATGGTCCTGGGAAAAGTCCTGGGTTTGCATGTCAGTTGTCACTTCTTATTGATGCACTGGAGATGTCTTTTGAGGCTCAATTCATGGAAGATTTTGTATCAGGTTTGCACTATTCATGCTTCTTTCATCAAGAGAATTGACACGAACATACTGGCATGCATCCTCTTCATCCATATACTTGTTGAAGTAGCCTTTGAAAGCTCCTTCTACACTTACCCTTTTTCTACATTTTTGCAGGGGAAAGGCCTGGTACGGATAAATTAAAGTCCTCTATGGTCATTCCTCCACCTACAGTTGTTGATCGCGTGCTTAAAGAATTATTTCAGGATGGTAATATCCTTCTGTTTTGTGATCGGTTATTTTCCTGTATTTTGTATACAATACTTTTTTGCATAAGATAAGAAGCCCCCAAAAGGATCTAATAGTTTAACAATATTAGCTATATTTGTTTGAGGTTGTTGGTGAAGAGGCTGTATAATGTCTAGCTTCTGTATTTTCTTGGTTGGCGACCTAAAAAGACTCTTTTTCAATATGGCATTCAAATACACCACTAGTTCACTAGCAGGATAATCAAATCTAATGGCCAAGCAATTCTGTTTGCTGAGAGTGGCAGATAGTGGTGAGAGGTAATAGCTGGTGGTGGTATTATCTAGACTGGAAAATGCTGAAGGAATTTGATGTTGTCGAAATAATGTGGACAGTAGAAGTTATATGAATTGGCTATATGCCATAACTTGAGAATTGAACAGTGCTGTTGCTGCGTAAATAAAATGCAGCTGTAAATTTGGAAAGGCTAAAGGATACAACATTATAACCTTTCTGGAACTATATCTCTCATGATCTTGTGCAGGAATTCAATTTCCAGAACCCAGCAAGGGTGAGAATAAAAATTCTCGAGCTCTCAAAGGTGCACCACTCGAGTCTCTTTTCACACAGTTCTGCTTGAACTCTCTTTGGCTTGTGAGTTGTAACATACGTGGTATGTGGGCTAAATTGCTTTTTTAATCAAAGAGATCTAGGGCTGAAAATTTCTTAGAATTTTATTTGCAATGAGTCTTTTTCAATGTGAACAGCCATAGCTGTGCTGTGGATAGAATTTGTCCATGAAGTTCGTTGGTATTGGGAGGAGTCACAAGCATTGCCCCGAATACCCATCACTAGTTCAATTGACTTGTCAACATGTTTGATTCACCAAAAATTGCAGATGGTAATAGTTTATCTTGTCGCAGGTTTTCGAAGCAACTACTTTTTGGTTTTAGCAGATTGAATTATGTATGAATGATCTTACTGAAAAAAAGTATGTATGGGAGAGTTGCAGTTAAATCAACGGCTGGAAATGTTAACATGTGTATTTGGAGCTTCCTCCTTTAAAAAAGAAAGAAAGCACCCCATGACTTATGATATCAGTTTAACTTGTACAATAGGCTGCTCTTCTGAATGCTGACATGACAATAGACATGGACATGTATATTTCATATTTACAAGAAATAGTCACATGCTGTCAATCTTTTTTCCCAAGAAATAGGTTGTCATATTTTCTCTTAATATACTTGTTCAAACCATCCTTCTATCTCTCCTTTGAATTATATTTGTGAAATCATTGTGACGCGAACCCTAGATATCGATCGAAGACTCAACGATCAATAAGGATTCAAACCCTAGAATCGAAATTGAATCGAATGAATTAAACGTAACCCGACCCCAATCGAACACACCGAATGGAACCTAAGCTATCACGGATCGATTTCCCCAAGCGTTTAGGATGAAGAAATCAGATTAGTTCTATTCGCAAGAACTAAAGGAAGAGAGAACTCTCTCAAAAATCTCATTCACAATATGATAAATCTGATAATGATCTTTCAAATGTCGTACAAAGGAGTTTATATTCGTCATTAATTAAAAGCTGACGGCCTAAATACATTCAGGGTCGGCTTTGAAATAAAAAAAAAAAACAATGGATGGGTTAGGCCGGCCAGTAGGCCGGTGGTGTAAATTCCAAGGCCGGCAGCCTTCATAGCCAGCATACCTTGCCTTTTAAAGGCCGGCCAATTCTAGGCCGACGGCCTAGGTGATAGGTTGGCGGCCTTTCCTTCGCTGGTGGTTGTCAATGCAATTCCGATGTCCTCCACTTCGTCCCCACTTTGATATATGATGTTCATGAGCTTAGGACTTGTGTTAGAGTTGTGTTGAATTCGAATCACCTCTTGCTCCTGAAGTTCCACAATCAACCCTTGCAATGCCTCCTTCATTCGCTTGGTCCGTGATCGTGTCATAGGACCCCCGATACCTTATAAAGGGTCACTAGCTTTGACTAGCTCCTGAGTGTTGGATGCCTCCTGATCTCTATCATTCCCCCCTTCCTCGAAGGATTCATCTTCGAATCGCCTGCATCATATAACGAAAGATCAGAAACATTAAAAGTAGCGCTTACATTACCGTATTGACTTGGCAAATCGAGTTTGTAAGCATTGTCGTTGACGTGCTCCAACACTTGAAAAGGTCCATCTCCCCTAGGATGCAATTTGGACTTTCGCTGTGTAGCAAACCTTTCTTTTCTCAAATGTAACCAAACCCAGTCTCCAGGTTGAAAGGTAAGCTTGACACGACCCTTGTTTACTTGTCGAGCATAGTGCTCATTCTTCTTCTCAATGTTAGCTCGGGCCTTGGCATGCAATTCCTTGACTAACTTTGCTTTTCTCTTTCCATCAACATCAACAAATTCGTTAGGAGGCAAAGGTAAAATATCCAAGGGAGTCAAAGGATTAAATCCATACATAATCTCAAAAGGTGAGTATGATGTAGTAGAATGCACAGCTCTATTTTATGCGAATTCAACATGAGGCAAACAATTTTCCCATTGTTTTAAGTTCTTTTTCAAAACAGCACGCAACAATTGTGAAAGGGTCCTATTAACTACTTCTGTTTAACCATTCGTCTGAGGATGTGCAACAGTAGAAAATAACAATTTAGTTCCCAATCGGTTCCACAAAGTGCGCCAGAAATGGTTGAGAAACTTAACATCCCTATCACTTACTATGGACCTTAGCAGGCCATGCAAACGTACAATTTCTTTAAAGAATAAATCAGCAACATGTGTTGCATCATTAGTTTTAGAACAGGCAATAAAGTGAGTCATTTTGCTAAACCTATCAACAACAACAAATATGCTATCCTTGCCATTACTAGATCGTGGCAAACCTAAAACAAAGTCCATAGAAATGTCAGTCCAAGGCTGATGAGGTACAGGTAATGGGATGTATTCTCCATGTGGCATTACTTTGGATTTAGCTTGTTTACACACAATGCATTTTTCACACACAGCTTGCACATCATGTTTCATCGTAGGCTAGTAAAAATGCTCATGCAAAATGTCCAAAGTTTTCTGTATACCAAAGTGCCCCATTAGTCCACCTCCATGTGTTTCTCTAACAAGCAATTCACGCAAGGAACATTTAGGAACACAAAGTTTGTCTTTCTTAAACAGAAACCCCTCATGCTTATAAAAATCAGCATATGCATGCTCAGAAACAGCACTCCACACTTGACCAAAATCAGCATCATTCTCATACAAATCCTTGATAAACTCAAATCCAAGCAATTTTGTTTGTAAAGAGGTCAGAAGTAAATACCTCCTGGATAGTGCATCAGCTACTACATTTTCTTTCCCTTGCTTGTATTTGATAGCATAAGGAAAAGTTTTAATAAATTCCAGCCACCTAGCATGCCTTTTGTTCAACTTACCCTAAGTCTTCAAGAACTTCAAGCTTCCATGATCTGAGTGGATAATGAACTCTTTGGGCCATAGATAGTGCTGCTAAGTTTGTAAAGTCCTCACTAATGCGTATAGCTCATTATCATAGGTAGGATAATTCAATGCCGCCCCATTAAGCTTTTCACTAAAGTAAGCAATTGGCTTGGAATCTTGCATCAAAACACCACCAATACCTTTCCCAAAAGCATCACATTCAATTTCAAAGACTTTTTCAAAATTAGGTAGAACAAGCAAAGGTGCATCGGTCAGCTTTTCTTTCAAAGTATTGAAAGCTTTCTCATGTATTTCAGTTCACCTAAACTCAGCATTCTTTTTAGCAAGGTCATTTAAAGGAGCAGTTATAGAACTAAAATCCCTCACAAATCTCCTATAAAAGCTTGCTAAGCCATGAAAGCTTCTTACCTCATTAACATTCTTAGGTGTTGGCCATTCCTTGATTGCTTTTACCTTCTCCTCATCAACAGAAATCCCCTGTGCACCTACAATAAAACCCAAAAACACCATAGACTCCATGTAAAAGGTACATTTCTTTAAATTTGCAAATAATTTATTTTCTCTCAAAACAGTGAAAACCATTTGCAAATGCTGAACATGTTCTTCTAGACTTTTACTGTAAACTAAAATGTCATCAAAATAGACTACAACAAATTTTCCTATGAAAGTACGAAGAACATGATTCATTAATCTCATAAACGTACTTGATATATTTGTTAAACCGAAAGGCATTACCAACCACTCATAGAGATCATATTTGGTTTTAAAAGCGGTTTTCCATTTATCTCCTTCTCTCATGCGTATTTGGTAATAACCATTCTTTAAATCAACTTTTGAAAACAAACACGCACCATGCAGTTCATCTAACATATCATCAAGCCTAGGTATGGGATGTCGGTACTTAACTGTGATTTTGTTGATAGCTCGACAATCCACACACATGCGCCATGATCCATCCTTCTTTGGAACCGGAATAACAGGAACCGAACATGGGCTAAGGCTCTCTTTCACAAAACCCCTTTCTACCAGTTCATCCACTTGCCTTTGAATCTCCTTTGTCTCCTCTGGATTTGCTCCATAGGCTGGTCTATTTGGAATTGAGGCACCTGGAACGAAGTCGATTTGATGCTCAATACCTCTCAACGGAGGTAATCCACTAGGTATCTCCTCAGGGAACAAGTCAACAAACTTCTGCAAAAGAGAAATAACAACTGCAGGCAAAGAAGGGTTAAGATGGTTAGTGGAAAAATAAACATCCTTGTACATCAGTACAAGTAAGTGCCGTTTTGCCTTCAAGGCACCCTCAATCTCACTTGGCTCGCCAATTTCACTCGTGTTTCCCTCTAATTCTTTTCTCTCATGGCTCACAAGTGTATTTTTACCACTTGCTTTCACAATCTCGCTCTTCTTTTCTTGTTCAATCTTGTGTTTCTCTCTCTCTTTGAACTCTCTAGCAATCCTCAACTGATCCTCACTAGCATCCCAAGGATTAAGGGGTGTCAAGACCACTTGTCTTTTGTTTAGAATAAAGGAATACTTATTATGATACCCATCATGGGTGACCTTTCTATTAAACTGCCAAGGTCGTCCCAATAAGATGTGGCAAGCCTGCATAGGTACCACATTACACAATACCTCATCACGGTATTTCCCTATAGAGAAAGAAACCAATGACCTTCTTTTGGTCACTTTAACCTTCCCACATTCACTCAACCACTGCAACTTATAAGGCTGATCATGCTTCACAGTTTTCAGGCTCAATTTATCAACCAATAACGTGCTAGCAACATTTGTACAACTACCACTGTCAATAATCAAACTACATACCTTGTTATTCACATGGCATCTAGTATGGAAGATATGCTCTTGTTGCACTTCATCACCCTCATTCTTAGGTTGAGTATTGAGAATCTGCCTGGTAACAAGAAATTCTCCCTTTACAGGACCTTCCGTATCCACATTATTACAATCTTCCAGTGGGGGCATGTCATCATCATCCCCTAAACTCACACTCTCCACATCACCACTCTCCAAAAGGATCATCGCCTTAGTGTTTGGACACTGCGATGCAATATGCCTATATCCCTGGCACCTGAAACACTTAATGTCACGTAATCTAGAAGTAGATTTGGTTTCAGTGTTACCTTTCGAATAAGATGCTGGTGCCTTAGCTTTCTCTTCCTCCTTAGCTTTTGGTGATGATTTATTATTCTTCCAATTCGACTTCCATGATGAACTAAAAGTTGAATTATACCTGGAAGAACTTGAAGCTGGATTATACCTTGAAGTACTCTTTGCCTACAATTGCTTCTCAATCTTGATCGCCTTATGCAACAATTCCTCAATATCTACAAAATGCTGTAGATCAACGATATCAACGATCTCCCTATTCAAGCTAGTAATGAACCTAGCTATTATAGCTTCATCATCCTCTTCTACTTTAGCTCTAATTATGGCCATTTCCATTTCTTTGAAGTAATCCTCTACACTTTTGGACCCTTGTGTTAAGCTTTGCAGTTTCCTATGTAAATCCCTAAAATAATGAGTAGGAATGTACCTCTTCTGCATGATTGTTTTCATCTCATCCCATGTGCTGACAGGTCTCTCCCCATATCGTCTTCTATTTCTAACTAGTTGATCCCACCATACACTCGCATAGTCAGTGAATTCGACTACTGCAAGTTTAATTTTCTTATCCTCTAAATAATTATGGCACTCAAATATGTGATCAACCTTTCGCTCCCACTCCAAGTATAATTTGGGGTCATTCTTCCATTGAAAGGGTGGTATTTTCATCTTATGCTACCCAAATTATTATCTCTCCTTTGGGTATTGTCTTTCCCCATCACAAAATTATACTCTCCCACTTCAGTATCTTCTTCTAATTCCATTCTCACTCCCCTCCTCGGAAGCTTCTCAAATCTTCGACCCACTGTAGTGCTACCCGTGGGCTCCCTACTCTGCTCCATCCTATCTATCCTTTGTTGGACTGGCTCCAACTCAACCCTCATCATTTTTCTCATCTCACTCAACAACGCATCAAACATCAACTTATTATCTCCTACTCCCTTCTCCCTTTCAGGTGAACTTTGGCCAGACATGTTTGCTGCAACAAAGAACGTTAGTAATAAAAATATATCAAGGCCTCACAATTCACTCCCTCACGTATTTACACTCAAAGATGAAAATTCACTTGTGTGTAACACAAATTTTGGGACTTCTCACGATATTAATCTCACACTCTATTTTTCCTTTACAAGTCCTTGTTCTAGAACTAACTAAACGAAATTTCTTCAAATAAACGATTAGGATAAATCAATGTGACAACTAAAAAAAAAATAAAAAATTAAGCAACGAATAACGATGACAAACTCAATGACCGGAATGGAATATGGACGACTTGACAGGAAAAACAGTGAACTCGGACAGTTTATCCAATGAAATAAAATATCAATGGGAATTCAATCAACATTCAGCAACCTCCCTTTTTTTTTATTTCACGCCAAGAATTGCTATTTGGAATGTGATATTTCGCGACTAGAATAAACAATGAGCAAGTGGATCTATTGGCCGAAGGAGACAATGAAAAAGGATTCTAAGTCCTTTAATGAAATCGGCAGCGGAATGTATAAATATATATATTTTATGCCGATGGAATCTGGAACAATGGGAAATCACAAGAAGCAATTGTGCGACCAAACGACGATAGCAATAAACAATGGGATTAACGAGCCAAATTCCTATGAACGATTTTTTTTTTTTTTAATAGACTACGACAGAAAATTCACACAATCAGTGAACAAATAAAATATGAACAAGGATAGAAATTACCCGATTCAATGAGCCTCGGCTCTGATACCAAATGACGCAAATCTTAGATAGCGATCTAAGACCTAACGATCAATAAGGATTCAAACCCTAGAATCGAAATTGAATTAAATGTAACCCGGCCCCAATCGAACACGCCGAATGGAACCTAAGCTATCACGGATCGATTTCCCCAAGCGTTTAGGATGAAAAAATCAAGATTAGTTCTATTCGCAAGAACTAAAGGAAGAGAGAACTCTCTCAAAAATCTCATTCACAATATGATAAATCTGATAATGATCTTTCAAATGTCGTATAAAGGAGTTTATATTCGTCATTAAGTAAAAGCTAGCGGCCTAAATACATCCAGGGCCGGCTTTGAAATAAATAAAAAAAATAACGGATGGGTTAGGCCAGCCAGTAGGCCGGCGGTGTAAACATGGTTGTCAAAATCGCAATTTTATGTAGAATCGTGAAGGGGTCCGTAGAATCGGAACGTAGAAACGGAACGTAGAAACGTAAGTTTCTACAACCTATGTAAAATAACTTTCAAATATTATAAATTTATTTACAATAGTCATTAAAAATATAATTAATAATAGAAATAAGGAAATTAAGTATTTATTTTAGCCATAAATTACAAATTTGCAATAAAAGTCATAATATAGATAATCGAGCATAAGTTGTATAATATAAATATTTTATTTCTAAAATGATAAATCATGTATAAAACTAGTTTCACCTAGTTCTATATACAAAAACTAAAAGATAATAGATAAAATTTAAAAATCAATTGTGACTTTAAGAAATTACTAATAAATAAAAATTAATAATGAAGATATACCATTAAAAAGGAGTAATATTAAAAAATGACTAAAAGTACATAATAAAGAAGATACTATAACAAGAAAACCTTCAAAATTATATATTACTAGGTAAAGTTATCTACCATTTATTTTATTTACTATTACAAAAATATTAGTTAAAATAAGGAAAGTTGCAGCAATCAAACATAAGTGCTTTAATACGAACATGATCACAAATAGGAATAAGAAGACTAATAATTGATGAACACAAACACAAAGACTTCAATGCAACGTAACACATTGACAAGAGATGAGTGATGACCGACAAACATGTCGGGGTATGACTCATATTTCCGCTACGACAGGAAAGCACGTGGGTCCCGCAGAAAACACGAAGAAAAATGTTTTTGGAAGGAATAAAGGAAGAGCATGGCCGTGTATCAAGGAAACACGCCCATAGAAGTACACAGTTTAACACACGGTTGAAGGCACGGCCGTGTGTTAAGCTTGGAAAATACTCAGAAGTACACACGGTTGAAGGCACGGCCGTGTGTTGAGCTTGAAAAATACACAGAACAGAAGTACACACGGTTCCTGGCTCGCTTCTCCTCTCTCATCACTTTTCACTGTCTCTCTCTCACTGTTTCTCTTCAACGTACAGGAACAACAACAGCAGCAAGCCGAAAATTGCAAAGGATGTGCTAGGTTGCCGATTGGGTTGGGTTGGGTTGCGCTTGGGATAATTGTGTGGAATCGGTAGAAACGTGCAGAATCACGATTTTGAACGATTTTACTATTTAAAATCGCGATTTTACTCCGATTTTGATTCTTTCCGATTTTGTATGCGAGTTAACTGGGATTGTATATATAAACTCGTAAAAACGTAGAATCGTACGAGTTGAAAAGCGATTTTGACAACCTTGGGTGTAAATTCCAAGGCCGGTAGCCTTCATAGCCGACGTACCTTGCCTTTTAAAGGCCGGCCAATTCTAGGCCGACGGCCTAGGTGATAGGTTGGCGGCCTTTCCTTTGCTGGTGGTCGTCAATGCAATTCCGATGTCCTTCGCTTCGTCCCCACTTTGATATATGATGTTCATGAGCTTAGGACTTATGTTAGAGTTGTGTCGAATTCGAATCACCTTTTGCTCCTGAAGTTCCACAATCAACCTTTGCAATGCCTCCTTCATTCGCTTGGTCCGTGATCGTGTCATAGGACCCTCGATACCTTGTAAAGGGTCACTAGCTTTAACTAGCTCTTGAGTGTTGGATGCCTCCCGATCTCTATCACATTGCAAATAGATAAAAACAAAGTCAACAAGAAAATCTCGGCTGCAAAACTGACAGAATAGCTTTTGAGAAGAACCAAGAACCTAATTGAATTTTTTATAGAATTTAAGCTTCCAATTTCTGATAGACAAATCTTTCTCTTCCTCCTCCTTTATGCTTTATTTTATTTTTGTAGCCATTGGAATAGAAAATATCACACTCTGCATTTTTAACCGAAATATGTGATAAGAGACACATCTTTTTGCCCTAATCTCTAACATTTTCTTTTACACTATTGGTTCACTTACTATATGCACCATACTCATATCTACAGCCCTGTTAGGTTGTACAAGTTCAACAGCCCACTGTGAATTAAAGTCTTATTCCTATCAAGAACTTGTGTTTTCTTCCACTGTAAAAGTAGTTCTGCTCTTTAATTTTGAGCCTTGTGTTTCTTTTGCGTCAGACAAGATACTTAAGATGTTCCTCTTTTGTGATGAGTGAAATATTTTATCTATTGATTAAGCTTACTGGATAGTATCTTTGAAGTGCAATAACTCCATGTGATTGCAATGCATGGATGATGGTGGGGAATTCCTTTTGATTTTGTTATTTTTTGTGATTTTTTTAGCTTGCGATCTGCATTGATAGGAAACAGCAATTAAATGAAGAGTATCATGATTGTATTGAGAGTGAAGATTCTGTTTCTGTTCATTCTGAGGTACTGATGGCTAAAACTCTAGTTTCATTTTGTTAATTTTATCATCTTTTCTGTTTACTTGCCACTGTTTTTCTGCTTATCTCTGGGAAAACTTATCTTCTGACTATAAGCAGGAAAATGATCCAGTTGCAAGGGATGTGTCCACTGTGCAAGAAGAAGATGAAACCACTGATGGGAAATCTAACAGGTAAAACATGAAAATCAATAATCTTTGATTTTTTTCCTCTTTCATTGTCCGGCTTGTTTCCTCTTGCCATTCAGATTATGAAATGCCATACTAGTGTATTCAGGTATGGTGTTCCTGATGCAGGTAAGCATGCACATGCCATTATGAGTTAGTGCAATAGTGAGCAGCGGACCTTACTTAAAGATTTTGCTTATTTAAATCCTCCCAACTTCTTCAAGCAAAACCTATGATGAGGTCCCTATGCTACGTGCTTGGATTGGTTGCCTCCATGGTGCTTCAGGAGGGGAATATGCTTTGTGCATGTTGCAAATACATACTTATTTGGTAGCAGGCATGATGTGGGCTTAATTTTTTGAGTACGTAGGATGCTGTTATCAGAAAAAGATAATAGGAAAATATGGAAAAGTTTATAAGAAGCATAACCAAATGGATTTCAAAATTTTCTTCTGTTGGAAAGATTATTTACCAGTGGGAAGAATATGTTCATGAACAGACTTTCTTACCTCATTCTGTTGGCAGTTTTCACACTGTAGATGGTCATATCTTGGGGTCTTGTTAGTTTCATTTGCATGGTTGGCTGAAAGTGGCTCATTGGTAAAGGTGCTGGCCAGAAGGCATTATGAAAATAAGATGCCACGTAGCTAGACTAGGTGGCACATTATGGTGCCTGTGTTGTGTGTGCCAGTAAAGTTTGTTCATCATCATAACTCTGTGTACTATCACATGTTGAATGCTTGCTCTGCCTATGTTAATAATGGTGTGATATAGCAAAAGGTGTTCTGGAATTTGAGCCGGTATCATAGTTTTGGAGCACTGCAATCCCCTTTAGATAGGAGGATATAGATTCAATTTTAACAGGCATAACCATTGGATTTGGCATCAAACGCCCCTTAAACTAAATTTTATAGTGGCTTTGAAGGATTTGAATTTAGATAAGATTTTTCCTGATATCTCTCTTCCTGAACCAGTTGTCCTCTTTTTCACCCAAGAAAGATTGGGTTTCCGCTTTTATCTCCAGCCTGTAACTTACAGCCATGAACTATAAGTTTAGGATATATATTGCAATGAAATAGCTGAAATAAAATTTCATTCAAACAGATTAGGATGCAAGGAACCAGTGGAGAGAGAAAATGCTCTCTCCTCTCTCTACCAACCACCCCCATTCACCACTAGGACAATCCCTTAGGCAAACCATACACTTCCCCATAGCATTTTCTTTCTAAGTTTTACCACCTAGTTATTTTGGCACCCTCACCATGTCATCTCTGGTTAGAGAGGGAACGTCTGGCCGGTTGAAGGCAAAAATGAAGGCGGGTGCAGCACACTGAGCAACCCTAGGAGACCATTTTCCCCCTGAGTACTTTGGCAAACACGTCAGCAGGCCTCCATGCACGATTCTAGAGGAGGTTTTACAGGATAGGCCAAAAGAGGGAATAAACAAAGCAACCTTTGAAGTCTTGAAAAGCAACCAACAGGACAAAACTGAAAAGGGAAATTTGGAGCCAAGTGCCCACATGGGCAGGTCAACACCTGGTACCTACCAGCCTGCTAACTCCAGCAAAAAGGACATACATTAGGCAGACACCAACTTCCTATCACCTTCCTAAGGACTTTCCTCTTTTGGAAAAACCACCTTAGAAGAAGTCAATGGGCTGTTGGAGGAAATTGAGGACCTAAACCGAAAGCCACCTAGCCACACGCACACGGCCACCGGGAAGCCCGCTGATACCAAGTCCTAAGCCCATGCCTACACCTCCAAAGGCAAGGAAATCGAACCAGTGTTTTGTCTCTGGTTTATTCCTCCGGCAGCCAAAGGTGCTGTTCCACGGGTGAAAATCCCTAAGGTAGTTGAGGACATTGGAGCGGAATACTAGGACTCCACCACATTCAGGCTATGGAAAGACTTCGGTCTTGTGGATGTCCTAGGAAGCAAGGATGGTTTTTTCTACTTCCGGTTTGCCATAGGAAGTGACCTTAACCTTGTCCTCGAAAAAACTTGGTACTTTGCCCAAAGATTCCTCATCTTGCAGAAATGGAGGAAGGGTATGTCCCTAGACAAATCGCAACCCACCAACGTGCCGGTTTGGGCCATTTTCAATCGTATACCTTGTGAGTTCCTAGTTGTTGAGGGCATAAGCCACATAGTGAGTGGTGTAGGCGTACCACTAAAAGCTGATGCATTGACATCATCTAGGCAAAGGGTTAATCATGCTAGGGTCCTTGTAGAAATAGATGCATGTGAAGAGCTAGTTACTCGGGTGGAAGTGGAGGGGGAGAACAGTGCTATTGCTGTGGTTCATGTCGATTGTCAGTGGCTCCCTCCCTAATGTGTTGCCTGCAAAGTCTTTGGGCACAAATGTGGCCCAAGCCAGGAAACATGCACACGTACATCTTCTGGTAACTCCAAGGCGAGTGAGGAGCAATGGATTCTAGCAAGCCATGTAGGTAGAGGAAAGAAGAAGGTGCAAGAAGAGGAAGGTATGTTGGGGAAGTCCCCTAGCAGTCCATCGCAGCAGTGAACAAGGGCTATCAGTGAAGAGGTACAATCCCCCCTCAAACAGAAAATAGAGGAGAGTGGAGGGCATAGAAAGGTGGCAGAGGAGGATGGACCAAAGGGTGAGGGTGATGAATATACCCGTAAAGAGCTATATGTTGAAGGGGACGTGGAGGTTGACGGGAATGGGAAGATGCCCACCTCATGTGCAGAAATAGGACTTGTTTTGTGTCCAATTACCTTAGCCTCCACCATGGTGCTGGAATCCCCTGGGCAAGAAGTGGATGAATAGCCAGACCACCCGGGGAGAGAGAGGGAGGAAGGGAGTGAGGACTTTGAGAACACCCCCTCAACAAGTTGCTGGTTCAAATGAACCAAGCATTGGGAAGTCACCTCAAACCTAGCAAAAGTTCCAACTCCTTTAGTCGCTATAAGAAAAAACAGCGCAAGAGGAGAAGGACTTTTACTTAATCATTTAACCCCACCCCTCTATCTCCATGTTGGCAACAACATGGAATGTACGGGGGTTTAATGACCCCATCAAGGTGTTGGAATTTAGGAAGACATGTGACATTCATGAAATAAGTCTCATTGGTCTCTTGGAAACTAAGGTCAACCCTGCCAATGAAGACTCAATTAAGAACACGTTGGAACCTCAATGGTAGGTATGGATTAATACTGCTACAAGAAAACGGATCTGTGTTACTTGGAAACTGAGAGAGTGGAATGCATAAGTTGAGATAGAACAAGCACAATTTGTACATTGTACTGTGACCAACATGAGAGCAAATAGGGATATAGCTGTAACTTTTGTCTATGGTTCAAATAGTGATAGGGAACGAAGAGACTTGTGGCTGAATCTAGAGGCAATGGTACCAAACTTGAGTCAGTGTCCGTAGGCGGTAATGGGTGATTTTAATACTAACAGAACTACCTTGAAGAAAACTGGAGGGAGAGTTACTGTAACTGAAGCAATGGTGGAGTTCTAGAGGTGCATTGCTAAAATGGAGGTGGAAGGTCTACGATACACGGGATTTCTATACGTGGTCCAATAAGCAAGCTCAAGGACCTATATTGAGGAAACTGGATTGAATCATGGTCAACCACCACTGGCTAAATTTGCTTCCAAAAGCACGAGCTAAATTCCTCACACCAATCCTCTCTGACCACTCACTTGCTGTGTTATGTATGGAGTATGGACTAAGAGTCAGGAAAAGCCCATTCAAATTCTTCAACTTTTGGGCAGATCACAGGAGATTTAAGGAGATAGTAAGTTATACGTGGAAGGAGGAAGTGAAGGGGTCAAGGATGTTCCAGGTTGTAAAGAAGCTCAAGATTCTCAAGGAGGGCCTCAAGAGTTTGAATAGGGCTGAATTCTCCAACCTCCTCGATCGTGTTCAAAGAGCGAAGAACCACTTGATCTAGTCGCAAGCCAATATACACAGCACAGGGGATACATCTTGTATGGAAGAGGAACGGGCTGCCTACAAGGAGTATTACATGCTCTAAAGGGGCTAAGGAGAGCTTTTGTAAGCAAAAATCTAGGGCCAAATGGTTAAGGTTAGGAGATAAAAACATTGCCTATTTCCACAAGGCCATGAAGAGTTTACACAGTCGAAGCTTTGTGCACTGGCTGTCCAAGGAGGATGGTAGTGAGGCCGTGGGATAACCTGAGGTCAAACAGATGGTACTTGGGTACTTTCAGCAACTCTATGACCTACCCACAGCCCCTAGCAACCTCAATGAAGTCGACAACTTGGTGACTTGGGAATTGAATGAGCAACAAAAGCTCGCACTTGAAGCCCCTTTTACGGATGACGAAATCAAATGGGGCTTTATGTCGCAAGCAAATGGAAAAGCCCTTGGTCTCGATGGGTACTTAGCTCGCTTCTTCTAAGAAGCTTGGGAAATCGTAAGTGTTGATATGATTGCAGCCACAAAAGAATTCTTGACTACAGGCCACCTACTTAAGGAGATTAACAATACCACTATCTCCTTAGTCCCCAAAATAGCAAACCCCACTAAATTGGGAGATTTTCGGCCCATAGCATGCTGTAATGCAATTTACAAGGTGATTTCAAAGGTCCTTGCCGTACAGATAAAATCGGTATTACCATCTCTGGTTAGGAGGGAGCAGGTGGCATTTATACTAGGTAGAAGGATAACTGACAATATTTTTGTTGCTCAAAAGTTGATGGCAGGTTACCATTCACAAAAGGGTGCTCCACGATGTACACTCAAGATAGACTTACAAAAGGCCTTTGACACAATCAGATGGGACTTCCTCCTAAAGGTCCTCAAGGCCATGAACTTTCCCCCACACATTTGTACTCTTATCGGTTAATGTATCTCTACCTCTAAATTCTCTATCAACATCAATAGGGAAATGGTGGGGTTCTTTGCAAGTAGACGAGAGCTGAGACAAGGGGACCCTATCTCCCCTTACTTATTTGTTTTGTGCATGGAAGTACTCTCCACACAGCTGAGGAGGTTGGCTTCTAACCCCCAATTCTCACTACATTGGAGATGTAAGGCTAAAAGATTGACTCATCTTTGTTTTGCAGATGATCTCTTAATCTTTGCTAAAGGAAACATTGATTCTATCTCCTTGATTAAAGAAGCCTTACAGTACTTCCAAACTATTTCGAGATTAGGAGCCAACAATACCAAGAGTAATATATTCTTCTCCCATGCCCTAATGGGTATAAAAGAGGTTATTCTTCGCACTACCCAGTTTTGTGAGGGCAAGTTTCCGGTACGCTACTTGGGGGTTCCACTCATATCCTCAAAGCTCAAGAAGGAGAACTATGAGGTTCTTATGGAAAGAACCCTAGCGCGTATCAACTCTTAGACTACTAAATACTTATCCTATGTAGGCAGATTTCAATTGGTAAAATCAGTCCTATTCTCCATGCAAGTATATTGGTGCTCTGTGTTTCTTTTGCCTAAGTCTATTGTCACAAGGATAGATCAGCTACTTCGAAACTTCATTTGGAGTGGTAACCCATACACCTTCACAAAAGCTAAGGTCAGATGGGTGGATGTCTGCAAACCCCTAAAAAGTGGAGGCCTAGGGATCCCAAACATCCACCACTAGAATAAAACAATCTAAATTAAACATATATGGAGGCTATGCAAGGAAGGATCGAAGAGCTTATGGCCGGAATGGGTACATTCCACCTTACTAAAGGGTAAAAACTTTTGGTCTTCCAAGGCACCTATCATGTGCTCGTGGTCTTGGAAGAAACTTTTGAAACTAAGGAGCTCTGTGAGATCTTGCTTCCTATGGGAGCCTAATAATGGCCTTGAAATCTCATTCTGGGTGGGAGTTTTGGCTCCCAATAGGACCCCTTGATACATTATATAGCGCTTGAGCTATGGGGAGCATAGGATTTCCACCTACTACAAAGCTCTCTCCATCATGGATGGGAATAAATGGTGTATCCTTGATGGCTCGTTTTGGACAAATATCCACATCCCATTCTCTATCCAACCTAATGTAGTTGTCCCGGATCGACTTTGCTGGATACACTCAATGTCAGTGGAGTATACTATCAAAAGTGCTTATGGGTTTCTTAATTCGGTAGGTCCTATCATGCTGTGGCATAAAGTAGTCTGGAACAATACGTCCTTGCCCAGACACTCTTATGTCCTATGGTTAGCCTGGCTAGGCAAACTCTCCACCCTTGATAGAGTATATAATTGGGGGTTTGTGCAATCAACCACCTGTTTTCTCTGTAATTAGAGCCCGAAAAACCATGCCCATTTATTCTTCGACTGTGACTACACTTCTCAAATTTGGCATTTAGTATCTGATTTCTTGCATTGCCTTGCTTCATTCAATAGTTGGTAGGGATCCACAAATTTCTTGGTGGCAATAGAGGACTCTACCAATCCGACCTATAGATGTTGGAAAGCGGCGCTAGTGGCATCAGTTTACTGCATATGGAGACTTCGTAACAAAGTGAGACTAGGTGAGGCCCTCCCTGGTGTGGGTTTTGTTGCCAATTAGATTAGAGCTTATACTAATCCACTGTAATTTAGGGATTTACACTAAGCAATTGTACTTCATTTATGCTTTTAGCACTTTGATGTAATATCTATTATCGTCTTTGACGATTGTATTACCTTTGGATCAATAAATTTCACTTATCCAAAAAAAAAAAATTTCATTCAAATTCAGGGAGGTGAAAACACTTGCCTACAAAGAATTGTGTCACCTATTTTTTTGGATAATTAATTGTCACTGTCATCTATTTGTTTGCTTGATCCGGTAGTTATGTGTTAGGATTGCCTCTTAGTTTTGGTTGATAGTCTCCTTGCAGCTTGAGAAAAGAGATTGTTTGACTACATATGTTGACTGGCCATATGATGTTACAGAAATCTCTTCGAGCTGAGTTTCTAGGTAGATCATCCAGTTCAAGCTATTATTTCTTTTACAACAGAGGAAAAGGAACAATTCAACTAACATGATCAGTAGAAAATAGTTTTGGCAGCAAACTTATATACTTTTGAATCAGTTGGGTAAAATGATATGGGGCTTAGAAAGGACCAATCCGACAATTTGCAAAATCAGTACTCATTTGGAAATTTAGTAATGGTACAATAGGAAGAAATGGAATTATGATTAATTTTGTTTTTTATATGAATCGATAACATTTCAGCTTAATCCATAATGGATATGTGTCTTATGAATAGTCAATGGCATTAGAAATATAATTTATCCAGTTTTGTTGGAATCATTTATTTCTTCTGGTTTCTCATTTCTTATCAGTTCTTGTGTGCTTGCTTCAAGGATCACCTCCATGATGCTCTTTGCCACTGTCCTTAAGTATCTTGTTCCTATGTACAGACTTCTCTGCTTCCTGTCTATTTTTCTCTCCCAGTCCTGGTGCTGCATAAAGGCCAATCTGAAACATAAATGGATGGCATGCTATTAAAATTACTGGTGGTCCCTATGGAAAAAATTGCCAAATATATACTTCAATGTGTCCTTTCTTTCTTTTGTTACTGCATAAGATCTTGTTCATATATGGCAGTCCATCAACACCAAGACAGTCAAGTCTATTTAGAATGGATGTGCCAAGAGTTGGCACGAAGCTCAAGGGTAATGGGACTACCTCTGATTTTGAAACACCTGCTCGTTTGAGGAGAGGTTCTGCTGGTGTGGTGGGTACTACGATGCTTCTAAAATCATATCAGGGAATGCATGCTCCATTTACACTGGTATAGACATCTCTCGACTCCTTGATCTTCATTTATACAAAGGTTTTTAGCCTTACAGACATGCTTCACTATGAACTTCAGGAGGCACCTCTGATGACAGAAGATATGCATGAAGAACGGCTACAAGCTGTTGATGCCTGTGGTGATTCAGTTGTAAGTTGACTATGAAACTTCACTAATCAAAGAATGAGCACCCTTTCATGATATTTTAGTTACTTGCATGAAAATAAACTTCCGAAATATCACCTTTTTCTTATGAATCTTCCAAGTGGTTCTGGCTTGTTGTAAGCTGGCTTTTTGATGCAAATTGTTAGGAGAGAGTGTGTACTTTTATTTGTCTGTATAAATCATGGTATTGTTCTATGGGATTTTTGGCTAACGTGAGAAATTACGAAGGAGACATGCATCTTCTCTGATTGTTAGAAAAGATAATACTATTGACAAAGAATTCCAAGGTGGACTTAACAAAAAAGAAGAAGGGTATAATACCAAGGTGGTGCATGCCTCTATGATCCAATTGTCTTAAAACTTCATTTCAGTATGTTCAAGCTAATGATATATCTTGATGCACCAAAGATTCAGAGCTGAATTATAAGTAGGACTTCTTGATCAATGATCACCATTGAGTGTCCAAGTAGCGATTTTCTTGATTCTCTTGTCTTAAATCTACGGTGCATAAAAAATCTGCGGATCACCTTTTACTCACCTACTAGTTTCTTTTGGTAAATAAGTAATTGTATTAATAAAAGGGAATATACAGCCGCTAAACGCGGTAATTGGTTACAGCAAAATTCTTTCATAGAAGAAAGGGATGAAAGAAGAAAGGTAAGGGTAAGAATAGTGAGAGGGGGAATGCTGACTCTCTACCCCCTGCCCTAGCCCGCACCCCCAGAGGACCACTTCCTTTAGGTAATCACACACACACACCCGAAACCACCACCACCTGCCTACCCCATCCGCCATCCACCACACACTTAGACATTGATCCTAATGACGGGCAGATTGGCTAGCATCCCCCATTTGCCAAACAAGGTTGGTGATGCTCAATAGCCAACCTTAGTTAATCAAGACACAATGGATTTCTTCGGAAATCAGAATACCATTACCATTGGCACGGCCCCAGAGGTGGAGTGCAAAAGTAGCCTAAAAAAGGAAAAAGCAAAAGTTACTTTTGCTAATTCAAAAAGCAGCCAGGTGGACAAAGCTAAAAGCGGAAGGTTGGAGCCTTATGCCAGGTCACATCAGGATGCCTTGCAGTAGGGCTGTCCCCACTTTGACGCCTATCCCATCAATAACAGGCCTCCGCTGCCTCCTTTCCAGCCTGCGTGTGAAACTACCTTGGACGAAGTCAATGGTTTCCAGGAAAAAGGAGAGGATCGAAACCACCAACCACCACCCGCCGGCCACACCAACACAACTACCAGTAACAAGTCGTATGCAGCCGCCTGTGCGCCCAGCCGTGCCGCGTGCAATTCTGACTTTAATCTCCTTTTCATCCCTTCGACGAGAAAACGCCCCATTCCCCGGGTGACCATCCCACAAGCGGTAGAGGAGTATAGAGCAAACTGTTGGGAATCTACTCTTGTTGGATACTTACTAGGCCGGAGAATACCTTACTCACTAGTTAAAGCTACGGCTTTCCACTTATGGAAGGAATATAGAAATCTTAGATGTCCTGGGCAGCAAGGAGGGCATCTTCTACTTTAGGTTTGCTCAAGGGACAGACCTAACGCCCATTTTGGAGAAGCATTGGCACTTTGCCTAGAGGTTCCTAATGTTGCAAAAATGGCGTAAGGGATTGCAGCTTGACAAGCCCTAGCCTACCAACATCCTGGTTTGGGCACAACTAAACGCCATTCCTCGTGAGTTCTTGACTGCTGATGGGATTAGTCACATTGCAAGTGGTGTAGGAATTCCCCTCAAGGCCGATACACTGACCATGACACGTCAGAGGGCTAACCATGCTAGAATATTAGTGGAGATTGATGCACGGGATGAACTTATTACCCACGTGGAGGTGGAAAGGGCTGATGGTGGGATTGCTTTAATACATGTTGAATATCAGTGGTTACCCCCCCAGGTGTGGTGAGTGCAAGGTGTTTGGCCACAAGTGTGGTGGCCAAATCCCAAAACCGCAACCCTAAGTTGTGCCTGACCAGCACACTACCAATGGGGAGCAATGGAGGCCAATTCGTTGTTTTGGAAAGGGGAAAAGGACGGCTGGTGTAGAGGTGGAAGAAGCGGGTAAACAACCAGGTACTCCAAGCCATCGAGGGAAAGGGGAAGATAAGGAGGAAGCTAAGAAGTCCCCTGCTGTTGAATGCTCCTTGATCGAAAGTATAACCTCAGACTAGGAGGGGGAGGGGGAATATGGAAAGGAGACCTTATTTGAGCTGGAAAAGGAGGACGCAATGGAACCAAAGGTGGCTACGCAACCTGCGGAGGAAGATGCAGCATGCTCCTTAGAAGATATGGAAGTTGAGGAACCGAAAGCAACTCCTTCCATAGCTACGGATACCAGGGTGCGCAAAGGTGCTGAGCAAGAGGGCTCGGGGGTGTACGGTAGAGAGGAGAAGGAGGTGGAGTTGGATGAATTTGAGAACACACCCCTCAACAAATTGATATCCCAATTACACCAAGCACGTGGGAGCTCTTCCAAGACCAGTAAAAGTTCTACATCCTCTAGCCAACGAAAAAAGAAACAGCGCAAGAGGAGGACTTTTACCTAGCAATTGCGATTTCCCCACATCATGTATATAGTAGTTTGGAATACACGGGGATTGAACAATCCCATAAAGGTTGCGGAAGTCCGAAAAACTTGTGAAGCCTAAGGAATAAGTCTTATTGGTCTCCTTGAAACGAAGGTCAACCCTTCCAACGAAGATGCCATTAAGAATGTGCTAGGGCGTCAGTGGTAGGTGTGGATTAACACAGTTGCAAAAAAACGTATTTGGATAGCTTGGAAGCCAAGGGATTGAAATGTTAGGGTGGAACGAACACACGCACAATTTGTACATTGTGCAGCAACTAATCTACGTAACAATATAATCTTGGCTACAACGTTTATCTATGGATCTAATAATGATAGGGAAAGAAGATCCTTGTGGCTAAATCTTGAGGGTCTAGCGCCTTCACTGAGCTGTTGTCCTTAGGTGGCACTAGGTGACTTTAACACCATGAGATACCTATTGGAAAAGAAGGGGGGAAACATGAGAATAACGGAAGCTATGGCTGACCTCCAAAACTACATTACAAATGTGGAATTGGAAGATTTGAGGCAATCAGGAGATCTCTTCACATGGTCCAACAAACATGTGTCAAACCTTATACTAAGGAAGCTTGATAGGATTATGGTTAATTATTGCTGGCTTAGCTCCCTCCCGAGAACACAAGCTAAATTTCTACCACTTATGTTATCGGATCAATCATTGGCAGTCATACACTTTGGTTACGGGCGAGGGAATAGGAAAATTCCCTTTAAGTTTTTCAATTTTTGGGCTGACCATAAGTAGGAATGACTTCAAGAATTTTAAAGAGAGAGAAAATGCTCTCACCTCTCTCTAAAACTCTTCAACAGCCCCACCTAAAAGACCACTTCTTTTAGGCAAAAAACACACACATTTTCCCCCACCCCTTCCTCCCCTTTTCATGCTGTTGGCGCTGATGGATTTGGACGGCAGCCAGCTTCAAGAGTCATCGAGTAGGTCCCCTATTGGTGGCTGGAGTATGTTGGGGGAACATTTCCCTCCCCTAAGTATCAGAAAACCGACTGTTGCATCCTTTGGCACGCCTCCATATGTTGGAAATACCACATTTTCGGATATGGAAAAAGTAAGGGAGGCTTTTAACTCTAGGGGAAAAGGTAAAGTTGACTTGTCCAAACAAGGAACCTTTGATTCTCGTGCCCCTGATGGACTACCTTTTGCCTACTATCATTAGCCGCATGACAGTTCCAAAGGCAGCTTTGGTGCCAAATCCCCCTTGTACCCTTCCCAATTTCTTTCCTCCTTTGGTAATTCCACTTTGGAATTACCCAACGGTCTGGAAAAAAGCCATGAAAAAGAAAACCACCACACAATACCACCATTCCCAATTGGTACATCCTTCGGTGGTCAAAGGGGAAGAAAGTCTTATGCCCATGCATGTAGCGCGAGAGATTTAGATGAAACCAATTTCAACTTGAGGTATCATCCACCGAATAGGAAGGGAGTGGTGCCACGGGTGAAGATCCCCCAAGTGGTAGAGGTGGTCGGAGTAGATTACTGGTCTACCACCCTCGTTGGCTTCTTTCTTGGTTGTAGGCTACCTTTCCAACTTGTCCATGACATAGCCTTACGTCTTTGGAAAGACTATGGAATCTTAGAAGTCTTGGGAAGTAAAGAAGGTTATTTCTACTTCAGATTCCCTCATGGAACCGACCTCACTCCTCTACTAGAAAAGACATGGTATTTTGCACAAAGATACCTTATTCTTCAAAAATGGAGACGAGGCATGGCTCTTGAAAAGCCTCAGCCAACAAATATCCCCGTTTGGACATTCCTTTACCGTGTTCCTTGTGAATACCTCAATGACAAGGGCATCAGCTACCTAGCGAGTGGAGTAGGGGTCCCCCTTAAGGCTAATGCATTAACGGCTGCTAGGAAAAGGGCTAATCATGCGAGAGTGCTTATTGAGCTGGATGCGAGAGAGGAATTGGTCACCCAAGTTGAAGTAGAGAGATCTAATGGGTCCATCTCTAAGGTAATGGTTCAATATCAAGGACTCCCTTTAAGATGTGGGGAATGCAAGGTGTTTGGCCATTCGTGTCAGCCTACCAATATGGGGACTCCACTAGCTGAGTCCAGCAGTCAAGGAACCAAGAGAAGTGAGGGTCAGTGGGTTCTGGTTGGAGGAGGACGAAGGGAGAAGGGGAAGTCCAATGCTGCGGGTAAGACGGATGCAAGTGGCAATAATATGCCTTGCCGTAAGTCTGGAACAGTAGAAAACGAGGGAGGACAGCATAGTCACATGCCTAGCCATGAACCTGAAGCTTTGAAGGAGTCTCCCCGCCTGGTACCCAAGGCCAAGCCAGCTAACATTCAAGTGAGCGAAGGAGACACTACAAATGTATTTGAATCAGTGGCAGTTGTTGCTGATCAGCAGCGAAAGGAGAAGACCACAGCGGGGTATGAAATGGAAGTGGATGGAAGATGCGTCCCAAATGCTAGTAGTATGCCTGATCCTTGGCCCGAGAATCCACCTCCTCTTCACCTATGTGACCAGGCCTCAACTGTGGATGCTCTTAGAGTTGATGAATTTGAAAACACTCCCCTTTGCAAGTTAATTCCCCATCTCCACCATGATCAGGGCAGCAACCCAAAAATCTCGAAAGGCTCTAGCTCTTCTAGTAGGTGTAAGAAGGTGCGGAAGAGGAGAAGAACCTTCACCTAGCTGCCCAATAACCCCATCACAATGCATATTGCAGCTTGGAACATTAGGGGGTTAAATGACCCCATAAAGGTGGCAAACGTTAGAAGGATTTGCAATGAGCGCAAGATAAGTTGCATAGGTTTGCTAGAGACCAAGGTTAACCCGATGAATGAAGCATCCATCAAGAATGCATTGGGAGCAACTTGGCAAGTTAGAATAAATGTGGCTGCTAGGAAGCGAATGTGGTTGGCTTGGAAGCCTAGAGATTGGATTGTTAGCGTGGAATTGGAACACTCTCAATTTATGCATTGCAAAATCATGAACACGAAATTCAGCTTCACCCTTTTTGTTACCTTCATCTATGCTTCCAACAATGGTAGGGAAAGAAGATCCTTGTAGAGCAACATTGAGAATCTAGCACCGTCCTTACATCAACAATCGTGGATAGTTTTTGGGGATTTTAGCACAACTAATTCTCTTTCTGAGAAATTGGGTAGGAGAATGCACCTTACGGATGAGATGGTTGAACTACAAAGTTGCATTACACACTCAGAATTGGAGGACTTGAGTTATGTGGGGGACTTCTTTACTTGGTCTAATTGTCAAGAGAACAACCCTATACTACGCAAGTTGGATAGGATCATGGTGAATCAACAATGGCTTCGTTTGCTGCCCAGGACACAAGCAAAGTTCGTTTCCCTAACTCTTTTAGACCATTCACTTGCTATCACTTGTATGGACGTTAATTTGGGAACTAGGAAGACCCCTTTCAAGTTCTTCAACTTTTAGGTGGACCACAAGAGCTTCAAAGACATTGTGAATAGCACATGGAGAACGGATATTACAAGTTCCAAGATGTTCCAAGTTGTTAGGAAACTCAGACTGCTCAAGCAAGAACTTAGGCAATTAAACAAAAATGAATACTCCAACCTCTTTGATAAGGTAGAGATGGCAAAGTCCAGATTACAATCTCTACAAGCCTCTGTTCATGGGTGTGGAAATACGTCCATTATGGAGGAGGAAAAGAAAGCATATAAGGAATATTATTTGCTTAGAGAAGCTGAGGAAAGTTTCTTCAAACAGAAATCAAGGACACATTGGCTAAAGCTGGGGGATAGGAATACTTCTTTCTTCCATAAAACTATGAGGAACTTCCATAACCGTAGCTCTATACAACGGTTAATCAGAGATGATGGGAATGAGGCATTTGGGGATACAAAAGTCAAAGCACTTGCAGTGGAGCACTTTTAGAAACTCTATGATTGTCCTTCTTCCAATCGTACATTGGAGGATGTCAGTAACCTGGTCACTTGGAGGTTGAGTAATCAACAACAACTCGAGCTAAATGTTCCCTTTACAGGAGACGAGATTAAGTGGGGGTTCTTCTCACAAGCCAATGATAAAGCTCCAGGGCTTGATGGGTACACTGCCAAGTTCTTTAAGGATACCTGGGGTATTATTGGTAAGGACATGCTGGAGGCATTCAAGGAATTCTTGGCATCTGGGCACTTACTCAAGGAGATTAACTCATCCATCATCTCCCTGGTTCCTAAGATCGCTAACCCATTAAGGCTAGGTGAATTTCGTCTTATTGCTTGTTGCAACGTTATGTATAAGGCCATCTCTAAAGTCATTCCAGCTAGAATAAAGAGGGTCCTCCCATCCCTAGTAGGTAGAGAACAAGCAACTTTTATCCCAGAGCGAAGAATTACTGACAACATTTTCCTTGCACAAGAATTGATGGCAGGCTATCATGTACAAACGGGTTCTCCACGGTGCACCCTTAAAGTGGACTTACAAAAGGCGTATGACAAGATTAGCTGGGATTTCTTGATGGTTACCCTCCAAGCTATGAACTTTCCTCCCCGTTGATGTACTCTTATACAGCAGTGTATATTTCCACCTCAAAGTTTTCCATCAACATAAACAGGGAATTAGTAGGTTATTTCCCTAGTAAGAAGGGTTATGACAGGGTGATCCGATATCTCCTTACCTCTTTGTATTGGGGATGGAGGTTTTATCTACCCGGTTGAGGAGACTGATGGAGAACCCCCAATTCACCTTGCACTGGAGATGCAAGAATGAGAAACTAACTCACTTATGCTTTGTAGACGATCTTCTCATTTTCTTCAAGGGAAACCTTCATTTAGTATCATTGATCAAACAGACGCTTCATTGGTTCCACACTATTTCAGGCTTGGAGGTCAATAATAGCAAAAACAATATCTTCTTTTCTCATGTTCCCAGGGGGGAGAAGGAGGCTATTCTATCATATACCTAGTTCCAAGAAGGTAAGCTGCCAGTACGTTACCTAGGGGTTCCCATTTCTTCTGCCAAACTTAGAAAAGAAGACTATGATGCCTTGCTAGAGAGAATGTTGTCTAGGGTCACTTCTTGGATGTCCAGATACCTCTCCCATGTGGGAAGATTACAGTTAATCAAGTCGGTCCTCATCTCTTTACAAGTCTACTGGAGTAATGTATTCCTACTTCCTAAATATGTTATTTGGAAGATGGATAGCCTACTCAGGAACTTTCTTTGGAGTGGGAACCCTCACTCTTACTCTAAGGCTAAGGTTAGATGGAGTGAAGTTTGTAAACCACTTAAGTGTGGGGGTCTAGGGATATCGGACCTGCACCAATGGAATAAGGCCATCCAGATCAAACACATTTGGCATCTATGTAAGGATGGACCGAGGACCCTATGGCCTGAATGGGTTCACTCCACATTCTTGAAAGGTAGAAGCTTCTGGGCAATGAAAGCACCTGCATTATGCTCCTGGACTTGGAAGAAATTGCTGAAACTTAGATGCCTGGTTCGTCCCTGCTTTCGTTGCGAACCCAATAATGGTTTTGTAATATATCTCTGGGTAGACTATTGGCTTCCAGTAGGCCCATTGGATATGATATTCAGCACCCGAGAGATGGGTAGTACTGGTTTCCCTCCTACCACCAAACTCTGTTCCCTCATGGAAGGTAACGAATGGTGCATATCAGAGGGTTTGCTACGGAATAATATTCAAATTCCTACCTCGCTCCATCCTAATGCATCACTTAATGACCGCCTTCGATGGATCCATTCTAGCACGGGTGGTGCCCTGGTTTAAGGTGATTTGGAACGAACACTCAATTCCTAGACACTCTTTTATTCTATGGTTAGCTTGGTTACATAAGCTATTCACATTGAACAAGCTGGAATCATGGGGCATGATTTCTACTACTACTTGCTTCCTGTGTCAATAGGGACCGGAATATCACTTCCATCTTTTTTTCAATTGTAGCTATTCCTGCTTGATCTGGAGTGTAGTTTGCGACTACCTTCACTGCCTTACGCTCTTCAAAAGCTGACAAGGGGCTACATCTCTCTTGTTAGCCTCAGTTGACTCTAATTCTCCCGATTTCCATAGAAGATGTGCTGCACTTGCAGCGATAGTATATTGTATATGGAGAGTGCGAAACAATGTACGTCTAGGGAATGGTATTCCCAAATGGGGCTCCGTTGTAAACTAGATTAGAGCTTACTCTTCACTATTGTAATGCTTATATAGCAGTTCCTTTATCTTTACTGTTGTTTTCTTTGTCCTCGTGACTATGATGTAAGTTTACCGTCTTTACGGTTGTACATCTTTGGATATTGTATATGGAGAGTGCTGGGGACTGTTGAAAAACCAGCAACTAACAATTCTCAAAATCAGGGTATGTGTTCTTTGACCCTTTCAGGTGAGGATCTATTCTCTCTTGGGTTAAATGTCTTAGGTAATGAGCTTAGGAATGCCTGGATCCTTGACTCTGGTGCTACGGATCATATGACCCATATTTCAAATAAATTCAAAACCTATAATCCTTGTCCTAGCAATAGAAAGATTGTTGTTGCTGATGGTTCTACAGCCACAGTAGCAGGAATAGGAGATGTCCAGGTTACCCCAAAACTGGTGCTTAAAAATGTTCTTCATGTTCCCCAATTATCTACAAATTTGGTTTCTATACAAAAGCTTACCAAAGATCTAACTGGCTGTGTTATATTCCATGATTCTTGTTGTGAATTTCAGGACCAGGGTTTGGGGAAGAAGATTGGACTTGCTAAGGAACATAATGGACTCTATTACTTGGATACATCAAGTCAATCGGAATTCAGTGAGTCTGCCATGTCCACGTTGTTTTCTTCTTTCAATAAGGATGTCATTTGGTTACATCATAGACGTCTAGGTCATGTGTCTTTTCCTGCGTTGAAAATAATGTTTCCCTCATTGTTCAAGGAATTTGATGTTCAGTCTTTTCATTGTGATATTTGTGAGTATGCGAAACACACTCGTGTACCATTTCCCATCAATAATAAAGATCTTCTTTTCCTTTCTTTTTAATCCATAGTGATATTTGGGGGCCATCAACTATTCCAAACATCTCAGGGTCTAAGTGGTTTGTAACGTTTATTGATGACTGCACAAGAGTTTCTTGGATCTATTTACTCAAAAATAAGTCTGATGTGAATCATATTTTTCCTATTTTTCACGCGATGATTCAAAATCAATTTGGCACCAAGATAAAACACTTTCGTTCGGACAATGCTCGAGATTATTTCAATCAAATCTTGAGTCCATATTTCCAAAAAGAAGGAATCATACACGAATCATCATGTGTCACCACTCCACAACAAAATGGAGTGGCAGAAAGGAAAAACCGACATCTTCTTGAGTGCACTAGAGCCTTATTGTTTCAACAAAATGTACCAAAAACATATTGGGGAGAAGCTGTACTCACATCAACTTATGTCATAAACAGAATTCCTTCCAGGGTCTTGGGGTTTCAAAGTCCACTAGAAAACCTGTCCAAATTCTACTCTGATATTCGATCTTCCTTCAATCTCACTCCTCGGGTTTTTGGTTGTACTTCCTTTGTCCATGTTCATAGTCATAACCGTGGGAAGTTAGATCCTCGTGCTCTTAAGTGTGTCTTCGTGGGGTACTCATCTACTCAGAAGGGTTACAAATGTTATCATCCACCTACTAGAAAACTCTATGTCTCAGCTGATGTTACATTTATTGAAAATAAACCCTATTTCACTACTCCTTATCTTCAGGGGGAGTCACATAAATTTGAAGATAAGGAGTCAAACTTTCCACCACTAGAGTCATCTAAATCTGAATCTCAAAAGTCAATTCCACAATCTGATGGGTTGGAAAAACAAAGGGAAGAAGATGGTAAAAACTTTGACTGGTTCCGGTTTGACCAAGTGTATGCAAGGAGAGGAGATCCCATTGTGACTACAAGGCAAGAACAATCTTCTGAACCATGCTCCGGAAATGAGGTAACAATGAGTGAATCAAATCTGAATTCTACACCACCAACAACCTATCCTTCTACCAGCCCTGAACCACCGTGTCCAGAACCTCTTAGCCTTGACCAAGACCTACACCTGCCTATTGCTGTAAGGAAAAAGACCCGAGAATGCACCAAAAGACCCCTATACCCATTGTCTCACTTTGTGTCTTTTGATAAGTTTTCCCCAAGCCATAAAAGTTTCCTTTCCACCTTAAACACAGTTTCTATTCCTAGCTCATTGTCTGAAGCATTATCAAGGAAAGAATGGAGACTTGCTATGGAAGCAGAAATGGATGCATTAGAGAAGAATGGGACTTGGGAATTAGTTGATTTACCAAAGGATAAGAAAACAGTGGGCTGTAAGTGGGTATATGCAGTAAAATTTAAGGCAGATGGGTCCCTAGAACGCTACAAAGCGAGATTAGTCGCGAAAGGATACACGCAAACATATGGAGTAGATTATCAAGAAACGTTTGCTCCAGTAGCAAAGATGAATACAATAAGGATTTTGCTGTCCTTGGCTGTTAATCTTGATTGGGAATTGCAGTAGTACGATGTGACGAATGCATTTCTTCACGGAGAACTAGAAGAGGAGATTTATATGAGCATTCCACCAGGATTTAGTGGGATTGACAAGAACAAGGTTTGTCGATTAAAAAGGGCATTATATGGGTTGAAACAATCCCCACGTGCTTGGTTTGGACGGTTTGCCAAGGTGATGATAGCTAGTGACTACAAGCAAAGTCAAGGAGATCATACACTTTTCATCAAGCATTCGGTCTCAGGGGGAGTCACTGTTTTAAGTGTGTATGTAGATGACATTATTGTGACAGGAAAAAATGAAGTAGAGAAAGAGGCCTTGAAGCGATGTCTAGCCAAGGAATTTGAAATAAAAGATTTAGGGAGATTGAAGTATTTCCTTGGAATTGAGGTGGCTCGATCAAGGCGGGGAATTTTTATTTCTCAACAGAAGTATGTTACGGACCTGCTCAAGGATACAGGCATGACGGGTAGCAAACCGGTTGGAACTCCCATTGAACAAAATCACAAATTAAGTGAGGCTCATGGAGATAAGGCAGTGGACAGAGGGATGTACCAAAGACTTGTTGGGAAACTCATCTATCTTGCACATACTAGGCCAGATATTGCTTACTCGGTCAGTGTTATCAGCCAATTTATGCATGATCCTAGAGAAGTTCACCTCGAGGCTGTCTACCGAGTGCTTCATTACTTAAAGGCACATCCAGGGAAGGGAATTTTGTTCAAAAAGAAATCTGAAATTGATTTGGCAGTTTACACAGATGCGGACTTTGCAGGGTCTCCAGTCGACAGGCGATCAACTTCAGGCTATTGTACCTTTCTTGGAGGAAACTTGATATCCTGGAGAAGCAAGAAACAGAGTATGGTAGCAAGGTCAAGCGCTGAAGCAGAGTTCAGAGCTATGGCAGCAGGAGTATGTGAATTATTGTGGGTCAAAATTATCCTAGAGGACCTGAAGATTCAATGGAGCAAACCAATGAAACTATACTGTGATAACAAATCAGCTATAAGTATAGCCCACAACTCAGTGCAACATGACAGGACGAAACACATAGAGATAGACAGACACTTTATTAAAGAGAAGCTAGACAGTGGATTGATTTGTACTCCATATGTCCCAACAGGACTTCAACTTGCTGATATGATGACAAAGGGACTATGTAACAACATGTTTCATGAGAATGTTAACAAGCTGGGAATGGAAGATCTATATTCACCAGCTTGAGGGGGAGTGTAGGAAATCTCAGATGAGTAATGTAGGAAATCTCAGATGAGTAATCTTAGGAGATATTTCAGGAAAGTTAGTGGAGGAAATCAGGATTAATAGCTGTAATTAATAGCTATAATTAGCTGCAGCTGTCTTTCCTTATTTAGTGTAACAAAATTGTATATATATATAGACTAGAATAAATTGTAATGACAGAATTCTTTTCTGAATAATAAAAATCCTAGTATCTTTTTTTTCTACACTATGTTTTTAGCTATCCTGTGCTCACTCAGACTCCTTACCAAACTGGAGCAGGCTAGTGGTGGTCCTGGTTAGCTAGACCTTATCCAACATAGGTTTTCCATGGCATCTAAAGAAGCTCATTCTATTGTAAGGGCCTGTTTCTTTGGAATGGAAATAATATAGGTGGATGGCTTATGGTCTAGGGCAAGATTACATTTACAGGGTAACAGATGCCACTTTATTTTGTCGGTAAATGAATACAGCAGAACTTACATAAAAAATCAACAGATCTTTAAATTAAAGTTACACCAAGCCTGAGTGTTCTGCATTCTGTTTGACACTATATATTTTTTGTCAAGCTTCCTTAAGCGTGTAATAGCCTCTGTTTTACTGCTGCAGAACTTTTCGGCTCAGCTGGAGAAAGAAATTCTATCATCAGGTGCTGTTCCTTTGGTTGCTCTTTCTCATTAGAAAAGATTCATATTGAAAGTCCTTTGGGATATTTGAGCCATTGCTCCAGTTACTAATTAATTTGTTCTTATACATTTTAACTGTACTACATCTTCTCATCTTGGCCAACATGAAGCAGATATGTCAGCATTCAAAGCAGCGAATCCAGATGCAGTCTTTGAAGATTTTATTAGGTGGCACTCACCTGGAGATTGGGAGAATGATGAATCTGTGGAGAGTGGAGCATCATCAGGTTATGAAACTGCAGGTTTAACGAATAGCTGGCCTCCTCAGGGAAAACTTTCCTGTCGAATGTCTGAACATGGAAATTTGTGGCGGAAAATTTGGAATGATGCTCCTGCTTTGCCAGCTTCTGAGCAGAAGCCTCTTCTGGATCCTAATAGGGAGGGAGAAAAGGTATTGAGCTGAAACTTTCTTATTTACTAGAAATCTATTGAATACAGACCTGATAGCCTAAAACAAATAAAAATGGAAAAGGGATGTGTAGCAAATAATTCTTAATAAAACTTCTCTCTTATGATTTCAAGGAATAGATACACATATATATACAAAAGAAATCTTCTTGACTATATCTTTCTATTCCTAATATATGCACTATATATATGATACACAATATTGCTATCTATATATATATACACAGAATATTACATTGAAATCCCTAGGATATTAATTCCTAATATAGAAGAAGAGAATCTGGTTTGATTTCCTACACTCCCCCTCAAACCAGATGATATATGTTCATTAAACCAAGCTTGGAACTTAGTTCAATGAAGTTGAGTCGAAATAGAGCCTTTGTCAAGATGTCTGCCACCTGCTGTCTAGAGGGAACATAATTAAGAGAAATCTCTTTTCCTTCTATTTTCTCATTGATGAAGTGCCTATCTATTTCGACATGCTTTGTTCTGTCATGATGAACTGGGTTCTTGGCAATTGCAATAGCTGACTGATTATCACACATCACTTGAATAGAATCATCCATACCAATTTTGAGTTCATTCAAAAGGCGTTTTAACCAAATCCCTTCACATATGCCTTGAGCTAATGCTCGAAACTCAGCCTCAGCACTGCTACGAGCTACTACTTGTTGCTTCTTGCTTCGCCATGTTACCGGGTTTCCCCAAACAAATGAGCAATATCCTGATGTAGATCTTCTATCAACAGGGGATCCAGCCCAATCTGCATCAGTGTAGATAACAAGTGATCTATCATGTGTCTTTTCAAACATTAACCCCTTTCCAGGATCCTTTTTGAGATACTTGAGGATTCTATTCACTGCCTCCATGTGATCTGTAGATGGATTGCTTAGGTACTGACTCACAATACTGACTGCAAAGCTTATATCTGGACGTGTGTGGGTAAGATATATCAACTTTCCTACTAACCGTTGATAACGCCCCTTGTCTGCTGCTAATTCTCCAGTTCGAGGCATTAATTTTGTATTGGGATCCATAAGTGTTTCAACAGGCTTGCATCCACTCATTCCTGTTTCAGTCAGAAGATCCAGAACATATTTGCGTTGATAGACTAAAATTCCTTTGCTAGTTCTACCTACTTCCATTCCCAGAAAGTATCTTAAATGTCCTAAGTCTTTGATTTCGAATTCCTTAGACAATAAGATCTTGAGTCTTCTCATCTCTCCTTCATGATTCCCAGTAAGGACTATATCATCAACATATACAATCAATATTGTAATTCTCCCATCTATGAAATGTTTGATGAATAGTGTGTGATCTGCTTGAGATTGAGAGTACCCGCATTGTTTAAGTACTCGTGTGAACCTATCAAACCAAGCTCGAGGTGATTGTTTCAGTCCATATAGTGCCTTTTGCAGCTTGCACACTTTTCCTCTTGTTTTCTCGGTTTCAAAACCAGTAGGTATGTCCATATAGACTTCCTCAATTAAGTCTCCATTGAGGAACGCATTTTTCACATCAAGCTGGAACAGTGGCCAATCCTGATTTGCAGCAACAGATAATAGCACACGTATTGTATTGAGCTTAGCCACAGGAGCAAAAGTTTCTTGGTAATCAATTCCATATGACTGTGTGAATCCTCTAGCTACTAACCGTGCTTTGTACCTATCAATGCCTCCATCAGCCTTTTGTTTGATTGAAAATATCCATTTGCATCCTACAGTCTTCTTCCCTGGTGGCAATGATGTTAGAACCCATGTGCCATTCTTCTCAAGTGCATTCAACTCCTCTAGTGTTGCTTTCCTCCATTCAGGGACCTTTAGAGCTTCATATATTGAACTGGGAATCTCAACTTTGTCCAGAGAGGTTACAAATGCTCGGAATTTCTGTGATAGATTTGAGTAGGAGATGTAGTTGCATAGCGGGTGCTGTGTGCATGATCGGACTCCTTTCCTATGAGCAATTGGCAAATCTAAATTTGGATCATGATTTATTACCATTTCCTTTGCTGATTGGGAACAAGATCCTTCCTCAGTTGGCATTGTTTCAGAATTGTCACTCGAGGAGATCTCTTAGGTCTGTTGTTCATTCTGCAATGGTCTTTTCCTTCTTGTGTAAACATTGATTTCTTCGATAGGAAGAAGGAGATGTTTAGGGTAGTTCATCGGTGATGAACTCCTTGGACTTGTGTCTGGACATATAACAGAATTGGGAGGAGGACCAGATGGACTTGTTTCAATAAAAGTAGTCCAATCCCAATTCTGGAATTCATGAGTACGAGTACTAGAGTCATGCTCCCCCTGAATTACAGAACTGGGAAAAAATGGGTTTTCTTCAAAGAAGGTGACATTCATAGTATGATAGAATTTACTTGTGAGAGGAGAGAAACATTTGTACCCTTTCTGATTTGGTGAGTATCCTATGAACATACATTTAAGTGCACGTGCATCGAGCTTTCCATGATTAATGTGAACAAATGCAGTGCACCCAAAGATTTTGAGTGGGACTTGGGATACTAACCGTGAAGTTGGGTAAAACTTGTCAAGCATTTGTAATGGTGATTGAAATTTCAAAACACGTGAGGGCATCCTATTAATGAGATATGTAGCTGTAAGTATAGCTTCACCCCAAAATTTTTTAGGAACATTGGTTTGAAAAACCAAGGAGCGAGCAACTTCAAGGATATGGCGATTTTTCCTTTCGGCCACACCATTTTGTTGAGGTGTATCAACACATGAACTTTGTTGAACAATACCATGTGATTTGAGGTAAAGACTGAGATTTGAGTTAAAGAAATCTCTAGCATTATCAGTTTTGAAGATTTGGATGTCGCTCTTGAATTGGTTTCTAACCATAGCATGAAAGTGTTTGATAATATGATTTGTCTCGGATTTTTCTTTCATGAGGTATGTCCAGCACAATCGTGTATGATCATCAACTAACAATAGAAACCATCGAGTACCAGTAATATTGGGAATACGAGTTGGTCCCCAAATATCACCATGTATGAGGGAAAAAGGATGACTTGGTTTGTAGGGTAGTGGATAGTATGTGCTCCGAGTGTGTTTTGCAAATTGACATATTTCACAATGAAAGAAATTTGGATTTTTATTGATAAATAGAGATGGATACAATCGTTTCATATATAAGAAATTTGGATGTCCTAATCGAGAATGCCACATCATGATTGTTCTATCCTTATTTGAATGACCAACATAACAAGAACTAATTTTATTGCTAGAGATGCTGTATGAGGATGAGATGTTTACATCAAGAATGTAGAGACCTTTGCGAAGCTCAGCATTGCCAATCGTCCTCCCCGAGCTCAAGTCCTGAAATACACAACAGTTGGCAAAGAACTTAGTTTCACATCTCATATCACTATTTAGTTTGCTAACCGAGATTAGATTGCAATCTAGGTCAGGTACCAACAACACAGAATAGAGAATTAGAGAACTTGAAAGGCAGATTGTTCCTATCCCTTCAACTTGTGTGCGAGTACCATTGGCTATCCTTACAGTTTGTAGTTCTTTACAAGGTGAGTAAGATGTGAAAAGAGATCTGTCACCTGTCATGTGATTTGATGCTCCGGAGTCTACTATCCATGATGACGATGGGTTCTGAGCAACATGTAGTGCGTGATTACCTGATCCATGTTCCCCATCATGAGGAGATGTTGATTTAGATGAATTCTGGATCAGCTGTTGGAGTAATTCCAATTGATCCTTGGTGAAAGGAGCTTGATTGACAGTTGGTGAAGTCTCTACGAAAGCAGTATTCCCCTTTGCCTCACGGTCTCTGCTAGATTTCCAATCAAGTGGCTTTCCATGCAGTTTCCAGCACGTTTCCTTGAGGTAGCCTGGCTTTTTGCAATGATCACACCAGGGACGTCCTCGACCTGTCCGATTGTTAAATGCATTCTGATGCATTCTCCTATCATCTGTAGCAACATTGGATAGGTGCAACCGGTCTTTTACTGCAGCAAGAGCTGAGCTTTCTGTTGACACTAGGTTTTCTGAGTTTCCCAGCATCACTCTCTTGCGACTCTCTTCCCTCCGGACTTCAGAAAACACCTCTCGTAAGCTAGGCAGCGGCTTTGTTCCAAGGATTCTGCCCCGGACTTCATCTAAGGATTTATTTAAGCCCATCAAGAACTTAAATATCCGCTTGGTTTCAATGATTTTCTTGAAATAAGTACAATCCAAGGGGCAATTCCATTCATGGGATTCAAACATATCTAGTTGTTGCCAAAGTCGAGTGAGAGATGTGAAGTACACGGTGACCGATTTTTCTCCTTGTCTTAATTCTTGAAGTGTACTTTCCACATGGAATAGCTCAATTGTGTTTTCGTGATTTGAGAATGTATCACGAGCAGCATCCCAAATTTCTTTTGCCGTGGAGTATAGCAAGAAGTTCTCTCCAATCTCGGTTGTCATGGATCAAATTAGCCAAGACATAACAAGATTGTTTTCTGCCCTCCATGATTTGAATTTTGGATCACATGGATTGGGTTGAGTAATGACACCGGTGAGATAGTCATCTTTGTTCCTTCCACTAACAAACAACATTGTTGCTTGTGACCATTGGAGATAGTTATGGCCATTGAGTTTATGACTGATGACCGGTTGGATGAAACTGTTTTCAATGGGTGTTGGCGTTATTCCAGGGAGTGAATTTGTTGTTGAAGAACCCCCAGAAGATCCATCAGATTCTGCCATACTAGAGGTCTGTGAGGGCTGTGAGATCTACCCGGAAGAGAGGGAGAGACAGCGAGAGAGAGAGACGGCACGGAAAGAGAAAAAAAAAAAAACAGAACAGAAGAGGAGAAGAGAAGCAGTATTTGCAGGATTTTCTATTTCCGTAGCTCTGATACCATGTAGCAAATAATTCTTAATAAAACTTCTCTCTTATGATTTCAAGAAGTAGATACACATATATATACAAAAGAAATCTTCTTGACTATATCTTTCTATTCCTAATATATGCACTATATATATGATACACAATATTGTTATCTATATATATATACACAGAATATTACATTGAAATCCCTAGGATATTAATTCCTAATATAGAAGAAGAGAATCTGGTTTGATTTCCTACAGGATGTGACACCCTATTTCTGTTATTCAAAGGATGTGTGGAGTAACTTATATAATCATAATGTTTTTATGTCTATCCTTTTTCCTTAATTACTCCATAGACACTCACATTTCCATGGGCTATTCATTTAGTACTTTTCACTTTGGACTTTGTTGGAACTGGAATTGCACAGGTGCTCCACTACCTGGAAACTATACAGCCACATAAGTTACTTGAGCAAATGGTTTGCACTTCCTTTAAGGCTGCAGCTGACACATTAAATCAAACTTCTTTTGGAGGTTTGAAGGAAATGACAACCAAACTGGATCAGTTGTACCTTACCATGGCATCCATGCTGAAGTCTTTACAGTGTATGTATTAGCTCCACACCACTTTGGCAGTTTCCTTTTGATTCAAACAAGCGCTTATAGCTTTCTGAATTTGACAGCAAATCGTCTATCTGCTGGTAGTGAGGCTATAGAGGACCTAAGGCATCTGACTATTATCTTTGGACAAATCGAGAGATTACTTTGTCTTGCAGCTTCTCTTCATCGAAAATTCCTACTTGCACCTGCTCTTTCTAAGGCAATATTCAGCGAATATTACAAGCATCACTCAAGAAAGATGGGGACTGCCTCGGTGGAATCAGTTGACGAGGAGGTAAAATGCCTTAAAATTACTTCTGCTACTAGTATTACTCATACATTTGATTTACTGATTCAGATTTAGTAACATTACCTGGACCTCCAATAGATTCTCTGAATGAAATCACATCTACTTAATACCATCATTGAATCTAATACCTCTGGTGACATCTTGTGGCTTTGTTATCCTTAAATAGGAATTTGAAATGAAGCTACTGATGAGAAATCATGAGAGAGAGGTGGTGTCAAATATGTTCAATCCTCCCTCTGCTAATCAATCATGGAGGAAAGTTCTAAGCATGGGTAATCTTCTAAATGGACACGAACCCATTGTTAGGGAGATTATATTCTCCAAGCGCGATAGAGTGAATGGCAGTCATTACGCAATGCAAGATCCCAGAGGTTATCATCATGATATGGAAACATATCGAATGTATGTTTGTGGTACCTCGAATGATCTCAGGGTAGCACTGTCAGTAGCTTCATGTGATTAGCTTCTATGGTAAGCCTTTCATATTTAATTTAGTTATTGATATGACATATTATAGTGACTCCATTTATAATTTGGCATTGGCTTCTTGTTGCTTCACTGTTTTTTTAGCCATTTGTGCTTTCTCTTTGCATTTAATTATAGTGACTTCTGCACATGCACTCGAGTGCGATTGATTACGTATTGCGTCAATATCAGCTTCTATATCTTTAAACCAGTAGTTATGTTTTGTATGTCGTTCTTTTTGTGTCTTCCATAAAGAGAACATTCAATGTACTATTAATAATGCAAAGGGATATGTTCCTCCAGGCTACTTTTCACGAGAAGTTATTTTATGAAATTTATACTTGAAAGTTTGAACTGTGTCGAGCCCTATTGAGGTTCCTAGCTTTGCATGTAAAGTAAGGTAACTTCTTATCTAAAAAGGGTATTGTCCTAGTCACGAACAGATTATCCTTTTTTCAAGTAAAGGGAAGAAGAAAATGACGTCATTGAAAAGAGAACAAATTCTCTAATACTTGTACGGACAGTGCGTGTGCATCCTTGTTTCATAATAGGAGAAATCGAAATAAAATAAAAAACCAGCTTCTTCTTTCAGCTTTTCTCTCTCTATGAATCTTCAGACTCCACCGTTCTTCCATCATCTTGATAGCTGAGGATGGATGCAAATCAGATTGGTTCAATTTTTCCTCTAAAACATAAAAATATGATTTGATTTTTTATTCATTTTAAATTAAATAATATGGTTCGATTTTATATTTTTTTCAAACTAAAATTTTGATGGTTCGGTTTGGTTTATGGATTAAGTTATTTTTTTTAAGAAAATATATTTACATAATAAGTATTGATATCATATAAAAGATTGAAAAAATTAATATTTAAATAATTAAAATTTTTTAAATATTTGATGTAATTAATTTATTTTTCAAATTAACATATAAGATAAAATTTAAGTCAATTTATCTGTATATTTGTTAAATTATAGTCATTAAATTTAAATGTATATATATTTTAATAAAGGTAAGCTAAATTTTGTTTAAAATGATATCATAACAAAAGTTTTTTTTTTTTAGTTATAAGTAAATTACCGTTATATTTGTTTAAAATGGTTTGGTTTGAATTAACCCTTTAAATCAATCATAAATTTTCAAGTTTGGTTTAAATTAAAAAATTTTCAAACTAAATTACAAAAAAAAAAAAATCATATTTTCGTTTTGGTTGGTTTTGTTGCCACTCAGGCACGTGTTATTTTTTAATTAATTTTGCAAAGTCCGCCATTTTGGGAGGAATAATTTTGAGTAGGGCCTGTGGATTTGTTCCCCTTCCAATTCTATTCCTTTCTAAAATATATATTATATTAATTGTTCAAGCCGCTGTAGCAACGGCAACAAGCGGAAGTAGTAATAATTATAATGATAATAAAATTGTCTAGCCTAATGGCGGTTGATTCCGACTGCCATATTTGGCTCAAAAGCAAGCAAGTAGTCTAACAAAATCAGAATAAAAGGGAAAAAAAAAAATTGAAATACCGGTGCTAGTGTAAGTACCTGGTACATTAAACCAGACGAAAACATGAGGCATCCAACTTTGTGTGTATTTCATTCTTGTTTGCTAAATGCTAATATTGTAGGCCACTTCTTATCACAATAGCTGTAAAGCCAGAAGGTGCTCTATCTCACGAAAGGAAAGCAAACATCATTCAGACCATACTCTACTGGACAAACGTCATTGCAAAAACAAGTGATTGTGGGTTTCATCAGCTCCACCATCCTCAAACTACGATTTTCCAAAGTCAATAGCTTCCTTTACCATGCTAAACATATTATGAAAGAGTGAGCTCTAACCATATTTCAAGAGGTAAGCGTTTACTCAATCCATCCATACTCCACTGGATTCACGTTTTCAAGGTTGGCATATATGTTTAATTTGCACTATGCTATCCCACTCTTCTAGTCTTCGTCCTCCAAGACCTCTTTCATCTCTAGGCACACGCACCTACACCAACTTGACCTTTGCTTTTGTTGAACTTTCGTATCTTCCATTCTAAAAGGAATTGCACACTTAATATCCAACTGAACCTGAAATTACACTTCAATTGCCACAACTTTCGGTGAATTTGCAATTACGTTTTCAATGGCTACATTTGATATCCCACTGAACTTTCAGTTGCTATCCTTGTTGTTCTGCATAAACTGTAATAACAATCGTCAACCTCATATTGCTAGCTACATCCAACACAAGCAAATATGCATCTTTAAATACTTCAGGTGTCACATGGCACAAACATGATATAGCATGTGGCAAAGATTAAAAATATTTATTAAATTATCAATAATTATCATTAAAAAAAAAATGCCCGGCATGTTCCAAAATTTTTGGACTTTACATTTGAGCACTCAAAGAAAAAATAACAAAAGTACAAGGGAAACCACCATCTTTTTCCCTCATTCATAATTACATTCCTCTCCCTGGGAACAATGCAAAAATTCTTCTCCCTATCTACAACTAAACGACAGCAATGACAAATGGACCCAAATGTCACCCGACACGAAGCAATGTATAAATGCAGACTAAAGCTATAGTTTTGAGAGAAACAAAACCCAGAACTACGACTGTTTCAATAACTTAACCTCCCTCACGTAACTCCAGCAAAATAAGCCACAGTAATCTGCAAATTTTCACCAGGACAATCAAAATTATGTAAATGTCACCTTAAAAAGGTAAAAAATAAAAAAGCCCTCCAGATTTTGAGGTATTTTCAACTAACTTCTTGAATTTACAATAGTTTAATCAATGTGAAACATTATTAATGGTCCTCCAATTGAAACCCCCAAGTTTTTACATTCAGTCAGTCTCCTTCAATTCTCATTCTCACAATTAAACACATGTCCTAGGAAAGATAACTAGTAAAAGAAAAAAGTTTGATAGACTAGAATGTAAAGAACTTAGAAGGAAATATATATATATATATATATATATATATATGTTCAGGAAAGTCCTAAAAAGGCTAATCCTACAATTTCTGGTTTAGTTAATAAACCTTCGGAATTAACTCGACCAATTTACCAAAATTCTCCAGAATGAGAAGAACCCATTGCTTTAGAATTAGGAGATTCTGAGCTTTAATATCATAGAAAAACCCTTCGAACCGGATAGGTTATTTCTAAATAATGACTTCAATTCTTCCAAAAATAAGGAGAAAAGACAATGGTATTTTAAAACTTTTACAAGTTTAAAATACAAATTAAAGATGACTATTATAATTTCATGAATGAAATTGGTTCTCAGATCTTATTCTTCGATTGGTTAGAAGAATATTATTTGAAACCTAAAATGATTAATGAGATTAATAAAACCATTCAATGGAGATTAAGTGATGGTAACGTAGTTGAATCTACTCATCCGCCACTTAGCAATATCAGGTATTCCTATAAGGAAACCGAAATTAAACTAGCTCCTTTTAAAATTGTAGATGAATCTGAGGGAACTGGTATTAAAAAGATTATTGATCAAAACAATTTTACTAATAAAAATCTTCATACGATAGGTCAACAACTTGACAGGATTGAAGATTCAATTAGTAAACCTCAGGTCAATAACAATGAAAACACCAAGGTTGAAAAGAAATGATCTTGAATGTTCTAAATCAGATATGCTCTGAATACTCCTGTTAGTATTTGCGAACATGATCATCTGATTTAGAACATTCAAGATCATTTGTTCTGAAGCTCCATCTATGTTCCATTCATAGGTAGTTCTTGCAGAATATTTGTTCTGATAATACTAGGAAATGGATAATACCAATTACCATTAAGATAAATGAAGAATTTTAAACACTATTAGTTCTACGTGCATGACGGAAGAGTACACACAACATTATCCGTATAAATACGATAATAAATACAAAAAATTATACAGTATCTAATACTGTATTTCATTCTACGTGCTCTGTTATAACTGTAACAAAACACTTACATTTGACTCTATGGACTTCCTAAGTTGATGCCATAGCAGTCGTCTTCATTGCTTTGTAATCCGGCGGATGTAGAGGCGGAAGAGGTATCTTCATTAGTCCGCATTTCATCTTCGGATTTCTTCAATTGTGCTAGAGCAGTCTCCAGAACTTTTTTCATTTCTGCTGAATTCTGCGTCTTTGCCATGTTTGACATTAGGAAACCCCTATCGTGGAGGAATGGGGTTTGAGTTCCACCTTAGGCAAGGAATTTCTGCTTTGTCAGCCATTTGTCGATCGCTGACTCAGTTACCCTGTCCCATAGCTTGAATCCATCCCACCACTTGACTTTTAACGTCCTGGTGAGAACTGGAGTCTGGGTTCTTTGGTCAGACTTGTAACCGAAGCTCCATGCCATTACCCATGAAATACCTATATGCATATAGTATAACATGGTTTTGTTGAACATGTATTCATGTTCATTTGGTTCATACATTTTAAAGAACAGATTGTATCCGCTCTTTGCATTTTCATGGACAATATTTTCGATTGCCCCATATTCTTCCCACCAGTGTGCAAACCAGTAGGGTAAATTTTTAAAAGAACATTTATAAAAAAAGATCAGCCAAGTATGGGATCTTTTCTGATTCATTCTTAAAAAGGCATTGAACCAAGCCTGCTTATAATCAAAATAATTATAAGTGGCTAGATGAGGTTCCATTGGACCCAGCGGATTGAAACTGAGTTTTTGTTTGCTAGTCGGCTTGTCAGGCCAATCGCACAGGTTTATGACCTTGTGGATTCTAGCGGTTGAGTAAGAAATTACTCAATTGTTTTGAAAATGTTTGATTGACACAGAACCTGTATCAACCAGGATTTTTTCGTAAAAATCCATATTTTTCAATGGATCATAGGGAACATAAAAAACATTTTCAGGAAATATTTTCCTGGCAAAGTCAAAAGGATCCTTTTCATGCATACCTTTTTCCACTGAAAAGATATACTTGGAAATATCCTTATGATACCATTTTTGAAAAACATTTTGAGGGACTAATGCCTTTGAAGAAGACGCCACCTTAGTAACATGAACATTGGTAGATGATTTTTTAATCATCTTTTTCTGGTCTTTTATGGGAGACCTGGAACCCAAAGCATTCGTAATAGCCTTAATTAATTCAGGCGTTATTATCACATCTGTGTTTAAACCCTCAGTGTTTAAACTCACATTTTCCTTAACAGGTTGTCTGGTCATTAACTTAGATGAGGCAGTTGATTCCTCATCTCTTTCTTTGATCGCCAATGGCGCATTGGTTTTGGGAGCCGTAGCAGCAAGCCACGACCGGACATTTGTGAGTCCCTTACGGGGGACTTCCTTTTCCTTTCCCTTTCCCTTGTGAGGCATCTCCCTGTAGGAATTCACGAGTCAGGAAATCAGGAAGAGAGTTGGATGTTCCTTTGATATGTTTAATATCAAAATCAAAACAAGATAAAATAGCTTGCCATCTGGCAAAAATCTGTTTTGAAGCCAAATTATGAACATCTTTCTCTAAAACATTTTTTGCTGCAGAGCAGTCAATTCTTAAAAGAAATTTTTGATTTAACAAATCTTGAAAATTGGATATTGTTAAAACAATTGCTAAGATTTCCTTTTTAATTGTGGAATAATTCAATTGACATTGGTTCCAGTGTTTAGATACAAACTGGACAACATTTTAATTTCCATTAGGGGATTTCTGTTTTAGGATTCCACCAAATCCTATGTTAGATGCATCAGTTTTTACGATTTTTGGTAGAGATGGATCTGTTAGATGAATGCAAGGGATTTCTTTTATCCTTTGCTTGATTTTTCTAACTACATCTGTATGTTCATCAGATCATTCTGGTGGATTCTTTTTAAGCCTATTATGTAAAGGCTTACATAAAACATTGAGATTCTTAAAGAAATCTGCTACATAATTTAGGCTACCTAAGAATCGTTGGAGTTGGGTTTTATCCAAAATCCTATTAGAAAACTTAGAAGCAAATTCTATGGATCTCTTAATTGGTTGGATTGTACCATTGTGAATATCGAAACCTAAGAACCTAATCCGGGTTTGGAATAAGGAGATCTTAGATGGCGATACTACTAATCCATTGTGTCTGACTTTCCTAATGAAAGATCTGACATGTTTATAATGTTTCTCTATGTTTGGTGAAAAGATCAACACATCATCTGTGTAAATTATTACGAAATCTAAATCGCTAAAGATTTCGTTCATTATCCTCTGGAATTCAGATGGTGCATTTTTTAGGCCGAAAGGCATAACATTCCATTCGTACTGTCCAAAAGGGACAGTGAACGCTGTTTTATACCTATCAGATTCATTTATCTGGATATGCCAAAATCCAGATTTCATATCGAACTTGGAGAATACTTTCGCATTGTGTATTCTACCAAGCAGGTCTTTTTTGTTAGGTATGGAATACCTAATCCATTTAAGGACATTATTAAGAGGTTTATAATTTATTACCAATCTTGGGTGACCTCTTTCTATTTCAGCATTTTTGTTAACGTAAAAAGCAGAGCAGCTCCAAGGTGATTTGGATTTGCGAATAAGCTTTTTAGCTAACAGGTCATTGATTTCCTTTTTACAGTGTTCTAAAACACTGCTATTCATTTGCGAAGGTCTAGCCTTCGTGGGAATGTTTTTTTCATCGAAGTTACCTTCGTAAGGTAATCCAACTGAGTGGAGCAGATAGTATTTCTGATCTCACTTTCTAAATTAGAAACCTGTGTCCTTACAGGATTCTTTTTGATTTGGTCTTCAATCCTGTGAAGTTCCAAATCATCATTTAAGAAGGATTGATAGTCCTCCTTGGCTTTAATCAAACAGTTTAACTCAGAAACTGAGTTCTGTTTGAGCATATCAATCATTTTTGTTTTTGGTTTTGAAACAAAGTTAAAACAGATGATCTGTCCGTAATAATCTGTTTCAATTCCATCATTGGTAACCTGGAAAGGTTGAATTAGGTTGATGAAAGGAGTTCCTAAAATAACATTCTGCTTCAAATTCTTAACTAAGATGAAGCTGGTATTATAGGAAACATTTTTCTTTACAACTTCTACATTGGGTAATTTGAAACTAATGTTTATGTTCATTACTGGGATTAATCATAGTAGATACTAATAGCGTCATCTACTATGGTTGATGAACCATAGGCCCTAAGTACGCAGACATACTTAGGTATATCCCTTCTCCTCTTCGTCTCTAACCTTCGACTAATCTTCTTCCATCCTTTCTGATCTTCCACTTCTCTCTTCCTTATCCTCTTTCTTCTTTAATGTATTGTTTGTTTCTGTCTGTAACTAATGTTCCTTTTTAAGGATTTAATGTTAATGAAGTAAATATTTATTTATTTACTTATCTTTTAAAAGAACAACCCACTAGCCTTGGCTTTGCCGCCTGTGGTGTTAAGTTCTTTTGCAATTTATTTATTTATTGCAGTTTATACCTCCTCGGCTGGTTCTACCGCCTTTTGGGGTTGCATATATTTACTGCTTTAAATTTAATGTATGATTAATATCTAAAGTATATCGGCTGGAATACTAGTTGCTGTGGGCTACTGGTCCAAAGGAAATACCCCTGGCTGGTATTTCATGCGATTAGAAAGACAACGCCACGTACTTTGGATGTTTAATAACTAATGCTTCCGCCTCGTAGTTAATAATTTATTTTATTTTCTGCTTAATGCTCATCTCACTCTGCTCCGTTTGTTGCTTCACTGCATTTAATTTTATTTTATCTTAATTCACTCATCTCTTACCTAAGCTATTGACTAGATAGTTAGGCTAGGCAGCCGTAAGCCCTAGACTTAGCTTCTGGTAACATCCATCCGTGGGTGCCCCCTAGTCGATCTTGGCCCTTAGCATGGTATCAGAGCTAAGGGGGGAGTATATAGTTAGGTTTGAATAATTTATTTTGAGTTCCGGGTGTCCGGATCAAAAGGAACTACCGATCGTCCTCGTGGACAGGTCGACATCTGTGGCTTCCGAGAATTACTTTATCACCGTACCGCTAGGCGAAGGGGGAGTATCCAGTACTGACGCGTAAGTCGCGTAAAACCTGCAGATAGAGCGTAAGACAGGTAGCGCATTATTTCGAAGTTGAAACCTTGAGCGACTGAATTGTACGCTCTCATACTGTATTTCTCATAAAAGGAATCACTTATGAAGAAACTAACGTAGGTGTTCCAACTCAAAATGAATTTATTTAGCAGAACTATGTCGTCCTCTAGCTCGATTCCAAATGAGGAACTCGAGGATCTAGGAAATATAAACAATAGAGATGAAATTAGGATAAAAGATTTTAATGAAGCAATAGACAAATGGAGAATATCTAAGAGATCTTATGATGAGACCTACCAAATGGCCAAATGGAAAATCTTTGGCAAAAATGATTATGTCATATCCACAGAAGAGAGAGACATACCCGTCTCTGATGGATTGACAACAATTGAACTTCTGAATCATAGTTCCATTCAAAATTATGGAAAAGAATGGAATTATATGCACATAGGTCTAATCCAAGTAGGAGCTAAACCTCTTACAAAATTAGGATTAGATACCTCTGCTCTAATGGTCCTTAGGGATGCAACAGAACTGGAATATGAACGATCGATTCATGCATCGATTGAAACCAGTCTTAGTGCTGGACCGATCCAGTTTGAATGTCATCCAAATGTCACTCTAAGTCTTAGGGATCAAACCATAATAAAATCCCTAACCCTTCAAATTAAAACCCACAATTATAAAATGATTCAAGGTGCTCTGCCTATGGCAGTCATCTACCGAATCTATTTTAAATTAATGAAAATAGCTTTTGGATCAAAAGCGTACAAGATTGACAAAAGAGGTCAAACGCTTCTAATTCAAACAGATCTAACTAGATCTGATGTGACTATCCCTAGGATAATCAAATGGGATCAAGTAAGTTTACCTGATCACTGGGAAATAGAAAATCCTATTCCGCAGAAAACATATCAAGTAGCTGAACCATCTAATGTTGTTCAACATCCTGATGGTAAAGTTACACTTCAATTCTCTAGGAGATCCTTCGAAACTCCTAGAAACTCAATGTCCTTAGGATCATCAAGAAGGTCAGTTGATCTGTCCAAGATTGATGAATCGAAAAATGTTCAGGAAAGTCCTAAAAAGGCTAATCCTACAATTTCTGGTTTAGTTAATAAACCTTCAGGATTAACTCGACCAATTTACCAAAATTCTCCAGAATGGGAAGAATCCACTGCTTCAGAATTAGGAGATTCTGAGCTTAATGTCATAGAAAAACCCTTCGAACCGAATAGGTTATTTCTAAATAATGACTTCAATACTTCCAAAAACAAGGAGAAAAGACAATGGTATTTTAAAACTTTTGACAAGTTTAAAATACAAATTAAAGATGAATATTATAATTTCATGAATGAAATTGGTTCTCAGATCTTATTCTTCGATTGGTTAGAAGAATATTATTTGAAACCTAAAATGATTAATGAGATTAATAAAACCGTCCAATGGAAATTAAGTGATGGTAACATAGTTGAATCTACTCATCCGCCACTTAGCAATATCAGGTATTCCCATAAGGAAACCGAAATTAAACTAGCTCCCTTTAAAATTGCAGATGAATCTAAGGGAACTGGTATTAAAAAGATTATTGATCAAAACAATTTTACTAATAAAAATCTTCATACGATAGGTCAACAACTTGACAGGATTGAAGATTCAATTAGTAAACCTCAGGTCAATAATAATGAAAACACCAAGGTTGAAAAGAAACCACTTTTCAAACCTTTCGAAATGATTAATCCCAGTAATGAATTCCTTCAAGCTATCCAAGATAGGAAGAAATCATTAAAAGGGAAAATGAAAATGGAATCGATGAAATCTTTAAAATTAGATACTCCTAAGTTTAGGAATTTAATTATTGAAGATACTCCATCCGAAAAAATTAATGTTTTAAGTTAAATTAATGATTCTAATCCAGATAATTTATCAGATGACTTAAGTCTTGATAAATTTAATGGCTTAGAAGTCAATAAGATTACTTGGCAAGAGCCTCAAAAACTTTATTATCAACGAGCAACTTCTCCTGATATTCTGTTAGAGGAAAAACTAAGTAATTATCAGAACAAATATTCTGCAGGAACTACCTATGAATGGAACATAGATAGAGCCTCAGAACAAATGATCATGTTCGCGAATACTAACAGGAGTATTCAGAGCATATCTGATTTCCAAATTGCTATACTTTTAATTTCCGGATTTACTGGACAATTAAAAGGATGGTGGGATAATTATCTCACAGAAGAACAGCGAATGAACATTTTAACTTCGGTCAAGAAAAATGAATTTGGAGTTAAAATACTTAATGAACAGAATGAACCAATTCAAGATGTTGTTAATACATTAATGTTCTGTATTAGTCAACATTTCATAGGAGATCCTTCTCACATCTGTGATAAGAATTTAGATCTCTTATCCAATATGAAATGCTAGTCTTTGGGCGAATTCTGTCAATACAAAGACATATTCCTTCAGAGAGTATTGATGCGCGATGACTGCAATCAATCCTTCTGGAAAGAAAAATTTCTAGCTGGTTTACCAACCCTGATAGGTGAACAAGTTAGATCCAAAATTCGTGAGGAATTTAATGGAGAAATTCCTTACAACAATCTTTCTTATGGTGAGTTAACTTCTTATGTTTATAAGATAGGAACTCAAATGTGCAACACAATCAGGTTGCAAAAACCACTTAAGGAAGAAAAACAATTGAAAAGGCAAAGCCTTGGAGAATTCTATCAACAGTATGATTCATCCTTTGTCTTTGACAATTCAAAATGTGTAGATTGTTAAAGGAAAACAAAAAAAATCTTCTAAATCAAAAGATGAAAAGTTTTCTAAAAAATTCCATAAACAATCTAAAGACAATGAAAACCCTAAAAGGAAACATTCTAAGAAATATAGAAAGCCTTTTATGGGAGTCAAATGTTATCTGTGTAACCGATTCGGTCACACAACTGACAAATGCAAGATTAAGAAAAAATTAAACTCTCTTGATCTTGATAAGAAATGTCTCGAGAAAGTCCTCGAAATATTCGAAGGATATTCTTCTTCGAAACCTTCGTCGTCAGGAGAAGGACTCCAATGCAATGATCTTAAATCATCCTCAGAGAAAGATTCAAGCAATGTCCTAACTAAAGAAGAAGAAGAATTTCTCCTTAAGTTAGATTCTATGTCTGATCCCTAGAAATTAAGATAGTTGGAAGGAGCCAAACCTACTTCCTCAATTTCTAATAATTTAACCTATAATCTTAATGAAGTCCTTAATAGAGGCAAATCTAAGAAAACTAAGCCAGTAACGCTTAGTGATCTTCAAGGGGAAATCAATTCCCAAAAGCAAGAAATCCAAGAATTGAAATCAATGCAGCAAGAACTGCAATGACAATTCTTAGAATTCAAAATGTCCATAACAAAGTATTCAGATGAAGAAGCTGAATATGGAAGTTCTTCTGAAGTATCTGGAAAAGAAATGAATCCAGAATACTTAATGCAACTAGTGGAAGTCACCACTAGGAAATGGGTAATACCAATTACCATTAAGATAAATGAAGAATTTATCTTAGAAACTACTGCCCTATTTGATACTAGCGCAGATTTAAATTGCATTAGAGAAGGGTTAATTCCTACATAATATTTTGAAAAAACAACCCAATCTCTAAGCTCTGCTTCTGGTAACAAATTAAACATTAGTTTCAAATTACCCAATGCAGAAGTTTTAAAGAAAAATGTTTCCTATAATACTAGCTTCATCTTAGTTAAGAATTTGAAGCAGAATGTTATTTTAGGAACTCCTTTCATCAACCTAATTCAACCTTTCCAGGTTACCAATGATGGAATTGAAACAGATTATTACGGACAGATCATCTGTTTTAACTTTGTTTCAAAACCAAAAACAAAAATGATTTATATGCTCAAACAGAACTCAGTTTCTGAGTTAAACTATTTGATTAAAGCCAAGGAGGACCATCTATCCTTCTTAAATGATGATTTGGAACTTCACAGGATTGAAGACCAAATAAAAAAGAATCCTGTAAGGACACAGGTTTCTAATTTAGAAAATGAGATCAGAAATACTATCTGCTCCACTCTTCCTAATGCTTTCTAGGATAGGAAATCCCACTCAGTCGGATTACCTTACGAAGGTAACTTCGATGAGAAAAACATTCCCACGAAGGCCAGACCTTCGCAAATGAATAGCAGTGTTTTAGAACATTGTAAAAAGGAAATCAATAACCTGTTAGCTAAAAAGCTTATTCGCAAATCCAAATCACCTTGGAGCTGCTCTGCTTTTTACGTTAACAAAAATGATGAAATAGAAAGAGGTCACCCAAGATTGGTAATAAATTATAAACCTCTTAATAATGTCCTTAAATGGATTAGGTATCCCATACCTAACAAAAAAGACTTGCTTGGTAGAATACACAATGCGAAAGTATTCTCCAAGTTCGATATGAAATCTGGATTTTGGCATATCCAGATAAATGAATCTGATAGGTATAGCGTTCACTGTCCCTTTTGGATAGTACGAATGGAATGTTATGCCTTTCGGCCTAAAAAATGCACCCTCTGAATTCTAGAGAATAATGAACGAAATCTTTAGCGATTTAGATTTCGTAATAATTTACATAGATGATGTGTTGATCTTTTCACCAAACATAGAGAAACATTATAAACATGTCAGATCTTTCATTAAGAAAGTCAGACACAATGGATTAGTAGTATCGCCATCTAAGATCTCCTTATTCCAAACCTGGATTAGGTTCTTAGGTTTCGATATTCACAATGGTACAATCCAACCAATTAAGAGATCCATAGAATTTGCTTTTAAGTTTCCTGATAGGATTCTGGATAAAACCCAACTCCAGCGATTCTTAGATAGCCTAAATTATGTAGCAGATTTTTTTAAGAATCTCAATGTTTTATGTAAGCCTTTACATAATAGGCTTAAAAAGAATCCACCAGAATGGTCTGATGAACATACAGATGTAGTCAGAAAAATCAAGCAAAGGATAAAAGAAATCCCTTGCATTCATCTAGCAGATCCATCTCTACCAAAACAGAAATCCCCTAATGGAAATTAAAATGTTGTCTAGTTTGTATCTAAACACTGGAACCAATGTCAATTGAATTATTCCACAATTAAAAAGGAAATCTTAGCAATTGTTTTAACAATATCCAATTTTCAAGGAGATTTGTTAAATCAAAAATTTCTTTTAAGAATTGACTGCTCTGCAGCAAAAAATGTTTTAGAGAAAGATGTTCATAATTTGGCTTCAAAACAGATTTTTGCCAGATGGCAAGCTATTTTATCTTGTTTTGATTTTGATATTAAAAATATCAAAGGAACATCCAACTCTCTTCCTGATTTCCTGGCTCGTGAATTCCTGCAGGGAGATGCCTCACAAGGGAAAGGGAAAGGAAAAGGAAGTCCCCCATAAGGGACTCACAAATGTCCAGTCGTGGCTTGCTGCTACGGCTCCAAAACCAATGCGCCATTGGCGATCAAAGAAAGAGATGAGGAATCAACTGCCTCATCTAAGTTAATGACCAGACAACCTGTTAAGGAAAATGTGAGTTTAAACACTGAGGGTTTAAACACAGATGTGGTAATAACGCCTGAATTAATTAAGGCTATTACGAATGCTTTAGGTTCCAGGTCTCCCATAAAAGACCATAAAAAGATGATTAAAAAATCATCTACCAATGTTCATGTTATTGAGGTGGCGTCTTCTTCAAAGGCATTAGTCCCTCAAAATGTTTTTCAAAAATGGTATCATAAGGATATTTCCAAGTATATCTTTTCAGTGGAAAAAGGTATGCATGAAAAGGATCCTTTTGACTTTGCCAGGAAAATATTTCCTGAAAATGTTTTTTATGTTCCCTATGATCCATTGAAAAATATGGATTTTTACGAAAAAAATCCTGGTTAATACAGGTTTTGTGTCAATCAAACATTTTCAAAACAATGGAGTAATTTCTTACTCAACCGCTAGAATCCACAAGGTCATAAACCTGTGCGATTGGCCTGACAAGCCGACTAGCAAACAAAAACTCAGTTTCAATCCGCTAGGTCCAATGGAACCTCATCTAGCCACTTATAATTATTTTGATTATAAGCAGGCTTGGTTCAATGCTTTTTTAAGAATGAATCAGAAAAGATCCCATCCTTAGCTGATCTTTTTTTATAAATGTTCTTCTAAAAATTTACCCTACTGGTTTGCACACTGGTGGGAAGAATATAGGGCAATCGAAAATATTGTCCATGAAAATGCAAAGAGCGGATACAATCTGTTCTTTAAAATGTATGAACCAAATGAACATGAATACATGTTCAACAAAACCATGTTATACTATATGCATATAGGTATTTCATGGGTAATGGCATGGAGCTTCGGTTACAAGTCTGACCAAAGAACCCAGACTCCAATTCTCACCAGGACGTTAAAAGTCAAGTGGTGGGATGGATTCAAGCTATGGGACAGGGTAACTGAGTCAGCGATCGACAAATGGCTGACAAAGCAGAAATTCCTTGCCTAAGGTGGAACTCAAACCCCATTCCTCCACGATAGGGGTTTCCTAATGTCAAACATGGCAAAGACGCAGAATTCATAAGAAATGAAAAAAGTTCTGGAGACTGCTCTAGCACAATTGAAGAAATCCGAAGATGAAATGCGGACTAATGAAGATACCTCTTCCGCCTCTACATCCGCCGGATTACAAAGCAATGAAGACGACTGCTATGGCATCAACTTAGGAAGTCCATAGAGTCAAATGTAAGTGTTTTGTTACAATTGTAACAAAGCACGTAGAATGAAATACAGTATTAGATACTGTATAATTTTTTGTATTTATTACCATATTTATACGGATAATGTTGTATGTACTCTTCCGACATATACGGAACAATTGCCCAAAGGGTCTTCCCCAAAGCCAGAATGTTCAAACCATCATTTACGGTTTGAATGACAGGTGGTACTTTTCCACCGAAAATTCTCTGGGAATTACTGTTGAAGCAGTAATATTCCCAACGAAGTACTGTGCACTATAGTAAAAATAACTTTTACTGTAGAAACAGTAAAAAATGGTTCTTTAAAAAGGGAACGCTTCTTCATTTGAAGACATCGTTTCAGAAAGAACAAGATAGTTTTCCAAAGGAACAAAACACTTAAGACCTTCCTTCTTCTCAATCTAACCTCTCCTCTACCTCCGACCACCAACCTTCGATTATTTCTTCCACACTTTCCTTCTCTCTCCTTCTCCCAAACACTAATAGAGTCATCTACTATGGTTGATGAACCATAGGCCCTAAGTACGCAGACATACTTAGGTATATCCCTTCTCCTCTTCGTCTCTAACCTTCGACTAATCTTCTTCCATCATTTCTGATCTTCCACTTCTCTCTTCCTTATCCTCTTTCTTCTTTAATGTATTGTTTGTTTCTATCTGTAACTAATGTTCCTTTTTAAGGATTTAATGTTAATGAAGTAAATATTTATTTATTTACTTATCTTTTAAAAGAACAACAACCCACTAGCCTTGACTCTGCCGCCTGTGGTGTTAAGTTCTTTTGCAATTTATTTATTTATTGCAATTTATACCTCCTCGACTGGTTCTACCGCCTTTTGGGGTTGCATATATTTACTGCTTTAAATTTAATGTATGATTAATATCTAAAGTATATCGGCTGGAATACTAGTTGCTGCAAGCTACTAGTCCAAAGGAAATACCCCTGGCTGGTATTTCATGCGATTAGAAAGACAACACCACGTACTTTGGATGTTTAATAACTAATGCTTCCGCCTCGTAGTTAATAATTTATTTTATTTACTGCTTAATGCTCATCTCACTCTGCTCCGTTTGTTGCTTCACTACATTTAATTTTATCTTATCTTAATTCACTCATCTCTTACCTAAGCTATTGACTAGATAGTTAGGCTAGGTAACCATAAGCCCTAAACTTAGCTTCTAGTAACAACCATCCGTGGGTGTCCCCTAGTCGATCTTGGCCTTTAGCATGGTATATATATATATATCAAGCAAAATGCGGATAAAATCATTTTTTAAAATAAAAAACAAAAAAAATTGTCAGACATAATTATGAATGAAATACATGATTGAATCTCGTCTCAAGAATTAAAACATCCATTAATTAGCTCAAATGGCAATATTAACTGTGGTATTCACCATGCCCACTTAGCTCATATGAGCAAACTACCTGGTTATTGAGAGCTACAATGACAAAACTAAATATTTGGGTAATTGTAAGTTTATATATATAACCATATTGAGCTTCTAACAGACTACTTAAAGCAAATGTGATCAAGGTACAAAACAATCTCATATCTCCAGCCACAAGAACGTCAAAAATTGCCTAAAAGCTTAAAGTTACAACAAATTCAGCCCTTCATTTAGAATTGAGCAAGGAAAGGGGATGAATTGATTAGAGCCATTATATCAGCATTTATCATAGCTGTAGCTCCAAATTGATGTGACAGAAGAGCAAATTTGGCTGTACATACCATTTGCAACTATGCTGAAGCTTGCAGCAGCAGCAACGGAAGCCCCTGAATATAAATAATAATCTCTCTTGGCAATTTAATTGGTAGTATTGCTTCCTATGATGCTGCTTTTAATTCTTTGGCCAGTTTTTCATATAATTGTAAGTCCTGTCATCATTTTTGGGAAAAATATATTAATACTTAATGTGATCTTAAAAAAAAATAGTCACAACTCAAGTTCCATCAATCACTCCATTCTACTAACCATTTTTGAAACTGATGGAGATATTTTAGCCAATGCTTGCTCAAAATGCACCGACTTAATTGTCCATGACAAAGGTCTGATGCTATCCCTAGAAGTCAATTTTTCTTCCAGAGCAATCATAGCAGCTTCATTCATCTATTTCCATAAGCAATAAGACACCACAATGTTAATATTTAGTATAATTGCTACAATTAAGCACATCGACATTCAAACCCCAAATCCAAAATAAAGGAAAATGGAATTGAAACAAAAAGCGATCAAGCTGAAAAATTTGACATCTGCAAGTAGAAGATTCCTAATGGCTTTTGATATGGTGGCAAGGCACAAGAAAACAGATATCAATTAACAAGAGCAAATAGAGGTGGGGTGAAAGTAAATAAAAGAATAAGAATAAGCAACTAATAGACAAATAAACCTAACAAGTTCATATGGAGTAAGGACTCTTTGGAAATTTTCTCTATCAAAAGTGCACACAAGGCCTTAATACCGCACAATGGCCTGGTCCCTTTGTCAAAACTAATTTGGAGCAAATACTCCATGCCACACCACTCTTTTATCCTTTGGTTGGCATGGAATAAAAAATTACACACTTTGGATAAACTGAGTAATTGGGGAGTAACCACTTCAATTACATGTTAACTCTATTCCACTGGGCAAGAAAACCATGATCACTTGTTCTTTGATTGCTCTTTCTCTACACACATGTGCACAGAAGTTTTGGTGGCACTTAAAATACCCACCATCTTTTTTATCTTGGCAAATTGTAGCCATTGCCTCAATGAATGCAGCGCCTTATAGCAATACTTTGATCTCGGTATGGAGAGTTGTTTTTATAGTAGAAGTATACTGCATCTGGATAACAAGGAATGCAACTTGCCTCGGAACTCCTATGCTTTCACCGATAGCTCTAGCTAGACGGATTTTAGCTTATTCTAAGTTTCTTGTACCATTGGTTTATATGAGTTTCTATACAATTTTGTAAATTTTGTGAAATTCTAGTTTTAGGATGGAATTTTGCTATAACCCTTTCCCATGTATAGCGGTAGTACGTTCTTTTCTTTATTCAATATAATTGCTTACTTACCAAAAAAACTAATAGACAAATCATGAAACATAAGGAAAAGGACTTACCAATGCAGCAAGGTCAGCACCACTCAAATTTGCACAAGCTTCCATTTGGGCGATAGCATGTAAATCTACATCAGGATCTATCGGCTTCTTTTTGCTTAGAGCCTTCAAAATCAATCCACGCTCATGTTCAGTGGGTAGACACACATAATGAAGTTTACCAAACCTTCCAGGTCTTAGCACTGCAGTATCCATCACCTCAATTCTGCCATAAGAAACAAGTAAGAGAAAACTGAAAATGAACTACTATTGTGACAAATTGAAGGAAACAGGTTGCACCTATTTGTGGCACCAATGACAAAAACACCCCTACGATGATCTGCACCATCTAACTCTATAAGTAACTGCAAGATAAAATATAGAGTTTAATTAGCTCACAGGGAAACACAAAGATATGGATCATACTCCTACAGGACCAATTGCAGAACTAGAGCAAGAGGACTATGTAATATGGACTTGCAGGTTTCCTATGGATACTTGTGGAAATGACAAACAGATATGTTTGATGAATTTTATTATTCGTACAGATAATCGGCTTGGATTAACTTGCATATTACAGAGATGGCAGCAGGGGAGGCATGACTTTATGGGACTCATTATTATTTTGTTTTATTTTATTCAGTTATTATTAGTTTTTTATTCCATTCAGTGTTTTAGGTTTATGAGTTTATAGCAAGTCCTATTTTTACTAATTTCCGTTTTATAACACTTATGCACCTGAAGTTCAGGGGTTAGCTTGAAAGACAGACCTTGATGATTATTGAATACAGACTCCCAAAGAGTGTTTCTATTTTCTTAGATCTTATCTATTCTTCAAATAGTGGGGATTGCTTCTTTCCATCTGTTTGATTTCTTTTGTGGCGTCTTATAGACTTATAAATAGTAAATAAACAGATAAGTAATTTCTGTTGTGACCTTTCCAAGAGAAATAATCATATCCCTTTTGTTTCTTGTTCATAAACCCTACTTTATAAAAATACATTCAAAACACATGTTCTTCACAAAAATGTAATTGCAGCATGATTAGTTTTCATTCTTGAAGGCTAGCTGTATCACACAATACAGAGGAAAGTTATCTTTTTTACATAGATGACAAAGAAAGAGACAAACGTATGAACAGAAGGAGTGATTTCTTCTAATGTCATTCACCTGGTTCAATAGACGCTCCACAACCCATCCACCTTCCGTCCCCCGTTGCTTCGTCAAAGCATCCACCTATTATCACATCAACAAATTTAGCTCTATTGTTATACCTTCAAAATAACTAGTTTTAAAAGAAAGAAAATGGGAGTGGCTAACCTCATCAAAGAAGAGTATGCATGGAGAACATGTCCTAGCACGACTAAATAATGTTCGAATTGCCAACTCACTTTCTCCAACATATTTATTTAAGAGTTCAGGACCCTAAACAATCAAGAAAGTCGTTAAGCAGAATTTTTCCTCATAGGTAATGGAAAAGGTATATATAAAATGACCAACAACTTGCCTTTATGTGAATGAAATTGGCTCCAGCCTCATTGGCAACAGCTTTAGCAATAAGTGTTTTACCACATCCTGGAGGCCCAAAAAGCAAAAAACCTGTTTCTAGGTCCACTCCGAACTCCTAGAGATTGGCAAAAAAAAAGTCATATAATACCAATATCAATGAGCAAGTGTAGAAAAAAAGAAGAAGAAGAAAAGTCATTACATATGATGAGTTAATCATTAAGCAGAAACATTTTGAGAAAATAGCACATAAGGATTATTGTAGCAACAAAGTACAGCTACTATCAACATTCCTTTTGGTCTTTAAAAATTCCATCACTTGTGGTTTTGCCAAAAATTTTGCAACTAAAGCCTTTGGTGCAAAGTCTTTTGTAATGGGAAGTGGGCAATGGAAATATTATCTCCTTATGGTACGATGAGTGGCACCCTAGGGTAGCTTTAGTTTCTTGGTTGGATGAACGGGTGATCTATGCCTCTAGCTTTCCTAAAAAGGCTAGACTTTGCAACATCTTAAGTGAGGAAGGTTGGGATTGGCCTGATGGTTCTCCTTGGGAAGCAATCGGAGTTGAGTTAACGGGAAACAATAATTCCAAAAGTAAGCTGTGAAGACAAACTGGTCTGGAAAGCCAATCTATCAAAACAACTCACAATTAAGGAGGTGTCCTTGGCCCTTAGTCAACCAGGAACATGTGTTCCTTGGTTTCAGTTGGTGTGGTTTAAGAAGCTTCTGCCTAGGCATTCATTTATTATATGGTTAGTCACCCAGCAAAAACTTAATACTTTGGATAAGTTAGTGCAGTGGGGTGTGGTGGTGAATAACTGCTGCTATTTGTGCAGCAATGAAAAAGAGCACATTGCCATCTTTATATTACTTGTTCCATTGTTACAAGCATCTGGAACAGGTTGAATGCTTCCATCTCAGACTTAAATCTGCTACCCTATAATGCTACTGATATTCTGGAGCTTTTCCACTCTATTGGACGTTGTTCTTTATCAGCTGGGAGGATTTTAGTTAGCTTGGTGATCTACTATGTATGGAAAGAACAAAATGAGAAGAGGCTCAGGCTTAGTTCTAGATTAGCTGAAGATGTTGATTGTTTGATTGTCTTATTTCTCCTGTATAGTTGGCTTGCTTTGTGCTCTTTGCTGTAGATAGATTTCTTTGCATGTTAGTGCCAAGGTCTCAATCCTAACACCCTTTTGTTTTTTTGGTGTTTTGCTTGAGATCTTAGGTCTCTTTAGAGTTCTATCTTTTTTGTTTCTTTGTGATCGATCTCTTTTTGTGCTTCTAAATCTTCACATTTTAATAAAAATCTAACATTTAACCCAAAAAAACTATCAACATTCCTTTAGGTTTATTTACCAATAGCCTTTTTTTAAAAAAAAAATGTAATGTCAGATATATTTCATTGATTTTGGAAACTATAAGAAGGGCATAAGTCCACTGTACAAGAAATAGCACCACAAGAAACCTAAATTTTTGAGCTGAGTACCAAATAAAACAAAAGAGTATTTAGATCTTGGCAAAAACAACCGACAGGGCTATAAAATATACAATAAACAAAGGCTCACACTAACAAAAAAAACAAGATATAGCACAATGCAGGTAACATCCACAGCCAAACTAAGGCCTAAACTCTTTTCATTCCTTTCTTTCCAAATATAATAAATCACAGAACCAACCAATAGCCTCCTAGAGGATGCACATCTAGGGCCAAGTGTATTAAAAAGGTCTTGGATGTCCACGGCTTGGGAAGGCTTCATAGAATTATTTAACCCTTCCAACCTATGCCACACTTCACGAACAAAAGCACACTTGATGGTTACCGATTAACCTGGAGAACGATGAATCTCTAGATGCTGAAGTTGAAAGAAAGACATAAGGTTTGATCAACCCAGAAAAAAGGAAAAACAAGTTGAGGAAGAAAAGAGCAAGAGAGAGAGAAAGAGAGAAGTCAGCAAAAGTGTGCTTTTGCCCAGCACCAGGTTGCATTTTTGGGCCACTTAATTATTCAAGAAGGTGTCAAAGTGGACCCAGCAAAGGTTGACGCAATGTTACACTGGCCTAAACCATCCACCGTGACTACTTTAAGGGGTTTTTTGGGCATGACAAAGGTAATATAGGCGATTAGCGAAGGACTATGGCAAAATTGCACATCCTTTGACAAATATGCTTCGGCGGAACAGTTTTCAATGGACCAATGAGTCTGAAAAAGCTTTTGAAGCATTGCGCCTTGCAATGACTACAGCACCTGTTCTTGCCCTACCAAATTCCAGTCAAATGTTTGTGGTTGAATGCGATGCATCCGAATCTAGTATAGGCGCTGTCTTACAACAGCAAGGGCACCCTATTTCTTTTTTCAGCCGGCCTTTTGCCCGTCAGCACTTAAAACTAGCTGCATATGAAAAAGAGCTTATTGGATTAGCCAAGGTGTTGCATCATTGGCGAGCATATTTATGGGGAAAGAAGTTCGTGGTGAAAACTGATCATTATAGTCTCAAGTTCCTTCTTGAACAAAGGGTCACAACCTCTCCCCAACAGCATTGGATTGGTAAATTATTAGGCTTTGACTTTGAGATTGAATACCGTGTGGGTAAGAAAAACAAAGTAGCAGATGCTTTGTCTTGTCGAGATGAAGTTGATGAACAATTCCACACTCTTTCCTGTCCACGGTTGCATTTGTTTGACTTAATTAAAGCAGAAACTCAAGCTTCTCCATCTCTACAACAATTACGGCAGCGTGTGGAAGCAGGGGAACTCAGCCTGCACTACACTATTAAATCCAACTTAATACTATATTAAAACAGAGTTTGCTTGGACTCGCAATCTACCTTCTGTTCTCTGGTTATTGACACCATGCATATGCCTTATCATGAAGGTTACCAAAAACAATTTGGCACATTACTTGCGATTTCTATTGGAATGGCCTCAAAAAGCAAGTCCAAGAATTTGTCAAAGCTTGTCCAATCTGCCAGCGCAATAAGGCGCAACACTTGCAACCTGCAGGTTTATCACAACCCCTTCAGATACCCACCCACATCTGGTCTAACATCTCTATGGATTTTATTGATGGTCTACCTGTTTCACATGGCAAATTTGTACTACTTGTGGTTGTTGATAGATTTTCTAAATATGCCCATTTTGTGCCCATGAGTCATCCTTATACTGTTATTTCAGTAGCCTGAAGTTTCTTTGATGACATCTTTAAGTTACATGGAATTCCTGAAACAATAGTCAGTGATAGGAATGTCACTTTCACAAGTGCTTTTTGGAAGGAATTGTTTAAATTGCGTGGGACTAAATTAGCTTTCTCTTCGATTTATCATCCACAAAGCAACTGTCAAACTGAGGTGGTTAACCACACCATTGAGATGTACCTGAGATGTTTGAGCAGTGATAGGCCCAAGAAATGGATGGATTGGATTGCATGGGCTGAGTTTTGTTACAACACAAGCTTTCATACTACACTTAAAGCTACCCCATTTGATGTTGTCTATGGCAAGTCACCACCAAGCCTTTTAGCTTACTGTGCAGGGGACGCAAAGCTCTCCTCGAGTGTGGTCAGGTTTGGAAAGAAATACGACAACATTTACTCCAAGCTCAAGCCAGGATGTAGGATAAGTATGACAGCACCCATCGAGAGGTTCAATTTCAAGTGGTTACTTAAGCTTCGACCATACAGACAAACCACAGTGGCTAAACGTCCTCATTCAAAGCTGGCACCAAAGTATTATGGTCCTTTTCGTGTTACAGAGCAGACTGGCAGTGTCACCTACAAACTATATTGACCTTCTCATGTCAAAATTCATCCAGTGTTTCATATTTCTTCCTTGAAAAAGCTTGAAGGCACTGTAGCTGTTTCTCCAGTTATTCCCAACATCTAGCATGGCCATGTTGTCCCACCCCAAAAGCAATTTTGGACGTCTGTTGCACCACCAGCCAGCAGGAAGTCCTTGTACATTGGGTTGGATATTCTCCAGCAGATGTGTCCTGGGAGGAAGTCAGCATGTTGATCCAAAGATAACCAGATTTTGCGCTTGAGGTCATGCGCTTTCTTGAAGTGGGGAAGTAATGTTATGCTTGAGTCTGGCTCAAGCTCACATGTTATTCCTTATGAACAGGTCTATGTGCGTAGAAATAAGAAATTCTAGTGATTTATTGATTGTTACCCAAGTCTCTGCAGCAGTGTTGTGTGTTATCCAAGTGTCGGCAGCAGTGTTGCATGTTATCCAAGTGTCAGCAGCAGGGTTGCGTGTTATCCAAGTGTCAGTAGCAGTGTTGTGTTGGTGTGTGTGTGTTTCTGTATCCTGTTGTCATTGGTTAGTTGTTGTCGTGTAACGGTCTGAGAAAAGACTGGAAATGTAAGGTATTAAAGAGGGAAAATGTATTTTTCAAATATGGATAGTTACTTCCCTGGTAACTGCATATTGTAAGAATAAAAAGAGGCAACTCCAGAAGTAATAATGACATTCAAATAGTATCCTAAATAAAATATCAGTTTCAACCAGAAATCGTTGGGTTCTCTATGAACAAGCTCGAAACAATCTACAACCATGGGCAAACGTGGTAGGAAATCTTCCAAACACATTTTACTTTTCGAAGATTGCATGAACAGATCGGTGGCAAGAGTTACAATCGATCCTGTAACAGTTTGCTTAGCAAAGTATTAGATAGCTTGATAAACCACAAAATGCAAAAGAAGTCAAGATATTTTAGTTTGGAAGTTAGTATATTTCTCTTAGGTATCCTGCAAAAGAAAAGTTGGCCAAGAGAATGCTGATTCTATTAGTTCGTATCCACCCTCATTGGCTCCCAAAGTCACACCAGAGTAGACATATTTTGGTTAGCTCAAGCCCTACTATGTGGAATGCTTAGATTTTGCTTGCAACTAAACAAGCAACCCATTGTTCTTGTCAATTACTTAGAGAGGAAGAATCCTTTTTTATTTCTTTTGTGTATGGGATCGAAATAAGAAACTTACAAAGGAGTGCTTGGAGTGACCTATCGAGAATCAAATGTCTCTAAGTGGCCATCAAATTCTAGGAGACTTCAATGATAGAAATCTCGTAGATAAACAAAGAGGAAGTGAAAACTTGAGGGGTATAGAGAGATTCAATCACTTATGCTATGAGGATGAGATGGACAACATGAGAACTAGTGGACTGCTACATGCTTGGGCTAATGACAATTCTACCAACGCTATCCTTCAAAGATTAGATAGAGCCTTAATTGACCATGATTGGATGTTGGAATTTTTCTCCTTTAAAGTACAAGTGGCTTCTCCTAGTATCTCAAACCATAGTCCTCTTATTGTCTATTTGAATTTGAATTCAAATTCATGAAAGTCACCTTTCAAGTTCTTCGACTTCTAGAGTAGCCATCCTAAGTTGAAGAATATTATGCAAGAAATTTGGCATGCTGCACTAGAAGGACCTATATTTAAGGCTATTAAAAAGCTGAAGCTACTAAAGGGGAGTCAAGAAAACTCAACAAGTCCCATTTTTCGAATATCTTAGATAGAGTAAAAAAAACTAGGGCAAAGTAGCTGGAACTTCATGAGTTCAATAAAAACAACCCTGGCATCTCAAATTAGAAGTTTGACAAGAAGCTTTTTGAAGATTTCTATCTTTTTATGTGCAGCAGAGAGATCCTTTATTTTTGGGTAAGTAAGCAATTATATTGAATAAAAAGAGAATATACAACCACTATAAACATAGAATTTCACAAAATTTTGTCCTAGAACTAGAATTTCACAAAATTTATAAAATTATATAGAAACTCATGTAAACCAAATCATGATATAAGAAGCTGAGAGTAAGTTAAAATCCGTCTAGCTAAAGATGTTGGCAAAGACATGGGATTTCCAAGGCAAGTTGAGTCCTTGTCTTCCAGATATAGGATACTGCTACTGCAAAGGCAACTCTCCACACCAATATCAAAGTATTGCTTGAAGGCGCTCTACTCATTAAGGCACTGGATACGATTCACCAAGATAAGAAGGATGATGGGCATTCAAGTGTTACCAAAACTTCTAACTACACAAAAGAGAATCTGGACTGAAAAATGCTCTCTTCTCTCTCCTCCCCACACACTTCCCTATACACTCTTACCCGTAGGAACCTTAGGAACCACCGTAACCAACCCCTTGCCTAGTTCAGTAGTTTACAAACCACCTACCAATATACCATCCACCATGACAACTCCGGCTAAGGAAGTTGTGTCCGACGGCCGTCAGTCACTGCTTGCGGAGGTGACAATGAACAATGTCACTGGTAGTGGCCTACCATCGGGAGTGCAGAATCAATATGCTCACCAGGGGGTGAGCACGGATTCTGAGGTGGCATTTAATGTCAACCCAAAAGTGGCAAGTCAAAACCTTGCTTTTCCAACTGGGAAAGAAAAAGGAAAAACCATAGCTAGGAAAGGCAATGTGGAGCCTTGCGCCCACACAGATCATAGCAAGCCTTATACCTGCAACCGCAGCCCCACAAACACCAAAGTAGCCACACATCCTAGCCATGACCCATGTGCCTTCCAAAATAAACCCATTTCTGGAAATCTTGCATTGGAAAGAGACACAACACTTTCCCAAACCCTTGAGGAGGCCAACCGGATTCCACCTAGCAACGGTCACCCACCTGCACCTGCACAGACGTCTCCGGCCACCAGAACATATGCTCAAGCATGCAGCTCCAAGGCGGAGGACGGCACACCGGTGTTCCCTCTGCAATACGTGCCGCCGGCCGCCAAGGGCCCTTCCCCAACAGTGCACATACCTAAGGCAGTAGGGGACCTAGGAGCGGCATTTTGGAACACTACCCTCGTGGGCTATTTCCTTGGCCGCAAGCTACCATAATCCTTAGTCCGATCCATTGCCTTCAAACTCTGGAAGGAATATGGCCTTGTGGATATACTAGGCAGCTTGGAAGGCTTCTTCTACTTCCGGTTTGGTGGGGAGAGCGACTCAACACTTATCCTGGAGAAGACATGGCACTTTGCCCAACGCTTTCTCATTCTACAGAAATGGAGGAAGGGCATGCCACTAGACAAGGCGCAACCCACCAACATTCCCGTGTGGGCCACCTTCTCGCGAATTCCATGCGAATACTTAGGGGCGGAAGGCTTGAGCCACATAGTCAGTGGCGTGGGTGTGCCACTCAAGGCCGATGTCTTAACAGCTAGGAGGCAACGTGCAAACCATGTGAGGGTGCTGGTGGAAATTGATGCTCGTGAGGACGTGGTCACCTAGGTAAGGGTGGAGGGTGAGAACGGTGTGGCTGTGGAAGTCAAGGTGGAATACCAATGGCTGCCTCCACGTTGTGCGAGATGCAAGGTGTTCGGGTATAAATGTCAACCCGCACAGACCACTCAAAGGAAAGAGGAAGAGTCTACGGATGTGGAGAGTAGCCAAGTTACCCCACGAGCAGCTGCTGGCCAACAGGTGCTGCGGTGTGAGGAGAAGGTCAGGCAAGATTCATTCGCTGACCACCAACAGCATCCCAACAGAGCACCAAGCATGACGCCTTCCAAGGGCAAAACAATAACTAGAGGAGCGGCACTACATGGTGGGCATGTGATGCCAACGAAGGAAGCCTGCACTGCTAAGGAGCTTGTAGACAACCCCGGTAATCTGAGGAGAACAATGGTTGAGCGGATGGAGGTGGACAGTGGATGTCAAGCACCTGGCGTGAAGGCTACAGTAGCTCCGGCGGGAGTAGATAAGCCCCTGGCAGCAGCTGAGATGCCAATCTCCCCTAGCTGTGTGACGAACATGCCGATGGCTGGTCAGGGAGGAGACGTGGCAGATGGGGGTGATGATTTTGAGAACACCCCACTCAACAAATTATTAGTTCATATGAACCAAATGTCGAGAACTTAACCCATGGAAAAAAGAAGTTCTAGCTCCTCTAGTCGCCGGAAGAAGAAGCAGCACAAGAGGAGTCGGAATTTCACCTAACTGTATTGTATTCACATCTCCATGTCAGTGGCAACATGGAATATAAGGGGTTTAAATGACCCCATTAAAATTTCGGAGGTTAGGAGGTTGTGCGCTAAGCATAGCATTAGTATGATTAGCCTATTGGAAGTTAAAGTAAGTGCAGCAAATGAGGACTCCATCAAGAATAGGTTGGGTCCGAATTGGCAAGTATGGGTAAACTCCATGGCACGGAAGCGCATCTGGATTGCATGGCAACCAAGGGAGTGGAACATATGTGTGGAGAAGGAACACACACAATTTCTACATTGCACCATGACAAATTTGAGAGCGAACAGCATTATGGCAATCACTTTTGTCTATGGATCCAATAATGATAGAGAACGCAAGGAGCTATGGTTGAATCTCGAGGGGTTGGCTCAAGCTATAGGTGATAGACCGTGGTTGGTCATGGGCGATTTCAACACTACTCGCCTAGTTATAGAGAAAGGAGCAGTTACGGAGGCAATGTTGGAGTTCCAGAGATGCCTAGCTAAAGTGGAGGTGGAAGACTTGAGATATTCTGGGGATTTCTTCACATGGACCAATAAACAGCAGTAGGCGCCTATCCTTAGGAAACTTGATCGGGCCATGGTCAACCTACCTTGGATAAATTTGCATCCAAATGCTCATGCCCAATTCCTCCCACCTATCATATCCGATCACTGATTAGTTGTGGTCCATATGGAATATGGATTGAGGGCTCGAAGGAGCCCTTTTAAATTTTTCAATTATTGGGCAGACCATGAAGGCTTCCATGACCTAGTTAGCGCCATATGGAAGAGGGATATCCAGGGCTCCCGTATGTTTCAGGTAGTACAGAAATTAAAGCTAGTTAAGGAGAGGCTCAAAAGCTTAAACAGAACTGAATTCTCCAACATATCGCTAAGAGTACAAGACACGAAGCGACGGTTGGTACAAGTGCAAGAAGCCATACATGAGGCTGGGGACACAAACCGGTTGGAAGAGGAGCGAATAGCCTACAAGGAGTATTATACCCTAAGGAGGGCGGAGGAGAGCTTTTTCAAACAAAAGTCCAGGTCAAAATCAGAAATACGGCTTATTTCCACAAAGCCATGAAAAGTCTTCATAACCGAAGCTCCATACACAGACTGTCCCGTGAGGATGGCAGTGAGGTGGCAGGGGAAGAGGAGGTCGAGTAAGAGATACTCCACTATTTCCAACACTTATATGACCCACCTACAACTCCTACCACTACTGTCGACGTGGGGAGGTTGACACCACGGACTCTAACTAACCAACAAAAACTTGGCCTCGTTGCTGAATTCTCAGACGAGGAGATAAAGTGGGGATTCACATCGCAAGCGAATGGAAAAGCTCCTGGCCCAGATGGATTCTCTGCTTTGTTCTTCAAGAAAGCCTGGGACATAATAGGTGAGGACTTGATCATTGCCACTAGAGAGTTCATGGCATTAGGGCATCTACTGAAAGAGATAAACAACACGGCCATCACTCTAGTACCCAAAGTGGCCAACCCTACTAGACTGGGGGACTTCAAGCCAATCGCATGCTGCAATGTCATTTATAAGGCGATATCTAAGGTGCTTGCAGCAAGGAAGAAATCGGTTTTGCCTTCCCTAGTTAGGCGAGAACAGGTGGCTTTTGTCCCGGGTAGGAAGATATCTGATAATATCTTCTTAGCCCAGGAACTCATGGCAAATTACCATGCCAAAGTAGGTGCTCCTCGCTATATGATGAAGGTGGATCTCCAAAAAGCCTATGACACAGTGAGGTGGGATTTTGTTCTAGGGGTTCTTTCGACTATGCATTTTCCTCCCCATTTTTGCAGGCTAATTAGTCAGTGCATATTAACGCCAAAATACTCTGTCAACATCAATGGGGAACTGGTGGGTTTCTTTGCAAGCTAAACAGGCTTAAGGCAAGGAGATCCTATCTCTCCTTACCTATTCTTCCTTCATATGGAAATTCTCTCCATTCGATTGAGACAACTAATACGGCATCCAGGGTACTCACTTCATTGGAGATGCCAGAATGAACGCCTAACCCATCTCTGTTTTGCAGATGACCTCCTCATATTTGCCAAGGGAAACAAGGAATCTATATTCTTGGTATGACAAACCTTGCAAGACTTCCAGGCCATCTCGGGATTGGCAATAAATAACCACAAGAGCAGCATTTTCTTTTCTTAGGTCCCAGCAAGTATAAAGGAGGCCATAATCCAGTGCACTCAGTTCAGTGAAGGCAAGCTACCGACACGATACTTAGGGGTTCCCCTCATCTCATCAAAGCTCAAAAGACAGGACTGTGAGATGTTAGTGGAACACACCCTGACTCGAATCACCTCATGGACAGAAAAGTACTTATCCTATGCGGGTAGGCTCCAGTTAATCAGATCTGTCCTTTTCTCCATGCAAGTCTATTGGTGCTCCATCTTCATCCTTCCTAAGTCGGTTGTCTCAAAAATAGAACAACTACTTAGGAACTTCCTCTGGAGTGGCAACCCACACATATTCATTAAAACTAAGGTCAAATGGGCTGAAGTGTGTCAACCAAAAGGAAGTGGTGGCCTAGGGTTACCGGACATTCACCTGTGGAACAAAGCCATCCAAATCAAGCACATATGGAGACTCTGCAAGGAGGGAACAAAGAGCTTATGGCCGGAATGGGTTCATTCCACTCTATTCAAAGGAAAGAATTTCTGATCTTCCAAGGCACCAGCCATCTGTTCATGGACATGGAAGAAATTACTCAAGCTGAGAGGTTTGGTTAGATCTTCCTTCTATTGGGAACCAAACAATGGCCTTGATATTTCGCTTTGGGCAAACTTTTGGCTCCCGACAGAACCTTTGGATACCTTGTTTAGTGCTCGGGTCATGCACAGCACGGGCTTTCCAGACAACACAAGGCTATGCTCCATAATGAGTGGAAATGAATGGAGTATCCCGAAGGGCCCACCATGGAATAGTTTTAGCATTCCCCCCTCCATCAAACCGAATGGTACAGAGTCGGACCGACTTCGATGGAAACACTCAGGATCCGGAGAGTACACCATAAAGAGTGGTTATGCTTTCCTTAAACCCCCAAGGCCCAAAGTACCTTGGCAGAGAGTAGTATGGAATAAAACCTCCCTCCCTAGACATGCCTTCATACTATGGTTGGTTGGTTAAGGAAACTATCCACCCTTGATAGGGTACACTGTTGGGGACTAGTGCAGTCTACTACTTGCCTCCTATGTAACCGGCATCCGGAGGACCACGCCCACCTTTTCTTCCAGTATGATTACACATCGCAAGTCTGGAGAATAGTCTGTGACTACATGCATTGTCCAGCCCACTCCAACGACTAGGATAATGTGACCAGATTTTTGATGACTTTGGGAGACTCCCCGACACATCAGAGATGGCATGCAACATTAGCGGCAGCAATCTATTGTATATGGCGCATTCGAAACCAAGTGCATTTAGGGAATGACCTCCCAGGGATTAGCATACTAGCAAACCACATACGAACCTACATAAGGCCATTGTAATGCTATCACTTTACTTTAAATTAGTGCCTAGGATTAGTATGCTAGCATATTCATCGATTATGTGCTCCTTGTAACCTGCTTTCTTTCCTGTATTGTATTTCTCAATATTGCAATTTAATAAATTATTAATTACCCAAAAAAAAAACTTTTAACTACACTTGTGTAGAGAAAGAGCAATCAAAGAATAAGTGATCATGGTTTTCTTGCTCAACTGAACAAAGGTAACATGTAGTTGAAGTGGTCACTCCCCAATTACTCAATTTGTCCAGGGAATGTAATTTTCTTTTCCATGCTAGCCAAAGGATAAATGAGTGCCATGGCATTGAGAACTTGTTCCAAATTAGTTTTGACCAAGGAACCAGTCCATTGTGTGGTGCTAAGGCCTTGTATGCACTTTTAATAGAGAAGATTCCCAAAGGGTCCCTATTCCATGTAAACTTGTTAGGTTTATTTGGAGTAGGGGTTATAGTAGAGGAACTTGTAAATCTATTCCAAAAGTTATTCTATGGAAACTCCCAATCATTGCCCTAGATAATGGAACAAAGTCTAGCATTAAGAGGAAGTCCTGAATTAGCAATCTCTCGAGGACCATGCTCCAAATTTAGAGCTTAAACATGTTCCTTACTACTGGGCGAAGATTCAATAATTTCCTCCAACTTCAAGAACATATAGAGGGTGCTTTAGTATCCCAAAATGAAGATCCCTTAAGGAAATTAGATTGGATTCAACCCAAACTTCTTTACTAAATCTCCACATAGGTGCCAAATGTGTTTTAATTGAGCTGCTTTATTCTAAATTTCTAGTTTTTGAATGCCTAGATCACATTGATCAACCAGGAAACACACCTCTCGCCATCTTACTTTGGCCTTTGTTGAAATATTAGGTCTCACTCCACAAAAAATTACGCATCAATATTTCAATAGTAACAATTACCTTTTTTGGTAAGACAAACATAGATGCCTAGTATACTTGCAATGAAAAGAGAATAGACTTAATAAGTTAGAGATGTCCAGCATAGGATAGGAAATTAGTTGTCCACAAGTTGATTTCTGCCAAAATTCTTTCAATTAAGGCATCACAATCAGCCTTACGAAGTTTAGAAGAAAGCAATGGTACACCCAGGTAGTGGATGGGGCAAGTCTCCTCCTTGAATCCTAGTATGTTGATAAGCTCTGTCTTTATTGAAGGTGGTACACTAGATAAGAATAAAAGGCTTTTTCCATTGTTAGCTTTGAGATCTGATATTGACTCAAAGGTTTGCAAAGACTCTTTAATCACCCTAACTGAATCCACATTGCCTTTGCAAAAAATCAAGAGATCGTCTACTAAACAGAAGTGAGTTAGTCGTTCCATTTTACATCTCTAATGGAAAGAAAATCTAGGAATGCCCGTAAACTGCCTTAATATCCTTGAGTAAACTTCCATGCCAAAGACAAATAGGTAAGGAGATATGGGGTCACCTTGTCTAAGTCCTCTCGAACTAGGTATGAAACCTACTAATTCACCATTTATGTAAAAGGAAAATCTTGGGGTAGAGAAACATTGGACCACCAGTTTGATAGTGGGGTGGAAAATTCATGCAAGTTAGCACTGCCTCCACAAAACTCCAATTAATAGAATCATATGCCTTGCGGATGTCCACTTTGAGCATACAAGAAGGTACTCCTCTATTAGTATGGTAGCCATTGACTAGTTCTTGAGCAACAAGAATATTGTCTAAAATGTGCCAACCTCCAATGAATGCAGACTGCTCTTTTCCTACTAGTTGAGGTAAGACCAACTTAAGTCTTGAGGTAAGTAACTTGGAAACAACTTTGTAAATTGTATTACAACAGCATATAGGTTTGAAATCAGATAGATTAGTAGGATTAGCAACCTTAGGTACGAGAGACAATTATACAATTCAATTCCTTGAACATATTCCCAGATTACAGAAACTCATCCACCCCATCAACTATATTTGCTCCTATAATAGGCCATGTAACTTTAAAGAATTAAGTAGAAAATCCATCTAGTCTAGGGACTTTATTATCTACTTGATTAAAGAAAGCCATTCTAATTTCCTCATCCAAGAATGGGCCATTAATTTGCATGGCTTGTTGATTCGAGATTTTTCTAGAGATGTAGTCTTATACCTCTATAACAGAAATTATTTTTTGTTGGTCTCCCAACAATTTAGAGAAGTGCCCGCACCACTTGAGGAAATGCTCCCACCTCTCTCTAAACCACCCCTTCCTAACCCTTAAAAGACCACTTCTTTTAGGAAACTAACACATACACAAACCCCCCTAGAAATCCACCCACCTTGGTAACCACCAGAAACAATGGTAATAGACCCCCACCACCCCTGCGGTGAGACCAGAAAAACCCCTTCCGGTCACCGGAGAACCTTGGGCAATCACCTGCCCCCACAACTTTTAGGAATACCGAGTATCAGCTCACCTGACTCCTCCACAAGGACAGCACTCCCTAGGCAACCCTACAAGGAAAAAACAAAGTCACCTTTTAACCCTCTAGGAAAAGACAACTTTGGCCCATCCAAAAGCGGAAACTTGGAGACTTGCGCCCCTAACGCAGCAGGCATTCCAGCTTATACAATGTCAACTCCCCACGCCAAACCCAGCTATCCCTCTGTCTCATCTGCCAGTGCCCAAACCAAAAGCAATTCCTATTTTGGTAAAATCGTATTGGAAGCCGCAAATCAGCACCCTCACCATACTGCCCAGCCAAACCATCCGAAAAACCAGCCCCCATCCCACCCCACGCTAGCAAAATCATATGCCAATGCTTGTCTCCACAAAGCCTCTCCGGCAACACCGGACTTCATCCTCCGCTTCATTCCACCAGCAACCACCATCGGCATTCCCAAAGTTAGGATCCCAAAAACAATTGAAGACGAGGGAGCTGCATATTGGAAGTCCACGCTAATAGGGTATTTCATAGGCTACAAAATACCTTTCACTCTAGTCCACGCCACAGCCTTCAAGCTGTGGAAGGAGTATAGTCTTCTAAGCGTCCTAGCCAACCTAAAAGGCTTCTATTACTTTCAGTTCGATAAGAACAAGGACATTACCCCAGTTCTGGAAAAGGTCTGGTTCTTCTCCAAACGCTATCTGATCCTTCAACGGTGGAGGAGAGGAATGATGCTAGACAAGCCCCAACCCACCCATGTTCCAATATGGGCCATGTTCAGCCGCATCCCATGTGAACTCCTTTGTGCTGAGGGGATAAGCCACATAGCAAGCAAGTGGGTTCGCCTATAAAGGCTGACACCCTAACGGCCACCAGACAACGTCCTAACCAAGCTCGCATCCTCGTCGAGATTGATGGACGAAGAGAGCTGATCAAACAGATTGAAGTGGAGAGGGCTGATGGCTCCTTGGCTATTGTCCAAGTCGATTACCAATGGACCCCCCCTCAGTGCAACAAATGCAAGGTGTTTGGTCATACCTGCCCTACAACAACTAAACCAGTACAAAACACTCCAGAGGGCTCTTCCAAACCTTCAAAGGACCAATGGACACAAGCCAACCACGCAGCCAAGGTCAAACAGAAGAGGGCTACAGAAACTCCTCCCACAACCCAAATGGAGAACACCGAGGGGGCCCAAACCCAGTCTAACCAAGATCATCCCGTGTCTGCAGCATCCCAAGATCAAACAAGAGATATCCCAACCCAGGTGCTAGATGAAGCAACACAAAGCTATCCCTCTCCAGCCCCCATCCTTGAAGCAAATGACATGGACATGGAAGAAGAGAACACCACTCCTTTGTATGTCAACACCCAGGACACCCAAGAACCATCCAGTCACGGCAAGCTTCCTTGCAAGTCTCCAGTGCCCAACCGACCCCCAGCAGAGACACGCAACACAATGGACCATGATGACAACGAAAATGATAACACTCCACTTTGCAAGCTCCTCGACCAAGTGTCAAAAACCCCAAAAAGCAACTTCAAGAGTAACAAAGGCTCCAACTCCTTTGGAAAGCAGAAGAAGAAACAGAGGAAGCAACACCACACCTTCACCTAGGTGCTAATAGGTGCACCTAGTCACACTCATGAACATAGCAGCATGGAATGTCAGAGGGCTCAATGACCCTCTTAAAGCAAGGAAAATTAAGGAGGAGTGTGACAGCTATAGGATATCCCTAATAGGGATACTGAAAACCAAAATCAACACCACCAATGTAGCAACGGTAATGCAACGACTAGACAATGGCAAGTAGCCATCAACCAAGCAGCATTGAAGTGTATATGGATAACATGGCAACTGAGAGAATGAGATATCAATATCATCAAGGAAACTACCCAACTTTCACATTGTATAGCAACCTATCACAGCACCACTTCCCGATTACATGTGACCTTCATCTATGGCACTAATAATGATGGCGAAAGAAAGTTGTTATGGAGAAGTCTAGAAGAACTATCCCCAGCCTTAACCACCCTCCCTTGGCTAGCACTTGGTGACTTCAACACAACCCAAAGCCCCTTTGAGAAGTAGGGAGGACAAGGTCGCACGACAGCAGCAATGATAGATTTTCAAACATGCCTAACCAATATTGAGCTTGAGGACCTAAGGTACATGGGCAACTTCTTCACGTGGACAAATCATCAAGAACACAACCCATATTGAGGAAGTTAGATCGTGTCTAGATCAATCACTATTAGATGCAAACATTTCCAAATGCCTAAGCCAAGTTCCTGCCCCCCCTCCTCTCTGATCACTCACTAGCCATCACATCCATAAACACCACCCCAAGGCTAAGGAAGACACCATTCAAAATTTTCAATTTTTGGATCCAACATGCAAGTTTCAAGGACATAGTCTCCAATGTATGGAGAACGGAGGTAGCCGGTTCTAAGATGTACCAAGTAGTAAGTAAGCTCAAATTACTCAAGGATGAACCAAGACATCTCAACCACAAGAAGTTCTCCCACTTGTCCAACCAAGTACAGGAAGCCAAGCACACCCTTCACCAACTACAATCCAATATTCACGGTACCGGCGACACATCCTAAATGGAAGCCGAGAGGATAGCCTTTGGGGAATACTATTTATCGAGAAACGCCGAAGAGTGCTTCTACAAACAAAAGTCAAGAATAAACTGGCTAAAGCTTGGAGACAAGAACACTTCCTTCTTTCACAAAGCCATGCGGAACCATCACAATAGAAGCAACCTATATTGTATTATCCGAGAAGATGGTAGTGAAGCGGTAGGCGAAGAGGAGGTTAGAGACCTAGCTGTTACACATTTCCAACAACTCTACGGCAAAGCACACCCTCCAATCAACCCGGAAGAGATTCACAACCTGGTAACCTGGAGATTGAATGACCAGCAGAAAGAGGAATTGCAAGCACCACACTCAGATGAGGAAATCAAATGGGGTTTCTTTTCATAAGCAAATGAGAAAGCTCCTAGCTTGGATGGGTATACAGCTTTTTTCTTTAAGGATACATGGGAGATAATAGGGCAAGACCTCACCTCCGCCATCAAAGAGTTTCTTAACTCAGGGCATCTACTTAAGGAGATAAACTCTACCATTCTCACATTGGTCCCAAAGATCCCCAACCCTACCAATCTAGGAGAGTTTAGACCCATTGCATGCTGCAACGTTCTCTACAAAGCGGTATCTAAAGTACTTGCTACCCGACTTAAGAAGGTCTTACCTTCTTTGATTGGAAGAGAACAAGCTGCCTTCATTCTAGGGCGCAAAATCACTGATAACATATTCATCGCCCAAGAATTGATGACCGGCTATCAAACACAAAAAGGGGTGCCCCGTTGCACACTTAAGGTAGACCTTCAGAAGGCTTACGACTTTATAAGATAGGATTTCATACTCGAAGTGCTCAAGACCATGCAGGTTCCTCTTCACTTTTGCACCCTTATAGAACAATGTATCTCCACAACAAAGTTCTCTATCAACATCAATGCGGAATTGGCAGGCTACTTTTCAAGCAAGCGGGGCCTAAGGCAGGGGGACCCAATCTCTTCATATTTATTCATCGCAGGCATGGAAGTCCTCTCCACCCTACTTCGAAGGCTCATCTCCAATCTCGTCTTCTCCCCCCATTAGAGATGTAAACCTAAGCGCTTAACCCATCTTTTTTTCACAGATAATCTCCTAATCTTTGCAAAGGGTAATGTTGAGTGCATATCCTTAATCAAGAATGCCCTCCAACAGTTCCAAGCACTCTCGAGCCTCATGGCTAATAGCTCTAAAAGTTCCATATTCTTCTCAAATGTTCCCACTAGGATCAGACATCATATTCTGTAGGTCACCCAATACCAGGAAGGCAATCTCCCAGTGCGGTACTTAGGAATACCACTCCTCTCCACTAAGCTCAAAACGGAGGATTGCGATGCCTTGGTGGAAAGAATCTTAGCTTGTATTACCTCATGGACGTGTAAGTTCCTATCTTATGCAGGTTGACTATAGCTAGTCAAATCCGTCCTCTTCTCCACACAGGTCTACTGGAGTTTCGTCTTTCTACTACCTCAGAATATAACGGCCAAGGTAGAACAACTTCTCAGGAACTTCCTATGGAGTGAAAACCTATACACAAATTCAAAAGCCAAAGTCAGGTGGGAGAAAGTTTGCAAGCCAATCAAATGTAGTGGCCTAGGGATTCCCAACCTCCATCTAGGGAACAAGGCCTTATAGCTCAAACATATCTGGCATCTATGCAAAAGTGGAGCTCGAAGCCTATGGCCTGAATGGGTGCAGTCAACATTACTGAGGGGCAAAAGTTTTGGGCATCACGAGCTCCAACAGCATGTTCCTGGACCTGGAGGAAGCTCCTAAAGCTATGACCCCTAGTTCGCAGCAGCTTTCAATGGCAACCAAGAGACGGCTTATCCATCTCTATTTGGTCATACTTCTGGTTACCCATGGGTCCTCTAGACAGTCTATTCAATTCAAAACAAATCAAGAGCTCAGGTATCCCGATGATGGCTAAGCTCTGCTCAATTGTAGATAACAACACATGGCGATTACCAAATAATCCACCTTGGTCAGCTATCCACATCCCCAACCACATCCAACCAAATGACTCAATCCCTGAGCAACTTCAATGGATCCATACCACATCAGGGGAGTACACCATCAAGAGTGGATGCTCTTTCCTTAAACTAGAAGGTCTAACCGTCCCCTAGTACAAAGTTATATGGAACAAGTCTACCATACCAAGGCATTCCTTTATATTATGGCTAGCCTGGCTAGAGAAACTTTTCACTCTTAATAGATTGACTGCATGGGGAATAGCTACATCCTCAAGATGTTTCCTATGTCAAAAGGGAACAGAAGACTACTCACACCTTTTCTTCAACTACGATTACTCACCCCAAGTGTAGCGGTAAGTGTGCGACTTCGCCCAGTGCCCTCCATGTAGAGATTAGCAGGGCGCTAAAAACATACTAATATCAACAGCCCAATCAGCTACCAAACTCCATCAGACATGGAGAGCAAGTCTTGCAACTGCAGTCTCTTGCATATGGAGAACATGCAACAAAGTCCAACTCGGAAGTAGCCTTCCTATTATCTCTCTTTTAACCAATCAAATCAAATCTTACGTCTGTAGGATGTAATTTGGTAGAGCGTTCATTGTACTAATACCAATGAGTTTGGTCTTAGTGTTGTAATTGTATTTCTAACCGTCTTTGACGGATGTACACTGTTTTCAGATTAATAAATTATGGATTATCCAAAAAAAAAACAATTTAGAGAAGTAATTCAAAATTTCCACATTGACAATAGAATCGCCATGGATTTCCATTCCATCCTCCTTTGTCAAACTGTGGATGGCATTCCTGTTTTGCCTATACTTAATCATTTTATAAAAGTAAGCAGTATTTTTGTCTCCCAATTTCAGCCATTTCACTATTGACTTTCGTTTCAATAAGCTCTCTTTTGCCCCTCTTAGTTGGTAATAGTCCTTAAACGCTTCTTTCTCTTGGTTGAGGAGGGGTGTGTTTCCACTTGCAATTGAAACTTGAGTAGCTGTTAGGTGTTCCTTGGCCAACTTAACTCTGGCTGAGAGGTGGGAGAATTTGGAATTATTCATTTTTTTAAGTTTCTTCTTGAGAAGCTTCAATTTAGACACCACTTAGAATTGTTTGGAACCTCTAATTACCTATGACCATACCGCCTTTACCTTTGGGATGAAATCCGACGATTCAATCCAAAAGTCAAAGAATTTGAATGGGTACCTTTTCTTTGATGTACCAAAATCCATACATAGAACTCCAGCTGAATGATTAGAAAGCATTGGGGAGGTAAACCTCGCATCACAGTTAGGGAATTTTTCTAGCCAACACTAGTTAACCAACAATCTATCCAATTTTTTCAAGATCAGGTTATCCTCTTGCTTATTTGGCTAAGAGAAATAATTTCCCCCAAAACGAAGGTAATCTAGTTTCACTTCATCCAGGAAATTTACAAAATCCACCATAGCGGCTTTTTGTCTCATATTGCCCCCATTTTTCTCCGTAATTTAGTCACATTGAAATCACCCAGAACTACCCATGCGTAATCAACCAAGGATAGTGCCAATGCTATTAATTCCTTCCATAATAACTTTCTCTCTTGATCCGAGTTCAATGCATACACAAAAGATACATAGAAGGCAGAATTGGAACTAAGATGTGTGCAGTAACAATGGTAAAACTGTTCATGTTCCTTTTTCACTCTAATATTCCAAGTTCTCGAATCCCACATTATCCATATCCTCTTTCCTCGCTGCAAAGTTAATTCCAAAGTTCCAGTTAGCATTAAGATTGAGCTTAACTCTATCTTCATTGCATTGGTTTATATGAGTTTCCAACAACCCCATGAGTGATATCCCATTCTCTACACAAAACTTTCTAATATCTGCACATTTCAACGGGTCATTAAGACCTCTTACGTTCTATGCTGCTAGATTCATTGTAACTTAAGGATGATAATTAGGTAAATCGTCGTTGGCGTTTGAACACCTTTTTCTTCTTCTTCTGCTTGCCCCTCGAGCTAGAGGACTGCCCACTATTTGATGAGGCTAAATTGCTCATCTCATGCCTACATAGCGAGCCAGCTAATTTGAGGTTAGCTGGAGTGGTCATGCTTTGATCCACCGCCTGTTCCTTTTGAATTTCCTCCTAGTCTCCATTCTCTCCTGTTTCCTCAGCATCCTTCTCCTTATGTATACCCTCCACCTTATCTCCTCTAGCCACTTTTCCTTCTACACGCAATTGTCTTTCTGGAACCAAGAATGGGGTCTGTTCTGTCACAGGGTTGGTGGAATCATCATTTCCAGACCCCATGTCTTCCACTTGGATCTCTCCATCTTCCATCTGTGTATCCTTCCCCATGCCGAACTTCCTCTCTACCCACTTGGGAACTTTGTTTCGGTGATGAAGGAATGCTAGCTAACTCTTTATTATTTTTCCTCTTACCCTTTCGTTGGACTTCCACCCAAATTTTATTCTCCTTGATTGAAGTTTTCTTAGCTGGCAGCTCTTCAGAGGACATGCGGTTGACACATGTATGTCCAAACACTTTGCACTTAGAGCACCGTGAAGGGAGCCATTGGTACTCGATCGTAATTTGCACGGTTGTGCCGTCTTCCCATTCCATTTCTACTCGTAGTATAACTTCATCAACGGCTTCCACCTCCATGAGCACCCTAGCCTAGTTCGCTCTTGCCTAGAACGCCGTGAGGGTATTCGCTTGAAGTGGCCTTCCTATCGCACTCACTATATAGCTTACTCCCACTGCATCTAGATATTCACAAGGGACTTTGGAAAAGACCACCTAAGTCAGTATGCTCGATGGTTGTGGCTTGGTAAGGGGCATTCCAACCCTCCATTTCTAAAGTATTAGTAGTCTCTTCGCAAAGAACCATGGTTTTTCCGATATAACATTAAGGAAGGTGTCTTGAGCAAACCGAAAATAGAAGAAGCCATCCTTGTTGCACAAGACGCCTGTTATACCATAATCTTTCCATATTCTTAGTGCGGTAGATTGAACCAAGGAAAAGGGGATCTTTTTCCCAAAAAAAAAAAAACCCAAGGAGAGTATGTTTCCAACGTTTTGCCCCAAAAACCGCAATCAACGAAGGTGGCTTTATTCTAGGGCAGCGCACCACGGGAAAGAGGAGGGTGGTATCCCAACTTAAAGTTCGAACGTTTGGGGATGGCTATTGAAGGTCCACAGGCTTAGGCAAAGGTTTTGGGCAGTATTCCTTGATTAGACAAATGGTTTTGCACCCCAATATTGTCCATCAAATTATTTACGTTTTCCAATGTGGTATTTCCAAATGAGGAAAGAGGGTTGATGTTACTATTGAGGTTGGCATAAGATGCTTTTTCTTTTTCATTAAAAGCATTCCTGCCATTCCCAAAAAGTAATTCACCTTTTTGGTTATCCAATGCAACAATGTCCTCTCCGCCTACTTTGCAGGTCTCGATCAATGTAGCCTTTGTAGGGTCAACTCCAAAAGCAGCAGCCAGGTTAGGGACCTTGAACTAGCAGCCAGGTCATTTGCCTCGGAACTAGTTTCCTTGATTCTGGTTTTGAAAGAATTCTTGAGGGAACCTTGCTCCCAAAATGTGGTGAAAACCACTCGTAGGCTTGCGGTTTGATGACCCACTCACCATGGATGATGAAGAATGGAAATGGATAAAATAGGAAAAAATGGATGGGGTTGATAGAGAAAAGAAAAGAAATGAATGTGTTTATGGGTTACCTCAGAAAAGTGGTTTCTTATGATGGTTTAGGTGGTTTCTAGAGAGAAGGGAGAGCATTTTCTCTCTCTAGAATTCACCAAAAATATTTTCCTTCAGCAGAGAGATCCTTCCTTAAGCAAAAATCAAGAATTACTTAGCTCAAGCTTCAAGATAGAAAAACTTCCTACTTCATAGATTGGTGCAACAAAAGATTCATAGGAATGGCATCCATTCCCTCCTAGACGGGTAACTAGATTTCTTTTGTGCCTTAAATCAGTTTCTCTCAATCAAGCATTTCAAAAACCTACACCTAAGGGCCTTTGATCAACTATCCAAGAATTGGCTCATTGATCGATAGAATGAGTTCACAACACCAACTGTGAAGCTCTGCCAATTCCAATGTTTGACCAAAAGATAAAAGAGACCTCTTGGTCCATTGCAAGACACAAAGCTCCAAGACCTAATGGATATTAGGTCCAACTTCTTTAGAGTTGCCTAGGATGTGGTTGGTCCAAAAGTGCATCTAACTATCCAATATTTCTTTGCGAGTGGCTGTCTTCTACCCTTACCCTTGTTCCAAAGGTGGGGAATCCCTCTACCCTAATTGATATTCGATCTATTTCCTACAACAAAATGTTATAGAAGTGCATATATAAAATTTTGGCCAAGAGAATCAAACTTGTTTTCCCCTATCTTCTTGGAAAAGAGAAGAACTTTTATCAAGGCTTGAAAGATTTTGGCCAAGACAATTAGCCCTAACATTTTTTTTGGAAAAATTACACCGGCCGCCCCTAAACTTTGCAAATTATGTTGTCACTTCCAATTTTTTTCAATTGTACATCTATACCCCTATAATGTAATATTGAACCCCTAATAAGTTTCAAAAATATAGACACACCGTTTCACAATTACATAGACATCCCTTGAAACTTTTTTTAAAGGAGAGCTCAAATACATGTCAAATGGATGTAAGTGCACAATTAGAAAAAAAAAAAAAAAAGTGTCGATATAATTCCAAAAGTTCACAAGATTGTTCCATATAATTTACCCATTTTTTTCCCCCAATTTGCCTATTGGAGCATGCTATGTATGGCCTCTTCAAAGTTTTCAAAATGCAAATGGAAAACTTGCTGATTCTTTTCAAAATCATGTAGCCTTCGCAAAGAGGACTCAATATCTTTTATCTTTTTGTTCTGGTAAGGGAACCCTTTTCTTGCCTAGTGAGGAAAACTAGCTCCAATGAAAGTTTCATGTTCCATTTTAAGTGTAAAAAAGAAAAGCTAACTAATCTTGATCTTTTAGTATTTGCTATAGGAGAAGTCACTATTGTTTTCCTCATTGAGGAACTTCTAGCTAAATTCCAACAAGCTTAACTGAGATCCCCAGCAAAAGTCATATTCCCTATTGGAGTTACAAAATCAATTAAAAAAAGACATTGTCTGAACTTTGAGGTTTTCACTTATATCCCTTCCCATAAGATACCTAAGCTTGGATGGATTTTCAACACGTACAAAACATTAGAGAGCAAATTCATTTAATATGCTGGAATAGTTCAACTGATTTAAGAGTATTATATTCTCCTTACAAGTCTACTAGGCTTCCATTTTCATCAATCCTACAAGAAGTCATTTTAAAGAAGTTAACAGCCAAGCTGAGGCAAATTCCATGGAATGGGAATGATGAGAGTATAGCTAAGGTCAAAGTTGCGTGGGAAAATTTGTGTAAGCCCAAAAAAGGAGGAGGTTGGGTATTTTAGACTTATCTCCCTGGAACAAGGCTGTCCAACTCAAACATGTGTGGCATTTGTGCTCAAATTTTGAGAACTCAGCCAAAGTTTCTGGTACCTAAAAATTCCAAGCAAAGCATATTGGTCCTGGTGAAAAATCCTTCAAGCTAGACCATCAGCAAGGAGAGCTTGCTGAAATGGAAAGTTGGTAATGGCAAGCACATCTCACTTCAGTATGATGACTTGCACCACCAAAGTCCTTTGGATGAATGTGTTGGAGAAATGACTATATAGCTCAGGATGGTTGAAGGAGACAACACTTTGTTCAATTATTAATGGCCATGATTGGAACTGGCATGCAAGCAAAATGTAAGAAACTATCAAAATGGGGATGAGCGATAATCCAGTTACTAGAGCTAACAATGGGTCAATCTCATTTGGAAGTCAAAATCCACAAAAGGGATATCCATAAAAAAGCAGATGCTGAAATTCAAGAGGAGACTCATCCCATTCAATGGCATGGTCCAGTGTGGCACAAGGACAACACTCTTAGACATGCCTTCATTATGTGGCTAGTTGCCCAAGAGAAACTCTACATTATACTGGTTCACTGGAGTGTAATCACTTAAAACTGCTGCCATATGTATAACAAAGAGGAAGAAATTGATATGCATCTGTTTTCCAAATGAGAGTTCATGATTGAGATATGGAGGAAAATTCAGGCATATATTCAATGGTCAACAAATGTTCCATTCTTGGCTTCCTTGTTGACCAGCTTTTTCTCCATCTCTGCATCCCAATTCTGCCCCTATTGGAAGAAAATCTTCACAGCGCCATGTACTACTTCTGGAAGGTGAGATTTGATCATAAATTGGGTGTAAATACCCAATCTGATGAACAAGTTTTTAGGCAAATTATAACTTGTATTTTTGTGAAAGATAGATCTCAACTGTGACTATAATGCCACAGCAATCCTTACAGCCTTTTGTCTTCGCTGAATAGATCAATCCTTAGGTTTCTTTTTGTGTTTCTATCTTGCTTGTGCAGTGGCTAATACATATTCTCTATTTATTGCAAGGAAAAAGATACTGAATTTTTCCCAAAGAAAAGTCAAGGCCACTTTACTAATTTAACATACGCCTAATGCCAAGGAGTACAATCTGCAATCAAGAAGCATATATTGATATTAGTAACATGTAGCATACAAAAATTACCTCATAATCCTCCGGATATTTTATACGCCTGACTATATAGCGGTCAAATGCCTGCCTGAGGGAGTGAAGCCCACCAACATCTTCCCATGTAACATTAGGAATTGCAGAGAAACCCTCTCTTCTGGAAGAAGGTTGGACCATTTTGGCTGCTTCCTAGAAACCCAACAAAGACAAATGAAATTTACGATTAGATTAGTAACTAACATTTTACCCAAAAAAAAATATACAATTAGTAAGGAAGTGCATCAAACAAAATACAAGCAGTGTGTTCAAAAAAATCATGAAGTATGGTGGCATAGCCTACGCTTTTGTTCTTTACTTAATCAAAGAGATAGAGAAGGAGAAGACAGACGAAGGAACTGAAAAAGTGCCGAGTCTTTGCGCTTTTTACTATTTCATTAGGTAATACCAAGTCCAAACTTGTTATCTACATATTGCTAATGTCATTTACATCCCAAATCACCTCAAAGTCAGCCATTGTGATGGAAAGCTTTTCTATCTCCTCTGGCATCCATAGTTGTCGCCACCATTCTTCAGCATGTTCCTCATCAATAGAACTTTTAGACATCTCAGCTTTTCTACTATCTAAAATCCTCTTCATAGCAAGGTTACCAGCCTTGTTAGCCAGTGCTGCCAAATCTGCTCCCACAAACCCAGGTGTTGACCTTGCTATTTTCCTAAGATCAAAAGTACCTTCTAATTTAAGGTTCTTGGTGAGAACAGAAAGAATCTCAACCCTTGCATTTTCATCTGGAACACCCAAAACAATCTCGCGATCAAATCGACCAGGCCTCCTTAAAGCAGGGTCCACAGCATCTGGCCTGTTAGTTGCTCCAATGACAAGAACAAAGCCTTGGTGGGACTCAAAATTTCGTGGTTCTACCCTTTTGTCAGTGGCTTTTACTTGTTTATGAGATTCATCCATGCAAGTCATCAATTGTGTCACAATACGCCGCTCCATCTCCCTCTGCAGGTTTTCTCTTTTGGAAGCAATTGCATCAATCTCATCAATGAATACTATTGATGGTGAAGTTCTATAAGCTTTCTGAAAAAGCTCCCGAATATTTTCCTCTGATGCACCTGAAATTCCACAAAAACAGTCTTGTAAGTTCAGTTATCAACTTGTGTTTTTACAAAATGGTGCATCCCATCCTTAGAACTATATAGAGGTCCTTAGAAAAATCATGAATAATAAATCAATTGCTACTGGACGGATAAGGTAAGAACAACATTTGATTCTCTACCCATGTAGAAACTAAAAACAGAAGCTTGACACTAGACTTTTGACATGGATGGATAAATATGACAAGTAACTGTCCAAAAACATAAACCATTACTAGTAAACTCTCCTGACACGTTAAAAGCAACTACCAAAAAAGGGCAGGCCCATGAGTTAAATTACTGCATTTTGTCAAAAAAATAGAGAGCATGATACTAAAACAATGAAAGTCAAGTGCCCATCCTGTGCAAAAGGAACCTTCAATCAAAAATAGTAGCGTTCATGATGCAAATTTATCAGAGATCTTCTCTATTGCAAATAGGAGGAGCTTATATTGCTAGGTAAGGAGAAAACTCACTGACTAACAGCCTGTTAACTAGGTTAAGCAATAATTGACAAAAAATATGCATAATAGCAAATCATAAAGAACTCTAATTCCATATATTCACCCTCCAAAAAGGTCCATTTATGAACTTCTCTGTCCATAGAACACAAAGGTTTTGACACATTCCCAACGACATAAAATGAAATTCAATAACTGCACAGGACTATTTATAACAATCAAACACATCTGATATGTTATCCAAAAAAATAAAAAATAAAAATAACAAATCAATCAAAAGGCAACCAACAAAACTTCATCTGCACACAAACAAGCAAAAGCCAATACTCATCAGTTCACTTATTAATAAAACGTTATATACCTGAAACTCCAGAAACAATTTCAGTAGCAGAAATCTGATAAAAAGGCACACCAGTCTCATTCGCTATTGCGTGAGCCAATTTAGTTTTCCCACATCCAGGAGGCCCATGCAACAAAATTCCCGCCATCGGCCGAACCCCAAGCGTCCTTGGCAATTCTGGATGATATAAAGGCACAATTACCTCCATTTTAAGCTCCTCTAATACCTCCTTCATCCCTCCTAAATCTTTAAACCTTGGTCCCTCCTTCCCTTTCACTGAATCACTATCACTTAAACCTGACTCCAAGCCAGAATTCAAATTCTTCATATCGCTCTTCAATTCCAAACCAATGCCTACTTCAATCTTTCGCTTCTGCTTCTGCTTCTCAGTAATCATGTCCAATTCAATGTTCTTCTCTCTCTTCAATTTCGCGGAACTTTTCATGGAATTCCCTTCTGTATACATCTTCCGAAGTCCTAATTTGGTTATATCGAAGGCTGGCTCTACTTTTTCTTGATAAATTGCATCGTCCGATGTTGAAACCGTTCCTTCTTCTCCATCTTCATTTTCGCTCTCGTCCGAACTCTCCGACGAATCGTCGGACTCATTCCTTGTGTTTTGATTCCGAGTCCTCTTCACATGCATGTTCTCCATTCTCTTTAACCGCTCTTCGCTCTCGTCGAGCTTCTTCTGCTTCTTTCTAGACAAATTATTTCGATTAAGTTCTTCTCCTTCTTCATCGCTGCGGATGGTCTGGATTCGGCGTTGGTTTTGAAACTTGTTAGAGTTTTGAGAATTCTTGCGTTCTTTGTTTGGAGAGGATTCTAGGGTTTGACGAACCATTCTGGTGAACTGTTGAAGGTTCAGGCGAGCGTATTCGTCGTCCATTGAGCGAAGATAAGCGGAGATGTCTTCGACAGTCGTGTATTTGTGCTTGCAGGAATTCAATTGGCGTTGGAGCTTGCCGAGTAGTCTCCGCCGCATGATGGTTGTGGTGCCGCCGACACTGGGGGCCTTCAAGTTAGGGGGTTTTGCAATATTTAGGAGCTCGCTTAGCCTTAAACCCAATTTGATTTAATTTATAGTCTGAACCAGTTAAACATATATATCTATTGAAATAATCTAAATATATTTAACATAATTAATGATAATAATGGATTAATTCTCTATATTATTAAAGCAAAGATACCTTTTGTGTCTTTAAGTTTTATTTTTCTTATTTTACAAACAATAAAAGTAATCCACATCTTTATACATATACACATGTACTCTCTATCTCTCTCTCTCAACTTTTCTAGCCACCCTTTCAAACTTCTTCACAGGAAAGAAAAAAAAAAAAGTCAAATCCTAAAGAATTATCTATATTTTATTATTTATATTTTTTATGAAAATTTTATCATTTATCTTCGATTACCTTAATATCTTACAAACATTAATCCAATGAATAGTTATACAATAGTATTTCCAAAGTTTAAATTAAAAAAAATTGCAAAAGTTTTTTATACTTTTACCAAATTCAATAACTTAAAATATTATAAATAATTAAAATAAATATTTAACTTTTAATTTTACAACTATTATATACTTTTTAGATGTTAATTATGATGATTCAACATATTCTTAATATTTTAATTAATAATTTTATATATATTTATTTTTATACTCACAACCCAAGTGCATTGTCCTTAATACATATTAGTTGAAAAAAAAAATATCAATAATGTGTCGTCATAAATTATTTTAAATTAGTTAATGAGCTTGCACCAAGTACAAATAAAAGTTTAGATCATCCTCTATTGTAATAAAAAAGTTAAAACAATAAACATAAAAATAATTTAATATTTTTATGTATTATCAAAAATCATATTATACTATGAAATATTCAATAAGTATTTAATTCTTTTACTAATGAAATATTTAATTCGTTTACTAATTAACATTATAACATATTATCCAAAAAAAAAAACTTACTCTCTCTCTAATATTAAAATGTTTTTATGTATTTGAATATGAATGAATAATTACATATAAAAGTATAAATTAAAATGCAATTAATAGTATCATTAAGATGAGTATTGAATATTATGAAATATTTGAATATAAGTGGGTTAAATTAAAATATAACCAATATGAAAATATACTTTAATGTAGTTATCAAATTATATTATATATATATATATATAATTTTCATATAATGAATTATTTAAGATGAGTTATTGAATAGTGACCCATTTAAATGATTTAAGTTATTGGAAATAAATGATACATAGAAGAATATAATAAAATTAGTATTTATGAATGTATAGTAAAACAATCAAATTAATAATGTATTTTGTTAAGTTTATAGTAATTAACTAGGAATATATCCTTTAACAATAAAATTATTATAGCAAAATAAGCAATTTGAAATAATTTGTTTAAGTAGAATATAAAAAGCAAAAGCTTTTAAAATTATATTAAATTTCTAGAAAAAAATTATGAAAATATATTAATGATACCTTAAAAAGGCGAAATACAAAAAAAAAAAAAAGTAAGAATTTTTGAAACTATATATCATATTATGATATGATTTGCCCAAAAAATTATAAAAATATTAATGAACCATAAAAGAAATAGAATACAAAAAAGGCAACAACTTTCAAAACTATATATTATAATGTTATAACTTATGTATTATATTATATCATATCATATCATATTCTATAATATATAATACAGTTTATATTATGATATACACTATACATCTTATAATAGATTATAAACATATATTGTCATGCTTCGAAACCTTAAGGGCAATGACAACCCACCTCGTATTTTACTTAAATAGAATACACTAAAGCTAATTACATAAAGAGTAGGTTTCTAAACTAATATTATTTTCTAAAATCGTTCACTAGTTTATAAAAAACACTTTTTATCATTTAAAAATATTTTAGAAGATCTATAGAATTTCGAAAATGATTATTGATATTAATTATAAAAGCAATTCCATTATAAAGCTCATAAAATCAACTATTTACGAAATTTATAAAGTTCATTTACATTAGAAGAAAGCGACAACTATCATCGAAACTCTTCAACTAGCAATATCCCAATCCTTAAAGCAGGAGCCAATCCGCATTTAGTTCACATATTATCCACAAACTTATAAACACCTAAAAAAGAAAATGAGGGAATGAGTCACAAAGACTCAGCACAGAATAGCCAAACATATTCTTGCATGTCATACATACCTAAATCTAATGCATTGGCACAAATTCATTAACTTATTTAAATTAAATCAAGACAAGTAATATTGGAGTACTCAAGACTTTAGACACTAAAGGCTAAAAGAGTTTTAACCTCCCTCGATAAGCTTGAGGGAACTATCACGGTATATCCTATTATGACCAAAATCATAATTAAAACTATCAAAAACCATCAAATAATATAAAGTAGTCTCATTTAGCTGTTCACTCGAAATGCTAGGCTCATCATTGCAATTATAGTTCATCTAATCACCCAATATATATCCTATAATATTTATAGTGTCTGGTTAACATCCCTCCGTTTGTATAGCCGCTTTATGTGAATACTACCCCTATCAACTACCTATAGCACTACTTTTGTAGCTCAAGCACATAACTACTATATCATTCTAGCATTTTGAACTGCAACCTAAAACCCAATCCAACAATCTCATCATTCAGATAGGGTGACTACACAAAAATAGCATTATGAATACTTGAGTTGAATTTAAGTATTAATGCATTTTAAGTATCCTAAATCTAGGATTAAATTGCATGTTCACCTAAATTTAATGGGCTTTGTAATATAATGGACAATTGCATTATAGGGTTCATCATACCCTGAATAAAAATTGCATTATAGGGTTCACTTATATTTAATGGGCTTTGTAAATTATTGAATAATAATCATAAAAATTATATGTTTATTTTAAGGTTCATCATATCTCGAATATAAAAAAAAATTAAGTTATAAACATGTTAAATCTAAAAGCAATAATAATAAAAGAAAGCATAAATAAAAGTATTAAAAATAAAAATATAAAAATCTACTCTAATCTTCTAATCTAATTTTTATCTAATCATCTAATTCTATCTTCCTAATTTACTCTACCTTACTTGGAGTGCTACTTTCTCGACTCGTCTAATCTAATTTTTTTTTTTTTTTTTTTATCATCATTTACTCTGATCTCTCGTATCTATCTATCTTTATACATGCTTCGGACGCAGCACAAGATCTTAGATGATAAGGACAAAATCTTGCAGGCGAAATCTCCAACGTGCAACGATTTGATCTGTTATATTCTAATCTCTCAAATTTTGATCTTGTATATATATATATATATATATATATGTTGGATATAGCTTGGATAACGTATTTTGTGGCTAAAATCTTCGGCATTCCAATCTGGCATGCCAAAATATTCGAATCTTCGTAGCGTATTTTCCAGCGGAGCTTCTCAACGTGTTTTCCGGCTATTGTATCGCGTTTGTTATATATAGCCATTCCAATTAGCAGAGTCAGCATTTTGGCACAGCACCGGCGTGTCTCCTCTCTTTTGGATGATATATATGTGCAGCACGGGCATGTCTTGGGCAATATAGATGTATCTGTAGCGTCAAAATGGGCATGCTTGTTTCATGTGTGGCTGCTTCTCGGCCGGTTCATGTATTGAACTTTTCATCTTGTAAAAATTATATTTTTTTTTAATTTTTATAATATTTTTCCATTAAACCATAAAGTATATTTTAAGATTCTAAAATCAAAATATAAAGTGATTAAGTGCAATATCAATACAAAATATAAGAAAATTAAATAAAAAATTATTATAATTTATATAAATAATGAGTATTTTATAACATTTATCAATTTATTTTCCTTACACATACTTCACTAAATCAAACATAATTTAATCATTCCAACTCCAAATCATGTCAAGCAAAAGCCCATTGATTCCTAACTCATCCCTCTATTAATTTCTTCAAAAATTTCTAAATTTTATGCAAGTTAACCATCCAAAAAATATTACAACTTTCCAGTTATAAATTATAACTTCAAAAAAACCATATCTTACTCATTCTAATCTTGAATCACTTCAAACTAATGTCAAGTCTTTCTAAATCTTATTCAATTTTCAAATTAACACTTTAAATTCATTTTAAAATCAAATTAGCATCTTAATTTTCCATATTCCATATTATTTCCAAAAATGAATTAAAAATTCTAGCTCACCCATCTATGCTCATTTCTTCATTATTCACCATCATCCTAATTCCTTACTTCTTATTATCATGCACAAATCAAATTCTACTAATTATCACTCATTCCAAAAAATCAAAACATTATTTTTAATATTTCAAATACCCATTTAACATTATTTACTCAACTATAATAAAATTACATCACTAATTTTCTCTTCAATAACACATTTCAATTAATTAAACATCTTACCTATAGAGGGTTGAAATTGTTAACGTGAAATGTTGGGCTAAGCTTGTTGATTATTTGAGATGACTCATTGAACTAGGTGATAAGGCCTAATGAATCCAATCCATCTTTTGAGAGTACTTAAGAAGATTTCATGTAATAGGTTTAAAGTAGGGGTTTTTAGACCAACTTGTCCGCTCTCAACCTTTTTCAAGATAGCTCATGTACTTAGAGAGACTCTTCATAGGCTTAGACTCAAGAAGTCCATGAGAAGATACATTAATAGGAGGGCTTAGCCATTGATCGTCCATATGATCTGATGGACATTACCAATGGCCGGACTCTATAAATATCCAATAGCTCCTCTTCATTTGACAAAATTCAGATATAAGAGAAACATTGTAGTGTTATCAGACTACTATTTTGAAGAATAAAATAAGGCTCAGAACGAAGAATACACTAACTCTCATCAAGAATAGTGGGGTTGATGCTTTATAGCTCCTCCACCTATCACATGTGCATTCAATCCCTCTAAGATTGCTTACTTCTCCTCTCTTGCCCATTTCTCTAAGTCATCTTCACGTTTTGTTGCTATGTCACTCTTTTGAGGCCACGTGAAGCACGAGACTCACGCTACACGTACGTGATCATTGCAATCGAATCCTCGCATCTTCGTTTTGGCAACTCTATTGGAGACAGAGCGAGTTGACAACTTAACTATGACACCAACTAGGAAGAGTAAAAACAACCCTGTTGACAGCACTACACGGGATTGAGAAGTGCATCATAAAGTGAATAATAAGGTTATCAAGCAAACTATGCCACCATTTGAAGATTTGAATTAAAGTAACCTTACACAAGAAGTTGTATCGGATGTTGTGCAAATGATGTGTGCATTTGAAGGAACTAATAAGAAGGTGGATAAGCTTATGACATTCTTCACATAATTCTTACCTGGCACAGCTACCATTGTTGTTACACAACAGGGTGTGGCTTTTTCGATCCTTGCTATGGCTGCACAACAATGCGCCACTTAGGTAGTACAAGTTCCTAATCAGTTGGCTAATAAGGAAGACATCACTAATGGTATTGATAAGCAAGTCCCCACTTTAAACCCTACACTTATGCAACACCCAGCTCCCGAAGTGAGAGATGTAGGAGTTCAACCTAGAGGTTCTTCGACCTCACGTGCTATTCCATATGCTACGCCTAGTGGATTTATAAGCTACCTTAACCTTACCATCGCTACACCAGCAGAAGCTGCTGTATCTACCCTTGTGGGCTCATTTATCACTAAGGAAGACCTAGATCTGTACTTAAAAGAAATACAGATAAAGTCCACTCCTAGGGTATTAGATCTTAAATTCCTGTATAATCAATGTATCACTGCTAAGTCGTATCCTAAGGACCATGTAAGTCCTAAATTTATGTTGTTCAATAGTAAGAAAGGAAGTGACAAAAAACACCTAATGAAGTTTATTGAGACTCTAATGGTCCATAGGTTAGATGATGATTTGAAATCGAAGGAATTGTTAAAGCCTTTTACTAAAAAGGCATATACATGGTACATCAACCTTCTCTTAGCATTATTATATTCATGGGGAAGCATGTATAAGATATTCCTAGAGAAAATTTTCTCCACTAAAGAAAGGGTCACTTTGATTGATATGGGAAGAATTCGATAGAAACCCAAAGAAGACCTGATGGAGTACATTGAGAGCTTTGGAGAGTGCCTCCAAATATCTAAGACATTTGTGATGAGAAGGAGTTAGTGAAAATCTGCATTCAGGGGATGTCCATTGAGTATGCTGTACACTTAGAGAATCTCTCCTTAAACTCATTTGCTACTTTAGTCGAAAAAGCTTGAAGGACTAATAACTCCACACTTGACAGATTGTCTGTGAACTTAGCTTATGATGAAAGCTCTAGTAGAGGAAAGGGATCACAAAATGATAAGCCTAAAGGTTCTAAACTATCTTTGTCATTCTCATGCCCAATGGGCAAAGTGCACGCAATGCTTGACGAGTGGTTATGGGATGAAAATATAAAGTTTCTAAGGGTAGACCATTTACCCACTATATAGGAGAAGGGTGATCTTAATATTTATAGGTTCCAAAGAACTGTGGGACACCCTACAAAAGAATGCTAGACTTTGAAAAAACAATTCAATGAAAGGGTCAAGAATGAAGAGCTTATCATTGAAAATAATGACGTCAGGAACAATCCATTACTGACTCACAATAACCATTGTGGTATTACCAACATTGTTACTGTGATTTTGCAGCAACAAAGACAATCGATGTGCCACCTACTGAAGCATAACTAGATAAAGGAAAATCAACTGAGGTTGAAGAAGACAAATGTTCGCCTATTGTTGCAGCACTTTTAAAGACCTCCAATTTTAGAAGTTTCTTTGACCTCCTGGGGTTTAACGAGAAGGCATGGCTTGTAGTAGCAACTACACACACATATCTCTAAAGGTTAGTATGCAAAGTGCGGTTAGTGTAACTTGTTAAGAAAATGACACGCATACAGGAGAATGCAATCTTATTTATTGATGCATATATGTATGTAAAGAACCTAAACGACAATAGCCCTTTTATATGTAGAGGGTGTACCAAATAGCAACCCAGTCAAGAGGACGTTCATAGATAATGGTTCCTCTCTAAATATTATGCCTATGTCTACATTTAAAGTTGTTAAAATTGATGTACAACACTTGGTGAAGCAACCGATATAAGTGAATAGCTTCAACAATTTGCCCATGAACATGGTAAGGCATGTTAATATAGACCTCAAAGTTGAACCTATCCATGGCTTTACCAAATCTGATGTGATCGATGTGCTTGTGTTTTACCACTTACTTATTGGTAGGAAATGGCTACATAGTCATAACTTGATACCATCAATACTGTACCAATGTATCAAGGGTCACTAAAAAGGAAAAGATGTCTTCATACCAGTTATAAATAATCATTTTGAGCATAATAAGTTATATCTTATTAAGTCAACCTTCTTTGACAAATATGCTGAGGAAGGAGAAACGACCATTGTGAGATCCTCTAACATTCCACTACCTACATGGGAAGAAGTTCAAGAGGGTCAATAGAAGAAAAGAAAGATGTGTAGCTCTTGTGGGGGTAAGAAGAAAAGAAAGGGAGTTAAGGAGATTAAAAGCTTTATTAGAGTAGATGGTTGAAGAGTATACCGCTTATGACAATTTTGGTAGTTTGAAGAAGTTTACTTGTCTTCTTCAAATCCAACATTAAACCAATTAAGCATCCTACTTGGCTCGCAGATGTCGTCCTAGTAAGAAAGAAAAATGGCTAAATACATGTATGCATAAATTTTCGAGACCTTAGCAAAGCATGTCCAAAGGATGATTTCCACTTCTAAATATCGATATATTAGTTGATGGAATAGCAAACCACGAATTATTCTCGTTTATGGATGGCTTCAACAGCTACAATCAAATTAAGATGGCTATTGAAGATGTTGAACGCATTGCCTTTAGGACACCTATGGGAAATTTTCATTACATTGTTATGCCTTTCAGATTGAAGAATGCTGCAGCCACTTATCAGTGAGCTATGATAGCCACATTTCATGATATGATGCATGATTTCATGGTAGACTATATGGATGACATCATTGTCAAGTCAAAATAAGTACCTAATCACTTAACTAGGGGTGAGTAAAAAAAATGATCAAACCGAACCAAATAAAAAATATAGTTTTTTTTTTTTTTGGCAATTTGATTAAGAAAATTTTCAATTCAAACCAAACAAAAAATTTATGATTGGTTTGGAGGGTTAATTTAATCTAAACCATAAAACCGAATTAAACTATTTTGAAAAAATATAATGATAATTTACTTATAACTTTTTTTTTTTTGTAATATAACATTTAAAAGAGTTTTTAGTTTATCTTTATTGAAAATATACATATTTAAATTTTCTAACCATAATTTAACAAATATCTATATAGGTTGACTTAAATTTTATTTTATATGCTTGTTTGAGAAATAAATTAGTTATAATAAATATTTAAAAAAATTTAATTACTTAAATATTGACTTTTTCAATTTTTTATATGATATCAATATATGTTATTATTAAGTGAATTTAATATTATTCATATGAGATTATATGTTAAGTAAATATACTTTCTTAGAACCAAACCGAAATTTTATGGTTTGAAAAAAATATGAAACTAAATCATATAGTTTGACTTGAAATGATGAAAAACCAAACTGCATTCTTATGGCTTGGTTTGGTTCAAAGGAAAAACCAAACCAATTTGATTTGTGCCTACCACTACACTTAACCCATCTAAAGAGGGTATTTAAAAAGTTTACAAGCTTCAAATGAATCCTCTAAAGTGTGTATTTGGAGCAGCTTCTGAAAAGTTTCTTGGTTTCATAGTCCATCACAAAGGGATTGATGTTGACCCAATGAAGGTGCAAGTGATTCAATCAATGCCTTCACCAAGTAGTAAAAAAAAGTTGAAGAGTTTTCTAGGCAAGGTCTCTTACATAAGGAAATTCACGCCAACATTAAGAAAAATCTCTTAACCCTTGTAGAAACTCATGAAGAAAGGAGTACCATTCGAGTGGCAATCATTGCAGGTGGAAGCAATCCAAAAAATTAAGGGGATACTAACTTCCCCTCAAATCATGGCAATGCTTATCAAATGATTGTCAGTGGTTTTATATCTCACTTCTATTGATAAGTCCATAGGAGCTCTGCTTGCAAAAGAAGTAGATAGCCTAGAGTAGCTTGTTTATTACCTAAGCTTCACCCTCAAAGAAAGTGAAGCTAACTATCCAGCTTATGAGAAACATTGTCTCGCACTAATATTTGCCACACAGAAGCTACAACACTACTTCTTAGCACACAAGATCATCCTCATAACTCACTCAGATCTAATAAAGTACTTACTGTCATGTCCAACATTGTCTGGACGGATTGCTAAGTGGTTACTCCTCTTAGGGGAATTCAACATCACAGTTGCATCTCCGAGAGCTATAAGACCTTAGGCATTAGTTGACTTGTTAGCATAATTCCTAGTTGCATACGAGAGTTCAACCATGGATGTCCTTCTCGTAGAATTCCATGAGGATTCTTTAAAGGTTGATACAGATGGGGAATGGTTAGTTTAATTTGACTACCCAGTCGGAAATAACGGATAGAGGGCAAGAGTTGTCTTAACTTCACTAGAAGGACATGAGATACCTTTAGCTTTCAAGCTCGATTTCCCTTCCACTAACAATGAAGCTAAGTATGAAGCCCTTCTACTTAGACTAATAACTGCTCTAGAGGTTGGAGCATGTTGCTTATGCATTTGAAGGAATTCTAACCTAATAATCAAATTGACCAATGGTGAATTTGATCTCAAGGAGCTTGCACTAGCGCCCGATAAGGCCGCAGTATAAGCAATAGTTGGAAATTTTGAAATAGTGCAATATGAGCATACTACAAGGTCCATTAATAGATATGTATATACATTGACAATGCTAGCATCTAAGGTTCCAATCTAAGGCATGATAAGTAATGTAAACATTCGGGTAGTTGAGAAATCTATCCTATGTACAACACTAAAACTTATTGATGACAAGGAAGAAGCATGAGATGACCGGTGCATTCCAATCAAGGAATAGTTAGCACACTTTGATGCAGCTTCTGTTTCCGCATTGAAGCACTTCATTCAAATAAATGGTATATTGTAATATAAAGGCTTAGAAGGTGTACTATCTTGGTGTATTACTGATAAAGAAGCCTAATTAAAGTTGGATAAGTACCATAAGATTTGGTGTGGAGAAGAAGGCTTACCTTGTATTGCTGCATCTAGCGTGCAAGATATTATTGGCCATCAATGTTCGAGCATACATCCTATGTGAAAACACATTGCCCTAAATATTCTAAACCATCCAATGAAGGAGAATGTAACTTTGTAACAAGTGTTGGAGATTAGAGACGTTCATACATTGACTACTTAAAGAACAATGTGCTACCTACTAATAGTATGGACACCAAAGTTATGAAAAGGAAAGCAAGAAAGTATCTTGTTCATGAAAATGAGTTGTATAGGGTTGGGTAAACCTCTTAAATGCGTGGCACCTCTTGAAACAAAGATGATATTGTCCGATGCACATGCTAGAGATTGTGGGGAGCATCAAGAAAGAAGAAAACCACATTACCACTTGCTTGACAAAGGGTACTATTAGCTAACCATGGAAACTAATGTCTTCAACTTTACCAAGAAATGCGCAGTTTGCTAGCAACATGGTGATGTAATTTACGCTTCTGCAATTACACTCCATAGTTAGATAACCCCTTGGCCTTTCCACACTTAGACATTTGATCTAATTGGCCCAATATACCTACCATCTAATGGATGCATATGAATTTTAGTGGGAATTGAGTACTTCACTAAATGGGTAGATGCTATTCCTTTGAAGATGACATTTGGTCTAACAGTTGCAAGTTTCTTTAAGGAGCATATTATTCGCAAATTCAATATCTTGAATCACATGCTCTTTGACAATGGAACTCCTTTCATCAACTCATATGTAAGACAATTGCTGGCTTCCTATAGCATCGACCATGTCAAATCCACACTTTACAACCCTAAAGAAAACAACCAAGTGGAAGCTACAAACAAAAGCCTCTTAAAAGTACTCAGTTGTATGGTGCATGATAACCATAAGGAGTGGCTTGATAAGTTACCACTAGCACTTTAGGTTTACAAAGTTGCAAAGTGAGGATTGACATAGGTTATGTCATTCTCCTTGGCTTATGGGTCTGAAGCAATGGTGCCAATAGAAGTCTTAGTCTCTCGGCACGCTTGGCTATCAATGCCGAATTAAAGCTACACACTTTATGTATAATGGACCTAAAGGCATTAGATGAGCATCGAGATACCGCAAAATGCAACCTTGCCAACTATCAACAATGACTAAGTGTCACTTATGAGCGACTAGTTTGAAAATGCTCCTTCTAGCAAGGCGATGTTGTCCTTTATGTAGCGGACCATATACACTAAGGCATTACTACACCAAAGTTCACACCTAAATGGGAAGAGCCTTTCATCATCGAAGAGGTTCATGACAGCGGTTATTTCAAACTTCAAAACCCAAGAACGAGTGCCATCACTACCCCCATTAATTTTCAACATATTAAGAAATTTCATATGTAATACACTAATGTACTACATCAAATAAATGGAATATGCACCTCACCCTATATGAGCTTTCTTTTTAAATATTTTTGCTATATCATTCTTTTATGTTGCTACAAAGTTAAAGACCTATCTCCTTACCACACATTATATGCATAATGTTTAAATGACAAAAATAAATGAATAAATAAATAAATAAATATAGTAAATAAATACACACTGATACATTGCTAATACTTAGTAAGAGAGACGTTTCTTAAGTGCATGATGTTCATTTGACTTATGACTTGTTGACTGGTTAGAGAATTGACTCTCAAGTGCATCACATAAATGCCTTCATGCCACTGAATGAGAATCTACTCAATTCGAGTATACTTGCACATAATGTTTATGTAAGCTTTTTTTTCATCTATAGTATTTTTTGGATATTCATGATCAAACAGTTAAGTAATGATTAATATCCTCTTAACTAGTAATGAAATTACTACCATCTATTATTAAAATATCGAAAAAAGATTGTTGCTTGCAAGTGATAGTATTGCTTCGATGCATGAGATCTTGTTGACGGCATGGCAAACCATTGTTGCTATTAAGTGAGTATTATATCTCTTAAGTGCATGCGATGCATTTTATAATAGTAAAAGTTCCTTTTCTTTGACCGCTAAGAGTCTAATTTATTCTACATCATGACAAATATAAGATGGATTAAAAGAAAAACAAATAAAAATGTTATTCATTCAAATTCTACATGTTTACACATACTGTGCCAAAACAAAATGCAACAAATATCCAAAATTAGTTCATGGACCAATGTCTAACTTTACAATAAAACAAATATCCTCATCATTAAGGAGTTTTTTTTTTTTTTTTTAATGTCAATTTTAGCCACTTCCAATTTAGATTTGAGTCTATTACATCGTTGTGTGACTTCATAGCAATTCAATAATTTTTGTGATTTAGAGGCAATGTGCTATAGAATCCTAACTTTAAAATTGAGACCATGGGCTCCGGTGATACTCTTGACTAAGAATTCTAATTCTTCTACTAATGGCAAATCCTAAGCTCTAGTTAGTAGCTCAATGGCTTGTCCTAATAATGTCACCATAACACTAGCCACATCAGTGCAAGAGCAAAACATCTAGAACAAAAATCACCTTCTAAAGAATATAACCATTCCAATGATTCCACAAGATGGAATGGCATAATGAACCCATGAAATGAAGTGGTTTCACTTGATGTCATTACTTTATTAGGAGTTGCTGCCTTGTCCCATTGCAAAGCGCTAGCAATTGGGGGAGGAAGGCCACTAGGAGGAGATGTAATTAGAGGAGCAGGTGTAGTGGGTGGAAGAGTATCAATAGGCAGTGCATTACTTAGAGTTAGAGGAACTTTAGTAGATACAAGTATTAATTTCATTGTCATAAAGACCTAATCAAAGTAGAGCATCAACATGTGTCTTAGTTTTACCCTCTTTATGACGAGTGAACTTTGAATCATCTTCTTCCATCTCAAAGACCTTGCCAATTTTTTTTGTACCATTATCATTGTTGTTCACAAAGGTTGGCAAACCTTCTCCATTATTATGCTCTAGAGAGTTTCCATAGTCTAAGTCTACTTCTTCATTCCCTTCATCTCAAGTTTCTAATAATGCGTGATGATCCTTAAAATGAAGCTTCTTACCAATGGTATATTGGTGAGGAAAATGATGCTTGATGGTGGAAGTAGATCTTGAAGTACTACCATTCTTTAGGTCACATACAGTCGGAATTAATGTTGTAACGACTCCTTCAGTAACCTAAAAAAAAAAAAAAAGAGAGAGTGAGAAATAGATGTTAAAAAAAGTACATAGTGAAATGTAAATAAAGTTATGTGAGCACATTACCTCCCAAACGCAAGTGCATTCGGCTTGCTTGGCATTTGATGAAGATGGTGGATGATTGATCTTTGACTTAGCTTGTAAATCATTAGTTGGTTTTGTCGGTTTTAGGGGAAGACAGAAATAGAATTTATACTTATAGATAATAGGTGCCTCTAGAGCGTCATCCACTACAACGTGTGCATACTCTTGAAATTTATCCAAGCAAGTTGTCTAATAAGTCAACCAACTAGTAGTAGGCACTCCCATGGTTGTCAAAATTGCGAGTTAACTCATATGTTTGTACAAGTTTACGAGTTTATGAGCATACTCATTGTCAACTTATATACAAAATCAATTTAAAGGTGAAATCATTTGTAAAATCGCAAGTTTGATGGTGGAAATGTAAAAACGCGAGTGAAAAGGCGTTTGATCCGAGTTTAAGTATACTACAAATCCTGCACCATTTTGGTATAAGTCTACGGCTACAATGGGCTACCCAGTTTAAATTAAGCCCAACCTAGGTCATGAAAGCGTGTGAATTCAATTTTCATCTAGAGTGTCTTCTATTCTATCCGTGATTATGACTGTGTCTGCTATCTGTAACTTTGCGTGTCTACTGTCTGTAACTCTACATCTCTAGCTCTCTACTCTTCATCCTTTCCTTCGATTTTTGTTTCAATTTTTTTTCTCATTCCGCATTCAAGCGTTCACTTCCCATTCTTTCTCAGTTCTCACACAACAACAATATTAAAGTTGTAGTGTACTGCTATCTAGCAAATCGCTGATCTTTCTCAGTTCTCACACAGCAGTAATTTATCATTGAGCAAATTGCATCTCCGTTCATAGTCACAGCACCAACAATCTAGTACGACTGATCTTCATGGTGACAGAGTTGTAGTGTATTACTGTTCGCCTTTGCGGTTTGCATCTATTTCAACCTTTCAGGTAATCAAGTTTTGTCAATTTCAAGGTTGTTATTTTCTATTGTTATAGGTATTTTCTGTTCGAGTGTTGATTCATGATTTGGTGATTCCATTTCTCAATTCCTTTTTCGTTTGGTTGCTGCTAAATGATGCCTTGAACTTAATTTGTTGAATCTTGATATTGCCACGACTTGATAAAATCAACAATGCAAAAAACATTAAGCTCATGCTACTCCTATTAGCACCATCACATCTCGGTGTTAAGGCAATTATTGTCCCATACCTCTTCAAAATGCCAATCATCAGTCTGTTCATTACCTTCGGTATTCTTAAGGCAAGGCACTATATCAATCCTTTTATCAGGCCAGTAACCTTGTTTATCTTATCATCCTGAATTGCTAATTCTCTCTAGCCCCTTTAGCCACGTATCATCTCATCTATCCTACATTAACAACTGGTAGATATCTTAGAAGCATGAAAATGACGAAGTATTTCCAGCACAGCCAGTTTAACTGCATTAGAAGTGGATGTTGTAGTTGATAGGATATGATCAAGTCTCATGTGGTTTAACGAGGTGGAAGATTAAAGTCCTTAAAATGCTACTTAGAATTGTTACTCCATGTGTTCAACTCCATTAACTCCATACTGGATCAAATTTGGGCTATAAATTGGTTACATTTTTGGATGAGTTTAGTAATAGCTATATGTTTGTTTGCACGATAGTGTTCCTTCACTCCTCATATGAAGGGCCTTAAAATCAAATGCCACAAGAACACTTAGGACTAGCATGTTGATGCCTTAGGGGGCTATAATAAGTTCGATAGAGCAATAAATCATATGCAATGATCATTTTCTAGCATTAAGGTGGAAAACAATAAGGTTAAAGAAATATTATGGATCATTGTTGAGTTTAATTTTTGAATTTTCCCATTCTTAATCCGATCTAGACTAGACCCTATGCTCATCTAATATAGATCCTCGACTTGAGTTAGGAACTTCGTTTGATTTTGAAGTCGCCACCCAACTGTTGTTGGGAAAGATTGAATTAAGACTAAAGGAGCGGATTAGTCTTAATTTGGACCACTAGTCGTCGTGATTTCCTCTTCTCGTTTTTGGTGAAAAGAGGAAAAGGAAAACCAGAGTTTCTAAGTTTGGAGGCTAACCTATTAAAACCTTACGGTTACCACCTAATCTCCTAGAATTATCTCTATCTAGAAATATCTTTTATTTTGTTTCTGTTGCTTTGTGTTTTTGAATGAGTTATTTGGAAAAATGATTTTTTATTTCATTTTATGGGTTGACTCAAACGGGTGCCTACGTACCTACTATTCAGGATCAAACAAGCCGTAGTTCGCTTTTCCTGAAAACTTTTAGTGTGTTTGTGAGTTTTAATTTTTTGAAATCTCTTTTGATTTATGTTTTTAACATTTTGGGATTTTTTTCTAAAAATCTGAGCCTAAGCTTTAATATGATTTTTGAAAATGATTTGAAGGGAAAACATCAATTTTGGATTTATTTGAAGAAAATGATTTTTCTAAGTGAGAAAACTCATTTTTATAATTTTTAAAATTTTATATTAATTTTTTATGATTTTTTGTAATTTTTATGATTTTTATGATTTTTTATCATTTCTATGATTTTTTTTATTCTTCTACAATTTTTTATAATTTTTCTGAGTTTGCATGATTTTTATGGTTTTTATTATTTTTTATTGATTTTTATAATTTTTGTGAATTTTTTGTTAAAAATTTTATCTTAAGTTATTATCTATCCTATTTTAAAATCTAAAGTTTTATTATTATTTTTCTACATTTTTTTATTTTTTTATTTTTATTTTTATTATTTTTTAAATTATTAAATCCTAAAAAAATCTAATTTCTAACATTTTCCTATTTATGGAAATATAAATAAAACATAAATAAATAAATACATAAATAACAAAGTAATAAATCAAATAAAAAAATAATAAATCAAATAAAAACAAATAAAATAAATAAACAAAATTCGACAAAATCCGACTTACCTGGATCCGGGTCGGGTCGGATCGGTCGGACACGGCGGCGGGGAGTGCTCATTACCGGCGTTCCGGCGGCCTTTTGCAGCGGGTGAGGTGTCGAATCTTAGGTTATCGAGGGTGAGGAATCCAATGGTGGCGGTAGTTTGCTCCAGAAATGCCTCCTGGTGGTTGCTCAACTCTTGATCGGCGGTCGCGGCTTCGATTTCCTCTGGTGGTCTCCAATTCACTCTTTTCTCTCACTTTCTCTCGCTTTTGATATGTGATTTTGCTTCCTCCCTTCCTCCTCTATTTATAGGCGCTTGCAAACTCCTCCGGATAAGCTCAAATTCGGCGATTTGGATAAACCCATATTTTTCCGTTTTTTAGATTTGGTTTTATCCCGGCGATTTGATGTTGATCTCTTTTTTTCTTTGATTTATCTGATAGATTTGGCTTTATCTTGACAGCAATCCAAAAGATTTGAGGAAAAATGGTCGATTCCGCCTTGTCGGACCTGCTCCAGCTTCCTCTCGCGTCCGTTCGGGTGAAGAAGACAATCACGCACGACACGTGTGACTTCCCTCAGCCAATCACACGCTGCCACGTGGCAGCTCCGGGCGAAAGGCGAAAAAAATTGCACAGAGTGCTCGGGGGGAAGATTCGAACTCGCGACCTTAGACCCTCCACACGTTCCCAGGCACACACATGAGCCAGCTGAGCTGGCCCAATTTCCTGATTTTCTTTACATCGCAAATTGTACATATGCAATGCAATTTTTCATTTTTTTTTGTATTTTTTGAAATTTCAAAAATTTTTAAAAATTATTTATCCTTTATTATTGCCATTTCTAAAATCATTTTTCAAAATTGATGTGTTTTCCTATTTATTTTTATTTTTTTGAATATTTTATTATTTTTTGCTAAATTAGAGAAAAATTTGAAAAAATTGGGAAAATTTGGAAATTGATTATTATTGATTCTTAGGGCAAAAATGGGATGTTTACAATCATCATAGATTTTCTAACTAGGCCACACTTCACTAGTGAAACGTTCACTTACCTTGTAATAGTTAAGAAAGATATCTATTCATAATTGGTTTTATCTAAGTAGTTAAGAAAGTTTAATTGGTTTTATACTTTGTACATACTCTTTATTTCTATTTTCTTAAAGGATTTTAAGTATTGGTTGAGTTCAAATGTCATCTTCTAAGTCATCTAAGGAGAGCTCTAAAAGAAAGAATGCACTTGGAAGTAGATCTGATGTTGGTTAAGAGCATAGAATTGGTGTAGACAACAATGGGAAAAAGGTAAAATGCAAGTATTGTAGCAAAGTTGTTAGTAGGGGCATTTATAGATTCAAGAATCACTTGGAGTATACGTATAAAGATGTAGAGGCATGTAACAGTGTCCCAGATGATGTTAAAAAGGAAATGTTAACAATGTTGTTGAAAGTGGCAAAAATATCAAAAATGAAAAAAAAAAGAAAATTCATGGCATTGAGGATTTTGATGATGATGATGATGAGGTGGAGAAGAAATCCATAAGGAAAAAAGAAAGAAATTGCATGGATTTCTTTTTGAAGAAAAAAAATTACAAATTGGTGGAAGTGGAACATGGGCAAGCTAAGGTACAATTAATCAATTTATGAAGAAAGATTTGAGAGAAGAATGTTGCCAACAAATTGCTCATTTTTTCTACACTAGTGCAATTCCATTTAATTGTGTGAAAAATCCAGAGTTTGCTAAGATGCTTCAGGTGATTGGTAGATATGGTTGTAGTCTTAAACTTCCTTCTTATCATGAGCTAACGGTTACTTGTTTAAAGAAAAAAGTAGCTTAAACAATGAAATTACTTGAAGACTACAAAGCAAAATGGAAAAAATGGGTTGCTCCATTATATCTAACGCATGGACTGATAGAAAGAGGCATTCTATATGCAATTTCTTAGTGAATAGCCCCAAAGGAATAGTCTTCTTGTTGTCTATAGATGCTTTTGATATATCTAAGACAACCGACAAAGTTTTTGCAATGTTAGATGATATTGTGGAGAAGGTTAGAGAGGAGAATGTTGTATAAGTAATCACGGATAATGCTGTAAATTATAAAGCACCAGGGGAAAAACTTATGGAGAAAAGAAAATGCTTATATTGGACACCTTGTGCAGCACATTGCATTGATTTGATCTTGGAAGACTTTGAGAAGAATTTGAAGATCCATCAGGGGACAATTGCAAAAGGGAGGCAAATTACTACATATATTTATTCTAAGACTATACATATCTCAATCCTGAGGAGATACACTAAAGGAAGGGACTTGATTAGACCCAGTGCAACTCATTTTGCCACTTCCTATTTGACATTAGGTTGCCTTAATGAGTTAAAAGGTGCATTGATGACGATGTTCACTTCTAGTTACTAGAAATCATGTAAGTACTCGACCACAAGTGATGGAAAGCGAATTCAACAGGTGGTTTTGGATAGTAGGTTTTGGAAAAATGTTATTGTTTGCCTTAAAGCTACATTTCCACTTATTAAAGTGCTTAGATTAGTGGATTCTAATGAACAACCAGCTATGAGTTTCATTTATCCAGAAATGGATCATGCCAAGGAAAAAATTAAAACAAATTTCAACAATGTGAAGAAAAGGTAATATTTCAACTAATTAGCTATATATATACATTGCTTTAGTGTTCATTTTAAAGTTTCATTTGTAAATTGAAATCATATTTATTAAATGTAGTTATGGACCTATCTTCAAGATTATTGACAAGAGATGGAAGCTTCAACTTCATAGACCTTTGTATGTTGCATCTTACTATTTGAATCCCCATTACCATTATAGTCCTGATTTTAAAGTTGATGCTGATGTTAAGATTGGATTATATGGTTGCATAGAGTGTATGGTTTCTAATCCAACTGAAAGGTATAAGATTGATGTACAACTTGAAAGATTTAAGGATACTAATGGACTATTTGGTATTGAAACTGCAAGGTTAGCAAGAGACAAAAAAGCTCCAGCTAAATGGTAGGATTCATATGGAGATGGATGCCTAGAACTACAAAAGTTTGTTATTTGTGTTTTAAGTTTGACTTGTAGTTCTTCAGGTTTTGAGCATAACTGGAGTGCATTTGAAATGGTACGATACAAATAGTTCTTTTATTTGATTTTATATGTTATTAGGATTATGAATCTTATAAAGTTATATATAACCTTTTTCATTTTCTGGTCCATACCAAAAAGAGGAATAGGTTGCATCAACAAAAGATGAATGATTTCGTATTTGTAATGCATAACTTGAAATTAAAAAATAGGAAAGAAAGATGCATTGCTGACGCTTCTACTTTCATTGTTGAAGATCTCTTATCTAATGATGAATGGATAGTTGAAGAAAAAAATGTGTTTAACTCATCAAATGAGAATGAGGGTGTGTTGCATATATTTCCAAGTGCAAGGGGTAAAGAAAAAGATGAGGAAGAGGAGGAGGAAATTGATGCTTATGTGAATTTGGAGAGTTATGGAAATAAGTTCCCAATCCCAGATGATTTGGACATTCATGATATTGATAATTTTAAAGCTGAAATGCAAATGAGAACTTCAAAAGATTTGGAATTAGATGATATGGAAATCATTGGTAGCAGTATACCTCATGATGATGTCGACATTGGTGAAGAAGAAGATGATGAAGATGCAAATGATGATGGTGATATGGATGGGAAAGATGATGGAAATTGTGATGATTTATTTTAGTTGTTTTGAATTATGATTTATGAATTTATAACTTTTATTGGGACTTGTGGTTGATTATCTTTATAGTTTATTATCTATATCATACAATTTATGCTTGATTATCTATATTATGACCTTTATTGTGATTTATGGCCAAAATATATATTGAATTTCTTTATTTCTTTTATTCATTATATTTTTTAATGACTATTGTAAGTACATTTACAATATTTGAAATTTATTTTACAAAAGTTTTAAAAAGTTATATTTTAATGTTTTAATTCTACGGACCCCCTAACGATTTTACGTAAAATTACGATTTTGACAATCTTGGGCACTCCTACACAAATAATAGAAGGAAAATAGTTATCAAACATGTGAGTAAATTTCCTTAATATTTATTAGAAAGAGTAATTTGCAACAGTAATTAAAATCTCCTACCAAAGAAACAAGTTGAAGAATTCCTTGATTGAAACCAATTTGTTGAGCAACTCTATGGGGCGAGTATAGCATAGCCTTTTTCTCTAGAAAGCAACTAGCAGACTCCTTGTAGTCTTGCAAAGATGGTAAATGCCTTGGTGTACACCATAAAATAAACTCTACATCAGAAGTTTATAAGCTTCCGGGATTGTTTATTAAGGTTAAAAATACGTTTAAATGTGAAGGGTAGAATCTTCTACAGTCCTTGCACCCAGATATCTTCTCTACATACGATTGAAATGAAAATTCCTCGACATCATCAATTACTTGGGACAAGAGCTACACAAGTCGCTTATCTATCTATGCCATTGCTCTATCATAAACAACCCTAGGATAGTCTTGAATGCTAGGGGAGGAGGTTAATCCATGGAACTACTCATAAATGAAAAGCGTACGAATACTAAGTCTGCATGTGAATATATAAAGTAACGTCCTTTTGAGTGAATCGAGGCATAGCGATACAAATTCAATCTCTAGTAAAAAGAGCCCAAATAAAAGACCGCTAAAGCAAAACACTCACCTTTGGCAATACAAATGGCCAAGAGGTATGGTTAAGGGCTTACACCTTCCTCTAGTCCACCTAGACAAACGTATGTAGATAACCATAGTGCAGCAAATTTTACAAGCTCATAATTACAACAAAAAAAAAAAGTGTTCGAATATATGTTATGAATAAAAATAAAAGGAGTAGAGAAAGAGAGCATATGCAAAGGAAATGATGGTACTCACTCACACTCAACCCAAGAGGAGAAAATGGATTTTCTCACCCTAACTTTGCTTGCCTTTAGTGCAGCTTGGAGGGCAGTTTAAATGCCTTATTCTTCATGAGCAATAGAAGTGGTAGTGATATTGGTTCTTCAAAATTCATGAAGTCTTAAGAGCATGAATACATCCTCTAATGTAGGTGTGAACTCTCCTCGTGATACAAAGAAAGTGTGAGTTTGGGTACTCCATCACAAAATGATGGCTCGCTATAACTTCATGTCATATGTACAAGGAAAGTCAAACTGCGTAGTTATATTGATGGCTCGGGACACTCCGACATTCTTCAATACATCCCTAAACTCAAGCTTCTTAGTGATATAATTTGTCCATGGAGTCCATCTAGCAATTGCTTGTCTTAGGAAAGTAAATTGAGTACGGGATAATTCCTTCCTCTTATTCCCAAAGTATAGCATTGAGTTCTCATCGATGAACACTCTAGCATTGTGTTGTGAAGTGGGTGTCGGCTCGATTAGAGATAGACCCAATGGTAGGATGTAATTGCAAAGTATAATAATAATAGTAAGGATGAGGCAAAGGGAATTCTATAAGTAGGCACGAAGATTCAAATAAAAATAGTAATAATTATAATTGTTGGGAGCATGTCAAAAGATTGAATTCACAAACATGTACACATGAATTGGAATTCCCATGGCGAGCCATCACAATGCCAAACCGATAATTCAAAGCCATCGCTCATGTTTTAATATTCAACCATTGTGTTCTATGCAAGAATCGCAACACAAACCCAACCATTCATCAAGAAGTTAGAAGCCCGCTTATAACCCACGATATGAAGTTTAGCCATATCTCCAGCAAATTTACATCAAAACAGAGGCCTGATTCAATCACACAAAAATCTGCATTCAATAGTAACTCCACAATTTTATTAAGTAAAATCCAAATGCTGATTAGCCATGTGTTTTCGAGCAGAATATGTTGCCATACATAAGTCTACGTAGCATCATGCACGGCCAGGGGAAGAAACATTAAAATGGAAGTATGGATCGTATTATGATGACAATGAAATATATATATATATGAAAGTGTAAATAATCAACAAAAGAGGACGAAAAAAAATGTGGTCCTCGCTTTGACTCATTGATGAAGCCCTAAATCTCTTCTCTCTGTTAAAAAGAGAGAGAGAGAGAGATGACATCAGTTCAGTAAAGAAAGTCGTGTCATCCATAGGGCTTACTCAGATGTATTCGACTATGTCACTAGAAGATATTACCAGCAGAATATAATGGAATGGTCTAAGGGAAACTAAAGTGCACGTCATTCGGAGGAAACAAGATGCCTGGATATTCATGACTATCAATTAGAAAGATGGAATAACCGCAATCCAAAAGGCCTTAGACAATGTAGTACTTATGAGATAATCAAGCAAGGGGATTATCCCAATGAATGACTGAGCAAGGGGATTTGCATTAAGTAGAGATAGTAAATGTTACCTCTTGGAGAGTTAAGACCAAAATTTGGTGCCACTAGGCTTGTAACTGAAGAAAAAAAAAAAATTGCAACAGGCTTATAGGAGTCTAAGACTATTGCAAGCATACTGTCTTTTCACTTGGATGCTGCAAGCTGTGACAAGGGATTTTGTATCACCGGCTGGTCAAGTAACCTGAAAGAGAGTGACAAAGCAACATGATCTATATATTTTGTAGGAAAATAATCCAAGAGTCGAAAAAAAAAAGAAGAAATATATGTGCCTAGGCACGCAACAAATGCTCATACCATTGTTAACGGAAAGGATTACTTATACCAAATCGATGAAGAGCAAAAGTATTCTATATTGTTTAACAACGTGAACGGAATTGATGCAAAGAGAATAGGTCATGGAGATTTGAAAATATACGCAGACCAAGGGAATGCACACAAAAGGTATTATAAGTACAGAGGGAGACGGATTATTCGAAAAACACTTCTAAGGAAGACGCAACAGAGGCCTAAATACTATTTAAACCGCAGCCCATTAGTTGCCCTTGGGAGCCCCGTTGAATTTGAGAAACTAACAAAAATTGTGAAAGGAAGAGAAAGGATAGAACAAAGCGAAGCCAAGATATATCTCATCATGTTATTTGAACTGCATTGTTGTCAACATCTGTTTGTGGCTCAGATTGTCAACAAGTCAAACCCAAAAAAGATTAAAATAAGTGTAGTGGGCTAAATTTGATTCGTAGGCTTTTAACTTGATACTTTAATGAATTTGACTCTTTAGATCAATATGATAGAGCCCGGAGAATAAAGTCCTTATTTTGAGATGATCATAGGAGATTTGGCATGGTAGGCTTAGGATAGGGCTTGTTAGATCGGCCAGTCCGGTCTAACATTTCTTAATGAGACTTATACATTAGAGGCTATTAATAAGTCTAAACTCATAAAAAAGCCCATATATGGGCTCATTTACTCAGAATCATTGATTGTCGTCACCATCCAACAAATGGAATTCATAGTAAAATCATATAAATATCCAATACATCTTCATTCAAAGATGACTCTTATGTGGAAAAATGTCGTTACTCTACTGGACTTTCCTCAAAAGATTAAAACTATAATACTTTTGAGAACATCCACGTGTCACAATAGTGTTGAGCCCCAATTGAGACTAGCTATTTTTCATTCCCATCTCATTTACTCACTGATCATATTTATACATATCGCTTCTCTCAGGCCACATGTAGCACATTCCCATGCAGCATGTACGTGACCTCGCACTCGGACCAATATCCCTACATTTATTTGGAAACTCTACTAGGGAATAAGGAAGCTAACAACATGGCACCTTCAAGGAGAAGAATACTCAACTCTACTAATAGAAACAATTAAGAACTAGACACCAATGCTGAAATTACTAAATAAATCACACCTGCCCTTGGTGATGCAAACCAATGAAATATTGCACCAAATTGTGCACCTGATAACGCCAAGTCATGCAAGCGATCTAGGAGAACAATAGGAAGATGGATCTCTTTATTACTACGATAACTCAATTCATGCTTGCTATGGCTACCATTACTAATGCACATTAGGGTACGGCCTTGCCAAATCCTATATATGCTACATCGTAGCATGCTCCTCAAGCGCCTCGGCAAATTAACCCTCCTATTGTCAATGAACAAGTTGCAATTGAAGAGCAAGCTCTAGCCCAAGAACGTACACCTACACAACACCCAGCTACTGTGGTGAGGGAGACAAGGATTTGAATTGAGGGCTCGTCATCTTCCCACAATACTCCTTACTGAACATGTGAATCACCCTAACCTTGTCCTTGTCACACCAGTAAAGCTTGGAGGCTCTATTCCAAGAGGTTCATTTGTTACTAAGGAACATAGGGGTTCCAGAACTAAAGCTCTCTTATGATCAGTGTATTGCTGTGAAACCTTACTCAAAGGATTATGTGAGTCCTAAGTTCATGATTTTTAATGGCAAGAAGGGAAGTACTAAAGAGCTTTGCTAAAGTTTATCAAGACAATGGAAGTCTATAGATTAGATGATAACCCAAAACTTAAGGAATTCTCTAAGTCTCTCACAGAAAAAGCATATACATGGTATGTTAATCTTCCTCTAAGGTCAGTAGACTCATTGGAAAACATGTGTAAGATGTTTTTGGAAAAAAAAATTCTCAACTAAAGAAAGGGTGACCTTCATTGACATGGGAAGAATTCATTAAAAGTCGAGGGAAGACCTCATAGATTACATTAAATGGTTTAGAGAGTGCTTCCTTGATATTCAGGATATTTGTGATGAGAGAGAGTTGGTAAAGATTTGCATACAGGGAATGTTTACTGAGTATGCATGATGAACAAATAACTCCGTTGCAAGATAAAGGGGTGAACATACAAGGTTCAATAAATGAGGGCCATCCATGAATTCCATTCAACGAAAGGATTTTAATGTAAGAAAGAAACCTAAAATGGAGAAATCCAAGTTTGAAAAGTTAACTTACTCTTGCCCAATGGGTAAGTTACATGCGATACTTGACATATGGCTATAGGATGCAAATATTAAGCTCTCAAAAGTTGAGTGCCTCCCTACCCTTGAAGAGAAGACATTCTACTAAGGATTGCTGGACATTAAAGAAGATATTCAATGAAAGAGTGTAGAGTGGGGAGCTTATTATTGAAGATAATAATATCTATAATAATCCCCTTCCAGCTCATAATAATTAACGTGGGCTAGTGAATGCCATCAATTATGACCCTACTACTATGGAAATGAATGATGAGCCACCTATTGAGGCAAGCAAGGAAAAGGGAAAGCGGGTTTAAGTTGAGGAGGATGAGTGCCCTTTTGTTGTTGTTGAGCTTATAAAACATCAAGTTTTAGAAATTTCTTTAACCTTCTCGGGTTTAATGAGAAAACCAGGGTTGTAGTAGCTATTACACTCACGTAAATCTCAGATGATCAATTTGGAGTGTAATGTGGCACAACCTGTGAGAAGAATGGCTCGTGCATACAAAAATGCAATTTTATTTACTAACATTGACATATGTGTCAAGGGTTTGAATCATAATCATCCTTTGTATGTTAAAGGTACACTTAATGGCTATTTAGTGAAGAGAACATTCATTAACGCTGATTCTTCCTTAAATATCATGCCAATGTCCACATTCCAAGCCATTGGAATTGATATTTGATGACTTGTGAAGCAACCCATTATGGTGAACAACTTTTATGAGTCTTCTATAAAGACAATAGGATGTGTCAAAGTAGACTTTAAGATTAGGCCTATTCTCAGTTCTACGTGGTTTCATGTGATCGATGAGCTTGTATCCTATAATCTCCTTGTAAGAAGTACATAGCTGCATGATCACAATGTGATACCTTCAACATGGCATCAATGCATGAAAGGTTACTAGAATAAGAAAAATATCTTTATTCCTGCTATAAAGAATCTGTTCATGCCTAATGAATTCCACTTTGCTGAAAAAATTTCTTTGATGAACACATAAACGAAGGTGATATGCACATAGTGGAGCCACTTGAAACATTGCTAAAAGGGGAAGAAATTCATATTTAGGAAACTAAGAAAAGAAAGATGCATAGTTGTCATAGAGGCGTAAAGAAACATAAGAGAACTAATAGTATAGCGAAACTACAAAACTCTATGTAAGCTTGATGACATAAGGGCTATTCACAATGAAGTGCATCTTTGTTACTTTTCTCTCATTGCTTTCTCTTGTCATGTGCAAACAAAGTGATAGGTGCTTTGTGTCAATGAAAAAATTTTCTCACCCTAGTAAGGGTTTATCTCACAAAGTTATAATAACGTATTTATTTATTTGCCTTTCATTGCTATTGTTGTAAAGAAAGAGATATTTTCCTTAGCAAGCATAGCACTTTTCACAAAATAATTGGCATCTAATTAGGGGCAACTAAACCTCTTGATTGATTAAAAAATAATAATAATATAGACATCATTGTTAACTGGTAAAAGCTTTGGCTCCTAGGCACATGATGATGAGTCTAGCTTGTATGTTGTAGATCGATAAGAGTGCTATCTCCCAAGCGCATGACAAGCCATGGCAGCCAAGTAAGAGTGTAGTCTCCTTTAGTGCCAAAGAAAAAAAATACATGACCTCTAAAGATGAGACTCAATTCTAAGTAATATCCCAGTTAAGTTATGTTGAGTAGTCAAGTAGTGGGACACACCCCCTTGACTAACAAAAGAGAATTTTAGATCCCAAGCAATGAATGTTACATAGATGCTTAAGCACGATAGAATACTTTTGCAAAAGGGATCATTCAAATGTTATCATTGGTAAGCAAAAACTTTGCTTGAATGTATTAAATAATAAAAGAGACCCTTTGGATCATTGAATCTAAGTATGTGTCATGTTTGTGATATTTTTAGAAGAGACTTATATTCATTTAGCACTAAGGCAACTAAGTCGACCTGTTGTTCTCACTCTATGATAATGAGGGATTTTTATCGCATGCTGCTAAGTGAGAAATATTGTTCCTAAGCACATGATGATGGTGTGATACCTTGAAAAGGAAAAACAAGTATCAAGAGGACAAATGAGTACAATCCTTTGTGATATGTCAACAACTAGAGGAAAGTCATTAAGGCAAAACAAGTATCAAGAGGACAAATGAGTACAATCCTTTGTGATATGTCAACAACTAAAGGAAAGTCAATAATAAGTGTAGTATATAAAAGAGTTTTAGTGGATGCAATTCTAGTATCTCACAACCATGATTAGGAGGTAGTGTTTCATCGATTCATGAACATTTAGATACAATTATACACTAATATGGATCACTCTCCTTTAAACTTAAAGTTTCAATATCAATCTCTTCCCACAAATGCTTTATTGAAGTTCACCATATTATTACCATGTCACTATTAGAGTGCGAATAAAAGTCTTCATGACTTATCAAGATGTTAATCTTGTATGATGATTGTTATTCATGATGCCTACTTCAAATAACACCTCCTGTGTGTGATATCTATATGCAATACTTGTAGTGTGCATGCACTTAATGCTCGATGCACGTATGTGCTTGACACTGAAACAACCTATGAGGACAAAACTTATGTACAATGCCCCTCCAGTGCAATGTGAAGGAACACCAATGTTATGGCTTTTCACTACATGACTCTACATTTGCTTGATGTTGTAGAACCTCCCTCTATATTCTCTATATCTTCGACCTTAGGTTTTCGCTTTATGAAATGCCAAGTGTCGTCAACATGCTGGTGCTCCTGTGAATCTCTTTCATTTATGAAAGTCCAAAAGAAATCCTTCTTAATTGTTGGGTCAAGCCATTCATTTCGGTAGGAAGCATGATTGGTATGTGTCTATCTGAATATGCCACTATCTCTTTACTCTTGTCACTAGTCCCACTGCATGACTTAGTCTTTCCGGTGTATTTATCCATTACAAGTGATAGCAACGATTAAATCTGATCTCTACCACTTCAGGAGAGGAGACAAGGGAAGATGAGTCTTCTGATAGCCTCTCTACCTGTAAAGACAAATGGAGATAAGTTAGTCTTATAATGGAAAAAGAAGGAATGCTGAGGAGTCTATCTCCAGTCATATGGATAAAATGCAAACTTACATCAGAATGACAAAGGAAGAATTGAACATACAGACATTCACAAAAATAAATAAATAAATAAAATTATTAATACCTTCGAAACACTCCAACCCACTTCCTTGGCTATCTTAATTTAATCACCATCAAGTTTCTTCAAGCTTGAGTCCTCTCCTTTCAATTTTAGAAAGTACTCTCAACTCCGCAAGTGGTAAATATTTCAAAGTGTTTTGAAAATGTGTTTCGTAAAACATATACATTTGATGTATAACTTCATGTAAAAAAATCTATTCAATTTTATTGTTTAAATGTATTTTACTATATAAAGCAAATTTTTTTGATAACATGTCCATTATGCCTATGTCAAGTGCATGATTCCTTAAGAAACCTCTTATAGTGAAAGTTAAGAAAAATTATTTCTTTAAATAATATACTATAATTCTTAATCATTCAAAATCTAAAACAAAATTGCATTATCTTAAATTTTCTAATAAGTAACTACACCTTTTGCCAATTCATTAATGGAAAGAAATATTGTTTGACTAATTTGCTTATCGAATTGATTAATTTGCTTAGCTTATGATATTTTAGTAATTTCTTGCTTAAAGAGTAAATAAGTATAAGAAATTTATAATGTTAAAAGTAAATACATGTAAAAAAAAATTCAAAAAACAAGGTAAATATGTATTTTGAAGCATGCTCTTCCATGCTTATTCTCCTCTCTTTACTTTATCTCTTAGTCAAATTTGATAAAATTACTAGTCAAACAAAACAGTATAGTTTCTTTCTTTCTTCTCAAAAGACAATCTTCTTACTATACCAAAAAGAAGGATTCCCTTTTAAATATCCCATAAAAAGTTGGTCTTACTTACTTTTAAAAATTTAAATTGTTCATATCTCCAATATATTTTGTAAAATAGATAAGTTTTCTCAACATGAAAAATTTAGCTTGTTCTTTTCATATTGAGAGTCCACTAAAGATTTAATCAACATTATATCCTTTTAAATCAGCTTGTATAATCACGATCTTGAAGCACAAGATATCTTAAAACATTATTTTCTTTCTAATCTAATAGGTTAATAAGGGATACATATATATAGATATATGTTTATACATACGTATATATTAATTTCCATATTCGAATTGCTTATTATTTTAGCTAATTTTTTTAGTATCTTTAGTTTTGTTTGAATATGAATTTATCTGGGTATATCAATTAAAATTGCGCAAAATAATTAGTACAATCAAATTTGAAGGCTTCTTTCCTCCATTTGATTCTCTTTTCTTTATATTAATAATTATCTCATAATATGATTTGGATATATATTTTGGAAGTTGCTCCCAACATTACAAAGCATCGCAGTCCCAACGTGCCAGTTTGATATCAATATAAATATATATATATATGTATACCTTGTATATTTAAAAAGTCATTGATATAAATCTATTGGCATTTCCTAAAACATAGGAGTACATGGAAGAAAATAATTTGATTTGAAAAAAAAAGAGTATCTTATACAAATTTTTATATATCTCATATATTATTAGTTTCCTCAATATGACAACCCCTTCTCTTAGGAAGGTTAATCAAACTAAAATTGATTTAAAGGTAAAAATCTCTCGAGATAGTGGTTTCGGTTTTGATTCCATCATGTCTAATTTAGTTCCTACTTAATTTGTTTCTAGACATTTATATGTTGCATTTATGCGCATAAAATAAAATCATTTCAATAATAAAATCCCATAACATTTCAATTTAAAATGTACATTTCTATTCAATTCAATGCTGCATTATTGCATTTATGTTGCAATAACAAATCTCATTATGTCAAAATCCTATTATGTTTCAATTTAATATTGCATTTATAAGTTCATACTGGATTAGAAGTGTACTTTTCCGTTCAATGGAATTCAATAAGAAATTTCATTATGTTTTATTAACAAATATAAATTGGTTGGATATAGTATAAATATAACTTCTTAGCCAATCCTTTACAAGGTTATTTTAACTATTTTTCAAAAAAAAAAAAAAAAAGAGAAGAAAAGATATGTATTTAAAATATAAGGGTACAAATCAAGAGTGAAGGGAGCACATTATTATCAAAACTCGATATAAGTAAAGAAAAAAAAATAAAATAAAGAAAATAAGGAGTGAAAACAAATAAAAAAAATGACTATCCGAAGGAAAAGGAGGTATGGATTGATAAGAGGTGCTCGTAGACGATTCTACTAGCAATTGATGGCAATGAGTGGTTAGACTAAGCCTTTGTGGGGTCCTCAATAGAAATCTCGAGTCAATCAACAACACTATTAATAATAAACAACCTGATCAGGACTTGTAAATATAGACTCATGACGAATTATAAACCCTAAGTCAAATTTGATCAAATTGTTACCTCAAATGTGTATGAAGTTGTGAAATACCTCAAATGTGTATGAAGTTGTGAAATCTTAGAGGGGTTTTAAAGCTAAAAGGCTTAAGATCTTATATCTTGAGTCGATTTCATTCGAATTGAATGAAATTGACAAGAAATCTCGAGAGAGAGAGTGAAAATGCGTACAAGTACTCCTAAGGAGAAAAACATGAATTTAAATATGTTCTTTTGTGTATTTCTTTGTGATTACTATTGTAAATTCAAAAATGCATGAGGATAATACACTTAACTAGCTAAGGTTTGTTAGCAATTGGAATGTCTTGTGACGAAGAACAATCTTACATCATGAGGTCCAATACAACTATTGCAATCATTCTGTGTTGCTATTGAACCAAAATGTCCCATGATAAAGAGCGAACACAAGTGACGTGGATTGATACAATAGTTGCAATCACCCCATGCATCAACAAATGCCAGGTTGATTAAGCAAATAAAAAAAAAGGGTGGGGTTGTGGTGTGGGGAAGGGATGAATGAAAGTGAAAGCTTAAAAAAAAAATGTGTATAAAGAGTTGGTTGTGTAGAGAGTGAATTGAATTTTGTTTAATGATCTTCTCTCGATAGAGAGAAATATGAATTTAGAGATTTCTTCTTCTTATATCACGGTATTAAGGTGTTCCAGTCATGACTATAGTACATGAATAAGGAATATGCTTTTGGTTTGTCTCATTCTTATCTTATAGATAAGGTTGATGAGGTAGATTCTTAACTTATTTACTCAATGGATAAACATTTATTTATTGGGTGGTGTAAATTGCTTTATATAGTGGACAATTCAATATTAATGTCACGAGGGCACTTATTTAGACATTCGAGAAATGGATCCATGGACAAAGGAGTTCAAGTATAGAAGTGAATATACAAATGGAGAATAATGGAATGAGGGTCATATGAATTGGAATTTCATAGTGATCTAGCTTGTACAAATTGATGGAGCAACATTTGTTTTTTTGAAATTATATAATATTAAACCACAAGCTAAAGCTCATCTCGTGTATTAAGGCCAATATCATAGTGGGCTAGTTATGTATTTCCATGGCCTTACATTATTATCCCTTATTATTGAAATAAAAAAAAGGAACACCTCGAATAAATAGCAGAAGAACCTTCATAATATTCTAGAAATACTCCAGTTGTTATATTTTATTAGGAATAAAGTATATTTTATTGAGGGGAATATTTTGTTCTTATTGAAAAAAAAAATGGTGACTTGGACAATGATGTGTTGGAATTATGTATGTTGATATCTATTTGGAGGAGGTGGATTCTTAACTAATATTTGATATTGAGTTCATGATGTATTATTACAACTACGAGCTTATAATTCAAGTGTTTGAACATATGGATTTATTTACAATGATATTTTGAAATATTGTGAAATGAACGAATGATATTACATTAAAATAGGAGAATTGCAAGTGTAGTACCTTGTGCTCACTATGCACAACATGGAGCATGCAAGTTTGACCGTGCATATGATTGAATGGTAGCTAAGGTCATTGAAGCTTGTGGAAGCTTTAGTAAATTCAAATCTCAAACAATATCTATTTTCAGTTGTCAAGCATGCAAGTTTGACCATGCATATGATTGAATGGTGGCTAAGGTCGTTGAAGCTTGTGGAAGTTTCAATAAATTCAAATCTAAGGCAATATCTATTTTCAATTGACTAAAGGCAAAACGTGTAACTAAATGGTACTATATGCATGAGCATTGAGAGAAAAACCTAAATTATATACAGCATCGACGCTAGGGTTTTGTAATATAAATTGTGCAAACGTGTATACAGCAATGGTGCAAATATTCCACAAGCACACATGTGCCAAGCAATTTCCTAACAATTAGGAAGGCTTATTTAATGCCTAAACCCTTTCAACTTTATTCAAACGACTTTGGTCAGAGGGCAAAATGTAGAAAGCTAAATTCAATTTGTGAGCTTGATATTTTAATGGATTTGATTCTTTAGGTCGAAGTGATAAAGCCCAAAGAGTAAAGTTTATGTTTTTGGATGATTAACGGAGATTTGGCATGATGGGCTTAGGATAGGGCCCATTGGATTGATCGGTCCAATCTAACCTTTCTCAATAAGGTTCATACATTAGAGGCCACTAATGAGCTTAAACCCATGAAAAAGTCCATATGTAGACTCATTTACTCAGAATCGTTGATTGTTATCATCATTCAACGGATGAAATTCATAACAAAATTCTATAAATACCTAATGCATCCCTTTTCAAAGAGGACTCTTATTTAGAAAAATATCGTTACTCTACTAAATTGTCCTCAAAAGATTAAAACTATAATGCTTATGAAAATACCTACCTATCACCATACTGTTGAGCCTCAATTGAGACTGCCTATTCTTTTTTCCCATCTCATTTACTCTCTAATCATCCTTATACGTGTCACTTCTCTTATTAGGCCACGTGTAGTGCATTCCCATGTAGCACACACATGACCTCACACTCTGACTAATACCCCACAATAAGAAATATGAGAATATAATAAGGATTAAGAAAGAAAAGAAGAAGTGTTGTGTCATGTACAAATCTTTAGAGGAGCTTTAAGGAAGAGCCAAGCATACTAGATATTTGAGCAAAACACAACCTGAATCATGAAGAAGGAGACGATGGAATAAAAAATATCAAAAGAATGAAAAGAAAAAAAAAAAAAACGTATGTATACAATAAAGCAAAGGAAAAACAATTAAGCAGACTAAGTGAAAAAGTCCCTGTTGTCTCTATTGTGCATTACTACATTTGAATACACAAGTTTATAGAATGAAGCCCTAAGAATGAGAATAGCAAGTGAAACAAGGAAATTGGAAAATATCACGCTCAATGAGCATGAACGTGTCCACTTTCTACAATTAGATTGAGGAGTTTGTAATTTTGGATTTAGATTGACTTGCGTATCAAATCTTTATATTCGCAGAAATTTAGATGATAAATCGAAGGAAAGTGACGAAGATAATAAAAGGAAGATGACAACTACAGCGGGAGCTTGAATTGGGGAAGTGAACCTTCATTATGGTAAGGACATATGTCAAGAACAACATAGAAGAAAATCACGAGGCCATTAAGTTACTTATTGAAACATAAGTGGCATGGTTATATTAAGACAAGGGATTCTTTTGTGGCCATATTGAATATTCAATTAGTAATTATAGAGGGTATGAGATGATATATGTGGAGCCAAAGGATTAAGAAAAAAATAATAATAACAGTAATAAATGCTGAAAGAGGAAATTACTTGATCTATGCATTATCGTAATATTCCGAACATAGGAAGCTTTAGGCAAAGTTGTGGGAGCAAGCTACATCTCACGTCGTGAGCAGGTCCCCAAAAAAAGCAACATGCTATAACGTTTTCAATTTGTTTTTTTTTTTTTTTAATTGGATAATGGGTTTTGGCATGCTCGGCCACCAACTTCACAAGTAAATATCAAAGCTGAGTTTATTTCTCTTGCTTGGGAAGGACTGTAATCAAATATATATATTCCCAACTAACTGAGTTAATGAATATATTTTTATTGCCATGGCGGCAATATGTATTATATATTTTAATTAGCCTAAGGCGATTCATACAATCAAGTGGCGTTGTAAGCTTGCATATAAATAAATAAAAAAAAAATTCTTATGAAGTGGGAAATAATTGAAAGGCTCTTAACTTATGAAGTTTGTCTCGCAAATGTTAATCAATATCCTAGGGCAGCAAGGTCATTGTAAGGAGCAACATGAAATACATAAAGAAGTGAATTTCATGAAGAGGACACTAAAAAATGTTCATTCTATTCTAATTTATCAACAAGAAGAAGTATTGATTCCGTTGGGTCAGTGACAAGTTCAACACCTTACACATAAGATGCCCAAAACCCCTTTGACTCTATCCAAAGAATTTTGGTTAAGTGGCAAAATATAGAAAGATGAAATTGTTAATATGATATGTTGGGCTAAGCCTTTTGATTAATAGGCTTAACTTATTGGAATAAGGCTCAATGAGTTCGATTCTTTTTTTTTAGATGACTTAGGGAGATTTGGTATGACAGGCTTAAAATAGGGATCGCTAAACTAGCCTATCCTTTCTTAACCTTTCTCAAGATAGCTCATGCACTTAAAGAGGCTCTTCATGGGTATAAACTCAAGAAGTCCATGAGAAGATACATTAATAGGAGGACTTATCTTAGCGATTGATTGTTTATGTAATCCAATGACATTACCAACAACCAAACTCTATAAATACTTAGGAACTCCTCTTCATTTAGCATAGTTTAGATATCAGAGAAATATTGTGTTATTGTCAGACTGCTATCTTGAAGGATCAAACAAGGCTTAAAACAAACAACACACTACCTCTCATCAAGAATAGTGAGGCTAATACTCTATAGTTTCTCTACTTATCACGCATGCGTTCGAACCCTCTTGGACTATTTGCTCCTCCTCCCTTACCCATTTATTTAAGTCATCTTCACATGTCATTGATATGTCACTCTTCTAAGGCCATATCTTCACTCTTTTGAGGCCACATGAAATGTGAAACTCACACTACACACGAGACCATTACAATTGGATCCTCACATCTGCACTACCAAAACATCAATTATCCATTTTTTATCATTAATTCACCAAAATTAATCAAGGATACACTTAAACCCACATTACACTCAATGGCAAGTATAGATTCTCTATAATTAATAACTTAAACCTCTAAACATTCAATTACATCCATTATAATCTCAACCAAATATTCAATTAACACCAAAATATCATAATTCACCAAGTCAAATATTCCCCCCAGCCCTCACACAAACATCCCATACCATACATATGTATACTTATACCTATTTTCATTTCAATTATTTATCAATGACACTTCAAACTTCAAATCATACAAAAAATTTAGTATTTACCATACTCCTTAGCACTTAAAACCTTTTAATACTTTTTGAACTTCTAGATTTGACTCACAACACCAAATTCACCTTCATAAACCCAAAATTACATATTAACATCTTTACAAAACTTGTAGATTGTTTTATACTCTACAATATATCTTAATCTTAAATACCATTACTTTTCTCACTTAAATCTCAATACTTCAATAGAACTTTCACATTGCAAAAATAACAATTAAATGCCTAAATCAATACACTAAACTATAGATCGACAGAATCTAAATAACATATTTAAATTCCAAATTCCAATTCAAACCCTTACTAATTATGTATATCATAGTTAGACTTGGAATGAAACTATGCCACTTAATTTTTCAACTTCTTGATTCAATTTCTTGCCAAATCATAATTAACTTGATGTTAGACCATTTGAGCTCCAAAATCAAAATTCAACTTATTCTAAATTTATTTTTTACTTGAATTTGATCTAATACTCATGATTTAAGCTTGTTTTTCTCTTCTTGAAGTTGTAAGTATAATGTGTAAGTTTAATTGAAAGGAAAATAAGAGGAATTGAACAAAATGGAAAGGGAGAGAGAAAGAGAAGTGGAGAAAATAGAGAGATAGGGAGAGTTGAGAGGGTTATGAGAGAGATTAAATGGAAGAAAGAGAAAATAAGAGGATAAAATGAGAGTTCTATAAAATATTTACTCTTCAATATTAACTCTTATTAGCTATTAATGCTAATTAACATTAATTAGCCTTATAACTTCCTTCACTTTTTAGTACTTAAGGACAATTTAAACAATTAACCTTAAAATATCTAATTTATACTAATCACTATTTTAACCATGTCAAACAATAACATGTTTACACTTCTAAAATTTTAGTTTAACCTCCTAATTCCGCTTAATTGATTCCTATGAATTTTTGGATATTTCACATATAATAAAGCGTCCTGACAGTAAGTTTCGTTTTAAAGTATATTTAGGTAAAATATATGCATAAAAGATTACCACAATTAACATTTTAATTAACGGTGTATATTCATAAATTGTTAAGAATGAATAATTTAAAAACAATATATATTCATAAATTGTTACAGATGTGTTGTGATCACTATTGTTTAAATGTATAGACAAGTATTATTTGTTGATTTTATATGACAATTCATATTTTCATATTTATATAACATATGAAAAGATAGAGTTATATTATTATCTAATTGTATAAATATATATTATATGTTGATAATGCATTAATTATTGTTTATTTATTTCATATTAATTTATATATTATATAAAATGAAACAATTGTACTATTTCATGATAAGTCATACAAAAATTGCAAACAATTTCATGTTCTATATTTTCATCCATTATATATTTTTCATTAATACAAATTAATTTCCATAAATTCATAAAGTAATTATAATGAAATTCCATCTTATTAATGCAATAAAAACTTTTTATCACAATTAACTATTGACTTTGAAATTTTGTTTGGTTCATTTTATTCTTTCAGTGGCATAATAATATAGCCATAAATTTTTAGCATCATTTACTCTTCATTTATTTATGTCCTTAAATTCTACCTTTAATTGTAAAGGCCCTTATAAGTTGGTCTCCAAATTTGACAGATTAGGTTCAAATCCACCCTTTTCGTTGTAATCATAAAAAAAAAAACTATAATTAATTGACATTGAAAACTATTGAATTTGATCAACCTTTAATTTCATCATCAATGTACATTTATAATCATTAAATTAAATTGCTATAATTAATACCTTAATGTTGAAAATAATTACTACTTTTATTACCTCTTTTTAATTCAAAAACTTAATGTTTTAGAAAACAAACTTCCTTTTAGAAAATGTTTCACACAATAAAAAGAATTACTAACAAAAATAACTAATGAAAATTAATAGCAAATATAATGAAAAAATATAATGTCATGTTTGGTATGCAAGAATGATTCGAAGTGGAATAGAATCGACAATGGAATGTTAAGTAAATTCTTGTGTTAAAAAATGTTCATGAAATGGAAAAGTATATAGTGATTATTATAGGCCTAAATTGGCCTACAAGGTTTACTTTATTTCAACAAGACCATAGAATGGAAAAGTACTTAAACTAGTCATAATAAATTAGGAAAGTAATCTAACTCTTTAAAGAATATACTCTAGTGGATATTTCATATTATAAACAGGGGGTTTTCAAAAAAATTTACTTGCCTAAAATATAACATCATGAAAACATTATAAAAAGAAGTCCCTTTAACTAGATAAATCATCTAATACCCTCCACTAACTTTGATTGCCATATCCTCACGCTACTTCTCTAACTTGAATGTTAGAGTCCAAGTGTTGAAGACACCTCCGACTCCCCAATAACTCACATTTATTCATCCTCAAGTTGGAATTTGTGAGTTTGAAAACTTGATCCACCAAGACCATTTTGAGGCAAATAAAGCAATCAATAGTGATGTTTATAAAAAAAATACCTTTCATTAATAGATATAATATATATATATTAATAAGATTATAGAGTTGTTTAAATAATTGTAATTAATAAGGCAAAATAGAATTGTGATTCCACCCTCTCAAAGTTGTACTCAAATTCCCCCTTAAAAGGCGAAATCATTGATCCAAATGAATCATAATTCTAGCTTTTAAAAATACTTCTAAGCATAGGAAAGGGAATGGAACCTGGAATTGTGATTTTATTCCAAATCCATTCCATCATATCAAAAGTGACATAAGTGATTATTTTTGTATTAACTATTGACATTGTTTGTCATATTATAACATATAGTGCTATTTGTCATAGAATGTAATGTAATATGTATTACATATTGTATTGTGTTTTATAGTATAACATATAAAAATTATTTGTTTTTTATTTCAATTTTCCAAATTAATACTGTGAATATGTATAATTAAGAAGGTTATGCAAGTGATTCCTATATGACATCTCTTTGTTTTCAGAAAAATTCTAGTAATTTCTTGATTGATACCTTTAATTTTCATAAACTTAAAAAGTTCTTATGTTATGCCACGATCAATAAATTTACAAAATCCTTTATATCTGATTTAATCCAACAATTCTCCCTATTTCCATCATTGAGCGTTTTTCTTTTCTTTTCTTTTTTTGGAAAAAGTACATTTTTATTTTTTAACATTTATCTACATTTCTATTTGAGTTCTTAACGGTTTTAAAATCTTACAAAAATAGAATTTTCATTAAATAAGTTATTTTTTTATTCATTTTAAGCATGTATTGACTTTTAATTAGCTTTGGGCTAGTTACCTAAGGTGGTTAGGGTATACATAAAATTTTCTAATCCATTTTTTTAATTTTAATTTGTATTTTTATATTTTTTATTATATTATATTATTAAATATATTTAATATTATTTTTTATTAACTTTATTATTGTAAACCTATTCAAAGTAGATTTGATGGGAGTATTTTTTTTATAAGGTTTTTAAAAGGTTGAGAACTAAAATAGAAAAGTAACTAAATGTTGACAATTAATAATGTTCTTTTCTCTCTTTTTTTTTTTCTTAGGTCTAAACCATCCACGAGCATTTTAAATTTTCCATTTTCTAAAAGAATTCCATTATTAACTCATTCTTCATCAAATCGCCTCTTTTAAATTTAAAAACTTATTTTTCTTTTGAATTCCACAAATAAGAGACTGAATAGAAAAATATTTTATATAATAAAAAGAATTAAAGTTAAATATCATGGATAAAAATTAATGGTAAATATAATAAAAAACATAAGCGATTATAATATTACCCCAAAAGGTATAACAATTTAAGGGGCCCTCTCCCTCTTATAAATGTTTTAGCAATTGTTTTAGTAAAGGATCCCACTTCTAACTCCTTTCTCCAATATTGTTGTTACAATTCTCTATACTCTTTATGCATACATCTTATACTCTACTAACTTGTGCGTTGAGATGTACATGCTGGAAATAACTCTACCCCCCCTCTTACCTTACGTATGTTCCTTTTGCAAGATGTTATTATGTTTCCTTTTTTATTAAGTTGTTTTTAATTTACTTAGGTCTTGTTTATGCCTATGAATAGGCAATGGTTGTAATAAATAATTTGGAAAGCTTATGTTGAATGAAAACTTGAGGTTTTTTTTCCCCTTATTTTATTAAACTTATCAAGAATTTACATTATTGCGGTGTTTGCATCTATACTTTTGGCTCTTGACTCATTTATAGCTAACGGGTTTAGGTTTATATGCGAAGTTCTTGATTTTCATAGTCGGTGGATTTAGGTTTTCTTATACCTATGAATCTTGGTTTCTATAATCAAATGAGTTGATATTTCAATCAATTTCTAGCATTATTAGGATCCATGATCAATCCCTTCATAATTCTTCCTCTAGCTCCAACTCCTCTTCTTCCTTCAAGTCATCTTCCATAACTTCAGCCTTTACTATTAATATATTAAGTCCTTTTTGTTTACACCCAGGACCGAGAATAAAAGGTTCATTACACCAACAACATATTCCTCCTCTTTTCTTCTAATTCTTCAAATGTGAGGTTTGCTGAAATATCATGGGTTCAAGGGGTAAATGGTAGGGTTATATGGTTCCCTACATTAGAAACGGTAAAACTATGAGTATTTTCTAACAGCTAAAGGATTGGTTGGACATACTTTAGTGGGAAGGTGAGGATTATTAATAAATATGAATGTATGACATGTTGTGTTGTAAGCAAATGGGAAAGGTTTTTGGGTTTCAAGACTGTATTAAAAAGAATTTAAGATAGTCACTAAGGCTTTTGCTTGTCAAGGTGTTTGTAGTCGAGATATTCATACTAGGAAGTGGATGATTGGTTTAAGTCCACACACAAAAAGCTAACTAGGTAATTTTCATGTAAGTAAACAAAAGCTTTCAAGTGCTAAAATTCTTCCATGTAATCTTGTAAAGTTCTAGTTTGATGCAAGTCTTTAATTTGGTATAGGGTCTTCAAAAGTTATCTCACCAAAACCTTTGTGCTTTATAACCTAATATATACTTGATACCACTACAAAACTCTATCTTCTAACTGCATGGTAGCAATGCAAACTTTGTCAAGCTTAGGTATAGCATCTATTTGAAAAATGTGCTTGGCTTTATAAATCTAAAATTTGAATTCATCTTCTCTAAAATACGGACATTCAAGCTTAGTTGATTTATTTGGTATTTGATATTGTTGCTTTAATGATGTTGCAAGGTGTGTTGTCTCTTGCATAGACGAGTCTTCAACTATGTTGAAGTTCCATTACCACTAGCCTTTTGAGCCCTTAGTGGCCAATGGGAGTTCTTCAAAGATTCATGTAATTGATGTTCAAGATTATAGAGTAACACTCATGGGTTTAAGACTTCTTGTTGTAGTTGTAATGTGTTAGTAAGAGTTTTTACCCAACATTCTTCTTCCATTCTTTTAAACTCTCATGTCTCCATCATGGCCACCTAAGAGTAGCTTTGACATTAATTGAAGTGAAATGTTACCAGTGTTAATAATAGAGGATTAATGTAATTGGTATAAATGTAAAATTTAGAGCTAAAATTGAAAAGAGAGAGAGAGAGCTCTGGATACAATATTGTAGCAATAACCAAATAAAACTATTTAAGAAAAAGCATTGTTTTCATTTCTCATTGATTTCAATCTTTTACAGTGTGTAAATATGTTAAAATATCTAAGATAACAACCACACATGCCACCTCACTCATAGTTAGTTATGTGTACAAGAATTCAATATACTAGTGCTTTATTTTTTATATATTGACTCAAGATGAAGTCTATTTTAATTTGGGTTATGGACTCACATTATTGCCTAACCTCCTTTACTTCACCTACTCAATCCTCTTCCATAATGAGAAGGTGATGTTCAATCCTACCTTTGTTTCATTTTCCTAGGTCCCATCAGATACATAGACATGGCAAATAAAGTAAGTGCAGAAGTCATAGTCTCGTTTTCATTTTCTTTCTTTTATTACCATTGAGATTATATTCCTCCTAAGACTCTTTGAACCCTAATTTTAGGGTTCCCACAACTTTCCCCTTGTAGCTGCTTTCTTCTCTAGCTTGCAATCAACCTTAGCTCTTCTTCTAGATTATTACCCTAGGATCACAATCTTGTGGCAAATCAAAATCCTCAAAAATGGAAGAATAAAATCCACCTTACACTCCACTCCAGTCAAGAAAAAAAAATATTATTTCTTCTTGGTTAAGTTTCAAACCATCGACAATGTCTCAATGCAAATTGCTACCCTTTTAATTCTTAAATCACAGTGCATATTTCGGCCCATAAAAGCAAAAAAAAAAAAAATCACACTAAATGTAAAAAGAAAAAAAAAAGGAATACAATTTATGAAGTGGAGGACGAATAACTAATGATACCCTTTTTAAATGTGGAGAGAGTATCTTTTAGCTATGCGAAGTCCATTCATTACTCTATCACAGTATTCAAGCATGCGAGGATTGCAATCTTTGAGTAATTGTAAATACATGTTTAGAAATATATATATTAAATAATTAATATAATATAAGACTAAGGTCAATTAAATAAATAAGATAAAAAGATGACGGCAATTCGGTCTTTTCCTAGCTAACGTATATAAGATGCATTAACCTTGAGTTTCATCCTTTTCCCTCATTTGTGCACTTGTAAACAAAAACATAAGAGAGAGACTTTATAGAGAGCATAGGAGACCTAAAGGATTATGATGAGATTGACCCCTGTCGAGTTTAATTTTGAATTTTCCCATTCCTAATCCGATCTAGACTAGACCCTATGCTCATCTAATAAAGATCATCGACTTGAGTTAGGAACTTCGTTTAATTTTGGAGTCGCCACCCAACTGTTATTGGGAAAGATTGAATTAAGACTAAAGGAGCGGATTAGTCTTAATTTGGACCACTAGTCGTCATGATTTCCTCTTCTCGTTTTTGGTGAAAAGAGGAAAAGGAAAACCAGAGTTTCTAAGTTCGGAGGCTAACCTATTAAAACCTCACGGTTACCACCTAATCTTCTAAAATTATCTCTATCTAGAAATGTCTTTTATTTTGTTTCTGTTGCTTTGTGTTTTTGAATGAGTTACTTGAAAAAAATGATTTTTTTTTTCATTTTATGGGTTGACCCAAATGGGTGCCTACGTACCTGCTATTCAGGATCAAACAAGCCGTAGTTCGCTTTTCTGAAAACTTTAAGTTTGTTTGTGAATTTTAATTTTGAAACCTCTTTTGATTTATCTTTTTTATCATTTTTGGGATTTTTTTAAAAATTCTAAACCTAAGCTTTAATCTGATTTTTGAAAATGATTTTTAGGGAAAAACATCAATTTTGGATTTATTTTAAGAAAAAATGATTTTTCTAAGTTCTAAAACTCATTTTTTTTTTTATTTTTGTGATTTTTATTATTCTTCTTGATTTTTTTTATGATTTTTATGATTTTCATCATTTTTATGAATTTTTTTAAAAAATTTTATCCTAAGTTAATATCTATCATATTTTGAAATCTAAAGTTTTATTATTATTTTCCTAATCTTTTTTTTTCTACATTTTATTATTTTATTTTTATTATTTTTATTTTTTCTTTATTTTTTCTTTTTTCTTATTTTTTTTCTTATTTCTTATTTATTATTTTTCTACATTATTAAATTCTAGAAAAATCTAATTTCTACATTTTCCTATTTATTAAAAGTAAAACATAAATCAATACATAAATAACTAACCAAATAACAAATAATAAATAAATAAATTCGGAATAAATAAATAAACAAAATAAATTAATTAAATAAAATAAAAAAATCCAAAAAATCCGACTTACCTGGATCCGGGTCGGTGCGCGGGTCGGGTCGGTCGGGTCGAATCAGGTCGATCGGGTCAATCAGACACGGCGGCGGGGGTTGCTTGATCACGGTGTTCCGGCGGCCTTTTGAAGCGGGTGAGGTGTCGAATCCTAGCTTCTCGAGGGTGCTGAATCCAATGGTGGCAGTGGTTCACTCCCAGATCGCCTCCTGGTGGTAGTTCAATGCCGGTCGGTGGTTGTGGTTTTGGGTTCTTCTCCGATGCTCTCCGATTTGCACTCTTTCCTCACTTTCTCTCAATTGTGATTCGTGCTTTGGCTTCCTCTACTCCTCCTCTATTTATAGGCGTCCAGAAACCCTCTTGGATAAGCTCAAATCAGCCGATTTGGATAAATCCGAATTTCTTCCGTTTTTAGATTTGATTTTATCTCGGCGATTTGATGTTGATCTCTTATTTTTCTTTAATTTATCTTATGGATTCGGCTTTATCTTGACAGTAATCCAGAAGATTTGAAAAAAAAAAATGATCGATTCCACCTTCGTCGGACTTGCTCCGGCTTCTCCTCGCGTCTGTCCGGGTGAAGAAGACGATCACGCGTGACTTCCTTCGGCCAATCGGACGCTGCCACGTGGCAACTCCAGGCGAAAGGCAAAAAAATTGCATTGAATGCTCGGGGAAAGATTCGAACTCGCAACCTCCAGCCTCCCACACATTCCTAGCGCACGCACGAACCAGTTGAGCTAGCCCAATTTCCCGATTTTCTTTATATCGCAAATTGCATATATGCAATGCGATTTTTTTTTTTCATTTTTTTGTATTTTTTGAAATTTCAAAAATTTATAAAAATTATTCATCCCTTATTATTACTATTTCTGAAATCATTTTTCAAAATTGATGTGTTTTCCTATTTATTTTTATTTTTTTGAATATTTTCCATTATTTTTGCTAAATTAGAAAAATCGGGGAAAATTGAAAATTGATTATTACTCATTCCTAGGGCAAAAATGGGGTGTTTACAGTTGCCCCTCTTTGTAGTAAAGTTTGAAAAACTTAACTACAAAGACAAGAAAGATGCCATTTTTGGCCTCTTAAATAGGTTTTTGGTAGGAAAATACTCCATGAGCTAATAATCCCACGATTTAAGATGGACCTAAGAATTCAGAATGATGTTCCTTCCCAAAAAGTGCTTTATGGGCTGACTAATTGGCGACAGGACACATCTCAAGCATTATGTAGGAATGTATGAGAAATAATGATAGGAAACGTCTTATCAGACTAGCAACCTTAGAAAGAAAATTTACTCAGGAAGCGCCCTTATGAGCTGGCTACCTGTCAACAGAAGCGTCTTGCTAGACTAGCAGCTGTTTGGAAGAATATTTCCGAAAAGTGCCCCAAGAGCTGACTAATCGGGAGAATTTAGGAAAGTGCCCCTCATGGGCTGACTAACCTTGAATTGAATGCTTTAAAAGGTGCCCCCTATGGGCTAACCTTGAGGTAAATTTTTAGGAAAGTGCTCCCTATGGGCTGACTAACCTATGATAGAAATGTCTCAAAAAGTGCCCCCTATGGGCTGACCATGAGAACAAATTTTTAGGAAAGTGCCCCCTATGGGCTGACTAACCTGGAGTTGAATTGTCTCAAAAAGTCCCCCCTATGGGCTGACCATGAGAACAAGGTTTTAGGAAAGTGCCCCCTATGGGCTGACTAACCTGGAATTGAATTGTCTCAAAAAGTGCCCCCTATAGGCTAACCATGAGAACAAGGTTTTAGGAAAGTGCCCCCTATGGGCTGACTAACCTGGAATTGAATTGTCTCAAAAAGTGCCCCCTATGGGCTAACCATGAGAACAGGGTTTTAGGAAAGTGCCCCCTATGGGCTGACTAACCTGGAGTTGAATTTGTCTCAAAAAGTGCCCCATTTGGGCTAACCATGAGAACAAAGTTTTAGGAAAGTTCCCCCTATGGGCTGACTAACCTGGAATTGAATTTGTCTCAAAAAGTGCCTCCTATGGGCTAACTATGAGAACAAAGTTTTAGGAAAGTACCCCCTATGGGCTAACTAACCAGGAGTTGAATTTGTCTCAAAAAGTGCCCCCTATGGGCTAACCATGGGAAAAAAGTTTTAGGAAAGTGCCCCCTATGAGCTAACCTTAAGAGAGGATGTTTAGGAAAGTGCCCCTTTTGGGCTGACTAACCTAATGTAAAAATGATATCTAGAAAGGTGCCTTTATAGACTGACCTTGGAAGAGATCTAGGGAAGTGCCCCCTTTTTAGGCTGACTACCCTATTAAGGGGAATGTTTAGACAAATACCCCACTATGGGCTGACTCATTTTGTGCTTTTGAATATGCTTTCTACAGCCTGAACTAAATGATGTGATGATATGATGATAGTTATTTATTTTAATATGCTTGCCAGTTTATCGTGGATAGCAAACAAACAACCGAACCTTCGTGCTGGTTTGCTTCTGCTTCATCTCTTCTTATCTTGACATGGGGTTGAAATTTTTGATGTGCTCCCTTTCTTTATGCACAAGGCTCTTTTGACAGTAATGTTATCCTAATGATGCGCTCAGTTCTAATGTTAAAAAATAAATAGGATTATATCACAAACTATATTAAGATTCATTATCATTTCAGCATTTATCTTTCATTGGTGATATGGTGGGTAATGTGTTTAGGAATATTTGTTGTGATGAATTGATTTGAATTTATTGACCATTCAGGAGTATTAACTTTGCTTGTAAAAAGTAAAAACTCGACTCAACGAAATCTGTATCGAATATTGTCTTTCATAAACATGGGCAAAATTTCGATTCCCTTGCCTAAGGATAGTACATCTTTACAGCATCTGTGTTAATGGGGTCTCTCAATTCTGAACCATCCATTTGAGTCAATATCAGAGCACCTCCTGATAAAACCTTTTTCACCACATAAGGGCCTTCATAGTTTGGGGTAAATTTCCCTCTAGAGTCTTGGGCGTTCGAGAGAACCTTCCTTAACACCAGATCCCCCTCTTTAAAGTACCGAGGTCTCATCTTCTTGTTAAATGCTCGGGACATTCTTTGTTGGTAACACTGGCTACGACATAATGCGGTAAGTCTTCTTTCATCAATCAGATTCAACTGATCAAGCCTCTTCTTTACCCAGTCTGATTCAGTTAACTGAGTTTCTGCCAGGATTCTGAATGATGGTATCTCAACTTCAACTGGTAGCATTGCTTCTGTACCATATACCAATGAGTAAGGGCTGGCTCCTGTGGATGTTCTTATTGAAGTCCTATAAGCCATGAGAGCAAACGGCAACATTTCGTGCCAATCTTTGTAAGTTATTGTCATTTTCTCGATGATCTTCTTGATATTTTTGTTAACTGCTTCTACTGCCCCGTTCATTTGAGGTCGGTAGGGAGTTGAATTTCTGTGGTTTATGTGGAATTGTTGACATAAACCTGTCATCGATTTGTTATTGAGATTAGTACCGTTGTCGGTGATGATGGTCTCAGGAACTCCATATCGGGCTATTATGTCCCCCTTTAAGAAGCGGACTATTACCCCTTTTGTGACATTAGCATATGATGAAGCTTCTACCCATTTGGTGAAGTAATCGATCGCTACCAGTATAAATCTATAGCCGTTGGATGCTGTTGGAGTGATAGGGCCTATTATGTCGATTCCCCACATGGAGAATGACCATGGTGCTGATAACAAGTGTAGCTCGTTGGGCGGAGCATTTATCTAGTTTGCGTAGACTTGACACAAATGACAGTGCTTGACATATTTTATGCAATCTGATTCCATGGTTAACCAATAATATCCTAACCTCATGATTTTTCGGGCCAACATGTAGCCATTCATATGAGGTCCACATATTCCTTCATGTACTTCTTTCATCAGTTCGCATGCTTCATCTTTGTCCACACATCTCAACAGGGTGGTATCAGATGATCTCTTGTAAAGTATGGACCCACTTAATAGGAAATGGCTTGCTAACCTTCTGAGTGTTCTTTGGTCATTCTTGCTAGCCATTTCGGGGTATTTACCTTCTTGGAGAAAGGTCTTGATATCGTGATACCAGGGTTTGTCATCTTGTATCTTTTCCATTGTTAAACAGTAGGCGGGCCGACTTTCGATGTCTATTTTCATCGGTTGAACTTCGGCTCCCCCTGTTATCTGGATCATAGATGCTAGCGTGGCTAGTGCATTCGCGAACTGATTCTGAGTTCTCGGAATGTATGTGAAAGTGATTGCCTTGAATTCTTCAATTAGCTCTGTCAAGTGTTGATGATACGGTACCAGTTTGGGGTCTTTAGTCTTGTATTCCCCTCTTGTCTGTAGTATAATGAGCGACGAATCTCCATATACTTCTAACTCGCGGATTCCCCTTTGGCAGGCCATTTTGAGGCCGAGAATACATGCTTCATATTCTGCGATGTTATTGGTATAGGGAAATGTAAGTCTCGTCGCTGCAGGGAATTGAGTGCCATCTGGGGATATCAATACTGCCCCAACCCCACAACCGAATATGTTGGCAGCTCCATCGAAAAACAATCTCCATTTAGCATTCTACCCTATCCCAAAGTCTTCTACCAGCCTATTTTCCACTGTCAATATATTCTCATCTGGAAATTGGGCCTATAGTTCTTGGGAACCTGTCTCGACAGGGTGTTCCGCCAATTGGTCGGCTAAGGCTTGCCCTTTCATCGAGTTCTGATTCACGTATGTAATGTCGAACTCAGATAGGAGCATTTGCCGCTTAGAGATTCTTCCTATCAAGGCTGGTTTCTCTGCCAAGTATTTCAAGGGATTATGTCTTGTCAGCAGTTCAATATGGTAGTAAAGGGTATATTGCCTTAGTCGATGCATGACCCAGATTAAAGCACAACACGTCTTCTCCACCTCTGAGTACCTCTGTTCCCCATCCGTGAACTTCTTGCTCAGATAATATATGGAACGCTCTCTTCCCTCTTCATCTTTCTGCCCCAGCACACATCCCATGGATTCAGGGAGTATAGTGAGGTATAAGAATAAGGGCTTTCCTTGCTTCGGGACTATCAAAACCGGAGGTTTTATAAGATAGTCTTTGATTGTCTTGAATGCCTCTTTGCATTCGTCGTCCCATTCTATTGTGGCGTTCTTCTTCAACAGACGGAATAACGGCCGGCATTTGTCGGTGAGCTGTGAGATAAAACGAGCTATATAATTTAATCGTCCCAGCAAGCTTCTCACTTCTTTAGCGGAGCGTAGGGAAGGTAACTCTAATATAGACTTTACCTTGTCAGGGTCGATTTTAATGCATTCCTGACTTATGACAAACCCTAACAATTTCCCCGTTGTGACCCCAAAAGTACATTTCTCTGGGTTTAACTTGAGCTGAAATTTTCTCAGTCGTTTAAACAATTTCCTCAGGATATCTATATGGCTTTCTCCTTCTTTGGATTTGGCTATCATGTCATCTACATATACTTCAACTTCTCGATGCATCATATCGTGAAGTATAGCGACCATGGCTCTCTGATACGTTGCCCCGGCGTTTTTTAAACCGAAGGGCATGACTTTGTAACAGAAAGTCCCCCACGTTGTGATGAAGGTCGTTTTGGTTTTATCTTCCTCAGCCATTTTTATTTGATTATATCCTGAGAAACCGTCCATGAATGAGAAGAGATGGTTTCCCGCAGTGTTGTCTACTAGAACATCAATATGAGGTAGGGGGAAGTTATCCTTTGGCATAGCTTGGTTTAAGTCCCGAAAGTCTACGCATACGCGTACTTTTCCGTTCTTTTTCATGACGGGGACTATATTTGCTACCCACTCTGGGTAGTCAGATACTTCAATGAACCCTACTTCTAGCAGTTTCTTGACTTCTTCTTTGATTTTCAATAAGATGTCAGGCCTAAATCTTCTCAGTTTTTGTTTTTTTAGGTTTGACATCTTCCCTTGTGGGAAGCCTGTGAACTACTATTGACTGGTCTAGCCCTGGCATGTCACCATATGACCAGGCAAACACATCTGCATATTTCGTTAATAGTTCGGTTATCTCACATTTTTGCTCAGCACTCAAACTGGTCCCGATTTTGAGGTTCTTAGGGTTTTCCATGCTTCCTAGATTTACTGTCTCCACAGGCTCGTCGATCGAGATTCCGCTTTGTTCATGTTTTAGCCAATTTTCTTGTATTATTTCGTGGTCTAAGATATCACCTTCAATAACTGACCCAGCAACGTTGGAAACGATATCAGCGTTTTTACTTTCTACTTGCGCGAAATATCCCTGATGTTCGATGGTAGGAGATCTGAGTAAAATGAAAGCATATATATATAAGAAGGAAAAAAAAACTGTAATTGAACTTGATAAAGAGTCTCAATAAAATTTGTTTAATGATTTTTCTCTACTTTTGAGCTAACCTAGCGCTACTGATAGGATAACAAAACCAATTGTTCAGAGCCGGATGCTGGTTGGACGTGTCGGGGGTTGATTTCCCTTTGTTGTCGTCCTCTTCGTTTATCCGAAGCTCTTGAATGATGTTTGCCTTTCGGAAATATTGTTGGAGAGGTGGGATGCACATCTGGGTGTCAATCGGCTTCTCCTTCATTTTTCTTGCTTGTGCTTCTTCTTCGACTGTAGGAACGTACTCAATGCTAGTGTTGTTGCCGCTATTTGCCATTTTGGTCTTGAACGTGTGCAAATTGGGCTTTTGGGAGGGTTCGGTTGCTTGGGAACTATTTTGATACCTGGCGCGCATTTTGTTTTTTTGTTTTAGTGTAATGTATGCAAAATGATATGCATGTGTCACGCAGATGCTAAAAATAAAAAGGTTGACAATTGATTGACAATGTAATATTGAAACTTTACTTTTATTAATATTGAAAATTTTGGAGTTCGATAATCAAAATAAAAGATTACAAATAATGATCTATTTCCTAGCTCTTTTAGTCTTCTGTTGTGGAGGCTCAGACTTCCCATTGATGACAGCTTCTAATTCTTTGACTTTGGCTTGGGTCTTCTCCAATTGTGCTTCCAAGGCCTTGTTCCTTTGGTCGGATTCTTTGAAACGTCCCTTCCAGATGTCTTTCTTATAATCTGCAGCTTTAAAGTATACCTCCATTCGGGCCTTGACCTGTTCTAGGTATACTTCTGTCTCTGGATTGATCTTGTCTAGTCTTGGTTAGGTGACGTCTGGAACCCGGTATGCTCTTTCCCCTGTCTGGTACAGCTGGCGGATTACAAACTCTCTGGTGGCTCGGTGTTTTCCCACTTCGCTATCTAACTCCCCGAGGTCTACATTCGGGCTTTCAATTCTGGCTTCCCAAAGTGCTTTGACCTCTGCCAGCTTCGTAAACTTCTCAGCTACTAACAGGTTCGGATCTTGATACTCAAAGGTAACTGCTTGTACCGAGGGCCGATAAACTATGTCTTGGATGGTACCAAACTAGCGGACCACTGAGTTGGGGTGATATCCAACACATCTGCTGATTCCGATTAAAGGCACTGCTTGGAAGTTTCTACAGGTCAAGATGATTTTGTTACAGCAACTCCACCTGGCTGTCCATAGAATATCTTCAGCACCGAAGCTCCTAAGCAGCTCTGCCCAACTGTGGCTGGTAAGGTCGTCGGGTAGCTTCACCTTTTCTATACATGAATCTACAAGATCCACCTGCTGGGCTAAGTTTTTTCGGACCATGTTCAGCCCGAAACACTTAAGGTGGCTTACAAACCAGATCAGCAGAAGGTTGAGGCTTGAGCGGAGAATCCCATGGCCTTTCTTCTTGAGGAAATTTAAGTTCCGGATCTGTTCAACCAGTAGAGCTGGGATGTAAGATCTTCCCTCCAGAAATTGAGTCACCTGCTCTGCGACCCGGTAGTAAATATAGAAGGTCCCGGTGGGGAACAGTATGGTGGCGAAGGCTGTTAAGATGAAAGCGTTCACCCTTCTCTGTCTGTAAGTTTTGGGGTCCCCACATAATACGTCCTTCCTATCCCCGTTGTCCTCTCGGGCAATGAACCAGGCTTCCAAATCATCCATTCGTATGCAATATCCATTGCAGTCTGCTAGGGCTTTGTTGACTGCTGTTTTACGGATGCCTAATAATCTGCTGAAGGTACCGGCTGGCCCGGCCTCGAGGTCTGGCATATAGATTTGATCGGTTAGTGCTGGAGCCTGTAGCAACTGGGTGTACTCCTCCAGGGTAGGGGTGATCTCATGCGGCCCGATAAAGAAAATAGTGGGCTCGATTTCCCATAATTGGAGCATGGCCCGGATTAAAGGCAAATTCACCTCTATCCTTGTTAGTGAGAGGACGGGGCCGATCTTTTGCTGGATGAAGGCCTGCTCCTCTAGGTTGTACAAGGTAAACCAATGGTCCAGTACCAATTTTGGGTCCAAAGGTTTGTACACCCGAATTTCTTTGCGGAGGAGACGGTCGATTGCGGTGCTAGCCATCTATTTTACAATAAGAAATCGCCTAATTACAAACAAGACTATGAAAGCATTACAGGGAAATAAATTCGAACTCCATGACCAAAACAACAAACCATTACATCGTCATTCAATTGTCAACCCCTTATGATGTCATGTATGCAAGTAGGTTGGTTCTAACTGGTTCCCGAGCTCTATGGCCTCCCACATTCTCGAAGAAATGGATCTCAAGCCATATCGAAGCATAGGGTGGGGTAGCCTAATCGGTCCCGAACGGTGAATCAACTCACTTCGGCCGAAACCTACACAATGGCTCCCCGTCTTAGGTTTCTAGGACGGTCCGGGTTCGACCGCATCTACTCACACAAACATATGTATGCATGCTGAACCCCCATAGCAAAGAAACTAGAATCTAACTAATTCCTGAAAAATTAGTAACAGAATAATAATTGAAGCACATTTAAGGAGAACAATTCGAAGATTCGGGTGGCTTAGCCTACTGGCATGGGTCCCCAACGGAGTCGCCATCCTGTCGAGTCTAATTTTGAATTTTCCCATTCCTAATCCGATCTAGACTAGACCCTATGCTCATCTAATATAGATCCTCGACTTGAGTTAGGAACTTCGTTTAATTTTGGAGTCGCCACTCAACTGTTGTTGGGAAAGATTGAATTAAGACTAAAGGAGCGGATTAGTCTTAATTTGGACCACTAGTCGTCATGATTTCCTCTTCTCGTTTTTGGTGAAAAGAGGAAAAGGAAAACCAGAGTTTCTAAGTTCGGAGGCTAACCTATTAAAACCTCACGGTTACCACATAATCTCCTAAAATTATCTCTATCTAGAAATGTCTTTTATTTTGTTTCTGTTGCTTTGTGTTTTTGAATGAGTTACTTGAAAAAAAATGATTTTTTTTTCATTTTATGGGTTGACCCAAATGGGTGCCTACGTACCTGCTATTCAGGATCAAACAAGCCGTAGTACGCTTTTCTGAAAACTTTAAGTTTGTTTGTGAATTTTAATTTTGAAACCTCTTTTGATTTATGTTTTTTTATCATTTTTGGGATTTTTCTAAAAATTCTAAGCCTAAGCTTTAATCTGATTTTTGAAAATGATTTTTAGGAAAAAACATCAATTTTGGATTTATTTTAAGAAAAAATGATTTTTCTAAGTTCTAAAACTCATTTTTTTTTTATTTTTGTGATTTTTATTATTCTTCTTGATTTTTTTATGATTTTTTATGATTTTCATCATTTTTATGAATTTTTTTAAAAAAATTTATCCTAAGTTAATATCTATCCTATTTTGAAATCTAAAGTTTTATTATTATTTTCCTAATATTTTTTTTATTTTTCTACATTTTTTTTATTTTTTATTTTTTCTTATTTTTTTCTTATTTATTATTTTTCTACATTATTAAATTCTAAAAAAATCTAATTTCTACATTTTCCTATTTATTAAAAGTAAAACATAAATCAATAAATAAATAACTAACCAAATAACAAATAATAAATAAATAAATTCGAAATAAATAAATAAACAAAATTAATTAATTAAATAAAATAAAAAAATCCGGAAAATCCGACTTACCTGGATCCGGGTCGGTGCGCTGGTCGGGTCGGTCGGGTCGGTCAGACACGGCGGCGGGGGTTGCTCGATCACGGCGTTCCAACGGCCTTTTGCAGTGGGTGAGGTGTTGAATCCTAGCTTCTCGAGGGTGTTGAATCCAATGGTGGCGGTGGTTCACTCCCAGATCGCCTCCTGGTGGTAGTTTAACGCCGGTCGGTGGTCGCGGTTTTGGGTTCTTCTCCGATGCTCTCCGATTTGCACTCTTACCTCACTTTCTCTCAATTATGATTCGTGCTTTGGCTTCCTCTACTCCTCCTCTATTTATAGGCATCCGAAAACCCTCTTGGATAAGCTCAAATCGGCCGATTTGGATAAATCCGAATTTCTTCCGTTTTTAGATTTGATTTTATCCCAGCGATTTGATGTTGATCTCTTGTTTTTCTTTGATTTATCTTATGGATTCGGCTTTATCTTGACAGTAATCTAGAAGATTTGAAAAAAAAAATGATCGATTCCACCTTCATCGGACTTGCTCTGGCTTCTCCTCGCGTATGTCCGGGTGAAGAAGACGATCACGCGTGACTTCCTTCGGCCAATCGGACGCTGCCACGTGGCAACTCCAGGCGAAAGGCAAAAAAATTGCATCGAATGCTCGGGGGAAGATTCGAACTCGCGACCTCCAGCCTCCCACACGTTCCCAGCACATGCACGAACCAGCTGAGCTGGCCCAATTTCCCGATTTTCTTTATATCGCAAATTGCATATATGCAATGCGATTTTTTTTTATTTTTTTGTATTTTTTGAAATTTCAAAAATTTATAAAAATTATTCATCCCTTATTATTACTATTTCTGAAATCATTTTTCAAAATTGATGTGTTTTCTTATTTATTTTTATTTTTTTGAATATTTTCCATTATTTTTGCTAAATTAGAAAAATTGGGGAAAATTGAAAATTGATTATTACTCATTCCTAGGGCAAAAATGGGGTGTTTACAACCCCTTTTGAACAGGTAAAGATTCTAATGATCAACATGTTTATCTCTGATGATGATTAATGAATCTAAGAAAATTGGTGGTATGTTAATAGAGATCGGAATAAGGGGCATGTTGAAATGAGCGAAGGATCAAACACTTGAAGGAATCCGATCACAATTCCGAATCAAGTAAGTGTACATGACTCAAATTATGTATTAGAATTAGTAAATGAATTGATCAATTAAGCTTAGGATAATAGAAATTGGGCCTAGGAACAACATTGGAGAAAAGGGAATAAGGGTTTATGATGAACAATGTATATATGGTCAGATATATGCCCATGTACCTATGTGTGTAGAAATATGAGGGTGTACAGTAAGGAATATGGATAAAGCACACGCTTGTGTATTTGGGCATGTTGAAATTACAAAATTCACATAAAGGTACACAACCAAATATATGATCGTATACTTGGGTGCGTTGAAATGACGAAATCACACAAAAAGATACACGGCCACTAGTACGACTGTGCTCTAGCCCGAGTTCCTCTGCATGGCCTCTCACACGACCATATTGTCTTAGAACACTTATACTTTAATTCTAATTTATATTTCCATAATTCTAAACTAAGATAGATGCATGATAAGACCTCGGGAAAGGGAATTACACAATTAGAGTATACCTAATTACTTAGTAAACCTAAATTAATTATAGAATAGAACTAAGTTTAGTTCCTTATACTTGAATAGGTCTACATCTTTTTCTTAAAGACGTAAGAGACAATAGTGAGAATACTCTTCTAGATATGTGTTTATCTTGTTTTGCTGTTTATGATTGTTAGTGTAGTTGTTTAATGAACTTAATTGAATGTTGGAGTTTAATGTATATGTTGCTTGTGCTTGGTTTGACCTAAGGGCCAATAGTAGCAGGTCCCTATGGGGTACCTTGATGATCAGTATGCTGCGTTGTCTCTAATAAAGTCGTATATTGAAATGATTTAGGATAAATTAGGGTTAAATGGGACTTGAAGTGGCAGTTCTCATTAGAATTATATATATATATATATATATATATATATATATATAAGGGTTATGAGTATTCTTATGTTGTATGTTGATTAATTGAAGATAAATAAATTGATGACTTGATATGTATAACTTTTTCATTTATGCATGTTGATATTGTCAGTTGTGTAGTATGCGCATGCCTATATGGTACTCACATACCGGGTTTAAGCTCATCCCTTTTTATTTTTCAGTTGTAAGCGAGAGTGATGAACACATCGATTATGATAAGAATGAGAATTTAGTGGGACATTATGTGGATGAACGTGGGAGAAAACACTATTATTATGTCGATGAAGAATAGTACAAAAATCATTGATGAATCTCTCATAAAATTTTAAGCTATTGATTTGAGGACATGGAAATGATCATTAGACCTTTTACTACTTTAATTATTACATGTTGATAGACATCATCTTGAAATTTTGGATTGAGGTTTCATATGATTGAATTAAGTATTGATAGTTGAAATGACTCACTTAAGAGTTATTCGTTTATTTTATTAAAGTAATATTAATATGAACTTAATGTGAAGATGAATGGGTTTAAATTTGTATGGAGATTTAGAGTTTTAGCGCGTCATTATATAATAGTAACATATGACAAGTTATGATATATCAAGTTTTAGGGTGTTACAGTGATTGATAACGATATTTTGATGGATCTATTAGCTAACCTTGATTATGGGATGGGTCGTTGGCCGGCAATACTCTAAATTAATGGGAATGATTTTAATAGTTTTATTATATAAGTTTATTTTTTGGAATTTAATTTATTCTTTTCAAGTTAGACCACAATATTGTCATTAACAATTAAAAAACAAGTAAATGTATGGCATGTTTGACATCAAAAGATATATCTTAGGTACAAATTAATGTAAATTATAAATAAATATTTATATTTACTTCACATATATTTAATTTTTTTATTTTTAAAATTGAGTCTTTAACATAATAAAAATTACACCGTATGCAACTCTTCTAAAGATTTGGGGTGCATACCCTTAGTTTCAAAATAGGATGCATACATAATTCTGGTTTTTTTTCTCTTCTATTTGCTTTTCTATTAATAAGGTGTTATACACTAAATAAATAATAATAAAAAGCGCGTGAAGATCATCTTTAAATAAAGAAATGAAAATCGTCGTCTTTATTTTGTCCACAGTGCAGAATTCATACTGCAATCGGTTGATGAGGCATTCACAATTCATTCATGCATTTTAGTTTTAGCTTTACATCGAAATGAAAGGGAAAAGGAATACAGTTGCAGACTTGTTTTACGTTTGAGGTAAAGCAACATCATTCAGTCTATTTCACCAAAAAAAAAGAACCACCTTGTCTAGTCCTTTTTCTACACCGGTTTCCCATATGCCAATCAACGAAGAGATTCTGACCAAAAAGAAAAATGATGGTTGCATGCTTCGTGACGTCCTCCGATATAAAATTGGTGGCATCTATATCTAGTCTAGGGCGCTAGGCACTATATGTTAGACAGACAGCACCTGCAGTAACATTTAATATAACACATTAAATGTTAAGGTAGTCGTATAATATTATGTTAATGATCTGTATACACCATTAAAATATTTCATTCTCAAATTGGATTTAAATCCAAAGTTCCTCGTATGAGATTTATTACAAGGACAACAGTTATCTTGGCGTGGCCTATGGATGCTGACCATTAACCCATATGAAGATTCGGCACTTGAGCACATCCGTCATGATGCACCTTATCTTGTTGCAAAATTTTCAAACTTCAAGTAGTAACAGGCGATCTGATCTCACTTTTCAAACCCCTACTCACGTGTAAATTTTGGACTAGTTAAATTTGACAACAACTTAGGAAATCGTTGTGTAAGTTGCGGTTGTAATTTCATCTACGTACCACCATGTTTTTGATGTATAGAACGGGATCATCTTGATTTTGGTTTTATCGAAATGGAACTTGAGACTCAAATCCTAATATGGTTTGACCATTTAAAGTGAGAATTACAACACTGAATGATTGGGCAGTTCTAAGAACCGTCAAAGAATTGAGGAAACTAATTTTTAAATTTGAGTCGACAGTTCTTTTGGATGCGAGCACCTTTCTACCCATGCTCCACTAGAACATTATATTGTTTTACCTACATACTACCTATTAAGCTAATACACTGCCTCCGTTTGCATACTGCTCAATAGGAGGTTTTTAAAAACTAGGCTCAAGGAAGTATGAACAACTTACAAAAATAATGTGCCTATTGGTATAAATTTTTTAATCGTACCTTGGCATCAATCAACCACAATGGCTAACTTTTTACTAGTAAACAATGATGAAATACAAAACTTTAAATTTACATCTAAATGACATAAATATTATTCCATTATTGTAATGGAAGTTCGTTGTGACTTTTAAGGGTTAAATATTAGCTGGTTGTATCTTCAACACGTGTAATTAGTGGTAGATTGACCTATGCAAAGTACGCTCATCGTTTACATTCTCCAATCGAAGCACGTAACGGGTATCTCTACGGCATCAATTACAACCTCAAGAACTGTAATGACGAGATATATCAACCATATATCGGTATAGAAAATGTTGTATACTCGTGATTGTATTGGAATCCCATCTTCCGATTATTTAATCAGGATAATCGGTCCTTTTTTTCTTCGTCACACTTGAACAATTGGCTTGTGACTAATGAAAATCAAAATCTAAATGCATGTTTAATTTACAACTTAAAAAAGACAAAAAAGCATATAAATAACAGAACCAAGCTTCTTTATATATATATCCACGACGAAAAACAGCTTTGAAATGGGATTATTTATTTCTCAAAAAATGTATCCGATTATTAATCAACGTCTTAAAATGGTTACATGTAGTGTTGCTAATTGAAGAGGTAGAAATAGAAGGTGACTATCTATAGCCACGAATTGCGAAATGCTCATCATTTTTGCCCGTTTGTTTTAAGAAGAACATTTTTTGGGAAAATAGTTTTTCTATCTTCCCTTATTTGTATGTAGAAAAAGGCCCAACAAGCAGAAAAGGTTTTTCTCTTGTAAGTAAATGATTCATTCCTAATATATCACAATAACGGAGTAGGTATAAACACTATTATTTTTAAGAATGAAATAAGTTTAAATTCTCTCTCTCTTTTTTTTTTTTTCATTAGTTATAATATTATGGATACAAGCAAATATATAAAAATATATCATTTTTACGCATCAGTATTTTTATGACAAAACATTTTGCACTAATAAATGATTTTTCATAAAACAAACGGATCTAAGGTTGTAAATGTTTCAAAATTATTCAATAGATTACGGTGATCATGTTTTGTTCGTATTATAACCGATATCTCCCTTGATACTTCTTAGTACCCATAAATCATTATGAGGCTCGGTGAATCCTATAATTGGTCATTTAAAAAAAAAAAAAAGATTCATATGATTGGTCTTGTAGTTAGTTATATAGGTTCCAGGTCTTATAGGGCCTAGTTCCGCCTACGTGGCAAAAAAAAAATCCTTCTTATATTATATGCTTTATCTGCTGGGAGTAGGAATGACGCCGGAATCGAACTTGCCCAGGATTACATAAACAAAGAAAAGAAGTAGTAAAAAGGCATATAGAAGTTCGTCAAGTTGATCTTCGTATTCTTGCATAAGAATTCAATATGGATCAGTCGGAGGTGTTTGAGTAACACTGTTGCACCTTATTTGGATTACAGCAAGATGGGGGATAAAAATGGGGAGGGTTGTAGAAAGTGGAGGCATATATATACATACAAATGTAAGGCTAAAATCATTATATGAATATATTAGGTTAAACTCATTTATTATTTTGTTTGAGTCTAATAAGTTCAGTCCGATTATTAAGATGGCTTAGGAAGATTTGGTTTGGTGGGCTTAGAACATAAATTGTTGGATTAGTTTGTCTGCATCCAACATTACTCAAGTAAGCTCATGCACTTATAAGGAAGGTTACTAACCTTAAACCTATAACAAACTCATTAGAATAATCCTAAAATAAGCAAACTCTATCTCGCCCATTGATCTCTAAGATGATCAAATGGATATCATCAGGTTCAAAAGTCTATAAATACTCAATCATTCCTCCTCATTAACGGATTCTTATTTCCAAATTGGAGAGATCAGAGAAACAGTGTTCCGCAAAAAAATTTCTACTCTCAAAGATCAAATAAGAGTTTAGGCAAAGAACAGTCTTCATTGCTTAAGAACTGCAAGGTTGAGCTCTAAGGTCCCCTTAGCTCCCTTATCTGTTACTTGTGCATTTAAGATGCTTGAAATTGTCTGTTCCTCCTCCCTACCACTCTATCCCTAGTCATCTTACCACGTGCTATCTCCACATCACTTTCTCTAAAATTACGTACAATGCTGTACCTACGTGATACTCACATGACTACTCTCATCAAGACCCCTCATCTACATTTTGGCAACTCCATTAAGGATACAGTTAAGTGACAAAAGAGTAATGGCACCTGCTAAGAAGATAGAACCATCTAACAATATCTCTCAAGAACAAGATCCTAAAACTGTGTTGATGGAGCAGAACTTTTCTCAAATACCACAGAATACCGATCGGGGCAATTCACAAACTAAGGCTCCCATAGACCTTGCACAAATGATGTAAACTATGCAGGAGAACATAAGGGCTCTGAATCAACTTATGACCATGCTTGCTTCGCTCGTCACAAGGTTGATTACCACTGCTGCCATACAACAAGGTGTGACTTCGACAAACACCAGCATTGCTATGCAGTAAGGTGCTGCCCATGCAACTCCATCACATGCAGTTTCTCCCGCTAATCCTCCCATTGATGAGGAGAACATTCGTCGAGAACAAACCCCTCCACCAAATGTTCCCTCTCCCAATGCTTTCGGTAGATTTAGCCATCAACTTACTCCCACACTTGCTTCCATGGTATCTACTCTAAAGACCTCCTTTGTAGCGAAGGAAGACTTGGATATATACTTTAAAAAAGTACAAGCAAAGTTGATTGTAGGAGTGCTACAGTTAAGACTCCCTTACTATCAGCACATCGCTGCAAAACCCTATCCTAGGGACTATGTTTATCCTAAGTTCATCTTGTTTAATGGCAAGAAAGGGAGTGCCAAAGAACATTTACTTAAGTTTATCGAGACCTTGGAAGTACATAGGGTGGATGATGACCTAAATGTTAAAGAATTCTCTAAGTCATTAACCAAAAAGGCATACACCTAGTATGTGGTTAGAGGTAGTTATATAGAGCACTTCAAGGAGTGCACCTTGGACATCCAAGACGTATGTGATGAGAGAGAGTTAGTGAAAATCTATATCCAAGGGATGTTCACTGAGTACATAGTCCATTTAGAAAATCTCAACCTAAGTTCCTTTTCTTCACTTGTCGAGGCCACAAGAAGAACTAACAACTTCATTGCAAGGCAATGAGGAGAAAATGGAAGGTTTGGGAAACGAGTAACATCTACTAGCTCGGCCCAACTTGAGACTCTTAGAAACAATAAGAAGCTAAGGAACAATACATCACGAGACTCTGCATCAAATCCTTCTTTCCCATGCCCAATGGGAAAGGTACATGCTTTATTTGAACAATGGTTACGAGATGGAATATCAAGCTCCTAAGGGTGGATCGTTTACTAACACAAAACAAGAAAAATGATCCAAAGTTTTGCAAGTATCATAAACTCGTAGGTCACCCTATAAATGAGTGTTGGACTTTAAAGAAAATTTTTAATGACAGAGTTCGTAATGAGCAACTTGTCATAGAAAACAATAATGTCTGTAATAATCCACTTCCTTCACACAACAATCAGCTAGGTACTACAAATGCTCTTAGCTACAATCCTAGCACCAAAGAAGGAGATATGTCACATGCTAATGTGCGTAACAAACAAGAGGCTATAACTGAGAATGATGAGGGCGCATGTACACCAGAGATTGCCACCCAAATGAAGATGGCTAACTTCAAATTTTTTTTAACTTACTAAGGTTTAATGAGGATGCATGGCTTGCAGCAGCAACTACCCTTGCCCAAATTGCTGAGAGACGGTATGAGGAGTGCAGTCTAACGCAACCTGTACAAAGAATGACAAAAGTGCATGAAAATGCAATACTCTTTACAAACGTAGACATGTGAGCTAAGAATCCCAACCACAACCATCCTCTTTATGTCAAAAGCATGCTAAATGAGCATCTCATTAAGAGGGCATTCATAAACAATGGCTCCTTTATAAACATAATGCTAATGTCTACATTCAAGGTTACAAAGATTGACAACCAGCACTGTAAACCCTAGAAAATTTCAAATAAAGAATTAGTATGAAGAAAAAAATCACAAGGAATAGGTTAGAAAAACAAATATAAAAATTGACTACGAAATAGGAGTCGCCTAACGATACACGAACCAACTAGAGTATCCAAAGGTTAAGGAAGTTAAAACCTAACCAAACCTCGATGATAAAACATCGCCTTAGGAAAACTAAACTTGAATTTGGACATTTAAAAAGCCCAAATTTAATTCCCAAAATCTTAGAACCAATCGTCGACAGTAGGATTTCCTTTTAACTTAAGAAAAATTAAGGTCGAGCTCGAAAAAACCCGAGATTCGATCCAAATGAAATTGAAGCTTAAATAAAAATGGACTACCCTATAATTAGTCTAAAGAAACCCAAAATTTTGATCAAATCCAACTTTACAAAACCATCAAATTAGGCAAAACAAAAATTGGAAAACATGCCCCTTAACCAATTCTTATATATAACATAAGAAGGGAAGAAGTAAAGCCTTATTTGAACCATCAAATGATCTAATCCTAAGCCCAAACTTAACCTAAAATTTCCCCCATTTAAGCCCTAATTAAAGTCCATTTAACCATAAGAAAAAAAAAGGAATTAGATAGCTCAAACTAAGCTCTAAATCTGCCCCTATCCACTTAAGCTTCCAATTGGGTAAATAGAGAAAAACTAGATTAAGTCTAATTAAATGAAAGGGGAACTAAAAGCTAACTAAAGGGCAACCAAAAGGGGGTGAATCTGATGCACAACCACTCCCTAGTTGCAAGTATGATTTCTTATGGCTTAACCTTTTACACATTGGACAAAACATTACCTTATGAACCCATGCTAATAACCAATGAATAATTCCCTAAGCTAACTACCCAACCACTAACCTAACATCTCCCATCATGAACACACTCTCTTTTGGAACAACTCCACACTAAAAGCCCTTAAGGAGATCAGCTAAATACCTTCAGGAAAAACCCAAAAAATCGAACGAGGACTCTATCTCAAAACAACAACGTTCCAACCACCTTCCTCTAAGTTTTCCTTTTGATTTTATCACCCTTTGACCTCCACAAGAAGCCCCCACCCTTTTAGAATATTAACACAAGGACTCCTAAGAACCTCCCAAAAATTGGATCACAAGAAGAACTCCTAAACCGTCCCTTGTTTCCCCTACTACGCACTCCAAATGTTCACCTACTAATCACACTCCAAACAACCTCCAATCAAGCCCATTTTTTTGTATTATCTATAACACTTAAGGGGCTATTATGAGAGATATAGACCCTAGGAAAATTAAAGCCTAAAGCCACTCCAAGAAGTAGGAAAAGAAGGGAGAACTCCAACACCTAGATGGTATAGGATCCTCTACCTTATGCTGATGTTGTTTTATTATCTTTTCTTTTCCTTGTAATAACTATACTCCACAACTTAGAATAGGATTATATTGCCTTAATTTTGTAACTTTCCAAGAATATTAGAGTATGTTTATCTTAGGAAAAGATTGGAAATACAATCCCCTTTCTTTTGATGTAAAATGTAGAGCATCAACCTCTAAGTTAAGCCTTATATATTAAAGCCTTAGAAAAAATAATTGAAATTAGAATTTAGAGAAGTTTCAGGCTACTAGACGTGAAGATGAAAGGTCAATTTAAGGACATTTTTAATGTAATTCATGCCTATGTTAGTAGTGAAGAGTTAAGATGACCAAATGGACTATCTAAAAGTAGAAAAAAATTGGAAGGATGTGCAAGGGGTATCCAAGAACCTCAAAGCTGTGACCAAGTCAATAAAACATGAGGATTTCCTTTATTTCCAAAACATAAACATTCCAAAATATCATTAGAAGAGTTATGAAATTAAAAATCTAAAAAGGGAAACACAAAATTAACACAAACTAAGGAAGAAAGGTGTGATTGAAGCATTAGGAAAACACACAAAACCTTTGCGCTAAAATCTGGAAATTCCAAAAAGAAAATAGAAGAAACACATGCCATTTAAGAGTCCCAAACATGCTTCAAATGGTTAGGGTTAATTCCTTTGAGTTAGTAAATCAAATTAGACCAAAAAAGAGTCTTGAACCAAACACATACCGAGCATAACTAAACTGTTCAGGCTCTAGCACCATGTTCTAAATTATAAATGACTAAAATTACTTAGAAAATGGAAAGAACATTCTAAACCCTTTAAAACGACTATTAATACGTGAAAAAACAGATTTAAAATGAAAATGATACAAAGAAAATACTAAAACTTTCAAAACTGAGAAAACCGACAAAACTAGTCAAACTAATATAAGTTAGTTTTGATCCAAACTTATAAAGATATTTTGTCTTAACAAGTGATGAGGTATTTGAAGACAATCTATAGCCTGACTACTATGATTAGGGACCACATGGTCGGGTGAGTGACAATCTAATGATTTCTGTTCCTAGCTTATATTTGTAGTTAGTGCATCCATGTGTCTATATATATATGATATGTAAATTTGGATTTGTATGCAAGGGTCAATTGGGTTCTTGTATGTGCTTTAATGTTATGATTGAGTGCCAATTTACATTAATTATTCCCAACTAATTGATAATTGCTTTCTCCTACATTTAGATAGTTGAAATTGCAATTGTCTATATAAATTGCCGTAAACGCCAAATAAATGGACTTACGATTATTCAACTTTAAACGAAATGAATCATGCATCATGGAGTCCTGCATGTAAGAAGACCATCGGCATCATGCGGTGGTATGACAAGGCCCCATAGAGGTCACACTCCATGGACACACCTTGTCTTAACCTTTAGGAACTAAACGGAACTCGATAAATGCCGCCCTCTAATTGAAACCTAGGAATTTCCTAGTCCGGAGATTCATCACTTAGGTGTGATTGACTTGCAAGCCATTCACAATCTATACCCCCATAGAGGGGCTAAGTATGTATATATATATTTTCAAAACTATGAAAGTATATTTCAAAAGTATATATAGACTTTATGAATTATCTCAAGAGATAGCTCGGAGTCACTAGAGCCTGGAGCTGGTGTGTAGTTTGTGATTTCCCAACCCCTAGCAATAGAGGGCGTAAATCCATGTTGTATGTAGTGTCTGGTGAACTGCATATATTGTTGCATTCATGTGATTGCTCATGCATGGCATATGTGTGAATTAAATGACTTGCTTGTTATTTGCTTATTGGTTCGGTAAGAGGATTTAGCTCACTAAGCCTTATAGCTTACATCCCCACTTCCCTTATTGCAAGCACTCATATGGTTAGAGTATGGCTAATAGATGCCAGAGGTTAGTATAGGATGTAAGGGAACTGTGAAGGAGTGGAGTAGAGAGATCACTTAAACTTACTATTATGTACCTGTAGACTTTATAAAATGCTACTACTTTGAATTATTATGTATATATCTTTGTATTTCTTGAAAAATGTTAAACCCTACTTTAGGAATTTTGGATGTGAGTATGCCTTGTACGTTGTAAGGTTTTTGTGCAACATACGATAGAAACTGTATGTCCTAAGGGCACATGGGGCATGACAGTTTTTAAGTGGTATCAAAGCATGAATGAAATTAAAATTTGAACTTAGAAACCCTAAGAAAACCAACCTAAGGAGTCGGCATGTAGTTTATGATTTCTCAACCCCTGGCAATGGAGGACATAAATCCATGCTGTATGCAATGTCTAGTAAATCTCGTATATTATTGCATTCATGTGATTGTTCATACATGGCATATGTGTGAATTAAATGACTTGCTTGTTATTTGCTTGTTATAGCTTACATCCCCACAGATTTCCCTTATTGCAGGCACCTATTTGGTTAAAGCCTGATTGATAGATGCTAGAGGTTAGTATAGGATGCAAGGGAACTGTAAAGGGGTGGAGTAGAAATATAACTTTTATATATATATTTAGTTTGAGTTCTTATTTTAATTTCTTATATGTAGCCTGGACTTATATGTATGGGGATTATTAATCCTTGAACTTATTATTATGTACCTATGGACTTTATAAAATGCTGTTACTCTGAATTATTATGTATATATTACTATATTTCTTGAAAAATGTTAAACCCTGATTTGGGAATTTTGGATGTGAGTACGCCTTGTACATTGTAGGGTAAAGTCTTGGATAACAGAGGGATTATCCTTAGGTTTTCGTGTGGTGTATGATAGAAACTATAGGTCCTAAGGGCCCACAAGGCATAACAAGCACCTAGTGAGATAACCTATCATCGCGAATAGTTTCACTAACACACCTACAAACACAATAAGGTATGTCAATATGAGCTTTAAAGTTGGCCCTATACAGGACTCTACACAATTACATGTGATCGACACGCCTGCATCCTACCATCTATTGGTTGGAAGAAAGTGGTTACACAATCATAATCTCATACCCTTAACATGACATCAATGCATTAAGAGCCATTAGAAGGAAAAAGACATATTTATCCCCGCTACGAACAATCCGTTCAAGCATAATAAGGCGTACTTTACCAAGCTACATTCTTCAATGAATATGCCGAAGAGGGAGAGACTGCTATTGCAAAACCCTTTAGCACACCACTACCCACTTAGGAGGAGACTCAAGAGAAGCCCAAGAGAAAGAAGAGAATGTGAGGCTCTTATGGGGGCTAGAAGAAGCAAAAGAGGAATGAGGCAATAGAAAGTTTCATTAGAGAAGATGAGCGGAGGGTGTACTACTTATGACGGTCCATAGGATTTGAAGAAGATGGATTCGAAGAAGCTTGCTCATTTTCTTTAGATCCGATACCAATACAAGAAACTTAACCTACCCCTCCAGAGATATAAGATCAACTCAAGTCACAAGTTGATGAGATTGAAAAGTTAGATCTAGCGAGACTAAGGGAGTCTCTAAGACCTATCTTCATTAGCAAGAATCAATTGCAAGAGTTAAAGAGCCACCTATTGGAATTGCTAAAGGAGCATAGAGACGTGTTTGCATGGACTTACGATGAAATGCTAACACTAGACCCCGATATAGTAGTACACAAGCTGAACATTGCAGCCAAAGTTAAGCTAATAAAATAAAGACAATGAATTTTCCACCCAAAAGTGGAGATCCAAATCAAAGAAGAAATTGAGAAGTTACTCCAAGATGGCTTTATCAAGCCAATTAAGCACCCCTTGTGGTTGGCTAATATCGTGCTAGTAAGGAAGAAAAATGACCAGATACAAGTTTATATAGATTTTCATGATCTCGACAAAGCTTACCTAAAGGACAAATTCCCATTGTCAAATATAGCTACGTTAGTGGACGCCACGACTGGACATTAATTGTTCTCGTTTATGGATGGTTTTAGCAGCTATAATCAAGTCAAGATTGCTATTGGAGATGCTGAGTATACCGCCTTCAGGATGCCCATAGGGAATTTCTACTATACTATTATGCCCTTCAAGCTTAAGAATGTAAGAGCTACTTATTAAAGAGCAATGACTGCTATCTTCTACGATATGATGCACAACTTCATGAAAGACTATGTGGATGACATAGTTATTAAGTCAAAGCAGGCGTTGCCTAAGGCTATTAAGTCTTAGGCTCTAACAAACCTCCTAGCCCATTTTCCTATGACACATGGGACTTACACTACGGATACAATCTCGACAAAGTTTCATAAGGATTCCATTAAGATAGAACTACGTGGAGAATGGCAAGTCCAGTTTGATGGCTCCTCTACTAGTACCAGGTAAGGAGTTGAGGTAGTATTGATGACCCTTAAGGGCCAAGAGATACTGCTAGCATTTAAGCTGGACTTCCATTACACCAACAATGAAGCTGAGTACGAGGATCTCCTATTGGAACTCATTTCCACAAAAAATGCTGGGACATCTCACTTTTGCATCCATGGTGATTCAAACCTAATTATCAAGTAGGCTAATAGTGAATTTGCTCTCAAAGAACCAACACTAGCGCCTTACAGGGCTGTAGTATAATCTTTAGTTAGCAAGTTCAATTCAATGAGATATGAACACACCAAATGATCGACTAACCATTATGTAGACGCACTAGCAACTTTGGCATCCAAAGTTCCTATTCGGGCAGAAGAAAATGGCTTAAATATTCAAGTCATTAGAAAGTTTGTTCCATGCATAGCTCTGCAGAAAGTTGGACAAATACCACAAAATTTGGTATGGAGAGGAAGACCCATCCTTGTATTGCTGCATACAATGTGCAGGGCCATGGCCAAAGATGCTTCTCAAATGCAAATGAGTTGCCCAAAATGCTCTAAGATTCCCAATCAAAGAGAATGCAACTTTGTGGCAAGTGTCGGCAATTAGAGATGCCCTTATATAGACTATTTGAAGAATGGTGCCTTACCTATGAATAACATTGATGCCCTAGTAAAGTGCAAGGCAAGGAAGTACATTATGCATGAAGACTAGATATATAGGGTATTGTTCATGGGACAACCCCTTAGGTGTGACATTACCCAAAACAAAGATTGTACTAGCTGAAGCCCACTTTGGAGATGGTGGAGAACATCGAGGAAGGAAGTTGTACTACCACCTATTGAGCTTGGGGTACTATTGGCCTACAATGGAAAATAGCGCATTCAACTTTGTTAAGAGGTGTGTCGCATGCCAGTAACACGGGAATGCAATCCATGCCCCCGCTGTTCACTACATAGCCTAACTACTCTGTAGCCTTTCGATACATGGGCATTTGACTTGATTGGCCCAATACATCCACCATCTAGGGGATGCATTTGGAACTTGGTAGGTACATAATGCTTCACCAAGTAGGTGGAGGCAATCCCATTAAAGAAGGCTATAGGATAAGTAGTGGCAAGCATCATAAAAGAATACATCATCTGCCGCTTTGCAATCCCAAAGCGAATTCTTTCAAACAATGATACACCCTTTATCAACTTGCACGTACAACAACTATTGGCCTCCCACAACATTGATCACATGAAGTCTACACCTAACTAACCAAAGGGAAACGGCTAATCAGAAGCAACGAATAAGACTCTTCTAAAAGTACTTAGTCATATGGTGAACAAAAATCATAAAGAATGGCACAACAAGTTGCCATTGGCACTATGGGCGTACATAACATCTAAACAAAGCCCCACTCAGGTCACTCCCTTTTCTTTAGTATATGGATGTGGGGTAGTGATGCCCATAGAAGTCTTAGTTTCATCTACAAGACTAGCCATCAATGTCGAGTTAGAACAAAATACTCTACGCATGCTTGATCTTAAAGCTTTAGAAGAAAGACAAGACACCGCCAAGCGTCACCTTGCTAGTTATCGGCAATGGTTAAGTGCGATGTATGATTTTTTTTTGTTAAGAAACGATCCTTTCAACAAGGTGACATTGTACTTCGTGCAATAAAGCATGTGCAGCGAGGCATTTCAGCACCAAAGTTCACACCAAAGTGGGAAGGCCCCTTCATAGTTCATGAAGTCCATGATAGTGGCTACTGCAAGCTTCTGAACCAACAACTGATAAAATTACTGCACCTATCAATTTTCAATGCATTAAAAAATTTCATATGTGAAATGAATGATGTATTTGCTAATGATCATGAATAATATACATGGCTTGCACTATTAATGCCTTTTTAATGCTTTTTCTACTATTTACTTATTTTGTTGCTACAAAGTTAAAGAGTTATCTCCTTAGCACATAAACATGATTAACTACCACCTCTTACATTGCTGTCACATGGTCAGAGCAAGTGCTCCTAAGTGCGCAATGAAATACTTAGCCGGTGCAAAAGTGTATATTACATTGTTATTGCATGGTTTGAGCAAGTGCTCCCAAATGCGCTGTGAAATACATAGCCCACAAAAATATACATACTAATTTAGAAATGAAGAATAAATGGTTATATATTAGGAAATAGTCTCTTAACCATTAATGCTAATGTGTTGAACTATGCAATAAACACCACTATCGCTGCTTAAATGAGATTAATCATTTCAACCATTTAACATATTGTTGCTAGTAAGTGAGAGCTTCACTTTGATGCGTGACATGATAACTTAAATAAATTATATGATTGTGACTAGCATCATTCATGGTAAGTATAAGTGAATAAGCAATGATCACACATAGAGGAAAAATAAAGAGAAATAACGTTGTTGATTCCAATACAATGCTTTGGAATAAAAACAAAGAGTATAGTCATGTTGAACTAAGGAAGACAATCCAGGCCTATTGAAAACTTAAGGTCTAAATCTCTTAAAAGTATCTTCATCTCAAGATCGGCTACTTTAACTGCTTCTTGTAACTCCTGCACTTTACCCATCAGTTCATCATGTTATCTCTTGACAGTATAATAGCTCAACAGTCTCTTGCCTTTAGCAGCAACACGCTCTAAGTTGTTAATCTTGAATCTTAGAAGGCCGGCTCCTTCAACTCATTTAATCAACTACTCAAGTTCTACCTCTAACAAGGAATTCCAAAGCTTGTTCAATAATAACGTCATCTCCCCCAACATCTTCATCATGGTGCAAGCTAGCTTAGTCCCTAACACGGGGGACTCAACCCAAAAATCTCTGTCCATAGCATCAAAGGTCTCCAATGAGTCCAACAACAGGGAAGGTATGGTAAACCCTCGAAAGGATGTAGTCTCCTCTAATGCAGCATAGATCTTTACAGTTGCTTCCTTGCTTCGAGGAGGCATCATAGGAATTGGAGGAGGAAGAATATCAACAAGGGCTACATACAACTCATCTTCATCTACGCCCAAGTAAAGTAGTGCATCAACATGGTCAACACCATCGGTGTTGTCGTTACCCTTTACTTGATAGACAAGGGGGGGGTTAGTGAAAAGGAATACCTACACATACATAATAACAAGAAACATACAAGGATGCTACCTCCTGAATAAAGGTACGCTTAGCTTGTTTACCATCTGTCAATGGAGGAAATGGGCATTTATTCTTAGAAGATCTCACTAATCTCGCATCAACAAGAAATGTTGATTGTTGATCCATTCATTCAATAACTCCTTGGGCATTGCTAGTAGGCTTAGGCTTAGGCCTAAGCGGCTACCTGAGGGAAGGCTCCCAACGATACATAGTAGGCACACGCAGTGTATCACCTGCTGAAGTAAAAGCATATGCTCAAAAGTCTTGTAAACAATTTAACCAATATGTTAGCTAGCCAGGAGATACAACCTTGAAGCGACTTGCAAAAGGGAAGTATAGCCGATGCACTTCTAGGTGAATGTTTCTGAAGTCACCTGGCGAGAGTGATCAACAACACGACTCGAAGTTTTCAGTAATGTTAATCATCATCCCTTGGTCAAAGCCAAGCTGGCGTATGACCTTATGAGGAGAATATGCTACAAACCTTTGCTCCAAATAGTACTCAAAGAAGTCTTTACTGTCATGAAGGGAGGGTAGACTCCTAGAGTACACCATAAAATAAATCTAGCCTTAGAGTTGTGAAGACTCTTACATCTATCTACTAAAGTTACCTCATCCTTGGAGCCTGAAGGGTATAACTCACTCTTATCTTCATAACCGGCAAGTCGTTTCACATAAGGGTGAAAAGTAAATTTGCTCTTAATGTTAATAAACTACAAGAGTGCCTACCCAATAGTTCCTTCAACCCAAGCCCATGCTCTAGGAAGAGCAAGGTTGGACCTAACATTATCGAAAGAAGGAGTAAAGTGTTTCCTGAATCACTCACAAAAGAAGAGTTGGAGGAATACCAAGTCTACATGTGACACGTTAAATGGAAGCCTTATGGTACAGATCCAAGCGTCAATACAAAGAACCCAAGTAAAAGAAATCTAGTGCAAAGCACTCACCCTGAGCGATTCATATGGTTAAGGAAAACAGCCAGGGGCTCACATCTTCTTCCAATCCACTAAGGAACACAAACAAGGATAACCAATATGCTACAAAAGTTGTAAGCTCATACCTATAGAAATTAACAAAAAAAAAAACGGAGAGAGAGAGAGGGGGGCATAAGTACACAACTATAAGGGTATACTAGAGAATTGATGAAAATGCTTAGTCCTGTCCACAACTAGGGCTAGAAATCCGAGGTTTGTCTCTTCTCTACTAAAAAAAGTATGTAAGCTAGGAAGAGAAGCACAACTTCATCTTGCTGTTGTGGGAAGCCTTCAAGGCATCTAGTAAGGATACTTAAAAACTATGCTCCTTATAAGACACTTTAGTAGAGGTGATGTTGGTCTGTCTAAAACTAGTCAAGTTTAGGAGAATGGTCACATCCTCAAGTATCGAAGTGATTTCCCTCCAAGAAGTGACGAGTGTGTGAGTCTAAGTACTCCATCGGCAGATGATCACCTGCCACACTTCCAACCCGCTCATATGTGTAAACCACAAGCAAGTGGAAATAGTAATGGCATGAAAGACACCAGCCTTCTCCAAAAGAGCTGCATACTTTAACTTTGAATGATATGTTTGACCTAGGATTTCCACTCGAAGGTTGGCTGTTTGAGGAATGCAAACTAGGTGATAGAGAGAGGAAGTTCCCTTCTTTCATTCCTAAACCACATAATTGAATTTGCGTTGATGGTATCTCTCAAGCTAGCATGAGGCTCGCATCTGATGAAGCGAAGCATACCATCAATGCGAGCCATCGCACAAAGCTCTCAACACTTGATCTTATCCCAAAAAGTATCTTCAAAGATAGTCTCATCTAATCACGTATCTTGAGGACTCGAGATTGGTGGTGGATGTCCATCTAAGTGCACCAACAAGTCTCTTTGCTTGATCACTTCTGTGTTTTTCCCCATCAATTCATAGTATTGCCAGTGATGAGATAGAGCCTATAAAGAATAAAAAAAACATAAATAAATAAATAAGGAACTATCTCATGACTTATGAGATCAAATATGCATTTCACCAAACAAGTGTAAACCAAATAGTTGAAGAGTTAAAATCCAAAATAAAAGTCTAAACGAATAGCAGCCATGATGGCTACAAAGGAATTAAACGCAAAGGCTATTGTGTTCCCATTCCTATACAAAAGAAGATCTATTTTCTTATTATACCAAAATACCATCCGACATTACAAGAATATGTCAAGCTCAACTTACAAGGGGCACAAAAGAACCACTAGGACTTTTGTTGGTTTTGCTGGAATTTCCTTTAATTCTATCACTAAGTTGCATATCATGTTCCAAATCGCTATCTGCACCCCCACCCCCCCCTCTTGGGAGTAGCTGGAGCACTCTGTTTAGAACTCTTGAACTGCTGATCAAATGAAGATCCTTTAGGACCCGTGAGTGGTGATTTCACTATTGGTGACCCAACTGGAGACACCTTCACAGATCAAGAAGATCCTTTTGGGCTCGTGAGTGGTGATTTCATGGAAGGTTGTATAGCAAATGGAACAACCTCAGTCTTTTGGGAGCTAGAACTTTGATCATTGGAAGAATGTTGCCTAGACTGTCCATCAGGTCCTTGAATAGATGGTTTCCTTACCTCTGCCTTCAATTGACATTGCTTCAATGCACTACTGCTCCTAAAACACAAAGGCTAGTCGTCATCAGTCATCATATATAACTGGCTTAACGGGAGATTGTACAGCCAAAAAGTAGTGTAAATTAAAGCATTTTCATGATCTTTTAGATCTCTTCTAGCTGCTAGTCTATAGCCTATCTGAAGCTGCTCATAGATGCAAAACTGGATGGCATCAAAGGCAAATCTCGCAAAAGAAATGATGTGTATCCAGCATAAAGGCCCTTGAGACCCCCCTTCGCAACAATTAGGCAAACGGCATTTGGGGCTGATGTAAACTGCCCAGTTTGCATTCTTCGCTTAACAACCTCTGTTGGTACACGAACAAGAGGAGGCAGCTCCTCGAAGAGCACCTGCAGCGGCAATACGCCAGCAAGATTCCCAACTAAACCAGAGTACAAACCCTTCAACATGACTTTTTTTGCTCCCCCATGGACTGCCTAGAGTCCAGTTTTAATGGTGTCAATGGGATAGAGAGCTGCCTCGACAACAACACCAGCAGTACCTCCAGCAATAACACCATCAGCAAAAGCCGAGACTATGGCTGGTCGAGAGAGAGCCCAATTTTAACTACCCTGCAAAAAAAAACAAAACAAAACAAAAGAGATACAGAACTACCCACAAGCAAGATGACAAGAAAACCAAGCTCGGAATGAAAAGAAAAATCAATGTTGTGTGTGTATATGTAGTTAAGTTGACCGAGGAGAAGATAAAGCTTAATGATTTAAATTTAATAATTTATGAATTCTAAAGATCTTATTAATACGTAAAGTTAGATTTGATATTTATTGTGATATATTAGAACAGAAAAGTAAATTCTTATCGAGATGTATTCAGCTAAATGAAAAGTTAGAAAATATTTGAAACAGATTGTAATTTCTATTATGATAGATTTTGAGCGAAAAAGAAGACGTAGACAATTGCAAGTATATAACCCATGGTTTCTTCGTTCAATACAACATTAAGAAGACACATTACAAGAAATACAACTTCTAGTCATAACATTGTCTCAAGCATAAAAAATAAATAAATAAATAAATATTTAAAGATTTCGTTGTGATCTATTGGGCTTTGCTTCATTATTGGTGTTCTTATATAATTTAGAGAGAGAGAGAGAGAGAGAGATTTACTTAACATACCATCCCCACATCACTTTCTCTAAAGTTATGTACAGTGCGATACCAATGTAATACTCACGTAACTACTCATATCGAGACCCCTCATCTACAATATATACATATATATATTTATTGGAACTCCAATTTCAATGCCTCTAATTTTTAGGTGTATATACATTGTTAAGGCAATACTCTTCATTTGACTCAACATCCCTTTAAAATAATAATCAAACTTTAAAATTACTAATTAATCCTCCACATATACAATTTATTTACCCCTTAATTAATTGCACCCATATTATCTTAAAAAAATTTAAGGATAATTGCGGTAATTTTACATTCTTTATCTAAAAAACTAAAATTTACGGTTTTCAAGCATTTCTCCAACCAGTCCATTAATCGTTGCTTCCACCGAAAGTTTCTCCTAGTAACACAACACTTTTTAATGTCACTTCAAATGCCTATTACCAAATTACCCATCTATTGAATTTATTGGACTTTTTACAGTTTCGTCCACTATTTAAGGTTCAATTTTCAGTCTCATCACTCATTACGTATATTAAATCTTCGTCATTGATCACTATTAATATGTAAATTAATGGTAAGATTGAAGATCTAACTGATCCCCTGAAAAACACAAGCAAAACAGTAAAAAATCCATAAACTCATGTGTTGCATGCACTAAAAACTAACTAACAAAAAAAATTCAATATTAACTTATTAACGATTTTGTTTCACCCTAAAACTTATGAGTTCAATTGAAACTTTAACCTCAATTTTTGTTTATATAAGAAAAATTTAAATAGATCCATTTACTATATTAGCTCTATTAAATATGTTGGTTTATATGCATGTAGCACCAAGACATTGGACAAAATTTTATCAAGTTTAGTCATTAAAGGAATATTTATTATATATTATGTGTGTTTCTGTTAACACTAATTTATAACAAGCTCTCATTAATTTGACACATGATGGTATGTTGGTGTAGTTGATCATTTATGAAGGTTTGTTAACAATATGTCAATCTTAGAAATGTTGATCAAGTAAAGGAGATATGGGCATAAGATCTATTGCATGTCTTGATCTAAGTTGCACTCATTCATTAAGGAATTGGGTTCACGAAAGATGTATACTAGGAAGTATAGGTTAACACAATATTGGATAAGATCTGAAGTTTAATGAGTACTATATTCAAGCATCATCTATTATTTTACTAGTGATAATGAATTGGTGTGTTTATGTAATTAGACCTAAAATCATTGTACACTAAATGTGTTAATTGTTGTACTTTGATATTGGTAAAACATGGCTTATCCAAGAGTTTTTGTCAAATTAATAATTGGAAATGACATGAAGTACTCATGAGTGATAGTAATAAGTAAAGTTAAGATATGCTCATCTCCCAATCAAGAGGTTATATATTATAGACCACTTGGTTAAACATAATATATTTGAAAGCCCACAACAATGACAGGATTTAATTGTGTCTAAGTTATTCCAATATATGAAGCAAAAGAACTAAACTCATGATAATGCAATCATATATGAACTAATTCAGGGGTATAAAAACATAGAGTAGATTCAGATGCATAAGTTAATAGTTATCAAGACTTTGGAGATCTTTCCTAGAGTATCTATAGCTTGGCAAAAATGGTTAGGTGTTCAAAGTTTGTACCTAGCAAGGACACTTAGGATTAAATCTTAGATGGGAGACAATAGAGAAATTTGAGATGGACCATCTAAAATCAATTAATTTAATCTAGAGACGGAATTGATTATTTATTTAAGGTGCTTTGAATAACTTAATTAGTTGTGGTGTTGGATTTAAAATTATGTGAAAGATTAAGATGCACCTAGAAATTAAAAAGTTAATTAATAAGATGGAATTAGATTTAAGATAAATGGGACAAGGCTATTATGGCCTAGTTTCATTAGCTGGGTTATGCCTAAGTGAAGTGACATTTCTATTGGTAATCATTATGAGTGTAGACAATCCCTATTCACTTTGTCATTTAATGAGTAATAGAAAACACAAATGTAGTGCATGTGTTTTCTTCTACATGCACAAGAACAAGAAGAGTTTAGAATAAATGACTTATAGCTACTCCTTCCTTCTAATGCCACTTAATACACCCCCTCTCCCTTCCTCCTCAAACATGTTATCAAGAGAGTATGATTAGCATGGATTGTGAGTGTGAGTCATCACTTGAAGAATTCAATGGCTTCTATTCACTTGGTCATTCTATGGATGGGAAAACCACAAATATAGTGCTTTTTTTTTTGGTTTGTTTGCATGCACAAGGATTAAATTTCCTTATAAAGCTATCTAGGGTAATTAGGAATAAAAACATAATAAAGCTTTGGATAACAAGCATACATTTGGATGATTTGTAATGTGATTCAAATGTTTGAAGTTGATTTCACTTATATGTGAATTACATTTTTTTGAATGAAATTTGTTTTAAAGTTTCTTTTTAAATAACTTCATTCAAAAATCTTGAAAAGACATTATGATAAAGTGACTTCATTTGAATCTTCCTCTAAAACATTTGAATAAAATTTTATATACTAATCTTCAATCATCTCCTATCATTTTATCATCAAAGACATCTAGCTTGAGCTTGTGTCCCTTGTTCCACCATCTCATGGAACTTTTGGTCAATGTCTTGAATCACCATGTACATCAATTTAGGCTTGAAATATTGTTAGAGTCGGCCACTGGACTCCCAAATTATAGTTAATACATTATAGAGTAACTCTTCAATTAATGTCTTATAAGCTTTCTCTTTTTTTTTTTCTATTTTTTTTTTTAATAATGCATGCATATATACCCTTAAAGCCTTTGGGGAGAAGCAATCTATGAAACTTATCTGGTGGTAAATGCTTACGCACATTTTTTAGCTTGCCTTGCTCGAGATGCTGTGTAAGACCCATGTTTTTTTACTCTCCTCCTTAGGAAACGTATTCACGTGTATACTTTGTTCCTGTTATTGGTGAATAATTTAGGAAGTGCATTAGCCAATATAATAGTTTTGTACCACCTACTTGATATAAACGTAAGTATGGAAAAAAAATTAAAAAGAAAATCACACAAGAGCAATGATCACTTTTTTTTTCTCCGTTGAGTGTTCGTTTACAAAAAGATAACAAGTGAATGCAAGTTGATTAGTACATCTTACCATTTTTTTTTATTTTTTATTTTTGCTAATAACCTAACAAGTGCACCAGATTGCTAGTTAACAAAAAACAAAAAATGGAATTTTCAAGGCATTGATTTTATCTTACAAGTAAAAATAAGTACGTTGTGGAGTATAAATTTTAAATGTAACATGTTAATAATATAATCATCAATGAAAGCGGATGTAATATCTAAAATGTGAAATTCAGATTCCTGCATGTAAAAATTCTGATCACGATAGAAATTGCCATGCATATATTAGATGTGAAAATATTTATAAGCATCGTTTCTTGAACCAAGAAATCTGTATAAAATGCTTACTATAAATGATATAAAAAAGTACAGCCTCCATGGTCAAATAATTCATGTGAAAAGAAATCCAAACATCCCAATTATGTAACCCCCCGATTTAAAAAAAAAAAAAAAAAATCAAATCAAATAGAAAACGTAAGCCAAGGTGCATTCAACCCGTCTAAGGCGTTTCCTTTTCACGTCCCATCACCGCGTGTCCTCTCTCCTCTCTCCTCTCTCTCCCTTCTATAATCTTGTTTGACGCCTTCCGCTCTGCCCCCCTTAAACAAAAATATGAAGAGAGATTATTTTTTTTTTTTATAAAAAAAAAGAAGAAATTAATGGTGCCATTGTTAATTATAGATTTAAAAAAAATTATATAAAATATATTAAATCAATTTTAAATAGCTGAATTTTATTAGCGTTTTCATAAGCATTCTAAAAACACTCCATACAGTTCTCATTTGAGGGGAAAAAAAAAAGTCTTTCTCGTGAAAGGATCATATTCGTGTCATCCGAAACAGGGAAGGCAGATACAGAAGTATTTAGCACATGAGCCCTGTTCTAAGTTCTAACCAGTCACACCAAACCACCCAGCAAAACCGCATCAAAGCTGCCCTTGCTCCTTTCAAAATCATTTTGATTTCCCCAAACTATACCATAATAAAAGCATACCATAACCCCCCAAGTATGCACTGCATCTCATAGATAGCCCCTACACTCCATATTCAAAATCCATCACTATAATCACAACCCCATAGTATTATTTCTTTACAATACACATATGTTCATAATCATTTCTATTTTCTAACACATAACCGATATAAGCAAAACCATTCACGTCGAGCTTATGTAGCAACAAGCATATGCTACCGGAAAAAACAAAACAAAACAAAACTAGAAGGGTCTGAATTTTTACAGCGTCGGTGCAGTAAATGGATTCGGCTTCCGGAATTGGATCATCCAACCCGAGTAAGAGCTCCGGAGCAGCATCTTTAGCTACAGATCAATCCGGATCAGGATCAGGGTCAGGGTCATCGTCGGTTCCACCTAGCAGATACGAGTCACAAAAACGACGAGACTGGAACACGTTCTTGCAATACTTAAAAAACCACAAGCCACCATTATCATTACCACGATGCAGTGGAGCACACGTCATAGAGTTTTTAAAGTACTTGGACCAATTTGGAAAGACCAAGGTGCACGTACTCGGGTGCCCATATTTTGGTGACCCGAACCCTCCCTCACCTTGTACATGCCCGCTCAAGCAAGCCTGGGGTAGCCTCGACGCGCTCATCGGACGGCTGAGGGCAGCGTACGAAGAAAACGGTGGAAGGCCAGAATCTAATCCCTTTGCTGCTAGGGCTGTTAGGATTTATCTAAGGGAAGTAAGAGAAAGCCAGGCTAAAGCGCGGGGGATTCCTTATGAGAAAAAGAAGCGGAAACGAACGGCGATGGCGGCGGCGGTGGCGGATGGTAGTGGTGGCCCGGCAGTGGATAGCGGTGGTCAAAGTTCTTGCACCACTAGTAGTGCCGCTACTAGCCAGAGCTAGTAGCTAATTCACAGGTAAATATAAGTTGTGTTAGCTGCAGGCTGAACCCAGAATTTCCCAAGAGACGTACGGACTGGGGGACAAAAACCATTCAAACCATCTCTATACATATTAATTTTTTTTCTTAAATTTCAAGGGAGAGTTTTATTTTATTTTATTTTTTTCTCGCATTGATTACAATTAGGAGAAGGTTTAAAGTTGGTAAAATCTTAATAGGAAGATAGTGTTTATACCACTACCGGCCGATCTTTAAACATGTTAAAAGTTTGGGTAATTACTAGTAGTATTGTAGATTTAGTGTGTTTTATTATTATTTTTTTATTTTATGCTTGCAATATTTGGAAATTTAATTAAGATCTTGTAAGTCTACATATATTCAATTTCTTGGTGGATGTGAACACAATGCAAGGGCAAAGAGAACAAGACCTAGCTCAGCAAAGGCAGAGGAAGAGTCTAAGACCTTTTGATGGTCGCTTGTCTTGTCTGATTAATCACTCTAACTATTTAATTGTCTACTGTAAAAATATGCATCATTTTTAAGTCTGCTTATTTAGAAAATTTTTAATTTATAAAAACACAAATCATTACGTGAAAGAAAATGAAAATTTTCTCGCCACACTCAAATCATATTCATATGCAAGTATATATCATATATGGTTCTTCTTAATGCATGTTTAATGCCTACGTCCGCAAAACATATTTGGCTTAATACGCGACCTATATTTGATCAGTTCTTCTACCGTGCACTTGGGGGAAGGAAGCCCTATTTTTCTTCTTCTTCTTTCCCTTCAATTCATTCCGGGCGATTTCATATAAATTATCTTATCATTATTTGGTCCGCATTATAATTTTTTTTTTAAATATAAAAAAGAATGAATAAATGGAAGGATAAAATTATGACTATATCTATTCTCAGGAAAATATTAGATGAAGCACTTGCTTAGCCTTACGTAATATATAGCAAGTGAAGTAATCAAATAGAGAATATAGGAGAAGAATCCCTCTTTTCTCTCTCTTTCATGTTCAGTAATTAAAAAACTAATAAAGTCTTTCAATCATTATCCTATATAATTTCTTACCCATAACTGTCCACACCATCCTCCGTCCTTTAATACTTTTTTTTCTTTTCTTTCTCTAGATTTCTCGTTCAATTCGATATTTATATATATATAATCTGACGATATTCTCGACGAATATGGTTCATGAGTCTATTTCTAGCGGTCTCTTTAATGTTGCAAACATAAAATACTCAATTGACATTCTTAATAGCGTCATTATATTTTCTTCCACATTACACGGTTTATATTTAAATTTAATTATTTAGATCAGTTGGTATTATGTAGTGCTAAACTTAACAACAGTATCAAAGTAAAAAGTTTGGAAATTAGAACTTATATTGTCATTCAATAATTAAACCATCTGTTTAATAGATTTTAGCTAAAATCTCAACTCACGAATGAGAAAAAGTGTTAGACAATAAATGTAAAATCAGTACAGAATTTAGATGGGATTCGTGGTATTTTATAATAATATAGTGTGCCCTTTAGGAGATATGACTCGTAGGAGAATTAATCGATATAAACTGTTTACAAGTTACGAAAGGCCGATTATTTTTGTCCACGTTGTTCAAGGAAAAGGTTTAAAATCACTCCTACTATCACTAAAGATGCCTGTCGTGAATGATATATGATTTTTTTCATATTCTGCAATTCAAAATTTTTAATAAATAAGCAAGTAATGCTATAGGATAGGATACGATAACGCAAAGTTTTAAATTATGATTTATTTTTTACTTGGGTAACACAATCACGTTTGAAATTACTTATTAGATGGACTGCTGAACTATCTATGAGTCTGTAGCAAAAGAGCAAGAGGCATATGTATCCATGGTAAAGCAACGACATTTGGATTTTTTAATTTTTGTTTTCCTCTTTCTTTCTTCTTCTTTTGGGTGTATATGTATTGCAATATGGTGAATCTAGTATAATGCACATCAGTTTCTTTGTGAGTAATATAATGCAACAAAAAGATATTATAAAAATAGTCTTTCTTTTATCGTTTGGCTCAAAATATGAAGTCAGAGAATACCCATATTCTAAAATCCACTATATGCCTCTAAAGATAAGAACAGAAATTCACAAACCACTTTACGGAAATAGTAATTCTAAATTTGTACTAAGAATATATTGTTTCATTGATATGCTCAATAAGATATGGATAATATATATATATATATATAATGGACGGCTTCTCTAAATAGCTTTGGAGTATTATTAAACAAACATAATTAATGAGAGAATCTAATTCTTCGATTCGATATTTTTGTGTTTAAATAATTTAAATTTGGATAATGATATCGTGCAACTATTTAATTCCATTATGTCAAATAGTGAAATAGCAATTTTCATATCTAATTCATTTATTTATTTTGAAGCGTTCCCAATTCTTATAATGTGAATTTAAAGGCAACATAAGGGTGAATTTTCTGCGACAAAACATTTGCTTAGTGTTTGAAACAAACAAAAGAAGAAAGAGAGAAAGTCTCCATTTGAGGGGACAAACCACCTTATTATTATTGAGTGAGAAGCAAAAATACGTAATCCTCCGCCAACTATCATTGGCTGCGTTGCGCCTGCCTTTATCCATGTAAGCAAGCTCAAAAACCCTACCACCTTAGACTATTATTGTTGATAATGACTGGGTGGCGAATCTTCATCGCCTTCCTGCTTTTCATATTTCACTCATTTTGCGTTCTTATTTTAATGTATCTCAACCTTTTATTTTATTGTGCTGATAATTTTTTGTTTTAATATATATATATATATATATAGAAAAGGCCCCCACCATCCTGTCACCCAGACAAAGCTTAATTCATAACGTAAAGACCCACCCAATTGATACATGGTGCATCTATATCTTCATCAGTATTTTATTTTATTTATGGTTTTCCTTTGTCTACTATCTTTCACATTTAAAATTAAGCAAACCTCTTCCCCATATTGGATGCCATGGTAAATTCTAAGTGGAGAAATGCTTTCCTAAAAATGACACGATCCTTAAAACCCTTGATGGTAAGTAAACATAAGCTACAAGAATTGGGCAATTAACAGTTATTTGCGACAAGTTGAATAGTTATCTCAGTGTGTCGGGCATCGCTTGACGTGTGGTTGTTGATATCTAAAACGACGGCGTCACTTTTCTTAAAGAGTATTATACGCATCCCACACTCGAATTGTTAGAAGATTTTGGTCGGCGGTTCTTCCCCGGAACTCGATTAAGCCTGGAAACTTGGATAATATAGCATTTTGTCAAGTTTTACAGAGATTGAGAGAGAGAGAGAGAGAAAGACAGCATGAGAGCAAATAGTGAAAATTCAAGCTAATTCTAACCCAAACTAAGAAATTACACAACAATAAGTGTGATTCCAAGCATTACAATGCATCATTATACTCCTTAGAGCCATAATCCTTAGTATATTGAACCCTAAGTATTAGATCGAGACTAAATCATTTATTAAATAATCTGAACAATCTAATTTCAAGTAATATTTCTTAAATGTTTGAAACAACACATTTGTTTAAATTAGAGATGCACTTTTAATTTTATGCAAAATGATGTTTTGCAAAATTATGCAAAACAACCAAATGGTTATGATCAACCATAAAAAAGTTCTAGCCAAGTGCTTTGATAAACATTTTTCACTTTTATAACCTCATCCGAATCTTGCTTGGAGGGGTCCAAATGAGATGATAATTGCATTTTCTCTCTCTTAGATTAAGTGAGACTATGAATAGATCATATATAATGAGCAAGTTCCATTTTTCGCAAGATGCGAGATTTGAACCTAAAATTACATTTGACTAATGTTCCAAACTTAACACTTAATTTTGATATCACTTTTAACTATGCATTAAGTTTCGATATGCTCCAAGATTACCTTAAACACTTAATCTAAGGTCATATTGGCAATCTATTTTCAACATATATTATAACGTGAATGGGTTATAGATCATATTTGTATGCATGCAAAATGTAATGTTCCTTCCAAAAATAATTTTAAGGTGGAAAATTTAAATTTCAAGTGAGAAATCTCTAAAAAAAGATGGATTCATTGATTCATTTCATAATCCAACTTCACATTATTTTTATTCAGAATTTAATGAAAATGTAGGCTATAGGTAAGTAGAAGCATGAGCTGTAACTTATAAGTTTTTTCAATCATCTAATAGTGTTTAAATTCGTATTTTTTTCAATTATACATTATCATGTATCTATAAAAAAAATTGCACTAGATATTCTTTATAGAATGTAACATTCAATTGGTAAAGACTTGGAAAACTCAACATTTTGATGATAAAGAAAACTCCATCCAGATTTTCGTTAGTTGTTTAGTTAAAAATGCACAAGGAATAACTCTAGTCATTATTATTTGATGAGCTTGAGGTAAAATTATCCCCTTAACATCACCAACGCTATGTTTAATGGGAGGAGGAATTAAGACAAGAAAAATAAGTATTTCATAATACTTTAATTTATTTGGATATGGAAGGAAAGTAAGAGCCAAGCATTTTGACATAAATAAATTCCAATTTAAAGGGAATTATAATTTGCCAGCAATTTTATTAACGAACACTCTCTTTTTTTTATTTTTTCTTTCTTATTCAAAAAATTGGAAGTTTAACAGTTTAAATCTACCTTCTTTTATTTATTTATTTATAAATTCCTACCCCCTATTTGTCTTCTTTTCTAACTTCCAAACATACTGCTAAAAGAATATATGTAGTTTGCAATTTCCATCGCTTCTATCCATAAAATGAACATCAAATTAATGGAAAGAAGTCCAAAATTTGGATAAAAGCATCCCCATTTTGAGGTTCTTCGGACAACTTTCTAGGCGTAACAATTCAATTTTTTCAGATCTTTTAACAAAGATCTTAAAAGGTTGTTTTTATTTATAGATTTTTACTTTATTTGTTATTTTCGTGTATAATGATGTATAAATAATATTCATAAATTTCAAGAAAATCTTTACAAGAATTTTAAAAGTAAAAATAAATAAATAAATGGGAGGATTTCTTAAACAATTAAGATCACATGAATGGACTCTACTACGACAGTGGGATGGAATGGACTAGTTGCTGGCTAATAAGAATAGTGTAGAACCTTTTCCGTGTCGACAGAATTAGATGGAAGCGCCAAAAAAAAAAAAGCAGACGTCAAGAGCCAGTGATGCTGAATCTGAAGAGGGAAAGAGCAGACTGAGCAGTCTTGTCCTTCATCACCCATCACAACAAATTGATTGACGTGTTTGTTTGAGATAGGAATATATACCTAATTTATTATTTGTACAATGTACAAACTCCAACGCTCCACCTCCAAATGATATTTTCTTCCTTACGATGCACAAAAATAAATGGACAACACGTGGGACATTATTGTCGAGGAGTAGGATTAAGCATAACAATTACCATGCTTATAATCAACTCACTTGCTAATTAATTTCTGACTTGACGATGACTTCCCATGTCCATGGCATTTCTATTCTAGCTATTTCTATAGACAAAATTCACAAACAAATATATATTTATCATCTTTATTAAGTATCCCTAATCCCTAATCTTCTTTCAATATATGATAATACATTCGACAACATATTCAATACCATAAATAGTTTAATGTTATTACTTGTTAGGAAATCAAAACTACCACTCCCATAGAATTGTTTAAGCAACTAATTACGTAATAATTGGCCTCCTTCGAATTTATACCGAGTAGATTTATCAAGATTAGAAACAAATAATGAGTGAAGGCCAGGAAAAAAAGAAGAAAAAAATCCTCGCTAAAGAGATAGGGATATCCCATTGAATGTTATAAAATCCATTTTAAACCCTAAAAGATGTTGTTCACTTAATAGGATATTGAGTAAATTAAGTCATTTCACCAAGCATAAGTAATAAGGCTCAGAATTGCCATGAGGATGGGACCGCTTTGGAATGAGTTTCATGAAACTTAAACTTGGTTTGATTTCCTCTAAAACTTCTTACAACTTATTCCAAAACTCCGTAGAATTTTTTGTTCTACAGTCAATACCAGCCCCTGAACCCTTGGTCCGACTTGACCTTGTAAGGTATTGGCCAATAAACCAAAACTGATTTTTTTTTCTTTTTTTTTTTAATTGTATTTTCACAAAGCCTGGGAGACCAAAAGAAAAACCAATATTTAGAAATTCACTTTTCAATATTTCGATGGAAATCCACATTTCAAATGTTGAAAACACAATGAAGAGAAAAAATGAATGGAAATGATTTATCAAACAATAATACACTATCTATCTCTTTTTACATTTTTTTTGAATCTGGAAAATTCTCTAAGTCACTGGCACCACCACCACCACACGCCTGCCTTTTCTTCTTCTTCCTTAGCTTCTTACACACATAAGCCTTTTCTAACTATTCAACTTTTTGTGATAACAAATTCAACAACCTAATTTGCCTTTCATTCCTCTCAAATAGCGTCGCCATTTACACCAGTGTTTTGATGCAACTATTAGAAATGAAGAAAAGCAATGCATATATAAGAAAGGAAAACTCATCAAACAAAAAAGAAAAGTAGGACGTAATTGGGGATGGTAAGAACAGAGAGTACGAGTGAGATGAGATAACAATGAGCTTGTGCTAGGGATGGTGGTCCAGTCGATGAGGGTGAGAGCAAATGAACGGTCTAGTTGGGGAGTGTAAGCCCAAGTCGAAAGATGAGATGGGAGTGAGTTACAAGCCATGAGGTGTGAGATATGATGGTGAGGATGAAGCGATTGAGGAGAGATGGTAATGGATGGTGAAATTGGGTGGATGATTGTGTGATGAGAGTTGAGTCAAGACAATAGAGGAAAAATAGTGAAGTTAAGTGATAGATGGACGATGGCGAAGGTGTGGTTGTGCAGGGGTGAGAGACTGTAAAAGGTTAGAAAGAGATAGTATACTATTAGCTATATATATATATATTAAAACCAAATCTAAAACCCTATGTAATTTTAAAATAAAACCCAAAATCCACAAGATAATTATGATGTGGAACGGCTTGAATACCTTATGAAGATCGCTGATGGCATCCCTCACCGCACTTCTTTCTCGTAATACTCGGTGAGCATTCAAGTGTTAAAGAGTGTGCTTGGGGAAAGATAGATGGCTCCTTGGGAAATGTGGTACTTATTTTCTTCAAGTACGCGGACTCTAAACAAGTAATTAAACAGGCGGAAGACATTATCATTGAAACAAAAAAGAGCATGAAAACCGACGTGCTAGCAGTCATGTAAAACTAAAGTTCAAACTTCACGGATCGATACTCCCATTGTCACGAGATCCTTCAGGATTTTGATAATTTTGAAAAAATCCATTCAAAATTTTATAGGCACGCAAGTTTTTATGGTACTTAAATTGAATTTAATATATTTAAAACAATTTAGTTTATTAAAAGTTTAAATCAAATCATTTAAAATATAATTTAATTCGATTCAATTCGATTCGAACCATATTAAAAATATTTTATTCTATTTTATAATACTAATAATAATCAAAATTATCGATCAAATATTAATTTTCAAATTAAAGAATATTATACTATATAAAAATATATGCCATATAATATTATATCATGATAATATTACATTTTAAGTAAATGAGAACACCATTAAGAATATGATAGGGCGTAAGTGGCAGGTGTGGATTAATACAGCTGCAAGGAAACGTATTTGGATTGCATGAAAACTAAAGGATTGGAACGTTAGGATGGAGCGTGAACATGCATAATATGTGCACTGTACAGCCACCAATCTATGTCACAATATAGCTCTAGCTATAACATTCATTTTGGGTCAAATTGTGATCAGGAAAGACGATCGTTATGGCTAAACCTTGGGGAGTTAGCACCTTCAATGCGACCGTGCCCTTAAGCGGTACTAGGTGACTTCAACACCATGCGATACATCTCTGAAAAATAGGGGGGAAACATGTGGCTCACCGAAGCTATGGTTGACTTCCAAAATTGCATTGCACAAGTGGAATTGGAAAACTTGAGGCAATCAAGAGATCTTTTCACTTGGTCCAATAAACAAGTGACAAACCCTATACTAAGGAAACTTGATAAGATTATGGTTAACCACTCTTAGCTTAGTTCCCTTTAGAGAACACAAGCCAAATTCCTACAGCCTATGCTATCAGACCACTTCTTGGTAGTTATACACTTTGATCATGGACGTAGGGCTAGAAAGACCCCGTTTAAGTTTTTCAACTTTTGGGCAGACCATAGGGACTTCAAGGAGATTGTGAGCTGTGGGTGGAAGGAAGATGTGGAGGGTTCCAAGATGCTTCAGGTGGTAAAGAAGCTAAAACAACTCAAGATGGCTTTTAAAGCACTGAATAGAACAAAATATTCGGACTTACCCAACCGGGTGAAGACTGCAAAGGATCACCTAGCCTAAGTCTAAGAGAGGATGCTTACCACAGGTACCTCCACTAGTATGGAGGAAGAAAGGGCTGCGTTTATAACATAATATCTCCTAAGAGGAGCTGAGGAGAGCTTCTATAAGCAAAAAATCACGAGCCTTGTTTGAAGCTGGCGGACAAAAACACCTCTTACTTTCACAAAACAATGAAAAATCTACATAATAGGAATGCCGTATACCAACTGATAAGGGAGGACGGCAGTGAGGCAATTGGAGAGGAAGAGGTGCGGGACCTAATAGTCAGCCATTTCCAGCAGTTGTATGGCACGCCTTCCACAATTGGCTATTTAGAGGACACCAGAGACAAGGTGATGCGAAATCTAAGTGAACAGCAAAGTAATGAGCTTGAGGCCCCATTCACAAATGAGGAGATAAAATGGGGTTTTACATCTCAAGCTAATGAGAAAGCACCAGTACCAAATGGGTACACGGCTAGATTCTTTAAAGAGGCTTGCGGAATAATTGGTGATGACTTGATAATTGCAACAAGAGAATTCCTTGTGTCAGGTCACCTCCTCAAGCAAATCAATGCAACAATCAACTCCCTAGTTCCTAAGGTAACTAATCCTACCAAAATGGGGGATTTTTGGCCCATTGCTTGCTGTAACGTAATCTACAAGGCAAAATCCAAGGTCCTCGCTGCACGCATCAAAAAGGTCTTGCCATCTTTGGTTAGAAGGGAACAATCTACCTTCATCCCGAGAAGAAGGATAACAGACAATATCTTTATTGCGCAGGAGTTGATGGCAGGATACCACTCACAATCGGGTCCCCCACGATACACACTAAAGGTGGACATACAAAGAGCCTATGATACTTTACATTGGGATTTCCTGCTAGCAGTCCTAAAAGCAATGAAGTTCCCCCACCACATGTGTACCCTCATTGAGCAATGTGTCACCACCCCTATGTTTTCTGTTAACATAAATGGTGAATTGTCAGGCTTTTTTGTGAGCAAGCGAGGCTTGAGACTAGGGGACCCTATCTTCCCTTATCTATTTGTATTGGGAATGGAAGTGCTCTCCACTTCATTGAGGAGGTTAACTTCTAACCCCCAGTTCACCCTTCATTGGCGATGCAAAACTGAGAGAATAACCCATCTTTGTTTTGCTGACGATTTGCTTATATTCACATATGGGAATGTGGAGTCCACACGACTGGTCATGCAAACCTTGCAACACTTCCATACCATCTCGGGTCTACAGGCTAATCATGCCAAAAGCAGCATATTCTTCTCAAATGTCGCATCGAGTACTAGAGAAGATATCCTCTCTGCCACCCGATTTTGCGAAAAGGAGTTGCTAGTGCGCTACCTGGGGGTCCCACTAGTGTCTTCAAAGCTCAGAAAAGTGGATTGTGAGGCACTCTTGGAAAGGATCACAACACGCATCACTACCTGGACTACTAAATACTTGTCTTATGTGGGTAGGCTCCAACTGGTAAAGTCGGTCCTATTGTCCATGCAGGTTTACTGGTCCTCAGTGTTCATCCTCCAAAAGTCTATCATAGCAAAGATCGACTAACTAATTCGAAACTTCTTATGGAGTGGTCAACCCAACACATATACCAAAGCCAAAGTGCGTTAGGAGAAGGTATGCCAACCTATGCGGTGTGGTGGGCTGGGAATCCCGAACCTACTTCAGTGGAATAAGGCTATCCAACTTAAGCACATTTGGCACCTATGCAAGGAGAGACCAAAGAGCATATGGCCTGAATAGGTATATTCCACCCTTCTCAAAGGGAGAAGCTTTTGGTCTGTTAAGGCACTTGCTCGTTGCTCATGGTCTTGGAGGAAGCTGCTAAAACTAAGGACTAAGGTTCGATATTGTTTTCAATTGGAACCTAACAATGGGCTAGAGATATCACTTTGGGCAGACTACTGGCTCCCGATAGGGCCTTTGGACACGCTATTCAGTGCCAGAGAGAGGGGCAACACGGGTTTTCCTCTAACAACGAGACTATGTTCCCTAATGAATGATAATGAATGGCGAATACCAGCAACCCCATTTTGGAACAACATTCATATACCAGCCTTTTTGCGTCCAAATGCTTCACGCTCAGACCACTTCTATTGGAAGCACTCAAGTTCAAGAAAGTATACCATCAGAAGTGGTTATGAGTTCCTCTACCCCCCAGACACCGCAATGATATGGTGCAAAGTAGTGTGGAATAGCAAATCCTTACCGAGGCACTCATTTATACTTTGGCTAGCCTGACAAGGTAAATTAGCGACCTTGGATAGAATGATCTCATGGGGGATCTCAGTGCCTGCTACATGCTTCCTCTGTAACCAAGGTAGAGAGAGCCATGAACACCTTTTCTTTACCTGTGGCTACACATCGACTTTATGGGGTTTGGTTTGTGACTGTTTCCAATGTCCTTCCTCATTTAGTACATGGCAAGGAACCATGAGTGCTCTGGTGGCGATAGCAGATTCCTCCACCCCAGCGGCTAAAACATGGAGTGCAGCTCTTGCAGCGTCAGTATACTGTATATGGCGTATACGCAATAGTGTACGCCTGAGAGGAAACCTATCTGCTATAGGCTCTATTGTAAACCAAATTAGAACGTATGCTACACTAATGTAAGATAGAGTCTGTACTAATTAGAAGCATTATGTTGCTATATTTGTACCTTGGTTGTCTTGTATCTTGCCATTTGGCAATATAAACTATTTTCTTTGGATTAATAAAATTTACTTGATAAAAAAAAACACACTTGAGTGAGCTATGAAGATTAAGAGTGGAATAAGAGTTGATAAAAAAGAATAAGTAAATAAGGTTAAATGGAAATGTTAATAGAGTTTGAAATTAAAAAATGTCACTTAAATTTTATTTTTTAAAAAAGTTCAATTTTGATTTAATTGGTTCAATTTGATTCAATCTTTCGATCTAAATTGCAAACTATTTAAATCATTTTCAAATCGAACCATAAATCAAACCAAAATATAAAAGAACTATATTTTATAATTTAGTGCAATTCGGTTTAGTTATTGATTTGATTCAATTCAGTTTGATGAATACTCCTATATTCTACTAGGTAAATATTAAGTTTCATCAAGTTAGGTATCTCATAAGACCTTGCTTACTTGCATTCTTAAAGAGAGAGTGCATGGAACTTAGTTTTAGTTTTCTACCATAATTATGTGATACAAAAATTCTTATCATTCTTTTATAAAAAATTGCAACCTAAACACATCACTTCACCACCATCCCACTAACACTACCACATCTAATAGTACTACCATAAATGTCACTATTGTCGCCACCATTACCCTTCATATTATGACCATCTTAGCACCAATTTACTATAAGTTCTATCATTACTTTATCACTACCACTATATCCATCCCTTACCACCTCCAATTGCTATACACAAGGATGGACTTAGAGGACTAGAAGGGCCCTCACAACCCTTGAGCTTGGAAGTAAACTAATTACTAAATTTTGTTTAAAAAAAGAAGAAGAAGAAGAAGAAAACAAGTATAATATTTATATTTTAAAAAGTAAACTTAACATTAATGGCAGATAGAATTAAGTCATTTGATGCATTCACTTGCAAACATGAGGTAATTTAAATCTTATTAGAGTTATTTTGTCTTTTTAAGTTACATTTATTTTTATGACATTTAAATGGTAAAGTTGTTATGGAACATATTGATCTTTTAGTTTTTTTCACAATAACTAATAAAATTAGATTTCATTAAATAACTAAAATTAACTAAACAAATTTTCTTGAGACACTATTTATTTTTTAGTAATTATACTGAAGATGATACGCACATTATCAATATTATAGATATTTCGATCTTATCACATAAAGCATTAAATAATAATGATAATTACATTACTTGAATATAGCAACATTTCTTTTACATTAATAATTTGAAAATGAAGGCAGTTATTAAGCACGTATTGTCAAAAGGATATCTTTTGTAACATTATTAGAACTTAGAAGCAATGTATCATAGAAAATTATAAAATACTTTATATTTATATAATATTACTTTTTCATTTGACTTGTATTAACTATTTAAATTTTTTTCATAATCTAGCTTTCTTGGTAATAAATCTTATGTGAGTGTTATCTATTATTTAACCTTTTATAAATAAATTGTTAAATCACAATTAATATACATGCACCAGCGGGAAGATAAAAAAATCTTTTAATTTAGTCTCCTACAAGGTATATTAAGCCCTTGTAATAGGTTTGTAATAAGAATAAGATGTATTATAATTACATCAACAAGTAGATTTTTTTCAATAGGTAATTTCAAAATTTTGGGCTTGTTGAAAGTTAACATGTGTTAAGAGTGAATGGATTTTCTAATAAAGTTAACAAAAGTTTTCCCGTAAAAAACGTGAAAACAATTGAGAAGTTAAATATAAGAAAAATATTTGTCACATTATAGCCACCACTCCTTAAAAAAAATAAAGAAAATTGAACAGTATAGAGTAAGAAAAATAAAATAGTATAATTTTTTTGTATTATATTTAGTATGTACTGTATTAGATAAAGATTTTTTTTATATCTATTATTTTGATATATAAAATACTGTATTAAATATAATATATAAAATATTAAATAAGGATTTTTAAATTTTTTGTTTAATAAATTTAATTTTTATATTATATTTTGAATGGTATAAAATATAATATTTTATCTAGATTTTTTTTAATAACAAAAAAATAAAAAATAAAATATTTTATTCAATATAATATCACAAAATCTTAAGAACCAAATAATACCACCTAAAATTCCCTTACCTCGTATACTTACGAATGATGTTAAACTCAGCAAAGAGATAATGGAGCGACGAAAAGTCATAGCTGGGTGCTAGAAAAGAGTCCATATTGGAGCATGACCGCTCTTGTCCCTTTTTTTTTTTTTTTCCGCGAGAAAATACGTCCCCTGGTCCCATTAGTTGATATCCATGCAATTACTAGCCCATCGCAATCATTAATGACCCAATCTTTCTAGAAGCTTTGCTGTCTGGGCTCTCTTCTGCTTCCAGTTTAGCTCTCACATTAAGTATTGAGGACTAATTTAAGGCAAGGAAAAAAAAAAAAGACTCATTTAATGGATGGTCATGCCGTCGGACCGGCGATTAGGAGAGAACTCGTCCTTATTATCTTTCTATAATGCTGGCTTTGGATCTTAAACTAGTTTTTAGAGCATAAATAGATAAAGTAACAAGTAAAAGATTAATCGTGTATTGCTTTAGGCTTTGATAGGATTTTATTTTATATTTTATTTTTTAAATTACTATTCTCTTTTTATTTATCTAAGTTTAAAACTTCTGTAATCACTACATATGTGCTATTATATATACAATAATAGATGAGAAAGCAAAGAACTCATTAGTGATTATTCATACGTAAGGGTACCTTTTACTCAATAATGGTCTATGTTGTTATGTGATCCTCGACCGGTAAGTCTGACCTAAACATTGGAAAGAGCCAGTTCAAGCCCGTGAACCGGTCCTTTCGAGGAATAGGCTTGACGGGTAGCAATCACCGAGCTAGTGTTTCAATGCCCGGGTTGCATTATGCAACCCAATGAACTGGCGAGCCTTGAACTGAAATAACAGTTGAGCATTGAAAATTGAAAACCAATCTTGAGTTCCTGACACACATGGAAAGTTTGAACAAGATTGAGGAACAACGGAAGAAGGGAAACATTGAAAAACAATACCCTGACACATGTTGAAAAAAAAGCAAAAAAAAAAATTATCAAAGGAAAGAAGAATAGAGTGAAGAAAATATTGAGCTTAAAGGCTATAACTCTACAACGTTGGGGAAGAAAAACAAAGAAAAAGATAAGACAACCGGAGAGAAATGTGGAGAGAGGGTGTAGGTTGAAAACAATCGCATTTATGTTCAGAGAATTTGAAAGCATAGAGCGCATTTTGAAAAAAAAAAAAAAACATAGGTTGATAAGATTACAGGCAGTGAGGAATAGGTTTTAGTTGTTCATGTAGGTGCAGCGTGCAAGTGTTCAAATTTTCAAATTTGAACGTTACAATGGAGCAAAAAAAATCAAGTGTGTTGTTGGATCAATGATGTTGTATAAATTGATAGTGCAGTGTATAAATTGCACTCACTTGTCTTCTATTCTCATCTTAAAATTTATGTACTCTCATCTTCTATTCTGTGTGCTCTTCTCTTTTATTTGCTGTACTAGCATCTTTTACACTATTTGATAATTTTTGTTGTATTTCTTACTAACTGTTAAATAAATTTTGTCTCCTTATCTGCCCATATTAATATTTTATAATTATCCTAATATTAAAAAATGGCAAGTCATTTTGGTTGTTCAGGTTCTTCTAAGAAGAATCGTTTTAGCAAATGTGATAAGGGGAAATCTGTGTAAGAGCCACCCCAACAATATTTTGAAGTAAATGATTACGATATCCATGACTTTATCAACAAATGCCTAGAGGACTTGATGATGCCACCTCTAGGCTTTTATGAAAGGCCTTCTGGAAGACAAAGTGAACCATTACCACGATAAGGCAATGAGGAGGAGGAGGCGGAAGGAGAAGGGCAAGACAATGTGCAAGAAGTGCCAAAGGAAGAAATTCCAAGGCACTTATGTGGCTCATCCGGCTCCACGAGTAAGCTACCAGCATCACTTAAATTAGAAATTTTTACTAAACATTTTCATAAAATTACAAGGGAAGATGGTAGCAACCGTGCTTATTGCAACTACTGCTAATCAAGTTATGCGTGGAAAAGGGGAGAGAGGTATGGCACCCTTAACAGGCACGTGCAAGCGAAACACACTACAGAGTTTGGCATAGATAAATCGTAATAACAAATTTTGCAGTCAACAGGATCGTAAGGAGGATGCTTATTTCGTTATTCTATTGATAGATAACAAGTTCTACTTGCTGAATACTTAACAAAGTGTAACATGTCATGAACTCACGCAACTTTCCTGCATCGGTTGGAGTACGAGCGAGAAGTACTGAATCCAAGCTCATGTACTTACGACCCAAAAACTATACAAAAAATCATCATTAAGCTGTATCATAACGATAAGTGTGAATTAACTGCTCTTTTCAATTCTCTTAAGACGTATGTTTCTATTTGCATAGATATATAGACTGATCCGTGGCAAGAAGATTCATACATGGGAGTTACATGCCACTAGGTAGACAATGCGTAGCAAGTACAAAAAAGACTAATATCTCTAAGGGTTTTCAATGATTGTCATACATCATAAAACATTTTTCGTATTATAAGTATTATTTTAGGTGAATATTGTGAAGTCCAAAAAATTTCAAAAAAGTATATAAACAATTACGGAAAATAAATAGATAATAAATATCATTTTATTTTAATTTGCGATATTTTTTTCCCTACAAGAATAGAAGATGACGAACCCGTAAATAGATAATTCCATATATTTATACAAATACTTATTTTATTTTATTCTTCCTTTACTCTTTCTTTATTCTTTTTTTTTTTCTTTTTTCTCTCCTTCTTTTCCCTCTCTTTTCTCTCCTTCGACTGCTCTGTTTTTTTTTTTTTCTGGCCCCATATATCCCAGTCGCACCCCCATCACTTCCTTCTTTTCCCATGCTGGTCAGCAGCAGCAACAATCAGATCAATCAGCCGCCTTCGTCACATCGCCCGTACTCGGTCGCATTAGCTGCTCTACCATTCCCTCACCGTTCACCTCATCCTCCATCCTTTTCCTTCCTTTTTCTTCTTCTTCCTTATTTTCCCTTTAGTCGCACCTTCTTCCCCATCTGCTGATATAACCTCTTCCTTCCGCCCTTCTTCGTCTCGTTTTTATTCCCCTTTTGATTTCCTTTCCCACTAGTCGGATTTCTACTCGCTCCACATGATCACACCATCCTAAACGCCCCATTCTCAGTCTCTCTTTTCTCCTTGGGAAGTCTTTCGACATCATTATTCTTCCTGGTCTTTTTGTGGATATGAGCTAAGGTGTGCTCGCTGACAACCTCCTTGAATGGTTGTCCGTTGCTTCCTCCGAGTATCGAATATATATTATGGAATTGAAAGCACCACTCATATGGAAGTGGCAAAGGTCTGTCTCCACTTCATGATGATGTTCCTATAGCTAAGCTCGGAGGCACCGCGGATCAATTCCGTTCCAAATACAAGCCATTTGATCGATGGAGGACCTGTCTATGCATCACAACGAGGTGCCACCCATTCAAGTGCTACTGGCAACAAAAATCAGTGCAACAACAGCTTAGGAATTCCTAAGTCTTCTTTCCGGCCAACATGGCGGACGTAGGATACCACTCAAGCTCCATTCTCAACCGATGGAAGGAAGCACTCGAGCAAATAGCTAGTGCGATATGATGGAGGAGCGATCAAAAGGGCAATATCCAAACCTGTTCCAGTGCTTACACCCGCGGACCTAGTTTCTCCCGTTGAGTTGCCTTATGGAGATTTTTTTTTATCTCCTAACTCGCTCGAAATGATTCATGGCTGTGCACGTGTGTGAATCCGGAGAGGGGAACAACATCTACAAAAGCAACAACGGCAACATCTATGAAAATAGCAACAACAATGACAACAACCATGGTCGCAACTTGGTAATGGAAAGTTAGAAAACGGAGTGGGAGACAACAGCAGCGAAGACGAAGATGATTTTGATTTGAGTGAGCTTCAAGAAGAATCATTACCAAAGAACACACATGCTGCACTTGCTTATGATGATGGTCGTGAAGGATGCAACCGGACCCAATTGGTTGGGATCGACGTCAGAAATGGTTTGATTCATACTCTTATATCCAACTCACAACCACAAGCACGAAGACAGGAAGAGGCAACTGAATGACCCTTGTGGTACTGATGATACAGCAAGATCACATCCCAATTGGTCACATGGAGAACTGTTTTGCAAATCATGCGGAATCAAGCCCCTGATCTGAATCTAATCCACCTTCATAAAGCCTGGGCAACCTGTCCACTTGTCATGGCTACGAAAATACAATAGTGAAACGAAAGGCAAAGTCAACCCTTGCCTCGTGCCTACCAGAACAACTTAAAGCTTCTTCGTCCCAAACCACATGTGATATTTCCCTTAACTATGCAACATACAAAGCCTATAACGTGTTCCTTAATGGCGACATGAAGAAAGCAATCTTGCCCATCTTCATCAAGGTTGATGTTAATAAAGATGTCAAAGCTCGGATCTCGGGTGTGAACCATTGCCCTGCAAAAGCACAATGATGAGCACAATAAGGCTCATGTGAAGTCGTGAGAGGAAGGGGGAAGAAAAGAAAAAGGGAAAAGGGGAAGAAAAGAATAAGAAAGTAGATGTAGGGTGAACGAGATGTGTGTGTGTAAATGAAGGATGTGTATGTATGTGTGCGTGAATGAAGTGTGTATATGTGTATCTGTGATTGAAGGTGTGTGAAGTGTGTAAGGATGCGTGTATGTGTGCGTATGTGTGGTGATGCGAGATGTGTGTAACGGTGTGTATGTAAGTGTGTGTGGCGGTGTGCGAAATGTAGGATGATATATGTGTGTGTATGTGCAGTGATGCATGATGTGTGACGAGCGTAAGAATGTGTATGTATGAGGATGCATATGGTGTGTGTGTAGGAATGTGTATGTATGCGTGTGCGTAAATGAGGAGGTGTATGGATGTGTGCGGGGATGAAGATGTGTGTGTGTGTGTGTGAATGGAGGATGCATGTGTATTTGGGAATGAAAGTGAGTAGTGTATGTGACGGTGGGTGTGATACATATAGAGATACATATATGTGTAGGTAATGGTGAGTAGTATATGTAAGTAAGTGTGTATGTTGGTGATGATGTATGGTTTGTGAAGGTGTGTGTATATGTAAAGGAGGAGCCGGGAGTGTATGTGTGTATGTGTAGGATGATATGGGGTGTAAGCGAAAGGGGTGTATGCATATGGATGGTGTGTGGTAGGTGCGGTTGTGTGTGTGTGCGTGGATGCCATGTAGCTTGTAAAGGTGTGTACATAGGAGTATGGAAGGTGTGGAGCATGCACATTTGTGTGTGTGTAAATATGGAAGTTGAGGATGATGTATGCGGGATATGTATGTACGAATATAAGATGATATATGGAGTGTGAACATGAATGTGTGGGTATGAAAGGCGAATATAGTGTGTGCAAAATATGTAGGTGTGTGTATTGGTGATGCAAGGCGTATATGGAGTATGTGAATAGGTGTATGAGATAATGTATGGTGTGGGTATGTGAGTATGGATATGGGAAGTGTGTAATATGTGTAGAGTATGTGGGCAAGTGTGTATTGGTGGTATGAGGTATAAATGGAGTATAAGAATATGTGTATGTTGGTGTGCATGTGGTGTGTAGGAAAGGCTGGTGTATGTATGGTAATAGAAGAGATGATTCATTGGAAGATATTAGAGACAATTAGATAAATGCAAGGTTCAAAGATGCTCCATAGACAAGAAAAGTGTTTATGATGGTGTAGATGGTGAAGGGAATGATTCAAGCAACTTCCAAGATGATGGCCTGGGAGATATTGGGAATAAAATGGATTTCGCAATGAAGTGTTCAAAGGATGTCAAGGAAGATCGTTCCTTTTAGAACCTTGTATCAGAATCATGTTGAAGAAGTGTTCAACGATTGAATCTTGTTCGCCCAAAGTTCCTTAAGGAGGAAACTTCACGCCTTGTCATCAAACACGAGATGAGCAGAGTACACATATCGGGTGCTAGAAGACTATCAAATTCAAGTGTAGATGCGACCTTTTATGATAGGGTTAAGGAAACATCGCAGAAGGATATTGACTTCAAGAGGAACACAAAGGAGTTACCCGCTAGAATCGCTCCACTCCGAATAAGACTACGACAACCCTAAACAAATAAGTGAGAAACTTAATGATATGCTACTATGTTGTGTTGTATGTTGAATGCTATGCATGCGAAATTGTTGTTTGTTGTGTTTGCTATTTAATGTGATTATTGTTGAGTTATGTGGTGGGAATTAATGAGTTAGGAAAGAAATCGTGAAGAGTGTAAATGAATGAATAGTTCGAGGGTATAGGTGTCATTACCTTAATAATAGCACCTAGCGCTATATCGCTAGTGCTATAACTATAAATCTAACCCACGTTTTACAAATTGTTATCCTTCTAAAACAAACCAAAATATAGAAACTTAGCTCTTCCTTCTATAGCTAACGAATAGGTATGCTTAGTTGGAATAGGGTGTATAGGTTTCATTATGTATACATGTCAGAGTTGGTTCCTAAATGTGTATACATACACTTAAAAAACTTATTTTCCTATTTTAATTACGAAATACACTCATGAACATAACCATACCAAATCATAAGTCCAACCTTAATTTTTACAAATCAACGACCATATTTTCTTATTCCCTTAAGTTCATAAGAGAAAGTATCTAGAAAAGTTTCCTTAAGTAAAGATATGTCACAAATATGTATATACATATATATATATATATATATATCATATACAAATGTCTTGAGGACATCGAAAGAGAAAACAAAATGACCTTGTTGGCTCTTGAAAGTGTGAAAATGATAGGGCACTTGAGAAGTGCGATGGCACAGAGGTGTCAAAGATGATTAATGTAAATCAACCTCAAGTGGTTAGTTTGACATGTGAAATAAATGACACAGAGGTGTCAGAAATGATTGTAAGCTAACCCGAGTGGTTCGGCATTTGAGAGAAATGGCACAGAGGTGCCAAATTTGATGATCGTAAGTCAACCCAAGTGGTTTGACATTTAAAAGAAATGGCACAGAGAGGTGCCAGGATAATTTAATCCATTGTAAAACTAGATAGGTCTATGTCCACGGAGATTTGGGTTCAGTGTCGATTTTGTGTGATAACTTATGCATAATCCTTGCTTGTGACAAATGAAATGGAATATTTGATGTTTACTTCTGTGGTATGATTGATTGTGATTGTAAATGTTGTTTGATCACTTTAAATAAATCAATTAAAGTACGAATTGGACGATATTAAAACTTGACATGCATTTTCACGAGATATTGCATGAGATTAAAGGCCATCACTATTACAGGATGCATCGGAAGTAATCAAGAGGATTGTTGTTCCGCCAAGTGCGAACTAAGTGATTAGGGGATTATTACGCCTTGACTATTTTGAGTCCGGCCTGTCCTTGAGGGTTTTACTCTGTCTGGTGTAGAGAGGCACAAGAGCATTCACTATTGAGTTAATAAGATATCATAATTAACCAAGTAATAAGATAAATAAACCGAGTAATGACCTGGGCACTGATGGTGGCTTCAGAATCTCCAACCTAAGGTCAAGGGGGGCATAAACCCTAAACTTCACGTCGGTTACCGGAAGACCACGTGAGATGCTGCGTTCATATGGTTGTTCATGCATAGCATATGTTTAATATTTTAAGTTGAATTTTCCGTGTATGTATATAGCATATGTTTAATATTTTGATTTAAGTTTGCTTGTGTGTGTACGTAGCATTGAAAGTATTATCATCCCATTAACTAAGCCATAGTGTGCTCACCCCCTCACAAACTTTTTGCAGGTAGCGGTTACGAAAGTGCGGATTGGGATAAGATGTGAAGTATTGAGAGTTTTGGAAGACCAAAACAACAAAGTAAGATTTGTGAAGAATGGATTTACTTAGATGAAATGTTAGGACCCCCATGTAAATAGAATATGAAATTGAGAAACCTAGGGTTTATCCTATTTTACTTATTGGTAGGGGATACCGATTCTCTGCAATCATGGTTGACCGTGGGGTATGGGATCCATAATTGTATTTTATTATCTAATTATATATACTATAACTTATTATAGATGTAATTATTTACTTAAAGTCTTACGATCTCTGACTCGTAAGACAATTATCATGTAACGGGTGCACACATGCCATGATAATTTTAGTAGAGGCTTCTAGGCCTCCTTTCAAGGCGTGACAAATATGGTTTGATAAAAAAAATTTCTCAATTGGTTTTGACAACGCAGTCACTAACATGACATCTATTGATGAACTTCAATCTTTATGTCAACCCACATTAGGTGGGAGATTTTTCCACATTCGATGTGCTTACCACATTTTAAATATTTGCATTAAGGATGGTATGAACTGTTTAGATTTTAAAATATCCTAAATAAGACAACCAATATGTTTTCAATTGACCATCCTTCCATAAATAAGGCATGGCAGAGATTTTGTATTGAAAACGGAATGCGACCTAAAAAATTTAAAAATGATGTTAAGCATAGGTGGAATTCCAACTATCAACTTTTACAAAGTACACTTGCTTATAAAGATGCATTATGTTCTTTCGCTATCATGAATATCTCAAACATTCCACCTCACCCCAATGATTGGGATGTATGCAGTAAAATGTTGAATGTTTTAAAAGTTTTTCATGACTATACTATAACATTTTCGCAAGTGTACCAAGTTAGTGTTCATCTTTTCCTTATAAATATAGTGAATATACTGTCAATGCTACTCGATTCCCGATATGACACTTTTCTACAGGTGGCTATAAATGATATAGTTGCAAAAGGGTTGCAATATTATGGACAAATTCCAACAATTTATCTAGTTGCTTCTATTATAGATTCACGGTGTAAAAAAGACATGTTATTAGAATATCTTAATTTGTATTATTCCATTGTTGATGCATTATCTGACACGGAAGACACTTATGATGTTATCGCCACGCAAGAACTATGCCGAGCAGTCCAAATAACGGAAGAATTATATTTTAATTTTTACACTGCATTGGTGGTCAAGTGTCTTGAACTCCCTCACCGTCCCTCAGCTTACATGGTACCACCTATGATCCCACTCTCATTGCGCAACGAACGATGTTTCAAAAGTTGAAGCGGCACCGTTTCAGGTCAACAGAGTATACTGAACTTGACAATTACTTCAATACACACTTCGAATTTGGTGACAATAGTATCACAGATTTCAACATCCTCGATTGGTGGAGGAGGCATATGAAGATGTATCTCATACTCTATCGCATGGCTCACCAAGTTTTCGCAGCTCCCGCATCAACGGTAGTTATTGAACAGGCATTTAGCACGACAGGCCTTATCTTGTCCCAGTGGTGATCACGACTGTCACCCATCAACATTAAGGTGCTGACTTGCATGGAGGATTAGTCGAAGGTAAGGAATCGCACACAAGAGTCATATGGGACATCTAGTGAAGAAGATGAATACTTCAACGACTTCGTCCCATCAGGTGGAAGCTCCGCTGGTTCGAATCCTGATATCGGGTAAGCCAAATAATTTTGTAAAGATAATAGTACTACCTTATTCATTTTTTGTACCAGGTTAGAGTTAGACATATTTTGTAAAGGGAGTAGTACTCCCTTATTTATTTCTATTATTTACTTATGCTGTATTATTATCATATACAAGAGATAAGGCTAAATGCCCCCCTCTTTTTTCTGTAATAATTTTATTCAATCAATAAAATTCGAGACTTTGCGTCCTACCTCCCCCTCCACCCCCCCCCCCCCCCCCCCCCCCCCAAGCTATGAGGTATCGCCACCAATTAATTCTAAAATATTGTATATTGCCCGAGAAATTATAAATTAAATTTCAACTTTTATAAATTTAAGGAAAAAAAAAAACAAACTAACTAAAAAAATACACACGAATAAATATCAAATAATCTCAAAGAATATGAAAACTATGTAATTAAAAATGGGGATTTAAAAAATATTCAAAAAAAAAAAACTCAAAGGGCCAGTTCAGGGGTCGAATCAGCCCTTGAACCATCGAGTCAAGGGAATCGGTCCGGCCCTTCCCCCCCCTCCCCGAGCCGATTCTAGTTCCCCCTTCTCACAGCCTTTGAACCGGCAGTATGTCTAGTTTAACCTATACAAGACAAACAAGATGGGCTAGGGGGTGTAAAATGTTATTATGATGCGACCACTCTAACACTTAAATCAATGTTTGTCAAAGAATCGTGGTAATACAAAGTATATAAAGGTGCAAAATGATATAGTGTGGGATCTTTTACAAGGAAGCCTAATGTTATATTTATAAGGATACGGTAAAGCTAAATAAGGAATGTGATATATGTCTCGAGATCCTAACTCTAGATTTGGTGGAGAATTATGAGAATTATGAAGACATTGACTTACTTTATCTATTGAGCTCTTCCTACCTATTTTCATTTAGATGGTGGACTACGTTAACCCACTTGGGCTTAGTGGTTTATATTTAAAATAACCTATTAATAGCCTAATTTCTCTAATAATATCTATAGCGCATCCTTAAAAAGGCCATAGTTTCAACCACAGGGTACAAGCCAACCACTAGGATATGAATCATATCCCTAAAGTATTAGCTTGCCTTGTACCCTTTAACATAGCTAATACAATCCTTCAGCATACAAGACCCATAGAACCCATGCCTCACTATTAACCACTTCACCTTAATATAAGCAATGTAGATAATACATAAGACCTCGTGTTGATTGTTAAGGAAAATTTAATTGACAAACAATTATAACTTAAAAGCATGATTGGATCACTTTCCTTAGAGAATTTACGCTTCTCATACTTAGTTTGTTATGATATTTTTATGGTGCAGAATTCTCCTAGAATAGAACTAAATCTTGATATTTAAATAGCAAAACTCTAAATATTAAACCTCACTTAAATATAAAAGAAATGTTGCAACTTTTCACATAAAGCAGTAGATTACAATACTCCACCAAGAGTTATAATGATACAATAATTTAAATCAATTACATATGAATTGTAATACTTAATCACGAAGTAATACAACTCTTATAATTGAATCATATGAAATTTAATCAAAAGTTGCAACTTTTTGAAGTAACACGATTTGCAAACTAATTGTTATAAAGAACATAGTTAAGTACTTTGGTCATGTATCTCTTAGAATGCTACAAAATTTTCTTCCTTCGCTCTTGTTTAACATGGGTAACAATTTAGTTAATTATCAAGCATTCTTGACACATATTTTATATTCCAAAATATTTAATTGGCAATCTAATTTAACATTCCCCCACTAGATTGTTGTTTACTTATAAACACTTTATTGATTGTGCATAAAAAATAGTATCGTTAAATTTAAACTATTCCATAGTATAAATTATCAAAGTTATAAAAAGGTGAAATATAGTTAATTGCTTTGAACATTTCACACTATATGCTATAATTGGAAAACTCACACACACAATCATTTCACATTTAATTAATGGATTTCATGGTAGCGCAATTATAGCAACGTGCTCATCCTGATTTCATTAAACATTTACAAAAGTAAACTCCTTAAACTTCTGCTAGGAGAAACACCACTCCTATGCTCAATTAGGTGGACTCTATCAAACTTATTGATCTATATATAATATCCATTCATTAAGAGATATTTATTGTATTAAATCTCACCCTCATTTAAGTAATAATACTTATAGTACACTCGGTTAATAATGACTTGTTTTTATCGTTTGAACCTTAAAACTAGTGATGTCTTAGAATAAGGTAGGGTTCCCATCATTACTAACTATAGGAGTTTAAGACCTATCTTAACAGAAGTATTCTTACTAGATCTCTAGATAATCTTTTTGTTAAATGATTTGCCAAATTATTACATAAGTGATGGTTATAACTCCATCCCTTATTAGTTCTCTAACATATTTGTGTCTTAGCCCTATATTTATAGACTTTCCATTATAAATTTATCATAGGCACGAGACATCGTTGCTTCACTATCACAAAAGATTGAAATGGCTGAAATAGGTATTGGCCAAATTTCTATTTCCATCAATAAATTTCTCAGCCATTCTACTTCTTTATTAGCTGCAACTAGTGCTATAAACTCAACCTTCATTGTTGAATGCATTATACAAGTTTGTTTCTTAGATGCCTAACTTATGGCACTAATGCCTCAAGTAAATATCCATCCAAAAGTTGAACTTCTATCACTAGAACTTATTATCCAACTCACATCCGAATATCCTTCTAGCACAACAAGAAAATCACCATAAAACATTCTGAGATTCATTGTTTTCTTTAAGTAACCTAAAACTTTGGATATGGCTTTCCAATGCTTGGTACTAGGATTACTAGTAAATCTTGACACTTTGCACACAACATACACAATATCGGGTCTTGTACAGTGAGAAGCATACATTAAACTCCCTATAGCACTAGCACACTCCAAATGTACTATTACTCTTCCAGAATTCTTTTCTAATTTAAAAAGGATTATAGGGAGTTGTAAATTCTTTCTTTACTAGGTGTTTAAACTTTTCAATGATCTTTTTCTATGTAATGATATTGACTTAATACAATGCCACCATTATGTGTTAATACTTTAATACCCAATATTGGATCGGCCTCATTTAGATTTTTCATTTTAAACTTTGAGGCTAGATGTTTCTTGGTTTCATTAATTCCAATCATATTTGTTTTAAATATCAACAAATCATCAATATATAAACAAATAATAACACCATACTCACTAGTGAATTTTGAATAAATACATTTATCAACACTATTATGCTTGAAACCATTTGTCAAGATTACAATATCAAATTTCTCATGCCATTGTTTTGGGGCTTATTTAAGTTCATACAATGATTTAATTAGTTTGCAAACCTTCTTTTCATTTCCAAGTAGCACAAAGCTTTCTAGTTGTTCCATGTATATTTCTTCCTCAAGGTCATTATTTAAGAAGGTTGTTTTAATATATATTTGATGCACATGGAGTTTAAAAATAGATGCAAGAGCTAATAATAATCGTATTGAAGTCATTCTTGCAATGAGAGTATAAGTATCAAAGTAATCTATTCCCTCTTATTGCTTGAATCCTTTAGCCACTAACATTCCTTTAAAAGTTTGCAAAGAACCATTTGAATTATACTTTCGTTTGAAAACCTGCTCACAACCAATTATTATTGGACAACAAAAATTCCATTTCATCATTTATTACCTCCTTCCAAAATGTTGCATCTCTAGATGCCATTGCTACATTAAATGTTTTAGGATTACTATCTACACCAAGTATTGAGAAGATTTTACAAATTAAAGAATCTCTACTTCCTTCTACTAAAAAACTTAGAGCTTATGAATCGATGAATCTTGACTCTGGACTCTTATTCTTTCTTGCCCTCTTAGTTCTTTTGGGTTACATAGAAGATTCTTCATTTGTTTCTTCTATATTATTTTCAAATGAATCCCTATGTTATATTTCTTGTTGTATAGTAGGATAAGTTTCCTTTTCACCTAGTTCACCATAGAATTTATTCTCCAAAAATTTCACATCTCTAGTTTTAATATTATATTCTATATCCTTTACAATTTTGAGTATAACCAATAAAAATTCCTTTAAAGGTTCTAACACCAAGCTTCATCCTTTTGGGATCAAATACTCTATAGTAGGCTATGCACCCCACACTTTAAAATATTGAAAATTTGATTTTCTACCTTTACATCTTTCATATGGAGTGAAACCTAAAGATCTTGATGGAACTCTATTCAAAATATAGCATAAAGTTAATAAAGCTTCTCCCCATAAATTAATTAGCAATTTAGCATTCAGGATTAACGTATTCATCATATCCACTAAGGTTTGATTTTTACGTTCTACTAATCCATTTTGTTATGGTGTATATGGGATAATACATTGATCTACCATCCCATTTTCCTCACAAAATTGATGAAATTCATTTGAGAAAGATTCACCCCCTCTATTACCATGCAAGCATTTAATTTGTCTATCATGTAAATTTTCTATTTTTGACTTATAAGTTTAAAAGATTCAAATGTTTCATCTTTATGTCTCAATAAATATATATATAGGTATATCATGAAAAATCATCAACAAATGTTATAAAGTATCTTTTTCCACCTCTAGTTAAATTTTCATTTAATTCACAAATATTACTATGTATTAAATCAAGCACCTTAGAATGTCTTTCCACATAAAGAAATGGTTTCTTAGTGATTTCAGCTTAAATGCAAACTTCACATTTACTCATATTATTCAAATTATTAACTTTGACATATTCATTTTTATTCATAAACTTAATGGTATTAGAATTGACATGTCCTAATTTGGCATGCCATAAATCATAAGAATCAATAATATAAACAAAAACATTTATCTTATTCATATCAATGCTAATTTTGAATATACAATCATTAGCATATTCTTTTCTTACATATAGATCCCCTTTCTTGAGTATAAATTTGTCGGATTCAATTACAATTTTGGATTCTTTCTTACACAATAATCCTATGAAAACTAGATTCTTCTTTATATCTAGAGCATATAATACATTCATTAAACTTAAAAAGAACTAGATTCTTCTTTATATCCAATGGTTCTTAACGTATTGGAATTTTTTTTTTTTAATTTCTTTTAGATTCTGCATTTCCAAAAGGCAGTTGGATCCGATGAAGATTTCACTAGGTACATATTAATTTCCTTTTATGGATCAGGAATAGATAACTATCTCGTTAATGGATTAAAGAAGAAGGCTTTCCCTTATTGTTGAGAGATTCCCTTTCTGTCTATTCAATCAGAATCTTTCGATGTATTTTTCTCAGTGCTCAAAATGAGGAGGGGGTGGCATTAGAGTTGGAATTGAGAAGCCTTCTCATGCAAAACACAGGTTAGCTTATCAAATAAAAGGCTATTGTACTCACAATGTGGCTGTCAAGCTCAACCTTTGTGAAAGATAAGGGAGTTTGGAATGTAGTAATATTTGGTGATTCAAAATTAGTTGTACATCAAATTACGGATAATAGTAAATGTCTAGACTCTCTCGTCTTTCACGAAGGTTTAACAGAAAATGAGGGCTTTGTATTAGCCACATTCTTAATACAATGGCTTTTTATACGATAAGGCCAACTGTGTTTTGCACTGGAAGGCTTGTCAATTACAACTCCAATGCTATTCCCTCCTCATTTTGAGCACCATCGAGAAAGATTTTATGACACTTGACCCTAATTATGCTAAAATCTTCACTGACGTCGATACTAGAAGCACGGTTAGTTAGGAAGTTCATAAGGGCCTTAATTGCATTTTATGGTGCATGTATATATGATATTGAATAAGGGTAATACTCAATTTAGCTACTCCACCATTAATTTAAAAATAATAATAATAATTGGAACTGGAACTTGCCATAGAAATGAATGCCTTGAGATTATGTGAAAATCTTTATATTGTTATTACAACCCAATAAATTTTTACTCATGATTTTTTACCATATTCTTTTTGGGTTTTTCATTTAAGTTTTATATCTACACATAAAACGTTCTATGTTTAATTGGAAGAAAAAAGAAAAAGTATCCTAACTTGTTGCACCTTCGAAGATGTTGGGAGATACTCCTAAAATAACCTCTTTTCTTTTTATAGAGGTTGTATTGCTAAAATATAGATATCCTTAGAATAAAAAGATAAAATCAAACTTGAAAAACTATTTAGATACTTTAACAAACTTAAAATGTAAGTATAATAAAAAATTTTATATAGCTTTTCATTCTAAAAAAAAAAAGTTATTTATTTATTTTTTAATTGCTGATGAATACTGGAGTTGGAAGAGAGAAAATAATGGATGGTGGATTCCCCGATGGCGAAGCGATAAGAGGACAAAAGCAAAAGGAGCATCTGGTTGGACCAGGACCACAGAGCAATGACTTGTGACTTTTAATTGTAGATTGGGTCCCCTTTTGGTTTGACAAAATGAAGTTACTGTCGCCGACAACATATCCTCGCCCCAGATTTGCTGACACACGCACACGCCTTAATTTCAAACTTGCCTTGCTTGCCCTTGCCTATCCACTCTGAGAAGACAACATTTTTTTTTTTAACCTTATATTATTATTATTTAATATAATATTTGATTTTTGGATTCATAGTCACCTTCATTTATTTTAATTGAGTCATTTAATGATGTGTGCATTTTATCAAGTACACTTAATAATAAAAACATAATTTTGAAAAAATCAATGCTCAATCTTATATCTTACTTACTTCAGTCGTATATTGTAGACATCCACATCAATGGCGAGTGTTTTCCAAGTCAACGTTTCTGACTCTAGCTGATGTATAGCAGGACTTGTGCTCCAATGTTTAGGCTATCCATTTTCTATGCCATGCCAAATGCAGCTGCACTGATCGGTGAGCATCCTTTGATTTGATATATGCATGCCTTTGCAACATTGAAAGCTAAGCAAGCAAAGTCACAACTCACCAGGCCGGCTCTCTTGCTGGCTGGCTGGCAGCTGGCATAGAGAACACAGATATTATTTAAACCACCATAATAAAGAAGAAGCCACATTAGATTTATGAAAGGAACAACATAAAGTAAATCATATTTTGGCCATATATATATATATATATATATTAAAATTTTCCTTAAGCGCTCCAACAACGAAGCTAGCTATGTTATTAAAATTCATATAAGTAGAAAAAAGATACGAAACTACTCTTACTCTGAAACTTGTTGATCTAGAAAAATGCATTTACCTTTACATTTATGGCTCTCATGATGTGTCCAAAATTTTTTAAGAAATTTTAGGAACCATTGAATCATATAATCGTTCCTTATCTAATAAATTAAATTCAATGAATTATTTGTAAATTTAGCAATGAGTCCATCAATAAATCTTAGTTTAAGTTTCATGCCTAAATCCATTATAACAACACAACTCCAAGCTAGATAATTTATTCCATTAAAAGTAATATTCTCAATCACTAACCTAAAATTATCATATGAAGATATATGTATAAAGGATCAGAAGAAAATAAATTGCCTTGAACAAGTGTATATTCCAATAAACTAGTCAATATGATTGAAAACTATGCACAATTCAACAAGTAATCATAACAAAAGGTTATGAAATACTTGAACATTCTGATACTAAGTGAAATCTCAAGCTTATGTAATAGACTGTGTACAAAGGAAAATCTATTGATTCTGAAGTATGTTCTAAGGTACAAAGATGAAAGTAATGTAACAAAACTATTATACAATTACTAATCTTATATATATATATATATATCAACTAATGGTAACTAACTCACTCGGTAACTAATGAGGAAATGACAAATGTCCCACTAAACTATAGAGATGTGTACAAGCATAAATAAATAATCAGTAAGCTTTATATACAATATTATTTCTCACAATAGTATTATTAAAGGGAGGCATGGGTTGGTTCTCGACTCAACTAACAAGTTCTAGAACCAATGGATCCATTTGGTTCTACGAATATTTTTTTTTTAAAGAAAAAATACCTCAAAACAATAAATACATGTACAAGCTCGTACATATACACATATGCACATGCACACACACATGCATCACATACAGGAGCGCACAACCGCAAACACAGACACATGTACGCACATATGCACATAATGTATACACATGCGCATGTCCACATATGTACATGCACACCCAAAGTAGAACCTCTCTTAGACTTACGATAATTTCTTAATACTTCCTCGTTCCTCTTCAAAATGTTTCCCATGTTAATATTTCTTATATATTATTAAAATTTTCAACTCCTCTATAATTATGTATTTGAATAAACATTAGTTTGTATTTATGTTGTGCTATATGTATGTCACTTCATTTTGAAGTTTTTGACAAATGAAACAAGTGATTGAAATTACAGGAATATAAATGGGGACAAATGCAATATTAAAAAGTAGAGGAGGCCATCATCATTATCATGGTATTATTAATTTATGGTAGTATGTATAAAGCAAATGATATTTGATTATATAAATTATAAAATACTCATTATTTATAGTGTCTCTAATAAGAAGACAATAAGAAAAAACTAAATAAAAAAGCTTTCATAAAAAAGTAAGATAAAGAAAGAAAGAAAAAACAATATAATGATATTTATACTAGTACCATGCAAACAAACTATACAACTAAAAGAGAAATCGTAGATTTATAGTTGATAACTCTAAAAAGAGAGAGAGAGAGAGAATTAGTAAAAATTTATTTTTATTTCAACAAATTAAATAGATCATTGATATATTTAAAATAAGTTATAAATATGGTAAGTTATAATTTAAAGTTGAATTCCAATAAATTTAAACATGAAAAGTTCTTTGTTTTATTAATAAAAAAACAAAAATGGAACAAACAAGCTAATTTTCAAATTTACCTACTACAGTTAAAATATCTTAAAATTTTAAATCTCCAAAAAAGAATCCCTTAATGTTACTAAAGTAACAGAAATAAAATTAGCATGATAAAATTTGAAAAAAAAAAGGGGGTAGTGTGAATAAAGTAACGGATTTTAGCCAATTGAAATGATCTTTTGATCAATCCGGAGATCATTTCAATTCCATTAGTAACAAGGATTCAAAATATCACCATTGATCAATCAAAGAGAGATTCAACAACTAAAAGAAGCAAAACTTAAGTCTTAATATAAGTGTCTTTATTGCATCATGAGAATTAGGAATTGAATTGCTTTTATTGTAAAATGCAACATGCTAGTACTATGGAGATGGGAACAATGGGATTTGGGGCCAAGTAATGGACTCTTGAGGCATTGCCATTTTTGGTTATTATACTGAATTCAAGACCAAATATCTACTTTTTAGGGTTCTTAAGGGATAAAAAGAGATCTTTATACTTTTGAAGATTTTTATTCTTGAGGGATTGAGAGAGATTCATATACCTTTTTAGCAAATTAATTTCTATTATTTTATTTTATTTTTACATGTGTCACATAGAAAACCTTTTCAAGGACTTAGGGTGATATATGGGAATTCTCTTTTAGAACCTTAGGATAAAGTGAGAGAATCTTTAAGAAGAAAGGTTCTTAAGGTATTGATGTGGCACTTAGAAACCTTAAATATGATACTTAGGGTTGAAGATGCCTTTATATTATGTGTAGGCTTAATTAACCAACTTATATATATATATATACACTTAATATTAACCAATAGCCTAGAAGTGTTGAGGGTTAATTTTTTGGGCTAGGGGGCAAAGGCCCTATGAGGCCCCTTTGGACCTATCCCTGAATATAAAGTTCGAAAATTAAAGAGAGATCAAGACACAATTTCTTGTAATATTTCGTTTATTTCACTTTTGGTGAAAATATAGTATTTTTAAACTTTTAAAATACGTGATTTTTTTTTGGAAAAGAACATGTACTACAACCATTTTTACTATTGCTTTGAAATGATCCATTAATATTGATTATATATGAATATGGGTTCTTCTCAATGACCTTGACTTGCAATGAACTATCTAATACCTATTAAAACTTTAATGCTACAACTTGCTTGAAGATCTATATCACTTAAACAAGATTTAATTGATATTAAGTTTGAGCAAATAGCTAAACTGAAGTACATAATTTTCTCAAGAAATTTTCCAAACTTATTTCTATGATTGGAAGTACTTTATTGCACCTCTATTGGAATCAATGGAACATTAAAAAATTAACCATCTCCACTTCTTGCTAATTCTTGAAAATTATATTCTTCTTCATTCTAATGATGTGCTTCAACATCACAAGATTTGAAAGAAGATGAGATGATGATTATTGTAATATAACTTGTCAAGTAGTGCCACATAAATAGAAACTATTGGTGATTGTAATATTAATGTAACTAGTAAAACTTTATAATATGTAAAAAATGTTGATATTAGTAATAAGATCATTATGTATATTTTAATGACTTTGTTCTATTCATGTATTATTATATCATATAATTGTAATTATAATATCTTATTATGATGGAACTTATATGTGGAATTCAATAATTATATAAGTATTAATAAAGTTTCTTTATAATCGGCTGTGTATTTTCAACATGTGTTTTGTTTAAGCAACTAATAAGCAAAAATGTGGAAATGGAAAAAAAAGTTGTATAATATGGTTTTTTTCCCTGGAACTAGGGTGCACTGGACCTGTTCCAGTTCTCCATTTTCGAAGTCGAGAACCGCCAGTTCGTGTCGGACCGGAACCCTTGCCCCCTGTCTAGGTATCTTAATGCATTTGATCATTAATAACCTTCTGATTTCAAACGTTGTATATCTATTTAGGAAAAAAATATATGGGAAACTCCTAAAACTCGTGGGTTATTTTTTCCAGATTCTTTCATTTAGCAATCAAGTCTTAGAAAATTTTATAAAATATCCCGCATCATTAATTTAACATATTTTTATATTTTTCAGCATACAGAGCATGTCCCTAGCATAATGGAATTTCTAAAGTAGAATTACCAAACAATAAAAAACATTGAATAAGTATTTTTTAAAAAAAAAAGGCACAGCAAAAAAAAAAAAAAGAAGAAGACGAAAAACAAAAATTCAAGTGCGGCTGGTAAACGATAGGTAGAAAAGAAAATTAAATAAAAACCTTAAAAATAGTAAGTTTTTTTTTTTCGCCGGGAGGGGTGGTGTGTGGGAGTGTTGCGGTTGGCTTGTGTGCAATTCAAAATAGTAAGGCTGAGTTATAAGACTCACCAATTGGAGATAGATAAAATCCAATAACTCAAATGGGTTGCACGAATTAAAAGTAAGCGGGTCAGCCGTAGCTGGCTCGTGGACTAGCCGGTTCTAGCTCTGAGCCTATTCCATATTAACAGGTCAGCCTGATTCCTTAAGACGAATCATAACCGGCACGTGAGTGAGTCGAGCACCATCTACCACCCTTTGAGCGGCTGACCGCAGAATTACCATCTACCTTCTTTTTACACATTGCAATGCATGCAACCCAGTTCTTGTTATGGGCCGGTAGCTGGTATGGTACCATACTAATCTTATGACCCTCCTCTAATTAATTGTTCTTACATAATCTTCTTCTTTTATACACTTCTCATAGAATATATATATTTCAAATTTTATATCCATCTCTCTGCTTATACTTTACGTACCATTCATCACGAATGGGCCTAGATGGAAAAAGCACATGTATGTTTTTACAAACTAAGGGTGCTCCATGGAGATGATAATCGATAACAGCGTAAGCAAGAGAAAACTTTCAGAACCATTACAAAGCAAGCAAATGATGGAAAACCATGAACCTTTCATGCTTCAAAGCCACCATCATAAACCAATTGTACTGCTGAATTCACGTACGATTTCGCTTGTCTAAGTATCACTGACAATACCTTTTCCTTCAAATAGCAGACACGATTCTTTTGGCTCACTTTCTTCAGCGGGACGCGATTAAGAGTAAGTTCGCTGCAGGCCTTTGGAACTGAAGTTCCATTATAAGCTTCACAGATATAGCTTACAAAGTTTTCATAGTCCTACACCAAACACAAAATATCCTGTATTAGACCTGGTTATGATCCAAAATTAATGAATGCAGTTGTGTGCTTTACAGTGTTCGTTTTAGCTAAGTTGTTATTGCTAATTTCGACCCAAGTAGAGAATACTTAGATAGTTAACAACTAGAAAACTTGTTAAAAGGGTATTAACAAAACTATAAATAGACAAGATTTCTAAAATTATCTGAAATTCTCAATTTTCTTCGAGACCACCTCACCTTAAATGGAGTTATTTCGCATTTTCATGTACCGAATTTTAGAAAAAATTTCACTAAACCGGTTCTAGCAACCTAATAGGCCTCCTTTACTTAAATCTATCGATCAGAACATTTCTGTAACCAAGGTATTGCAGCAAACATTGAAGTTGTATTATTGCTTCAGGGGAGCTAACCTCATAGAGCGGTTTTCCATTGACAACCACCCAAGGAACATACTGGTGAGGAGGATCAAGGCTACTTGTTTCAGCTGCATATGCCAATTCAAGCTGCAAATAAAATGAAGGCAGTTAATATATTGAACTAATGATCATTTACAGGGCAATTATGACTTCAACCCGAGGACAAAAACAAAAACTTTGTCTTACTCAACAAATCTAAGAAACAAAATTTTCCAGGAATAAAAACATCAACACCAGCCACCCAATGCAATCGGAAGATACCAGATCACAGTAGAAGTTGAAGACCAAGCTGCGGCATAACCCATTCATCACAACCTTGCTTCATGAAAGAGACTTCAATTTTCATTTTTTTTTCCAAGATGATTTACTGCGACAAGATGCAAAGGCTCAGCAATTGCTTTGTCTCTCTTTTTGCTAAAATCCCATAGGGAACTTTTGTCTGAGGAACAAGAATCTAGTGTTGATAAGGGACATTAGGAGAGGCACCAATTACTAATCAACCCAGATTTTCCAAGCAGGGCATGGAGTTAGTGCAGACGGCCCACTCCCTTTGTCAAAGCCATTGCGAATTTTATTTAGAAGCATCAGTAAATGTGTTATTCTCCCAAGAGCCCCCAGTATCCATGTTATGATTCCCAGTTTGGGATCGGGTCACCGGACGAAGGATTGAGAAGTCTCCTTCCAACAAAGGGTTCTTACCCTTATTCCTTCTCCTTGATGCACCTATCCTTGAAATCTAATGCAGCTCGTAAGGGAGCTACTACCTTGAAACTCGTTAAGAGAGAGTTCCTAAATCTCTTGGAGTTTGTTTGAAAATAATTCTCTGCCTTTTATTGCTTAATAACTCCTTAGATATAGGAAAATACTCAAGAGAACAAAAGATCAGGATTCCTAATTAATAAAGATTAGGATTTCACAATATTCCTAACTTTCCAAAAATAACTCCTACTCTAGATAAGGAAAGATTAAAACTGGAAATTGAAAAGATATACTAAAAGAAACAAAACTGGAAAGTAAAATATGCCTAGGATTCCTTAATTTGCATTCTCCTTTTTGCGTGTGCGTCTTGTGTATTTTTTTCCTACGAATGCATCCGCAACATTACTCCCCTCCTCGACAAACAGCTTGTCCTCAAGCTAGAAGTCAGGAAATGCTAGCTTGAATTCCAATACATCCTCCCAAGTAGCATCCTCTAGTGTCCCTTTATTCCATTGTACCAGAATTTCCCATTGACCTCGGTTTCTTCGAGTGCGCAGAACAGCCAGAGGGCTGATGACAACCTGACCATCTGCTAGAGGAGGCAGCTTTGTTGGTACGCTAGGCAGTTCGCCCTTGAAAGGCTTCAACAAGGATACGTGAAAGACATTGTGCAGCTTGCAGTCCAATGGCAGTTCCAGTTGGTATGCCACGGTTCCAATGCGCTTGATCACCCTGAAAGGCCCATAGAACTTAGGAGCAAGCTTATGGGAAAGGTGGCGAGCAAGTGTCTTCTGGCGATAAGGCTGTAAGCGCAACCAAACATAAGCACCAAGAGAGAATTCCACCTCACGATGTCCTTTATCATAAAAGGTTTTCATACGTTGCTGCGCTTGGTGGAGTTTGGTGCGAATGTCCACTAAAGCTTCATCTCTAGCAAGAAATGCTTGATCCACTGCATCGACTCTCAAAGTGCGGGCAACATAAGATGTTAAACTCGGGGGCGCGCGTCCATAAACAACTTGGAATGGAGATGTTTTAAGAGCTGTATGGAAGGCGGTGTTGTAACAGAATTTTGCCCAAGGAAGCCACTCTGCCCAGTTTTAGGACAAACACCAGCAAGGCAACGTAAATACATTTCAATGGTGCGGTTCACTACCTCCGTTTGCCCATCAGATTGGGGATGATATGCGGAAGAGAAATGAAGATTGGTGCCGCATAAACGAAACAACTCCTTCCAAAAGGTACTAGTAAAAAGTGGATCGCGATCACTAACAATAGATTCAGGAATGCCATGTAATCTAACAATATTGTCAAGGAATACCCGTGCAATGGTGCAAACATTGTAAGGATGTGCTAATGGAATAAAGTGAGCATATTTTGAGAACCGATCTACTACCACAAATAAAACACTTTTACCCAAGGATTTAGGTAATCCATCAATAAAGTCCATGGAGATATCGGACCAAACTTGGTGTGGTAATTGCAGCGGCTATAATAACCCAGCTGGGCTTAAATGTTCAGCTTTATTTCGTTGGCAAACGAAACATGCGGCGACATATGCCTTGATGGTAGTCTTCATGCCAGACCAATAAAAATCCTTGCGAATACGCTGCAAGGTCTTCTCCACACCTTCATGAGTGTTGTCATGGATTCCCGATAAGATAGCGTTGATCAAGGAAGATGTTGGTAATAGATAGATGCGATCCTTGAAGAATATCATCCCATCATGCAAAACCCAACCCACGCCAGCTGTCCCCTATTCAATCCGTGACCGAAGGGCTCGTAATGTGTCTGAATTCTGTATCTCTGTTCGAATTTCATCGAACAAGAGAACCTGTGGTTAGGATACTGCACATAGCAACGTACCCTCTTCCTCACGACGTGACAAGGAGTCTGCAACAACGTTCAACCGGCCAGCCTTGTATTCCACGCGAAATGTAAACCCCATTAACTTGCTAAACCAGCGCTGTTGGGGAGATGTGGACAGCCTTTGCTCAAGTAAATACTTAAGACTATAGTGATCTGTGCGAACAAGGAAAGAACGTCCCCAGAGATATGGTCTCCAATGTTGAACAGCCTTCACGAGACCTATTAGTTCCTGCTCATAAGCTGCAAGTTTCAAATGACGGTCAACTAGCTTCTTGCTAAAAAAGGTGATGGGATGTCCCTTTTGTTGCAAGACGGCGCCTATTCCTAGACCCGATGCATCACATTCAACTATAAATTCTTCTTGGAAATTAGGCAAACTCAGGACCGGAGCCTCTATTAAGGCTTTCTTTAGTGCTTCAAAGGAGGCGTGGGCTGCCTCATTCCATTGGAAAGCTTGTTTCTTCAGCATATGTGTTAAGGGGGCAACAATGTGTCCATAATCTCTAATGAACTTGCAATAATACCCTGTCAACCCTAAGAATCCATGCAAGGCCCCATGCAAGGCCTTAACAGTTTGCGGTTGGAGCCACTCCGTGATAGCTTGAATTTTGCTTGTGTCAGTGGAAACACCCCCTTCTGAGATCACATGACCTAAATAGGAGACTTGCGGTTCTCCAAATGTGCACTTAGACCTCTTAAGATAAAGATGATGGGCCCTTAATAACTCAAAAACAGTTTTGAGGCGTAGTACATGATTTTCCCATGAATTGCTGTACACAAGGATATCATAAAAAAAAACAAGCACAAATTGACGTAGGTGTGGTCGAAATACCTCGTTCATTAAGGCTTGAAAGGTGGAAGGGGCATTGGTTAGTCTAAAGAGCATGACGAGGAACTCAAAATGGCCATGGTGAGTTCGAAAAGCTGTCTTTTCCACATCTTAAGGATCCATGCGAAGTTGATGATAACCAGATCGAAGATCAAGCTTGGTAAAAAATTTTGCGCCATGTAGCTCATCCAACAGTTCATCCACTACTGGAATCGGGAATTTATCCTTGATAGTTTTATGATTTAGCTCCCTGTAATCAACACAAAATCGCCATGTGCCATCGTGTTTGCGAACTAGCAATACCGGAGAGGAGAATGGCGAGCGACTTGGTCTGATAATACCTTGCTGTAACATTTGTTGACATTGTTTTTCAATCTCATCTTTTTGAAGATGCAGGTATCTATAGGGTCGAACGACCACTGGGGTGGTACCGGGCTGTAAGTAAATGCGATGATCACATGGTCGGATGGGTGGCAGTCCTACGGGTTCTTGAAACACTTCTTCGAAAGCTGCCAGCAGTCTCTCTACGTCCCTTTCTTGCGATTGAGAGGTTTGAAGTTGGTTTAGTGTCGAATGTGAAGTTTGCAGCCGCCCCTGCAGCACGATGGAGTTGCTGGCCTTTTCAAAGCGCATGATGAGGGCGGAAAAATCCCATAGGATTTGTCCCAATGTTTGAAGCCACTGTATGCCTAACACCAAGTCAAACCCTGCTAAAGGAATCACATAAAAATCTGCCTAGAAAGCATTATCGTTGATTGAAAATTGTAAGTTGGTGCATTTGCCTAATCCCACCACTTGCTCCCCATTTGCTACCGCCACTTGTAGGTTTGTTTGGGGTTGAATCTGGATTCCTAGTCTCTGAGCTGCTATCTAACTCATGAAGTTGTGAGTACTCCCAGAATCTACCAAACTGTTCAGGGGCTGTTCATAAACCATTGCAGTTAATTGCATGGTTCGAGCATTTTGTTCCCCGATGATGGCGTGCAGGGATATTGCCGGCATATTTTCTTCTTCCGATGGATCTTCCTTTGCTGTTTCGTCCATTTCCAACCAGAATAGTTTCTTGCATTGATGTCCGGGAACGTATTGTTCATCACAGTTATAACACAATCCTTAAACTCGACGATTGGCCATCTCCGCTCTTGTTAATGTCTTTACAAATGGTGTTGCAGCACTGCCCGAAGAAGAGGATGCACTACCCGCCATGGTGCCTGGTTTAGCGCTAATCGGAGTTCCTTTTGAACCGAAATTTACGCTGGAGTTTACTCCTTTCTTCACGTTTTGGGTGAGTTGCAATTTCCTTTCAAAGGCTCGTGCAAAATTCATGGCATGTAACAAACTTGGTGGGTTGTGTAATTCTACATCAATGCGAATATTCTCCTTCAAACCTGCCGTGAACATGTCGACTTGCTAATCAGGTCGTACCGAGCTTGCCCTTGCTAATAAGGTTTGAAAATCCCGCTGGTATTCTTCTACAGTCCCGGTTTGTTTAAGGTTGATTAATTCTCCTAAAGGATTGCTTCGCAAGGGAGGTCCAAAACGTAGGATACAATACTCCTGGAACATCTTCCAGGTCAGATTGGGTTCTTCCTTTTCTATTTGGTAAAACCACAATTGTGCCTCTCCTATCATGTGGAAAGCTGCTAACCCCACCTTGTCTCCCTCCATTGTTTTCTGGTTTGCAAAGAACTTGTCACACCTATGGAGCCACATTAATGGGTCACTCGCTCCATCATAAGTGGGAAAATCCAACTTCATATACCGTGGCATCCAACCCCCTGATCCTCTGCCACTCATATCTCCTTTGCTGCTGCTGTTCTCTTCCTCTGCATGTGATCCTGGGTTGTGGTTGGAGCCTGCATTACTTCTGTCCCCAACCTCTATTCCCTTGCCTCGGTTGCTTGCACTAATCAAGGCTTCCATTTGTTGTGATAATTGTTGGAGTTGAGCTGCCATCCTCGCCTCTGCAGCAGCCCTCCTTGATTCTGCTGCTGCAATTTTAGCGTCCGTTTGAGATTGGTTCTCATGCAAGAGATATCGTAGCTGTTCCTCCACGATGTTCTCGTCCATGGTGAGTGGCTCTGATACCAAATTGTTATGATTCCCAGTTTGGGATCGGGTCACCAGACGAAGGATTGAGAAGTCTCCTTCTAACAAAGGGTTCTTACCCTTGTTCCTTCTCCTTGATGCACCTATCCTTGAAATCTAATGCAGCTCGTAAGGGAGCTACCACCTTAGAACTCGTTAAGAGAGAGTTCCTAAATCTCTTAGAGTTTGTTTGAAAATAATTCTCTGCCCTTTATTGCTTAATAACTCCCTAGATATAGGGAAATACTCAAGAGAACAAAAGATTAGGATTCCTAATTAATAAAGATTATGATTCCACAATATTCCTAACTTTCCAAAAATAACTCCTACTCTAGATAAGGAAAGATTAAAACTGGAAATTGAAAAGATATACTAAAAGAAACAAAACTGAAAAGTAAAATATGCCTAGGATTCCTTAATTTGCATTCTCCTTTTTGCGTGTGCGTCTTGTGTATTTTTTTCCTACGAATGCATCCGCAACAATCCATGATATTATAAATATCATATCACAAATGAGACGTTCACTGATTTGCAGAACATGGTCAAAATATATCCGAAATCATATAACTTAATCCATCATGAACCATCAAACAATCCAATATTACATGTATGCAGACAATAGCTTTCTTTCTTAAAATCAAGCAGTTTAAGTTCAACAAGTAGTACGTTATCAATACTTAGAACATAGAGACAAACCTCTTTTCCATGTCCACTTGTATAACAATCAGCAATAGGCTTTCCATCCAATCCCGATTCTTTAAGGCAAGATTCCCACTGTGGATACTTGTGCTCATATACCAAACTCTCAATGCAATAGATAAGAGGAAAATGCTCACTCTGCAGCAAAACATCAGGATTATATATTCATTGTCCAATCAGAAAGCTGGAGACCGAACTATATTACAACAATAGTAACAATAACAATGGAGCCTTCTTCCTTCTAGGAGAGGTCAGTTATATGGATCACGCTTTGCTATTGCACTCTATCATGATTCCATGAACCATATCCTCATTTTATATTATAGATGCGCCTAAAGTACATCTCATTACATGGCTAAACCATTTCAATCGCGCTTCTCTTATTTCCTCATCTATGAATGCTACTCCAACTTTCCCTCTAATACATTCATCATCTTTTCTTCTCCATTCTCATGTAACTGCACATCCATCATCGCATCCACATCTAAACTACTCTCATTATAGAATATAGATATAACAAAGAGACAAAGATTTAATAATACATAAGACAACAATAATTTGCATGCAGGTACCTTCTGACTATTACCCCGACCCGGACAAGCACTAATATTCAATCTAGCGACACAAGTTCAGGCTATGAAATTATGTCTAACTTTCTATTATCAAATTGATTCACGGTAAAGTTGTGTCATATGTACAGCTCCCAAATGTGAACATCCATTAAGCTACATAAACTTATCAATGTACATTTCTTGCGGGCATATCTGAAATGTTACTCCAACGCAAACAAGCGTTGACACTTAATCCAACAACCCGGAATTTGCTCAAGCCGACTCACCAGTTTTGGCCAAATGTCGATTGCACATGCCTCCACGGTGTTGAGCAAGCACTCAGACGGGCCATGCTGCATTTGCAGAGATGATATAGAAATATTAATAAACACAAAATCAGCTCAAAAGGACGCATATAGATCAATCCACCAAAATATCATTAGTTGGCTCGAGATTATGGAACCCCATATGAATTAAAAGAAGAGAAAAACAAAACAAAAATTTCAAAAGATCAAAAAGGAAAATCAAAACAAAATAAAAACAAATTAAAACTTATGATGAAGGTCATGTTAACTGGTGGAAAAAAAGAGCAAAAGAAGGGAAACCCTTTTATATTTTTAGATTGATTATATACTTTAAAATGAGGATCAAGTGCATAGCCAGCTAAACTCATTGCATGCCACGTTTACTTCTTGTTTTAATTGCTAGGGTTATTACCCTCCACTAATGGCATTATAACGCTAGTAGTCAAAACTTCAGTTTGATGGCCTTCTATAAATTCAGATAGTGAAAAGTTACATCTTTATAATAATAACATCACAACCTGGCAATCGAAGGTCTCGCTTGAAAGTAACGATTCTAAAATGAGAGGAACAATTCGTTCCCAAATCGAAGCTAGTTTTACCCAGAAACGATTGTTGGGGAAAGGAAACAAGAAGAAGGGAAAATGAACAGTTTCACTCACTAAAAAAATAAAGATTACAAGGCTATTAATAAGAAAAATAAAACCAAAGACTTTTGGTTTTTCCCCTAATAAAGCTAGAAACTGTTACGAATTGATTTAATTTTAGGAATTAACTTCTCTAATGCACATTTATTGGGAATAGGGATTCTTCAACTTCTCTAATGCACATTTATTGGGAATTGATACCACACAAGGATTAATGCCAACAAACTCCCCCTTAATCCTGACGTGGTCCAATCTCACGTACGCCCAAAACGTGACGCATTGTCGCCAGCTTTACTCCTGGCAACGCCTTTGTCAACGCATCAGCCTTTTGCTCCTCTGTGTTCACAAACTCAACAATGATCTCCCCACTTTCGACACAGTCTCGAATAAAATGGTACCGTATGTCAATGTGCTTGCTACGTCCATGAAACACCGGATTCTTCATCAAGGCAATAGCTGACCTGTTATCAACAAATAGATTCACGGCTTTGGCTTTTCTTTAGTTAGCTCTCCTAACAAACTCCTTAGCCACAACGCTTGACAAGCTGCCGCCGTAGCTGCCATGAACTCAGCCTCACAGGATGATAAAGCCACCGTCTTTTGCTTTTGCGAATTCCACGTCACAAGATTTTTGTTGACGTAAAACGCCATACCACCCGTGCTCTTCCGATCATCCAGATCTCCAGCCATATTGCTGTCGCTATAGCCCGTGATCACTTCTTCTCCTACGCCTTTGACATACACAAGTCCACAGTAAATTGTACCTTTCAGGTATCTCAGGATCTGTTTCACCGCCTTATGATGCATCACCGTAGGCCTTTCCATAAACCTACTGGCCACTCCAACCGAATAGGAAAGATCAAGTCTTATATGAAGTAAGTACCTTAGACAACCGATGATACGCCGATAATACGTAGCATCCACAGGTTCCCCTTCTAGATCCTTATGCAATTGAGCTTTCTGCTCCATAGGATATTTCGTCGGATTGCACTCCGCCATCCCAAACTGTTTCAATATCTTCTTTGCATAAGCTGATTGTTTCAGAGTGATCCGATTTTCATCTTGCTCCACTTCAATCCCGAGGTAGAAGGAGAGTAACCCAAGGTCACTCATCTCGAACTCTCTCATCATCTGTTTCTTAAGTCGTACAATCTCCTCTCGATTTTCTCCTGTAACTATCAGATCGTCAACATAAACGCCAACAATCAAACTTGTTTGCCCTTCTCCTCGTGTGTACACGGCTTGGTCTTGTGCACACTTAGTAAAGCCAAGTTGTTTCAAACTCTTGTCGAGTCTTGTGTTCCATGCCCGTGGTGCTTGCCGAAGCCCATACAATGCCTTGTGAAGTTTGTAGACACACTGCTCCTTGCCCTTCACAACAAATCCTTCCGGCTGTTTGACATAAACTTCTTCCTGAAGCTCTCCTTGTAGGAACGCCGATTTCACATCTAGGTGATGAACCTCCCACCTTCGGTTTGCGGCGATCGCAAGGATGAGACGTACTGTGTCCAGTCTGGCCACCGGGGCAAACACCTCGTCGAAGTCTACGCCCGGACGTTGTACAAATCCCTTTGCGACAAGCCTCGCCTTGTGCTTAATTATTCCGCCGTCCGAGTCTCGCTTGAGTTTGTAGACCCACTTCAAGCCGATTGATTTCTGCCCTGCTGGTAGCTTAGTTAGAGTCCAAGTCCCATTTTTTTTAATGGTCTCGATTTCCTTCCGCATCGCCTCCTCCCATTCCGATTGTCCAGCCGCTTCTTCATAACGAGTTGGTTCATCCAGTTCGAGTAGAAACAACTCGCCGTCGACATCTTCTTCTTGCGGCTCCAGTCTGCTTGTTTCTCGTAAAAGATCGGTGACACTCTTGAACCGAACTGGTCCTTCATCGCTGTTGTCGGAAAGAGACGTCGACTTTGTCGTGGTCAGCGTGATAGGTTCACTTGTCTCAATTCTCTGTTTGGTCGCCACTGCTTCTCTTGTGGCGCGAGCTCGAGCCCTCGTCATAGGACCCGAAGGGATTTTTACTTCCGTTCGTGTCGACGTACGAGGAACTGGTTCTTGAGTCGATGTAGACACTGGGAAAAGAGACTCAATTTCACTCTCGGCTTCCTCTAATTCTGGTTCCAGGAAGAAAACTCCCTCTACGGTGAAACTTGGTTTTTCTTTGGCATTGGCATCTACATCCCAACACCATCCAGTTTGTTCCTTGAACTTTACATCTCTACTTACGTGGAGTTTTTCTTTCCGTGGGTCATAGAGACGGTGAGCTTTGCTGCCTTCTTCCACACCAAGATATACCATTCCTTGGCTCCGGTCGTCCAGTTTCTTCAGGTATGGTGTTGTCACCTTTACATGAGCTAGGCAACCGAACACGCGCAAATGAGCCAAGTGTGGCTTCCTTCCCGTCCATGCCTCGAAAGGAGTGCGTTCTCCGAGTGCTTTGGTTGGCAAACGATTCGACAGATACACCGCATGCCTCACAGCTTCTCCCCAAAATTTGTTGGGAACATTCATGCTCTTGAGAAGGGATCTCGCTATCGCCATCACCGTCCGATTTTTTCGCTCCACCACACCGTTTTGTTGCGGACTATATGGTGCGGTGAGTTGTCGTTCGATCCCAGCTTGATCACACAAGTCCCTGAAGACAGAAGAGAGGAACTCGCCACCTCGGTCGGTCCTTAATACTTTTACACGGCGACCACTGATGTTTTCCGCTCGTTGTATGATTTTTTTGAATGCCTCACACGCCTGATCCTTCGTCTTGATCACATCCATCCACATCCATCTGGAATAGTCATCAACTACCAACATGAAATAATTATTACCTGCTGGTGTTGGAGGGGTGATAGGTCCACAGAGATCAACATACACGAGTTCCAGCAGCTCCTCCGCTCGACGATTGCTTGATTTTGGAAACGGCTCTCTTGCTTGCTTTGCGACCAAACACTCTTGACACAACTTGTCAGGATGTGAGATATGGGGTACTCCGATTGCCATCTCCTTCTCCGTCAACAACTTGAGAGATTGAAAGTTGACATGTCCCAGCCGAAGATGCCACAGCCAAGCAGGATCCGTTGTGTCGGCCAACAGACAAACCGGCTCAACGGCTTCTATCGTCGCTTTGTAGAGATGATTTGGGGAACTCTTGATCCGAATGAGCAACCTGTCATTGGAATCATACACGAAGAGATGGTCCCTTCGCATAACAATCTTGCTTCCCCGTTCGGCCAATTGTCCGCAACTGATGATGTTATTGTGTAGCTCCGGAATATAATAGACCTCCGTAAGAAGTCTTTGTTGTCCACCTTTGAACTGGAGCATAACAGACCCTTTGCCTTAGATCTTTACCTTGGAGCCGTCACCAAATCGGACATGTCCCTGAACCGATTGGTCCAAATCTTTGAACTTCCTCCGTTCACCCGACATGTGATTACTGGCACCGTTGTCGAAGTACCAGATGTTATTGGGGTCCTCCTTCTCATCTCTAGCTTGTAGGAGCAATTCTGTATGCATCTCCACGCTCGCAGATAATAACAGTTTCGGCTCCTCCTCAGCCCGTGTGAGGTTAGCCTCCTCAGCACGCTTCTTCTTCCTGCATTCTGAGGCATAGTGCCCCATCATATCACAGTTAAAGCACTTGATATGTCTCTTGTCCCGATAGCCGTTGGTGGAGCCACTTGGCCCGTCTTTGCCAGACGAATCGCCTCGACCACCCCTGCCACGTCCTTTGCCGCGACCGCGCCAACCCCGGCCGCGAATTTCACCAGCACCATTCTTCCCTTTGTTGTTTGAAGAAGAATCACCATTTCGGTTTTCTGCCGTGCTTGCCACTCGGCTTGAGTGAGTAGGAGTTGACTGTCTCCGTTTCTTCCTGGATTGCGTAGATGCAACCGCTCCTCGAACGCTCTCAAACGTCCAACGGCCTCCTCAAACACCATGGTCTCGGTGTCGCAAAACTGCTCGATACCTGCAACAACAGGGTAGAACCGATCCGGTACCGAATTCAGGAGCTTCTTCACCAGCGCCGAATCCTCGAGTGTTGCCCCCAGATTAGCATACTGAACCGACATGCCGCTGAGTTTTCCGGCGTACTCGTCCAAGGCATCGCCGTCCTTCATCTGCAACTTGTCGAATTCCCCTTTCAAGGTTGCCAATCTTGCCGACTTGACGCGATCAGCCCCGACAAATCTTGTCTTAAGGCTATCCCACAACTCTTTCGCAGTCCTCTTTGTTGCCACCTGCAACAAAATATCCTCCGGAAGTGTTTGAAGCAGTTGTGCCCGCGCCATCTTGTCCTTCTTTGTTTCCACTTCCGTGTCCTCCTCCGGAGTCACCGCCTCCCAAAGGCCTTGAGCATCCAATAGAGCTTCCATCTTAATAGCCCAGGTGGTATAGTTGGTCGCTGTCAACTGTGGGTACTGGAACGACACACCGCCGCCCTCTCTTGCCGCCGCAGCTTGAGGTACCAAGGCCATTGATTCGTAGCGGATAAACTCGGGCATACGCAACCGCGAGCTCTGATACCAAAATGAAAGTAACGATTCTAAAATGAGAGGAACAATTCGTTCCCAAATCGAAGCTAGTTTTACCCAGAAACGATTGTTGGGGAAAGGAAACAAGAAGAAGGGAAAATGAACAGTTTCACTCACTAAAAAAATAAAGATTACAAGGCTATTAATAAGAAAAATAAAACCAAAGACTTTTGGTTTTTCCCCTAATAAAGCTAGAAACTGTTACGAATTGATTTAATTTTAGGAATTAACTTCTCTAATGCACATTTATTGGGAATAGGGATTCTTCAACTTCTCTAATGCACATTTATTGGGAATTGATACCACACAAGGATTAATGCCAACATCGCTGCCACGAAGTCTAGCATTACCCCAAGGAACAAGCTTAAGGTCGACAATGGAGATGAGGTCTTGATCTTCTTGGAAGATCTTAACTAGGTGGTTTAGTACGAAGTTGGCGCTGCAAGGGCACAGAGACTCGTAGTATACACCTAAAGGCACTTTATTTGAATCAGTAGTGGTAGGCAGCTCAATACCAGAAGGTGAACAAGGAGATAGCGAAAGCAGTGATAATAGGAACACAGTGAAAGACATGGACAGTCGAAACATCGTAAGCCGATCGAATCGAATAATCGTTTTTGTGTATGAAAAAAGAGTGTGAGAGCGTGTGTGGTGAGTTTGAGAATTGGGAACTCTAGGCTTTAGGTTAAATACGGCAGACTGTGGATCAGCTGGGGGACATCGTAAGTGTGATAACTGACTAGTGTTACACAACGGTAACACATAGGCCGACATCTGTTTCTTCGTACTCCAGTGTAATAATGGCAAACTATGTCTTTATCGGGAAAGAGAAAAATGTGTTTTGCAGGGAACAATTTACAATTCTTTTGACAGTCTGACACCATCCAATAAAGATGTAGTAAGTTTTATCATTTATTACAGAGGTTTTTTTCAATGATGGTGGTGTACACTAGAAGGGTAAGGCAGTGGCTGATTAATCGTAGTTAAAACAAAACCATCATTTTCTCGGCATTGGAAATGTAGAAGAGAGATTCACTCAATGATAAACAAGCCGAGCTTTAACTTCAAGCTATTGGAGTACTTAAATCAAATACCAACTTGAATTTAATTCCATAAGCTCGCAAATCTAATTAAATTTAGATTTATATTCGAATTTGAGTTGAGTCCAAAGCTTAACGTATAATTAACTTAAAAGAATGTAAAAGTAAATAAAAATCAAGCATAAAGGAGCTTTTTGGGAGTCAAGCACAAGCTTATTAAGTAGAACTCCCGCTCCAATCGAACTTAGAAATTTTGATTTAACCAGACTCTGACATCAATATCGTTTTAACCCTATTCCGCACCTTTACACCCCTATTTATTACCGCCCGCTGGTGTCCAACCATTGCCTCACACAAATATTGGTACGATAATATTTGCCCATCAATAAACTAATTGCAATATGATAGAAAAAGATGTTCGGAAAAGCTTTTTCGGCAAAATGAATTCGAATACTTGTCATCATTTTTTATTTTATTTTAATAAGCATTAGATAAGGAATGGAGGAAGAATCGAGACCTGGCATGAAATAGTATCATTAGCTCTAATCTTGGCGTTACCGTAGGGAACGAGCTTGAGATCGACAATGGAGATGAGTCCATTCTCGAAGATCTTGGCCAGGTCGTTGACGATGAAATTCGAGCAGTAAGGACACAACGTTTCGTAGTACAGCACTAAGGACACCTTCTGCTCCCCAGAACTGGAGATACGCGGTGATGAAGAAAAGGACGTAGCAGCAGAAGAAGCTTTGGCTAACAAAGGGCTAAAAGTTAGCAACAACAAGTAAGAGAAAGCGGAGACCGAGAGGGATCGGGATCCAAGTCTCCGACGAGTTTCCATCCGACAACTGATCATTAAGAAATTTAAGACAACAACCGGACCTCGGCCACACGGATTTCCTTGGATATGATAGATGCAGGGAAATCCTCCAAAAAAAAAAAAAAGAAAGAAAGAAAGAGGCCTTACTATAAGAATACGGGCCGAACAGAAATTATGGGGCCTATCTTGATTTGTCTGGCCTTAAAAAAGTTGGGCGTGAAACCTTCCGGTCCCTGCAATTGCAGTGGACTCTACTAGGAGGATAATGCACGTGATATGATTGAGCTGCACCTACTAGTGGCGAATTACTCGAGATTGCTCTACTATTTGTTCGAGTTTCGTTCGGTAATAATATACTCGAATTGAGATTTGCTCGAGTTAAATTTTAACATGATTGTTTTAATTGAAAAGAAACTGATTTTAAGATAAATCAAGCCTTAAAAACTTAATTAATCATGTGCCACTTCAAGTCAAAAGGTTAGCTCAAAATTCTAATTTAAGTCAAGTTTAAACCGAACTCTAATTTTAAATCTTCATGTAGAGCTTGAACTTAGTATAGTACTGTCTTAATACGACTTGTTTACAAACCCGTTAGTTTTGGTTACACACACAACATATATACATATATATACCGCTTTCAATATTGCCACAATGATACCAAACCAGCTAAGCCAAGCAGGCCTAGAATGCACAGGTAATTTATGTTTAAATTATGTAACATTTTGTGATTTAACTTATTTACTTCAATTTTTTTTTTTTTAAATGTAATTGGATGATTAGGGAGTTGAAGGGACAATGCAATGCACCAACAGCCACACAATCAGCTGTAAATGGTTCTAAATCTACACTCATACAGGCTAGCTTCGGCAGCAGGGAATTATTGCCTAAATCAAAAGCAAACTAAATAAATGCTAGAACATCAAACATAAAACTGAACAGATCGCAACCGCGTAAAGAGATGGAGATACACAATCCAACATGTTGATTCCTAACAAACTGCTCGATGTTCAGCATAAATAGATTTCTTAATGAATTGAATGACTCGAAACTAATAGCTATTTCTAAGATAGGAACCCCCTGCTCTTTAGACTCTCAACTGCATCCTTTATAATTTGCTCCATAGGGATGAACTCTAGTCCCAAATCCATCAGTTTCTTTGCTCCATCCTTTGCCCTCATAAGTCCGGGTTGAGTATCCTTCGGTATTCTAGGTAGGTAAAAGAAAAGGCATTTAGCTTCTGCAGTATTAAAGCCGGTGCAGTAAAGCAAATGTGTTTAGAACATGGTTAATCTTGAACCAAAAAAACAAAGATTAGATTAAACACAGATAAGGACATATTCAAACACTTAAAGTTAAAGCTTGGATAACGAAATAAAACCACAGTTGTTAGCCACTGAACGGGGAAACTTTTGCCTAGCTTGATAGACTAATGAGATGGTGTGGCAGGAAAGTGACCATACACAAAAGTTCCTCAGGCTTTGAAAGGAAACATACACCCAAAAGAGGCCAAGACAAGAAGAAAGATGACACATGTTCCTTCACCCTCTATGGGCATCTCATACAGCGAAGAGTATAGCACTCGTGTTTTTCATGTCCAGAATGTTATAACCTCTACTTCTTACTATTTTAACCTTTCCGACAATGATTTTGATCAAGATCGCATGCCATACTTAAAATTTGACGATAGGAAAAGGGAGTGGGGAATCTAGCTACTTTTCACCACCCATGAATGGGGTAACTTTATAATTTGCAGTAAGAGGAGTATACCAACAAATGTAAATTGCAAAACACTTATCGTAGGCAAAACCAATTGCCATAGTTCTTTTGCCTTACCTTGGCACATTATATTCAGGATAAAGTTCACCAACTTTTGCTGCAAAGTCACCATAGTGCGATATAGCTTCAACACACAGGTGTCTTCCTTGAGCTGCTTTCTTCTCATAAACCAAAACATGTGCTAGAGCAACATTTTTAAAATGAACAGATCCCATAAAGAAGTCCTGATATGTCTCAGTGCATCCTGCAGGGAAAAAAAAAATGAAAGGTTTGATTGATTGGATGAATAATGAATTGAATAATTTGAGAAGGATACATATTTCATCCTTAAGATGAAAATATCACGATTTTAAAAGTTTGCATGAAAAGCAATCTCCTTGGAGGAAATATAAAGGCAAGCAGCTAAAGCCTGCTTCATAGAGTCCATTTATGACCCTATTAATGTGAATGGTGAAGACTATGAGGAAAGAAAATAGAGCCGCCGGTGCACTACAAATCTGAATCCTTGAGGGAATATATCCAAACTTCTTGGAAAAAACATTTCAATGGGTAAAATCCTTGTAAAAACTACAACTTGATCTATTTTGGCTAGGTGACTTTGTCTTGGCATGATACGTGGCACACTTCGTCAGCAAAATAGCCTTGATAATAAGCTTTAAAAAGGTTTAGGATCAATTGCGATATTGAAAAAGAGAAGATACTTGCAGTGCATCTTGAAAATATACCCTAATTGATATAGTTCACAGAATGCACATGTTGAGGTCCTTACAAGTTTCCTTCTACAAAATTGGAAAAGCTTGATCCATTTTAGAACACCCATGCAACTGCATTAAAATACCTAAATTTGCACTTTGACATGGTCATTTTCATCAATCAAAAAAACATGATAGTCCTATAGATAAAATTAAGCGGAGAAACTACAATTGTTAATTTTAAGGCTATGGATTAAGTATTGCAAAGAAGCACACCTTTATTCAGGATGTTCTTTTTCATTGTAATCAATCAAGCAGTATGCAGAAAGTCCTTTGCAGCTCAAAAACTTACCTTGCAGAAGGCGTACAAGCATTACCATGCTGGCATTGAGTCTCGGAGGAATCACAGGCCCCATGACAGTTCCAGGATTAACAACAACTACATCCAATCCATTCTCCTTGGCGAATTCCCAAGCAGCTTTTTCAGCTAGTGTTTTCGAAGCTGGATACCACAACTGCATTGCAATTAATCATTTCCATGTAAACGTCTGCAACTTCCCAAAGAGTATGGTAAAAGAAACTATTTGCACTTCTATGTATTCGTTTCTATACCCTTTCTTTGTTATCTAATTTTGTCCGGTGAAGTTGTCTTTTCTCCGTCTATTTCTAGTTGTATTTTTCCTATATTAAACTCGAATAAAATAAAGATTGTGTTACTCACTCCATTTTGCTTGCAATAGTCAAGATCAGTCCAACATTCTTCGTTCTTGAGCTTATCAGCAGGCCAAGTAGGGCTAGGCGTGATAGCAGATATAGACGACGTGATCACCACGCGCTGAACACCAGCTTCCTTTGCAGCTCTCAATGTGTTTTCTGTCCCTTTAATCGCCGGGTCCAAAAGCTCCTTCTACAAAACACATTCCAGAGAATACAGAAAATGATTTTCAAAGAAAAGGAAGAAAAAAAAAGAGTCTTTTTTATTTCAATAGAACAATGATTTCATTGAAATCGAAACTAATTTTCGATAAAGAAATAAAATTTAGATTCTCACTCTTAATGCAAAAGCAAAATTAACTATCTAAGGTTCGGTGACCTGAGGATCGCGAACTTTATCTACAATACAAGGAGAGGCGAGATGGAAAATGCCGGCGCAGCCAGTGACAGCTGCGACGATGGAGTCGTAGTGGAGGAGGTCTATCTGGAAGAGACGGAGACGGGAATCTGCTCCTTCTAGGGCTTGTAGATGCTTGGTCTCACCTTCATCGTCTATATGCATCGAAAATAGCAGCTCAGAAGTTGAATCAATAGAGAGATCTAAGAGAAGTAGAAGAGAAAAGCAAAACAGTAACTGAGATTCTGGACGGTGGCGTGAACGGTGTAGCCACGTTGGAGGAGGAGGTCAACGAGACAAGAGCCAATGCAACCGCTGCCTCCAGTCACGCAGACCTGTTTCTCGTTCGACATTGCTCTCTACTCTCACTTCTCGCCTTTCCTCTTTCTCTTCACATTCACTCACATAATAAGTCATGGTAGACGTAAATAAGACTATATGTTAATTAATACCAGATATTTTATAAATATACAAAGAACACAAATATAAAAATATGAAAATAAAACACTCGTATTCAATTTATTTGAATACTCTATTTAAACATAAACTTTTTTTTTCAAAAAAATAAAATAAAATTCTTGTACTTTCGTTTTTTAACTAGAATATCCGTCTTTTGATCTTCTACATATTGTATAGAAATTTTTCTCCATTTAGCAAAAGCTGATTAGATAATGCATAAGAAAAAAAAAAAGTCCTTATTCCTTCATGCCTCAAATCTTAATGTAATACTTTTAGGACTACAAATTACGCAAACTATTTACGAGCTATTTAAACTCAAATCGGTTTGAGTTCAATTAATAAATAAATTAAATTTAAACTTAAAATAATACTTATTTATTTAAACAAGTTGAATTGAGGCTTCTCTTTATACTCATTATTAGAATTACGAGTAAGTTCATTTATATTATTAGCAAGTCAACTTATATACAAGCTTGCTAATGAGCTTGAAAGTAAACTTATTTATATTATTATCAAGTTAACTTATAAATAAAGTAGGCTCGCTAACAAACTCATGAGTAAAGTCTTGTTTATATTATTAACAAACTGAATTTGGAACAGATTCAGGAGCAGCTCACGAATCGATATATTATATTAAAAAATATATATAATATAAGATGGAATTTCTATAATGCAATCACTTAAAACTCATGTTTTTTACTCTCTTTTTTTTTTTTTTGCCTTTATATTAAGGAGTAATAGATTTTAAAATATATTATGCTTGGATAATACATGATTTATATACATGTAACTGTTTATTGATATTTTTATAAATTTGTATTTAAAATAATAAAATTTTAAATTAATTTTAATAAAAAGATTAAAAAGTAAATTTTAAAATTCTGAATTAATTGCAAATTTTAATTTGAAGTTAAACTCATTTTTATGTAAACAAACTTAACTCAAACTTAGGCTCGTTTAGACTTATATATCTAAATTAGCTCAAGTTTATAATTTTTATATTTGATAAAAGCCCAACTAAGATTGAGCTTAATAATTTTTCTAACAGAACGTGAGTCTTCTCTCTTGCAGCCCTAAATGTTTTCAGATTTTTCCATACATTTGTTCCATATGTCCATGTGAAAGCTCTTTCTTCTTTCACTCCTTAAAACCTAATGTTTTGGATCCATAATAATAATAATAATAAAAGACATCCAGATAATTAAAATCGATGTACAACTTTTTTTACATGTAATTATTTATATTTCAGAGTACAGATTCTTTTTTTAGTACTGCCTTTGAAGTATTAGTGAAACTCTGTCAGCAATAACTATTACTCCATTGAAAGATTACATCATTTGTTTACAACCCGTATGTGATGTGAGGAATAACAGTTCTTCTACAATTCAATGATTTGCTAACGTGAAATTCCATGCATTCACAATTGTCGATTTCCTTTTTGTGCATCAACTGCCTAAAATAGCAAAAATTTCAACTGATTCATAAACTGCCTGCCCCTGCTATTTGCTACATTATATATAGTCCATTCACACAAATTACCAGATTCACGAATACTACACTGCCTCTGTGGATGCGAGAGCTTACAAGCTCACGCCACACGCCATATTTGTGCCGGCACATGCCTCGCATAACCGAGAATTACACTCTTTTTTTCTCTCATTTCCTGATGCAAAGAAAAGAGTTCATGAAATAATCTTTATCAGTAATCTGTCGCTCCAATACTATGGCTACGAGCCATTGAAACAAATAAAATTAGAGATCAGCAAGACCATCCCCTGAAAGCATGTGATCTCTGGAAAACATAACACCAGTAAGTTGTAGATGCACAGACCTTACAAAACCCAGATTCCACGCAAAGATTGGAGGTTTTCACATGTATTCAGTTAAACTACCAATGAACAAGGATGACACAATAGTCTTTCTGATCTTCACAAACTTACAACGACCTATGCAGTGCTTTGCCTTCCATACCAAGGAAACTTGAAAGACAAGTCGCAGTACTTTAAATTTCCTTTTTAACATGAATTTGACGTAAATGGTTTCAAAATTTAATCAACACAAGAATAGCAAGCATATCAGAGATGTGCTTCACATGTTATATAACCCTTCGTGATGAGTAATTCTGAATCTGTTGGTATCACTGGGGAAAAAAAAAGAAACAGAAAAAGAAAAAGAAAGAAAAATGGCAAATTTAATACTCCTTTTCATCCATAAATGGAACCTAATCAGCATCTGCTATGATGAAATGAATCCTGTCATCTCAGGTATGTCTATCCAAGAGCTTCTCAATGAGAACAGAAAATGCTGCAAAACCAGCACAACCAGCACATGTTGCTCTTGGACCACCTGGATACACAGAAAAGATATCAGATTTAATTTGTGCTTGCATTAAAAAATATTCACTAATGGACACCCAAAAAAAAAAGAAAAAAAAGTTCTAGATGAGTGCCAGTAGCTCGAGACACCTGAAGAGTCAATGTTATTTTTCTCCTTTTCATCCATAAGTGATTGATACTTCATCTATAATGCTGATGCACACCCATGACATTCTCAGGGTTAAGATCGAAGAGAAAAATTGAGGCCAAAAGTGAGTGGTCTCTATAATCTTCAGTCAAGGGAGCGCACATTGCACCCTATTGAATCTCAGCCATCTTACAAATGGTGAGCTAGTTTCGTCAATTAATTGTCAGCAGAAGCAAAATCCTTTGCTTCATAGAATCTACCAACGTGAAGTTACTAACTTCTTCAATTAACTAACAGAATTCGGAACCCTAAGCAACGATTGAGCAAACTGTAGTGTGTGAATGAACTTTGTAGCATTCCACCATCAATTAAGGATTACATGTTGGAACCTCATGAGTAAAGATGTGGTAACAGAATTGACACAGAAATTCATAGACTGAAGTGTACTTGAAAAGAATTCTTCTCAAAGGGATCCAGCCAATAGCCTCAAACTTAATACTGGCCTTATGCACATATGAGTTCTAAAACAACAGAAAGATGCAGTTAAACTTAACTTCCAATGACATGCCCCAGCCCCCAACGGTCATTAATGATGACCTCAAAATGCACCTGACTGTAATAGACATCTAATGTGATTTAAGTTCCAAAATCTAAATAACTTTCCAACAAGAGAAATAGATTAAGGAACTGTACATAAGTGGGAAAAGTACTTCTAAAATACACTAATTTGAAGTCAAAAACAGATCTCCATAAATCATCCAGCTAAAATAACTCAAGTGAAAATTGAGTGAATGGGTGAGCAGAAAAAAATGAAAATCATCTATTTATCTATATAGAACTATCACATGATGGCAGAAGAACACACCTTTTGCTGATATTGCACCACCAGTGACACATCCAGCAACAACAGTATTTGTGGTGTCGTGCTTTGCCCTTGCCTTAAAGTGTTCAAAGGCCATTAAGACAGGTAAGTTAAAAAATATATATATTTGCAATCAAATGGATACACAAGGGTACCAACAACTCACAACTCATCATTATACCTTTTCAACAACACATTCTGCAGCAGAGAAAATGAAGCCCATAACAGCAAATGCTTTACATGAACTCCAACTCCTTCCCCCCATCTGCTTTGCAGTGTAGATAAATTGTTGCCTCCCAGTCATTGTATCCTGATGTATAGGATTGTCCAGTGCTCCAAGAAACAGACCCATAAACAACCCAAGACCACCCCCTGCAGATAGTTTCAATGTGAAAGGCATTACCATCAACCAAATGTACAAAACTTCAAACATGAGCACACCCCTCGAAATTTATTCAACCCATTTGGTTGCCAAAGAGAAGCTCCATGCAACACTCTACTTCAAGAAGGTAAGCCTTAGAAAGCAACCGGGCCTTCACTACAATCTCAACAAAAATTTTTACAATATATCGAGTAGCTAAAATGGTAGCTGAAAAATATTGCTAGGGAGACTACAGTAGTAACAGGGCAATGTGGGAGGTAGCCAGAAGTAAAAAAGAAAATGCATGTCATTTGACATATAAACTTCGTTCAACCTATAGTATTTATAGAATCAGCAAGTCCATTTAATCGTTAGCTTTTTAAGAAGCAACCCTATGACTGTAAGAGACAGTTAACTTGTAGAAAATTTCCATTAAAAGGCATAGACAGAACTCATATACAGAGATGATCTCACTGATGTACTAAATACGGGAGCAGATACTCATCAATATAAGTAAACCTAAAGAACTAAGAAGGAACCCGACTCCCACTTCAAAAGAGGGACAAACTACAATCTAGAACCACATTGCTGGTATTGCAACAAAACATTCTACCTTTTCATAATGAAAATAAAGGGACTAATGTAGAATTGATGATTAAGAATAACTGTCCAGGAAAAAAAAATGTCGACCTTAGCCAATTATTCAATAATTCGATCATCAAGTACGTAGAACCTCGGTGAAGCGAAAAATAAAAGGACGACGCAGCAATGAGAATCACAAAGAATTCTCACCCATTACACCACTAAAAACACTGCGTACAGCACAGTTGTTCCATATATCTTGACCACGAACCTCCTCCGGTGTAGGCAATCTTAACGGCTGAATCTGAGGTTTCTCGGAATCATTCGAGCTCGAAAAATCATTACCAGTTATTTCCGAACCGGAACCGCTAGCCATCAATATATCCTAGATAAGGTAAAACAGCAATGTCAACACTTACACACACACACACAAAGAGCACGTAAAACTCAAATAATGTAAGGTGCTTTGATTTGTTAAGACCAATACACAATGTATTCCAATGCAAGCAAATGACAGTATCGTGTAATAATTTGAGTGCGGGCTTAGGCCTTAGACACAAAGAATAACTATGCAATTTATCAAACAGTTGGTGCGTTTAAGCAACACACGCCAAATAAAGAGGCACCAGAATAAGTAACTGCATGAGATGGACTTGGATTGCAACGACAACTTACAGTACGATACGAGAAACAAATAATCAGGCAGTGATCGGAGCAGTCTTGTTGCGAGAACTGTACGCAGGGTGTGGAAAAAGTTGGAATGAGATTCTTGCTCCTCCTCTTCTGGTTAAAGTTACTCTAATTTGTAAGGGGACAAGTGAGGTTGGGTTGATCGACGGTCCAAAACCGCAACTGCGGGTGCCGCGCAGGTAATTCGTTTCTTGAGGAGTCCGGTCGAGAGATCTGGTCCCATATGGACTTTAAATACAGGCCCAGTCGAATTTGGATGCCGAACTATAAATGGGCCCTTAAGCGTAAAGCGCGACGTGGGTTCAGTCATTCGGCTCAAGCACGACCTAGATCCAATTTCCTCTCACCGAGAAGCTTAAATAATGAATTACACAAGTGAGTCCGTGTGAGCAGTACCCACGTGTGACCTGGGGTTAGGTTGATGGTTAGATTGTGGAACGGGTGTGGCTAGCATTTACAAAGCATTTCAGTAATTTTGTAGCTAATATATTTTGTTTGTATTTTTTACCCTAATTATACAAATTACTTGTTCACTATATTACATAAAGCTCGTTTGATTGGTGCAATAAATGGGAGAATGGTTATTGTCTTCCAACTTATTCCTCATTTAAAAGGTATCACTATATTTGTTTAGTAAAAATAACTTATTTCATGTGGTGACATAATCTTGTATATTAAAAATTAGCTATTTCTTGTTAGGACTTAAAGGGGGATAAAGATAAATGTAGTATATACATTTTCGAATTTGAATAATTATTACCAAAAAAAATTTCTCTTACAATTTAATACCTATATAAAGTACAGTTTAGTATCTTCATTAAGCATTAAATTGTAAAGGAAAGAAATTTTAAGCATTAAATTACTCAAATTCGAAAATAGATAAACTTCTTATGCCTTTTTTTCCCCAACCTAAGGAATATTTATCTATTAACTACTTTTCAGCCTTTTCTGTCTCTACCCTTTTAAACCATTACCTTATTAAACCATAAACTAGTACTTGGCAAAACTTCGACCATTATCATGTGCATTGCCCTTAAGTGGGTCACACTTAGATTGCTTGACTCTAAGTCATGGTTGTGTTAAGCCAATGGACCCAAGTCCTATGTTAGTCATATATGGATTAAGCTTAATTGGTTTACGACATGAATTACGATTGGGTATTCTTGATCTTGGGTTTACATACTTCATTACGAACCAATATTGGCATGTGTTAGGTTTATACATGAACCCATGTCAACTGCATAAGGGTTTAGTGGGATGGTCTTGGAACAAGGCAATTTGAGCTTAGGTAGTTTAGGACTAGTTTGGTTTCTCAAAGGTGATTCAATGAACCAAGTGAGGATTTGGTTGTAACTAGTAGGCTAAGATTTATAAAAAAGTTTGAATATTTTGGTTTTTTTTACTATTCCAAGCTTATTGCTTTTGTCAATTATTTTAGTCCTAGCAAACAAAACAACAATCATTTCTTGTCAAATACATTTTAATGAAATAGATATTTTATTATAATTTCCCTCTATGTAGTGAAGTAAATACTCATAAGATTGAGAATTTTATTCCTACCTTATTTTGTGCAACTAATCAAACATTACATTAGTTATACACTTTAGTTTTGCACTTCATTTAATTTCAAAATTAGAAGTGAACAAGATAAGATTGATGTTCCTAGAGTTCTCTTAATTAATACAAACTCATTAGACCACAACACAACCTTCACTTATTTTATTGAAGTTACATCATGTATCTCTTGCTCAAACCCACTTAATAGACTGGCAAACAACATTATTATAGTGACCAAAGGATAAGTACACTAGAATTCTTCTATATTTACATCAAATCCAACCAAGTCTTTAAGCAACACATTTTAGTCCTCTACATCTACATTTTCACATCAAATAAATCTTGTTGTTATAAGTTATGTTACATAATGTTGAGGTGTGGTAAAGTTACAAGAGAGGAGATCAATGTTTGGGATTAAATTCAAATAAATTATCAAACTTTCAAGTCGTTAAAATCAAGAATCAACATTACGCTAAGTAGTTCAAACAAGGAATCCTATTATGTAATGGTTACGAATGGTAACAAATTCTCTATTTAAACCAATTAATATGTTTACAAAACAGTTATAAATTCTATATTTGAACCACTTAACATAGCACTAATCTTCTATTTTAACCACTTAAAAGTTTTATCATTTATTTTAACTACTTAGCATAACATTGATTCTCTATTTTAATCACTTGAAAGTTCAATACTCTATTTGAACTCGCTCCTAAACATTGATCTTCTTGCTTATAACTTTCATATCGATGCATAGAAGAGCATATATACTAAGTTAGACCAGACCTCACCCATGACTTGTGTTGGCTTTATGAGTTTACGAGTCTAGACTTAGCCTTAGCCTTATGAGGCTCATTAATATAGAACTAGTCACTACTAGTGCCTAATGGGCTAGTACCATATTCATAGACCTGAGATTCAATGGGCCCTTAAATAAAAACAAAAAATAAAATTGATCAAAGAGTTATAATAACACATTGTGCTTGCATCTCATGGCATGCTACATGAATTTATGCCAACTAGGCTTTTGGGGTTTTAATGGTCAAACAAACATGGAAACTGTTGTTTGTGGGTTTAATAAGAAGGAAAGCGAACCTACAAAAAACAGGGAAAGTATGAGCTATAGGGTGCTGAGGTTATTCGGCATTGCCACTTTGATGCTTAAGTTAAAACATTGAATAAGAGTTAAGAGATAGTTGGAAAAATAGTTAAGTGGCTAAAAGGTTTCGATCCTTTTACCAGTAGAAAACTTTAGGTATTTATAGGCATCACCAATGTACAGTTATCCTTGGAGAATGTAGGGCATGTTTGTGATTACATGTTCAAGGTATTTAAATAGTGAGAGAGTAGGTAACTTAATCTACAATAAGTCCTATCTTTAGTTGACTAGGTTAAGGGGCAAGAAGGCTGAGTTCTCACTTGAGCTCGTGACCAGGCTTCTTATGTGAAATAGAATATAGGCATGGACAAGGCCTAGACTTATGGCCGAAATGGTTTATCAACATTTACTCCCTACTCTCTTTGATGGCTAGGTAGCAAAGAGAGTATACATTAGATGAGTCATTAAGATATATATGTGTGGGTATACAAGCTAATTAGGGGGTCCGACTTATGTTCTTGCGATACAAACCGAAGCAAGCATAGTATTTGAGCTATTTCAAGAGTGCTAATGGTTTTAGTGAAATTGTTGTGTCATGTGTAGTGGTATGAACTGTTAAGTGCAAAGCCAAACTTAAGATGTGTGATCTTTGAGGTCACATAACTAAAAATGACCTCCACAAGGTGTACTAGAGACCCCCTAAGCTAAAATGAAGAGGTATGACCTGTTTTGAGAAGGTGAAATAATGGGGAGACTGTCCAAGAGTCCATCGATTGGCTCCTCAAGGAAGTTTCAATTTAATTTGCCTTTACATGCATGAATTTAAGTGCATTAATTGCCAACAAACATGTGTCAATTGTTAGATGATTGGCCTTGATACGATGGTTATACATAGATGCATATTGGTCATTCATTTTAGCATGGCACCACATGTCAAGATCACCTCACTTAGGGTCCTTTCAGCAAGGTGTCGCTTCGATATCTGCTTGCTTTGGTATTCATGGTTGGCTATAAATATCCAAATCGAAGATAGAGAAATACCTTTGCTTCTTTCTTATTTGAATTGCACTATCTCCTCTGATTCACATCAAAGTTCTCTGATTACGTTTAATCTGTTTCTCACTTTTCTACCTTTCTTATACCCACATTTTCTCTCCAAGTATGTCAGAAATTGGATTAAATTCTTCCCACACCATCACAAAGCAAGGGTTCGTATTGGCATTGGAGCCTAAGAGGGCTATTGCACCCCCCCACTAAAAGTAGTAGTGGTAGTAGTGGCAGATGACACTAGGTCTACTGGCAAGCGGTTAGCTATCAATGAGTTGCCAAAGGACATCTATGATGATGACAGCGAGGGCAAAAGACCTTTGGTGCCATTATACAACAATGCTATAGTTGGCGATAACAAACTTAATGGCATCTAAAACAAAATCTCCAACACTAACATCGAGAGTGTATCCTTATACTTCAAGTTTATGCCAGAAGAGTGGTGGGCGATTAAGCCAAGTTCGCTCAATAAGGTTGCTTTAGCAGTAAAGTAAGAGTTCTCCGCATACTATAAACACTTTTAGTTTAGAGTTTGGCTATTGTTCTTAGAGTTTTAGAAGGCATTCTTTAATTACCATCGAGTTAGCCTTTGTTAACTCATCTTGAATCCATTCCAAATCTTAGTGGTCTTTGAGGTTTTATGTACAGTTCATAGGATATGACCTACACCTGAGTTGTTTTAGTAGTTCTACACCATCAAAAGGAATAAGTCGACGATAGGTTGGTACAACTTGATTTGCTAACTAAAGCATAAGTTATTCGAAGGCCTAGCCTCCTCTATCCATGGGTGAAAAGATAAGTTTGTCAAAATTAAGTCGGTTAATGACCTTAATTTCTGAACTTGATGGGTTGGGCCGATTAAGATAGGGCCCATAGATCTCCTAGACAATGACAGTTAGGCGGGTAATTTTTTGTTGAGGCAATTAGGCGAGCTACAACAATTTTACAATGCTAAAATGGTCATCGCCATACAATTTGAGATCGAGGCTATCCTGGAGGAAACTAGAGAGAAAGTTCCTTCTAATGAGAAAGAGGAAGCCAAGGAAGAAAAGGAAGGTGAAGGTATTATTTATTTCTCTACCACTGTGCTAATGTGGATTAAGCTAGAGAGATTTGCTTATTGGTTGCTTCATGGGGAAAGAGCTCTTTTAGGCTTGTGCTTAATATTGTGCTCATCCTTTCCTTGGCTATGACTTATTTTCTTTAGTTCATTCTTTCAACTTAATTTACTATAGTTTTCTTTTGTAGAGATGAAGCTCAAAAAGACTAATATAGCCCGACTCTAAGCCTAAAATAAAGCCATGGAAAAAAGCGAGAAGGACTAAAAAAGTCTAGAATGACAAAGCTACCCCTCCCCAACTAAAGAAAAAGGGGATTAAAATTGAAGAGTTACATTTGGTCTAAGAGAAACGTTCTGTCGCCGAGCTTGTTGGGAAAGGTAAAATAGGTTGTGAGATTTATCGTGCCCCCATAACCCAAGAAGAGGTCGAGGGAGGAAGAAGTTGTAGCCAGTTATAGAAGCAAAGGGGGCACTACTAAAGTTGACCAATATGTCCTAATTGACAAAGACATGGCTAAAGACCCTTTAGCTAACCTCACTCAAAAGCAAAGGATGGAAATTGGCTTTAGCATAGCAATTTAAACTGCTCAAATTGGCAAGGGGCTTTAGGAGCCATCTCTCTAGCCCAACATACCATGTGGGCAATCTTTAAGCCCAAACACTTTATCAAGGGGCCTTGTATATGTCCTAAGCTGAGACATGTGAGCAAGGGACAGAACTATAGGAAACCTTAAGCTATGTCACCAAATTATGTCCCATGCAATGCTTTCACTAGACTAAGGTGAGATCGATGCACTAAGGTGCAAGGTTATGCATGATAATGTGGAAACCTTGGTGCAAACTCGACTATACAAGGTTTGTTCCCCTTATCTTCCTTCTTTTGGTTGTTATCTTTTAATTTTCTCTAATATTTTTATTTGCTTTTTGCAAACCAATATTTTGGTGTCTATGCTTTGCTAGGCCCTTTAGAAGGAAAGAAAAAAGGTAGGTACTCTTTGCTTAGACTATGAAGATGCCAAAGCAAAGAAATAACATTTCTTTAACTAGACTGTAGGTCTTTTGCTAAGGGCCAAGGATGCAAAGAATGCCAAGGCTTCATGTTAGAAAAAGGGGGTCACCTTGAAAGAGCTCGTTAAGTGGAACAAGGCTCAAAAGCACAAGCTGGGACATTAGGCCAAGGTCATCATCAACAAGAACAATACTCTTCGAGATGAGCTTAACAAGACCTAAAAGGAGAGGGAAGAGCTATTGAAGAAACTAAACAACCTCTCTAAACAATTGTTTAGAGTGAGGGGCAAGGGGCGAGTAAATAGTGTTAGAGCCTCCTATTAAGTCTTTCGAGGGTAAGAAGAAAGGATATAAAGAAAGAATCATGAGCTTAGAGGACGACCTCAAATGTCATTAGACTCGGATTGAAAATTTTAAGCAAAAGGTTGGTATAATGAAGACGAAGGTCCATGACGAGATTATGAACAACGATGAATGAGTAAAGTTGCAAGTAGAGGTGTACACCAATGGTTTTAAGTTAGCCAAAGTGGTCATCCTCAAGCATTACCCAAAGCTTAATCTTGATGGGATAAAAGACGATGATGATGCTCCTGTAGAGTCTGAGGCTGAGGTCCTTAGTGGCTTTATAGATGACACTATCAAGGTGGACATAGGGTTAAGGGATGCTCTTGGTGATGAGATCCCCCTACCTCCGAGTTTTGATCCTCCAAACGATCCTACTCCTTCTTAGGAAGTTGCTACTAAACTCCTTAAGTTGACCATGGACACAAAAACAACCGAGGCTTCCGAAGATCCTCTTGCTCTTACTTCCAACCAATAATCTTAATTTTTCCTTTCTTTTTCTATTTTTTATGTTTGTGAGGATTTCTTCATAATCTACTAAATTGGTATGCTAATTCCTTTTCATGTAGATCATTGAATGAAGACATTTTTTCCATTCTAGTATTACATCTCCTTTATTCATCTCTTCCATTATTGTTCTTTATATGCTCTATTGTTAGCTTTAACTTATAAATTTATTGCATGCTTCACTCACTTGCCAGTTTAGTACTGTCTTAGGGACATTCGCCTTTGTTTATAACACTTTGGATATTTAGGGTTGAACCTTATTAACTGTTTGAGTTTCATCTACCTTAATAAACTTGGTCCGATTAAGATTAGTATGCCCTATCCTCGTATAGGGTCGACCTATTCACCTCTTTGGTGTTAGGTCATTTGTGACCTTGGAAAAGGTTAGGAAGGCTAGTCATCTTTCTTCTTCGAAATGGGTTATGGAGGCTTAGTCGATAGTTTAACCTTTGTGAAGTTAAGAAAGCTGAGGGCTTTAAAGAGCTCATTAGATACATATTAAGCATTTAAGCTTTTTCTTTTTTCTTTTTGTTTTTGAAACTAAGCTATTAATTGGAGACAAATATAAACATTTCATTTCTTAATAGCATGTTTACAAATGGGTTTTACTTAAAATACAATTTCAAGTTACTAGCATTCCATGTCCTAGGAATTGGTTGCTCGTCTAATCTTTCAAGTTTATATGCACCATGGTCAGCTTCCTCCTTAATTCTAACTGGGTATTTCCAATTAGGTGCCAATTTGCTTTGCCCTTCTCACGACCCTATGGCTCCTAACTTTTTGCACACTAGGTCTCCAGGTTTAAAAGTCTTGTGTTTAACCTTTTTGTTGTAGTACTGTGCTGTCTTTTGTTAATAGGCTATCATAAGAGTACTTGCTAGGTCTCAAACTTCCTCAATCAAATCTAAATTAGCTCTTAGACTAATTCCATTCATTAGTACGTCTATAGCTAGAGTGCACGCATTAGAAAGTTCTAGTTTGACCTGTAGGACTCCTTTCGATCCGAAGGTAAGCTTAAATGGTGTTTCCCCCATCATCATTCTATGAGTGATTAGATATCCCCATAAGATGTGGGGGAGCTCGTCCGCCCACCTGCTTTTTGCATGATCTACTCTTTTCTTTAAGCTATTTAAGATGGTCATGTTTACTACCTCAACTTGGCCATTAGACTGAAGGTAAGTCACTAAGATGTAGTGGATTTCAATCTCCTTCTCTGAACATAATTCTCTGAACCTCTCATTGTTGAACTAAGTTTCATTATCAGCTATTAGCGCATATGGCATGTTGAACTTGCTAAGTATGCTATTCAGAATGAAACTTTCTACACTTTTTTTTTGTTATTTTAGTCATTGCTTTTGCTGCCACCTATTTAGTAAAATAATTGGCAGTTACGATGATGTACTATTGTTGACCGGTGGCCTTAGGAAAGGGGCCTAGGATGTCGATTCCCCATTGAGCAAAAGGCTAGGGGAGATTAGATCCCTGTTGATAAAGCTAGCCCTTAATGAGTGTGTACTGAGCTGCTTTGCGCAAAAAATTCCTTGCCTCTTTCCTTTCCTCTAGAACTGTGCCATCCTTCAATTATGCAACGAATGGGACTATCTAGTAAGGTTGGGTCGATATAGATCACAGCTTGAGGCATTGGTGCTGTGGTCGATCAATTCTCTTATCATGCAAGTATTTAATGAATACCTTCCTATCCAACTTAAAAAGGCTGGTTGATGTGAGCCTGGACAACCCATTTGCCTTAGAGTTCTTGGCTCATGGAATTTTTGTGACATTCTAAGTCGAGAACTCTGCTTTAAGCCCTTGTATGACTTTCAAATATCTGGTCATACTGTCATTCTTGACTAAATATTCCCCTTTGACTTATTAAACCACTAGTTGTGAGCTTCAGAAGACTTCCAACCTCTAAACATTGACCTCTTTTTCTGTTTAGAAACCTAAACTTCAATGCATAATGTACCTCCATCCCATTACATCGATGTGGATTGCCTCGGGAAAGAGCAATAGAACATTTTCAAACATTTGTAATTCATGGGCTAATTAGACAATAATCCTCTCAACATTAGTCCTGCTCCACTTCCTAACCTCCCCCCCCCCCCCCCCCCCCCCCCCCCCGCCACGCCCCCCTCAGGTGGACAATTTGTTGACATGGAGAGTTCACTTTGACGTGTTCTCGTCGATAAGAGCCTTGTCTTGTATAGTGTATTTTGCTACAAAATCGGCCAAAACTTGCACTTTAATAACTTTTTTTGACCAATATTGGACTTCATATGCACTCAACTTTAAGGCATACTTGACCATTCTTCTGAAAGCATCAAGCTTCTGTAGTATCTAGTGAAGTGGGTTAATCCGTTAGAACAACCACTTGATGGGCCTCGAAGTATGACCAAAGCTTCCTTGTGAATACCACTGCTACTTCTACCTTGGAATATCTTATTTCAAGTCCTTAAAGAACGTGACTTACATAATACATAGGCTTATGTTGCCTTCCATCAGCTTGGACTAATGCTGCGGGAGAGCTTGTGCACTTACTAATAAGTATAAGTACAGTTCTTCATTAGGGACTAGCTTAGATAATACCGGAGGAGTGGTAAAAAAGAAAATTAATCTCCAAATGCCACTTGGCATTTCTTAGTCCATTGGAGGTTTAATAGATCTTTTAGAATTTTGAAGAACTTCATACACTTGTCGGTTAACTTGAACACAAACCTACTTAAAGTAGCAATTTACTCTATGAGGTGTTGGATGTCCTTAACAATTATTAGGGGCCGCATTTCTATAATGGCTTGGATTTTTCTAATTTCGCCTCTATACCTCTGACAGTAACCATGCATCTTAAGAAATTTCTTGAAGTAACCCTGAATACACATTCCTATGGATTTAACTTCATGTTATATTCCCTTAGGATGTCAAAGGTTTCTTAGAGATCCTCAATATGGTCTCTAAGCTACTTGCTCTTGACAATCATGTCGTCCACGTAAACTTCCATGTTTCGCGTAATCTATGATCTGAACATTGTTGTCACCAAATGTCGATAAGTTACCCCTGCATTCTTTAGTCCAAAGGGCATGACATTATAGCAATATGTGCCGAAATTGGTGACGAACAAGGTGTGGACTTGATTGGGTTTATGCATTCTAATTTGATTGTAGCTTGAGAAGGTATCCATGAAGCTCTAGAAGGCATGACTTGAGATTAAGTTGACTAGCTGGTCGATTCTTGAGAGGGAAAAATAGTCTTTCAAACAGGCTTTATTTAAATCGATGAAATCAATGCACATGCACCATTTCCCATTAGATTTCTTAACTAGCATGTAATTATCCAGCCAAGTGAGGTAGGGCTCCCCCTACCCGAAACCCACTTGTAACAACTTTTGCACCTCCTCCTTAATTGTTGCCTGCCTTTTAGGGGCAAAATGGCATCTTTTCTATTTTATAACCTTGAAAGTTAGTTCAATGTTAAGGTAGTGCGTGATTATCTCCAAAGGAGTGTCTAGCATGTTTGACAGAGGCTAGGAAAAAATGTCTTTGTTGGACTTAAGGAAGTTAATCTGGCATTGTTTTAGCTTAGTAAGTGTTGACTTTCCTACCTGTGTGGTCTGCTCAGGTTTGCAGCCGAGTTGTATCGTCTTAGTCTCCTTAATTGGTTCTCTCCTATTACCTAAATTTTCCTCTAGCTTAATCTTAATAGTGTGAACCTCTTCACTAGTTAATGCCTATAAGTAGCATGACCTTGCTAATTGTTGGTCTCCTCGACATATCATAACTCCCTGTAACGCCCCAAAACCCGGGCCACGCTATTACCCACCACGTGTTCTTATCCCACAAGAACACGTTAAGGCTCTGAATTAACTCTGATGCATTTTAGCCTATAACTCCTATATAAAAGCATTTCATACATCCCAAGAAATTCACATAATTTCATAAACCATGCCAAATATCTAACGCAACAAAAGTCTTTGAACACAAAAATAACATTCCTCAAAAGATACTGTCTATTACAGTCAAATAACATAATTCTCCTAAATCCTAATCACCATAATAGTAATGGTAATATTCATCTTCCTCTCTTTGTGGTTCACCCAAACCCAAGTTATCTTATGGGTTCTCATCTCCCTTAACACCTGCATTTAAAAATATTCCCCGAAAGGTGAGCTAATGCCTAGTACGTATAACACAAATACACACGCATGAACAAACATGAACAAGTATCGCACAAATCATGTAGTACTTAAACACAGACAACCATTTCTTAATACAATTTATGTCTACAAGCATCAACAGGGTACTCATGGCCCCCTTAACACACTCAAGCATGATTTGGTGATAGGAACTGCCACTACAAGCCCCACACCTATGGTCCCTTAATCCTTAAACTTAGTGATGGGAACTGCCACTACCAGCCCCACACCCATGTATGCTTAAACCTCTTAACCAACATTCAGCCTAAATCATTTCCAAGCATGACTCCAATAGGGACAACGTCACACAAGGATCATTAGGGTTCCCCTTAGGGATCTGCCAGTATAGGCCCCTAAGCCGAGCCAAGTACATACAACATACAACTTAAACACGTAAGCCAATTCATCCATTTAAATCAAGTTCAATGCATAAACTAACTTAAACAAACACAAATCAACACGCAAGTTACACATACCTTGAATCCTAGCCTTAAGCACTTTTAATCTTAGACTTAAGCTAAATTGAAATCTATACACATCAACAAGTTCTTCTTAGTACTTAATCTAAGATTAATATCATTCCCTTATTTCTCTTAATCCTATTTATTTAATTTCTCTAAGGCCTTACTAGTTATCTAGGTTGTGTGAAAATTAGTTGAATTTGAAGTTAAATGAATATATAATTACATTATACTTTATTCAACATGGCCATGTTAGGGACTGTGTTGCTCAACACGGGTTGGAGCATGACCATGTTAAGGGTCATGTATCTTTCGGTATAAAGTTTGGCTTCCACACGATTGGAACACGACCGTGTTGGGAGGTCGTGTTCTTCTTAATTCAATACGGTCGAAACACGATCGTGTTAGAAGGCTGCATTACCCTTGACTCAACACGACCGTGTTAAGAGGCTGTGTATCTCTCGGTGTAACCTTTACACTTAACACGATCGAAACACGACCGTGTTAGGAGGCTGTGTTGCCCTTGACTTAACACGGTCGAAAAACGATCCTGTTAAGAGGCCGTGTATCTCTCGGTGTAACTTTTAAATTCAACACAGTTAAAACACGACCGTGTTGGTAGGCCGTGTTACCCTCGGCAATCTCCACAAACTCCTAATTCTTCATTCCAGTTTCTCCTAAACCTAATTCTCTCTATCCTTAGACTTAATTTACTCTCTAAAGCATGTAATTACAATTAAATTACACAGATTTGCATACTTACATCAAATTTCCTACAGGTTGAATCCTTAAACCGTTGAGTCCCTTCCCCGCTATGCCTTTCTCAAAACTTCGAATCCTACAGCGCACATGATACTCATAAATTCCAATTCTAATAACCTAAATTGAAATATGTATAAGATTCCTTACCTTTCGTATTTGAAATTAGGTCGCTCCTTTTTCCTTTTGTCGTTTTAGGGTTTGTTCCAAGAGAACCTCTCCTTTATCTGCTGCTTTTATTATAAAGGATGAAAAAGGAGGAATGTTAAGTCCCTTGGGGTTAAATACTCCTTTTCGTGAAATGTCTAAATTGCCTCTCTAATTTTCTAAAATTCTCATCTTTGTCCTTCGTTCTTTGTGACAACATATATATTAAATAAATAAATAAATAAAATTTTCAAGTATTATACTCCCATTAAGGTAGGGAACTTGGCTTTCAAATACATTGTGGAGGGGACCATGTTAAAAGTGTTCTGACTTAGTCTTCTTATGATAACATTATAGGGAGATCAGCAGTCGACCACTAGGAAGTCAATGAGTTGTTTAGCGATGTTCTCATCATCGTTGAGCTCCATGGGGAGGGAAATTATCTTGGTAGTTTTTGAAACCGTACAAATCTTGGTTATATGGCCTCAATTTTGCCATGAGCTTTGGATTCATCTAATCATCAATTTTGCCATGAGCTTTGGATTCATCTAATCATATGCTACCTTAAAAATAATGTCCACCAAGTTGCCAGTGTCAATTAGCATTTTCCGAACTTCGAAGCTACCAATCTAAGTTGATATGACAAACGCATCATCATGTGGACTTTGAATGCCCTTCATGTCCTCTTCCAAAAAGAAAATGGAGTTGTCCACTCTAAACTTCTTATTATGTAGGTTCGTCACTTGATAAGGTTAGGCCTAAGTTTTATTGTTGGGACTTAATTGCTCGCCTTGCAAAGGTCCCCCAACAATCGTATTAACTACGCCATTAGGACCCCTATTACCTTGATCGAGAGTAGAACTACCCGGTCTATTGTTTGGCTCAACTCGCCTTATCTATGTTGGCCTTTCAACCTTATCAAGATGGTTATTGATGTACTCATGAAGTTATCCCCTTCTGATGGCATCCTCTAAAGCATTTTTTTTAATTAAACGTAGTCCTTCGTGTTATGTCCTATGTCTTTATAGAACTCATAATACTTATTTGAGTTCCTTTGGGGGGAGGGGGTGAGTTTTTTTTTTGCCACATAAGGATATCCCTATTACACACCTCAAGGAGTATTTAGCCTTTGGGTTGATTAAAGGGTGTGCGGTCCCTATAGAATGGAATGGTGCGCTTTCTACAACACCATTATTCCACCCATGTGATGAATCTTTATCATTCTTAGGATCTAGTCTATCTTTTATGGTAGGTTAATCCTTTTCATTTTTTCCTTTTATCCGACTTAGTTTGGTTGGCTTTCTTATGAGCCTTGATATTATCTTCAATGGTAATGGACTTTACAACTTGTTTGAAAAATTCATTAAAGTTTTCGAGCTTGTGTTTAGAAATGGACAAGAAGAAATGGCCTAAGGGGTGCTACCCCATTATGGCAGCATTAAAGGCAACCTGTGTATTAAGATTGGGAATCTCAAGCATGGCTTTTGTGAATCTAGACAAGTAGTCTCTAATGGACTCATCCTATTTTTAGTGAATAAGATTAAAGTAAGAGGAATACTTCACTAGCATTTTACTAGCTAGGAAATGCTGATAGAACTACTTATTGAGCTCCTTAAAACTAGAGATCAAGCTTGACTTCAAATGGTTGTACCATGCCCAAGCTAACTTCTTTAAAGTATAGGGGAAAGCCTTGTAAGTAATTGCATCGCTGCATCTTAGGAAGTACATTTGAGACATAAAGTAGTTGAAGTGATCCTCTAGATTGATGGTACCATCGTAAAATTTCAACATTGGGATATAAATGTGAAGGGAAGCATCTCGTCTTGGATCTCTAATGTAAATGGAGATCAGGTAAACAAGTATTGATCCTATGGATCGGATTTCTTATTATCAAATAGGTCGACTAGTCTATGAATCATGTCCTCTAGCTCTCTTACATCGGCCTCATGCAGAGAACAATAAGAGTGCACCTTAGATAGCTATGGTTATTGAGGTAGGGGCATTACTTGATTGTGTAAGGTAGTAGGATCAGGTAATGGTGGCAATGCAGGTGGCGCTACATTTTGGGCAGTTGCTAGAAAGGCGAATAGGGGAGATTAGGTGGACGCTCGATCATCGTCATGTTCCACTGCATGTGTACGTAGAGGACAATGTTGTTGTTGCTACATCTAATCCACCCATGCATGAAGCTGAGTGTTTTCAATGTGAAGATTGGTAAGCATTTGCTCCAAACGAGCCAATAGATCTTCGCCCTAAGCATTTTGTTGCTGTGAGTGTGACAAATTAGTTTGGTAAAGTATTTGGGAAGGTGAATTATCAATGCTTTTAGATATAAATCCAGTATTGCTAGTTATGGTTGTAGTTCACAAAAAGAGAGTGTCGAATGTTGTTTATGGATTCGGTAGAGAGGTAAATGTACCTATAAAGCATAATGAAAATATGAACTATGGGGTTGTCAAGGCTAGTCGGCGTTATCGTTTCAATGCTTAATAAGAGTTGGGGGATAACTAGAAGAATAGTTAAACGACTAAAAGGTTCTGATCCTTTTACTAATATACAACTTTAGGTATTTATAGGCAACACTATAATAAGTGTTGAAAAAACCTTATTTTTTAGTATTTATTGAATATAATTTTATATGAATTTTATGTGAATTTATCAAGAAAAGGATACTTAAGTGTTTAATATTTGAATTCAGAGTTTAAAGAGTGAAATTGAATGATTTAAAGATGGTTCAAGCAAAAACGAGGCAAAATTTGGCAAAATATAAAAAATGGGTAATTTTCACGTGTATACAACCTTCAACATGGCCATGTAAACACCAATGCTAGAGGGTAAAAAGTGATCAGAATGCATTGTCAAATTATGCCCTGGCTACTACACAAGCTGTGTAAAGAGTAGTGCTGAAGAAAGAAATCTGACTAGAAAAGAAAATGAAGAAATTTCAGAGTGCATAACCTCGACCACGACCATGTAGGAGGCCATGCAGCCAGAATTTCACTTTGTTCTAGAAGACACGACCCTGAACACAAGCGTGTACTAGGCTGTACATGTTACCCTATTTCTTAGACTATAAATACTCGCTTTATTTTAAAAATTAGGAATTCTGATTTTTTATTACTCAAAGTCACTCTAAAAACTCTAGGAGAGAAAAGTTACAAATTTGAAGAGAGAAATCATTGGAGCATCATCAGAGATCAAAAAACATCTACAAAGGTTTATTCTTTTCATCATGGTTACTTATTGTTCCTCTAGATTCTTCGTAATTACTATAAATTCCATGGAAGAGTAAATTTATATACCATGTATCTTGTGAAACTCTAAATCATGTGATTAAATTATTTATTGATTAATGAAAAGTTTATGCCTGTGTATCTATTCATGTATTTTGATTGTTTTGTCATTACTTTATGCGCGTAAATTAATTGCATATATGATTCTTGTTAGATAGAGAGGGGTCTCATCTAATAGGATAGATCTTTATGAATAGAAAGATTGCATGTTTTACCTGGAGGTAGGGAAACTTTGAGTTTCTGCGCAAAGATTAAATCTTTATTTAAAAATTATGAACTTAATGAAATCTTATATGGTAATACAAAAGCAGAGATCTTTACTATTCCATGTAGAGTTATTAATTAATTAACTCGAGGGAGTAATTAGTTTAATTGAGAATTCTTATAGCGCAAAGCATAACCAATTTGTTAATCAATACCTTATTATAAGAAAGCTAGGGTTTAGAGTGAATCAAGATGGGAGGTATGTTTTGTGATTGAATTCATTTATTAAAACAATTATAGTTATTATTAAGGTTATTAGATTAGTTAATCGGTAGTTTAATTTATTAATCTTATATTAAGATTTAGAATAAACAGTAGAAAAACAGTAATACTAGTACTCGTTTTCAAGATCTTTGAGGACGACACCTGTTGTAATTTATATTGCATTAGATATGTACACTTGTCTAGCTTGGTCCTTAGATTTCTTTGGGTTTATAAATTTACAGTTTGATATGATCGGAAGAGCAACATTCAAGTTTTTAGCGTCGTTGCAAGGGATCTGGCAAAACAATATTAGGAAAAATCTTATTATCTGCTACTTTAGTCATTTATTTTATTTCTTTCTACTCTCCCCATATTTTGAATACTCTAACTCGTGACTATTGCTTTTGTAGTGCATGACAAGGACTCCCCCTTCTTGATCTAGACTTTCAGATTGAGAAAACACTTCGCAAGATTTGAAAGAACACAGTTGTTGGATTTTCTGGACAATTGGCAATTGAGGGAGAAACGCTTATTATAAAAGTTGTGATAGTAGTTAAGGAAGAGGAATTAACCGAAGAATCTTTAGATAGTGTGATAAAATTACTGGAGAATATAAAAGAGGAAACACATGAAACAATGGTTGAGGATCCACCTAAGACCAATCTAAATTATATAAGGCCCACCCTAGGTGGAACAGGGTCGACCATTATGAAGCCTCCCATTAGGGCTAACAATTTCGAAATCAAGGGTGTGGTGATTCAACTTTTGTAGCAATACTGTCAATTTGATGGATTATCGGATGAGGACCCCCATGCTTACATTCAAATGTTCTTAGAAATTTGTGAGACATTCCAGAATAGCAAGGTAATGGATAAAGTGGTATATACTAAATTATTTCCTTTCTTACTAAGGGGGAAGGCTAAAAACTAATCGTTGGGTCTTGGAGCTTTAACTACATGAGATGACACAGTGAAGCAATTTTTAGACAATTACTTTCCCCCTTACAAGATAACCAAGCTTCGGAATGACATTGCATCATTCATGCAATAGGATGGTGAGACCATGTATGATGCTTGGCAAAGATGAATAGAATTATTAAGAAAATGCCCATACCATTAGCTACCTACATGGATGCAGGTTTAAACCTTTTTTGATGGACTTAACCTAACCACTCGTCAATTGGTAAATACCGCAGTTGGCGATACATTAAATTCTAAGACCTTAGAAGAATCTTTGAAACCTGTTGCTGATATGGCTAAAAATAATTATTAGTGAGGCAATAATAGAGGTAAGCAAAAAGTGGTAGGTAAGTATGAAGTAGATCTCATGACTATTTTGATGGCAAAGATAAAGGGTCTCAACCACCAAGTTTCTACCCATAAGAATTCCCAAGGATCACAACCCCAAGTGGGAGATGCTAGTGAGAGTATTGACTTCCACGAGTAGTATGAGCAAGTAGATTATCTTGGGAATCAAAATAGGCAGTAGTATAACTTGTATAATGACACCTACAATCCTGGCATAAGAAACCATCCTAATCTCTCTTATGGCAATCAAAATGCCTGAAGATCTAACTTCCCACCACTAGGATTACAAAAGCAACAAATACCACTCTACCAACCTATGCCTTATCTACCGATCCAACCACCTCAGTAAGAGAAGAAAACCCGTTTGAAAGATCTGATGAGTCAATACATTCAAATTTCTGAGGCAAGACATCGGAACCAAGAGGCTTCTATTCCTAACCTTGAGAAGCAAATTGGCCAATTGGCCAAGATGATGTCTGAAAGGCAACCGAGCTCTCTCCCTATTAATATTGAGAATAATCCAAGGGAACAGGCGAAAGCCATATCCTTAAGAAGTGGGAAGGAACTATAAATTAAAAAAGAACTTGAGAAAAAGCAAGAAGATGGTTAAATATTTTGAGAAGGAGAAGATAGAACTTGAGAAGAAAGAACCTGAAAAGCAATCACCACCAGTTGTTAAGGAGTTTATTCCAAAAATTCTATATCTAGCTCGCCTCCATTAAACTAAAGACAAGGAGCGGTTTAGTAAATTCCTTGAACTTTTTAAATAGCTACATATTAATATCCTAGTTATTGAGGAGCTTTTGCAAATACTAAAATACGCTAAGTTCCTTAAGGAACTCTTATCTAATAAGCGAAAGTTGGAAGATGTTTCTATAATAGAAGCTGGAGCAAATTACTCATCTATCATTCAGAACAAACTTCCTCCAAAGCTAAAGGATCCAAGCAGCTTTACAATTCTATGTTTGGGTAGTGACATTTTAGTGGGTGAAGCCCTTATCAATCTTGGGGCAAGTATTAATCTCATGCCATACTCTTTCTTCAAGAAATTGGGTTTAGCTTACCCAAAGCCTACCAAAATGAGTTTATATCTTATTAATCAATCTGTGAAAATCCCCAAGGGGATCATTGAGGATGTCTTAGTAAAGGTAGGAAATTTCATATACCCTATTAACTTTGTAATTCTGGACATAGATGAGGATGAAGATATACCTTTAATACTTAGAAGACCATTCTTTGCCACTGCAAGGGCGGTGATTGATGTAGAGGACAACAAGTTTACATTGAGAATAGGGGACAAAGAGTTGGTGATTAAAATGGTTGTTGTCATGAAACATTCCATGTGTGTTAATGATTCATGCTATTTTGTTGTTGTTATTGATTCCTCGGTAGACAAGCATATTAAAGAGATCTTATGCAAGAATGAGTTAGAACTAAGCTTAACACAAGGAGAAGAGAAAGACATGGATAACCTTGAGGTTGAGGCATTCATTAAGCAGCTTAATGCTGCAAAAGAAGTTAAACCTCAGGAAGGATTTGAAGAGCTAAATAAAGGCAGTGAGGCGAGACTTAAAACTTCCATCGAACAGCTGCTAGTGTTAGAATTAAAACAACTACCGGATTATCTAGAGTATACCTTCCTAGCAGAAGACTCCAAGTTACTGGTTATCATAGCCTTAGATTTGTCTCAAAAGAAAAAAAGATTAAATGCTCATGGTCTTGAGAGCACACAAGCGAGCCATCACTTGGAAGATTTTAGATATCAAAGGTATCAACCCCTCTTTCTGTACACATAAGATACTATTAGAAGAAGGATTTAAGCCTGTAATGCAATCACAACGAAGGCTAAATCCCAATATGAAAGAGGTGGTCAAGAAGGAAGTTATCAAGCTTCTCGTTGCTGGACTAATATATCATATATCAAATAGTTCTTGGGTTAGTCCGACACAAGTGGTGCTAAAAAAAGGAAGGAAGATTGTGGTCCCCAATCAAAAGAGTGAACTCGTACTAATGTGCACCATCACTGGATGGCGAGTTTGTACAAATTATTGGAAATTGAATGATGGCACTAGAAAAGACCATTTCCCTCTTCCCTTTGTGGATCAGATGTTGAAGAGGTTGGCTAGACATATGTACTGTTGCTACTTAGAAGGGATGTCTAGATACTTCTAGATACCAATAGCTTTAGAGGACTAGGAGAAGACTACCTTCACTTGCTCCTATGGCACATACGCTTATAAGAGAATGCCATTTGGGTTATGCAACACACCGATTATGTTTTAGCGGTGTATGTTGGCTATATTTGATGATTTGGTGGAGAAAATTACGGAGGTCTTCATAAACGACTTTTCAGTCTTTGGTGATTTTTATTCCAACCGTTTACAAAATCTAGAAAAGGTGCTTATTCATTTGGAAGAGACAAATCTTGTATTAAACTAGGAGAAATGCCACTTCATGTGCAAAAAGGGCATTATACTTGGCCATAAGTTTCTCAAAGGGCAAAAGTTAATTTAATTGACAAACTTCCCCCACCAAATTCAATCAAGGCCATAAGAAGTTTTCTAGGTTATGCTGGTTTTTATAGACACTTCATAAAGGACTTCTCTAAGATAGCCCAACCATTGACTAGGCTATTGGAAAAGGATTTGCTTTTCTACTTCACTCTCGAATGCTAGCATGCCTTTGATGTGCTCAAGGCAAGATTGACAAATGCTCCTATTATGATAGCTCCTAATTGGCACTTGCCCTTTGAAATTATATGCGATGTAAGCGATTATGTAGTTGAGGTTGTTCTAGGACAAAGGCAGGACAAACACTTCTAACCTATCTACTATGCCAGTGAGACTCTTAATCATGCTCAAGTGAATTACACTACCACAGAGAAGGAGATGCCGGTCGTGGTGTTTGCATTTGACAAATTAAAGCTATATTTAATTCTATCCAAGGTTATTGTCTACGCTGATGACTTCGTCTTGAGATTTTTGCCGAATAAAACAGATGCGAAGCTTAGACTTATTAGGTAGATTCTGCTCTTACAAGAATTTGACTTAGAAATTCGCGATAAAAAAGGGAGCAGAGAATCTAACAGTCGATCATCTCTTAAGACTTGATAACCCTTGCTTAGAGGAGCTTAAAGAGGAGGATATTAATGACTCATTCCTTGAAGAAAAACTATATGCAGTTTGTCTGCTTATGAATACAAAAACTTTGTGGTTTGCAAATTTTGCAAACTATTTGGTAGCAAAAGTTCTCCCCAATGACCTTAATTATCATGCAATGAGGAAGTTCTTTTCTAAACTTAAATACTACTACTGGGAGGACCCCTTTCTTTTTCGAGTATGTGGAGATCAAGTAATAAGGAGATATGTCTCACATGAAGAAGGATGGAAAATCCTTAGTGATTGTCACTCTGGCCTTACCGATGGTCATTACTCGGCTAATAGGATTGCACACAAAGTTTTAAGGTTGGTTTCTATTGGCCTACAATATTTAAGGATGCTCATCGTCGCTATGTCACATGTGATAGACGTCAGCGGGTAGGGAACACATCATGAAGAAATGAGAGGCCTCAAAACTTTATTCTAGAATGTAAGGTCTTTAACTTGTGGGGCATTGACTTCTTAGGACCATTCCCTACTTCTTCCGGGAACAAGTACATTTTGGTAGTGGTGGACTATGTATCTAAATGGGTTGAGGTACAAGCTTTACCTACAAATGATGCTCAAGTAGTTGTGAAGTTCCTTAACAAGCTGTTTTCTCATTTCAGAACCCCTAGAGCCATTATAAGCGATGGGGGAACACACTTTTACAATGCATAAATGGAGAAGGTGTTAAGAAAATATGGTGTGACGCATAAATTTGCTATACCTTACCACCCCTAGACAAGTAGATAGGTGGAAGTCTCAAATCGTAAGTTAAAAAGAATTCTTGAAAAAATGATACAACATAATAAAAGAGATTGGGTAGAGAAGCTTGATGATACCTTGTGGGCATATAGAACAACCTACAAAACACATTTGAGGACTACTCTCTATAGGTTAGTTTATGGGAAGTTATGCCACCTTTTGATGAAGATTGAACGTAAGGCATACTAGGCAATCGAGTTGGCAAATTTCAACTTAGAAGTTGCTAGATTGAAGAGGAGACTACAATCAAACGAACTTGATAAGTGGAGAAGGCAAGCATATGAGAACATGAAGATATATAAGGAGAGCATGAAGGACTGCCATAATAGGCACATTCGCCATCCAAGGAAGCTCAAAGAAGGGGACTAAGTGCTTTTGTTTAATTTTCGGTTAAAACTTTTTCCTAAAAAGTTAAAATCAGCATGGTTTGGTCCTTTTATGGTCAAGAAAGTCCTTCCACATGGTGCAGTGGAGCTCACACACCTAGAGCATGGTGATTTTAAGGTAAATGGCCATGAATTGAAACTACACATGGGAGATGGAACAACACATGAATATTGAGAGGAGTCTAAACTCCAAATACCAGATATTTAACTAAACAAAGTGAAGGATGTTGAGCCAACAACATTAAAAAAGTGCGCTTCTTGGCAGGCAACTCATGACTAATTCAAGTATGTTAAGTTCTTCTTGTTTCATTTTTATTTCACTATCCTAAGTCTTTCCTATTAAAAAAAATTGCAGATTTGTGGGGGAGGAAGTAAGCTTACTTGAGGGGAATAAGAGTTAATCCTTAAGTGTAGGGAAGCATTAATAACAAATAAGAAAATTTAAGCTTTAACTTCTCAAGTGTACCTAGTAAGTCATTTTCATGCTCTTTTACTTATGTCAAGGTGCACAGTGAATAATCACAAGGATCAAAATAGCTTAGAGAGTTTTAATTAAATTCCGTACAATTTTTAAGCACCTGCACAACTTTGAGCACAAGTAGTGCTCAAGGCAGTGCATACTTAAAGATGAGCCTCTGGGTACTTTTTGGAACCTTGCATGGTCCCGAGTATGACCGTGCAAGAGCTAGGGCACTTCATGCCCTAACAACAGAAGCCCTTGAATAGCTTTTCGAAACCCTACACGGCCCCAAGCACGACCATGCAGAAGGTAGGGCACTCTTATGTCCTATAAGAACAGCCTCATATAACTTTTTAGAACCCTGCAAGGCCTCGAGCACACCCATGCACAAGCCCGTATTGAATTTCCATATATATATATATTGAGCTTTTAGTTCCTCCCTCACTCTCTTTGTTATTTCACTCCAATTAAATACATTTCTCCTCTCCCACCTCTCCACGAAATTACATTCTTGCACTCTATACACTTCTTCCTCCATTTCTACTTCATCCACTAGACTCTAGACTACAAATCCAAGTAAGTTTTTCTTTTATTTCTATTCTATGTGATTTGCATACATGATTTTATTTTATATATATATATAATTTTTGTTGGGTTTTTGCTATATTCGAATAGATCTTGCACATGAGTAAAAATGTGGTGGTGATTGCTGCTTGATGAGTTTTTAGTTGTCATGAACAGTTTTTCTTTTGCCTATTTGTGATTTTAGATGAGCTCTATCTATACATACATCAAATCTCATCTGAAATTAAGGTTCATGAACATTTTGTGAGAGTTCATAACTTTTAGAGCTTTTACCAATTTTGTGTAATCAACTGTTTTTGAAATCATTTGATACAAGCAGCTTCTATATTTTTTACTTGTAGTGCATATTTTGAAAATCTAGGATTTTTAAGTATGTGAAATTGGGGTTTTTGCAAATTTAAGTATTAAGGTAGAAATTCTTAGAGTTTTAATGTTGGTTTTAGTTCAACCATTTGTTTTAAACTCATACATGACATTATGCACGACCAAATTCCCTCACTCGTGTTGATTTAAATTTTTTCCTATTCTTACTTATGCCTCACCTTCTGCACAAGTGTGCAAAAGGTTATGTTGGCTTGCATGCTTTACCTTTATGATTTTATCCTCAAGAATTAATGCTTGCTTAGCTCTACTTTGATTATACGCATCTTCTATAGATATTAAGCATCGATATAAGTTGTTCTACATATCCATTAAGTTATGAAAGCTAAGTTTTGATTCTTGTTATCATGAACTCTTATATACATCTTTTATTTAGATGAGGATAAAAAGGGCAGCTAACAAGAAGACGAAGCAGTAAGCTTCCACATCTCAACAACAGTAAGAAACAGCCTCCCACTCTCACAAGAGACTAAGAACTCCTCCACAGTAAGAGGTAGTAGAAGATATACCTGTCAAATACTCCAATGAAGAGTGGAGTAAGGACAGACCAAAAAGATTAAAGTCACTAGGCTTTAGGAATAACGGATATCTTGATTGGAAAATCTTCAAGGCATATGGGATTGATGAAAGAATTTAGAGATAATAAGTGTTAAGCCCCGTGCTACTTTCTTTAAGATAAAGGAACCGACTTATAAGGAGATTACTCTTGAGTTTCTCTCCACATTGCAATTTAATTGTCATAGTCTCTACCTTCAAGTATATGAACAAAAACACACTATCCCCTCATATTGGTTTGGGAAATACTTAGGCTTATATTCTATATCAAAATCTAATATAGTGGAATTTCAGCAATTGCCAACTACTTGGCTAGAAGATATGTTCGCAAAAAAATATTGAGGACAACTATGTGAGGTGGAAATCCATTATAATTCTTCTAAGTTAAAGGCATCATCCATAAAAAATGTTGATCTGAAGGTTATTCATCACCTTTTGGCACATTCTATAGGAGGAAGAAAAAGCAGCCATGAGGTAGTAAACAATTTTGAAATATTTCATCTTTACAGCATGACTAATAAATTTCAAATCAATGTAGGCTTAAAAGTTGTTGAGTTCCTACATTGGAAAGCCACTAATCCTCAAGTTAAGGGGATATATTGTAGGGGCTATATTACCAAGTTCTTAAAAGGTTATGATATTTTTCGAGCCCCTAATTCAGAGGAACCAAGCATCCATGCCACAAAAATTTCTGATGGTCCATTCCGTCTTTGGGGGATGGTTAAGTTAATTGATCTTCCTACTCCGCCAAGGTATTCTACTCCCCCTAAAAAAGTTTCTACTCCCAGTGCTGCATCTACTTCCTCAGCCCCATCTCTTGATAGCAAAATCCAAAGCTTGAAACGAAAATTTCAGGAAGAGAAAGAATTAAATAAAAAGGAAAGAAAGAAAAATAAGTGCTTTAGAAGTGCGGTCTGGGCATTTTTGGGGAAACTAACTGGATATTTCTCTCCACCACCAATCGATCTACCAACATATGAATCTTCTCCCTAATCTAGTTCACCCGACAACACTGCTCCTGGAACATCTAGGAAAGGTAGAAAAGACCCAATTATTGCTAAGTCATCTAGTTTTGAAGAAGAGGAAGATGATACAAAAGAGGTGGATGAAGATGATGATGATAACGATCAGGGGGATGATGACATTGCCATACAGGTTAAAGACAGTAGTGAGGAGGTCGATTGAGAGCTAGATTATCTACTGGCTCTATATCTTCTTACTTAGTTTTTTTTTTTTTTCATAATACTAATTACTCTATTTTCTATATATGATTTGTAACTAATTGAGCTCCCTTGTGGGAAGACTCTCCATCTGAATCTGTTGAATGTTTCATTCTTTGGACTAGGATAGGCTAGCTTTTATTTTTATTTTTTTAGTTTGGTGTTTTTTTTTTTTTTAGGGTCGATCCTACATAATTTTTGCTTTATTAAATTCACAACTTGCCAATGATGAAAACGGGGAAGTCCTTAGTATCCTTTTTCTTTTATCTCTCTATTTTGTTCCCCATATGCGCTTACTTTGGGAAGACATTAGGGACAATGTCTTAAACAAGCGTGGGGAAGGGATATGAAGATAGAAGAAATTAGATTCTAAATTTTTTATGCATCTTATGCTCTTGTTGATCAAAATTGCCCCCATTTACAAGTTTGCAATTGAGTTTTAATTTTGATTTTGAATTAGTGAAAAGTGAGAACCTAGAAATTGTGCTCATAAAAATGTAAGAGTAGCATTCTCATATACACATATATAAAAGTAGTGATTTTATGTGCCTTACTCACTTATTGTTGGGTTTGGTATATTTAGCTAGAATTTTAGGATGAAATCCAAATAGGGTAAATCTATTTACTATTTAATAGTTGAATTTAGAGTTACGAAATAAATGGAAATCCTTAGTTTCAAGTGAATTAGTTGTGTTTTTAAGTTGAGTAGCTAGTATATTTAATATTCAATCATTTTGAGAGCTCTTTCAACGTTTTGTGAAAAGGACATGTGAAATTGTTAACTTGGTAATCCCTTTTTGAAATAGTCTCTTTGAAAGTAATAAATATCATTATTGAGTCCCTATATGTTAAAGTAAGGGAGGTTCGATGGGCTCTCTTTAAAACTCGGTCACCTAAGGTCATCTGTCTTAGGATTAACCGATCGATGAAATTACCATAACTTTAAGAGACATCAAGAAGGCAAGCTTAGCGAGTATTGTAACTCGGGCAAATAAGCCCGTAAGGATGCCCTCCATTTAGGGAATAACGTCTGTTAACTTGGGTGATGAGCCCGAGATTATTGGTTGAAAACCCGCTACATGATTACTTAGCTCTATTCAATTAAACTAAAAGAAAAAAAAATTAAAGAGACTTGAAAGAAAAATGAAAATAATCCAAGGGAATAATAGATGCCATCTATTTTCACTTCTTATTGTTGTTCTTTGAAAAATAATTGAATATTTTATATACTTTTGGGTAAGTGGTGAAATGTAACTAAGCAGCTTGGGCTTTATTTAATTTGTTATTTCCTTTTTTACTTTGAAAGCGGTTGTTAAATGGTGAGGATAATGGTCTAATTTGCTTGGATTACTTTGAAAAGTCTAACTACTGTATGCTAGGTATACATACAATTATGGTAGGTTTGAGAGATAAGCACTAACGAGTCACTAAGAATTAATTGAGTAAAGAATGTTGCTTGTGATTTGAAGTTCATAATGAGTATAATTGATGATAGGGTCTTTTTCTTGTCCTTATTTTGTTTGCTTGATAACAAGCAAACGGTTAAGTGTGGGAAAGTTTGATAAATGTTGAAAGAACCTTATTTTTGGTTTTTATATGAATTTTGTGTGAATTTATCAAAAAAATGACACTTAAGTGCTTAATATTTGAATTCATGGTTTAAAGAGTGAAATTGAATGATTTAAAGAAGGTTAGAGTAAAAACGAGGCAAAATTTGGCAAAATATATATATATATAAAAAGGTGGTTTTCACGTGTATACAACCTTTAGCATGGCTATGCAGACACCAGTGTTAGAGGGAAAAAAGTGATTAGAATGCATCATGAAATTGTACCCTGGCTACTGTATAAGCTGTGTAGAGAATAGTGTTGAAGGAAAAAATCTTACCAAAGAAGAAAATGAAAGAATTCCGGAGTACACAACCCTAAGCATGGCCATATAGGAGGTTGTGCAAAACCTTGAATGCTAGAATTTCACTTTATTCCAGAATACACGACCCCGAACATAGGCATGCACTAAGTTGTGCATGTTATCCTATTTCTTAAACTTTAAATACTCACTTTATTTGAAAAAATAAGGATTTTGATTTTTTATTGCTCAAAGTCACTTTAAAAACTCTAGGAGAGCAAAGTTACAAATTTGAAGAGAGAAATTGTTGGAACATCATTGAAGATCACAAAACATCTACAAGGATTTATTCTTTTCATCATGATTGCTTATTATTCCTCTAGATTCTTCGTAATTACTGTAAATTCTATAGAGGAGTAAATTTATATACCCTGCATCTTGTGAAACTCTGAACCATGTGATTAAATTGTTTATTAATTAATGAAAAGTTTATGCTTTTATATCTATTCAAGTATTTTAATTGTTTTGTGATTAATTTATGCGCACAAATTAATTGCATGTGTGATTCTTGTTAGATAGAGAGAGGTCCCATCTAATAGGATAGATCTTCATGAATAGAAAGATTGCATGTTTTACCTAGAGGTGGGAAAATTTCGATTTTCTACATAAAGATCAAATCTTTATCTAAGCATTATGAGCTCAATGAAATCTTATATGACGATAGTGAGGAAGAGGTCTCCACTATTCTATATAGACTTATTAATTAATTAACTCAAGGGAGTAATTAGTTTAATTGAGAATTTCTACAGTGCAAAGTATAAACAATTTATTAATCAATACCTTATTATAAGAAAGCAAGGTTTTAGAGTGGATCAAGATGAAGATTATGTTTTTTGTGATTGAATTCATTTATTAAAGCAATTATAGTTATTCATAAGGTTATTAGATTAGTTAATCAGTAGTTTAATTTATTAATCTCGTATTAAGATTTAGACTAGATAGTAGAAAAAATGGTAATACTAGTACTTATTTTCAGAATCCTTAAGGATGACACCTATTGTAATTTATACTACATTAAATAGGTATACTTGCCTAGCTCGGTTGTTAGATTTTTGTTTTTGTTTATAAATTTACAATTTGATATGATCAGAAGAGCGATCATCACACTGATATGCAGTTATCCCTAGAGAACACGAGGTACGTCAGTGGTTACATGTCTGGTGTTCAAGTAGTGAGAGAGTAGGCAATTCAATCTGCAACAAGTCATATCTACAGTTGACTAAGTCAAGGGGCAATAGGTAAGAAGGCTAAGATCTCACTTAGACTCGTGACTAAGTGTCCTATGTGAAATAGAATATAGGCTTGGACTAAGCTTAATCCCACAGCTGAAATGGCCTATTAATAGAAACTATTTGTTAGAATTCTTCATTATATTGTTGTTTTCATTTTTGTCCCAAAGAAGAAGAAGAAGAAGAAGGGAATTAGGAGCTAAGACCCTTAAATTGACCATGTCAATTGACTTAGGCCAGTATCTTAGGAGGGTTAGTTATGGGCAAATTGGAAACAAAATCAAGTCATGTTAGCTTCAACCTGAGACCCATTAACATGGGACATTAGTTATACTAATTGACATTGCTAATTGTCAAACAATAATCCTTTGAAGCAATTTTCTATTAGAGATGTAAATGAACCTAAAAGGTTTCCAAACAACTTAAGTTTGATTTGACTACAATCAAATTAGTCTTAAGCTAAAGCTGTTTGAATAGCATGTCAAGCTAAACTCAAGCTTCAACTTATTTGGCTTGTTAAGTTTATATGCTTAATCAAGCCTAATTTGAGCTTAAATACATAATTAGAAGTTCTATGGGCTTTATTAACACTTTGGGGAGAGTTAGAGTTTGAAAACTTCAACTTAAAGGTGTATAATTCAAGCTTGTCAAGTAAAATTTTGAGCGGAGTTCAAACAGAAAATTTTTTTGTTAGTCAAGCTCAAGTTAAACTCAATTAATTGCACTGATAACTCTAAACTATGTCAACTCAAAAGGACAATTAGAGTTCATGACCTTCATGATTTGTTTGCATAAGTGTAACTCATTATGGGATTTTCTCCAAGGGAAATGAATTTCTATTGAGGAAAAAAAAGAAAAAAAGGGTTCTATTTAATTGATTTAAAGATGATACTTATTCGATATAACAACCTAAATTCTGATGACTTGAATTATAAGGGATTCAATTTAATAATTTTCAATACAAATATAGGGATTGGTAATGTATTTATCCTTAAGGTTGATAATGAAAACATCAAAGTATAATGATCTATAAAGTACAATACTTAATTGCAAACAATTGAAGTTTAGAGATTGAATAGAAAAGAGTTGAAAATTTCTGTTTAGTGATTATTGTATTTATATTTTCAAATTCATATTCTTTTAGAATTTTGATTATTTTCTTTCTATTTTATCTAGTTTATAGTCCAAACCATCTCATCAATTAAATTCTAGTTCAATCTACACACTACTTTAGCTTAAAGAAATTAAGTAAATATAATAATATGTAAATATACAAATGAAGACATGAAAACAACAAGATGTTTCATGTTTTGCCTTGAAAGGTAAAATGCCTTCTCTATTAAAATAATTACCTCCAAGGCTTAAAGCTCTAACTATGCATAATTTTCTTACTCTCTTTTTTTTGTGGACCTATATAAAAAGATCTTACATTTATATTACATTATTATTGATTCTTTCTCTATCTACAATGCTCCAACCAATTTATTTACTTGACTTGCATTTTATTTATAATTACAAAGATAGTGGAAATGAGTAAAAATAGGTGTAAAAGAAAAAGAAAAGGGAAATGGAAGGAAATATAGTGTTCATTTCTTGTTTGAATCTATGTGATGGAAATGGAAGGAAATAAATTGTTGATGGTGGATTTTCATCTAGCTAGATAGTAGGCTTAGGCTACCTACAAAACAAAATACAACTAGAATGGGCATCGGAGTTTTCTCTAACATAACCACTTCAATGCCTAACTTATTTCGCAAGTGATGAAGATAATAATGAGTAAGGATTCAAAAGTATTAACTTTGATATGCCATCTAGATTCTCTCTTCTTCTACTTGATACCTTCTTCTTCTTCTTCTTCTTCTTTTTCCCTCTCCCCAACTCTTCCCCCCCTTGGGCTAGTGGTGGGAACTTAAACTTTTATAAAGTGACTCTTATTGTATGGGCTAGTTAGTAGCCTCAAACTTAGGGCGTCACTTATCTTCTTTTAAGGTATAGAATTGATGTGAGGTCCCAGTATATCAGGGTGCCATTTAGTTAGTTACTCCTGTTTTGCGGTCCTTTAAGCTCATGATGCCTTTAGCTAACGCCTATCACCTTATATTGGGTTTGTTGGCCAATTTATATAGGGTTTGTAAGCTTGTATACGATTTTTACCTATTAATGCTTGCCCCTCACTCTCTTTGACGATTGGTCAGCAGAGAGAGTAGGTTGTTTTGGCGAAGTTAGGACCACTATGAAAGTTCATTCTGAATCTAAATAGACTATGTTTTCGTATAGGAATATTTTTTTATCAAAACTATTTGACATTATCTTGCTTGCTAGGGGCTTTGCTTAGATGAGGTCACTCAATCCTAGGTTTGTTCATCTAAGACCCCATTCAGAAAAGGCTCATTTGATCTTAAGGCATGTCCAAGGCGTTACTTGGAACCGGTCGGTTGGTTTTGAGGCCTATTCATGTAAGGTGTTGCCTAGATGATGTCGTTTTAAACCTAAGGCTTGCCTATCTAAAGCCATTTTGCTCTTGGTGCCAGTTTGTCTTGGAAGTTGCCCAAACAGGGTCGTTTGGAACTTAGGGCCTATTTGTTTAAGATGTTGCTCGAATGAGGTTGTTTCATTTTTGGGGCCCGTTTATTTAAGGAGTTGCTTGGGCATTCATCTAATGAGTTGTTCAGATGAAGTTAGAACCTATTCATCTAATGAGTTGCCTAGATAATGTTAGTTTACTCTTGGTGCTTGATCATTCGAGGAGTTACATAAATGAAGCCATTTTGCTTTTAAAGCCTGTTCGTTTAGGAAGTTGCTTGGATTGGGCTATTTTGAACTTAGGGCTTATTCATCCAAGGAGTTACCCAAATGAAGTCGTTCCATTCTTGGGGCCCGTTCACCGAAGAAGTTGCTCGGGTGAGGCCATTTTACTTTTAGTGCCTATTCATTTGAGGAGTTACCTAGATAAAGCCATTTTGCTCTTAGGGCCCATTTATTCGGGGAGTTACTTGGACGAGGTCGTTTTAAACTTTAGACCTGTTTGTTCAAGGGGTTACCTAGATGGGATCGTTTTATTCTTAAATCTTGTTCGCCTAAAGAGTTACCCTAACAAGGCCATTCTAAACTTGGGACCTGTTTATCCAAGAGGTTGCCTGAATGAAGGTTGTTTCATTCTTGGGACCCGTTTTCCTGAGGAGTTGCTTAGACAAGACTATTTTAAACTTGAGACCTTTTCATATGAGGAATTGCTCGAATGAGTTCATTTTGTTTCTTGGGCTCGTTTATTTAGGAAGTTGCTTGTGCAAGGTCATTATGAACTTAGGACCTATCCCTCTAAAAAGTTATTAAACAAGATTGACACTCATTTATTTGAGGAGTTTGCCTGGACAAGGCCATTTTAAACTTATGGCATGTCCATTGGAGGAGTTACCTGGACGAGGCCATTTGGAACTTGTGGCTTGTTTGTTTTTTAAACTTCCTAAGCATGTATTTTTCAAACTTCAATTACACTGTGCACATTTAATGTTTGCAAACACGTAGCAAGATGGAGCTAGTGTTTGTACATCGTGTGTAGTCACATGTTAAATACAATTATATGTGCCCATTTGCTTTCCTTAGGTTTCCACATTATTTGTGTATTTTGATGGTGTGGTGATCATCTTCTTTTGTTATTCATCTATAAATGCCCCTAACGAAATCCTTTAAACACTTTTTCTTTTATTTTCCCGTTGAAGAGTTTGTCTTATTTTTCCAACTCCTATTATCTTATTTTTGCTCTTTGTCACATATTTCTTAGAGGTGAGGATGGAAAGTACTTCTTCTTTTTGTGTTGATAATTGATCAACTATGGACAAAGGAAAAGGTAAGACAATAGTGGTTATAAGATTCACTCCCCTTTAAAATTTGGCAGTGGTAGCAACATAGTTTGATGTAAGGGTGGTTAAGTGTTAAGTTCTCTAATTTAGTTTTGATGTTAACAAAAGAGGAATAATGTGTAACGTATGTTTGAGCTTGTCAGAAGTTGTTTCAGAAGATAGTAAGTGAATTTCTCCAAATTAAACAAAGAGACAAAAGCTTGTTCAGAACCTTCAAAAGTGTTATATAAACTATTTTTGTTCTGACAGAAGGTGTTTCAGAAGTTGTGTAGTGTATCCGTAGTTCTCATGTTAACCTTTCAGAAGCACTTTCAGAACATTTACAACAGGAGAACAGTTGACAAGTTTGTTTCAGAAGCACTTTCAGAACCTGTACAACAGGAGAACGGTTGACAAGTTTTGCTTCAAAAACTCTTTCAGAACCTTCCATGCCTGTCACGAATTTTTTCCAGATTTCGTTCTAATTTTTATATCGATAGTTTTTAATAAATTTCAAGGCCTAGCTCCACGTGTCAAGTATATTTAAGTAATATACTTGATGTGTTTTACTAAAGTTGGATTTTATATCATGGGGTTTTTAATTTACATAAAGTTTTTACAAGATTTTATTCAAAGATTTTATTTTATGATAAAGTGAGATCATATAAGAATTACAGGTTTATCAAGATTTAAATCTAGATATTTGTGCTATATTTTGGGAGATCCAGCAGTTACAAAGATAAGGATAAGAAATATGATTGTTACATAAAGATATGGTTCCACAATATATGGGATATCAAGATAAGGTTCCACAATGTGAGGGATATCTTCAATAAACTTGATCCAAGGAATATCTCTAAAGAAGATCTCGGTCAAACTGATTTATCCAAGCTTATCCTCATAAAAAATATCACGGAATGCAGATCCTCTCCAACAGATTCAACTTATTTTTGAAGTACAAAAATTTCAAAAATAAATTCAAGCTTGTCACGTGGAACTTCATGAACGTTACATTCTCAAAAGTAACCGTTATGTTCTCTTCATAAAAGGAGTGGTCGGTTCAAATAAAAAAAAAAGAATATAGAGAGAACGTTCTTTTGAGGAGAAAAAAAGCACACAGAAAAGAAAAGACTCATACATCTTCAAGCGCAAAATTTTTTACATATACATGTGATCTAATTTATAGAGGAAATTTGATATTCCTCATTGTTATTGTAATTCCTTTCTTGTATAAGGAATTGATAGTTGTTTCATCACTGTAGTTTGAGTGATTAGCTTAGTGAAGAAGCTAGAAAGACTCAGCAGTGAGACTTCGCCTTGAAGAGGCTTATTTTGTACACTTTCAATTTGTTTGATATAGTGAAACATAACCGGTATAGACAACCAGGACCCCGGCGTGGAGCTGGAAGAGAGGACTAACGCTCGAGGCGGAACCTCTATAAATCTCTGAGCATTCTATTCTTCTCTGCTCATTTTATTTATTGCACATTATTGTTTTTCATTTTTGTTGTTCACGTCATTTTATTAGTCAAGAGTTTTTTAATGATTTGCAAAAATTAAAATTTTAAGTAATTAATCAATTCACCCCCCTCTTGATTAATCTAATTGGGACCAACATTTGGTATCAGAGCAGGACTCATCTATTTTGAGTGATCCAAAATGGTTGAAAATAATGTTGCAATTAATTGAGCTCCTTACTTAAATGGCTCAAACTTCTCATATTGGAAGATGCTTATGGAAACTTACATTAAAGCTAATGATTATGATTCATGGCAGGTCATTTCACTTGGGGACAATGTGATCACCTTGAATAGAAATTCGACCTTGTCAAATTCCGAGAAGAAAATTATCGAGAAGAACAACAAAGCAAAAAATTTATTACTGACTACTATTGCTCCATCAAAGTTCTATTTGATATCATCGTGTGCAAGTACAAAGGAGATTTGGGATATTCTATCCGATACATATGAAGGGACTGATACCATCAAGGAAACCAAGATAAATGGCTTAATTCAACAGTATGAATTATTTAAGTTCAAGTCTAATGAAGATGTCAAAGATGCTTTCAATAGGTTTACAGCTATTACAAATGAGCTTGCATCACTTGGAAAGAAACTTCCAAATCCAAATCTTGTGAGGAAAATGCTGAGAATATTGCCACCATCTTGGGATGCAAAGAAAACTGCTATAGAAGAAGCTCAAGACCTAAACAAGCTAACTCTCAGTCAATTGAGAGAAAAGCTCATGGCATATGAGTCACACATAAAACCACACAAAGAGGAGAAGACGGCACCAAAGGAATTGCGTTTAAAGTCAAGGAAATAAAGCAAAATAAAACTGAAACAGATGATAGCGACGATGAGAAAGAAGAGGACATCAGTCTTCTAGCACGTAGACTCAACAGGCTACTCAAGAAGCAAAGAGGTAAGAAATTTAGTGTTTTCAAGAAAAGTACTAAATATAAGCATAATGATGCAGGAAAAGCTTACAAGGAGAAAGAAAAGAAGAAAGAGAAAAGGGAGATTCAATGTTATGAATGCAAAAAGCCAGGACACATCAAATATGAATGTCCAACACTGATCAAGAAAATGGAAAATTATAAAAAGAAAAGTTGTGCAATGCTAGCAACGTTGAGTGATTTAGAGGACACAGAAACAAATTCAGAAGATTCAGAAGAAGAAGAGGATGAGGCAAATCTTTGTCTAATGGCTAGTTCTGAGGTACACTCTGAATCTGATGAAGATGTAACCGATACTGACATGCTAGTAGAAATGAGTAAACTATTAAAGGCACTAAAAAGGGCTGATACAAAATTAGCTAAGTATAAAAATGAAATAAAAGCTCTTAAGAATGAAAAGGAAGCATTAAAGCAAACAAATACTTTACTTGTGGATGAAAATGGTATTCTGAAACAAGAAAATGAATCCATGTATGTGAGTATTGAAAAATTAAGAATAGAAAATCATCTACTTGAAGTAGAAACAAGTGACATGAAGGTAAAGATTGATGATCTATCTAAGTCGTTGAAAACTACCTTTAAGAAATTTGATGAAAGTGACAAGAAATTGACCACATTAATTTCTTCACAAAGAGTCTCAAATGAAAACATGGATTAGGATATGAACATGGTTCGAGTTCAAAATTGAATCAAAATACAGTTTTTATTAAGGCTAAACAAGTCTAAAGTGATGAATCCAACAGCAAAAAGTACATTTCGAATACAAATAATGTTAAAAGAAGAAATACCAGAGACTTTTACAGAAGTTATTCTGACAAGAGGTATCCACACAATGGGTACTATAAAAGCAATACCAGAAGGTATAACAAAAGTTATACAAACCAGAATTTCAAGAAATAGGTAAATGACAGGTATAGGAATATTAATTCTTATGCATGTTTCTTCTGTAATAAATTTGGTCATATTGAGAAATTTTGCTATTATAAGATAAATAAGCTCAGTAGTCAATAAGTAAATCGAAGAAATCAAATGAGCTTATCTTTTAAAGGGCCCAAACTTGCTTGGGTTCCTAAAAGAACTTAATTCTTTTTATTTGTACAGGAACATGAAATAAGAGGAACATGGTATTTGGATAGTGGATGTTCTAGACATATGACTAAAGATTCTTCATTGTTCAATAGCATAACTTGGGAAGAAAAAGGATATGTAAAGTTTTGAGATGATAGTAGAGGTAAAATAATTGCCACTGGAACGATTGGTATGCCTACTTTTCTCATTGAAAATGTATATCTTGTGCAAGGCTTAAAACATAATCTACTTAGTATTAATCAGTTATGTGATAAAGGATATAAAATGATTTTTGATCAAGACAAGTGCTATGCTTTTAATGAAAATGATTAAAGATTATTTGAAGGAATTAGGAAAAGAAATATATATCTCATAAAACTAGCTGAAATCGATAATGCTTGTTGTTTAATTTCCTTGAATGATCATGTTTTTGCTTGGCATAAACAACTAGGACACGTTAATTTTAATCATTTAGAAAAATTATCTAAAAAGGATATTATTAAAGGATTACCTAAGATAAATATTAAACAAGAGGTGAAATGTGATACTTGCTTAAAGAATAAAATGGTTTCTGTCTCTCATAAAAGTAAAAATGTAATCTCAACTAAGAGACCACTTGAATTATTGCGTCTTAATCTTTTTGGACCTACTAGAGTCTTAAGCATGGGTGGAAGCAAATATGGACTTGTTATTGTTGATGATCTTTCAAGATACACTTGGGTTATATTCTTGTGACACAAAAGAGATACATTCGATTCTTTTCAAAAATTTGCAAAACAAATACAAAATGAAAAGGGAGTTTCCATAATTAGTCTTCGAACTGATCATGGAACAGAATTTCAAAATGCAAGTTTTTTAAATTTTTGTGAAGAACATGGTATATCTCACAATTTCTCAGCTCCATACACTCCTCAACAAAATGGAGTAGTGGAACGCAAGAATAGAACTTTTCAAGAGATGACTAGATCTATGTTAAATGAAAGTGGCATTGCTAAGTATTTTGGGGCAGAAGCAGTTTCTACAACTTGCTATATCATCAATAGAGTTTTCATTCGACCCATGACATCAAAGACTGCTTATGAGATGTTTCGAGGTAAGAAACCTAACGTTTCATATTTTCATATCTTTAGATCTAAATGCTTTGTGAAAAAGAATCCTCTCAACCTTGGTAAGTTTGATGAAAGATCTGAAGAAACTATTTTCTTAGGATATTCTCTAAATAGTCGTGCTTATCGTGTTTTCAATAAATCATTAAAAACTATTGAAGAATCAATAAATATTAAATTTATTGAGGATTTAAAGGATGTTGATTTTGATGAAGAAAAGGACTCCAATCCTAAAGCAGAAGCTAGTTCAGAACCTAAGTCAGAAGCACCTGCTGTTAACACTCGAGGATCTGGTCATCCAGAACCTATTTCAGAGGCAAATACAAAAGGTACTTCAGAAGTTGTAAGATCTAAACAAGAAGCTTCTAAAGCTTGGAGGTATAAGTTTGCACATCTTTCTAATCAAATAATAGGTAATGTTCAATCTGGTGTTAAAACAAGAGCTAATTTACAAAATCTTGAAAATCATTTTGTGTTGTTATCCGAAATTGAACCTAGTAATATGGAAGAAGCTTTAAATGATGATAATTGGATTATCTCTATGCAAGAAGAATTAAATCAATTTCAAAGAAACAATGTATGGAACTTAGTTCCTAAACCTAGAGGAAAGTCTATAATTGGAACTAAATGGGTGTTTAAAAATAAATTAGATGAAGACGGTAAAATTATAAGAAATAAAGCAAGATTAGTAGCTAAAGGTTATTCACAAGAAGAAGGAATAGATTTTGATGAAACATATGCACCTATTGCTAGACTAGAAGCAATACGGTTGATGCTTGCATATGCATCTTATAAGGATTTTAAAGTTTTTCAAATAGATGTAAAAAGTGTATTTTTGAATGGTTTTATAAAGGAAGAAGTTTATATAGAACAACCACCTGGATTTGAAGATCCTTTCAAATCATATTATGTTTTTAAATTAAATAAAGCACTATATGGTTTGAAACAAGCTCCAAGAGCTTGGTATGAAAGATTGAGCATGTTTTTTATCTCTAAAGGTTTTCATAGAGGAAAAGTTGACACTACTTTATTCTTGAAAACTTTTGATAATGATATCTTGGTTGTACAAATATATGTGGATGATATTATCTTTGGATCTACTAAAGAATTGTTATGTCAAGAATTTGCTGAGACCATGCAGGCAGAATTTGAAATGTCAATGATGGGAGAATTGACATTCTTTTTGGGGCTTCAAATAAAACAAACGAAAGAAGAAATCTTTGTTCATCAAGAAAAATACATGAAACAAATATTGAAGAAATTTGGATATGATGGCTACAAAAAGGTTACAACACCTATGAGTACTTCAACAAGGTTAGACTCTGACTCAAATGGACAGAAGGTAAGTGAGAAACTTTATAGGAGCCTTATAGGTTCTTTATTGTACTTGACTGCATCAAGACCTGATATTTTGTTCAGTGTGTGTTTGTGTGCTAGATTTCAAGCTACACCAACAGAAATTCATTTATCAGCTGTAAAGCAAATTTTCAAATACCTAGTTAATACTTCAAATTTGGGCATCTGTTATCCTAAAAATCAAAATTTTGATTTAATAGGATATTTTGATGCAGATTATGCTGGCTGTAAAATTGATAGAAAAAGCACATCTGGTACTTGTCAATTCCTAGGTGATAAATTAATTTCCTGGTCTTCTAAAAAACAAAATTCTGTTGCCCTATCCACAGCTGAAGCTGATTATGTTTCTATTGGTAACTGTTGTGCACAAGTTTTATTGATAAAACAACAATTGAATGATTATGGAATAAATTTTAAAACTGTGCCAATTAAATGTGACAACACGAGTGCAATAAATTTGACAAAAAATCCAGTGCATCATTCTAGGTCAAACCACATAAAAATTAGACATCATTTTATTAGAGATCATGTGCATAATGGAGATATAAATGTTGAATTTGTGCCAACCGATAATCAATTTGCAGAAATTTTTACTAAACCTCTTGAAAAGGTAAAATTTGAATTTATTAGAAATGAATTGGGAATTTGTAACCCTTTTTGAATTTTTCTTTCTTTTCCCCCGAAACTTTCAATATTAGAAAATCTTTATTCATATAATATATAAATATATATATATATATATATTTTTCTCTTCATTCATTTCCTTCTTTCCCTATTTTTTCTCTCGCAATCTGCTCTCTCTCTCTATTTTCCTTCTCTCTCATTGTGACTCTAATGGCGCCTAAATCTTCAGAACGTCTCAAACAAAAATCTTTCAAAACAAAACCCTCCAAAAAGCCTTTAGTGATTCATGATGAATCTTCAAATTCTTCGGAAAAACCTCAAGAACCTTAAATGGAGGAGAATCCAAGTTTCCCTGACTCCAAATCTGTCATCGGTTCCAAGAAAATTTCCAAAAGAAAACGGGTTACATCATCTTCAAAAGGAAAAGAAAAGGTTACTCAAGAAACCTCTCCGTCTAAGAAAACAACCAAGAAGCAAACGAAACAAAAGAATGTACCAAGTCTGAAACCCTCAATTTCAAAATCTCTTCGAAGGAAGAAAAACAAGGTGTGTTCTTGTAGTTTTGTGGATTTTAATTTCTTTACAAGTAATGGGTTTTATTGGAATGAACTTTTAGAACCCATAGGATGCATGGAACTTTGCTCTACTCAAGTTCTAGTTTATGGCGAGTGTGTGAAAGAATTTTATGGAAGTCTAAGTCTTTCGGAAGGGAATGTTTTAGTTTCCAGGGTATGTGATCAAGACATTACAATTTCTAGGGCAGATGTAATTAAATGTCTACACTTACATGATGTAAATGATGATGTAGAGATTACAAACATGCCGAGGAATGATCTTTTTGCCGCTATTAATGGAGGCTTACAAATGGATTATGGAAAAGAAGCAATGGTTATTGATTTCGAGTTGTTTCCTCGAATCATACACAAGATTATTATTGAATGTATATGTCCAAGGAAGGGCAGTTCTACTTCAATGTCCATAGAACATGCTCAAATTATCTATGCGATGATTAATAGAAAGAATGTAGACATGGCTTCTAGAGTCATTGATCAAATATGAAGAAATAAAGAAAGTTTGGTATTTGGGAATGTACTCATGCGGTTGTTTGTGTTTAAAGGAATTGTTTTGCCTACCAGCTCTTCTGAACCTATTAAGTTAAAGAGAATAGGTAAAGAAGTTTTTCATCATATGTCGATATTTGTTAAAGATTGTTTATGGTATGCGAATGGTGGTGCACACTTTTTCCATCAAAGGCATATGAAAAGAATTGTTCCTTTTGGAACTTCTTCGATACCTGTTCAAGAAGGAGGTTTAGAACCTAGTTTAGAACCTAGAACAGAGCTTGGAACAGACTATAGAAAGCAACCATATGATGATGAGGCTGGAAAGAGTGGAACAAAAGAAGCTACATCCAATGTTGATCTGGAACAAATGAAGAATGTTATGCAAGAAGCTTTGAAACATGAGCTATCAGATTTAGTTAAGACAGCTTTGATAGATGAAGTTTCAGTTCTTCAACGGTCTGATCTTAGGAGACTAGAAGCAATGGAGTTACAAGTTAAACAAACTTTTGATATTCTTTCTGATATTAAGAAAAATTCTGAGAAAATGCTTACTGATCTCCATCACTATAGAATTCTCTATGATGAGTTTAATGCGAGAGTCAAGCAAGATCTATCTAACAATGTGATTGCTTTTGATAAGTTTGTCTCTCAAGTAAGGAAGATAGGGGATTTAGTCACTAACTCTTTCAAGACTTTAGACTCCAAGATGGATAAAACATCCCAATCTATCGCAAGTCTTCATGGAGAAATCAAGCTGTTCTTATCCACCAAATTTCCAGATTATGTTCACTCTGGCGCGCATATCATCGACTTGGATACTTCACCAGAAAAACCTTCCTCTACCAAACCTTCCACCACTTCCTCTACCTCTCGAGTTACAAGATCCAGAAAATCTTAGTTCTTGTCTTAATTTTTTTGAAAACAAATTGTGAAAGACTTCTTTTATCTTTTATGAATCGATTAAGGGGGAGCTATCCCTTTTGCTGTTAACAAAAAGGGGGAGAATGTTTTTATTGTGCTTCTGATCAATGCGTTTATGATCAATGCTGCTTATTAATGATTCTATTGTGTTTATGATGCTTTTCTATTATGGATTCTGATGTTATGAATATATGTTTGCTTGAACATGAAAGTTGTTTCTATTTTGTTTATCTAATGGTGTTTTGTTATCATCAAAAAGGGGGAGAATGTTAAGTTCTCTAATTTAGTTTTGATGTTAACAAAAGAGGAATAATGTGTAACGTATGTTTGAGCTTGTCAGAAGTTGTTTCAGAAGATAGTAAGTGAATTTCTCTAAATTAAACAAAGAGACAGAAGCTTGTTCAGAACCTTCAAAAGTGTTTTATAGACTATTTTTGTTCTGACAGAAGGTGTTTCAGAAGTTATGTAGTGTATCCGTAGTTCTCGTGTTAACCTTTCAGAAGCACTTTCAGAACATTTACAATAGGAGAACAGTTGACAGGTTTGTTTCAGAAGCACTTTCAAAACCTGTACAACAAGAGAACAGTTGACAAGTTTTGCTTCAGAAGCTCTTTCAAAACCTTCCATGCCTGTCACTAATTTTTTCCAGATTTTGTTCTAATTTTTATATCGATAGTTTTTAATAAATCTCAAGGCCTAGCTCCACGTGTCAAGTATATTTGGGTAATATACTTGATGTGTTTTACTAAAGTTGGATTTTATATCATGGGGTTTTTAATTTACATAAAGTTTTTACAAGATTTTATTCAAAGATTTTATTTTATGATAAAGTGAGATAATATAAGAATTACAGGTTTTATCAAGATTTAAATCTAGATATTTGTGCTATATTTTAGGAGATCCAGCAGTTACAAAGATAAGGATAAGAAATATGGTTGTTACATAAAGATATGGTTCCACAATATATGGGATATCAAGATAAGGTTCCACAATGTGAGGGATATCTTCAACAAACTTGATCCAAGGAATATCTCTAAAGAAGATCTCAGTCAAACTGATTTATCAAAGCTTATCCTCATAAAAAATATCACGGAATGCGGATCCTCTCCAATAGATTCAACTTATTTTTGAAGTACAAAAATTTCAAAAATAAATTCAAGCTTGTCACGTGGAACTTCATGAACATTACATTCTCAAAAGTAACCGTTATGTTCTCTTCATAAAAGGAGTGGTCGGTTCAAATAAAAAAAAAAAAAGAATATAGAGAGAACTTTCTTCTGAGGAGAAAAAAAGCACACAGAAAAGAAAAGACTCATACATCTTCAAGCGCAAAATTTTTTACATATACATGTGATCTAATTTATAGAGGAAATTTGATATTCCTCATTGTTATTGTAATTCCTTTCTTGTATAAGGAATTGATAGTTGTTTCATCACTGTAGTTTGAGTGATTAGCTTAGTGAAAAAGCTAGAAAGACTCAGCAGTGAGACTTCGCCTTGAAGAGGCTTATTTTGTACACTTTCAATTTGTTTGATATAGTGAAACACAACCGGTATAGACAACCGGGACCCCGGCGTAGAGCTAGAAGAGAGGACTGACGCTCGAGGCGGAACCTCTATAAATCTCTGAGCATTCTATTCTTCTCTGCTCATTTTATTTATTGCACATTATTGTTTTTCATTTTTGTTGTTCACGTCATTTTATTAGTCAAGAGTTTTTTAATGATTTGCAAAAATTGAAATTTTAAGTAATTAATCAATTCACCCCCCTCTTGATTAATCTAATTGGGACCAACATTAAGCTAATTGCTTCATCAGGGAGAGATGAATATTCGAATGACTTAGAGCATAAGATGCCTCTAAATCTAAATCCCTATGAGGTGCGTATGTCCAAGGTATATGGTGAGTTAGAGGAGGTGATGTTGGTGACTTTGTGCCACTATTGTGAAGCAAAGGACTAAGTGGACGCTTATGAAGGGCTATGGTGCTATTTGCTTAAATATCGATAGAGTAGGTATTATTTAGGCAAATGCTGGTGTGATCCAAGGGTTTGATTTCGTTAAGCCTTTTCCTTTGCCTACACTTAAGTTAAAGCAACTCAAGTCTCTCAATTTGGAGTGTAGAAGTAGGTTACAATTGGTTCTCACTTGTAATACACACCATTAGCCTTTGTATTTTGTAAATGTAAGAGCCATTTGGTGTTCATAACAATAGCGACTTTACTTTTGCATTTACTTGTCTAGCCTTGCTATCTTTTGTACTGGTCATTTTTGTTTGTTTTCTTTCTTTTCTCAATGATCCTCAGCCTAAATAAGATAGGTGAGGGCACCTTTGTTAGTCATATAAGTCAATGATTGGTCCTTTAATGAAACCAAGTTTTTGGACCCTTACTCTAAGTAGAACTTGTGGGGACTTGTAGGCTTTATAGGCTAAGTTCCTGAGGTCACTCGCATTATCTCAAAGGTAAGGAGCTCAAGAGTTTTGTGAGTCTAGGGAGACCAAGTCCCTCAAGGTGTTCACTCGTCCTCCAAGATGGGGACGATTATGAGACTTGTAGACTAGGGTTGGTCAAGTCATTTGTGCATCGAACTTGTGGACCTTAGGAGGTTAAGCCCTTTCTTAATGGGTAAGGCTCGTAAGCTTCGAGAGGCCAAGTTTTATTTGTGTGAAAAAAGAATTGTTTGAAGGTTGAGGCACCTCACAATTTTCTTTATGTCTAGCCATGGTGCTCATTAATCAAGTTGAAGGGGTTGGTTCTTCTTTGGGACTCTATTACATGATGCGGTAGGTAAGCTGCTAGTGTCGTTATTGTTTTTTAATTGCAACATGGTAGAGTTGTGGTTGTTTTCCTATTACTCGAGTGAAGCCGCAAGTTGTGACCATTTTCGCTCGAGGTAGTTAAGACGCATTCAAAGTCATTTGTTTTCTTTGATAATTTGCTACAATAAGTGTTCCATCCTCACCAACTGCTTGTTGTCACCCTACAGCCTTAGAGGACTTAGAGGTAAGGTGTGTGATGGAGTCACTTAGTGGTGGTGCTACAACAATTCATAGTTAAAGGGGACATTTTGGAGGGTAAGAATGGCTTGTTTCAACTTGGAGAATGTTATGGTAGCTATAAAGGTCAAGAGCTATGGTTTTTATGAGTAATTATGTGCACCACTTACATGGTGGATGCTAAATGTTAATCATGGATTTGTCTAACTAGATAGTGGGCTTAAGCTACCTACAAAACAAAACATGACTAGAATGGGAGCTAGAGTTTTCTTTAGCATAGTTACTTCAATGCCTAAGTTAATTCAAGATAATAATGAGTAAAGGTTCGAAAGTAGTAATTTTGATATGTCATCCCGATTCCCTCTTCTTCTTCTTCCTTGCTCCTTAACTCCTTACCCCCCCCCCCCCCCCCCCCCCCCTCTTTGGGACGCTGGTGGTAGGAACTTAGGCTTTTATAAAAGGACTTTCCTTGTATTAGCTAGTCAGTAGTCTCAAACTTAAGGCATCGCTTATTTCCTTTTAAGCTATGGGACTGATGTGACATCATAGCATGTTAGGATGCTATTTAGCTAGTTACTCTTGTTTCGCGGTCTTCTAGGTTCATGATGTCTTCGGATAACACCTATTGCCTTAAGTTAGACTTGTGGGCCAATTTGTATAGGGTTGTGGGCTTATATATGATTTTTTTTTCTATCAACATAAACGAAAGTATTCATAACTTTACTCATTTAATTTTACTTTTAGGCGTATTTTAAAAAATTTTGCTTTTTTTTTTCCAATTATTTCGACCATGTTTTCTTCATTAGTGAAGAGAAACCTATTGGCTTTAAAAGTAAAAATATTTTAATTGATTTCTCCCTATTTCCATTATTAGCTAAACAAAACATTCCCGCTTATTTCTTTCCATTTTTATAGTTTTCCACCGTTTTCATCCATGCTAAATAATATGAGTCAAGTATACTTATCAAATTTTGTAATATAGTAAATTAAATACAAATATCATCCTACAAGGATTATGAGTATTAATACTAACTTACACCTTATTATCTAACCGATAAATTGTAAATATTAATTGGTTTAAAACCTATAATTAAATATTAACTAATGAACTAAAATTAAATTGAAGGAAAGAAGAACAAAACAGATTATAATTAACTTTAAGATAGTAAAAAAATTATCTAAACTTTGTTTCCCCTAGGATTTATTATGTGACATTAATAACATTTATTTAAATCCTTTAAAAATTTTATTGATTAGGAGAATTCCAAAATTAGTTTAATAACTTTTTCAAACTTATTAACCCTAATATTAAAAATATCTATTTGAATCTCTTTACAATAGCACATTTTAAATATTGCATTAAGAACAATGAATTCCCTAAAAACAAACTAATTAATTTTGAAAGAATTATGTAATTTATCTCTAAGATTATATCAATTCTCTTTAAACATACTAGATTTAATTACACATCAAATTTCTAAATCCTAATGTATAATATCAAATAGATAGAATAATACCCTAAAAATATGAATCTAAACAATATTAAAAACGCATGCTTGAATCAAGAAATTTTATAATTCATTAAATAGTAATAAATCCAGTCATATAATAATCCTAAGATCCACAAGTCTAGAATTAAGAGAATTAAGCTCTAATTATATTAAAAACAGATATCTTCAATGACATAAAAGCATGCATTATTAAAGAAATCAAAGAAAAACCCTAATTTCTTGAAATACAAAAAAAAATAGTCTTCTAGTCTCTCAAAACATCTTAGAATAAATAAAAAATTGTCTTCTCTCTCTTCTAAAGTCGAGTCCCTCTTGTCCTTTATATAGCGTGTGTCAAAAACTTTGTTTTTAAGCCAACACGTTATCTAACATATTCGTGCTTTGAGTCGTGTTAAAATTGTTGAACAAAACTTAGAAAATTGGACGTTGCAGTTGAGATGCCCTAGACACAGTCATGTTTAGAAGTCGTGTTTAAGTTGTGCTTATAAATAATTATTTCTAAGAGATACACGACTAATAAACACAGTCGTGTCTAGTAACTCTCGGCTTTTAAGCTCTAGTTTCAACACAATCTGGATATGATCATGTCAACTACCCATGTCTATCTTTAAAAAATTCATAATTTATTTTATTTAACTTCAAATTGAATAAAACCGGACTCCTTTTCTTCCTTTTTAATTCAATTATCCATTAAAACTCTAAAATTAAAATATTACTCAATTAAAATTAAAATTCTTCAAAAACACACCAAAATAAGGAAAACATACTTTAAATCTCACTTAATATATACATACACACACACACACACACACACACACATCTAATTAAGCACCTATTACTAAACAAGTGGATATTGCTCAAGCTATTTCTTCAAAGTACCTTGAAAGGAGATGCATTCAATCCTATTGAAGTGATTGTCAAATCCATTACCTTAATATTAAAATAGTTATAGTCTTTTTCTTTAAAAAAAAAGAAAAAAGAAAAAAAAAAGATAGCTATAAAATTAATGCAATAAATATCTAAATGATAAGATAGATGATAGAGTAGACAATTTGTTGATGAAACAATAGAATGACCTATTTTATTGTGATTATTGCTTGACAATGTTCCGAGTAAAGAAGTTGCTCTAACATGGAATATATTCAATTATCGCGATCACACTATGTGATGGTACAAATAAATTGAAATTCCATATACGATAATTTTATCGAAATCACTTATATATACACACACACACATTCGAGCTTATATTATCCATTTTTATTATTCAACATTTCACTTAATATGTAACTTATAATATATTTATTTTAGTAACATTTTGTGCTTAGAAAATTCTATTATGACAAAACTACTAAAACTTGACCATAAACAATATAATATATGACATGCTATTTAACATTGTGCCTAGGTTTTACTATGTGTCAATACCTTCAATATATTTAACAATTTATGATTAGATTGTTTTAGATTTGAGCTATACAAATATTCTCTCAACTTTGTGCAATTTTCTAGATGGTAAAATCTAGAAGAAACATGAAGTTTAAGTATACATACTTGATTCATAGGAAGATCATAAAAACATCTAACAATTCAACATCAAGTCTTCTTGCCTTTTATAAATATGTCTACTCCTGTGGGCTTTACTTTTATGCTATGAAGACATTGCATCTTTCATTCTACTATCAAGCCCAATAAAAAGATATAAATGGTTGGTTTCTAAGTGTTTTTTTTTTTTTTTTTGTCAATTTGATCAATGCATATGTGATTGGTTACTTACAAAGCCAAAAAAGTAACAATTTGATTATTGTGATTCTAATGTAAATGAAAGAAGAAACATCAAAAGAGGTTAAAATGCCCCAAACACTGGATGCTTGCTAAGCTCGAAGGAGCATTTTTACATACAAACTTATGTTTGAATACAAATCATATTTGTTATTGGAAAACCATATCAAACTCCTTTTTTTTAAAATATATATATTAGTTGTAACATCAAACTAATATCAAGTTATTGGCATAAGTGAAAGTGGAACACAACAATAGTAACCATCACTAAAGTGGTTAACAACAACTAAAAATATTAGATGACAACCAAACAATAATATAGTCTTCTTTAAAATGAGAATTGTGGTTTACATTATAAAAATGATTAACCACCACCATAAAATATCTATTATTATCTTCATCACCCAACTTCACCTACTACTAAAGCCCTTAACAATTGTAAATTGTACAATGACAATTGTAGATTTTGATTATAAGAATATTATGAGAAAGTGTGGAAAAATGTTTTCTGCAAACAAAAAAACAAAGAAAAGAAAAAGTACTTGTCTCCATCCTTTTCTTTAACCTATGTCTAAAAAATGCTTAATATGATATGTGTGCGTGTTTAAAATTAAAGGGACCAAAGTCATCACCTAAACCCCACTAGCCCCTGATTCTTATACTGCATAATAAGTTGAAGTATGCACTTACATACCATGAGGTTGTCTAAATCTTGTTGCAATAGCATGTTGTGGTTGATGTCAAGATTAGAACTAATGAGAAGTTCCTTGCTACTAGATTCATGGGTTTGCCACACTTCCATTTCAAAACATACATTTCCACATAAAAATTTATGTGAACTTTCTTTGCAAATCAAATATTGCAACACTCATCACTTACATCTACACATGTTATATGACTAGCTTAGTTTTTGTTTAGGTGTTGTTTGGTTGCAAGTCATAATAGTATAAGTACAACAAAATTCTCTTATATACTATTTGATGTGTATTTATTAAAAAAAATTTAAGGATTATTTTAGGTGTTGCTAAAAGGATTGTGTTTTGTCTAATGACAAAAATTTCATACCTCGTGTTAAATGGTACAAAACTTATAAGTTTTACTCCCATTTCTTGAAGGATTTTACTATCTACTATGATATAATTTCAAATACCTACCTTAGTCTTTATTGAAGTAAATTTTATGTCTTTTTAACCAATAAAAAATTTTTAGATGTTGTATCAATACCAAAGACAAGTGAGAACTTTCAACCTCTTTAGGATATTAAGGGCCATTTTTGCCTCTACTCCATTATTGATGAATAGAAATTGTGCAAACGGTCTAAATGGGCAAAAATTTTAGGCTTAACTCACATTTTTTTGTGGGTTAAAGGGGTCAGCCTATAAGCTAAATAGGTTAACCCGTATTTTTTTATACGCTTTTAAAGCTAAACAGGCTAAATCCACTCAACTCACATTAGCTTGTGAGTCAATGCAAGTTGACTTGCTTTATATGCAAGTTGAAATTTTTCGTCTAACCTGTATTTTTTTTTGCAAGTTAAACAAGCCAATTCACATGACCCTTTCTGCTTACACAACTTTAGTAATGAAGAGGCCAAGATTAGTTTAGCTTCACAAAGCTTATTATAAAGTTGGATTTGGTTCTATATATATTTATAATGTATTGAAATTGTAAATTCTCTTCAAGATATATAAATTAGTACAAATTTAGCAGACTAGTGAAAGATATTATATTGCTATGTTATAACGAACATGAGATAATAGATCTTGGAGTTTAATTGGTGAATGTGACAATCGTCCACTCACATGGGCTTTCTATCTCATTTGTATATTCTTTGTTTTAAATTAGATGTTTAGTTTTTTAGGTAAATTTGATATTTAGATAATTTGTCTTATCAATATATTATATTGATTCAATTACATATGATAGAAGTATGACTGTGTAATTAATTACGATTTTTCTTTTAGTCATAACTTTTTTTTTTTAATTTAACTTATCAACATTTGCAGAAGTTTGCATGTGAGGGCCTTTTTTAATACTATTAACTTTTTCATTAACACATATGATAGAAATGCTCTAATTAGTCCACATAATTATAGTAAATAAATAATATAATGAAATATATAAAAATTTAAAGAAATTATAAAAAAACCCTCAAAATATTAAAAAAAAAATCTAGCCACCCAAGATTATGGAGTGATCGAAGTGATCATATAAACCTAAGTGGATCACAACCTATTGAAAAAAAGCGACGTTTGACCCACTCGTAGTGGTGGATGACCATCCACCAGCCAAGTGGGTTTCTTTCTTTTTTTGAATTTTTTATTTTTTTATTAATTTACTTAATATATATATATATATATATATATAGAGAGAGAGAGAAGGAGAGAGAGAATTATGTTATCTAGTTAAATTGATAATTTGAGCAATCAGATTGCATTACATATCATACAATAACCAAAAAATTAACGATGTTAAGAAAAGTCTTCATTTGCAACTTTTGCAAATGGTAAGTATTGAAATAGGAAAAATAAAAAGTATCACTCAAATAGAAAAACTATAACACGTTGAATAGTAAAAATATATTTACCCCTATTACAATTAGTTGTTGGTAGCTATCATTACCTTCTTTTTCACCTAATATCGTCTCTAAAAATTATTAATAACTAAAACTATTCATAGCTACTACATTTATAAAGATTAGATTGTCCAATATGTCATAAAGGTTTTGGGGGTTTATTTTCTACCAAAAAATATGGGTCATTGATTACATTAGAAATCTAAGTTAAGTGTTGTGTTAATGAAAATTGTAAGTTACATTTAGTTGCATTCATTAAGAATGATTGACTATCATCATTAGGAGTTACTTAAATTAAGATTTTTTTTTAATAATGTGCAAATAAACATGTTTTATATAATTCTTAATAGATGACACACTTAGTGTACAAGTGTAAAGATAACTATATGTGAAATTCGTAATATTGAAGGAGGAAAAAAAAAAAAAAGACGAGTGAGGGAAATATTGTTTTTTATTGTTGGAATTCTCTATCGCATGCAAGAGTTAGACCATGTAGATTTTTCATTAGCAATGATTTAATAGAAGCTTCCCTCTTCACAAATTAATTCCCTAATTTTTGTAAAGATTTACAAAGAGTAGGGTTATGGACTTGTGAGTTTATGTGGTAGATTTGAAAATCAAAGTTAGCGGTTGTAGTATGATAAGTAATTGATCAATTTGTTTAAATTATGATAATACTACATGTGAAATCTATAATATTAAAGAAGAGAAAAGGATGACCGAGGGAAATATGGTTCTTCATTATTGGTGGAATTCCTTATCATATGCAAGGATTAGACATATGGATTCTTCATTGGCAATGATTCCATAACTACTTATCTCTTCACAAACTAACCTCTAAAAAATTAGAATGATTTATGAAGAGTGAGGTTATGGACTTACAGGTTTATGTGACTGTTTTAAAAAATCAAAGTTAGTGGCTACTATGTGATGAGTAATTGGCCAACTTATTAAAATCATGATAATACCACTTATACTTAATAATTATGTAAAGAGATATAATTTTGAAATGGAAGGACATGTAAATGAATATTATAATAAAAAAATGGATGTAATACCAAAAGTTTTGATTAGTTTTAATAATATAAATAAATATAGATAGCATAGCAAGCTATATATATTACTAAATCACAATAATGAAGAGTGTAACGAGGTATTTTGTAGAATTACATTAAACAAACTATAGTTTTTAATCCATCTATCTATTTACCTATATATATATTATGTAAATACATTTCCTTTTAAACATCATCAATACATAAAAATTTAAACTTTCGACCTCATTATTTTATTTATTTACTTTTTATCATTATATTCTCAAGGTACAGATACTAATAATTAAATAAGCAATTATTTTTCTACTTTTTTTAGTTTACATCTAAAGTTTTATTTAATAATATGCTAATGTGATGATATTTCTTATTATATTATTCATATTTTATTTTTTTAAAGCCTTTAATTCATAATTAAATAGTTACTTATATTATTGAACATTATAGTCATTTTTCATAGATGCTTGGAATCATAGTATTTAGGTAAGAAGTCAAGCATCTCGGAAAGAATTAACTGTTTTCAATAGGAGAAAAAAAATGAGAAGATTTTTAAACTTTTATGAAATTGATTGTATGATCAAATATATCACAAAAAAATATAGGTTAAAAAGGGTTGATTTGATTAGGTTTTCTTATATGAATTTAAATCATATTTAATAGGGTATATTTAAAAAGCATAAAAGGAATTTTCCATGGGTTTAAGGTTAATAATTGTAACCTCTATCCCATGATATACGCATTCTCCGTACTTGTAAGATATGGTTATCTTATCTAATGCCCATCTTGAGCCTAGTACCTGTCAAAGAGGGTAAATTAGACAATTTAGTAAATTTTTGTAAGGACCGACTGGGAAGGGGGGTAAAAAACAATAACCGAGGGTATTTTTAGGGAAAATGGAGGAATAAAGAGGCAAAGGACAAGTTGCATATAAAAGGATCGGCGCAAAATGTAGTTTACGGAAAAAGAGAGGGGGAAAATCGTAAATATAAGGGAAGACTGGGTTAGTTCGAGCTTTTGAGTCCCTGACCTGGATTTGGAGATATAAAAATATCTACTGGCAATTCGGCCATCTTGCTCACTTCTTATCGCTTGCCCTAGTCTCTCTCTCTCTCTCTCTCTCTCAGTAACGTCCGAGATGTCAGGAACGTACGGTCAAGCCGGGTACGGTGGTGGTGGTGCTGGTGGAGGCGGTGGATATGGAGGAGCCGGTGCTGGAAGCTATGGTGGCTCAGGTGGTCAAGGAAGCGGTAGTGGTGGTGGGTACGGCGGAAGTGGAGTCTACGGTGGTGGAGGCTATGGAGGTGGTAACGATGGGGGTTACAGTGGTGGAGGCTATGGCGGTGGTGGTGGTGGTGATGCTGGTTACGGTGTTGGTGGTCGTGGAGGTCGCGGTGGAGGCGGCGGTAGGGGAGGAGGTGGAAGAGGTTACGGCGATAATCGAGGTACGTAGTTTTACGTTCTTTATGCGAGAGACGGATGGATTCGTTTAGGAATAGATAGATCTGAAAGAAAAGTCCATTTTTTGGTCCTTAATCGTATAATTTGAATATATTTTGCTTATAAAGGAGGAGATCGTGGAGGCCGAGGAGGTGGAGGTGGCGGCCGTGGAGGCGGTCGCGGTGGTGGCGGAAGAGACGGCGATTGGCTCTGCCCTAACCCTAGGTGCTTCTTTAATTCGTCTGTTTGTTTGTTATAACAACTGAATTACATTAGAAGAAAACGGGTATAACTGTTTTTAGGGTAATTCACGGTGCAATAAACTTTTTTTTGGGGCCAAAAATAGTTTGAATTGTTTAAAGAGCTTTTTTTTTTTTTTCAATTTATTATTTGAATATGTGTGTGATCGTGTGATTTTTCTCTTTAGAAGAATCTTTGAGGGTTGAGCTCTTATTTTTCTTAATGAGTAACCATTTGAATGCTGTCATTGAGGTTCTTTTTATACGCATGTAGCTGTGGCAATCTGAATTTTGCTAGAAGAGTTGAGTGTAACAAATGCGGGGCACCTTCTCCTGCTGGTTCTAGTGATCGTGGCAACGGGCATGATCGTGGTGGTTACAGTAGAGGAGGTAGTGGTGGTGGATATGGTGGCAACCGAGGGGGAAGAAATGAAAATTATGAAGGAGGAAAGGGAAGTGGTTATGATGGAAGAAGTGGAGGCAGTAGCAGAGGTGGTTCTTACGGGGCTAATCGGGGAGGAGAAGATGGTGGGTATGGTCAAGTTCCTCCTCCATATGGTGGAGATGGATCTGAGTATATGCAACCTGCCAATTCTTATGGAGGAAATGCAAATTATGGAACTGATGCTGTTCCTCCTCCTGCAAGCTATACTGGCGGGCCTGCATCATACCCTCCATCTTATGGTGGCAAGGCTGGAGGTTATGGTGGTGATGATATGGGAGATGGAAGGGTTGGGGGTCGGAGAGGTCCACCACCCTCTGGGTTTGATGGGGGTTACAGTGGTGGTGCTCCAAGGCACCAGGGGGGTGGTTATGGTGGCCCTCCTGCCGATACCCCCCCTGTGAAAGTGAAGCAATGTGATGAGAACTGTGGGGATTCATGTGACAACACAAGGATATACATATCCAATCTGCCCCCTGATGTGACTGTAGACGAGCTGAGAGATCTTTTTGGAGGCATCGGACAAGTAATATTCACGTTTTCCTTCAGTATTTCCTCTCTCGTTGGAGAACTTGTCACATCTTTGATATCCTGAATATGGTCATTGAGTTGTTTTGTTATTATGACCACTAGGCATTCTATATTCATGTTTATTCCATCTTGTTATTGTTCAATTGATCGGGTTCATTTAATCTTTCATTTTCAAAATTAAACATACTTTTTGCTATAGTAATCTCAATTATAAGTAGTTCATACGACTGCATTGTAGTTGGAAGTGTGCTGACTTTGTAATCTTGCAGGTTGGAAGAATGAAACAGAAGCGGGGTTACAAGGATCAGTGGCCTTGGAACATAAAAATTTACACTGATGACAAAGGAAATAACAAGGGCGATGCTTGTTTAGCTTATGAAGATCCATCAGCTGCTCATTCTGCTGGCGGTTTTTTTAACAGTACATTATCTTATCTTGTTGCCATTGCTTATGTAAATTTCTCTCTAGGATATGATCCACTAATGTGCTGTTGTATATTTTTTCTTATTAGATTATGAAATGAGGGGTTACACAATCAGTGTTGCAATGGCTGAGAGGTCAGCACCAAGAGCTCCACCTGCATATGGGTAAAGAGAATACCTTGAATCATTTCCAATGTCTAATTTCTTGCATATTTGACGAGCTACCCCTTATGAATGAAGTTTGTGATTTACCCAAAAAGAAAAGTTTGTGGATGAAGTAAAAGTGGTACAATGGATGATTTTGCAACAGATCTGTCAGTTGTCGCATAAAATTTTTTTGATAATTGGCTTGCGAGTGACTTAGTCATTTCATAACTTATTGAATCCACTCTCCTTTTTATGGTGATAGCTGCTTCCTAGAATCGGCTATCCTTTTTAAGCGGATGGCTGCTTACAGGAAAAAAAAATAATATCGATCCTTTAAGATGTCACTAGATGAATACTCTTGCCTAATTTATAACCTTATATGTTCTTCTAGATTTGCCGATCCAAGAAAATTTTCATAGTTTATGCGTTCTCCTTGCATATCAATCCTCAATTATTGATACATCTGTCTCATATAGCAGCTTTTAGTTTTTGAAGAAGTGAGCTCTGGTAGTAAGTTTACTCTTGTTTGGGTGTGATAAAAATATTGTATTTATAAAAAATATTTCCAGACCCATCAAAGTGATTCTTACAGCTACTTGGCATGTCAATGCATATAATTTAATGCTACCTGTTTGTAATGCAATTTTATTGAAGTTGACTTTGTACTTGTGAGAGTATTTGTAGTTGATGAGTTAAATCTGGGATTCATTTTGTTTTGATAGTGTAATAAAGTCTTTCAGGCACATGTATTAAGTCTGTATAGGCTTCTCCAGTTCATTTTAATTAAACCCCTATGATAACTGAATTTTTTTTTAATTTCTTGTCTGTTTATTATAAATTAAAAAAAGAAAAAAGAAAAGGAAGAATCTGATAACTGTATTTACTATATGTTTATCTTGTTAGGTACATGCTAAAACTGACAAACAAGTAAAATTATGATCTGAAAATATGAGTGAGTCATTGGAGCAAGTTTGTGATGGATGGCCAAGACTCCATTGTATTACTTGGCTGTATGAAGATAATATTAAACGGATTGATTAATTAAAGCTTATAGACAATTTTGTTGTGGAACTAACTGTTTGTGCAACAGGGGTGGCGGTAGAGGTGGCTATGGGGGAGGTGGCTATGGAGGAGGTGGCTATGGAGGAGGTGCAGACAGACGCAACAGAGATGGAGGCGGCTCTGGACCAGATAGAAATTACCATGGGGGAAATCGCTCACGTCCATACTGAAAACTTTGGCAGGAGCATAATTAATGTATACTACTAGAAAATGTGGTCCGACTTTTAGTAATGTTTTGCATTGGCTGGGTTGTTCTTTGACTGGAGACTAAGAGGTAGGTTGTTCACTCACTTGAGCAATGCCCCCTTTTCTCCTTAATTCTACCAGTAGATGGAAGGGCTTTTAATTGTAGGCACTGGATTGATTTTGTTGTGTGAATGTTTTTTAGAGGCAAAGTGGATAGTCTCCAAGCTGCTAAGGTAGGTTGTAACTTCAGGTGAGTTTTGCTCTTTAATGGTCATACTTTTATGTTTGGAAATGACTCACAGATGATGTGTCATTTACTATTGTGAGCTGCGACACAAGGCATCCATGCAAGTCTAATTAACCCTATCATCGATGAAAAGCCATTTTGGACTATACAGCTGCTATAGCTGTCCCTGTATTCTGGCTGCAGGAGGATGATATTATTTAATGTTGATACGTGATGTCTGCATTGCCAACAGATCCCATTCATGGGCCTTTCTACCCTTGTTATTTATATATGTGGCTTTGAAACATTTAGAGTTTCTTAAATCACCCAATAACCGCTTCTCTTTTTATTTGCTCAGTGATGTCTAGATGCTTTTTGGGGGTAAGTTTTGAATTTTTTAAAAATGTTTTTAGCTTATAATTTGTTGGGTTTAGCCCATCAGGATAATGCAACATGGTCGTTAGTCTTGCCTCACTGTGTAGCGGGCCAAAATATGCTTTTAACTGGGATCCATTGTCATCAATCAACTTGGATGCAAATTTCGTCTTTGTTAGTAGATACCTATTAGGCATAATATGGTGACCAAATGATTCCCCTAGCTCACACTCAAGTGCTGTCCCATGAGTAGCTCTTCCTTAGAAGAGATTGACAGTTTCAGAGAAGCAAGGACAATCCAGGCTAGGGCATTCCCAGCTGTTATGGACCTGCATCGGTTGTTCATGGCAGGATTCTTGTGGTGTTTTTGTCAGGGTATAATTGGATCCAGATGTTGAACTGATGAATCTGTCTTCCTCCCCTTCTAGGAAACGGAGGTGCTGGATGTCATCTTCACTAGTCAGTTTCTTATAGGAGTATTAACAGGCTACTTTAATTATTGAATAGTGTATGAGGGCGAAATTCACTCATGTCTTAGGCTCTTATAGCCAAATGGTGAATATTTGTAGGTTCGTTAGAATGCTACTCTTTTTTCTTGTTTTTCCCTCCATATTTGTAAGTTGTGAACGCTCTAATGATAAATGAACTCAAGGAAATTTGTGCCTTGTTTAGAGGGATCGTGCATCTTCAGTCTTGTATATTGTGACACTGATTTTCATTCGTAGTAGAATGGGGATATATGCGTGTGATGCGGTTCCATATGACAGGAAGCCGTGAGTGAGGGCTTTTGCGTTCTGGCAAATGCCACCTTGATGTTCACCTCGCTTTCCACTCTAACCTCTTCCCTAAAAATCTCAGCCATAGCACAATCAATGGCATCTTTTGGGAGAGACTTGATTTGTATCTTTATTTATGTATTAGAGATATTTCAAAATTTTATGACACCTTGCAACTCATAATGTTGTTAGTGAGAAAAATTAAAATTGTGGTGGGGAAATAGTCCTTAGTCGCATCCGAATATAAAACGTGCCTCTTCCCTCCGAAGCACTGACTCTTGAGATTATCAGTTACATCATCTCAAGGGAAAGCACTACCTTTAATCTAAGGGTTTTTTCGTACCCTAGTCTAGTGAAGAGTGTGAGCTTAGAGATCGTTTTTGGCCATTCTTTGGAACAAGATCTCAGCTTGCCCCTTAAGTCAGCAAATATGCGTAGTGAGAAATAATTGCTAAACTTGAAAGTGTTCAAGAGGGTTTGGCCTTCCATCGATCAGGTTAACTGTTGGGAAACAATGGGGCTTCAATGGGTTAGAACGTATCGTTTTAAAGTGGGTTTCTTCCGTGACCCATGGCCATGATGTTAGATTCATTAAGCTTTGCTGTTCCTGGTAATTATTTATCAGCTCAATGAATGGAATCGTGACGAAATCAAGTTAGTGCATCTTGAATCAAGCTTAGTTTGAGGTTGAGGTTGAGGTTGAGCTTGGTTCTGGAAGACTCTGATTAAGGGTGTTAGTTTATTATTTAGAAAAATTGGAATCCTTCCTGTAAATATATATATATCAGTAGACATCACGCTTGTGTCACCGGTATCAAATATTAATGTAAAGAACATATGAGAAAAGGGAAGAGATTCAAATTGAAGCTCTTCTATTTGATTGGTGGAAAAGGTCAAACCTAGTGGGTGATCGAAGTAAGAGAAAGCATTAAATACACTATTACAGCATATACATCATATATCATAATAAATTGCCAACACCTATAAAATACAAGGGTCGCTTTGGGTTATATATAGCAATAAAATAAAACTCGGTGTGAAGGGGATTGACAAGCTATTGATTCTAAATATGCAGAAGGCGGCTCAAATTAACTCGTTATACCAAAAGTGGGATTCCAAAGGAAAAGACCACCTACTACTAAAACCCCTACCTAACACCATTGCAAATGTCATCATGAGCCAGTAAGAGGTAGTCTCCACAATGAACAATCTTTCGGGAAGGCCATTCATCTACAGTATACACAATGGAACCATCGATCGTTTATCCTGCCTTTATCATGTCAGACACCAGCTAACTCTAATAACTTCCTCAACATTCCACTAGCCATTAACATGAATTGAAACTACGAGGACAACATCAATCAGAACCACCACCAGACTCCACATTGTTGTTCACTGCCACGACCCACCGCTAAACAATACTGCTAGCATCCCCATGCTTAGAACAAAATATGGATGTGGTGCACTAAGTACTGTAATATTATTTTTACTCCGCTATTTCCAGCATACAATGATTTCTGCAAGGAAAGTTTATTCATAACAAAACACAGTATCAGGACAAATAAAGTAAGAAACAAATAAGGCAGGATTACGGCCAATAAAGAAGGCAGCATTTTTCCTTTTATATTTTGCTGTCTGAAGAAATGAAAGGAAAAGAAGAAATGCCATAAATTGAATGAGATCAGACAAGATCGACGTTAGATGCAAATTTCTTCCTTCTTTCTAACCAAGGTGGGGAGCAAAACACACTTTTCCAGTGAAAGAGAAGGAGGGAGAGGGGGAGAAAAATCCTACTGGCAGCTAATCCGTTTACAGGACAAAAGCAGGATGATTTCAATAGACATTGAACTCTATCAGATGCACCTCTCTGGATGATACAACTCTATCTACAAGCAGGGACTAATTCTACGGCTTCAGTTTCCCCCATTGGTGGGTACTTCAATGATGTACATGTCATTGTTGCATGTCATAAGATCCTTGTGGTGCTGTTTCACCTCTATAACTACCACCATCTATTGCTTGGCCCTGAAAATGTTGGGCTTCAATAAGTTAAAGGATGAATTTATATGTCCTACCAATTACCATAAGTAGCATGTTAATAATAAAAAGCATAAAGTGAATCAAGATCAATTTTTGTCACTATTAGAATTTTGCTTGTAGAAAATAGTGCTTAAATGTTCAGAATCACAAGCATTTAACGATGGTGACTCCAAAGAAATCAAGTACAGCCAGCAAAAGAAATAATTGAAACAACTGCATAGATGTTGTAGCCTACAATATTTTCCAAGCCAATTTTCTGACATGTTCTCGTTTTAATCAAGACCAGCCAGGTTTTCCCACCACGTTTGCTTGTTCTGAGAGAACAACTGTCCATTTTATCAAGTTAAAAGCAGTGGCCATGCATCTTGAAGAAACTCTTGAAAGTGTGCTGTCAAGCACTCAAATGGAGTAATGCTGTGAGGTTATTGAGAATCAGTACACCGGTACCTCATTGGCTAATCATGTACGATGAAATTAAGATCTAATTTACTCTTATTTTTAAGATCTTTGGAAGAAGGTAAGGCTGTGGTAGAAAATATTTTGGGTAAGGAGCAAAATATACAATTCCATTATCCCATCATCTTATTAACATAGTTTGGGCCATGTACAGGATCTAAATACAATATTCCATTCAGAAGCTACTTAGCATATGTGAAAGTGATTAACATGAAATGAGAAGCATTAATAAGTAAAGATGGATACTCGGGATTGAAGCAGCTGCTGCTGCTGCAGCCTCTGTTCTCTTCTCAGAATCATAAAGCTGTTTGCGCAATTTCTCAATTTCACCAGACATTGACAACATGTTCTTCTCCATTATCTTTCTTTGCTCGAGGTTGATGGCATGTGTCCTCTTCTCATATTCAAGGGCAGCCCTATTCACATCAAATAACATGTTTATTTGACTAAAAACAGTGAAATCCTAATAAAAAACTGTAATTGCTTGAGTATATGCTTCCAATAATTTAGTTTTTTTGGGTTCATCAAATTTTATGATAGTAAATTTATAAGGCAGTTTGCTTTCCCAAGACCTTATACATTCTCCAGGTTATCAAAATGGAAAATTTCTGACATCAATACAATTTTTTCGGGTAAATGACATCAATACAATTATTTACTTAAACCCAAACCAACCCCCCACCCAAAAAAAGAGAGAGTAAAATTGGTGTATAGCAATACATCAAATCTTGCAGCACAAACAATGTACCTGTCCTGCAATTTATCTATTTGAACTCTTCAAATAAAAGATATTCCAGGTTTAGTTATTATGATCCTTGGATAAGAGTACCTTGAGGGGCTTCAAGGAAAAGTCCAAACCTTGTTGTAGAAGCTAGATTTGGCATTTTTTGAATACTAGATACCATTAAATCAGGATAAAAAGAAACCTGTCTAGGAAAAATTGATTCTAGTCGCTTCAATTTAAAGAGATTTTGTATGTATGAAAGAAAAGACCAGGCAAAAAGCCATTGAAGGACTCCAGAAAATAATGACTGTGGAATGCAGGGATTGTCTCCTTTCAAACCAACAAAGCGGAGGTTATTGATTAGTATTGGTTGACTCAACTGTATAAGCTATTAAGAGTTGATTCTATCAACTTGTAGCCTATAAACCAAGATTGTCTGCAGCACTCAGCAAGCAAGGTTTAATCCATTTTGACAGTCTCATCTTTGCTTTGATTTGATGGATCTTCTAACAAAGTCTCTATTAGAGGATCGAGTCTGAGATCTAGTTTTTGGACAATTTACAATAGCTTTAGATTCTGCTCTATATTTAGGTGATTTTAGCCCGTGCTTTCCTATGATAAATTTAGGTTTGGGCTCATCAAAGAGAACCCAATGATCTCGTAAATTTTAGGGAAAAATTTTCAGGAAAATAGGCTCCTTTCTTCCATTAATTTTCTGTCTTTTAATTGTACAAGGATGACAGTCACTAAGGCCCCCATTTTCCCAGATTTTCTCCTGCATGACTCATAATAAAACTGTCCACTACTTACTAACTGCCCACTACCTAGAACCTCCTATTGGCCACCACATGCAGCCTACACAGACCACTACACGACTTCTAACATACCAATAAAAAGGACTCGACTGAGACATACAATTATACAAATAAACACATTGCAGTAGACACAGTACACTACTGCTGCTCCTTGCCTTTATGCCTCTGGTATACCCTTTTAAATGGAATCGTCAGTTCTCGGTCTTTATCAGTCCCTCATTAGATTGCCCTTTTCTCCCCCATCATTTCTTTCCCAACCAAAATGTCGAATCATCATTCAAATTGTCTCCCATGACATATCATCTGATTCGTGTAAATATTAGATAGTATACTAATCTATGAATTCCATATCATTGACCGCTAACTTCTTAAACTACCCAAAGAATTACTAAGCAATTTGCTCACATCTTATATGATTTTCTTCTGATTCACTCAATATCCTAATTGACTATTGAAAACTTGTGACTAGAAGAGCTACCTGAACTACATATAGGGAGCAAACATGGTATTATAATATCTAGCAGGACGGGAAGGTGATAACCAAGGATAGGTAGACAAGGAGACCCACAACCATCCCCATTCAAAATTTTTAGAAAATTGTACCTTAAAATTCAGAGAGAGTTCTGATAATATATTTATTCTTCATACTTCTACCCTCCTATACACATCTATTCCTCATCCGCAATACTAGGGCTGAACTGATTGATAATGTTATAAGATCAAAGGTAATATGGGGCCTTTGGTCTGTTTAGAATTAAATCTAATCCAGTCTTGTTTTTAGGATTTTTTTCTTCCCTATTTATCTATAATTTTGGGCTTGTCAAGAGGGAAACTAACGACTTCTTTACTAGAGCTCGATTTCATAAAGAACCCTAAAATCTCCTTTAACTCTAGAGCTTTGAAATTTTTCTAAAAAATAGTACTTCATTCCTTCATTAACTTTCCGCAATATACACTTTCTGCAATATAAAAACCATACACATGGCAGTTTTCCCCCTAATTGCTGTTCCTATTTTTCCTCTTATTCAACAACTATCCATATAACTGCTAAAGACATAACTGACTTTTAATTTAAATACAACATACACTTCATACTCTCCCCCTCCCTTCCTTGACCTGTGTGCTGCTGTCGCTGATGGATTTGGATGGCAGCCAGCTTCAAGAACCATCGTGTAGGTCGCCTACTGGTGGCCGGAGTTTGTTAAGGGAACATTTCCCTCCCCTCAGTATCGGAAAACCAGCTATAGCTCCCCTAGGCACGCCTCCATATGCTGGAAATACCACTCTTCCAGATAAGGAAAAAGTAGGGGAAGCTTTTCACTCTAGGGGAAAAGTTAAAGTTGACTTAACCAAAAATGGAAGCCTTGATCCTCATGCCCCTGATGGAATGCCTTTTGGTCACTGTCATCAGCCGCATGACAGTTCCAAAGGCAGCTTTCGTGCCCCACCCCCTTTGCAACCTTTCCAAGTCCTTTCCTCCTTTGTTAATTCCACTTTGGAATTACCCAACCGGTTGGAAAAAAACCATAGAACCGGAAAACACCACACAACACCATCTTCTCCAACCGATACATCCTCCGGTGGCCCAACGGAAAGGAAATCCTATGCCGATGCATGCAGCATGACCGATGTGGATGACCCCAACTTCAACTTGAGGTATCGTCCATCGGATAGGAAGGGATTGGTGCCACGAGTGAAGATCCCCCATGCGGTTGAGGTGGCCAGAGTTGATTATTGGTCTTCCACACTCGTTGGTTTTTTCCTTGGACGTAGGCTGCCGTTTCAACTTGTTCATGACATGGCCTTCCGTCTTTGGAAAGAATATGGAATCTTTGAAGTCTTGGGAAGTAAAGAAGGATACTTTTACTTCCATTTCTCTCATGGAATAGACCTCACTCCTCTACTAGAAAAGACATGGTATTTTGCACAAAGATACCTAATCCTTCAAAAGTGGAGACACGGCATGGCCCTTGAAAAGCCTCAACTAACTAATGTCCCCGTTTGGACTTTCCTCCACCGTGTTCCTCGTGAATACCTGAATGATGATGGCATCAGCTACATAGCGAGTGGAATTGGAGTCCCCCTTAAGGCTGATGCACTAATGGCTGCTAGAAAGAGGGCTAACCATGCGAGAGTACTGATAGAGCTGGACGCAAGAGAGGAATTGGTTTCCTAAGTTGAAGTTGAGAGTTCTAATGGGTCCATATCCAAAGTCATGGTTCAATATCAGGGACTCCCTTTATGATGTGGGGAATGCAAAGTGTTTGGTCATTTGTGCCATCCTACCAACATAGGGACTTCACCAACCGAGTCCAGCAGTCAAGGCACTAAGAGAAGTGAGGGACAATGGGTTCCGGTGGGTAGAGGTCGAAGCGAGAAGAAGAACGCGAAATCCAATGCTGGGATCAAGACGTATGCAAATGGAAACAACAAGCCTAGCCATACATCTAAAATCGTAGAAAACGAGGTAGGACAGCATGGCCACATGCCTAGCTGTGAACCTGAAGCTGCAAAGGAGTCCCCCCCCCCCCCCCCCCCCCCCCCCCCCCCCCCCCAAATCCCCAAGGCCAAGCCAGCTGACATTCGTGTCAGCGAAGGTGACACTAAGCATGCTGTTGATCCTGAGGTAGTTGTGGATGTACAATAGCAAAGGGAGACGATCATGGAAGGGTGTGACATGGAAGTGGATGGAAGATGTGGCCAAAATGCTAGTAGTATACCTGATCAGCAGCCTGAGAATCCAATTTCTCTTCACATCAGCGACCAGGCCCCAACCGAGGATGATCTTGGAGTTGATGAATTTGAAAACACTTCACTTTGCAAGTTAATCCCCCAACTCCACCACGATCAGGGCAGCAACTCGAAAATACCGAAGGGCTCTTCCTCTTCTAGTAGGCGCAAGAAGAAGGCGCGGAAGAGGAGAAGATCCTTCACCTAGCTGCCCATATACACCAACCCAATGCATATTGCCGCTTGGAATGTAGGGGGTTAAATGATCCCATAAAGGTGACGGACGTTAGAAGGATTTGCAATGAGCGCAAGATAAGTTGTATCGGCTTGCTTGAGACCAAGGTTAATCCAATGAATGAAGCATCCATCAAGAATGCATTGGGAGTAGCTTAGCAAGTTAGAATTAATACGGTGGCTAGAAAGCGTATGTGGTTAGCTTGGAAGCCTAGAGAGTGGATTGTTAGCGTGGAATCGGAACATTCCCAATTTATGCATTGCAAAATTGTAAACACGAGTTCCAACTCCACCTTTTTTGCTACCTTCATCTATGCTTCCAACAATGGGAGGGAAAGAAGAACCCTTTGGTGCAACATTGAGAATATAACACCATCCATTCACCTCCTACCGTGGATAGTTCTTGGGGATTTTAACACAACTAAATCCCCTACTGAGATATTGGGTGGGAGAATGCACCTTACGGATGAAATGGTTGAATTACAAAGTTGTATTACACACGTAGAATTGGAGGACTTGAATTATGTGGGGGACTTCTTCACTTGGTCTAATCGACAAGAGAACAACCCTATACTACGCAAGTTGAATAGGATCATGGTGAATCAACAATGGCTCCAATTGCTACCAAGGACACACGCACAGTTTGTTTCCCCAACTCTCTCAGACCATTCACTTGCCATCACTTGTATGGACGTTACGTCGGTAACTAGGAAAACTCCTTTCAAGTTTTTCAACTTTTGGGTGGACCACAAGAGCTTCAAAGATATTGTGAGTAGCACATGGAGAATGGATATTGCAGGGTCCAAGATGTTCCAAGTAGTGAGAAAACTCAGACTACTCAAGCAAGAACTTAGGCTATTAAACAAGAATGAATTTTCCTACCTCCCTGATAAGGTTGAGATGGCAAAGTCTAGACTACAATCTCCACAAGCCGTTGTCCATGGGGGTGGAAATACGTCCATTATGAAGGAGGAAAAGAAAGCATATAAAGCTTATTATCTACTGAGAGGAGCTGAGGAAAGTTTTTACAAATAGAAATCTAGGGCACATTGGTTGAAGCTGGGGGATAGGAACACTTCTTTCTTCCACAAAACCATGAGGAACTTGCATAACTGTAGCTACATACATCGTCTACTCAGAGACGATGGGAACGAGGTTTTTGGAGATGCAGAGGTCAAAGCACTTGCAATGGAGCACTTCCAGAAACTCTATGATTGTCCTCCTCCTAGCCCTGCACTAGAGGATGTCAGTAACCTAGTCACCTGGAGGCTGAGTCACCAACAACAAATTGAGTTAGCTCTTCCCTTTACAGATGATGAGATTAAGTGGGGGTTCTTCTTACAAGCCAATGAAAAAGCACCAGGGCCTAATGAGTACACTGCCAAGTTCTTCAAGGACACCTGGGGGATTATTGAGAAGGACATTCTAGAAGCATCCAAGGAATTCTTGGCATCTGGATACTTACTCAAGGAGATTAACTCATCCATCATCTCCCTGGTTCCTAAGATTGACAACCAGTCGAGACTAGGAGAATTTCGTCCTATTGCCTGTTGCAACGTTATTTATAAGGCCATCTCTAAAGTCATTGCAGAGCGTATTAAGAGGGTCCTCCCAACCCTAGTTGGCAGAGAGCAAGCTGCTTTCATCCCTGACCGAAGAATCACTGACAACATCTTCCTTGCTCAAGAATTGATGGCGAGCTATCATGTATAATCAAGTTCACCTCGGTGTACCCTTAAGGTGGACCTACAAAAGGCGTACGATACGATTAGCTGGGATTTCTTGATGGCTACTCTCCAAGCTATGAACTTTCCTCCGCATATATGTACACTTATACAGCAATGCATTACCACCCCAAAGTTTTCCATCAACATCCACGGGGAATTAGCTGGTTATTTTCCTAGTATGAGGAGGTTAAGACAAGGCGATCCGTTATCTCCCTATCTCTTTGTATTGGGGATGGAGATCCTATCTACTCAGTTGAGACGATTGATGGAGAACCCCCAATTCACCCTTCACTGGAGATGCAAGAATGAGAAACTAACACACTTATGCTTTGCAGATGATCTTCTCATTTTCTCCAAAGAAAACCTCCAGTCAGTATCATTGATCAAGCAGACGCTTCAGCAGTTCCATTCTTTGTCGGGCTTGGAGGTCAACAATAGCAAGAGCAATATCTTCTTCTCTCATGTTCTCAGGGATGAAAAGGAGGCCATTCTATCATTTACCCAGTTCCAGGAAGGTAAACTGCCAGTGCGTTACCTTGGGATTCCCCTTTCTTCTACTAAACTGCAAAAAGAAGACTATGATGCCTTGCTTGAGAGAATGTTGTCTAGGGTCACGTCTTGGACGTCCAGATACCTCTCCTATGCGGGGAGATTACAGTTGATCAAGTCGGTCCTCATCTCCTTGCAAGTCCATTGGAGTAATGTATTCCTACCTCTTAAATATGTTATTAGGAAGACGGATAGCTTACTCAGGAATTTCTGTGGAGCGGAAACCCTCATACTTACTCTAAGGCTAAGGTTAGATGGAATAAAGTCTGTAAACCACTTAAGTGTGGGGGTCTAAGGATACCAGACCTGCACCAATGGAATAAGGCCATCCAGATAAAATACATTAGGCATCTACGCAAGGATGGTCTAAGAACCCTTTGGCCTGAATGGGTCCACTCCACATTCTTGAAAGGTAGAAGCTTCTGGGCAAAGAAAGCACCTGCATCATGCTTCTGAACTTGGAAGAAATTGCTAAAACTTAGATGCCTAGTCCGTCCCTGCTTTCGTTAGGACCCTAATAACGGCCTTATTATATCTCTTTGGTCAGACTATTGGCTTCCAATAGACCCATTGGATTTAATATTCAACGCTCGGGAGATGAGTAGTACTGGACTCCCTCCTACCACCAAACTTTGCTCCCCCATGGAAGGCAACGAATGGTGCATCCCAGAGGGTGTGCTAAGAAATAATATTCAGATCTCCACCTCACTCCATCCTAACGCATTAGTTAATGACCGTCTCCGATGGATCCATTCTACCACAGGTGAATATACAACTAAGAGTGGGTATGAATTCCTCATCCCCCAACTCGGGTGGTACCCTAGGCTAAAGTGATTTAGAACAAATACTCAATTCCTAGATACTCGTTTATCCTATAGTTAGCCTAGTTACATAAGCTATCCACACTGGACAAGTTGGAATCATGGGGCATAACTTCTACTACTACTTGCTTCCTGTGTCAACAGGGTCAGGAAGACCACTTCCATCTCTTCTTCAATTGTAGCTATTCCCGCTCAATCTGGAGTGTGGTTTGCGACTACCTTTACTGTTCAATGCGCTTCAAAAGCTAGCAAGGGGCTACATCTCTATTATTGGCCTCAATTGACTCCAATTCTCCCGACTTCCACAGAAGGTGTGCCGCACTTGCAGCGACAATTTATTGTATTTGAAGAGTGCGAAACAATGTACGCCTAGGGAATCGTATTCCCAACTGGGGCTCTGTTGTAAACCAAATTAGAGCTTATTTTTGATATCGTAACGCTCTTATAGTAGTCTTTTTATCTTTTCTATTGTTTTCTTTGTCCTTGGGACTATGATGTAAGTTTTACCCGTCTTCACGGTTGTACATCTTTTGATATTAATAAAATTAACTTATCCAAAAAAACATAGACTTCATACTCGGCTAAGATACAGTGCAGCACATCACAGTACATGAAACACAGCATAACAGCACACAAAACACAACAGAAAATACACACACTAGCAATTTGTAACAATTACTCTCCCCTTGAAAGTCACGCATGACCTCAAGAGCAAATGTTGGTCCCCCTTCATTTTCTTCCTCAGTGTTTTTTGGGTTCACTGTAGTCCTCCCTTTGCTACTCCATGCATACTATCCAAAATAACCTTTTACATTTATGCCCCATCACAAAGGGTTCATCAAAATTAAAACAAATCCCTTAACGCTTCTTTCTTCCAAGTTAGGTCTACTTAGCTCCTTGACTCTCGTAGTTTATTACTTCATAACAGGGGCCCAAAACGCATATTACACAACAATTTACTTCTGGAACCATAGTTGTGCGTCACCCTCCATGTAAAATGATGCCAACTCCTCCTTCGTCATTAGCAATTCCTTGGCGCTTAAAGACATGCTCACCTATTGAGCCATTTGAACGGCAAAATCGTTCCATCATACTAGGAAATTTAGCTTTGAAAATTTCGGGTGATGACCTCCTTGCCATGGCAACAACTATGAGCTGAACCCTCACGAGTTTTCTCACCACTGTTGCTGGCCAATTCCAGTCCTTTCGACACCACACACTGGTCAGAGATTTCACATGTCAAACTTGTTAGTTGAAATGCAAAATGCCATCTATTGTTGGCTTGCCTCAAGTTGCGCTTGATCTTGATACCAATTTATTACAAGATCGAAATTAATATGGAGTTTTTGGTTTGTTTAGAGAAAAATCGGATTTAATCTTGTTTTAAGGTGTTTTCTTCCCTTTTTATCTATCTTGAAATTGTAATTTTAAACTCCTTAAGAGAGAATGCAATGATCTTTCTACTAGGGCTAGATTTTAGCAAGAATCCTAACATAATCTTGAACTCTAAAGCTTTGAAATTTTTTTCTGAAAAAATAGGACTCCGTTCCTTCATTGCTATCAGTAATATAAGACCCATACAAGTGGCAGTATTCTCCCCACCGACTGCTGCTCCTATTTTTCCCCCTTATTGAACAACCTCCCATATAACTGCTAAAGACATAAATGACTTTCAATCTAAATACGGCATATTCTTTATAATCAACTAGGAAAAAATACACCACACCACAGTACATGAAACATAACAGAATGCAAACGTAACAGATAAGTTTTTGATGCTTCACATTTAATACAGTCTATGTATGCATAGTTTCTCAAAATGTGCATAATAGAGTGATGCGCTTCATGTGACGTGAGAAGGTAAGAATTAATGATGTGTTTGTGTTACATGCACGTGGTACACAAGACGCATGCATTCATCTACACATTAAACAAAGAATGTAGATGATTAACAGGACAATCTGCTTTTTGAATATGCAAATTTTCCATTTTAACTAATCATTAGATGTGGCCGAATGCGACTGATGGGGACACGGTCTATGTAACACAAATGGAAAATTCGCACTTTAACAAAACAATCTATAGTCCCTATCCCCCCTTAGGTATTCAAAAGGCGTAAATAGATTAACTAGGAAAATTTTCATGACTGCTAATGGCTGTCTGGGCACCCGTTCAATGCTATATAAAAATATTTTCAACTTTCCTTCACTTACTTTTACCAAAAGGTGTAATCAAGAAAAATATGAAAAGATTTTTTTCTTTTTACCATTAACAAGTGAACCGGGCAACTGTTAACAGGCCCCGATTAATTATTATACCAGCGATATGTAATTGGCCAGACACGGACATGGAAACTTAAAATGAATTACCTTCCCTTTTGAATTTCTTTCCGCATAGACTCAAAGTCAGCTTTCATAGCAGGGACTTGTTTCGAATCAGCCCTAACCCTAATTATCTCCTCGTCGATATTCCTCAATTCCTCCGCGAGTTCTTTCCGAGAAGCACTCAGCTTCTCTACATCCTCCCGCACCTGATTCAACTCCGCCGCCACGTCATCCACATTCATTAACTCCGCTTCTAATTTCACCGCCTTCTCGAAGAGCTCCCTCACCTCCGCATCTCGCTGCGCTTTCACTTCCGTGGCGGTGTCAGCCACGCGCCGGAGATGCTGTTCCGCAAGCGCGAGCTCTTGGTTGAGAGCCACGTGCGCCGCTGCCAGGCGCTGGTTTTCGACTAGGAGGGCTTGGATCTCATGGTGCTGGGAGGCTACCCGCTCCTCCAGCGCCACGGCTGATGGTTGCAAGGGTGTGGCTATTGCGACCAGGTGCGGGGGCGGCAGGCGGTTGCGTCCGGCCATTAAAACGGGGTTGGAGGGTGAGGCAAAGACTAATGACTGCTCCTTCGCTGCTATCACTTGATAAAAAAATGCGTAAAGTATATAATATATTAATAAAGAGATTATTTGAAAAGATTATTAAAATTAACATACTAATATTATAATTAGATGCTTATAATTTATCTGAAATATAGAATAATATTTTTATTTAATTCTATGAACATATATTATATATTAATTTATACGATGATTAATGAATGATCTTTTTGTATTTATATATCATTTAAAAGTGTTAGAATCTTTTAAAAATAATAAACACTTAAAAGAATTATTAATAAAAATCTACGAATAATAGAAACTTCTAAAATATTTTTTATATATATAAAGTACTGAAAAAGGGCAATGGTTGTTATTTTTACTATTTAGGTTTTTTTCTTTCAAAAAAAAAAAAAAACTACGAATGCCCTTGTTAGTAAAATATAGTGATAAGGAGGATTATATAAAACAGAATTTGCAGCTTTTGTTTGTCATCGAAGTCTTGATGAATGAAGCAAATATTAAGAAATTGAAAGTTGTAAAATTGTGTTTAGAGTTACATTATCCTACATCTTTGTTTGAGCTTTCACTAAAATATTGTGAAAAATAAAATAAAATAAATTTCTTGGAAACAAGGGTATTAATAAAATATTTTAAGCGCGAACTTTCAAGACCCATTTCAATCTACTCAAACTCTCATCCAATTTCTTCTCTTTCATGCTAACCTCTTTTAATCCAAAATTGTATGGTTTGGTTTTTAGTTTAAGTTCCGATTATGTCTATTCTTACAATGGACAAACATGAGAAAATGATATAAGAAAAGGTTTTAGTCAAAGATATATCTTATTATATTAAGAGAGAATCTTAAAAATTAATATACTTTTCAAATTAAAATAATTCATAATATCAATAAATAGAGGATAAAGACAATGGAATAGAAAACTTTTAAAATCTTACATTCTTAATACTTATTTATCTCTTTTATCTTTCTCTTGTGCAGACTTAGATATCGAAATAATCAATGCCGTAATAAACTCCGTCATCCTCCATAGCTTAATTTGTTTCAACTCTGCAAGTGATTTAACCACTTTCCGAAAACTTAACATAACAAAGGGGCTTTGTTGTTGAATGATGTTGGTTGAATTATTTGCAACAAATAAGCTTTAGTTGAAATTCAAGCTATTTAAATATCTCATCGAATCCAACTTGCAACTTCAATCTATTTGGTTTGAAGGGTATAAAAATATATTAAGTTTTATCGAATTTCTATTTGGCTCAAAAAATTTTTTTTATCAATTTGCCTCAAAACATATGAAAAAATAATAAAAGAGATTATTATGTATATAATATACACCAATTAGATATAAATAAAAAATAAAAAATGTAAACAAGCCCTTAAATAGTCAAGCCTGAAGCAACTCAAACTAGAGTCAAGCCTGATGAATAACACTTTGAGCTTATGTTCGAGTTTTGATATTATTCAACTTGTTTATTACTTATCTCCCAAATTTAATCACATTTATATGTATACTTGTTCAATCGAGGAAAGTAATAACATGATTTAACATGAATTCATAATGTATTGCCTTGAATCAACCAAGGATGAAAGGTATAAGGTCGTTTTTTATGAAATGCATTTATATCATTAAAGCAAAAAAAAAAATCTCTTTGGTATCTTTATTTTTTTTAATATTTAAACAATAAAATTAATTCATATGGTAATTTTATATCTCTCATTTTATAACTAACTCCTACATAATTTATTTTTGATTTCATGTTTTCATCTACTATACAAAATATTTGATGAAATATCTTATCATTCTCACTTTTTTTCTTCCATTTATTCTTCGCATATATAATTAGTCACTTATTTTGTGACATGCATCTATTACATTGAAGTGAATAAGATGGCATTGTGATTTATATATAATTAAGAATATTATAGTATTGTAATAAATAAATAAATAATAGCCATGTCACAGCTGGAATAGGAATTATGATTAGGTAGAAGTTACAATAATAAATAAGTGAGAGATAAATTGTATTATTATGAAAAAGTAGAAAAAAATTATTATATAATTACTGTATTTAATTTTTATACACCCATGAATCGAGTACGTTTTTTAGCTTGTAATTCTTAAGCAGAGACTTGCTGATTTGGTTTTTGGATTAATTAGTATATATCTATCCAAAATATTTGGTGCACTCAGCGACTAATGATACTTTCTATGAAAATCTCTCATATACTTTATCCATTTGTATTACCATGTTTTCAAACCTCTTAAAACATGGAAACGATATTGTTGTTTGGTGATTTAATAAGAGAGTAAGTGAACCTGCAAAATGGGAGGAAATTAAGAAATATGGGGTGTTAGAGCTATCCAATGTTAACATTTCGATGCTCAAATTAGAAATCTTAGTAAGAGTTGAGAGGTTGCTAAAAAGATAGTAACAACATTTTAGTAATCTGATTCTCTTGCCAATAAGCGGCTTTGGGTATTTATAAGTGATATTGAAATGTGATTATCCTTGGTGAATGTGGATCATGCTGCACGTTCGAAATATGTTAGTAGTGAGAGAGTAGGTGACATGGCATCCGATGAATCCTATTTATGGTTGGTCGGACCAAGGAGTCATGGATAAAAGGATTGATGACTTGTTTGGGCTCACAACTAAACTATGAGATTGAAAATGCGCTTAGATTGGACCTAAGTCTATAGTTAAAATAGCTAATACCCTTGAAGGAATAAGCCAATTTGTATTTTATAAAAAAAAATTCAATTTGATTTGATATGGCCTCGGAGATTTATTTGAAAGCCCGCCCCTCGACGACAACAACAGCATCACTCAACTTGAGCCTTTTTCTGAGTATTCCTACCGAGTTGGCTATATGGATGTCATGTTTTTATTACATTTTGGATCATGTTTTTATTGATAGCTTAAAAAAGTTATACGAATTGTTAGTACTTCTCTCTCTCTCTATATGTATATATATTTATCTCATCTGTCCACATTTTATGCATAATATCTAACAAATACCCTAAAATGATATCTTTATTTATCATAAAACCATCTTCTTCTTTTTTTTTTTTCGCTTCCTTGTTTTTATATTTATGGATGCTACTCCAAATTTCTCTCAAATACTATAATTTCTCAATCTATTTATTTTCTTATGACCGTGCATCCATCTTAGCACTCCCATATCTGCTATTCTCATCTGCTGCTCATATATGTATTTTACTACCAAATATTCATACAATAAAGTATTGCTAGTATTTTATATATTTTGTGGTAGAACTTTCCTTTTAAATTTAAGTACCCATCCATCATGCTTGAATTCTACGTATTACATTTTTATCCATTATCCCTGTCCTTTCAGATCATTGATCCTAAATACTTAAGGCCTTCACTTAAATACATGCCTTAATCATGTAAGGGAGAAGAAATCTATTATAATGTATGATTTCTATTTATTTAATTAATATACCCCTCTGTGTGACTGTTTTTCCGTAACATATTCGGTATTAGTTAGAATTTTGATTTTCTTTTTCTTTTTCATTTTAATAATTTAATTTAATGAAGAACGGCGTAGCAGTTCACTTTCATGAAGTTTCACTCTTCCCTTTCTTGGAAGATTTATAAAGCTAGGGAAAGAAGGCAAGAAAAACCTTATCGCTGCATGCAACATATCTTGGGCCGAGAGCAAACGCGGACCCATGCTTTTAATTGAACTTGTGCACTAGGCCAGGGCCATGAGAATAGTATATACATGATTATTCTGACGGACGAGTGGACAACAGGGCTCAAGTCTCAACCTCAACCTCAACCTCAACCGCCACTTTCAACTTCAAAAGTTCCAGTCTCCTTTTCCCGCGCACCTGCCATGTCCGCGGAGCAGGAGCAGCATGAGCAAGTCTCCCACTTTCGCTCCAAAATCATCGAAAGGAGGTTGGCCTTATCTTTTACACCATAATTCCCTTGATTAACGTCTCTTTTGAATCAATTAATTAAATCCCTGATTCTGGCGTCTCCTTAGCTATGCTGTACGTAATCAACAGATTCGACGATGAAACTCTTGCGGCTCTTGAAATCTCGTTGCTCTCGAAGGACGTGAATTTGTCCCTAGAAGTGAGATCCATCTTGGAAAACTTCCTGCGATTCGAATCTAGCCGTGTTCTCCAAGAAATTTCAGATAAAAACACTGACCATAAGCTTACGGTTCTCGATTTCTTGGTTCAAGCTTTTGCTCTCATTGGCGATTTTGAGGCACGAATTTACAGTTAATCATTTCATTGTATTATATTCCAAGGTTGCCCATCGAATTGCTCAACTAAGATAACATTAGAAAGCTTTATTTATTGTAATCAAGTTACTTATAGATCACCCGAAGTGGCCATGAGAATTATGCTACCACAGCCAAAGTTATCTAAAAATTTTAAAGCAACACGCGTCGGTACGTGTATTTGATATCAAATGTAAAATTTGATGTCACAATTGACTCAATCGAAAGAAATTAAAATCATCTTTTTGTATTTATACTGCAATGGGGGATTATTGGCTTTGTTTGTAATGCTTATGTGGTATGTTTTCAACAGAGTTGCCTCGCCCTGCGATACGAGGCTCTTGTTTTCCGAGAGCTTAAGTCTGCAGGTCATTCGTGGTTGCAAGTGAACTTCATTGAATGGATGAACTTCGCTGAGCAAGCAATGGATCGCGCTTTTTATTCCATTGCTGCAAAGGTATCATATTGACATTCCGCAACTGCTAGTTGGTACTGTTTGTTTAACTCAACATGCATTCTCTCTTTTTTTTTTTTTTTTTGCATAGAACACGTAAATAGATAATATTGGTTACTTAAAGCTTTCCTCTGAAAATGGATACTTGCATGATAGATAGAGATGCGTATTGGAAAAAGGACTAGTGTACCTCTATCATGGAGGAAAACAATGCTATGACCAAAATATACTCCGAATTGTTTTCCCGAATACGTGTATGGAGTCAATTAGTCCAAGTGTTTCCTCCTTGATTGGATGTAGTTAATTGGTTGAAAGTTTGTAGTCGGAGTGTTTTTCAGGGAGAATCTTTGAAGGTTTTATCGTGACTCCTTTCATGTATGGGGAAAGCACATGTTTGTACTGTTATAGTGGTAGTGCATTTGTAGTTTACATGTTTCCACCGATATATTAGTGTTGAGTAGTGACTGGCCTTATTTTCTCTTGCATTCTATCAATATTAAAACAATGTTTCATGCTCATGCAGCTATTCTACAATAGTAAATACGCCTATATCTGCATTTTGTAGGCCAATCAAATTAAGCGTGATATGTACAATGTTGATTTATGTTTGTATAAGCATGATGTCCTTATCGTATCGAGACTTCCAATGTTTTCTGCTGTATGCAAGCTTAGAAACGCCTTTAATCTTCTTTTTTACTCCAATGTTCAATGTCATTCATATTATATCCTCTCTCTGCAATCATGCAAAAGTTCTCTTTTACCTCTCCAGGCATGTGAAAAGGCACTGATGTGTATTGAGAAGTATAAAATTGGAGAACTCAGAGCTGGAAGTTTCAGTTTGAAAGAAGCAATTGAAAGAGTTTCCAAACTGAAGGACATTGCAGTAGTATGCGCTGGTTCATTCTCTGGTATGTTGTATACAGACGAGTATTATTAGATTAGCGCTTATTACTCATACTTCCCTTTCATTGAGTGCTCGGTTATTTTGGCCTCTGTATTATTTCATACCTTGGATTCCTCTAAAAGCTCACCTGGCATAGTCAAAAGTAATTTTTGATAAGATTCCATCACAATCCGGCAATGTGAAGGGACGTAATCAAATTCTCTATTTTTCTTTTCTTGTTGCATCTTTGGGAACACCAGCTTAATTTCTATGATAATTGACTTTACAAGGTGCTCTCTCTTCATTCTGAATGGCAGTGTTTTTCTGTTGTTAGGTAATAAGTTTCATCAACATTTTCGCTTTGCAGTGGCTCTGAATCTTATATGTTGACATCATCATTGGATTTTGTTCTTTCATTTGGATCGAGAAATGATATGAAATTAGCTGCTAAGGGTTGGGAGTTGGGTCCTAATTATTTTTAAGCAAGGGAAGTGAGGTAGAGAGAAATAACTGAGATGTATCATTACAATGTGACATTTTCTTTTGCAAAAATCGGTGTCATGGTCTTCATGTAATCAGTGCGCTGCCCAATATAGGGAAAGGAACAGGAGTAACTAACTCACTTCAGCCAATTGCTTACTTGAACCAATTGCTTCTCCTTCCTTGGCTGATTTCAGTGAATGTGGAGAGTGGTTACTGTCTTGGTCTGGATGATGGTTTCGTTTGGTCTGTTGCTATGAGAGCATGAGGCTATAATTTAGAGCAGGATTCTTGAAATAGCTTGAAATAGTACTTAGAAATGTTCTGGGCGATAATATCCTTGTTGTGATAAGTTGGAATGTTGCTCTGCAGTTGGTAGGTAGAGAAAACTTGCATCGCTTGTACGTATAATCTTAGCTTGTTATTATATATATATGCATATATCCTGCTAATTTTTTTGTTCTTATAATAATACATATACCTATTAGGTAAATGTGATTATAAAATATGAGGACTAGCTTATTTGAGGTAATTTCTCGTGTTTATCAACCATGCTCTAACTCTCACCACTTATACCCACCAAACCAAAAAAAAAAAAAAAATCCTGGTCAGTAAGTTTAGTTTCTTAAGTGGATCATTATTTAGCATAGTGATACTATCATTCCCGACCTTTTTTCTTGAGTACAGTCCAGGCTAAGGCAGTAGAGTACTTAAAGCAGAAGACAATCAAGCAGAGCAAGCAACCGTCGTGTCCTAAAAAGACACAATCTGCTGCAAGCACTTTGTTTAGGAACAGTATTATGAGACGCAATGCAAGAAAATTTTGTGAACGACAACAGCTGAAACTAATATGAAGCAAAAGGGATAGCAGATATGTGCTACTAGATTATGACTTTTGAGGCAATAGTAGTTGCTACTGCTGATGCTCATTTTCATACTCTTGTGCTCTTGAAATGATTAAGCGCATTCATGATTGCCTCATTTTAAGTGAGGTATAAATATCAACAAAACTCGTTTTACGTTTTTTCCCCCCGGTAACTGAGGCATTTATATGAATCGATCATAAGAGTATTATAAAACCATTAATAAGGAAGATTGACTTCCCTGGTTCTACAAATCATCTTCAAGTATTTGATTAGTAGACTGATTATATTTGCTGGAGGGTTAAACAAAAACATGTCCCGGTGATGCTGGGACCGTCCAAAATATTCTGAGGCGTCTGCCGCTGAGTTGGCCTCGCTAAAGCAATGCTATATCTTGACCTGCTCGATCACCCCTAGAGCAGCAGCCAGCATAAAATTAAAACATTAGGCTAGTTGATAACATTCACTTTACCTTTATGTATCTTGCTGATCTTTGTCTCTGGAACTTCGATAATTCCTCTTCACCTGTTCATCCCAAAATGAAGTCCTAGTCTGTTGATTCTAACTTATGCCTTCATGTACTTGTGGCTAGGAAGGCTTTCAGGAAATGTAATCGTTAATCTACAGTTAAGCGGATTGAGACAATGTATGGGGAACACTGAAGATTTGAGAAAGCAAACGCTGACTTGACTCTTATTTCGTTTTAACTAAGAGTCCATCTTCAACCAGCGATCATAGAATCAAAGTTAGTTATTGGTTGTTCTGGACATGCTGCTCTACTGGAGTAGATGAAATGGACCTAGGGTAAGCTATGGAATGTGGTTGTAGGCACGTATCCAAGTTATATCTGTCTTTTAGACTGGCGGTAATACTCCAGGGGTTAGGTTCAGAACTACCTACATTGATTTGCCTAGACATGATAAAGGAATTTCAAAGTTATAACATGGTACAAAAGCAGGCTAGCACGAGTAAATTGTGTGCATTGAAGTTGCTCGTGTTGTGATAGCCGAATGATGCAGGTCACTCTGGATATGACGAAATTCTTAATTTTGCTTATTTAAATGGGATAAGAGTGTAATTTTATTTTTCTCTAATAATTTAAATCACTGTATAAGCTTTAAGTATTTTTAATATTACATTCGAAATTTAAAATTATTAAAAATTGTACTTAATATTTTGTCAAAAAGGTTGAATGTTGTTCAATTAAGCTTTTGACTATCAAATTTATCATTCTTATCGTCTTTGAAAAGTTGTCATATTGAACATTCATTGGTCGTAAAGTACAAGTATAAATAATAGAAGAGAGATAATAAATTTGATAAGAAAAAGGTTCAATCGAATATAATATTTAACTATTTCAGTAATATTAAAAAGAAAAAATTTAAGTTTACATAATAGTTTTGATATTATTTTTTTTAAATGAAAATTTGATGGTATTCAAACCTACTATTCCTCGTCAAATTTTCGTGAAAACAAAAACAACAAAATGGATCCTGAATTTCGTGGAAAGTGGACATATCTAAATGATTGTGCTAAGAGTTGAAAGGGCTTTGTAGTTTAAGTGGATTTCTTTAATTTTATTTAAAATTTAAAATTTTTATGTGGCATTTGATTGATAGAACTAAATAATATAAAAATGCAATATTATATAAAAAATAATACAGTATAATTCTTTTGCATCACGTTTAGTTTTTATAATATATGATATGGATTTTTGTAATGATAGCAAGTTATTTTTCATATCAATACGAGAACTCATTGAAAGAGTTTTAGTATCAATAAAATAATAATAAAAATTTATAATAATATAGGATTATATTTTGGGTTTTAAAATTATACTTATTTTGTCTAGTATAATAAATTTTTGTATCATCAATATATGATATGATTTTTTTGAATTTTATTTAGTACCTTAAGATATCTTTTGTTCAATAACTTGATTTACTATATAGACTAAATAAAAAATTAAAAATTTTATCAAATTTAATACCATAAAATAATAATAACCAACGTTATCTCACCATGAAAGCAATTGGATTAAATTCAAATGTTGCTCGAGCACATTCACTTTGTGAGTTTTACTTGTCAAATGCTGCTTCTTAATATGCACTGATCGAAGATAAATCAAGAAATGAATATTTTTTATCGCATGACATTAAGTTGGGTTGAGATATGATATGTTATTTATTTATTTCTGTGAAGTTATGAAATGAAATATGTCTGTTTTTCTTTATCAAATCCGTGAAGGTGGATTAAAAGAAGAAGAAGAAGAAGTTAGATAAAGCGTGTAAAGTTTCCCATCTTAGCATTATTGAGGTCTCCCCTTCCTAGTGCTTATAGGGTTTGATAATTAACATGAAACGCGGTTTCTGAAGATAATGCATTCGAAGAAACTATTCACGAGAGCAACTCTTCTTATTTTCAATTGTTTTTTGTGACATATAATATATATATTTCTTTTAATTGTGCATAGTATACAACAGTCTAACAGAGGTATAATATATAACCTTAGTTTGTAAGACGCAATAATGGTGGGTTGATTAATATTATTGCATGTGAGGACAATAAATGAACAAGGCTGGAATAGGGTTAAGGACTCAGGTTCTGAGCTTTACTATATTTCCATCCGAAGACCTAACACAAGTGTCGGGTGTCATAGCTTACCCTAGATTTATTATGTAGTCAATCGTGTAGCAAGCTATAGGAGTTGGGAAAGGTCACCAAAATTGAATTCTTATGTACGAAATGGCCGATATGTAATTTTCTATACACAATGGAATGTATACGTGTTCTTATTTATTTTTAGGTGTATTATAATATTAGTTTTTCGTATTTGCTCTCAAATCGAACGTGAACATAATAGGATGATCATTATTTCTAAATTACTGGTCATCATTACCCACAAAAGCTTGGATAATATTTTTATTTTTTATTCGACTCATATGGAAGATGCTTTTGTATTCTTAGAGTTCCTTTTTTTTTTTTTTGCCAATTTTTTTTTTTATAAGAGATCCATTAATGAGTGCCTATAACATATATTAAGGGCTTATTAAAGAAAATTTTTACATTTTATAATATTGATTATAACAAAATTAATACTTGGAAGATGAAAAGTATAATTATTTAGGATTTCAACAAGTGCTGCCACAATGTATTCATTAACATTTAAAAAATAAATAAATATCTATTATTTCAAGCATATTTTACTAATTACATGTATTCATGTGGATAGAGAATTAATATGTGATTATACAAGATTATTCTATCAGGCTAAGTGCCTAAATATGATTAGTTAAGACATATTTAAAATATATAGTAAAAAAGACTAAAAATTTATGCCTTTTTTCCAACCTACACACGTGGGATTATGAACCTCGTTTTAATACATAGAATATAGAGTGCTTATTTATTTATTAATGCACGTGTTAGGAAATTAGAAATTTAAGAGCGTATTTGGCCATTTTTTCTAAAGAATTTCTGTTCAAGCACATTTTGAATTAAATGTTCGGAGGTGTCTATGTTTGCCAGGGAGGCGATAGATGTAGAGAAAGTTCACATTTTCTTCATTTTACACGTATGCGGTGAGAAAGACTTGAAATGATTATTAGATGATTAGTGGGAATTTTTTATAGTTTTGTTGAGATTAGTTCAATCTTTAATTTATATATCAATAATTCATATTTAATAGATTTAACTTAATGTTAATTTTTTTTATTCCATTAAAACGAGTGCTCATGTTCATCGATTTGAAATTAAGTGATTCACGTGCTTTCTTGACATAAGAGTTTGTCCCTTTTTGACCGTTTCTTCTTCTCAAGTTCAAATTCTGTCGTCCTAACGTTAAGATTTTGAACCCTCGTTTCACATAGGCTCATATGCTGAATTTGAGGAAGCTATATAGCCTATATGGCATCTACTCGACAAGGTAAATTTTTGCATGGAAAATTCGATATATAGATATAGATGATATGATTTCGTTTTTTAGGTGTGTCTTATAAATTTAAGGAATTAAAGAAGAAACAATTTATTCAATATAGTGAATATTACATATTTAGGTTATCTTCCCAAGTAGTAAGTAGTAACTTAACGGAAAAAATATATAGACCCAATGGCTTGGACAGGCAGGAGCACCGTGATGTATTGATACTTTAGCCCTATCATATCATATCGGTATGGGTGAAAATCAATCATGTCAGTGCCACATATATATATATTTATTTATTTTCCCTTAGCTAATCTGATCAGAGCAGTGGGGAAGTTTAGTGGGATTTTCATTTCACTGAGCCACGACACAAACACAAAGAAAAAGGTCTGGGAGGCATTATCATTACCAGCTGTAGTTGACAAGATATGTTTTTCTTTTTTGTGATGACTCTGCATGTGGGACTCATCATAATCATAAACATGCAGCATTTGACCAGGCTAAGCTCTAGCTCTACTCTACCAACATGTCTACAAGCTTCTTGTACCATACACAATGATTTCTTTTAGCATTTTTAGAAATTATACCAATATTTATATATATATATATTTAAATTTTATATCTAAGATTTTTAAGATCAATAATATAATTTTTTTTATTAGAATTCTCCCATTAAAAAAGAATCTCAAAAAAATGAGTCTTTAGCATAAATTACCTACCAAACACTCACCATTAAACATGCTCTTATGGATGGTAACGTTAATACGTTAAGTTATTCGATGTGATCCCTTTTCTTTTTAATTTTTTTGGGTCACTTGGAATAAGGTGAATTATATTCGTTTTGTCATTGCTTAATATATGACTGTCATTACTGCGGACAATGAGAGGAAGTGTCTTTTCGTATGAAGATGGAATTCCTTGATGTGGTGTGTTTTCTATTGTTCACTTAAAACAAGCATGTTGAATATATATATATATATATATATATAAATGTGAGTCTAGGAAAATTCACGTGGAACGATATATGTATATATATATATGTATATATGTATGCATGTAGTATAAGAAGTATAAGTATGCTACACCCAGGAAGGGAAAGGAACGCACATTGTTTGCAGTTAGGACATGAAAGTGAACGCCAACCAGACCCACAGGCGGTGGTCATTGGTCAACTCTCGCTTAGGGAAAGGGATGTCCAACTCTACTACGTGGAGGTGTTGAATTTGAATGCAGGGCGAAGTGTGTTTCCCATGTCATTTGCTTTCCCCTCAATCAATATCTCAGTCCTTTATTGTTTGTTTCGTACTAAATCACAACTTTCTTTTTTTTTTTTTTTTTTTATGCCCGGCATTATATTGAACGACGGAAGAAAACTGTTTCTCTTAACTATACTATATTATCTTTTCCCTGAAGAAAATTCATATATAATCTAACGACAAAAGTGCAATGGAAGTATAAAAACTTTTTTTTTTTAAAAAAAAATATATTTGTTAAATAAGATTGCAGATTTGCCCCTATATTCATTTTATATACGTTTTATTTTTTTTCTATTTTTTAAAATTATACTTTTAAACCTCTAAATCATTAAAAATGTGCATTTATAAATTCCTATATGATTATTAAATCATTGATTTTATGCTTTTTATTTTTTAATTATTTTATCTAAGAGCAACATAGTGAAATAGTATTTAAATATGTTTTTTAAAAAAAAAAATGATTTTGTGGTTTAAATGTATAATTTTGAAAATAAGAGAATAAGTACATCCAAAACAAATATAAGAAGAACGTGTTTACAATTTATCCATTTTTCTTTTCTTGAAACTTTTCAATGGAATTATACACCCTTTAATTCTAAAAACAAGTTTAAATATTCTTTAAGGATGTCAACTTAAGTTTAAAATTTTGAAAATTTTTCCTGTCAAGCTATATATATATATATAATATTTTACTTTTTTGAAATTGGGCTCTTACACTAGCTTCGTCGCTCCATAGGTGTTGTCGGGTCTCGTTCTTATATTATTTTCCTAATCCTTATTGAACCTAATAATAAACACCAAATTCAATTCGTTTCACTCCAAAGAATCCATTTTCAATTAGAAAATTTAAAAAAATTATCGATCCAAACCCATCTTTGACCAGGCACCTCCATCGATACAATATATCTACTAACTCGGTCGGATCAAGCTAATTTTTCAATTAAGCAATGATCACTAACATATGAAATATAACTTAACCTCCTAAGTCTATAGAGGAACACTTTTGTATGTCCATAAATATTGCTTGGTTAAAAATGAGTGGAAACATGATTTTTGAGTGTTATCTATCACGTTAGTGAATTCGTAAGTATATGCGTCTAATTGGTTCCGGTGGTTTTTATGTGAACAACAACAACAAATATATATATATATATATATATAAAGGAAGAAGAAGAAGTGGTGTTAGCTTGACGATTATTAAGAAATGAAAGGTTTAGGATTTGCTTTAAAAAAAAAAAAAGGTTTTAGTACCCCATTTCGTAAGATTTGGGCATCATTATTATATATATAAAAAAAGAAAATTTAAATCCCTATTATAAAAAGAAAAAAACCCAAATTCTTTAGAAGGTGGAGTGGACTATCTCAATATTTTAATTATAGCTTAAACTAATAATAATAATAATAATATTATAGTCCTCTTAATGTCAAAGGGACGCATGTGGTACATCTACACTTTGGCACGAAAGGTCTCAAGTCCTGGTTGCTTACATTCTTAACCATTATAAATACGCATTTCGCGCATGTTGCTTGTCCTCCTTAGTCCTTAGACATTACGCAGCTAATGTAATAATTATTGCGCGGACAACTCTAAGACCATTTATTTGCTTGCTTATAGCTACTTCCTTCACCATCACCCCCAATACATAAATTTCTCTACTTAAATAAAATAAGAAGGCAAAAAAAAAAAGAAGTAGTAAATGGCCGGTGGATCTTCGCCTTGTGCGTCATGCAAGCTGTTGAGACGGCGGTGCGTCAAGGATTGTATCTTCGCTCCATACTTCCCACCCCATGACCCTCTCAAGTTTGCCATTGTTCACAAGGTCTTTGGAGCTAGCAATGTTAGCAAGATGCTGCAGGTCTCTCTCTCTTTCTTTCTGTGTGTGTGTGTGAAGAATTTTCATTGGCACAGAGCCATAATTCTTAAGGTTCAGTGTTTTGTCTCTTGTCAAGAGCATGTTACGTATTCAACAGTTCATAACCGGGTCTGTGAGGCACGGTCCATACAAATACTTTGCCTTCCTCTACGTCTCTAGAAATACATGGACCATAGGTCCTTGAACCCTCAGCTACATAAACAACCCTACACGTACCCTATATATTAACACTTTTGGCATATCATGACCCGATTACAGCCGCAGGCCATTCATTAGGCAGTTTGTAATCTTAGTTTTGATATATCCACAGCAATTGATAGTCGAAATATATAGGTGTGGCATGCCCGCCATAATTAATATATGCGTATGCCTTTAAAGCTGAAGCACCCATGCAATGCATCTTCATGATTCCCCAACCTTATAATTACTTGTTTCTCAAACAAGGATTGACCCAAGGGGGCCTAAACCCTGCTAAAATACCCCTCAAAATTCGAAAATTTTCATAAACTTCCAATCCTAAAACGTCAGATGTACGAGCTGCGGCATAATTTTCAAAAACCTTCAATCCTGCGTGCAGCTTGTCCTCCAGTCCTTTGGTTCTCCTAGGGTCCACCTGTGCAATCCCAAATGTCAGATGTGCGAGTTTTAGTGTAAGTTTTAATAGGAAAACCTAGCTAGCTATTTCCCTGATTTATGCTCTGTTTCTGTGTCTTGTCTACTACAGGAACTTCCAGTACACCAGAGAGCAGATGCAGTGAGCAGTTTAGTATACGAAGCAAATGCAAGAGTTAGAGACCCAGTGTACGGATGTGTTGGGGCCATATCTTACCTACAGAATCAAGTTTCTCAATTGCAACTTCAACTAGCGGTTGCTCAAGCAGAAATACTTTCCATTCAGATGCAACAGCAAGAGCAAGACCCAACCTATTCTTCCCAGATTATTCTGGACCATCAGCAAGATGGCGATAACTCCTGTCACTTTGCTAACTCCAGTCTCACCAACATGTTACAATGCTTTGGCACTTCTTCACTTAGCAGTGTATTTCAAGATCCCCTGAAGCAGGAGTCTCTATGGACATGAAAAAGAAGCATACAAAAGATTATTCGGGTAAATTACACCGAACACCATACAAACTTTAAAAATTACATTGGTACATTTAATTCTTTTAATTATGCACTATACTTGTGGTTGTGGTGTATAGTTAAATAGATTAAAGATATCAATATAATTTTAAAAGTTTTTAAGCTAAAAAATTATCATGCGATATAGCTTAAGTTAATTATGATCATTTGGAATCAATAAAATTTTTTAATGGTATTCAGATGACCTAAAGGTAATAGAACTTGTGGTTTGATTTTAGTTGATCTAGATAGTAATTTATTGATGTAAGTAAGGGTGAAAATATTGGTGTAACCTTCTGTGGTCAATATATGACATCAGAAAGTATAGAAATAAATGTACATGCACATGCAGAAGCAAAACTGTCCGGTGGGATTAAAGAGGTCAAGTTCAATTGTACGCCAGTTTCAAGATATGAGTTGTTCAGTTGACTTTAAAGAGATGTTTCTACTTTAGTAATTTATGTAGTTCAGTTTCAGTCTTCTTCTCCTTCTTCTTATTTACCTACGGAATATATATCTATATGTTTCATCTATTATCATTTTGTACTTTCATATTTAATTAAACGTTAAAAATAGGCACGCAAGGGTAAAAAGAATCCAACAAAATTTGCATTAAAAATAAATAAATAAATATCCGAATTTTTTTGGGACTTTTTTTTTTCTTTTTTCTTAATATATGTCTATTTTTAACATCTAATTAATGTTTTCTAAAGAAAGGAATATATATCTACAAAACAAAAAAAGATATACGTTTTCAATAATTAATCTTTTTTCTATTTCCAACTCAGGCACAATGGTAGTTTTTGTTTGGATGATTGAGGCTATTATATATCATATTCATTCATTTAAGTAGAGCTTGTTACATAGACATTCTGTATTAAATGAGTAAAAGCTATTCATTCATGTATACTCATGTTTAGTTTGATATTTGCTTGTATTTAATTTAATAATAACCAAGCTAAGTTTAAGCTTAGTTTAAGCTTTAGTTAGTCAAATAATTTATAGGGTTGAGATTAAACTTTATAATATTTAATTTGAGTAGTTTTCGAATCTTATCGAGTGAATTAAAATCAAGTTTAATATTTATATTATTTTAATTAATTTTTTTAATTTAATTTACTTGAGCTTAAGCTTCTTAAATACATTTTGAGCAGAATTTAAATTCTAATTAAAAGCTCGAATGAGGTTGGGTTGGATTTAAGTTCAACCTAAATATCTCGAGTGGTGATGTATAGTAAAATTATAAAAAAGTCTTGGATAAAAAAAAAAGAAGAAGAAGAATCCGAGAACCGCCAATGCAATCGATCAGCAAATAGGATAAGCCCATATATAACAGATAACAAAATTCAATTTCGCCCAGAAGGAGCTTCAATGCCTATCTTCAAAATAACCTACTTTATTTACCGCTACTTTTGAAAACTATAAGGTTAATTAATTAGTTTAGACATGACGGCCAATTCCAGGTTGAACTTGAATCCCTACGGTACATGAATCAAAGTAATAATTATGCCCTTTTTTTAAAGATAAAAGTTTATTATTATTATTATTTTAAAAACAAAGTAGTGCTCCTTTTTTTTCTCTTTTGTGTATGCACAAATCTGGAAACGTGCCTAATCCAATCCTAACCTGCCAATTCATTAGCCGGTTTAGGCTAGTGATTTGACCCTTGTTCTCTTTTTTTTTTTTATTCTTTAATTTTTTTTCATGTGAAATAGTAACCTACTATTTTTGGGCTGATTTCTAATTGTGAAAGCAGTAACAATGAATTGTGGTCTAATTTTATCACATACAAAAAAATAATATTTATTTTATTAATTAGTGGCAAACTTTGTACATCACGCACGCACTTGTGTGGGGCGAGAAGATGCCAACCTCGAATTTTATTAATTAATTAAAAAGATTATTGAAAAAAATGACATTTAATCGTATCTTTTGCACACGATTATTAGATCTTATAAGTAAGTAACAAAAATAAATAAAAGAGTACTACTCTCCTTATAAATTATTTCTAACCTATTGTAAAAAAAAAAAAATGGTATTACAAATTGATTTTGCTTATACTACAATTGTACAATGAAAATAGATATTATTCAATCTGTTGCATCTTGTGTAAGATCTAGAGTTGAGCCAGCAAAGCTTCCCTTCAATGGAACAAAGTTGTTGAAATATTCATCTTTTTCACTAGACGTCTTGTATAAATATTGTGTTTTACTTCTTAACTTGGACCAATCCTCCACGCAAGCTAGTGCTTCAACATTAACAAGTGATAAGCTTGATTGCCATTTTGCTAGGATAACGCCTGCAGTGTTGAATGCTTATTCAATAGCCACTGTTGATGAATTGATGTAAGAGCAACAAGAACTTGGTGAGTCATTTGAGAGAGACTCGGATAAGTCTTCTTATGTCTCCTCTATCAATCTAAGATATTGAAGTCCATGATACTACTGTCACCAAATTCAAAGTTAGTGCTAAAATAGTAGTCAAGTTCCTTGTACTTACTAGAACTAATGTGGTGCCACTTCAACCTTTGTGCCAACATTCGTTGCACAAGGAGGCTATAACTATATATGGCACCATATGAGGTGGGGGATGGTGAGGATATAGGGGGAACTTAACCACTATATGCAATTACAAAGTTGGAAAATAAGTCTTTTGTTACCTAGATTGCTTGTTATAATTCTTGTGTTGCAATAATAGCATAGGTGTCTTGTGTGTTAGAAAATGTGTTAAAAATTTGATAACACAGATTGAAATATTTTAAAAGCTTATATTTTTTACAACATGAATCTAAAATAGAAGTAATAAGATAAATGATAAGAATTTGGCTATAATATAACAACCATTTTGCAGCCATTTTCTTTAACAACTACTTGAAGAAATGGGTCATTTCAAACTTCAAGTAACACTAATAGTATATTTATGACATTTAATAGAAAAAAGTAAATACTAACCTAGTATATTTGGGAATATGTTATAATACACTCGTGGAAAACTCTAAACATATTTAACATTCTAGTGCATACATCCTAATTGTTGGGGTGCAATGAAACATTTGGAATGTTCATCGTAGTGAAAGAAGACAATGCATCTTTATAGGGATAGTACTTTGCAGAAGTTGACAAGTTGAATTCTACCTATATTTAACATTTTTTCTAAATTTTTTGAGTTGCATTTTGTTATTAATACAAAATTTCCTCTACACTTTATTTATAGATAGATGGTCAATTAAAAAGGTAACTACTTGTCTTATGGAAGATATCTTGAAATTTAAATAATTATGTAAATATCCCATTTTTGCCCCTAATAATTAATAATGTTCAATTTACAAATTTTTCATTTTTACAAATTTTTTCATTTTTTTCAATTTTTTTCTTCTATTTAGGAAAAATAAAAGAAAAATAAAATAAATAGGAAAAATTGTAAAAAGAGTTAAATAATTTTTACAAATTTTTAGAATTTCAAAATAATATAAAATAAATAAAAAATAGTACGCTTATGTATAATATTCATGTAAAATGAAACTGAGAATTGGGTTACCCTAGTTGGTCTGGACCATGGCTTTGTGTGCGTGCACACGGGGAGCTCGCTCGCGAGTTCGAATTGCAGGAGACGTAATCCACGTTTTGCAATTTTTTTTCCTTCGCCTAGGACACATGTCGGCTTATGATTGGATGAAGGGAGCACACGCGCCGAGCGTGTGATCGTCTTCAACCTCCGTCCAAAATGCTCACCGGTTGCGAAAAATCCAAATCCGGTCGTTTTGATGTGATTTTTTTGTACAAATCCAACAAATTTTTAACTAAAATGAGATAAGCATAATCCAATTAGCATAAAATTGTAACAAAATCAAAGATTTAGACGAATCTAAGAAAATCGGAGATAGGTTTTTAACCGAAGATACAATTTGTGCCAATCGGAGGAAATCCGAGCTTATCCAGCTTGATTTCTAGTGCCTATAAATAGAGCATGACATGGGGAAGGTATAACACACATCGGAAGAGAGAAAAAGAGAAAAAACACAAGGTTTCAAAGCTCGTCGGAGTTCTCCCTTGCCGTGACCGCCGATCAAGCCAAGAACCACCACCTGGAGGCGTTTCTGAAGAAATCCACCACCACGATTAGATTACCTACCCTCGAAAAGCTAGGAAGCCGCCTTTAAACGCCCTAAAAAACCATCGGAAACGTCGCCAATGAGAACCCTCTGACTGATTTGACCTGACCCAATTCGATCCGACCAGACTCGCGAACCACGACCCATACCCAAGTAAGTTGATTTTTTGATTTTTTTATTATTTATTTTCGTATTTATTTATTTATTTACTTAGATATTTATTTTATTATAAATTTATAATTCTAAAGTATATAAATAATAACTTTAGGGTTTTAATAGGTTAGCTCCCAAGTCGAGAATCTCTGGTTTTTCTTTCTCTTTTTTTCATTTATAAAAATAAAATGAGAGATTTCGTCGACTAGTTGTCTAAATTAGAATTAATCCGTTCAATTAGTTTTAATTCGATAATTTTTTCCCAACTTTAGTTAGGTGGCAACTCCAAATAAATAATAAAATTCCTAGTTCAAGTCGAGGATTTCTATTAGGTGAGCATAGGATCTAATGTAAATCGGATTAGGAATGTAAATGAAAAATTAAAATTAGACTCAACAAATTCATACCATTTTTAACACAAAGATTTAAAATATGATAAGTACATCGTATGTGGAAAAAAAGGTCCCACTTAGCGTGGATTGGCATAATGCTTTAAGCTCATCAATGGATGCGGCGTGTTGCAGTTGCATTGTCAAAATCGATTGAAAACGTCTTTTTTTTTTTAATGATTATTCATCTAAAATAATACTTATTATCCGAAATATACTTTGCGCTATATTGCATTCGTTAAAAAATCTTAAGAGCTATTAATCTTTTTTGTATTTACCATATATCATCTATACACTAACATGAAATTTCCATATAAGAATCATTTTGCCATGAATTGGTTCATATGTCTACATAAATAAAAACTTGCACATCAAGAGAATTAAATATAGCAATTAATTCTTACTTACCGGTATGATAGAGTTTTACAATGGTTTGTTGCACAATTTTCAACTTGTGCTTTTGTGAGCTTGAATTCAAAACTTCTCATTTGTATTCCATGTAGTGAATAGAAGATGCATAGCTCAATGACATGTGACATTTGACTAAGTATTTTACTAGGATAATTTTTTATCTCTCAGCAAAATACTGAAATAGGCTTGATGACTGAAAACCATCAAGCTGGGATATTTGTTGTTATGACTTATCTATACTAAACTTTGTTAGGTACTTGATTGAGTGAGTGAAGAAAAGAATGACTTTTTTTTTTCTTCCCATAGTGTGGAGAATTGAATAATGCACATGAAATATACATACAGCCTCCTGACAGCGTTCGAATTTTTTTGATTGTTCAAAATTTTTTCTTTCTTCACAATATTTAAATTCAAATTTTTTTCATGCATAACTTTGGCAAAGGCTCCAAGCTTACTACCTACAAAAGTTTCAATGCTCTCCATTGCATTTTTTGAAGACTACTGAAGTTAAATTCAAGAATTTTGCACATGTGAATTTGTCAAAGGCTGCAAGCCAACTTCTTGCTATGTGCTGCCTGTGTTTCGATTTTTGCTTTCTTGTCTTCGTTCTTTCCTTTTCCTTTTGCTTTTTTTCCCATTCCTTGCCTTCCTATCTACTACCTGCTCCTAGATCCATGTAGATTTTATCTTTACTTAGTTGCTTTTTTCTTCTTTCTCTCTTTCTTTTTTTTTTTTTTTTTTTTTTTTTATTATGTGTGGTGGTTTGGCAAGGCCACTTGGCCTTAATCGGCGAGTCTGCAGCCGATTCAAATTGGCCCCAACAGGTTGGGTAGAATCGGTGACCCGACCCTTTCATGAGTCTATGTATGTGTGAATCTATAACAAAAAGAATACACTAATGAATAGACTAATATATATACTTAATTTAATTCCCTTATAGATATTTTCAGTGTATTTATTCTTTTATTTTCTATGTACATAAGTAATTCACAAAATTTAACCCAAAAATAATCATAAAATAACGGTCCTTTTTTTTTTTAAAAAAAAAATAAATTTGTAGAGCAATTTTTCGGAGATTTTGAAGATAAAGAAGTCTTATGTCGACCGTTGCGTCAATAAAACAATAAAAGTCTTTGGTATTGGTGAAGTAAAAAACAAATCCCCTCATCCTTCTTCACCAAATAGTCTTTCTTTTGTAAAATATGGACACACGTTCCGTGTTTGGCTATGACCAGTCAAACTATGATGTGGTGGGTGTCATTAATAATAATAATCTTTGTCAGCATCAACCCCCTCCTAACTTGTAAGTTGATGTTAATTTCACTGTTTACGAAGAGTTGTCGCTGTACTTCTTCAAATCAAACGTTTCTTGATTTATGACTGAAACATTTCATCCATACAGTAAGCATTCCATTTTGATGATCATGATACAGTAACAGCAACTACTTGTGCTCCTTTCTCTGACTTTCCCCGCCACCCCCACCCCCCGGTACTGAAATTTGCAGTTGGTTTTAGTTTAGAAGATCTGGTGATCAAGGAGCTACAGGACTAGGACACCGAAAATTCAACTCTTTTACCCCTAACTTTGTTAATTGTATACTTGCAATCTTTATTATATGACAATGCATGTTTAATAAGTTTCAATTATACATAGATAACCCCCATTAAGTTTCATAGAAGAATTTTAAGAATATCGGTATTATTTTGAAGATTTTTATATGGGCTTAATGTAATTTTACCATTCCCCCCTCCCCCCCTTTTATGATATAAGAGTTTTAAACCCTAACCAATTAATCTAAACGCTGATGTGAACTAAACAAGAAAAGGAGATTACATGGGGAAGTGGGAAAATGTGATATTATTTGAGAAATCTCCTAACAGTAAAGATATCAACTAACCTTTACATACAGCTTATACTGCCTATCATGGCAAGAACTTCTTCGACAAGCAACGACCGTGAAGTGAAAATTCACGACCTTATGCAAAAATTTTCTTCATCTCAAGCATAATAGTGAAATTCATTATACTAGTTGCCTATTCAAGGAACATTATTATGCAGCTAATCAAACAAAATTTCCAAGACATCTTTGTCTATTAGGCCTATGGTAATTTATAACATTTATGAGAGCTTTTCCGGTATGAAGCTGTAAAATATCTTCAACCGACGGAAGGAATCTTTTAGCTGCAAGATGAAGGCGGCCTATAATCAATCAGTAGCTAGTCGCGCATGTAACAATGAGCAGGAATTCATGCTGCTGTGCCACATCGCAGAGAAGAAGCTGTAACTGAAGAGTTACAGACTGAAACTATGGCTGTTGAAATGGAAGATTGGACCATTTCCGCTTCTTGCCAAGTTTTGTGACCTGCATTCCTTAGCAACACTTGCTTGAAGAGTTTCAGGACCACATACGATTACCCCAACATCAGCAGGACCCCAAGAATCACAAACTGCTCCAAAAATTCCTGTCACGCACAAAATCAAGTTGGAGAGCCATTAGTCATTTCATTCCAACCAAAAGGGCAAACAAATAAAGAAATGCAAACTGATATGATTAGGTTATAGGTTAATCTCCACAGCTGTTTGATATAAAAGCTCAAATCTGTTATACAGGAGGCTCTAAGTTTTAATCCTCATTTTAACCCTCTATCTACTAGTTGCTACTTGATGAGCTTCAATAAAGAAGGCACAAACCAGAAGTAAGGTAAATGTTAACAATAAAATATAAGGCCTAAACTGCTGTTAGGGGAGCTCAATCTAACACATACCTCCAAAATCTGGTCTTGAGCCATAACATACAGTTGATAAGGAAGAAATGCATTCTTCAGATGATTCCTTGTTTGCCACAGTTCCATTATGCACCGCCAACTTTCTTTCAATGTTTTCCATGTCTTCTTCATCCTGTGCTGCTTTTTTCCTTTCCCAGAGAAGCCATAGGCCAAACACAAGGCCATCAAACATAACGACACTGACCACCATTAATATCAGAAACAACAGTCCTTTGTACCACCAATACGTAACATCGTATGGGTTTATGTAAAACACATCTAACATTGCCAATAAGAACACAAAGCCAAGTGTAGGAATGATGAGATGAAGTCCAGCCCATATTTTATTTCCAGTACCAACCAAAACTGACATGCTTCGTCTGTTTGATTGTCTGGAGAATGATGACTGCATTACAACCTCTGGTTTACCCTCCTCCTGCAGCGAGTCATAGTTAGATAACAGAAATTTTGAATGCTCTGGGAAATTAAGGAAGATTTAAGTCCATGTTATTGAAGGTAGATAGTGTAATTGAACCTACCAAGGAAGGCTCTAGTTCTCTGGTGACAAAAATTCGAATGTCAATGTTCACTTTGTCTGCATAAAATGGACATATTGATTTGATATCAACTGTTGATAGGAGCGATATCTCCCTTGAGTTTTTCACTGCCCAAATGAGTAGTATATTTCTAGGAAGACAGGGTTTATCTTCCCTGATTCGATGGAGGATATCACTCAAGATTGCTAAGAATGGCGAGATTCCACTGCCACCAGCTACCAGAATCAGCTTCTCATACCTGAAAGAAAAAGAAAAGACTCACTTAATCTCCAAACAAACAAACATGACCCAGAAGTCAAGATACCATATATAGAAGATTCACAATATAGAAGATTCACAATTTCCATGTACATCATTTTCATTTTAACAAAATTTAGTAGGAATATCACTTTCTAGTAAATTTAAATGAGAAGTCCAAACTGCTCAGACTCAAGATTGGCAACACAAGTAAACTAGCCAAAAATGGTTACAGCGCCAAGCGGTTAGCTTTTATCCTTTTTCTCACTCAACAGATGTTTGCAGTTAGTGGTGAATCCACGGTTACATCTCACAAGTGAGTCATAAGGCCAAAAAAAAAAGTACATATATATTTTTAAAATTTTTAGCAATATCTTTAAAAAATTACTCATGAATGGGTGGCTGCCTGCGGCCTTATTTGTGGTTGAATTATTTGACTCATCAAAAGCATCACTTTCATCCACACGTATAAAACGCGTAAATGATTTGAAAAGCAAGTAGTTTCCGCAACTGTCGATGTAATAGAAGTGTAGAGGACTCACATCAAGTGATATGGAGTCTCATGCCCATAAGGTCCCTCCACAGAAGCTGTAAGGCTGTAGCGTGACAACACCATTTGATGCTCCTCTGTGAATATATTTGAGACATTTTGTTTTAGCTTTGTGGTCCAGTCTCCAACAACCTTTACAAGGACTGACAGATGATTTTGTCCATCAAGTGGACTGGATGATACACTGAAAGGATGCCATTGCAGCCAAGATATTTCTTTCAGTTGTATGAAGACGAAACCAAGAGCATTGTACTGTAAACCTGTAATTAACCTTCATTGAATTCACTGGTAGCAAAAAAATGCCAATGTTTCTGTAGGCAAAAAGAGGGAAAGCGTACACTTAGGCTTGGAAACAACCAAACTCACTGATCCACATGGAAAGCTTGTTGCCGAAATCACATCCACAGTTCTTCTAGACTGGAAGAATCTCAGAAAGCGATCGAGCACGAAAAGAAATATTCCTCCAGCCACTTTGGCAGTATTTGTGTCACCGGTATGCAAAGCAAAGAAGAGAATGAAGAATATATAGAGATGATGGGTGTAGTAGAATACTTCAAAATACCGCTTCCTCACAGGAGGAAGTGAGGTCATCCACATTAAGAAACCAAACGAATAGCATATTATCCCTGCAAAGTTCGCGCCACCTTCGCTTTTCCATTCTATTATCTGTACAGAAACATTGTGGTCACTAAACCTGCTTGAAAAGTTTTCTATGTTCTCCAAGAAAGGACTTCAGCAGAAAAGCTAGTACTTACGGGTAGATAAGTAGGTAGGTGTAGGGAAATTGTAAAATAAAATGGTTCACAAAGAACTTACGCTATCTATCACAATGCCGCGCATGAACCAAACAATAAAATAGCAGAGTCCATGAAGAGTGAGCAGGAACATAGTGAGGTTCCCCAGCCATATATGATATTTTGTGGCATGCTCAAATGGTATATCAATAAGGCGGAGAAGAATGGATCCTCGAGCAATTGGAAGAAAAAGAAATGCTAGGCAAGCTTGGCCCATCAAGCCGAAGCAGTATGCTGATAACTGTAACATTTGAACCCTGTAACCAAGGAACTATAGTTATTATAAGAAATCAGCTGTCATTATACCAAATAAAGAAGAAGCTTGAAAATGATATCACTCTAATGAAAGGAAAAAAAAAAAAAAGAACCATGAAAATCCAGGGATGGCTCTTGATTGACAGCATACGATGACAGCAGCATTGTTCAATTGGAGAGAGCGCAAGCTAAATAGGTCAATAAGACGTTCGCATAATAGTGTTTCCCTCTCTATCTGCAGGTGCAAAATTTGATTCCACATTCCTAGTCATAGACCTCAACGTATATAGCAATGCTAGAGCTAGAATTGCTTTGACATTGACCAAGCATCAAAGTTAATCAGCATCTGATGCATCCACGGCAATGCTTTTCAGGTTGAAGATAAAACATGGTACGGCTACAGAACAAGGACAAGACCTAGGCGATATTTCTTATATAACCGCAACACAATTCTAAACTTCAAATCTCCAGTTATGTAAGTCATGATAATTGTGAAGACCATACATGTTTATTTATTTTGTACATGTGTCATTTTACTGATATTACGCTTGTATTCTTCTCATTGGTTAGTTAGTTGTAATTAGTGAAGTCTTTTAGCTGATGTATAAATATCATAGCAGTTGCATAGATCAGTGACTGTTACATTGAATATATTTCTTCAATCCAAGCTTAAGACAAAATCTGATCTTCAAGATACTTGTTCGAGAGTTCTTCAATCCATTCAACCTGATATCTTGAGTTTCTCATTTCCAAGCAGCTCATCATGTTTTACGTTACTTGAAAGGGACATCTTCTCTTGGCCGATTCTTTGGATCTATTAGCTTATAGTGATGCAAATTGGGCTTCCTCTTCTCAAAATTGAAAATCTTTATCTAGGTATTGTGTTTTGCTTGGTGGATCACTGATTTCTTGGAAGACTAAAAAGCAAAGTACGGTTAGTACTTCAACTACAGAGGTTAAATATAGATGTATGGCCATGGCTACTAAGGAATGGCTCTGGATTTCCTACATTCTTGCTGATCTTTCTGTTCCTATTTCATATCCAATTCCTCTTTGTTGCGACAACAAGTCAGTCATACAGATTGCAGCAAATCCTTGTTTCCATAGTCGTACAAAACATATTGAGATAGATATACATTTTACCAGTGACAAAATTTCTTGAGGACTTTTGAAAACCTCATTCGTTCCTTCACATTTGCAACTAGCTAATATTTTCACCAAGAGTGTACCCTCTACCAAGTTGCTTCAATTTTGTGACAAGCTGGACCTTTGATTGGCTCCACCTTGAGGGGGGGATGTCAAGACTATACATGTTTATTTATTTTGTACACGTGCCATTTTACTGATATTACACTTGTACTTTTCTCATTGGTTAGTTAGTTGTAATTAGTTGAGTCCTTTAGCTGATGTATAAATATTATAGCAGTTGTATAGATCACTGACTGTTACATTGAATATATTTCTTGAATCCAAGCTTATGATGAAATCTGATCTTCAAGATAATTGTTCGAGAGTTCTTCAATTCACGAATTTCCACAATAATGCATATATTAAATATATCTCAACATAGAAACTGCTTTATTTTATCCTTCTTTTTTTTTTTCCTGAAAAAAGAAAAGTTTAATATTATGAAAATCAGCACCTTGAAATCATTTCAAAGAGGTGGAAAGAAATACATTTACTATAGCACAGGAGTACTCAGAATGCAATACATTTGAGCTTGTCGGGTAAAAGAATACAGTAATTAAAGTCTATGAAGAACTAGAATTGCTTGAAAGCTGCAGCAGGATATATCAGCACCAGCACCAAATGCATCTCTTAGGCACAGCAGACTGAAGATATAATAAAGTAGCACTCCTACACAACCATGAAATTGATAAATCTTGGACAACATGAATTATTTATCAGGAATGCCTTTCTCTAATAAGATTCTCTGCCATATGCATCTCAATGGAATTCGTGTATTTCACCATATCAGTAGAACTTCCTATATTCCTAATTTTGTCCACTTCAAAATGTTGATAAGTCATTTGCAGATAATCATGGATTAGATGGTAAAGAAATTATTTGCTTACTGTTTGATCATTTACATACGAAATAGCAGTATATTGTCAGCATCAGCACTGCCATTTCTTTAAGCATTAAAACCAAAAAAAATTTATGTAAGCGCAATGGAAGTAGTGTAATAAGGACTTGAAAACAGTACATATTAATACCTTTTCTCCAAAGGAGTAAGCAAGCCATAGGTAGGTAACATTTCGAAGTTGAAGACAGTGTAGGCATATTCAGCCCATATCACAAACGCCACAAACATAGCTATTCCAATCAGTTCAGCAGCACTAACTACTCCAAATATCCCCTCCACTAGAACTGGAAATGTTTTCAATCTGAAACTTGGCTGCTTCTTTCTGCAGAAGATTAAATTTCTCAATTCCCACTCAATACAAAATAAAGTGAAAAGCAGGGAATGAACTATTCATTGGTTGAAATATGAAATACCAACATGCCAAGTTAGGTTTTGATGACACAACTAACCTACTTAAAAGCTATGGAAGACGTGGTCTTATATTCATAATTGGTAAAGTGCATCAAGCACTAATAAAATTTTTCAAAATTACACCAATACTTACATTTTTTTTTTTTTTTTTAATTATGCACTCACAGCTATCTAGCATGCATAAGGACTGTTTTTATGGACATGAATATATGTGAGTATCTATGTACTTATGAAATTATTGGGGCGCAATGCTATATTATAGGTTTGCACATTACAATCGAGAAATTGCGCATAATAGTGTGAATTGAAAGTTTTTAGGGGTGGCCTGTATAATCCATCCTCAATCATGTTAGATTGCATGAGTATGAAGGTAGATAGAAACATACGCTTTGGGCTTAATATGATCCTCTGGTCCAGTAAGTAGGAGGTAGGGGACAGCAAGTATAGCAATGAGGATAATAGGACCACTGTACAACAGCAAAACACATCCTGCATTATACACATAAGATACAAGTTGGTCATATTCAGTGACTCAATAGCCAACTCCTTTGATGTATAAAGACAGCAGCTTTGGATATGTTTGGTACATGGAAAACATTTTCTGAACTTTTGTTGACATTCATTGTAATTAAAACCTTAAAATCATCGAAGGATATCATGGTAATCTCTAGAATTTATGGTGAAAAGTGGCTTTTAATTGGGAGACAGGGTGGCAACCGAGACAAGGTGACAGCTGATGAGAAAAATGAATCCCATTTTCTAACAGAGGATGTTTATCGGAATAACCACGTTTTACAACCAGTACCAAGTAAGGCTGCCACCGTTGTCTTTGATTGCTATTTCCTGCTAAAGGGTTAATAGCTGCAATGTCATGAGATTGCTTGATAAGGGTACGATTAAGAAGTGCCCTGTGTACTTGTTAAAGCATTGAAAATACAACTTTTACGCTTTCAGTTCAGACAATGATTACCTACTTAAAAAGATGAATAGTAATAGTATGACAGGCATTAACATTTTCCGCTTAGTATTGGTTTGACGATCGACAAACTTTAGTTATATAGCATAAACCATAGAAAGTCCTGAAAACATTTTCTACAGGACAGACACACCAGAGATAGATTATTACTTTAGATAAAAAAAAAAAAATGCTATGAAATGAAAATTGAAGAGTTAGGGATAGGGGTACCTGTAGTACCGAAGAGTGTTGTTTCAGTAGCGCCGACATAATCGTTGTACAAGTCGGCCCCGTAAGTGGACGGAACAACGAAAAACATAACAACCCAACCAGCAAACAGGAACCACATTATAACCTTGAGACACCATTTAGCTATACTCTTCGAAAGGTTTTTGGCTTTCTGGGAAGCGGTTGGTTTTCCATTAGTAAGGTGATGATGACGATGAAGAAGCAGAGGCTGGCCATTGTTATTGGAAGCCATGCAGACTCCTTTTGGGCTGGGGATGGAAATAAAAGAAGCAAGTGAATATTGATAAATAACAAGGTTGTTATGGGGAGTTTGTGACGTGACGAGGAAGAGACGCTGTTGGACATTGTGTGTTTTTTAGGTTGTGTGCGGTTACATCCGCAGTTCATCGTGTGTGGTTACATCCGCAGTTCAAAGAGTGAAAGGAAGAGAAGACAGAACGGAACCCATCTAATTTTCTTTATCTTTATGTTGTGTTGGGTTGGCTGTTGCGTACGTACTGTGTTTTTAAGTTTGTGAGAATACACACTACACCAGTTAAGGTTAAGGAGGATGCGTGGAAAAGCGGTTGAGAAGGTAAAAGTAAATGTACCCGGTTTTTTGGGGGTAAATGGACCGGACGTTTTGGGTTTGGGTCCAATTGCACCATGCGTGCCGTTGTGGTTCAATCCTTTTCCAACTTTCTTTTTTCTTTTTTTTTTCATTATTTTTTATTATTCATTTTAATGCCCAATTATGCATGCACTGGATCTTTGTTCTGTACTATTTCTTTTTTATTTATATATAATGATGTTGTAACTGTAAAATTACATTCACTTCATAATATGTAATGAGAAGAAGTATAATTCCTCTATCTTAGAAATTACTACTCCCTTTGAACGGAGATTTACCTTTCATTACATTGTTTGATTGAGTTTAACATGAATAGGAAAAGAAAATCGACTGAAAATGGAAAATCCTAACCCAAGTGCATATACACTTTGCATTCTCTATAGTTCAAGTTTCCTAAAGTTAATGTTTTTTAGATCATGACATATGGAACATTAAAAATAAAAGTGGAGATTAAATCCATATTTATTACGGTTTAACTCTCTCTTTTATTCACTCTACGGCCTTCTCTCCCCCTTGTTATTTACTATTCCATTTAGTTCATTTTCTTTCTTTAATAACTTTTTTTTATCCCTAACTCTCTAGTATTAACACATCTCAACAAACATTATCTTTATTATTATTTCTTTCAAGACATGATAAATCAGTATATATATATATATAATAATGCTCTTACCAAAAAAAATTATTTCTTTTTTTACTTGAAGTAAGAATTTCACACATTGAAATTAATTAAAACCATGTAAATAAAACTGAAAAAAAAATGAAATATCTACATAACCATGACGATCATCAAAGTATATCTTATATTCTATTTCATATATGGATTCTCTCTATATAGTATAATATATTGTATTCTCTAATTTTTATATTAGTATTGTTATTTTAAATGAATAAGGATGGGTTAATGTTATGTACTCGTTAAAAATCTAATAAAGTGTAGTTTAAAATTGTGGAGTATAAAGAGTTAAAACTCATAACTGAACAACAACATAGATATAGTTTTCATATTATATTCTTTTAATATTCAATAAAAATTTCATGTGGTTTATGGTATGTTAATATTATTTTAATCAAGTAACTAGGATAAAAATTATTAGTCAAGACGTGGCTTCAGTTAGGAAAAAAAATATTTTTAGTAGCTCTATTTTGTTATATTGTGGAGAAAAAAAAAACAATGGATAAAATATTTGTCAAGATGTGCTAAAAGTAGACAATTAGTCAGAAAAAAAATTATTAAATGAAAATGATGAACTAGATAGAATCATTAGACGGAGAGAGAAGGTTATGGAGTAAACAAGAGAGAGAGTTGAACTGTAATAAATAGGGATTTAATCTCCACCCTTTATTTTTAATATTCGATGTGTTACAATTGAAAAGGCTAATTTTAGGAACTTAGGAAATGAAATTTAAAAGATCCTCATCCTTGCATAATAGCATATACCTAAATTTTGCTATAGGAGGCATGCTACTTTAATGTGCATTAAGTCTATACTAATAATTGTTGACCAATAGGTCAACTTTTAGCCAAAAGCATTACAACACTCGGATGTATTTCTTGAAAATTAGGATAAGTAACATGAAGATTTTTTTTTTCTTTTCTTTTTTCTTTTTCAAATGATTTGAATTACACTCTTTAATCCCTATCTTTCAATTTGAGCATTCATATAATATTTAATGTGAATAAAATTTCGCAATAATTGTAAGAGAGTATTAATGGTGATTTATAAGGTCAAGCTAGTGAATACAAAGTTAACACTAATTATAAACTTTTGAATATAGTGGTTGAAAATACTCATTAGTCATTGTTAACTTGAATATTAACTACAATTGGACTTAAATGAATTGTCCATTGAAAAAAGGGTGAAGGATTAGACCTGATTATAAGTACATTAAAACAAAAGCAAATTGTGCGATAAAGATATCTCGTTTAAAGAGAGGCAGATTGTGATACCTAAGTAAGTGAAGTTTCACATGAATTGTAATAGAATATAAGTAAATATTTTAAGGGCAAGGTAGTAAATACTAAATCAACATTAATTATAAACTTTTGGACTTAGTAGTTGAGAGTACCCATTAATCACTTGTTAGCTAGATTACTAGCCACTTTCAGACTTAAGTATTATAAATGATATCGGAGCCAATCTTTTACTAATAGGTAGAATATTCAAAAATAAACAAAGGCAGAAGATGGTGACTCTATTTCAATCGATTTAGAGAAGAGATCTAAAGAAGGTAGTGAGCAGGCTTCCAAGATAATCTATAGATAGAGAGACATAGGAATGAAAAAATCACACATTGATAAAAGGAGAAAAACTAGGTTAAATTATAAGTCTCACAACAGAGCTTTGTATATTTCATGAGGTAAATTGAAATATTTTACCATTTATTTTATGTATTTGTTTTAACTTCAAATGCTTTTTTTTTTTTTTATCAAATGGCAAACTAGTAAAATAGAGCATATTTTTCAACTCCAAACATTTGATTTCAAAAATAAAGACTTAAACATATATCATAATTTTTTTTTTTTCAATCACATGCTTTATGATAGTCAATCACATGGGGATTACCTATTCTGCAGTAGAGTATTATAATGGACATACATATTGTAGCTATAAAAACGTGGTTGGTGGTGATATCTTAATCAAACTTTGAAAAAAATGAATAAAAAAGTATGAGAACAGAAGACCATAAATGTACAGAGGAGGTAATTTTATTTATTTATTTTTTTAATCTCAATTTCCCTGGTGCTATAGTAGGTTTAATGGTCACGTAAATAAAGGTTGCATTTGCAATGGGCTAAGGTGAATGCTGTTTGGCTGTTCCCTTGTTTTTCAAACCAATAATCCCCACTCTCTGGTTGAATTTAAGAAGAAAAAAAAAAAAAATTTCATAAAACATGATCAACTTTCTAAAATAATATTGTTAGACCCAATCAACTCGCAATTTCAAATGCTAATCGTCACTTTAGATAAAACAAACCTATTACATTCATTTTTAGGATTCAAAAAGATACAACAATGGAACATCAAAAGTAAATAAGTTAGAAATTAATCTTTTTACGATATGATAAGGTGTGGTCTTAAGGCAGTCAATGATTATAGTAAGGAGTAGAGAGATATTTTATTTGAAAGTTTGTATAATCGAAACGGTCTTGAAATCACATGGCTTATGAATTCGGAAAGCAATATGTTGCACGTCATGCAAAAGTGTTGCTTTTTCTAAATTTGACGTTCGACCTGTAAAGCATTTTCTTTTAGTAAAAGGTAATGTTTAGATGTAGATCTATAAAATAGACATGGAAAAACACATGTCTTGTTTAGATTTATAGATGGATTCTGTATTCTGTGTATGAACTTTCAGTTGAATATTATTGCATTTAGGAATGGGATCCACCCTCGCCTAAATAATATTCACTTTTTGCACTGGGTCTTAGTCTTATATAATCATTTCAACTTTACCAGTCTTAAAAAGTCATATATTATTTCTTTTGAGCATTCCCTAGTTTTATGGAAATCAGTACCCTCCCCTCACTCCCATTATATATATATATAATTTTAAAAGCTTTCGTTATTTATATTTTTCATTAAAAAATATTTTTAACGATTTAAAATTTTTACTATTTATACCTTTTATTAGTAATAACAGTTTGGATTTATAATTTTTCATTTTTGTTTATATATTTTCATTATTAATACCTTTAATTTGACTATTAACAATGTTTCTGTTGATAGTATTTTTGGTTTGGCCTCCCAAGACCTATCTCAACTCACTCAAATTCCCTTTTGAACTCCTCTTGCCTATACCAACCTCTTTCGACGTAGAATTATACGGTCCAACCTAAAGTCTTGAGTTCTGACTTCATCATATTTGCAATCCTACCCCCACAATGGATAAACATATGGGAGTGATACAAATATGGAAATGGGTTGATCAAAGCTACATCCTGCAATATTAGGAGAGGATTTGAGGAATTAATACACTTCTCTAATTAAGATCGTCCACAACACCTATAAATAGAGGAAAGGAGCAATCGGGTAAAGGACTTTTGAATGCTCCCATTTTTAATACTTTAAAGACCCTCTTATTCTTCTCGTGCTAACTTAAGTATTAAAGTGGTAGTGCTGGAACAAACTCCTGCTCAGAAGAATGTGCCTAAGCCTTTAGACACCCATACATGGGCTAATAAGTAGGTTGATGATATGGACATTGACCAAATCGATGATTATATCAAGAGGCTCTCTAAGAGTTAAAGGCTTATGCTTCAGCTAAATTTTCCATAAATCGAACCCTGTTCACCTAAGCAATCCAAGAAGAGGTCTTATCTCTGAACATTTGCCTCTCACAACTTGACACATATGATGGGATTACTAATCCAAGCGATCACCTTTACCATTTTAGAACAATGATGAACTTGCACAGCCTCAATGATGCAATTTCCTACAAAGGTTTTTCAAGCACCCTTCGCAAGGTTGCTCATATGTGGTATCATAATTTACCACAGAACTACATCTCTTCATTCGATGAATTGGCCAACCAATTCTAGCAACACTTCTTGGCTAGTGAGCTCCTTATCAAAAACTTATCAAGCCTAAACTTGATTAAACAAGGTCATGATGAACCGATCAAGGATTATCTTACTCGATTCAACACTACGATGTTGGAAATTCCTAATGTTGATATAGGTGTTGCCCTTAATACAATCATTCAAGGTGTCAAGCTTGTTGGAGATTTTTCAAATCCTTGGCGAAGAATAAACCTAATAGCTTTGAAGAGTTTAGGGAAAGAGCAAGGAAGTACATCTAGTAGGAGGACTTTATCTTAGCTAGGAGACAGTTAAACCATAGTAGGTTGGACAAAAAGAAAGATGATAAAGAATCCATCAAGGACTGCCTAAGTCCAAAGTAGGGTGAAGGATCATCATGTGATGGTGGTTCAAGAGATAGGTTGCGCTCTATCCTAAGCTTTACAACATAAACCCCACTGAATCAAGTAGTAGGGGACATTTTCATAGAAGTTCACAACATGAGTGTTTTACCTAAACCAACAAGACTACAAGGTAATTCAAATAGGAAAAACTCCAATAATTATTTTGACTTCCATCAAGATAGGGGTCACAATATAGATAAATGTTATTAGCTTAAAAATGCCTTTGAAGATCTTATCTAATGCAAATATCTCTGAGAATATATTATTGACCCCAACAACTTCATTGAATGACCTACTTAAAGATGGTAGGAAGAGCAAGGTCGCAATGAGCTAGTAGAAGCTAACAATAACAACCGCCCTAACCAAGCCCCCAAAGGTGTTATTAACACCATTGTTGGGGGCCCCTAAAAAGGAGGCTGACTAAGCTCCTTGAGCTTAGCTAATGCCCTATCTAGCTGACAGGTAATAAGCATGCACGGCAAAAAACCAAGAATGGATACATTTTTATCCCTCTTTGATGATGACCTTGAGAGGATTCAAACCCCTCTTGATTATGCCTTGGTGATCAGTGCAAAGATCGCCATATTTGATGTAAGGAAAATCTCAACATGAGTAGTTTCGCAAATATAATCTTTAAACATGCCTTCGACCAGATGCAACCCAAGCTCATGACCAATATGAAGCTCTACAGTCATGATTTGTATAAAATCAATAACCAAACTATATGGGTGGCAAGCGTCGTCACCCATGGAGCTTGGGGACAATGACATTGTGTCCAAATACAACGTACAAATTCTTAGTAGTGGACTACTGGTTGCTATATAATGTAATACTTGGATGAACAAGCTAGAACACATTTAAGATGATCAAAATTCCCAACAATTGAAAGAGTGGGTGTATGTAGAGGAGACCAAAAGTTGGTAGAAAATGTATATTTGAAGGCCTTAAAATAGGAGGTCTTTACTGTAGAAGCTAGACTAGAGGAGAAGTTGGGTTCTGGGGGAGAATCGATTGAGGAGACAGAGGAAATCTAATTCGGTAGCAATGTCGAGTAGACTACGTAGGTAGGAATGTCAATGCCCATAGAATTTAAATGACAGCTTGTTGACTTTCTTCGATCCAATAGCAATGTGTTTATTTAGTCCCTATCAGATATGCCAGGCATTTCCCTTAAAGTGATAATGCATCGCCTTAACATCAATAGTAATGCTAAAGTCGTTAAGCAAAAAACGAGGAACTTTACACGAGAACTGTAGGCAATTATTGAAGAAGAGGTGCACAAGCTGGTAAAGGCAGGATTCGTAAGGGAAGAATGTTATTTGACTTGACTAGCTAATTAGATACTAGTCAGAAAGTCCAATTGGAAGTGGCGAATATGTATAGATTACATAGAACTTAATCATGCATGTCTAAAAGACTATTTTCCCCTCCAATGAATCGATCAACTCATCAACTCTACCTTCGGCCACACATTCTTTAGTTTTATGAATGCTTTCTCTAGATACAACTAGATCAAGATGGAGCTAGAGAAAGAAGTACCCACTTCATATCATCAACTTTGGGACTTGTTGATACAAAGTTATGCCTTTTGGCCTAAAAAATGCCGAAGTTATATACTAAAGGTTGGTAACGAAAATGCTTAAACAATAACTCGAGTTGAAAATTAGGCTGTATGTTGATGATATGATTGTCAAGAGCATAAGGCCTAAATACCATCTCTAGAACTTGTAAGAGGCGTTCAATACTTTGAGGCAATATAATATGAAGCTAAACCTTAAAAAATGCGTCTTTGGGGCCGCCTTAGGAAAGTTCCTTAGATACATGGCCATCTTACATGGCATCGAAGCAAACTTGGAGAAAATACAGGTTATACCTGAAATGTAGCTCTTCGGGTCAAAAAAAGAGGTGTAACAGCTCATAGGATGAATTACCGTGCTAAATAGATTCATCTCAAAAAGTTAAGATAGATGTTTTGAGTTCTTAAAGGTCCTAAAGAGCCTAGCAAACTTTTAATAGACCAAACAATGTCAAACTGCATTTGACAAGTTAAAGCAATTCGTCACAACTCGACTTATACTCTCTAAATCGGTTTTGGGGGAGTAATTATTCTTATATTTATCTACAAGTGATTGAGCTCTCTCCTTTGTACTCATACGCGTTGAAGGAAAGGAGTACAAACTAGTCTACTACATTAGTCATGTCCTCTAAGGTCTTGAAGTGAGGTGCTTAAAGGTGGAGAAATTTGTACATGCGATGGTGATCTCAACCAGAAGACTACGACTGTAAACACCCCATTTTTGCCCTAGGAATGAACAATAATCAATAATAATCAATTTTCAAATTTTTCCAATTTTCTTTTCTAATTTAGCAAAAATAATAAAAATATTCAAAAAATAAAAAATAAATAGGAAGACACATCAATTCTTAAAAATGATTTCAGAAATGATAATAATAAGGGATAAATAATTTTTACAAATTTTTGAAATTACAAAAAATACAAAAAAATGGAAAAAATGCATCGCATATGTACAATTTGCGATATAAAGAAAATCAGGAAATTGGGCCAGCTCAGCTGGCTCGTGTGTGCGCATGGGGAACGTGTGGAGGCTAGAGGTTGCGAGTTCGAATCCTCCCCCGAGCATTCTGTGCAATTTTTTTGCCTTTCGCCTGGAGCTGCCACGTGGCAGCGTGTGATTGGCCAAGGGAAGTCACGCGTGTCGCGCGTGATCGTTTTCTTCGCAAGGCCAGCCGGAGAAAAATCCGGCAGAAGTCCGATAAGGCTGAAATTGCTGGATTTCTTTGAATCTTTTTGGATTTCAATAAATCTAAAACCGAATTATCTAGATAAATCACAAGATTACAACAAATCGGCATCAAATAGGTTGGATAAAATCAAATCTAAAAAATGGAAAAATATGGGTTTATCCAAATCGCCGGATTTGAGCTTATCTGGAGAAGTTTGAAGCGCCTATAAATAGGAATCGAAGGTAGGAAGCTGGAAGAGAGATCAAAATCGAGAGAAAGTGAGAGAAGAGAGTAAATCGGAGAGAACCAAAGCCGCAACCGCCGATCGGAGCTAAGCCACCACCAGGAGACGTTCTGAGAGCAAACCACCACCACCATTGGATTCACCACCCTCAAGAACCTAGGATTCGACACCTCACCCGTTGCAAAAGGCCGCCGGAACGCCGTGAACGAGCACTCTCCGCCGCCGTGCCCGACCGATCCGATCAGACCCGATTCGACCCGACCGACCCGACCCGCGTACCGACCTGGATCCAGGTAAGTCGGATTTTCCTGATTTTTTCCAATTTATTTATTTACTTTATTTATTTATTTTTATTCCGATTTGATTTATTATTTTGTTATTTATTTATTAATTTTTTTGTTATTTATTTATTTATGTTTTATTTATATTTCCATAAATAGAAAAAATGTTAGAAATTAGATTCCTTTAGGATTTAATAATGTAGAAAAATAACAAAAATAAAAATAAAAATGTAGAAAAACAATATAAATATTAGAAAAATAATAATAAAACTTTAGGTTTTAAAATAGGATAGATAATAGTTTACGATAAAATTTTTAACAAAAATTCACAAAAATTATAAAAATCAATAAAAATCATAAAAAGATCATAGAAATAATAAAAAGCTATAAAAATCATGAAAACTCATAAAAATTATAGAAGAATAAGGAAAAATCGAAAAAAATTGATAAGAAATCATAAAAATGATAAAAAAATCATAAAAGTTATAAAGAAAATCATAAAAATTCATAAAAAATTATAAACATGAGTTTTATCACTTAGAAAAATCATTTTCTCAAATAAATTCAAAATTGATGTTTTCCCCAAAAATTATTTTCAAAAATCAAATTAAAGCTTAGGCTTAGATTTTTTAGAAAAAAATCCAAAAAATGATAAAAACATAAATCGAAAGAGATTTCAAAATTAAAATTCACAAACACACTTAAGGTTTTCAGGAAAAGCGAACTACGACTTGTTTGATCCTAACTAGCAGGTACGTAGGCACCCATTTGGGTCAACCTATAAAATGAAATAAAAAATCATTTTCTTAGAATAATGAAAAACATAATAAAAAGTAACAAAAACAAAATAAAAGATATTTCTAGATGGGAATAATTTTAAGAGACTAGGTGGTAACCGTAAGGTTTTTATATGTTAGCCTCCGAACTTAGAAACTCTAGTTTTCAAACGAGAAGAGGAAATCACGACGACTAGTGGTCCAAATTAAGACTAATCCGCTCCTTTAGTCTTAATTCAATCTTTCCCAACAGCAGTTGGGTGGCGACTCCAAAATTAAACAAAGTTCCTAACTCAAGTCGAAGATCTATATTAGATGAGTGTAGGGTCTAGTCTAGATCGGATTAGGAATGGGAATTCAAAAAAATCGACTCGACAGGATGGCGACTCCGCTGGGGACCCATTCCAGTAGGCTAGCCACCTGAATCTCCTCAAGTTGTTCCTTTTTAAGTTTCAATTATTATTCTGTTACTAACTTTTCAGGCATTAGTTAGATTTTAGTTTTCTTTACTGTGGGGTTTGCATGCATAAGTTTATGTGAATAGATGCAGTCGAACCCAGACCGTCCTAGAAACCTAAGTCGGGGAGCCATTGTGTAAGTTTCGGGCGAAGTGAGTTGATCACCGTTCGGGACCGATTAGGCTACCCCACCCAATGCTTCGATATGGCCTGAGATCCATTTCTCCGAGAATGCGGGGGGCTATAGAGCTTGGGGACCAATTAGAACCAACCTACTTGCATACATAACATCATAGGGTTGACAATTGATGACGATGTAATGGTTTGTTGTTTTCTTTTGGAGTTCAAATCTATTTCCCTGTAATGTTTCATAGTTCTGTTTGTAATTAGGCAATTTCTTATTATAATAGATGGCTAGCACCGCAGTCGACCGCCTCCTCCGCAAAGAAATTCGGGTGTACAAACCTTTGGACCTAAAGTTGGTATTGGACCATTGGTTTACCTTATACAACTCGGAGGAGCAGGCCTTTATCCAGCAAAAGATAGGCCCCATCCTCTCACTAACAAAGATAGAGGCGAATTTTCCTTTGGTACGGGCCATGCTCCAGTTATGGGAAGTCGAGCCCGCAGCTTTCTTTATTGGGCCGCATGAAATCACCCCTACTTTGGAAGAGTACACCCAGCTACTACAGGCTCCAGCACTGACTGGCCAAATCTATTCACCAGACCTTGAGGCTGGGCCAGCCGGTACCTTTAGCCGACTACTAGGCATCCGTAAAACAGCAGTCAACAAAGCTCTAGCAGACTGTAATGGGTATTGCATACGGATAGATGATTTAGAAGCCTGGTTCATCGCCCGAGAAGACAATGGGGATAGAAAGGACATACTGTGTGGGGACCCCAAGACTTACAAACAAAGAAGGGTGAATGCTTTCATCTTGATAGCTTTCGCCACTATACTGTTCCCCACCGGGACCTTCTATATTCACTACCGGGTTGCAGAGCTGGTAACCCAATTCCTGGAGGGAAGATCTTATATCCCGGCTCTATTGGCTGAACAGATCCGGAACTTGAATTTCCTCAAGAAGAAAGGCCATGGGATCCTCTGCTCAAGCCTCAACCTTCTGCTGATATGGTTCGTAAGCCACCTTAAGTGCTTTGGGCTGAACATGGTCCGAAAAGCCTTAGCTCAGCAGGTGGATCTTGTGGATTCATGTATAGAAAAGGTAAAGCTACCCGACGACCTTACCAGCCACAGTAGGGTAGAAGTGCTTAGAAGCTTCAGTGCCGAAGATATTCTGTGGATAGCCAGGTGGAGTTGCTGTGACAAAATTATTTTAACTTGCAGTAATTTCCAAGCCGTACCTCTAATCGGAATCAACGGATGTATTGGATATCACCCCAACTCAGTGGTCCGCCAATTTGGTACTATCCAAGACATAGTTTATCGGCCCTCGCTGGAAGCAGTCACCTTTGAGTATCAAGATCCGAACCTGTTGGTAGCCGAGAAGTTTGCTAAGCTGGCAGAGGTCAAAGCACTTTGGGAAGCCAGAATTGAAAGCCCGAATGTGGACCTCGGGGAGCTAGATGGCGAAGTGGGAAAGCACCGAGCCACCAGAGAGTTTGTAATCCGCTAGCTCTACCAGACAGGGGAGAGAGCATACCGGGTTCCAAACGTCACCCAACTAAGGCCAGATGAGATCAATCCAGAGCTGGAAGTCTACCTAGAGCAGGTCAAGGCCCGAATGGAGGTATACTTCGAAGCTGCAGATTATAAGAAAGACATCTAGAAAGGACGATTCAAGGAATCCGACCAAAGGAACAAAGCCTTGGAAGCCCAGTTGGAAAAGGCAAAAGCCAGAGTCGAAGAACTGGAAGCCATCATCAACGGGAAGTCTGAGCCTCCACAACAAAAGACCAAAAGAACTAGGAGATAGATCATTATTTGTAATATTTTATTTTGATCATTGAACTCCAAAATTTTCGATATTAACAAAAGTAAAGTTTCAATATTACATTGTCGATCAATTGTCAACCCTTTTATTTTTATCATTCGTGTGACACATGCATATCATTTTGCATACATTACACTAAAACAAAAAAACAAAATGCGCGTCCAGGTATCAAGATAGCTTCTAAGCAACCGAACCCTCCCAGAAGTCCAATTCTCACACGTTCAAGAACAAAAATGGCCAACAGTAGCGACAACTGCAACAACACCAATGCTGAAGCTGCCTCGGAGTCCAGGATCATGTCCCTAGAACAAACGATCCAACAATTGGCTGCCCAGGTTCACCTCTTAACTGAAAGCATCGGCCTCCTGCGCAACACTCAGCCAACCTAGGAAGAACATTCAGGGGCCAGAAAGGGGAAAGCAGTGGAGGGACAGCCTTCGGAATATGAAGAGATCAATTCCCACCTTAACCCGACCTTTGAATATGAGCCGAAGGTCAATTAGGGGCCGACCTCTGACGACCTGAAAAAGGAGATGGAAGAGAGGCAAAAGGAGATGGAGAAGTGACTCTTCCAACAGCTCCATGATAAGATGAAAACAATTGAGGGCCCTGATGGTTTTGAACAAGCTGGAATCACCAATCTGCCAGCATACAGGGAAGAGGTATACCCTGAGAAGTTCAAGACCCCAGAGTTTGAAAAGTATGATGGGACCGGGTGCCCCAAAATGCATACCAGGCTATATGCCCGAAAAATGAGCAAGTATGCTCAATACGACCAGCTCATGCTCCAGACATTCCAAGACAGCCTCACAGGCCCTGCATTGGTCTGGTATGCCCACATGGACTTCAACATTGTCAACACCCAGGAGAAGCTAGCCCAGGCGTTCTATGACCAGTACAAGTTCAATATTGAAGTCGCCCCATTTGTAATCGACCTGGGGAGTCTCCAGAAAAGACATATTGAGCCGTTTAAAGAGTATGCTCAGCGCTGGAGAGCCCAGGCCGCCAGGGTAGCAATCCCGATATCTGAGAAGGAATTGACATCTATATTTGTCAATACCCTGGACAAGACCTACTTTTCACACCTGGTAGGCCAGACCTCAGCCAGTTTTGCAGAGGTAGTAGCTGCGGGATGTAGGATCGAGAATGCCATCACCATTGGCAGACTCCAAACAACGGAGCCTCCCAGGGTCACACCAACACAAAGGCCTTTAGGAGGAAACAGAGCTAAAGAGTCCACCGTCAGCACGATCCATTCCGGTAAGGCAGAAAAACCTGGGACTCGTGTGACATTCCAGACCACGAGTACCCCGGCCTAACAACCCACGACAGGTCATACCCAGGCCATCAGGGTTCCCAGGCAGTTCACTCCAATCCCCATACCGCTTAGTCAGGTCTTCGCTCGGTTGAGGGCAAACAACTTGATTAGTTTCGAGATCCCCAATGACCGGTACAGGCCCAAGAATTTCGACTCAAGCCTCAAGTGTGACTACCATATGGGTCAGGAGGGGCATTCTATAGATAGGTGCTGGAGGCTCCGGCACAAAATCCAAGACTTAATTGATGCATGAATCATACAGCTGGATTTTGTGAACACCCCAGCACCCAATGTCAACACCAACCCGCTGCCCAATCATAAGCCCACCATTAACATGATCACATCTGAGGAGTCAACTCCTAAGGAAGCCCCTAAGTAGAAGATGACGGACCAACAGAAGAAGCAACCTCATCAAACGCCAGACAAAGCACCAAAAGCACACGTTAAAAGAAGGTGGTTAGCCGGAGACCCAACAGTCGGCACTTTGGGAGAATCACACGGGAGGTTCGAATACTTGGTAAGCTATTCTTACACCCCAACTGAGTATGGGCCGCCTAGCGGATGGGGGCCGAAATTTGAGAAGGAAGACAACCCTCCAAAGGAAGAGGAAAAGATTATAAACATGATCAATTCTCATAAGAAGCTCAGGGTTGTAAAGTGCTATGAGGGACAACCGGCTGAGATATAGATCCCAAGGAAAAGATATGTATTTAATGTCCCGATACCGGCAGAAAGTTACAAGGCTGCACCTTTCGACTATCGGGCCCTCGAATAAGAGCGACCTCCTATGGTGGGAGGAATCACCCGCTTTGGGAGAATATACGACCCAAAGTATAGAACCCCGATCGAAGAGCCCAACGTGGAGAAAGGAGAGGAAGAGGAAGAGGGACTCGCTGCATTTACAAAGATGGTCAAGGCGAGTGAATACAAGATAATGGAACAACTAAATAAAGTTCCAGCATAGATATCACTCATGGGCCTTCTTATAGCATCCGAGTCCCACAGGGAAGCACTCTTTAAAGTGCTCAAACAAATTCAAGTCCCGGAAGGCATCGCTACAGACAAGATAAGTCATGTGGCGGACTCTATTTTTATAATGGACCAGATATCTTTCTCTCCGGAAGAGCTAGGAGAAGAGGGAGACCAACATACCAAACCGCTATTCATAGTGGTCAGGTGCAATGACACCATTGTCTCCCGGGTACTCATCGACAACGGATCGTCCTTCAACGTTTGCCCATTGGCAACTCTCGACTTATTGGGGGTCGATCCAAGCAATATAACACCTAGCTCAACGGTGGTCAGAGCTTTTGATGGGTCAAAAAGAGATATAGTAGGGGAGATAAACCTACCGGTGGAGATTGGTCCACAAGTATTCCACATATCTTTCCAAGTCCTCGATATCCCAAGATCTTTCAACCTACTCTTGGGAAGACCCTTGATACATGCTGCTGGAGCCATCCCCTCTAGCCTCCACCAAAGGGTCAAATTCATTGCAAGTGGGCAGATAGTCACGGTACTGGGCGAACAGGATTACGCCATATACAAAGAGACTGCCATACCATATATTGGGGAAGAAGGTTCAGAAGACTTGGGATTGTAGATTTTCAATGAAGTGAACGTGGTGACCAGCAAGGAGGGCCATCAGTTTAAAGAGGGGCAGCACGGGACGTTTGGACTGGGGTACGTTCCTACGGCCGCAGAAGAAGCACAAACAAGAGGTGTCAAAGGAAGAATAAAGGAGAAGTCGATCGACACCTAGATGTGCATTCCACCTCTCCAACAATCTTTCCGACAGGCAAACATCATTCAAGAGTCTCGGATAAATGAAGAGGACGACAGCAAAGGGAAATCAACCCCCCGCACGTCCAACCAGCATCCGGCTCTGAACAATTGGTTTTGTTATCCTATCAATAGCGCTAGGTTAGCTCAAAAGTAGAGAGAAATTATTAAACAAATTTTATTGAGACTCTTTATCAAATTCAATTACAGTTTTTTTTTCTTATATATATGCTTTCATTTTTATGTTACTCAGATCTCCTACCATCGAACATCAAGGATATTTCGCGCAGATAGAAAATAAAAACGCTGATATCGTTTCTAACGCTGCTGGGTCAGTTGTTGAAGGCGATATCTTAGACCCCGAAATAATACAAGAAAATTGACAAAAACATGAACAAAGCGGAATTTCGATCGACGAGCCTGTGGAGACAGTAAATCTAGGAAGCATGGAAAACCCTAAGAACCTCAAAATCGAGACCAGTTTGAGTGCCGAGCAAAAATATGAGATAACCGGGCTATTAACGGAGTATGCAGATGTGTTTGCCTGGTCATATGGTGACATGCCAGGGCTAGACCAATCAATAGTGGTTCATAGGCTTCCCACAAGGGAAGATATCAAACCTAAAAAAAAAAACTGAAAAGATTTAGGCCTGACGTCTTGTTAAAGATTAAGGAAGAAGTCAAAAAACTGCTAGAAGTAGGGTTCATTGAAGTATCCGACTACCCAGAATGGGTAGCAAATATAGTCCCCGTTATGAAAAAGAATGGAAAAGTACGTGCATGCGTAGACTTTCGGGACTTAAACCAAGCTACGCCAAAGGATAACTTCCCCCTACCTCACATTGATGTTCTAGTAGATAACACTGCGGGAAACCATCTCTTCTCATTCATGGACGGTTTCTCAGGATATAATCAAATAAAAATGGCTGAAAAAGATAAAACCAAAACAACTTTCATCACAACATGGGGAACTTTCTGTTACAAAGTCATGCCCTTCGGTTTGAAAAACGCCGGGGCAACGTATCAGAGAGCCATGGTTACAATACTTCACGACATGATGCATCGAGAGGTTGAAGTATATGTCGACGACATGATAGCCAAATCCAAAGAAGGAGAAATCCATATGGATATCCTGAGGAAATTGTTTAAACGACTGAGAAAATTCCAGCTCAAGTTAAACCCAGAGAAATGTACTTTCGGGGTCACAACAGGAAAATTGTTAGGGTTTGTCATAAGCCAGGACGGCATTAAAATTGACCCTGACAAGGTAAAGTCTATATTAGAGTTACCTTCCCCACGCTCTGTTAAAGAAGTAAGAAGCTTGCTGGGAAGATTAAATTATATAGCTCGTTTTATCTCACAACTCACTGACAAGTGCCGGCCACTATTCCGTCTGTTGAAGAAGAATGCCACAATAGAATGGGACGACGAATGCGAAGAAGCATTCAGGACGATCAAAGACTATCTCATAAAACCTCCGGTCTTGATAGTCCCGAAGCAAGGGAAGCCCTTATTCTTATACCTTACTATACTCCCTGAATCCATGGGATGCATATTAGGGCAGAAAGATGACGAGGGAAGAGAGCGTTCCATATATTATCTGAGCAAGAAGTTCACAGATGGGGAACAGAGGTACTCAGAGGTGGAGAAGACTTGTTGTGCTCTAATTTGGGTCATGCATCGACTAAGGCAGTACACCCTTTACTATCATATTGAGCTGTTGACAAGACATGATCCTTTGAAATACTTGACAAAGAAACCAGCTTTGATAGGGAGAATCTCTAAGTGGCAAATGCTCTTATCTGAGTTTGACATTACATACATAAATCAGAACTCGATGAAAGGGCAAGCTTTAGCCGACCAATTGGCAGAACACCCTGTCAAGATAGATTCCCAAGAACTACAAGCCCAATTTTCGGACGAAAATATATTAACAGTGGAAGATATACCGGTAGGAGACTTTGGGATATAGCAGAACTCGAAATGGAAACTGTTTTTTGATGGAGCCGCCAACGTATTCGGTTGTGGGGTTGGGGCAGTATTGATATCCCCAGACGGCACTCAACTCCATGCAGCGACAAGACTTACATTTCCATATACCAATAATATCGCGGAATATGAAGCATGCATTCTTGGCCTCAAAATGGCCTGTTAAATGGAAATCCGCGAATTAGAAGTATATGGAGATTCGTCGCTCATCATACTACAGACAAGAGGGGAATACAAGACTAAAGACCCCAAATTGGTACTGTATCATCAACACTTGATAGAGCTAATTGAAGAATTCAAGGCAATCACTTTCACATACATCCCGAGAACTCAGAATCAGTTTGCAGATGCACTAGCCACACTAGCATCTATGATTCAGATAACAGGGGGAGCCGAAGTTCAACCGATGAAAATAGACATCGAAAGTCGGCCCGCCTACTATTTAACCATTGAAAAAGTACAAGATGACAAGCCCTGGTATCACGACATCAAGACTTTCCTCCAAGAAAGTAAATACCCTGAAATGGCTAGCAGGAATGACTAAAGAACAATCGGAAGGTTAGCAAGCCATTTCTTACTAAGCGGGTCTGTACTCTACAAAAGATCATCTGATACCACCTTGTTGAGATGTGTGGACAAAAATGAAGCATGCGAACTGATGAAGGAAGTACATGAGGGAGTATGTGGACCTCATATGAATGGCTACATGTTGGCCCGAAAAATCATGAGGTTAGGATATTATTGGTTAACCATGGAATCAGATTGCATAAAGTATGTCAAGCACTGTCATTTGTGTCAAGTCTACGCAAACCGGATAAATGCTCCGCCCAACGAGCTACACTTGTTATCAGCACCATGACCTTTCTCCATGTGGGGAATCGACATAATAGGCCCAATCACTCCGATAGCATCTAATGGCTACAGGTTCATACTGGTAGCGATTGATTACTTCATCAAATGGGTAGAAACTTCGTCATATACTAATGTCACGAAAGGGGTAATAGTCCGCTTCTTGAAAAGGGACATAATAACCTGATATGGAGTTCCTGAGTCCATCATCACTGACAACAGTACCAATCTTAACAACAAATCGATGACAGGTTTATGTCAACAATTCTACATAAACCATAGAAATTCAACTCCCTACCGACCTTAAATGAACGGGGCAGTAGAAGCAGCCAACAAGAATATTACAAAGATCATCGAGAAAATGACAACAACTTACAAAGATTGGCATGAAATGTTACCGTTTGCTCTCATGGCTTATAGGACTTTAATAAGAACATCTACGGGAGCCACCCCTTATTCATTGGTATATGGTACCGAAGCAGTGCTACCAGTTGAAGTTGAAATACCATCATTCAGAATCTTGTCAGAAACTCAGCTAACCGAATCAAACTGGGTAAAGAAGAGGCTTGATCAGCTGAATCTGATTGATGAGAAAAGACTTACCGCACTATGTCATGGCCAGTGTTACCAACAAAGAATGGCCCGAGCATTTAACAAGAAGATGAGACCTCGATACTTCAAAGAGGGGGATCTGGTACTAAAGAAGGTTCTCCCGAATGCCCAAGACTCTAGAGGGAAATTTACCCTAAACTATGAAGGCCCTTATGTGGTGAAAAAGGTTCTGTTAGGAGGTGCTTTGATACTAACTCAAATGGATGGTCCAGAATTGAGAGACCCCATTAACACAGATGCTGTAAAGATGTACTATTCTTAAGTAAGGGAATCGAAATTTTGCCAATGTTTATGAAAGCCAATATTCGATACAAATTTCGTTGAGTCTAGTTTTTACTTTTTACAAGCAAAGTTAATATCCCTAAATAGTCCATAATCCAAATCAATTCCCATCACCACAAATATTCCTAAACACATTACCCACCACTTTGCTAATAAAAGATAAACACTAAAATGATAATGAATCTCAATATATTTGGTAATATAGTTCCATCTACTTTTGAGCATTAGAACATAGTGCATTAGTAGGGTAACATTACTGTCAAAAGAGCCATGTGCATAAAGAAAGGAAGCACATCAAAATTTTCAACCCCGTGTCAAGAAAAGAAGAGGAGAAGCAGAAACAAACTAGCACGAAGGTTCAGTTGTTTGGTTGCTGTCCACGATAAACTGACAAGCATATTAAAATAAATAACTATCATCATATCATGAAAGGCATCACATCATTTAGCTCAGTCAGTAGAAAGCATATTCAGAAACATAAGATGAGTCAGCCCATAGTTGGGCATTTGTCTAAACATTCCTTTTAATAGGGTAGTCAGCCCAAAAAGGGGCACTTCCCTAGATCTTTTCTAAGGTCAGCCTATAAAGGCACCTTTTTGAGATATCATTTTTATCTTAGGTTAGTCAGCCTAAGATGGGCACTTTCCTAAACATCCTCTCTTAAGGTTAGCTCATAGGGGACACCTTTTTGAGATGTCATTTTTATCTTAGGTTAGTCAGCCCAAGATGGGCACTTTCCTAAACATCCCCTCTTAAGGTTAGCCCATAGGGGGCACCTTTTTGAGACATTTCTATCATAGGTTAGTCAGCCCAAGAGGGGCACTTTCCTAAATATCTGATCTCAAGGTCAGCCCATAGGAGGCACTTTTTGAGACATTCTATCACAGGTTAGTCAATCCAAGAGGGGCACTTTCCTAAATATCTGTTCTCAAGGTCAGCTCATAAGGGCACTTTTTGAGACAGTTCTACCATAGGTTAGTCAGCCCAAGATGGGCACTTTCCTAAAAATCTGTTCTCAATGTCAGCTCATAAGGGCACTTTTTGAGACATTCTGTCATAGGTTAGTCAGCCTATAGGGGGCACTTTCCTAAAACATCTGTTCTCAAGGTCAGCCTATAGGGGGCACTTTTTGAGACATTCTATCATAGGTTAGTCAGCCCATAGGGGGCACTTTCCTAAAAACACCTGTTCTCAAGGTCAGCCCATAGGGGGCACTTTTTGAGACATTTCTATCATAGGTTAGTCAGCCCATAGGGGGCACTTTCCTAAAACATTTGTTCTCAAGGTCAGTCCATAGAGGGCACTTTTTGAGACATTCCTATCATAGGTTAGTCAGCCCATAGGGGGCACTTTCCTAAAACATTTGTTCTCAAGGTCAGCCCATAGGGGGCACTTTTTGAGACATTTTATCAAAGGTTAGTTAGCTCAAGAGGGGCACTTTCCTAGACTCTCCCGATTAGTCAACTCATAGGAGCACTTTTTGGAATATTATTTCAAACAGTTGCTAGTTTAACCAGACGCTTCTGTTGATAGGTAGCCAGCTCATAAGGGCGCTTCCTAAGTAAATCTTCTTTCCAAGGTTGCTAGTCTGATAAGACGCTTCCTATCATCATTTCTCCTAAATGATGCTTGAGATGTTTCCTATCGCCAACTAGTCAGCCCTTAAAGCACTTTTTGGGGAGGGAACATTACTCTAAATCGTTAGGACCATTTTAAATCGTGTGATTGTTAGCTCTTTGAGCATTTTCCTACCAAAAGTTTTCCCAGGTAACCAGCCAAACCAAGGTGTTACCTATTCAAGAGGCCAAAAATGGCGTTGCCTTTCTTGTCTTTGTAGTTAAGTTTTTCAAACTTTACCATAAAGAGGGGCAGCTGTAAACACCCCATTTTTGCCCTAGGAATGAACAATAATCAATTTTTAATTTTTTCCAATTTTTTCCAATTTTCTTTTCTAATTTAGCAAAAATAATAAAAATATTCAAAAAATAAAAATAAATAGGAAGACACATCAATTCTTAAAAATGATTTCAGAAATGGTAATAATAAGGGATAAATAATTTTTAAAAATTTTTGAAATTACAAAAAATACAAAAAAATGGAAAAAATGCATCGCATATGTACAATTTGCGATATAAAGAAAATCAGGAAATTGGGCCAGCTCAGCTAGCTCATGTGTGTGCATGGGGAACGTGTGGAGGCCAGAGGTCGCGAGTTCGAATCCTCCCCGAGCATTATGTGCAATTTTTTTGCCTTTCGCCTGGAGCTGCCACGTGGCAGCGTGTGATTGGCCGAGGGAAGTCACGCGTGTCATGCGTGATTGTCTTCTTCGCAAGGCCAGCCGGAGAAAAATCCAGTAGAAGTCCGATAAGGCTGAAATTGCTGGATTTCTTAGAATCTTTTTGGATTTCAATAAATTTAAAACCGAATTATCCAGATAAATCACAAGATTACAACAAATCAGCATCAAATAGGTTGGATAAAATCAAATCTAAAAAACGGAAAAATATGGGTTTATCCAAATCGCCGGATTTGAGCTTATCCGGAGAAGTTTGAAGCGCCTATAAATAGGAATCGAAGGTAGGAAGCTGGAAGAGAGATCAAAATCGAGAGAAAGTGAGAGAAGAGAGTAAATCGGAGAGAACCAAAGCTGCGACCGCCGATCGGAGCTGAACCACCACCAGGAGACGTTCTGAGAGCAAACCACCACCACCATTGGATTCACCACCCTCGAGAACCTAGGATTCGACACCTCACCCGTTGCAAAAGGCTGCCGGAACGCTGTGAATGGGCACTCTCCGCCGCCGTGCCCGACCGATCCGACCGGACCCGATTCGACCCAACCGACCTGACCCGTATACCGACCCGGATCCAGGTAAGTCGGATTTTCCCGATTTTTTTCACTTTATTTATTTATTTTTATTTCGATTTGATTTATTATTTTGTTATTTATTTATTAATTTGTTTGTTATTTATTTATTTATTTACTTATGTTTTATTTATATTTCCATAAATAGGAAAATTTTAGAAATTAGATTTCTTTAGGATTTAATAATGTAGAAAAATAACAAAAAATAAAAAAAATAAAAAAATGTAGAAAAACAATATAAATATTAGAAAAATAATAATAAAACTTTAGGTTTTAAAATAGGATAGATAATAGTTTAGGATAAATTTTTTAACGAAAATTCACAAAAATTATAAAAATATAAAAAAATAATAAAAATAATAAAAAACTATAAAAATCATGAAAACTCATAAAAATTATAAAAATTATAGAAGAATAAGGAAAAATCGAAAAAAAATGATAAAAAATCATAAAAAAGATAAAAAAATCATAAAAGTTACAAAGAAAATCATAAAAATTCATAAAAAATTCAAAAAAATTATAAACATGAGTTTTATTACTTAGAAAAATCATTTTCTCAAATAAATTCAAAATTGATGTTTTCCCCAAAAATTATTTTCAAAAATCAAAATAAAGCTTAGGCTTAGATTTTTTAGAAAAAAATCCAAAAAATGATAAAAACATAAATTGAAAGAGATTTCAAAATTAAAATTCACAAACACACTTAAGGTTTTCAGGAAAAGCGAACTACGACTTGTTTGATCCTGACTAGCAGGTACGTAGGCACCCATTTGGGTCAACCTATAAAATGAAATAAAAAATCATTTTCTTAGAATAATGAAAAACCTAATAAAAAGTAACAAAAACAAAATAAAAGATATTTCTAGATGAGAACAATTTTAAGAGACTAGGTGGTAACCGTAAGGTTTTTATAGGTTAGCCTCCGAACTTAGAAACTCTAGTTTTCCTTTTCCTCTTTTCACCAAAAACGAGAAGAGGAAATCACGACGGCTAGTGGTCCAAATTAAGACTAATTCGCTACTTTAGTCTTAATTCAATCTTTCCCAACAACAGTTGGGTGGCGACTCCAAAATTAAACGAAGTTCCTAACTCAAGTCGATGATCTATATTAGATGAGCGTAGGGTCTAGTCTAGATCGGATTAGGAATGGGAATTCAAAAAAATAGACTTGACAACGACCCTATTTTGAAGCACATCAAGTAAGTCTTAATTGATCAATCACTACAAAATATACTACACAAGTCAGACATATCATATCGGATGATGAAGTATGCCCTAGAACTAAGTGCTTTTAGGATACAATACTGACCAAGAGATGCAACAAAGGCTTAGGTCCTTGCAGATTTCATAGTAGAGTACACAACATATGGTGTTATGACGAATAACAATGACAAGCTACTATGGACTCTCCATGTTGATGGCTTGTCCACTTAAAAGAGGGGTGGAGCTAGCCTCGTGTTGGATGGATCTCATGGGGTGGAAGTGTCTTATGCTCTTAAGTTTAAGTTCCCAACAAGTAATAATGAAGCAAAGTTTGGAGCCCCCATTGTGAGTCTCAAGCTGGCAAAGGAAATAGGTGCTGAGAAGATAGAGATATATTTAGATTCTTAACTCATCGTCTAACAAGTGAATGGAAAATATGCTATCAGAGATGAAGTGATGAGTGAATACCTTTAGGTCGTTAGAGACCTCACTTCAAAATTTCCCTCCTAAAGCATTACTAAAGTTCCTTGAGTTGAGAATTCTAAAGTTGATAAGCTATCAAAACTAGCATCAACAAGTATTCCTAACTTAGACAAGTGAGAGAAGAAGGTCTTTATCGAGTACTTTCCAGATAAGAGCATTAAAAAGAAATTGACTTAAGTCATGGAAATTCGTTCTAAGTCAGTTGAACCATGTTGGATAAACTCTATTATGAATTACTTAAAGAACAACACCCTTCTATAAGATAGAAAGGAGGTAAGGAAGCTCATGTATAAAGCCATAAAAGTTACTATTCTTGATGACCTTCTTTATAGAAGAGGCCTAAGCATGCCACTGCTTAAGATGTGTCCAGCTAGAAACAGCCAACGGTTGTTAGAAGAATTACATGAGGAGATATGTAGTACCCATATCAAAAGTAGAACCCATTATGTTAGAGCACTTAAGCTCAACTATTACTAACCTACCATGAGGGAAGATTTGGAGCACTTCGTAAGGAAATGTATGCAATGTTAAAAGTATTCACCTATTGAGCACGCACTGAGCAACTACCTATGGTCCCTCATTAACCTTTAGCCTTTTGCTCAATGAAGATTGGGCATTTTAAGACCTTTCCTTAGAGCATCAAGACATTGATAATTCATCATTGTCACCATAGATTACTTCACTAAATGGGTAGAAGCCTACGTTATAACCAAGATTTCCAAGAGAAATTTTGAAGCCTTTGTCCTCAATAATATCCTTAGTAGATTTGTTGTTCCATACATGTTGATAACAAACAATGGTATTAGTTTGACAATTAGAGGTTTAGGAAATTTTGCAATGACAATCATATCAAGATTCACTACACCTCGATAGCACATCCTCAATCTAATGGACAAGTTGACGAGGTGAATAAGATCATCTTCAACAACATTAAAAAGAGGGTGAATCAAGCTAAAGGTAAGTGGGCAGATGAGCTCCCAACCATCTTATGGGGTTATCGAAGTACTCATCAGACCTCCACAGGAGAAATGCCATTCAGGCTCACCTTTGGATCTAAGGTTGTCTACTACATCAAATCGGATCATCCAAATATAAGAATGCATAATATTAACTTGGTAACCAACTAACTAGGGTTACAAGCTAACCTTGACACTATAGAGGAAATTCGTGACATTGCTCAGATTCATGTAGTTGCATCTCAACATCGAGATGCTCACTACCATGACAAGAAGGTCAAACATAAGGTCTTCCAACCTAGTGACCTAGTTTGAAGAAAGTTAAAAGCAATTGGATCTCGAGAAGGTCAATGAAGCTGGCACCAAATTGGAAGGATCCAGTCAAAATTTTTGAGGAGTTAGACAATGGGGTGTATAAGCTAGAACAATTGGATAGTTAACCCATCCCTTGCACCTGGAATTCTAAAAACCCTAGGCCTTACATTTATTAAAATTTTGTTTGTTTGTATATTCAATAATTCCAATAATGAATGAAATTTTTGCACATTATACATTTGGTTATGTTTCTATGCATCATTTCCAAGGTGAACGGATTTGGTAAACTCATCAAGTTCCAGCCTATATAGGATGAAAAGACTCTTGATTATAATTGGTCCTAACCTTACCATGGTTAATGGACTACTAACAACATCAAGTCCATGCTTTAAAGTCAAGAAGCAAGCGGACTCTTGATGGACTTTCTAACTCTAGACTATCATCAAACAATCAGAGCATTCAATCTCTTAAGTCTTCCTAGAGATGCTCCTAGGAAACTCATCGATAGGACTTAAAGTCTTGATGTCCGAGGATGCCCGCAAACCAAAATTTCACAATATGTAAATTAGAATAGGATAAAGAACACAAATCATGAAACAAGAACGAAAAGCATCAAAGGCAAGCAAAATATAAAGATAATAAAACATGAGCACATTGTATCCAAATTCAAAATCGCGAAGGTCTATCAAATTATACATCTTAAAAGTTAACATATCGACTTAGCAAAAAACAAAACAAAAAGTAAAAAATTTCCACTCATTACTCAAGGGAAGGGATTATGAGAGCTTCAATTATCTAATCCACTTCAGCTATAGGAATCTTCTCAAAGGGGTGTAGCTCGAAAGGTAGAGGTAGATCTTTTAGAGGGTCGCAACTTGAAGGGGATGGAGGAGTAGTATCCTTGGGTTTCTCTTGACTTGGTGCTTAGCCTTAGTCTTACTCTAGCTCACCTTAAGGGAATTTCTCTTGACGAGGATCCTCAAGCACTCCCCTATCATCTTGATCAATCTCTTCAGCTGCCTCCTCCACGACACCTTCTTGAAGTTTGTCGTAGAAAGAAAGGTAATTGTGACCATATTTGACTGCGGCTTGCCTATCTTCCCTCTCCTTATGTACCTTGTACTAGGTAGTTAGTTTTTTGTTTTCTTCATGCAGGCTCTCATTAGATCAATTAGCGTCCTCTATCTTTAGGGAAAGCTTGGCATTGACTTTTGCTTTGAGCACCACCCAAGCTCTCAAGGTCCCTAACTCTACTTTTGTATGTTGCTTTAGATCTTGAAGCTTTGGAGCTCAGTGTAGGGATTCCTCTTGAGTTGTGCAGGCTTTAGCCTCTGCATCCTTAACTTTCTATGATAGCATATAGGTGTCATTAGATAATTGGAGACTCTCTATATAACCTCCAGTACTTTGAGATTAGGAGCTCATGCTCGGATCTGATGTCCCTTACCTATTCAAGCTCGGCACCCTACAACTTGAATGTAAAATGATATGATTCTAGCTACAATTCATATAAAAATGTAGAAAGTTAATCAATGATCATATAAAACCAATAGTTAAAATTAAATAATAGTAAGTATACCATATCTAAAATGATTTATGAATATATGTTAATTGTGATACTTCTTGAAATATCCATTTTTGCATAAGGTAAGCATGTCTGTTAGATAAATAATTAAAAGAAAATAATTTTTAATAGTGAAAAGATCCAATTGACAAAGTTGAAGATTATAAATGGCCAAATAGCATTATTAATGAAATATCACAAATGACAAAAACTTCTGTTGCCCAAAATAAAAAAAAAAGGACAAAGCTTTCAAAATTATGTACATATAAGATTTTAGAAGCTCTTATATTTTAACCATAAGTTCAAAAGATATGTCACTTATACAAAAAGACACAACTTTTCATATGACTTCATAAAAATAACATATTCTTTTGCATCCAATATGTTTCATTCTCATATTTTAAAGGATTGCAACTTATTCAAAATAGTATATCATTTTACATTTGTGTAGTAAGACTATTTAATTATCATGTAAAATTATAAAATAGAATATATGTAATAAATATTACTTTTCATACCAAATTTCCATAGCAATTTATAAACATAATTATTAATATGATGAAGTAGTATTACCTTAGGTAAATTTATTATTTTCATTAATAATAAGTCTACACACATATATTTATTATAATATGTAATTTTGAAAGTTTTTCCTATTTGTACCTTGTCATTAGTAATATCTTTTTGTAATACCTTTCAATTGTATATAATTTTTAAATTTTTTTATCACTTATACCATTTCAATATTGGTAACTCTTGGTGATTCTTTTTTTCAACTATATGTTTAAGAGGGATGTTCTTTATGTAAAGAATAGCGAGTTGCAATACTCACATCCTTGATGTAAAATGATATAATTCTAGCTGTATTTCATATATAAACATAGAAAGATGATCAATGATCATATAAAACCAATAGTTAAAATTAAATAATAATAAGTATACCATATCTAAAACAATTTATGAATATAAGTTAATTGTAATAATATTTCAAATAAATTTATTATTTTCATAATTCATAAATATTTTAAATTACAATTCACGCATGACGCGAGGCTTTAACTAGTATATATATTTCAAAAGCTTTTGTTCAAGAGATATGTCATTTTGAGCAAATAATATTTTTTTTTAAAATAGTTGCAATTTTTGAATAATTTAATATAAAACAATGTCTTCATATCCTTGATGTTTGTTGTTATATTTTAAATATTATAACTATTTCTAAATGGCACATCGTTTCATAGAAAATAATCCAATATTCCCATAAAACTATAATGCGTTATTTTGTATATTTTTTCAAATAATAATGTTTACCGTATATTTTCATAACACTCCATATCTTGTTAATACGTTAATTGTGATATCTTTTAAGCAAATGTATATATTTTTTTAAAGAAAAGAGTATATTTTTAGTTTTCGATATTTCACCATTTTTTTGTTTAAATCTTGAACTTTTTGTTTTTTATATTAAAGTTGTTAGTGTTTCCAACATTTATAAACTAAGATTTTTATCAATGTTGTTAGCTTTTTCATGCATAAATGACATGTGGTAATGTTTGACTTGTCGAATTAAATAATTAAAATAAATAATATAATTAAATGGATATAAGATAAATTAAATAAAAAATAAGGGAAGAAAAAGGGCTTTACAATCCCCTCATGCCCTCTCCTCATCTTTCCATCCAATTCCAATGAAAAGGTCTCCTCTCCCACAAGTCTTCCATTAACCAATAGCTCAATGGCATCGTCTTCTCTATTTGGAACGAGAGCGATTGGACTCCGTACCTCTAGATAGTCGTTTCCTGCAAGAACATCTTTGGTAACACGAGCCTCATGACGTCAGACTCACTCTTTCCAGCAAGAATCATCCCTTCGAAGCTCGGAACATCGATATATCTCCGGTGACTCAATTCTATAATAATAACTTGTATGTCTTGATTCTGGAACAGTGATACAATGGAGAAGACAAAAGATAGGTGACCATCATGTAAGATAAAAAAGATCAAGAAGAGCTTCAGAATACCTAGAGGATTACATTTGAAAATTTGAATTTTGGTTATAATATAAATATATTAAAGTTCTATAGCCAATAGAAATAGAGTATGTACAATAGATTTTGTAACAAACTACAACAAGAGAAATATAAAAGGAAAAATATAGATAATGGTTATCGATTTTTGACACTCTAATAAATCTAGATTTCTTAAGAGTTTTCTCTGGCACTTGAAGTCTAGAACCTTTTCCTTTTATCTTTTCAACCTTGCAAAAAAAGCAAATAAACACAATAGGAAGATAGTCAATATTCCAACATTATAGAATAAACAAAATAGTAACCAAATGTAACACGGATTAGCAATAACAATTCGGATGCAAATTGATACTGCAATCACCACTGGAAAAAAACTAATTTCTTATCATATATTTCCACTTCTTGTATCCTATATTATATAGTTTGTTACAATACCAACAACCCATGTGCAGGTTACAGATGATGGAATCATTTGATGGGTGGGCTTAATACAATTTCGTAATGGAACTGTCTAGCCCATGTCACCCGGCCGGGTTCTTCAGCCCGTGCCCATCCTTATGCGTTAATTAGCCTAGCCCAGAGCCCACTTATGTCTGCGCGTCTTCACCACAGCAGGCACTCCTCATCACACACTCACATTCCCCTTAGCCTGAATTGACATCCTACACTTCCACCATCTCACGCAACTGTCACACACGCACACATTTCTTCTGCCTTAGTCAGTTCACTTATTGTCCCGGTAATATCCCCTTCCCCTTCACGCACGACTTGGCACTTCTCTCTCGAAACTTCCCCTCCCAGAAACCCTAACTCTTCCTCCCTCGTTACAACCCCCACATCTGAAATTTCCCTTGTCCACAAGGGTGCATGGGGAAACCTAAGCCTTAGATCTGTTAGGAATTCCCAAATCGCGTCAGTGAGTGGTCGATCTCGCCACAATATGAGTCCCATGGTGTCTGCTTGATTCCCTCTTTTGATCATCTTTCTCTCCAAGATCTTAAGTGGTTCTAACTCGTCTTCTTCTTCTGTTACAAGTAATGAAGGCAAGCAGTTCCTTTCCTGACCATGGTAGAGCTTGAGCTGGGAGATGTGGAAGGTGGGATGGATGTTTGCTTCGCTTGGTAGATCCAGACGGTAAGCCATCTTTCCAACTCGATCTATTACTTTATAGGGTCCATAATACTTAGGAGATAACTTCTGGTTGTTTAATTTCTGCACACTTAACTGTTTATAGGGTTGTAACTTCAACAATACTCGATCCCCTATGTTGAACTCCCAGTCTAACCTCCTTCTGTCGGCTTGTTGTTTCATCCGATTCTGAGCCCTTGTTAAGTGGAACTTCAGGGTGCGTAGTGTGTCTTCCCTACTTGTTAGCATGGTATCAACAGTAGCATTCCTAGAATCCTTAGGAATATAGGGAAGGTGTAGTGGGGGAGTGTACCCGTATAGGATTTCAAAAGGGGTCTTCTTGGCACTAGCATGATAGTTGGTGTTGTACCAGAACTCTGCTAGAGATAGATACTGCCCCCATTTCTTAGGATGATCGCTTGTCATACACCTCAGATAGGTCTCCAAACACCTATTGACCCTTTCTGTTTAGCCATCCGTTTGTGGATGATATGCCGTAGACAATCTAAGCTCTACTCCTTGTAATCTGAAGAATTCCTTCCAAAATTGACTAACAAACACCAGATCTCTATTACTAGTGATGCTCTCAGGCATTCCATGCAACTTGTACACATGATCCAAGTATAACCTTGCCACTTGTGGAGCTGAGTAAGGATGTGGAAGAGATATGAAGTGGGCATACTTACTCAGGCGGTCCACAATCATCATAATCACCTCTTATCCATTAGACTTAAGCAGCCCTTCAATGAAATCCATGGTTACATCTACCCAACAATTGCTTGGTACTGGAAGCGGTTGTAACAACCCTGGTAGTGCCACATGTTCAAACTTGTGTCTTTGGCAGACCTCACACTCCCTGACATACTGCCTCACGTCACTCTCTAACTTGGGCCAATAGAAGACAGAATTGATCTTCTTATAGGTGGTGTGAGCCCCTGAGTGTCCTCCTACTACTCCATCATGATACATCTTTAATAGCTTCTTTTTAAGCTCCACGGATGGCCCTACAACACATTTGCCCTTCCTCCTCAGCAATCCTTGATCCAAGGTGAAATGCTTGTATTCTTCGCCCCTCCTAAGGCAATCAAGCATGTTTTGATATCCTCCAGGAAGAGACCAACTATGCTTTAGTTCCTCTACTAGTTCTGGGGTGGTGGCACTAACTGCAATCGCCCTTAGCTCCAATTGTCCCATTCTGGACAAGGCGTACGCAGCTTGATTCGTGCATCCGCTTTTATACCTTATTTCGTAGTCCATGCCCAACAGCTTAGTTAACCATTTGTGTTGACTGGAAGTGACCAATCGTTGCTCCAGTAGGTGCTTCAAACTTTGGTGATCGGTCTTGATAACAAAGTGCCTCCCTATTAAGTAATGTCTCCACTTCTCAACTGCATAAACCAGGGCTAGGAGTTCCTTCTCATACACAGACATCCCTTGTTGCCTACTGTTCAGTGTCTTACTAAGATAGGCTATGGGGTGATGTTCTTGCATCAGAATAGCCCCCACTCCTTCCCCACTAGCATTTGTTTCTAACACAAACTCCTTACTATAGTTCGGAAGTTTTAGGACCGGTGAGCTGGACAAGGCAACCTTCAGTCAATCAAAGGCTATCTGGCAATCACCATTCCACTTAAAATTATCTTTCTTCAGCAATAATGTGAGAGGTCTGGTGATAACACTATATCCTTTAATGAATCGTCTATAATAGCCGGATAGCCCCAAGAAGCCCCTTAACTGCCTTAAACTCTTTAGAACAGTCCAGTTGACAATGGACTCAATTTTCCTGGGATCGGTTGTTACTCCTTCCCTCGTGATAATGTGCCCCAAATACTCTACTTGAGTAGCCCCAAAGGTGCATTTGGATCTTTTCAAACAGAGTTGCTCCCGCTTCAGAATCTAGAATACTGCCTTCAAGTGTTTCCCATGTTCCTCTAAGCTCTTACTATAGATGAGTATGTCATCAAAAAATACTAGGACAAATTTCCTTAGATAGGCTTTAAAAACCTGATTCATAAGCCCTTGAAATGTGGATGGGGCATTGGTCAAGCCAAATGGCATAACCAAGAATTCATAATGTCCCTCGTGTGTCTTAAAGGCGGTCTTGTACACATCTTCAGGGTGCATCCGGATTTAGTGATACCCAGACCTCAAATCCAACTTACTAAAGTAAGCAGCCCCACTTAATTCATCGAATAGGTCTTCTATAATAGGAATGGGAAACCGACCCTTAACAGTTTGATTGTTCAGCTCACGGTAATCTACACACATTTGCCAGGTGTTGTCCTTCTTCTTTACCAAGACAACTGGCGAAGAAAAAGGGCTGTGGCTGTGTCTAATTATCCCACTTAAGAGCATTTCCTTCACCATATCTTCTAGGACAGTCTTCTGCATGGAGGAATGTCTATAGGGTCGAATGTTGACCACCCGGGAGTCTTCCTATAGAGGAATTTTATGGTCAAATTCCCTATGTGGTGATAACTCATGTGGTTCTTCAAAAAGGTCGTGGAACTCCTCTAGTAAATCCAACAGCTCTGGTTGCAGCTTCTGTTGTGTCCTCCTCTCACCCTCTTCATTCAGAGCTTGGACTATCCAACATTGGTAATGTCGTGCTCCATTTCCTTCAAACAGTTTGGACAACTCTCTTGCCTTCATAGCCCTAAGCCGCTCCTTATCCACGACCAACTCACACTCATGGCCATTCCAATTAAAGCTCATAGTCAAGTGTTGGAAATTCCAAAGGATAGTGCCCAAAGACCTCAACCATGGTACTCCTAATATCATATCACAGCCAGACAAGGTTAACAAATATACCTCGGCTGTGAATTCGTGTCCTTGCATTTCCCAAGTGAACCTGGAAATCTTACTGGTACTGTGTAAGTCGGTACCATTAGCCAATGTTACCTTAAGAGTAGGTATGTCAGAAAAGGAGCATCCGAGACCCTTGGCTAAGCGCTCATCGATGAAATTTAGTGAGCTGCCGGTATCAATTAGTATGTTCAACTTCCTTTTCTTGAAATATCCACTCACCTTCATGCTGCTTATGTTATGCCCCTGGTCCTGGTTCAAAACATTGAGGGTGAGCTTAGCAAAATCAACTTCCACTTCTTCCGGAGGAATGTCTTCCTCCTCTGCGTCTTCCTTGCCTTCCTCAACTTCAACTAGTAACATATTCAACCTTTTTTTGCATCTATGGCCTGGTCCAAAAGGTTCATCACACTAAAAACATTGCTTTTTTCCTTCTCTTTTCCTCTAGTTCTTCAGGGGTAAGTCTTTTAGTGAGTCGGGTTTGTGGATTGGTAGAGTTTGATGGTTTAGGGGTGTTATTATGTGTCTAAGGGCTCTTATGATGGGTAATAGTGTTTGGTGGGTTCTTGGGGTAAGTTGGGGTCTGGTAGGGCGGAAATGGTGTGTAAGAGGTGGGTGAGTTAGGTGCTGTGTTTAGGCGAGGGGTTTTTAGGTATTGGCTAGTGGAAAGGAGGTTTGATTCTTGTAATTTGGCCAAGGAGTAGGTCTCTTGCAGAGTTTGGGGGTTGAACATATGTATAGGGCACTGTATGGTAGGGTGCAGTCCACTAAAAAAAAAACTTATCAGGTAGGCCTCTGGAAGCTTAACCTGAGTCACTAAGTGCTCAAATTCTTCTAAGTAGTCTTGCAGGGCTCTTACTTGGTGTAATTCCTTAAGTTCTGCCATTGGATCTTCATACGCCTTCTTCCCAAACCTCGCTTGTAGTGCCTTGACTAACTCACTCCAAGTAATAGTATGGGGGTTCTCTAAAGTCTGAATGTAAGAGTGATACCACTTCAACGCCCTTCCTTCTAAGTACATAGTAGCCATTGGGCGTGCTAGTGCTAGTCCAGATCTATCATCAGATTCAGGCAACTTACCAAGATCCTTTGCCGTGGAGCCAGTTGCATCTAGCTGGTCAAATTTGCTTGTCTTCGAGCCGGCAATGGTCAGAATCTGCTGGTCCATTAGCTCCTGCATTCTTTTAAGTGTGTCGTGAATGGGTTTAAGAGCTTCCTCGGTGTGCTCCTTCACCGCATTACGCACAGCATCATCCAGCTTCTTGGATTCACGAGTCTCCATGGCACAACACAGCTCTAATACCAATTGTAACACGGATTAGCAATAAAAATTCAGATGCAAATTGATACTACAATCACCACTGGAAAAAAACTGATTTCTTATCATATATTTCCTCTACTTGTATCCTATATTATATAGTTTGTTACAATACTAACAACCCATGTGCAGGTTACAGATGATGGAATCATTTAATGGGTGGGCTTAATACAATTTCGTAATGGAACTGTCTAGCCCATGTCACCCGGCTGGGTTCTTCAGCCCGTGCCCATCCTTATGCGTTAATTAGCCCAGCTCAGAGCCCACTTATGTCTGCGCGTCTTCACCACAGCAGGCACTCCTCATCACACACTCACATTCCCCTTAGCCTGAATTGACATCCTGCACTTCCACCATCTCATGCAACAGTCACACACGCACACATTTCTTCTGCCTTAGTCAGTTCACTTATTGTCCCGGTAATATCCCCTTCCCCTTCACGCACGACTTGGCACTTCTCTCTCGAAACTTCCCCTCCCAAAAACCCTAACTCTTCCTCCCTCGTTACACCAAATGACCAAAAATTCAATATTAGGATTAGTATAGTGTCTATTTGAGCAATTTTCGTTAAATTGCATGAGTATCAGAATTGTATCCACAAACTCTAAAAATTGTGAAGAAGGCAAAGAAATAGTGAAGAGAGAAACATTACCTGAAGAGTTATGTGGCCAAGAAAGGGACTCGAGAAGCATTTGAGGCATATACTTAGGGAAATTGGTATTCTATTTGTAGTGGGATTAGGTTTATATCAACATAGGTTAGGCTTTCCTAGTAGGCCTATTATTGGTGCTTTCATTGACTCTAGGATTGTAGCAATGGTAAATAATACTTGGTGACTCACTAGTTTACAAGAAGAGGTACATGCAATTGAAAGTTGTATGAATCAAATGGATGCTTGTAATGATAATATGGTAAAGTTAATTGCTCAAATGAATGAAAACCCTTTAAAATACAATGTGAGAATCAAACAAATTCTTTGAGAAATTAGAAACAGCAAGATTTATTATCATCTTCTCAGTCAAATGTAGGGGAATCTCATACATATGTCAGAAACATTAAATTAGATTTACCAAAATTTTTGGGTCAGGATCCTTCTTCTTGGATTTTTATGACAAATCAATTTTTTTATTTTCATGAAATTCCAGATTCTAAAAGATTGAAAATGGCATCTTTTGCTATGGAAAATGAGGCTTTACGCTGGTTTCAATGGTTAACCAAGAATGAATTGCTATCGACTTGGCCTGCTTTTCTTACTTCTTTGGAAATGTGTTTTAGTCCTTCTTTATTTGAAGATTTTCAAGGTAAACTTTCAAAATTGGTTTAGACAGGTAGTGTACTTGAATATCAAAATAAATTTAAATCTCTTTTCAACTATGTTTTAGGATTTTAAAAAAGTTTTCTTAAAAGTTGTTTCATTTCGAGTCTTAAACCCATGATTTAAGAGGAAGTCTTAGCTTCTTGTTCTTCATCTTTATTGGAAACCATGAATTTAGCTAAACTTCACAAATCTAAATTACACAGATTCTTCCACCCAAACTCTTTATTTTCTACCCAATATAAACCTTTCTCATCTTCTTTTCCTAAACGACAATATTCGTTGAAACCTTCTATTCAAACATGAACATTTAAACCTTCCTATAAACCATCTAGTTTTGTTCTTAGTTCACAATCTATCTACCAAAAAAGTTATTACCTGCCAAGAAAATGTCACAAGCAGAATTGGCTTTAAGGAGAGAGAAGGGACTTTGTTATAATTGTGATGAGAAGTTTCATAAAGGACATGTGTGTAAAGCAAAATTTTTGTTTATGATATCTCTAAAGAATGAACAAGAGGAAGAAGAACTAGAGGAGTTGACATTACAATCAAAAGAAAATAATTTGTTAAGTTTCAATAATGTGGAAATTAGCTACCATGCTTTATTTGGAGTATTAGCCCCTAAAATTTTTAGGTTGCAAGGATTAATACATGATAGACTTGTTTCTGTTTTGGTGAATTATGGTAGCACACATAATTTCATATTGATATGCAAGGGTATTTGCAAACATGTTCCTTTGAAGTTAGCTATTGTTGACTTTATGATTGATATGTATGTGTTAACAATACAAGGGGCAGAATTGGTGTTAAGAATTCAATGGTTAACTATTTTAAGATCTATCACTATGGATTATTCTAAACTATTAATGAAATATCAATTGGGTAATTAGCAAGTTCAATTGCAAGGAAATTAAGAGATGGATATCAAAATGATTGAATGTAATCTGCTATAGAAGCTCGTTCACCAAGATAATGTGGCTTGTTTGTTAGGATTAATGGCTCAGATGGAAGATTCATCTATTTGTACTACTAGCAATAGTACTATTGAAGCATTATTAGGCATATTCAAAGATGTTTTTGTAACTCCTTCATCGTTGCCCCCACTTCAAGAGACACAAAACCACATTCATTTGAAAGATGAGTCTTAACTAGTAAATGTTTGACCATATCAATATCCATATTTCCAGAAGGTGGAGATAGAAAAGTTAGTGCAGGAAATGCTTGAAATAGGGGTAATTCGCCCAAGTGGTAGTCCGTTCTCTTCACCGGTATTATTACTGAAGAAAAATGATGGATCATGGAAGTTTTGAGTGGATTATCGAGCTTTAAATCAAGCTATGATTCAAGACAAATTTCCAATGCCAGTAATAGATTAACTATTAGATGAGTTAGGAGGTGCGGCAATTTTTTCCAAGATGGATTTACAAGCAAGCTATCACCGGATATGAATGTTTCTAGCTAACATTCATAAAACTGCTTTTAGGACTCATGAAGGCCACTACGAATTTGTGGTTATGCCTTTTAGTTTATCAAATGTTCCTTCAACATTTTAAGCCATCATGAACAACATTTTTTGTTCTTATCTTCATAAGTTTATCATTATTATTTTTTCTTATGATATATTAATTTATAGCAGAACTTTAAACAACATGTAGTTTATTTGGATCATGCATTAGAATGCTTGAGGACCCATACGCTTTATGTGAGAAGAGCAAGTGTTCTTTTGCCTAATCTAGTATTGATTATTTAAGGCATATAGTGTTGGCTATGACAGTTAGCTCGAATCCCCTAAAGATAAAGGCTATTCAATAGTGGCCACAACCTATTTCTATTAAGCAATTACTGGGATTCTTAGGTTTAATTGGATATTATTGAAGATTTTTTAAGAACTATGTTAGTATTGTTGCTTCTTTAACTAATTAAGTCAAGAAAGATTCATTTTGGTGGCCATTTGAGGCTAGGAGTGCATTTCAAAAGTTAAAGAAAGCTTTAATGAAGGCATCAATTCTTGCTCTACCTAAATTTTCCAAGACTTTTATTGTTGAGATGGTTGCATTAGGGTTAGGAATAGGAGCTGTATTACACTAAGAATCCCATCCTATTGCTTTTTATGGCAAGAAATTCTGCCTCAAATTACAAAAGTAGAGTGCTTATGTGAAGGAATTAGTAGCAGTGGTTGAAGCAGTGAAGAAGTGATGACAATATTTGTTAGGGAGACAATTTATCATTTGGACAGATCAAAAGAGTCTCAAAGATATTATGACTCAGACCATTTAAACTCCTGAACAATAACAATACTTAGTTAAGTTGCTACGTTTTGATTATGTTACTTAATACAAGCTCGGTGTAACCAATAAAGTTGCTAATGCTTTATCTTAACAATATGGAGAGGAATCACATTTTCATACTATATCATTTCCCTCTTTTGATTTTGTTACCAAGCTGAAGAGAAAGTATGAGACAAATGAAGAATAGACAGGATTGATGAAACGTTGTTAGGAGGGACTACCTTTATCGTGGCCACTTAAGTGTAGATATGGTTTGTTATATTGTATAATTGCATTTTTGTTCCAATACCATCTCCATTGACTCATACTATCATTTTAGCATTTCATCCTACACTTTTAGGAGGTCATGCTAGAGTTTTGAGAAGATTCAAGTGACTCAGTAGTGCTTTTTTATTTTTGTTTTTTGCTAGGCATGAAGAAGGAAGTTGAGCAATTTGTAAAGTAATGCCATGTGTATCAATAGATTAAGTATTTGACCACGTCCCCTGTAGGTTTACTTTAACCTTTACTTATTCCATAATGAGTTTTCAAGGATGTCTTAGTGGATTTTATTACTGATTTATCCATTTTTAGAGGATATTTAGTAATACTAGTTGTGGTAGACAGATTTACAAAATATTATCATTCTAGATCATTATCAGCTTCTTATTCAGCCATTAATGTGGCAAAGTTCTTTGTAGAAATTGTGGTCAAATTGCATGGAATTCCTAGATCAATTGTATCTGATCAAGACAGAGTATTTATAAGTCATTTTTTTGTAAGAACTATTCAAATTGAATATGACAACTTTGAGAATGAGCTTAGCATATCATCCCTAAAAAACTTTGAGGTGGTAAATTATTGCTGAGAATAGTATTTACGGTCATTTGTGATGGACTATCCATCTTAATGGCCTAAGTTCTTGTCTTGGGTAGAATATTGCTTTGATACTAGTTTCCATACTAGTTCTTAGATAAAACCTTTTGAAGCATTGTATGGTAGAGTTCCATGAAAGATTCTAGATAATGTGCAAAATATTTCAGTAGTGGAAGTGGTTGATCCTGAATTAAAGAGTAGGGATGAAATTCTTAGATTGTTAAAGTCAAATTTAAAACATGCTCAGCAATGTATGAAGCAGTTAGCAGATAGGAAACAATATGATAAGGAGTTATCTATTGATGGCTTTGCCAATGCCAAACTACAACTATATGGGCAAACAACTTCAATGAATAAACTTTCATTTAAGTTGTCTTGAAGATATTTCAATCCTTTCAAGGTTATTGCAAGAGTTAGGGTAGTAGCATGTAAACTAGACTTGCTAGAAGGGCCAAGGATTAACCATATATTTCGTATCTTTGTTCTTAAGAAGGCAAAAGGAAATAATCAACATACAGTCTCACTACCATTTGATTTCTATGTAAATTGTCCAATTACTAAGCCACTAGCAGTTCTAAATTCTAGATCGCTAAATTGATAGGGTCAAGATATACCACAAGTTTTAGTTTTGTTGAAGGCACTACTAATTGAGGAAGCTACTTAGGTGGACATAAGAGATTTTGTGTGTGATTATCCTCATTTTGACCTTAAGGATAAGGATATTTTTCTAAAAGGGGGGGAAATTGATACAATGGAGAAGATAAAGACAGTTGACCATCACGTAAGATCAAAGAGATCTAGGAGAGCTCTAAGATACTTAGAGGACTACATTTGAAATTTTGAACTTTAGTTACAATGCAGATATATTGGAGTTTTATAGCTAATAGAAATAGAGTATGTATAATAGATTTTGTAAAAAACTACGACAAGAGAAATATTAAAGGAAAAATACAAATAGGGGTTATCACTTTTTGACACCTTAATAAATATGGATTTCTTAGGAGTTTTCTCTAGCACTCGAAGTCCATAATCTTTTCCTTTCGTCCTTTTAACCTCGCAAGAAAAGAAAACAAAAATAATAGGAAGATAGTCAATATTCTAACATTGTAGAATAACGAAATAGTAATCAAACGACCAAGAATTCAATAGTAGGATTAGTATAGTGTTTGTTTTAGCAATTTTCATTGAATTGCATGTGTATTGGAATTGTATCTGCAAACCCTAAAAATTGCAAAGAAGAAAAAGAAACAGTAAAGAGAGAAACATTACTTGAAGAGTTGTGTGGCCAAGAAAGGGACTCGAGAAGCATTTGAGACATATACCTAGGAAAATTGGTATTCTGTTCATAGTGGGCTTGGGTTTATAGCAACGTGGGTTAGGCTTTCATCATAGGCCTATAAACAGTTGTTAATTGAGATTTGGTATCATGGTTCTTGTACAATAGCAATCTCTTTGGTCAGTTTTCTCTCTTGGATCGGATCTATAATCTTCCTCGACTTTAGTACCTCAATTTCTCTAACGATTTGCTCTTAGGTTGTTGCTTACTATTTCTTATTCAATTTACTCTGTTATCGTGCTCCATGAAGTATAGTAGTGGAAGCCAAACTCAAAACTACAGCTCCAATTTTGTTATTTCTCAAAAGTTGAACAACAGCTTGAAATATAGTCAATCAACTCAATTTGATGAAGTTAAGAGGCTTAGTTATATGTAAAATTTAAAATTTTGGCTCATTTGGGTATACGCAGGGTAAAATTGCATAATATAAGCCGACACAATAGGAAAAATTAATTTGATCTCTTGATAATGTGGCTTCATATGTGTGTCCTTCTTTGGTTATTTAGAAGTTGCATGATATAAAGTCGGGACTCAGGGCCTTTCATGGTAAAACCTCTATTATTGATGTTGTTACGAAAATTAACGGAACTTGTTTGATTTCATGCTTTAATTTTTTCTTCATACATAGCGACTAGATTGAAGACATGGACTAATAACGGCACGACACAAAGACGCTTAAACTTCTTCTACGCATATGGGTTTTGCATTTGTGGATTGTCAACATAAAATTCTATACATAAATGGGGGATAATATTTTTTTTAAAGAAAATTTTTCATTTTTTATTATTTTATTTTATTTATATTTATTTTGATGAATCAATTATTGCCATGTGCTAATTGTGGATTAAAATGTTAACAAACTTAATAAAAGTCGTAATTTATAAATATTGGAAAACTTTTAAGATTAGAATGAAAAAAATAAAATGTTGTTTCTCTTTTCTTAAATTAATAATGTAGTTCGCTAGAGGAAGGAAAAAAAAAAGAAAAAAAAACTAATAATGTAATTCGATATCCAGTAATGTAGGAATTTTCTATGGTTCCGCTTGTGTTTTTGGTGGGATCGATTCAATGTTTAATCTTACCATTAATTTACATATTAATGGTAATTAACGATAAAGATTTAATATATATAATTGAATGATATGATTAAAGGTTTATCCATTAGTTTATAACACATTTAAAATATATTATTAAATTTGTGAAGAATAGTAACCATTTTTAGTTTAATATATAGAAGCTATAAATTTTAAAAGAAAAATAAAATAGAGATTGTGAGTGGATAAATAAAAAACCTTGATAATTCTTTATGACCAAACTTTTGCATAAGTTAGAGGCACACACCACCATGATATTTTACAAGAATTACTTATAAAGAAAGCCAATGATTATACTTTTTTTATACCATATTGTCATGTCCTTTAACATGTCCACTACATATCTACACTGTAGTACGGGTATGTAAAGGCTTAAAAACCTACTAAAATCCACATTATATGTAATATGCCAATCTCATATATAGGAAATATCATAAAATGTTACAATCATAAGTGGCTCATATGAGTTTAACTCTAAATTCACATTATATATGTATGTTAACTGTTGAAAACTAAAAGGGAAACATAAGCCTATCTACAAACCCATCGAACCAACATAATCAAACTAAGTTCAACAAACACAGAATATCATAACTATCATCCTTTAATCGTCATAGTACTCAAAACTACTAACACCTACTCCTATAGTATATGTCATATCCAGAATCATCACATAGGTCTAGATCAACCATGGTACCTTTACTTGAAAAAGAAATTCTACAATGGGTAAATTGGAACTTAGCACATAATTACCACAATCATATGTAAATGCATGCAGATGCTTCACATACAAATACAACTAATGCATCACATAGTCGTTTATTATCTTTCATAAGGTAGCACAATACAACATAGTCTTAGTGTTCAAAACTTAGAGTATATCATGACTCCCCAACACTATATATATATACACTAGTGTTAAGTACTCCCTAACACCCATGAGTCATAAACAAGTGGTCTCATTCTAGAGTCATCACTAGACCATCCATTAGTATATTGATTGATAATAATTGTTAATACTAGTGTCCTATAATATTTTTACAACCTAGTTACAACTTTCTCCCAACATCTTAACCCAAATCATAATTTCACTAGTAAAAAAACATACATACACGATAGCATTGATATCTAAACTACCATATCATTTTAGATTACTACTTGACTTGGGACGATATAGTTACTAGTTAATGGGTGACATATTCAATCATTAGTAGCTTTGAATCTTTTGGCTTTGACCAAATACACTTAGCAATCCATTAAGGTTATAATATAATTAGGTTTATTTAATTGTTAACCTAGCAAGTACATTTAATACATAAGGTAATCACGTGATTGCATTGTGCTTGTCAACATCAAACTAAAATAACAAACTATCCACTCTTGATTATACATATACAATAGTTAATTAAACTCAATTCATGTTATAAATTAATAATCCTAAGTTTAAGGACTAATTTTCACTTAATTAGGTATTTAAGACTTAAAAAGAGTTACTTAAGATCTTCTATAAGACAAGCAAATCAACTTAAGGCTTAAAAAGGTTAATTGGCATGTAACCATGAGAGAGGTGGTTGACTTGCTTACGTCAAAGGTCAACATTTAACTAGTCCCTTTTGTCAAGCTACCTCTCCTCAACAAAACAAACTTTAGTTGGCTAAGGTTAAGCGTGGTTAACCCTAAACTTAAAAAACACTCCTAACAAACCACACTTTGATTTTTCTTCCAAATTCATCTTTTACCAATTCAACTTCAAGAATATCCAAATGTCATACCCAATAGACTATATTATACCAATTTTGATTTGTAAAAGAACTAAATTTACAATCCATATAATATTGATTCCATTCTCCATTAAAACCCTAATCTAAGACTCCAACTTGAATCAAATCAAACTCCACTCTACAGTTATTTTCAATACTTGTTAAGTAACTAGAGAGAGGGAAAACAACATACCTTTTTGTGTTTGCCCTATACTAAGTTCAACATTCATGTGACAAGCACTAAAATTCCACTACTCACACCTTTCCTTTTAACAACATTAGTTCTACTTTATACAATTTTACAAAATTTCCACACTTAAAATTAGAAATTGTACTTACTAACAAATGATAGAATTATCCTCCACTCCAACTTACTGATTTTGCCTTAAATTTATCATATTCTTATGTTGAGACTTGATTAAACTTAGATATGATAACCAAATAGAAGAGTTAGAGGAATTTCCTTGAGATCTTATAGAAAATTGTAGCAACTTTCTTAAAATGAGGAAGAGAGTGTGGCATCGAGAAGAGAAGAGAGGAAGAGAGAATTATCATTCTATAAGACAGTTTTTGTTTTCATGAAAATTGTTCAATTAGGAAGAGTGATACTAGTTCATTAGGTTTAATTCACATGCTACATCTGTCTTTGCACCAATACAAATATATAAGTTATTTTTTATTTGAAAGAAACTAAGAGGAGTAAAATTACTAAAATGCCATTCAATTTGATTTATTTTTCTAAGGCTTTTCACATTTGTTATGCACATCTTCTTCTTCTTCTTTCTAAATTATTTGGCACACTCACCACATATTGTGTTCTCTAGTATTTATGATATAACTATGCTTTTAATAGTACTATTATGTATGAGAAGTGATTACAATTGTTCCATATGTTATGGTAGTAGAAACACTTAAAGCTAAATTAAATGCAGAAAATGACAAATTATTTATAGAATAATGATTATGAAGTTTTCGCACTTCCATGATAAAGTTGGCTAGGGCTAAATTCACAGCAACATTGTAGCATAAGCAACTATCTTTTGTTAAATTCCTATTTTGACCCTTATTTATTAATTTTGTAACTTGACCATAACATTGGAAACACACTCCATTGTGTTTCTAAACTCTTACCTTTCGCTTTCTCTTCTCTTTCATTCATTTATCCAAACATTTCGTGGATATTTTTTACCCAATCATGTGAATTCCAACAAGTCTTCTACAACTCATCGCCTATATTTTCAATAAATCTTGTTAATTGATCCATCAACTCATTCTAATCTTCAATATTCTTTGCTTAACTTGTGAACTCCAATTGCAACAAATAGAGGCAAGGCTAGGAACTTTTCTCATGACTTGATATATTTACATTTGATGTGGTAGTAAAAGTTTTATTTGGTAATCTATCATCCTTGACACATATTTTACATGTTAATTATCAATCTTTGTCATTCTTTGGTAAGATTGAACATTAGTTAGTAAAATGGTTGTAATGTGGTAAAACTTAACATGCCCACTTGTCTTTTGATTTGGTAACTTTATATCATATGTTGTAGTAAAAACCTTTTTTTTTTTGGTAACCTATTATATTTGTCAAATGTTTCACATGTTGATTATCAATTTTTGTCATTCTTTGGTAAGATTGAACATTAGTTAGTAAAATGGTTGTAATGTGGTAAAACTTAACATGCCAACTTGTCTTTTGATTTGGTAACTTTATATCTTGTGTTGTAGTAAAAACCTTTTTTTTTTTGTAACCTATTATATTTGTCAAATGTTTCACATGTTGATTACTAACTTTCATTGTCAGTTAGTAAAAGCAGTGCTTTTTCAATAACATTGTATACATTATGGTAACTTTGTGACCGTGTCAACTAGTCATTCCTTTGTTTCAAGTTGCCATTAAACAACTTATTGTAATAATTGCCTGTTGTATGATTCTATAATCAATTTGCACAATGAAGGAGATAATTATCAAAGTTGGTTTGGGGAGATATCCATAGTGGCTGCAAGGTACTCGATTAAGGTAGGATGGTCCTCAGCTTTTGGTTAATTAATGGTCATCAATCTATATGGTGTTTCCTTTGGACACACGTAGATGAAGAAAACATGAGTGGGAGAGAGAAAACATCATTCCTTTAGTAGTACTTAAGTATTGTTAACTTTCTCTCAAGGGTAAAGTTGGTATTTTATGAAAACAACTTGCTTATATAGCCATTTTAGTTGTCATATAAATTTTTAATGGGAGCATTAGTGTATCTTGAGGAGGAAGAAACCAATAAATAACACTTTTGAATAAGATGACCTTATCTCCTCTCAAGGTAAACCACAAGCCATAAGCTCTTGGAAAATTCTATGACAAACCAAGTTCATAAGATCCGTGAATGTTACATTAAATATTATGTTATTCAAGATTAATAGTTTGCCTTTTGCTATTAATAGTGGGTGTGAGAGCAAAACTCTATTAGAATCTAAAACCTACTTTACCTTACAGAGTCATGTAAGTTCTATATGTAGATTGAAGGTTAGAGGATAAGTTTTGATTTTAGTTTTTCAAAATCTGCTCTCATAAGGTTGAGTACAACATCTTTGTACCTTGTACCCATCCTGAAACTTATATTCTAAGGTATACATAGTACTATCGCCGCTAATTAAAATTCTTGATTAATAATATTGAGTATAATAAAATATAATATTATTAACTCAACACATATTTGAAATTATTTAAAGCTTCATTTATTTTGTTATATAATGATTTTCACATAATTTTTTTCTATCAATAAAAAAATTATTTATTTTAACAAGAAACCCAGACTTTATAATTAATTGCAATATTATAATAGCATTCCATAATAATTGTTCAAAGTTATGTAAATAAGTTTGTGATATATACTTTCATGATAAATATATGATTGAAAAATATAGTTAAATTGTTGGAGATTGCTAGTTTGATAAATGTACTAACTAAAAATATATGCAAAAGTCCGTAAATTGTTAGACAACTTACCCCCGTGATGTTATATTATAAAAATATAATTAAAAAAAATCACAAGTTTCATCTACAGGTTATAAGTTTTGTAAGATATAAATTTCAAAGTGATTCTCGTATATCACAAGATAGGTAAGTTTGAAATTTAAAAGCTTATGTTCATAGAGTAGGATATAAATAGGATTTAAGATATTTTCTATTTTGTACTTACTCATTTTTATTATGTAGATATTAAATTACATTGCAAACAATTTATGGATGAGTTTTGATAAACTCCATGCATAGTAGAAATTTTCCACCGTATTGAGACCTTTTATATTATAAAAAGAAAAAAAAAGGTCCATTTTTGCATGACATTCGTCATTGGGCATTGCCTTGAAAGTAGGAACCAAAACTCCGCCAGCCAGGAACAAGAGTTATTTTTTATCTCCAAATAAATTATTATTATTAATATTATTGAAGAGTAAATTTTTTTTACAAAAATTATTTTGCCTTTTCTTTTACTAAAAAGACTGGATCTTATTCATGTGTATATATTAGAGATGACCCCTTTCAACTGTTTATTTACTCAGAAAGGTAAAAAGAGAATTTTAATTTTATCTTTTATTCTTTGAGAATAAATATTATTTAAAAAAAGATATAATAAGAAGATCAAGCATTATACTTATTATATTGTCATTAATACTACAATTAATGATTAAATGAAAATAAATTAATAAATTTATTCATATTCCTAACCTAAAATTATAATTAATAAAGTAAAATAAATATTGAAATAAATATATTTAATAATAAAAAATTATGTGAAATAACTATTAAAATAAAAATTTTTAATCTATTCTTGATAATACTCATTCTTTCAGATATAATTCTTTTTTTTTTTTAATTCTCTATCTACCTATTTCACTCCAAAGAATAAACAACCATTATAGTCTTCTAAACTCTAGGAAACGTTGCTATCTTAATTATTATTAACTCATTATTTTAATATGCTAATTCTAAGATTATATGCATCATATTAATATCTATTGTAATTTTTTTTTAACTACGGGCATCCGAGTGTATAACCCTAACCTGCCGGACTGCCCCTATATATAACTCTCGCACTTCGCAGGGTACCAGCAAGTAACAGTACTTTTCACTTCCTCGCTCGGTTGCTGGGATCCAAATTAAAGAGCAATAGCAAAACTAGTAACACAACATGGTCCCCACTCACACCGGCTTAGCAGAACCACCTCCATCCACTGCCACCGCCAACACATCATGTCTCCACATCGTGGCCATGCCGTATCCCGGTAGAGGTCACATAAACCCCATGATGAACCTCTGTGAACTTCTCGTTTCGAAAACACCAGCCAACAACAAAAACATTCTCATAACATTCATCCTCACTGAAGAGTGGCTCGGCTTTATCGGTTCTGATCCCAAGCCACCCAATATCCGATTCGCAACCGTACCTAACGTCATACCATCGGAACTCCACCGAGCGGACAACTTCCCTGGCTTTGTGGAAGCCGTTTTTACCAAGCTCCGGGCTCCGGTGGAAGAGCTCATAGATAGACTTGATGAGCCGCCAGTGAGTGCACTGATAGCTGATCCTTACGTGATGTGGCATGTTGAAGTGGGTAATAAAAGGAATATTCCAGTGGCTTCACTTTGGCCAATGTCCGCTTCGGTTTTTACGGTGTTTCATCATTTTGAGCTGCTTCGAGAGCACGGCCATTTTCCAGTTGAATTGTCAGGTGCGTGCTTGTGCTTGTCTAGTCGGCGATGTTTACTTAAACCTTTTTCCGAAATCTAACGCACCTTTATTTTCAGTTGATTAGCATAATAATTCATAAGAAAGAAATAGATGCTTGAAAAAAAAGAAAAGAAAGATGGAAAACTAACTCATGAACATCTGTTATAGTAAAAGAAACGGAACTTTTATACATTTTTTATGTATTTATTTACGTGTGACTAGCTAGTCCTAAGAAGAAATTAGAAAAAATAAAATAAAAAACAAAAAAAAAGCACTTTTTTCGACTCAGTATTTATTTAATTTTAATAGTTATTAAATTAGATCACACTTTTTGCTTTTTATTTTCTCACAGAACAGAACAGGTGAATAACAATGCAATGCATAACTAAAGTTTTGGAGAAACATTGGGGATATTTGGGTATTTTTAACATCACCATAAATAATTACTTAGTTGAAGCTTAAATAGAGAGGAGTGAACATTATCAGAAGTGATATGCCTGATGCTATTATAACTCCATTGAATAATGCCGCTGTAGTGTAAATGAAAAATATTCGGACGTGGGTATCAACCTTACTACTTTATGCCACATCAGTAGCATGTATAAGTATAACCGACACATATATTTACATGTTTATTAGTAATAAGGTTGATGTACCCTTTGCAAAATGCGAAGAGCCTTTCACGCTCAACTCTGAAACATCAGCCTCCTCCGTACAGCTTTCACTGCACCTATTCGTCATGCATTGGTCTTGTTGGTCGACAACTGAACAGAAACCTCGATATTCGCGCCTATGTAGGACCCAAAAAAAAAAATAAGCGTACAAAAAACGATTTTTTTTTTTTTAATTGGATTCTCAAGTATTGTTTTATAAATTCTCGTCTTATAATATTAAACTGTAAGAGAGAAACGATTTTAGCATACTAGAAGGATATTCTTCTGCCATTTCTGGGTTTGATAACACTGTTCTCTTAGATCCATGTATCCAGACATTCAATCTCTTCAGCTAAAGTGGTTCCTCCTTTTCTTTCTACGCCTCTCCTATTCGTCCTCCCATTTCTAGCCCTTCTAATTAAATTACTCCAAATCACCTTTTTTTTTTTTTTCATCATTTTCCAAGCAAGCTTTGCTAAACAAGCCATATTTCTTCTTTTTAGATCCCATATTTCCATTCCTCCATTTTTCTTTGGTTGTGCCACTTTATTCCAAGCCACACCATGGAATTTCCCTTTCTCCGAGGACGACCCCCGAAAAAAATTTCTTATTATCCTCTCTATCCCCATTATTGTCATGTTCGACAACTTCACACTTTGCATATAATAGTTTAGTACACCCTCTAAAGTTGATTTAATAAGCACTTGATGTCCTATTGTGCTTAGGATACCTGCTTTCCAACTACACAGCTTACGCCTTAACTTTTCTAAAATGAAGTCTGCTTCCTTACCCTTTTTATTTCCACTCTTGCTTATTGGAACACCTAGGTAAGTTCCTAGTTCCTCACATCCTTTAAAACCTGTTAACTATAATATTTTCCCTCTTATGCCCTCTTTTACATTTCTTGAGAAAATTATTCTTGATTTCTCCCTATTTATTTTCTATCCTGCAAACTTTGCTAATAGTTCTAACGTCTTTTACCCTTTTTCTCCATTTACTTCTCCAAATAAGAGGATATCATCCGCAAAGCGTAGATGAAAATCATCTAGTTCTAATCCTCTTATTCTTATTGGCTTCCACTATCACATCTCAACGGCCATCTACTAAAAATTTCCATGGCCAAAATAAATAAGTAGAGGGATAGTGGGTCTCCTTGCCTCAAGCCTCTTGATGTGAGAAATTCCTCTAATTGGGCACCATTAATCAGAATAGCAAAAGATATGGAAGCTAAGCAAGACCTAACAATTTTAATGCATTGATCGAGAAAGTTCAACAATTCTAGTGCTCTTATAATAAAGTCCCATTCAAGTCTATCGTAAACTGTCTTCAGGTCTAATTTCCATTGCCTTCATAATTTCTTGTACCCTGATCATGTAATCACTTGCACATCTCCCTAGGATGAAACTGGCCTATAAAGGATTAATGAGCTTATTCAACCAAGGTCTCAATCTTCTCACCAAGATTTTTTTGTTTCTTACATATCAAGTTCTATACCTTAAGTAAAGAGAGGAGATTGAATTCCAGTAAATCGGGATATGAAAATCGAAAAGATATCTAATTCTTACGGTAGTTGCCATTTTTAATTTGCATTATATTTGATTTATTTTATTATAAACACACATATATTGCAAGCACGATATATAAAACTTAATTATGACGTAAAATAAAAAAGAAAGGGAAAAAGAAAAAGACACGGCAAATTTTCTGTTGAATGTATACGACAGCGTAGATTTTGCCTAATAAAAGGGCTTAGTGAAATGTGTTGATATGCTCAATAGGGTAGATGATAGATCTATTAAAGTGTAAACTCTAACTGGACATCAGTAGTGAAGGCACGTACAGAAGTGATGCATCACTTTTGTTAGGTATGACTCATATATTGGATGAAGGACAGATGCTGGAGCGAAGTCGAGTGGAGTGAGCAAAGGGAGCTTCGCTCCAGCATTTGTCCATTGGGGGGAGTTTCGAGATAGCATGCGGGCTAGGATTAAGTGGGCTTGAGGGTGCGGGGGCGTAACTCCCGCGGTACGGTACATGGTATTTTTGTAATTGTACCTAAAGTTACTTATATATTCTGTAATTGTAACCTAATTGTTAATTATTCCTAATAATAAGAAAACAGCCGCTCATCGCTCCCGAGGACGTAGGCAAATTGCCGAACCTCGTAAAATCTCGTGTTCCTTTCTGTTTGCATTATTTCTGTGTTTACTAGCATAATTTCTAAACAAGTGGTATCAGAGCCTAGTGTAGAAGCAGAGCCCGCAGATGGATCTGTGTTCGGTGTGCCTTGTGTCGAAAGTCTTCCTGATATTGTGGTGGTTAGGTGGCATGTCCCGTTGAGTAACGGCAGTACAAGATGATAAACGGATCGATGTGGATTATCACTCAAGGGGAGGCCATGTAATGTGTTGTACGTGATGATGTGTGATCCTTGGCTTGAGGGGAGGTTTGTTGGGATGTCAATCCAATATCCCACATCAGAAAGCTAAGAAGAAATTGAGCAATATATAAGCATCCACACCCATCACATAGTATGAGGCCTTTTGGGAAGGAGCCCAAGAACAAAACCGTGCGGGTTTGGCCCAAAGCGGACAGTATTATACTATGTAGAGTGGATGGGCGGAGCTCGGAGGCCCAACAAGTGGTATCAGAGCAGGTTGAGATGGCTATGTCAGGTGCGAAATTCGAAGTGATGAAGTTTAATGGTCACGGTAATTTCGGATTGTGGCAAACGAGGGTAAAGGATCTGTTGGCGCAGCAAGGGATTTTAAAGGCTTTGCGATCTCAAAAGCCAAAATCAATGGAGGATGAAAATTGGGAAGAACTGCAGCAGCGAGCAGCAGGAACTATACAGTTATGTTTGGCAGATGAGATTATGTATCACGTAATGAATCTGTCATCTCCAGATGAAATATGGAAGAAATTGGAAACTCAATTTATGTCCAAATCCCTAACGAATAAGCTGTATCTAAAGCAGAGACTGTATGGGCTGAAGATGCAGGAAGGTTGTGATTTGGCGCAGCACGTGAATGTCTTCAATCAAATAATCACATATTTGGCTCAACTTGATGTGAAGATTGAGGATGAAGACAGAGCAATGATTCTGTTATGTTCATTACTTCCCTCCTACGAACACATGGTGACTACTCTTACATATGGGAAAGAAACAATCAAAGTTGAAGAAATTACTGCAGCCTTGTTGGCTCATAACTAGCGGAAACAGAATGCAGGGGAAAGCTCTCATGCTGACAGTTTATATATTAAGGGTAATCAAGATCGTGGAAGGAAGTCAGAGAAGGAAGGTTCTGGAAAACGAAATTCCAGATCAAAGTCTAGGGGCAAAAAGACGATTCATTGCTACAAGTGCAAGGAGCCGGGACATATGAAGAGGGATTGTCCAAAGTTTAAAAGGCAGACTGATGACAAACGTGATGAATCATCCAAGTCTGTCAATGTGGTGCAGAATGACGATGCAGAGTGTAGTGATGGTGATATGCTTTCTGTTTCAACAACTCAGTTCACGGATGCATGGATTCTTGATTCGGGATGCTCTTATCATATAACGCCTAACAGGGAGTGGTTTACGACATACAGGTCAGCTAATTCTGGTTCTGTCTATTTAGGTGATGATAGATGCTGCAATATTGTTGGTATTGGTGACGTCAGAATTAGGATGTATGATGGTACTGTTAGAACATTATGTGATGTTAGGCATATACCAAATTTGACAAAGAATCTAATTTCCTTGGGCACTCTACATAAGAATGGTTTTATTCCTAAAGCAGATGACGATAGGGAAACCATTAGAATTGTGAGAGGTGCACTGACTTTGATGAAAGTAAAGATAACTGTAGGGAATATGTATAAACTGTTAGGGAGTACAGTTGTAGGTGGAGTTCATTCTGTTGAGTCATATGATGATAACACAAAACTGTGGCACATGCGTCTTGGTCATCTTACTGAACGTGGGATGGCTGAATTGCATAAAAGAAATTTGTTGCATGGTGCTAAAAGCTGCAAGCTCGATTTTTGTAAGTTTTGTGTTCTTGGTAAACAGACTAGAGTTAGTTTCACGATTGGAAAGCACAAAACTGAAGGAATTCTTGATTATGTGCATTCTGATGTATGGGGGCCTACCAGGGAAGCATCATTAGGTGGATCTATGTATTATGTTACTTTTATTGATGACTTTTCTAGGAAAGTTTGGGTGTATTTCTTGAAACAGAAATCTGAAGTTTTTGCTAAGTTCAAGCTGTGGAAAGCTGAGGTGGAGAACCAAACTGGTAGAAAGATCAAGTATTTGAGGTCTGATAATGGCACAGAGTACACAGATTCACAGTTCTAGAAATTTTGTGAAGAGCATGGGATTCAGAGACATTTTTCAGTGCGCAAGACACCACAGCAAAATGGTGTTGCAGAGAGAATGAACGGGTCGTTAACTGAAAGAGTAAGATGCTTGAGACTGAATGCAAGGCTTCCTAAAAGTTTCTGGGTAGAGGCTGTGAGCATGGCATGCTACCTCATCAACAGATCACCACGGGCATCTTTGGGTGGCAAAGTTGCAGAAGAGGTATGGACAGGTAATGCGGTTGATTTTGATCACTTACGGATTTTTGGTTGTCCTGCTTATGTGCATGTACCTGGTGATGAAAGATCAAAACTTGATGCAAAGTCGAAGAAGTGCATCTTTCTGGGCTACAAGAAAGGTGTCAAAGGATACAAGTTTTGGGATCCGACTGCAAAGAAAGTGGTGATCAGTAGAGATGCAGTCTTTGATGAGCAGTTCATGTTGCAACAGAACCAAGACAAGGTGCTGATGGATTTAGAACAGTGTCCAGTAGCAGCTGAGAAAGATAAAAGTTATGATCCAACATCTGGTGGTTCAAATACAGTTGATGTACAGAATTATAATCTAGCCAGAGATAGAGAGAGACGCACAAATGTAAAGCCTCCAAGCATATTGGGTTTTGAAGACATGGTCTCTTTTGCACTTCACATTAGCAGTGATGATCCAGCTACTTTCTAAGGAGCTATCACTAGTCAGGAGAAAGGGAAATGGATGGCTGCAATGGTTGAAGAGATGGAGTCTTTACAGAAAAATCATACATGGGAGCTAGTTCGGCTTCCTGAGGGAAAGAAGGCTATTGGTTGCAAATGGGTGTACAAACGGAAACCAGTAGTGTTAGAAAAAGAGGGGGAAAAGTTCAAGGCTCGATTGGTAGCAAAAGGTTTTTCACAATAGAAGGGAGTAGATTATGATGAAATTTTTTCTCCTGTGGTTAGGCATACTTCAATCAGGGCATTACTTGCATTAGTAGCTAGTTGGGATTTACATCTAGAGCAGATGGATGTTAAAACTGCTTTTTTGCATGGTGATCTAGAGGAGCAGATTTATATGCAGCAGCAAGAAGGGTTCACTCAACCCGGACATGAGCATCTGGTCTGTAGGTTAAAGAAATCCTTGTATGGGTTGAAACAGTCTCCAAGACAATGGTACAAGCGATTCGACTCCTACATGATTCAGATTGGCTACAAGCGATGTGAGTATGATTGTTGTGTTTATGTTAAGAGCCTTGATGATGGTTCTTCTATTTTTCTGCTACTGTATGTAGATGATATGTTGATTGCTGCGAAGAACATGCATGATGTTGTTGGTTTGAAAGCTTTATTGAGCCAGGAATTTGATATGAAAGACTTAGGTGCTGCAAAGAAAATTCTTGGAATGGAGATTCATAGAGATAGAAGCTCAAGGAAACTGTGGTTATCTCAGCAAAGATATGTTGAGAAAGTGTTAGACAGGTTCGGGATGAGCAATGCAAAGCCAGTGAGCACTCCACTGGCAAATCATTTTAAGCTTTCTTCAGAACAGTGCCCTAAGACAGATAAGGAAATTGAAGACATGGTAAAGGTTCCATATGCTAGTGCAGTTGGTTACTTGATGTATGCAATGGTATGTACTCACCCTGACTTAGCTCATGCTGTTAGTCAAGTTTGTAAATACATGTCTAAACCAGGTAGGCAACATTGGGAAGCAGTCAAGTGGATCTTCAGGTATTTAAAGGGTAATGCAGGGCATGGAATCGTTTTTAGTAGTCAGCAGGATGATCCTTTGGTTGTAGGGTATGTGGATTCAAACTATGCAGGTGATTTGGATAACAGAAGGTCTACAATTGGGTATGTTTTTACTCTTGGTGGAGGGCCTATATGTTGGAAGTCAACTGTTCAGTCTATTGTGGCATTATCTACAACTGAAGCTGAGTACATGGCAGTAGCTGAAGCTACAAAAGAAGCGTTATGGCTTATTGGGCTAGTGAAGGAATTGGGTGCTCAACACGGTGGAGTTCAGTTGCATTGTGACAATCAAAATGCTATTCATTTGGCTAAGAATCAGGTGTATCATGATAGATCTAAGCATATTGATGTGAGGTTCCACAAGATTAGAGAGTTGATTGCATCTGGTGAGATATTGTTACAGAAGGTTCATACTACCGAGAATGCAGCCGATATGTTGACCAAGCCAATTACTACTGACAAGTTCATGCATTGCTTGGACTTGTTGAATGTTTACAGTTGCTAGAGAAGCACAATATCCAACCCACTTTGATGTGTGCGAAACTCCCATGTATTATCTCCTAAGGGGCATGATATTCGCCAAGGTGGAGATTTGTTAGGTATGGCTCATATATTGGATGAAGGACAGATGCTGGAGCGAAGGGAGCTTCGCTCCAGCATTTGTCCATTGGGGAGAAGTTTCGAGATAGCATGCGGGCCAGGATTAAGTGGGCTACGCCCCCGCGGTACGGTACAAGGTATTTTTGTAATTGTACCTAGAGTTACTTATATATTCTGTAATTGTAACCTAATTGTTAATTATTCCTAATAATAAGAAAACAGTCGCTCATCGCTCCCGAGGACGTAGGCAAATTGCCAAACCTCGTAAAATCTCGTGTTCCTTTCTGTTTGCATTATTTCTGTGTTTACTAGCATAATTTCTCAACAACTTTATTCAAAGTTCATTTGGAGTTGGACAACGACAAACCAAATAATAATAATATCTTTGCCTTGGCCTTAGGTGATATGATTTTGGTTGGTGGGCAATTAATCAAATTCCATAAATGTTGACAACGAAGACCAAGGCCAGATTCAAATTATCCTATGAATCCGTACCTTGGTTTGCTTCTGAATAGTTTTATTAATGCACAGAGATAGAGACTCCCAAAATTACAACCGAGAGAGGTGGACTGGACTACTACTTGTAGTTGTTTAGTCCGTTCTATATGCTCGAAATGTTTTCTTCTTTTTTTTTTTAAATGTATTTACTCCTTTTTTTTTCTTTTTCCTTTCAGAAAATATATATATATCAACTTCAAAAGATACATGAAAAAATCTTCTTAATCCGTGAACGAGAAGAAACAATTATTCGTGAACAATTTTTAAGATTATATCATCAGGAAGTGCATATCAAAATACTTTCTTGCCTCAGCTACCATTTGCAAACTAGACCCACAAGATGAAGAATCTCACTTTCATGCACGGTTTGGTTTAACTTACCTTCTTATCTTCAACAGTCTCTAATGTCAAAATGAAATTCTCTGAACGAAATATGCAAACAGTAGCTTTCTTTCTTTTTCTTTTTTTTTTGGGGTAAATTTCAAAGTTTAGCTTTTAAGAACCATGATTACTACATTTAAAAATATTTATAGAACAAAAGGATATATCATATATCAAATTGAGAAAAGCATGTATAGCCGGAATTGATTATCAGTTGTCTATGTTCTGCTCTCTTACGTTAAGGGCCGCACCTTGTCCTTGATTTGACACATTCGATAAATTGTGTTGGGAATTGATAGAACGTGGAGACGAAGAAGTGGACTACATTCCAGGAATTCCAAGAACCCGTCTCGCAGATCTTCCAGGAATTTTCTCTGGCAATGGCAGGATAGTCCTGGAGCGATGCTTGGAGTGTATTAAATGGGCTTCCAAGGGACAATATTTTCTGCTAACTTCCTTCTATGAGCTCGAACCTACTGCTCTCGACACTATAACAGCTGAACTATCAATCCCAGTTTACGCTGTTGGTCCATCTATCCCCCATTTCAAGCTAGCAGGGAATGGCTCTTGCTGCCCTGACTACCTAGAATGGTTGAACTCCCAGCCAGCAGGTTCCGTCTTGTACGTTTCCTTGGGAAGCTTCCTGTCCGTTTCGACAGCCCAGTTAGATGAAATTGTAGCTGGTGTGTGCGATAGTGGCGTTCGGTTCTTGTGGGTGGCACGAGGTGAGACATCCCAAATCAAGAAAGCCTGTGGAGACTTGGGTTTGGTGGTGCCTTGGTGTGAGCAGCTGAAGGTTTTGTGCCATCCTTCTATAGGAGGATTTTGGACGCATTGTGGGTGGAATTCGACTTTGGAAGGTGTTTATGCAGGAGTGCCTATGCTAACTTGTCCTATATTTTGGGATCAACTTCCTAACGGTAAGAATATTGTTGAAGATTGGAGAATTGGATGCAGAGTCAAGAATGAGGTAGGTGATGGTGATTTGGTAACTAGAGAGAAAATTGCTCAGCTTGTGAAGAAACTGATGGATACTGAAAGCAAGGAAGGGAAGGAAATGAGGCAAAACGCAAAGCTACTTCAGGAGTCCTGTCAAAGAGCAATTGGCAAAGGTGGTTCCTCGGATACAAATTTGGATGCCTTCATCAGAAACATTTCAGGAGATGTATAAGATCTACTCTTCCTTTCTTTCCTTCTGGAAAGGGGAGATTTAAGATATAAGCCGAATAAGGAACCATCTGTATTTTCAATAATAGTTATGCCCTTGGATACATTTTTCATTTTAGAGATACATCATTGTAGCATAAAACGAATATTACTAGGTGCCCTAACTCATGAGCTGATATTTGGATGTTTCTAAGGTATATTCCAACGTTTGGGTTTCCTTTATATTATTTTGCTGCTTCAATCGTGTGTTTAGACCTGCAATACGGATATATATATATATAAGCCTATGAAAAAAACAGCGCATTATCTTGTTCTTATATCATGATAAAGTTTAGATTTACAAGTTAATTAAGTATATTTAATGCTCCAAAACTCGGGACACCACAATCCGCTACTTGTTTTTATAGGGTAAAGATATGTTAAGGCTCTTAATTAAGATAATATTATATAACCTACAATAATTGTTTTTATAACGTTTTGGAACCTAGGACACCACCCACTATGTATTTTTATTAGGTAAAAACACGTTAAGACTTTTAAGTCAACTAATATTATATAACCTGCAACAACTGTTACTCACAATTTAAAATAATTTATCTGACAACATTTGTAATGGTTCAAATAAATCTCATTACAAGCAATGATGTGAGGCGAGTGTACCTATCAAATTTTGTAATATAGTATATAGAAATACAGATATCGTCCAATAGAGATTATGAATACGAATACTAATACTAACCTATACTCTATTATCTAATCGGTAAACTATGGAATTTGATTAACTTAAAAAAAAACTATAATGAAATATTAACTAAAGAACTAAGACTTTGTAAAAAAACGAAAAAACAAATCAAATTAAGATTAACTTCACATTGATAAAACTAGTATCTAAACTTTGCTTTCCTTAGATATTATTATGTGATATTAACAATAAGCATTTAATTTCTTTTTATAATTCATTAACCGAGGGAATCCCTAATTTAGTTTAATAACTTTTTCAAGCTTATTAAACCCTAATTTTAAAATTACCTATTTGAATATCTTCACAATAGTATAATTAAAAAATTGCATTAAGAACAACAAATTTCCTTAACTAAAGCAAATAATTCCAAAAGAACCATGTTACTTGTTTCTAAGATTACATCAATCCTCTTTACACATGCAAGATCTAATTATATATCATATTTCTCAATCACGATATACAATATCAAATAGACAGATTAATATACTAGCAATATTAAACCAATCAAAATAAAGAACACATGCATGAATTAATAAACGTAAGAATTCATTAAATATTACAAGAAAATCCTAAGTTACATAATAAACCTAGGTTCCACAGGTTTAGATATTAAGGAAATTAAGCACTAAACATATTGAGAATTGAATTCATCAACAATGTAATGACATGCATCATAAAAAAAATCAATAAAAATAAGTAAAAACCTTAAATTCTTGAAGTTAAAAGAAGTAACCGTCTTTTCCTCTCAAAACCCTAGAACAAATAACACAAATACGATCTAATCTTTTTGTATAAAGTCCTCTTTATATAATGCATGTCAAAAACTGTGTGTTTTGGGTTAACACGCTGTCCAACACGGTTGTGCTTCTAATTGTGTCCACTTCGTAACTCAAATTCATGTAAAAATTGACATTTTAGTAAACATGGCCTTAGACACAGTCATGTCCAACTCCTGTGTATCTTTTTATGTCTCTTTAGCCGCAACACAACTAACAGCACGGTCATGTTAGTTTCTCATGTAACTTTTGGTGAATCTTCAACTTCAACACGACTAACCAACATGGTCATGTCTAAGTCATATCTAACTTTAAACATTCATAACTTTTTCAATTTAACTCTGAAATGAATAAAATTGGATTTGTTTCCTTCCTTTTTAATTTCTCTATCCATCAAAGCCTAAAATCAAATTATTACTCAATTAAAATTAAAATTCTTCAAAAACATGCTAAAATCAAGGAAAAAATATGTTAAATCTCACTTTATATATATATATATATAATTTAGCACTTATCAAACTTCCCTACATTTAAGAATTTACTTGTCCTCAAGCAAATAAATCAAATTAAATAGGATGACAAGAAACACTTAATTAATTTACTATTATTTAAGAAATCAATCAAAATAATTCTTATTTAACCCTATAATATCTTGAGAGACAAACTTTGAATTAACTTACAGTTCAAAAAAGGATTAACTCTAACTCTTATATTTTTTACTTAACAAATTATTTTGAACATATGAGAGATTTGAAACCTAAATAATCATCTCCTAAATTAAAAAAAAAGTCATAAATACTTTATTAACTTTGCTAAAATGTATACTCTCCCTTTCTTGATTTTGTTGAACATTATAATCTAAGGTAAATATTTCAACTTGTCCCTTAATCATTTCTCTAGTTTTTTTTTAGGTATTTTTATCAATTAGTAAGTCCCAGATCAAACAATCTTAGGCTACTAGGTTTTAAGATATCCCCTTTGAACCATCCACTACCTTTATTTAATAGGATTTATTTACTTATGTTTAGCCTTAACATGGACTTTTCTCTTAACCCTTTTAGCGAGCTTTCAACCGATAATCTCAAGTTCTTCACTCAAGTTAACAAGCGTTATTCTACACAAAGGAAAAACCCAGTAAGTTTAATTACTTCAATCAACAAGACCCACAACTAAACTTTATTCAATTTATTTATTTCATTTTTAACTCTATTAATTTTTTTCCAGAAAATTTCAAAGGATAATTGGTACTATTTATCAAGAATTATAGTTTTCTAAAAATACTAAGGAAAAAGTATACATCAAAGTAAAATCAAAAGAAGTTCATGACTAAGTCCTAAGTAATGATGTTATTCAAATATCTAAATCTCCAAGTTCAAAACTTTGATCAAATGTTCTAAACTATTCATAGAATTGTTTTCTTTTTCAAAGTATCAAGTTAACTTTATGATTTTCAAGTTAAACAAGCAAATTTTTATTTCTTTTATTAACTACACATTTAGAACTCTCTTCCTCACACTTTAAATTATGTAGTGTCCACAATGTATGAATAAAAAAGAAAAATTAACATAATAAGAATCAAAGAAAACACAAAAGCAATAGAGAAAGGTAGTGGGGCAAAGAACCAATACTCCCTTGAACATGGCATCTGTCCCATTGCAAATAGAGCTTAGCATGTAAAGTGGTTGATCTTAAACGCTCTAAACATGTAAAAGCCACAAAAATGCAAAGAGGAACTGGAACAAAGATAAAATAGTTAAAAGAAAAAAATTGTTATAAATCTAATTAAATTAAACTAAACTAAGGAAAGTTAATAAAATAAAAAAACTAAACTTGGGTTGCCTCCTAAGAAGCGCTTTTGTTTAACGTCGTTGGCTCGATGCACTTATCTTTTCTAATCAGGAGGACAACCATGAAAATTTTGAATGAGAGGTTGTTGAACTAAGTTTGTGTAAATGCCATCCTATACACAAGTAGAACCAAGCAGGTTAGATGTGTTTAAGAAATAGCAAGTTGTTACTCTTAAGGGGTTGTTGAATTGCATCAAGCATCTTAAAAGTTCTTTGTCCATCCCCAACTTTTAGAGTTGGCATTTGATTTCCTACATCTATAACTGCCCTAGAAATAGATAGGAAAAGGTGACCTATAATTAGTGGTGCTTCAATATCTTCCTCTATATCTAGGATTATAAAGTCCACTAGAAAAATGAATGTACCTACCTTAACCAGCATATCTTCAATAATACCAATTGGGTACTTTATGGGCCTATCGGCTAATTTAATGAGCATAGGGTTCCCTAATCCTAACTTTTTAAACATATATGTGGCATTAGGTTTATACTTATACCTAGGTCAGCTAAAGCTCCATTTATTGATAAATTGCCAATAAAATAAAGTAGAGTAAAACTTCATAGATCCTTCAATTTTTATGGCAACTTATTTTGCATAAGTGTTGAGCATTCCTCATTCAATGTTTGCATTTTGTATCTCTTCCAGTTTCCTCGTTGGATAACAAATCCTTCAAGTACTAGGCATATTTAGGCATCTATGATAGGGCATCAACAAAAGGTAACTTAATGTGTAATTGTTTAAACATATTGAGGAACTTACCGAATTGCTCATCAGAGCGGTCTTTCTTCAAACGCTAAGGGTATAGTATGGGTGGTCTATATTCCTTTACTTTTAGTGGCTCCCCACTTTCTTTTTCTTTCACTCCCTCTTCATTCCTTGTTAAACCTTATATAGTTTTCTCTTCAACCAACGACCCCCTTCCACTTCTAAAGGTTATTGCTTTCACATACTCTATAGGATTCATCTTGGTGTTTCCTAGTAGTGTCCCTTGCTACCTCTTAGCCATCATCTTCGCAAGTTGTCCTACTTGAATTTCCAAGTTGTGGATGAAAGCTTATTGATTCCTTAGAGAAGTTTCGATATTCTGCAAACGAATTTTGTTTGTTTGAATATATTTAGTTAAAAGCTCTTCCAAACTAGATTTTTTTTCTTATGGTGGAGGTCTCTGAAATCTTAGGGGAGGCAAGTTCATCCTAAACTAATTTTGATTTTGACAACTCCAAGAGAAATTTGGACAATTTCTCTACCATGGGTTGTGAGTGTTACTATAGGGGTTGTTTTGTGGCCTAAGGGCATTTCCTAAGTACTTAGCCTGTTCCCACTGATTTTCGGCATCAACTTCTCCTAGGCTACACTTTGGATTTATAGAAAGTGCATCTAATTTCTTACTTATGGTATGAACCTTATTGGCTAAGTTTGTCACGGCATCTACCTCATAAATTCCTACTACTCTATTTCTCACCCTAGCACCTTCCCATTGAAAACTATTCATGGCCATGTCCTTAATTAAAGATTGAACCTCTTCGAGTGTTTTCATGTTCTATGTTCCCCATGCAACAACATCTATCATTTTCCTAGTTGATAGATTCAAACCACTGTAGAAAGTTTGAATTTGCATCAAAAGTACTAGGATATGATTTAGGCATCTTCTCAATAATTCCTTATATCTCTCCCAACTGTCATACAAAGTCTTAGCCTCTAATTGAGCATAGGATGATATATCCTTTCGAAGCTTTGCAATTTTAGCAAGTGGAAAGTATTTGCCCAAAAACTTCTGAGCCATATCATCCCAAGTTGTGATAGATCCCTTTGGAAGTGAATTCAATCACTGTTTTGCCCGACTTCTCAATGAAAAAGGAAAAAGCTACAATTTTATTATGTCATCTGAAGCTCCATTTATCTTAAAAGTATCACAAATCTCAAAAAAATTAGGAATGTGAGCATTGGGGTCCTCATCTTATAGTCCATCAAATTAAAAAAATTGCTACACCATTTGAATTATACGGGGTTGAATTTGAAAGTTGTTAATAGCAACAAGTGGCCTTACGATACTAGAGTTAGCATCAACTAAAGAAGGTTTGGAGTAGTAAGACATAGTCTACTATTGGTTCTAATTTTCATCTCCCATGATTTCTAACTCTTCCAACTCCTTTTCTATCTTAATTCTCAAAGGAGATCCTTGATGTAGTTCTTCCACTATTTGTCGCACTGTCTTTTGTAACCACTTTGTTGTCCTTTCAATTTCTGAATCAAATATCAGTACATTTGATAGATTATTTTTGGTCATGCACTACAAAAAGAAAAGAAAAGAAAAGAAAATAAATAAAGAAAAAACAAGAAAAAAATGGTTAAATTAATTAAACGACTAGTGCTCTTAATATCGAAATCCCTGATAATGGCGCCAAAAACTTGATCTGAGGCAATTATACCTATCAAATTTTGTAATTGTGTATAAAAATACGAATATCATCCTATAGAGATTACGAATACTAATACTAACCTACATTCTATTATCTAACCAGTAAATTGTGAAATTTGATTAAATTAAAAAAAAACTATAATGAAATATTAACTAAAAAACTAAGATTTTGTGAAAAGACAGAAAAACAAATTAAATTAAGATTAACTTCAAATTGGTAAAACTAGAATCTAAACGTTGCTTCCCCTAGGTATTATCATGTAACATTAACAATAAGTATTCAATTTCTTCTTACAATTCATTAACCGGGAGAATCCCTAATTTAGTTTAATAACTTTTTCAAGCTCGTTAAACCCTAATCTTAAAATTATCTATTTGAATTTCTTCATAATAACATAATTAAAATATTGTATTAAGAACAATAAATTCCCTTAACTAAAGCAAATAATTTTAGAAGAACCATGTAACTTCTCTCTAAGATTACATCAATCCTCTTCACAATGCAAGATTTAATTATATATCATATTTCTCAATCTTGTTATACAATATCAAATAGACAAATTAATATACTAGCAATATTAGACCAATCAAAATAAAAAACACATGCATGAATTAATAAACATAAGAATTCATTGAATATTACAAGAAAATCTTAAGTCACATAATAAACCTAAGTTCCACAAGTCTAGATACTAAAGAAATTAAGCACTAAACATATTGAGAGTTGAATTCATCAATGATGTAATGACATACATCATCAAAGAAGTCAATAAAAACAAGTAAACACCCTAAATTCTTGAACCTAAAAGAAGTAGTCGTCTTTTCCTCTCAAAACCCTATAACAAATAACACAAATATGGTCTAATCTTTTTGTATAAAGTTCTCCTCTTTTTATATAATGCGTGTCAAAAAACTGTGCATTTTAAGGTCAACACATTGTCCAACACGATTGTGCTTTGGATCGTGTCTACTTTGTAGCTCAAATTCGTGTAAAAATTGACATTTTGGTAAATACGGCCTTAGAAATGGTCGTGTTTAACTCTGTGTATCTTTTTGTGAATCTTCAACTTCAACATGACCAACCAATATGGTCATGTCTAGGTCATGTTGAACTTCAAACCTTTATAACTTCTTCAATTTAGCTCCAAATTGAAAAAAATTGGATTCGTTTTCTTCCTTTTTAATTCCTTTATCCATCAAAGCCTTGAAATCTAATTATTACTTAATTAAAATTTAAATTCTTCAAAAACATGCCAAAATCAAGGGAAAAACAAGTTAAATCTCACTTAATATATGTATCTAGTTTAGCACTTATCAAGCCACCGATTGCTTGTAAGCTAATCTTAGTACATCATTTTTAATCAAACTCTAGAAATGGTTAAACTTCTAGTAATTTACTAACCTATCATACACCAATGGAAGTCACCATGTCAACACATGTCAAGAACTTTAGTTCTTTTCTTCGCTCAGTCGTCATAATAGTAATAGTAATCTGCATCGCTTCCATCCTACACATATGACCTTAAGTCCTCATCATAGGAAGTTTGTTCATCTATACCTGCAACAAAAAAAAAAGATCCTTGAAAGGTGAGCTAACACCTAGTATATATAACTCACAAACACATGTGTATGATCAAGTATAACTTAAGTCACATACATCAATGTAATAATATAAACATTTAAATAGTAAGTTATTATTTTATTTAGTTCACAAAACAACAAAGGGGTACTTATGACTCCATCAAACAATATATATATATATATATATATATATATATATATATATATATATATATATATATATTATATCATATACGTAGTACGGTATTGGAAACTCCCACTACGAGCCCTAACACTTATGAGTCCCGATACTGGTTTTCCTACTATCTAACTTTAAACTTTTAGGCAAGTGCACTTATTGATTCTATACTATAATAGATAAAGATAGATCCTATAGGGATTATGAGTACTAGTAATTACCCTTTCCCTAATTATCTAATCGGTAAAATTAATTAAATGAGTAAATAAAATAAATAATGAATAAATTAAAGAAAACAATAATCAATAAAACTAATATATTCAGGTATTGAATCCATCTAAAATTAAAAATATAATTAATTAATTAATTATTATTCAAATACTTATTTTATTTTTGAACCCTTAGGAATTCCTATATTGAACTAATAATTATCTCGAGTCATATTAATTCCTAATTTTATGTTGATTAATTGGAATCTCTTCCTAATTAAAACTCTTAAAATTGTATTACATTCGATTTATGAATTATGCTATTAGGTTTGACCTTAATTTGGAAGATTTATGTCATCCTATCTTTAAGTTTGCATACAACTTTTTTCAATTATGCTAGATCTATTCTTATATAAAATCTCTCGATTTTTATATGAGAAATCAAATTTCAACTAGTATGCTGGTAATATTAAATTGAAAACAATAAAAACACATAATTGAATCGTAAGAATGATAAATAAATTATTGAATAATGATCATAAAAATTACATGTTCATTCTAGGGTTCATTATACCCGAATATAAAAGAAATTAAGTTATAAACATGTTAAATATAAAAACAATGATAATAAAAGAAAGCATAAATAAAAGCATTAAAATTAAAATATAAAAATATATTCTAATCTCTTAATCTAATTCTAATTTTAATCTTCTAATTCTATTTTCCTAATATATTTTTTTCCTACAGTTCTACTCCTAATTTAATCTATTCTACTCTACTCTACTACCTTCTTTGTTGATTATATATATATATATATGTTGGATGCAGCTAGATATCTTGAATGATTTCTCTAAATTTGATTCAGCCTTATTTGATCTCTTTCTCCTTCTCGTCATTATATACATACATATATATATATATATATACAGAATGGTAAAAGGTGCACTGCCAATGGCAGTCATCTACAGAATTTATTTTAAATTAATGAAAACTGCATTTGGGTCAAAAGTGTACAAAATTGACAAAAAAAGGTCAAACACTTCTTATTCAAACGGATCTAACCAGATCCAATGTCAATGTCTCTAGAATAATCAAATGGGATCGGGTAAATCTACCTGATCATTGGGAAATAAAAAACCCTATTCCCTAGAAATCAATCAATAATGCCGAACTATCTAATGTTATACAGCATCAAGATGGTAAGGTAACACTTCAATTCTCTAGGAGATCATTTGAAAATCCTAGAAATTCAATGTCCTTAGGGTCATCTTCTAGGAGATCAAAGATCTGTCCAGGATAGATGAACTAAAAAATGTCTAAGATAGTCCTAAAAAGTTTAATCCATCAATTAGTGGTTTAATTAATAAACCCATAGGATTAACTCAGTCGGTCTATCACAATGACCCAGAATATGAAGAACCGACTACCTCAAAATTAGGGGATTCTGAGCTTAATGTCCTAGAAAAACCCTTCGAGCCAGATAGGATTTTTCTAAATAATGACTTTAATTCTCCTAAAAATCAGAAGAAAAGAGAATGGTATTTTAAGACTTTTGATAAGTTTAAAATACAAATTAAGGAGGATTATTATAATTTTATAAAATTAGGTTCTCATATCTTATTCTTCGATTGGTTAGAAGAATACTATTTGAAGCCTAAAATGATTAACACAGTTAATAAAACTGTACAATGGAGACTAAGTGATGGCAACGTGGTTGAATCCACTCATCCGCCATTTAGCAATATCTGGTACTCCCATAAGGATACCGAAATTAAACTAGCTCCCTTTAAAAATGCAACTGAAGCTGAAGGATCTGGCATTAAGAAGATTATTAACCAAAACAATTTTACTAATAAAAATCTTCACACAATAGGTCAACAGTTAGACCGAATTGAAGATGTAGTTAGTAAACCTTAGGTCAATAGTAATAATGAAACCGTTAGGGTTGAAAAGAAACCACTTTTCAAACCTTTCAAAATGACTAATCCCAGTAATGAATTTCTTCAAGCTTTAAGCGAGAAGAAAAAATTGCTAAAAAACAAAATGAAAATGGAATCAATGGAATCTTTAAAATTAGATACTCCTAAGTTTAGGAATCTAATAATAGAAGATACTCCATCTGAAAAACTTAATGTCCTTAATGAATCTAGTAATGATTTTGAGCCAGAAGTTTCATTAAAAAACTTAAGTCTTAATGGTTCTAATGGTGAAGAAATTAACAAGATTACTTGGAAAGAGCCTCAAAAATTATATTATTAGAGAGCTTCACCTCCTAATATTATATTCGAGGAAAAACCAAGTAATTATCAAAATAAATATTCTGCAGGAATCACCTATGAATGGAACATAAATGGAGCCTCAGAACAAATGATTCTTAATGTTATTAATCAGATGATAATGTTCGCGAATACTAATAGAAGTATTCACGGCATCACTGATTATCAAATTGCTGTACTTTTAATTTCCGGTTTTACTGGACAATTAAAAGGTTGGTGGGATAATTATCTCACTGAAGAACAGCGAATGAATATTTTAACTGCCGTCAAGAAAAATGAATTTGGAGTTAAAATACTTAATGAATTTAATGAACCAATTCAAGATGTTGTTAATACATTAATGTTTTGTATTAGTCAACATTTCATAGGGGATCCATCTCACATCAGAGATAAGAATTTGGATCTTCTATCAAATATGAAATGCAAATCCTTAGGCGAATTTTGCCAATATAAGGATATATTCCTCCAAAGGGTATTGCTAAGAGATGACTGCAATCAACCCTTTTGGAAAGAAAAATTCCTAGTCGGTTTACCCAAGTTGATAAGTGAACAGGTTAGAACCAAAATTCGTGAGGAATTCAATAGAGAAATTCCTTACAACAACCTGTCTTATGGAGAATTAACCTCTTATGTCTATAAGATAGGAACCCAAATGTGTAACACAATTAGGTTGCATAAGCAACTTAGAAATGCGAAGAAAATGAAAAGATAGAGTCTTGATGAATTCTGTTCACAGTATGATCTATCCTTTGTCTTTGATAAATCAAAATGTTCAGATTGTAAGAAAAAATCTAAAAAGAAAAAGAGCTTCTCTAAAAGATTTAACAAACAATCCGATAATGAAGATTCTAAAAGGGATTATTCTAAGAAGAAGAAAAAACCTTTTAAAAGAATCAAATGTTATAGATGTAGAAAATACAGTCACACAGCTGATAAATGTAAAATTGGTAAGAGACTTGACCCCCTAGATCTAGATGAACACGTAATGGAAGATATCCTGCAAATCTTTGCAGAAGCAGGATACTCTTCGTATGAACAACCTTCATCTTCAGAAGAAGAAGGGATTCAAGCAAATGATATTGAATCATCTTTTGAATAAGAAATCAATGTCCTAACTAGGGAAGAAGAAGAATTTCTTCTTAAGTTAGATTCTATATCGAACAATCAAAAATTAAGATGGTTGGAAAATTCCAAACCAACGTCTTCAATTTCTAACAATTTAACCTATAATTTGAATGAAGTCCTTAATAGGAGTAAGCCCAGAGGTCATAAGCCAATTACGATTAATGATCTTCATAATGAAATAAAAAATCAAAAAGAAGAAATCAAATAATTAAAATTGATGCAACATAAGTTGCAACAAGAATTCTTTGAATTTAAAACCAAAATGAGGACTGAATATTTAGATGACACTAAATATGAAAGTTCTAACAATAAAAATTTTGGAAAAGAAATCAATCCAGAATACTTAATGCAACTAGTAGAAATCACTACTAGGAAATAGGTAATGAATATTACCATTAGGATAAATGAGGAATTTGTCTTGGAAACTACTGCTCTATTTGATACTGGCGCAGATTTGAATTACATTAGAGAAGGGTTAATTCCAACCAAATATTTTGAAAAAACCACCCAATCTCTAAGCTCTGCTTTCGGTAACAAATTAAACATTAGTTTCAAATTACCTAATGCAGAAGTTGTTAAAGATAATGTGTCCTATAATACTTCCTTCATTTTAGTTAAAAATTTGAAGCAGAATGTAATATTAGGAACACCCTTTATCAACTTAATTCAACCTTTTAAGGTTAACAATGATGGGATTGAAACAAATTATCTCGGACAGAAAGTCTGTTTTAACTTTGTTTTAAAACCAAAAACCAAAATGATAGATGAACTTAAACAGGACTCAGTTTCTGAGTTAAAATGTTTGATTAAACCTAAGGAGGACCAACTATCCTTCTTAAATGACAATTTGAATCTTCACAGAATCGAAGATCAAATCAAAAGAAATCCTGTTAAGGAAAGGATTTCTAAATTAGAAAGTGAGATCAGAAAGGAAATCTGTTCCACTTTACCTAATGCTTTATGGGGTAGGAAATCCCATTTAGTCGGATTATCTTATGAAGGTAACTTCGATGAGAAAAATATACCCATTAAGGCAAGACCTTCGCAAATGAATAGTGATGTTTTAAAGCATTGCAAAAATAAAATTAATGATCTGTTAGCTAAAAAGCTAATACATAAATCCAAGTCACCTTAGAGTTGTTTAGCTTTTTACGTTAACAAAAATGCTGAAATTGAAAGAGGTGTATCAAGATTGGTAATTAATTATAAACCTCTTAACAATGTTTTAAAATGGATTAGGTATCCAATACTTAATAAGAAAGACTTGCTTGGTAGAATACACAATGCGAAAGTATTCTCCAAGTTTGATATGAAGTCTGGATTCTGGCAAATCCAAATCAAAGAAACCGATAGGTATAAAACAGCATTCACTGTCCCATTTGGGCAGTACGAATGGAATGTTATGCCTTTCGGATTAAAAAATGCTCCCTTTGAGTTTTAGAAGATAATGAATGAAATCTTCAACGATTACTCAAAATTTGTAATCGTTTACATCGATGATGTGTTGATCTTTTCTCCTAATGTGGATAAACACTTTAAACACATAAAAGCTTTCGTTAAGAAAGTTAAAATGAATGGTTTAGTAGTATCGCCTTCTAAGATATCCTTATTCCAGATCAGGATTAAGTTCTTAGGATTCGATATTCATAATGGAACAATCACCCTAATTAAGAGATCCATAGAATTTGCTTCTAAGTTTCCTGATAGAATTTTGGACAAAACTCAACTCCAAAGATTCTTAGGAAGTAACAGATTTCTTTAGGAATCTCAATATTCTATGCAAGCCTCTTCACAATAGATTGAAGAAGCATTTGCCAGAATGGCCTGACGAACATACAAATGTAGTCAGACAAATCAAAGAAAGGATCAAGGAAATTCCTTGCATCCATATAGCAGACCCACCCCTACCTAAGATAGTAGAGATTGATGCGTCTGATATAGGTTTTGGCAGAATCCTTAAGCAAAAGTCCAATGGCAATGAATGCGTTGTCCAGTTTGTATCAAAACACTAGAACCAATGTCAACTTAATTATTCCATAATTAAAAAAGAAATTTTAGCAATTGTTTTAACGATTTCCAAATTTCAAGGAGATTTGTTAAACAAAAAATTTCGTTTAAGAATTGACTGTAAAGCAGCCAAAAATGTTTTAGAGAAAGATGTTCAAAATTTAGCTTCAAAACAGGTTTTTGCCAGATGGCAATCAATTTTATCTTGTTTTGATTTCGATATCGAGCATATCAATGGAACATCCAATTCTCTTCTTGATTTCTTTACCCATGAATTCCTGTAGGGAGATGCCTCCCAAAAGGGATAAAGGGAAGGAGAAGGAAGTCCCCTAGAAGGGACTTACAAATGTCCGGTCATGGCTTGCTGCCACGATCCCCAAAACCAATACACCACTCGTAATCAAGGATGAGCAGTCATGTGCTTCATCCAAACTAATGAAATGTCCCAATGCGGACAATGTGAGTTTAAGCACAGAGAGTTTAAACACTAATGTGGTAATTACGCCTGAATTAATCAAGGCAATTACTAGTGCGTTAGGTTCACGGTCACCTAAGAAAGGCCGCAATGAGATGATTTCTAAGAAATCATCACAAAATGTTTATATTACCGAGGTGGCGTCTTCCTTTGAGAAGGCATTAGTCCCTCAAAATGTTTTTCCAAAATCAAAATTTATATTAAGGATATTTTCAAGTATGTCTTCTCCATAGAGAAAGGGATGCATGAAAAGGATCCTTTTGAATTTGCTAGGAAAATATTTCCTGAAAATGTTTTCTTTATTCCATATGACAATTTAAAGAATATGGAATATTATGAAAGAATCTTGATTGAAACAGGTTCTGTTTCAATTAAGCATTTTGAAAACAATGGAGTAATTAGTTACTCAACCGCCAAAATCCATAAGGTCATAAAACTTTTGGATTGGCCTGATAAACCCTATGAAAACCAGAAGTTCAAAATTAACCCTTTGATGCCTCTGGTACCACACCTTACCATTTATAATTATTTTAATTATAAACAGGCGTAGTTTAATGCTTTTCTCAGAATGGACCAAAAAAGATCCCATACCTGGTTAATCTTTTTTGAAAAATGTTCTTCAAAAAACCTTCCTTACTGGTTTGCACACTGGTGGGATTAATTTTGGGCTATTGAAGAAATAGTCCATGAAAATGCTCGGAAAGGATTTAATCTTTTCCAAAAATGTTATCATCCTAGTGCTCATGAATATATGTTCGACAAAACCATGTTATACTATATGCACATTAGTATATCATGGGTAATGACCTGGTTCTTTGGGTACAAACTAAACCGATGTACCCAGACTCCTGTCCTCTCTAGACGATTCAAGGTCAAATGGTGGGACGGATTCAAAATGTGGGATAAGGTGAAAGAGTCAGCAATCGACCAATGGCTGACTATGTAGAGAAGCCTTGCCCAAGGAAATGCACAGACTCCATTTCTCCATGATAAGGGTTTCTTAATGTCGTCAATGGCCAAGACTCAAAATTCAGAACAAATGAAAGAAGTTCTGGAAAGTGCTCTGGCTCAATTGAAGAAATCCGATGAAGAAATGAAGACTAATGTTGAAGATTCCACTGAATCAACATACAGTGGACAAACCAATGAAGACGATTGCTACGGGATCAACTTAAGTAGTCTATAAGGATCAAATGTAAGTATTTTGTTACACTTGTAGCAAAATACATAGAATTAATGAAGTATAGTATTAGATACTATACTAATTTTTTTGTATTTTATACCGTTATAAACGGTATAATGTATCTCCTCCGTCATATATGGAATAATGTCCCATGGTGTCATCCCCAAAGCCAATGGACCAAACCATCCTTTACGGTTTGAATGATAGGTGAACCTTTTCCACCAAAAAATTCCCTAGGAATTACTATTTAAACAGTAATATTCTCGACAAAAATCACTGTTTACTACAGTAAAAAGAACTTTTACTATTCAAACAGTGAAAATGTTAAGTCTATAAAAGAGGAAGCCATTCCATTGGGAAGGCATCGAAAAATTTTTAAACTTCCAATTCAGAAGAATCCTCTCAAACACTTCACCTTCTTAAACACTTCTAACCCTTCTTCTCCATCTAATCTCTCTCCTCTACCTCCGACCACCAACCTTCGGCCAATTCTTCCACACTCTCTTATCCTCTCTCTCTATCCCAAACACTAGCATCCTTCTATAGTTGATGAACCATAGGCCCTAAGTACGCAAACATACTTAGGTAATTATCTATTCTTTTGACTAACCATCTACTATAATCTTCTTCCATCCTTTCTATCTTTCCATCTCTACTTCTCCTCTCTCCTTTCTTCTCTAATGTATTGTTTGTTTATGCCTGCTTTCATAATATTCTGTAATGCTCATTAATGTTTAATGAAGTAAACATTTTTATATTTACTTGTTTAATTTAGAAAGAACAAGCCCCACTAGTCTTGGCTCTACCGCCTGTGGTGGTTACTGTTCTTGCAATTTATTTATTGTAGTTTATTTTTATCCACACGAACTAGCTAAGCCGCCTTCTGGAGTTTTATTTTCTGCAGTTTACTTAATGTTTTAATATCTCAAGTATATCAATTGGAAATTAGACTCTGAGGGCTACTGGTCCAAAAGAGATACCTTGTAAAAGGGATTCTCGTTGAGTTTAACAAGACAGCACCACGTACTTGGATATTTTTATATTTCCGCAATTTATATACTCTGATCATCTCTATTCCTCAGTATTAGACTGGTTTAGGTCAGTTTAGTTAGCTCTAGACTACCTGATAGGTCTCCGCTTCCTTCCTGGAAGTGCCCCCCGTCGTTCCTGCGTCCCTATTGGTATCAGAGCCAAGAGTCAAGATGAAACCCAGTATAAGACCCGTGTGTAGTTCAGCAAAACACTATTTATGAATAGGGTAAGTAAAATGTTCTGATTTAAAATGAATTTATTTAATTGAACTATGTTGTCCTCTAGCTTTGCCTGCATCCCTGTTGGTATCAGAGCCAAGAGGGGGGTATATAGTTAGGTCGAATATTTTTATTTTAAGTTGTGAATATAAGTCCTCTATGGAAACCTAGACATTTATAATTTTTACAGAACGATCCTTCGTGGAGGGTTGAAGCTAGGAAGTAGCAGTTTGACTTGCTAAGTAGCGTAAATCCCACTGGATAAGGGTAGTGAAATTGAGTCGAGGTGAAACCCAGTATAAGACTCACGTGTAGTTCAGCAAAACACTATTTATGAATAGGGTAAGTAAAATGTTCTGATTTAAAATGAATTTCTTTATTCCATATGACAATTTAAAGAATATGGAATATTATGAATTTATTTAATCGAACATGTTCTGATTAAAAATATTAGATTCAGAGCTTAGCAAATCTTTCTCGCATTTTTCGGTTGATAATTTTGGCACGTTTTTCAGTGACTTTTCTGGCATGCTCTAGTGTGCAACTTCGCATATCTTCCCAGCCGATTCTCCACATGTTTTTCGATGTGTTTGTCTTATCGATTTTTCTTTCCTTGATCTAATCTTTCGGCATGGACATTTCTGCTTTTTTTTTTCTGGTGGACTTCAACATTACACGACCATGTATTCTTATTGTGTATATTTATGTCCAGACTTTAGCATCAACACACTTACCAGCACGATCGTGTTAACTGTCGTGTTGCTTGCACTGCTTTCTTTGCACGTCCTCCTTTCCTCGGTTGAACTCACAATTTGGACACGATTTGTTTTCCATTGTTAGATATGTCGATGCTGATTCACATGTTGGACTTTCATCTTATAGAAATTATATTTTCTTCTTCAATCTTCATATAATTTTTCTATTAAATCATAATTTATAATTTAAAGACTCTGAAATCAAAATATAAAGTGATTAAGTACAACGTCCATACAAAATGTAAGAAAATTAAATAAAAGGTTATTATAATCTATATAAATAATTAATATTTTATAATCCTTATCAAGTCCCTAAATCTAATTAGATCATTTCAATGCATGACTCCACTAGGGACAGCGTCACACAAAGATTATCCAGGTGCTCCTTAAGGATCTGCCACTACAGGCCTCTATGTTGAGCTAAAGATAACCATTAAACAACTTAATATAATCTAATACAAATTGTTCTAATTCCTTAACTATCTTAATAAACACAAGTAACAAATAAGATTACACATACCTAAAAAGGAGGTCTTAATTATGACTTGTCCTTAACTAGTAATTAAACTGTAATTTGTCAAAATATAGAGAATTTAATCTTAGTTATCGTCTAAGTTACTCAATTTTGTTTACTTAGTTGTTATAAGATCACTTCTCTTACTCTAGCATAATTTCTAAGCTTATACTAGGTGTTTAAGGTTAACGAAATTCGAATTAGAAGAAAAAAAATTGAGTAAAGCAATTTCTTAAGATACACAACCATGCATTAGGCCGTATACTTTGACACGATAGGGTACATGGTAGTGTATTGTGGCCGTATATCCTTCTATGAACTTTCACAATTTGACACACCTAAGTACATGGGTGTGAATTGTGGTCGTGTACTTTTCTATATACTTTTGTAATTTGACACACCCAAGTATACGGGTGTGTACTATGACTATGTACTTTTCTATACACTTTTGTAATTTGACACGTGTAGGTACACAGATGTGTCCCTAGCTGTGTACTCCATTATTCTATCGTAAATCCTTTTCCTAATTTGTTAAATTCCAATTCTTTAAACCCTAGATGAAATCTATCACTACTAAGCTTAATTATACAATGTTTCTATCATCAGAAAACTAATTAGGTTTAATTAAACAACTTACCGGCTTGGATTGTTTCAACAATCAAAGTCCTGTCCAGAACTTGTTCTCACACCAATCATTTTGTAGTGAAATGCAATAAACTTAACACTAATTTGTATCTGATGGTTGTCGAATCCAACAAAAATAAAAACCTACTCCTAGACAATGATATGATTTGCGTATAGTAGTGAGTAGGGTCGTATCCATAGGGATTGGTTAAATATATTTCTATTCAAAGAGAATAAAGAGGAAAAGAAAAATGGGGGGTTTTGTTTGTGAATCAAAATAATATTGAAACAAGATAATAAAATCGAATATTGATAAAAGCCTAGCTAAAGGAATCAAGATAGTTTAATTCTAGGAATTGATCATCGATGCAATTGTTTTTTATTCTTATTTCTAGATAAACTGGTTATGGTTATTAACAAGCTCTAACAACCTATCTCTCCTTACTTCCTCGATAACCAAAACAAGCTCTTTGATTATTTCTCTTATCGATTAGACAACCCTAAACAAGCTCTTAGGATTTAATCTATTAATAACATTAAAAACAAGAGAGACCACCAATTCATGCCAGTAGATTATAAGATAACCTATTTAAACAAGATCATACATCTCCATAACATGAATTCGATCATCTATTTTATAATCAAACATGTTATTATGTCACCGAAACTAGAACTATCAAACAATTACGGATTTGACGTACTAGTTGACAATATATTAACTTGCTAATTGAGTAGAAGAGCTCTAATTCATACCAATCAACAAAGATAATAATGACAAAACGTTCAGAAGATATATGAATATCCAAAAACAAGGAATAGATTAAAGACAAATCAATTAGATCTCACAATTCGTGGAGAATTAAACTTCTATGACCCTTTGGCTAGAAAATCTGCTTAGCTACACATGTTCATCATCAAAACGAAAATTAAAAGTAAAAACATGATAAGCCTCAGTTCCCCGGTTTCCTTGCTCTGCCTCCTTCCTTCCTTCTTGTCTCCAAGATGATCCAAGATTCTCATAACCCTCTAAGGTTAGTTCTATTTATATTGTTAAAGGAATGGCAGGTCATCTTTTGCTAGCAAGATACGAAAATATCTTTCCTTTTTCAAATAAATCTCGAGAAGTAAATAATCCTCCGCCTGGCACGCCCTACAACACGGCCGTGGGTCAAGCCGTGCCTTCCTCTGTGGATAATCTACAATTCTTCATCCATGTCCAGTGTGTACCACGGCTTCAAACACGGCCAAATCCCAAGCCGTGTCATCCTCTGGTCGAAGTTCCACAATTTCTCCTCCTTATTTAGTATATGGCACGGCTTCATCAAGGTTCCACCACGGCTTCCACCACGGCCGTGTTACAAGCCGTGTCTCTCTCCTTCTCATGCAGTGTGTAGCACGGTTTTCACCATGGCCGTATCTCAAACCGTGCCTCCTTCTAGACAGATACACGGCCATGTACTTCAACCGTATATTTTCCTGTTGATTCAAAACCAAGTACACGGCCGTGTACTTTAACTACACGCCCATGTACTTTCCTCCGGCGGTGTAAATCCTTATCTTTGATTCAAGTTGTAGATGACTTCTCTAATTTACTTGAATTAGCACCCTTGACTTCATTTAACCTGATTTATCACCATAATAGAATTAAGTACCATTTCCTTATGATTTCTATAAAATCTATAATAAATTAACACACTTCATAATATAAAGATTGAGTATAAAATGACTCTATCAATATCATATACGTGTAAATGGCAATCAAGAGTTATTGATTAGTCTACTTACTGTGGGTATTTTGGCGGATCGCAAGGTATAGTAGTCACCTTTTTCTCTTAGGGTTTGTCCTTATGTTGTGGTTGCTATAGTGCATAATGAGAAAAAAAAAGGTTAGAATAACCTGCAGTGGTCTATTTATACCTTATTTATCAAATGATCGAATTGCCCTTGATAATAAACTCTTATTAGTTCTATTTGCCCCAACTTACTATTTATAATTTTTTTTCAAGTTTTACAGTATGTTAGGACTGGTAAGCGGTTTTACATTTAAAAACTAATATTTTATCTATAAACTTTTTGATAATTTAGGCAATGCTTGAAACTTTTCAAGACTATTTATTTAGAAAAGGAATTGTAGCGACCAATGTTACATGCTAGCAAAAAGATATAATGGCAAGACATAGCTGGTGGCTGTCCAAATAAAAAAAAAAAATTATATTCAACAGACATTGGCTTTATCTGGTAATGATCCTGATCGTTTTGTCTTTGCATTGCTACAATTCTCTTACTTCTATAGTCAAAATTGCATTAGTACACACACAACTCCACCATCAAAATCTATAAGAAAAATCGAAAAAATGGATAGGGATGATGTAAAAATAACCTCCATCCACGTAGTGGCCATGCCTTTTCCTAGTTGAGGCCACATCAATCCCACGATGAACATGTGCAAGATTTTGGTAACGAAGAAACCTGATATCCTCATCACCTTTGTTGTCACTGAGGAGTGGCTCAGATTCATAGGCAGCGATCCGAAACCAAATAATATATGCTTTGCTTCCATTCTCAATGTTTTTCCATCTGAGAGGCTTAAAGTTGCTGATTTCCCTAGTTTTTATGAAGCTATCATGACAAAGATGGAAGCCCCTTTTGAGGAACTCTTAGACCGTTTGGAGCCTCCCTTGAGTGTGTTCTTAGCAGATGTTGAGCTACTCTAGGGGTAAATGTTGGAAATCGCAAGAAAATACTAGTGGCTTCTCTTTGGACTATGTCTGCTATTGTATTTTCCATTATCATTTTGACCTCATTGAGCAACACCATCATTATCCAGTTGATTTGAGTGGTATGTGCAACCAACTCTACCTATATGTTCTTTTTAGTTTAGGGAAATGAATAGATACAAGGAAATTATTAGGAAATGATCATAAGTTTTGTTAGGTATTAAATCGGTCTGAAAGTTTAACCAAAGAAATGAAATCAAGAAAAGTTAAACCCAAGCATATGCAATCATTAATAGAAGAGGTATTTTGAGAAGCTAATCCTTCCAGAAGCGTCAAATCTAGCTCCATAGTTATTTGGTCTAAGAGCTTAATCATAAATATTTGGTACACTCCCTCTACTCAGGTTAACATGTTGACTAGAATTCATCAAGTGGAACACTTCATTAAATAGAGGCTAAATGACCGTGCAAGATCGAAGCTCTTAAAATAGGTCACTTGAAACGTGGGGCTAGAAGTGAAATCTTTGGTGAAATCACTGAAATTGAGAGAGTGGTCTAGGAAAGGGAAAGTATTTGGATAGAATTTTACTTCTCTTTTATTATTTTCCCAAAAATCTGGCAATTGCTCTAAAAAAGAGATGAAATATGAATCCTCGGAGTCCATTTGCCCCCCCATATTACAACTAAGATTCCTACTCCTGTGGACGGAATAATTTGGAAGGTGAACCATGTGATTGAGGTGTATCAAACCTGACAAAGAAATTTATTTAAACAAAGTTGCTTTTGGTTATATGCTAAATCTTGATTATTTTCAATGCAAGGTATTGAGCTCGTAGACTACATTATAGGAATATCTCCAATATATGTAGCAAAACTACTAACTAAGGCTAATCCCCAAGTTCTCAAGCTAGCCGTGGAATGTGTTTTGCAGGTGAGGAAAGCGCAATATTTCTTATTCACTTTAGTGTATGAGCTTGAACTTGAAATCATGGAAACTCTGAAATTAGAGTTCCCTTTCCCCATATATCCTATTGGCTCTACCATACCTTACCTAGAAAACAGCAGCTCTCTCTCATTGACTTCATCCATAAGTCTTCCTAATTATATGGTTTGGCTCAACAACCAACCACAACCTAGAGATTCAATCTTATACATCTCCCTACAGAGCTTCCTCTCAATGTCAAATTAGCAAATGGATGAAATGACCAAAGGCCTTTACGATGGTGGCATTCCTTACTTAATGGTGGCATAGGGAGAGACATCATAGCTGAAAAGTAGTTGTGGGGAGAAAGAGTTTGTGGGTGCAATCACATCCTCTTGTAGGAGGATTTTGGATGCATTGTGGATGGAATTCTATTCTAGAAGGTGCATTTGCAGGCATTCCATTGCTGACTTTTCCTATATTTTTGGATCAACATTCTAATAGCAAGCAGATTGTTGAAGGTTGGAAGACAGGGTGGAGAGTGAAGGAATTACTAGATGAAGGAGACATCACGAGGAAAAATGCTACAAAGTTGGTGCAAAATTTTATGGATGTTGACAACAAAGAGGGAAGGGAGTTGAGAAAAAAAAAAAAAAGCAAAACAACTTGCAGAAATTTGTTGAAGAGCAATTGAAGAAGGTAGATCATTAGAGAGAAACCGTGATGGTTTTATCAGGGACATTTCGAGAGAGCTGTTTCACTAAAAGTGATAATGCCACATGATGCTTAGTTGTTTAGTGGATAAAACTAGATTAAAATAATAATAATAATAATTTAACATGTGTAAACGTTGGTAATCACTCTGGTTGTTTTCCTTGCATGAAAGATATGGTATAAAAAATTTTCATATGTAACTATCTACCTTTAAGTAGCAAGTACTCTATATGTCATACCATAATTAAAAAAACTTATTTTCCTACTTCACAGGGTCCTTTAAGTACTTTAATGCACATTTTATCTCACATAACTTATCTAATTTGTGTTTTGTTTTTGATTTCCCATGATAATTTAATATGTTAATTTACTGTAGAAACTTTATTTAGACAACCATTTTACTTTCCAAGAAAAAGGAAGAAGTAGATTGAGGCATCCATCTATGTGATTGTCATCTAACTGAATATGTCTAAATATTATGCAAATTTTAATTACTTCTAGCTATGTCAAACCATTGCCTATTATTACAATCTAGAAATTATCAAAATCCAATTAAGTTAACTTATGCCTAGTTTAAGTGGAAGATCTTGTCGTACTTTTTGATGCAAAAAAGTGGTTGGATTGGATGAGCTTGACAGAAAGAAAGAGGAATTGCTTCCTTATAAATGGAGCTACGTTTCCTTAATTAACACATAGAAAAAACATTATTTAGTAATCTCTTGAAGTCATAATATATTTACAAACAACACATTAATTCTATGAACGTTAACAAATTTCTAGTTTTATTTTCTTTTTCTTTTTTCTTTTTACTAGAAAAGAGATACTTGTATTTAACTTCAACCATTGTCCATACAAGACTCAGGAACAACGGGAACTATAGGCTCATAGCCACAACACAACTACAATTCTAAGGGGGTTAGGGGTCCCAATCATTGAAGCTACCTAATTAGCTATCATATTAGCTTTTACAAGAATATAGCAAAATGAACATTGTGTATTTGAAAACTGCACCAAGTTTTTGATAAACCTAATAATTTCCTTTAAAGTCTAATGCATAAGCCCCTTTGCACCTATAAAGTCTGAATAACAATTAAGCAATTTGATTTGATTTGTATTGAAGTCCATCCCTCTACTGCTAGTTGGATACCTATTAGAATAGCTTGATACTCTACCATCTTAGCCATCAATTCACTGTACAATTTAGATCTACCACATATTATCCTCCCTTGGTTGTCCCTCACGATTTATTTTTGAGATCCATAAACCATCGATGTTTATTTTCATTTGTGACCCAGATGGACATTTTTAGTGCACTACTTCTTATCTTGTAACACTATCCATCTACCTACCCTTAACTCTATCTCTTTCTTCCCCCTCTCTATTATAAACCATCTTATGCAACAACACCCTTGACCCTCTCACCACCACTTCCAGGTCTATCCTTCCACCTTCAAACACTATAGCACATCTCATTTTCTAAATGTTCTAAGCTACAGTATCCACTTGCACCTCTAGATCTGACCTTCTTCCACCTTCCACTGCAATTACTTCATTGAACCAATTAAAAACCTAACTACTTTAGATTTGTTGATTCTGACTCCAAAACTTGCAAACTAGGCCACCTCTATCCAATCACAAAGGGGTAAATCATGCTTGATTGTCTCAACTTCTTTGCAAATCGAACAAGGTAAAGGAACAATATTTCTTTTGTAGAGTTATTTTGCCATAAGGAAAGTTTCAAAACCTATTCGCTAGAGAAAATGTTGAATCTTTGGTAAGACTTTTAATTTCTAGATTCTCTTCCATTACTCTTTAGAAGCACTCCTAGATGTTGATGCTGCTAACTTTGTCTTCTCAATCTTGCCAGCTTTTAAATGGTACTATCTTAACGGTACATAAGCCTTATTTGTAGTGAGGCCATATAATGGAATCTTACTCAGCTCTTCTAATCACTAAGTATCTAATACTTCAAACTTCAGTTTCTTGCAAATATTGCCTTAGCTTTTGGATATTCCAATTACATCTTGAATTATCCAAAAAGTCACTCACTTTTAGCCCCTTCAAGTTAACGTCAACCTTGCCCTTAGTAATGAAACCCTCCACTAAAGGAATCAACTTATCTTTTCCCACCTTTATTCTCTCTCTCATACCCATCTTCCACAAACATCCTTCAAACAAACTTTGCTCCCCTTATAGTATACTACTCTAAGCCCTTGATGCCTTACCTCCCTTTGTAGCATCTTTGAATTCTCTATTCAAAAAGCAAAGGCCTTTTATAACTCTTGCCCACAATTCATTCGGTCTAGTTTCCAGTCTCCATACTAATTTTGTAAGCAAAGCTAAATTAAAGGTTTGCAAATCTTTAAAGCCCATTCTTACATATTCTTTTGCCATTGTCAACTTATCCCAACTACTTTAATGAATTTTCTATTCATTCTTTCTCTGACAAAAAAAAAAAAAAACTTAGCAATCAAAGCTTTCACTTCATTACACTATTTCACTAGGTAGTTGAAGCAGGACATAAAATAAGTAAGAATAACCAAAACCGCATATTTAATTAATATCTCTCTCCTTACTTCAATAAGGAAAGTTTATTTCAAGCCTTTCAACTTTCAAATCACTTTATCCTTGACAAAAGATAAAGCCTCTTACTTAGATTTACCCTAAACTATTGGTAGACCTAAATACATACCAAGACTTTCTATTACTTCTACTCCCAGCTCATTACCTATTTCAACTTTAACTTGGTTCAAGGTGTTTTTACTAAAATAAACACTTAATTTCTCTAAGTTAATTCATTGGCTTAATGCAGAACAATACTGTTGAATTGTATCCTTTAACTTTCTCACCTTATGCACCTCAGCCTCTAGGAAAAAGAGAGAATCGTTTGCAAAATACAAGTGAGAGAGAGTAGGACAAGTAGATTTCATAGTTAGCGCTACTATATCACCACTGTTAATTCCTTTTTCAATACCTTTGGATAAGACATTGGCAACCAAAATGAATAGATAAGGTGATAACGGGCCCCCTTGTCTTAATCTCTTACTAAGCTTAAAATGACTCGCCTTCTTTCCGTTCAATAAAAGATTGAACTCAACAGTAGACACACAATGCATTACCTAATTTATCGACACTTCATCAAAACCATACTTTAAGAGCACCTTTCTTAAAAAATCCCACCCAATTCTTTCTTATGCCTTATTCATATCAACTTTTAAAGCATCAAACCTTTCTTGCCATTTTTCTTATTTTTTAAGAAATGGAATGCTTCATGTGCAATAATGATATTGTCATGAATCATTCTTCCCAAAATGAAAGCATTTTGATTTTTCAATATGAGCTCACCTAAGAAAGGTTTTATTCTATTGATAACATGGTTGTCAAAATCGCGATTTTACGTAGAATCGCTAAGGGGTCCGTAGAATCGGAACGTAGAAACGTAAGTTTCTACAACCTATGTAAAATAACTTTCAAATATTATAAATTTACTTACAATAGTTATTAAAAAATATAATTAATAATAGAAATAAGGAAATTAAGTATTTATTTTAGCCATAAATTGCAAATTTGCAATAAAAGTCATAATATAGATAATCGAGTATCGGTTGTATAATATAGATATTTTATTTCTAAAATGATAAATCATGTATAAAACAAGTTTCACCTAGTTCTATATACAAAAGCTAAAAGATAATAAATAAAATTTAAAAATCAATTGTGACTTTAAAAAATTACTAATAAATAAAAATTGATAATGAAGATATACCATTAGAAAGGAGTAATGTTAAAAAATGACCAAAAGTACATAATAAAGAAGATACTATAACAAGAAAACCTTCAAAATTATATATTACTAGGTAAATTTTTGCACTATTCGTGATTATTAATTCAAAATATATTTACTTAAAAATATCTCAAATTTACTTAACTATGAGAATGATATATTAAAAAGATAGAAATATAAATACATTTATACCTTTCCTATAAAATTAAAAATCTAAAAAATTCTTATAAAATTAAAGTTATCTACCATTTATTTTATTTACTATTACAAAAATATTAGTTAAAATAAGAAAAGTTGCAGCAATCAAACACGAGTGCTTTAATACGAACATGATCACAAATAGGAACAAGTAGACTAACAATCGACGAATACAAACACAAAGACTTCAATGCAACGTAACACACTAACAAGAGAGGAGTGATGACCGACGAACATGTTGGGGTATGACTCATACTTCCTTACGACAGGAAAGCACGTGGGTTTCAAGGGGGCAGCGCCCCCTGGACACTAGAGGGCTTTTAACAATTAAACTCACGGTTGTTTATTAAAAGTTTGGGCTTAGATAAGAAAATACGAAGAAAAATGCTTTTTGGAAAGAACAGGGGAAGAGCACGGCCGGGTAATTAAATTGCACGGCCGGGTAATTAAATTGCACGACCGTATGTCAAGGAAACATGCCCACAAAAGCACACACGGTTGAAGGCACGACCGTGTTTTGAGCTTGGAAAATCCACAAAAACACACACGGTTGAGTACACGGTCTAAGACACGGCCGTGTGTTATTTGTGTGGAAGCCTGTAGTTGTAAATATTTGTGGAATCGGTTGAAACGAATAGAATCGCGATTTTGAATGATTTTACTGTTCAAAATCACGATTTTATTACGATTTTGCTCATCTCCAATTTTGTATGCGAGTTAACTGGGAATATATATACAAACTCGTAAAATCGTTGAATCGTACGAGTTGAAAAGCGATTTTGACAACAATGATTGACAATGATTTTTGAAATGATTTTATAAAGAAAATTGCACAAACTAATTGTACAAAATTAGGTGACTTTTTGTGGGTTAGGAAGTTTCGATATAAGGACAATATCTATGCAATTTAAAGTAGAGGGGAAAGCACCTAATCTGAAGAATTCTTTGATTGCCGCAATGACTGACATTCCAACTTTTGTCCATAGATGTTGATAAAATACCCTATAATAACTATATGGTCTGGAAGCCTTGAGTCCTCCTAATTGAAACAAAGCATTCTTTACTTTAGTGTCATCCACTTCATAACAAAGCATATTGTTTATCTTTCCATTAACCCTTGGCTCCAACCAGTTTAAACATGATTCATCTTGCAACCTTCCTTCATTAGTATAACAAGAGCTAAAATAGTCATAAAACACCCAAGCTATCTCCTGTTCATCCCCTATCCAGCCCCCATCCCCTTTCTGAATCTTTAACACTTTGTCTTTATTTCTATGAATCAAAATAGAATGGTCAAAAAAAAAAAAAGTGTTTTTTTTCACCATATTTTAGCCAATTGGTTCTAGCACGTTAATGCCAAAATAACTCATCTTTTTCCCACAAATCATTTAACTAACCAAACAATCTTTCCTCTTCACCCCTATCTAAATTAGAAGGATTACTTTAGACTTCCATCGGATCTTTCAACACACCATCTATCTGCTTACGATTATTAAGAAAAACAATTTTGCTCCATTTTAGCAACTGTTCTTTGCAAACTTCCTAGTTTCCCATCACTAAATCCTAGCTCTCTACATTAAGATCATCACCCCAAAATGTATCCACTAGTTCTTTGCATTCTTTAAATTTTAACCACATATTTTCAAACTTAAATTCTTTTCTTCCCGTCTTATCTCCAGCATAAAGATGGATAACTAGAGCTAAATGATCCAAAGCAAAGGCTAAAACATGTTCTACGTTATACTTTGGAAATCTCTCTATCCATCCTATTGAAGAAATCCCTCTATCGATTCTTTCATGCACAAAAGCACTACCTTCGCGCTTGTTAGACCAAGTAAATTTAAGTCTTACATATCCCAAATCTTGTAACTCAGTATCCCCAATCATAGACCAAAAACCAACTGTTACACATTTGTCCATACCTTTGCCTCCTTTCTCATGTTCATGCAATACGGTATTAAAATCACCTGCACACAATCAAGAATCTCTAAATTCTAACCATCTTCTCAATTGATCCCACAACAACTTCTTAAGTTTAAATTCTATGCAAGAATTAATCTAAGTGATGTATCCTATTTTTTTCCTATCCACCTAAGATAGTTTTGTATCAATGAAATAATCGCTATAATGCAAAACACAAACATTTACGTTATCATTATACCACAAGGAAAGACCCCTTACCAAACCCCTTCTTTCCACATAAAAGCTCCTTTTATATCTTAACATACTCCTCCATCTCTCCATAGTGCTTTCTTTATTTTTTGTTTCCATAATAAAAACAATACTAAGGCTAAATTTATTTATTAAGCCTTTTAAATTATGAACTGTCACATGAGGCCATATCCGTTGATAGCTCCAATATAAGATAAGCATGCCCCCCTTGTGACTAAATAAGGCTAGCCATCATTGCCTATGTTATTAGGGCCAAGAATAGGAACATCAAACCACTTGCTAAACTCCTATGGACCTTGTTGAGAACTCAGAATAACTAGATCTTTTTTCTCCTCCTTTTTTATCCTTTTTTTTTTCTTTTTTATACCCTCATTCCCTTTTTTATTATTTTTCTGTTTTTATTGTTTTTTTTTCCTTCTTTTCTTAATTTTTTTTCCTCTCAGTTTTTTCTTTCAACTTACAAACTTCCACAATTTCATTTTTTTTCATAATCTTCTTCCTTTTTTGTTTTCTTACCACTACACACTTTCTCCACCTCCTCTCTCTCCTCTTCAAATTCAATCTTCTCATAGCAATAGATAGATCATTAGAGCCTAATGACAAAGAGGTGAGTGGAGTATTTTGCATCATAGAAGAGACTTTCACATACTTCCTTGTCTTTAAACCAGTGGCCAGATTTATTCTCAAGTCAAACTTAGCAAAGACATTATGCTTTTCCTTCTACAACTCTAGTTTCTCCTTGTGCATCACCATGAATTCACTACTTTGTGTTTTCTCATCGGTAATAGCAGTTGATACATCTTTCAAAATCTTCAAATTAGTAGCTAGAGGAATCATGGGGGTAGATTTCCCAATGAAAACAGATTAGAAGGACAATTTTTTTTTAGATTTTGTGAATTGTGATAATTGTGAAGAATTGGTTTAAGATGATGGTTCAACAAAATTTGGTAGGATACCAGGATTTGTAAAACATGAGAATAAGAAGCAGATTTAGGGAAAATGTTTGAAGGATTTAAAGGGTTTGAAGAAAGGTTTTGACTAACGAACTTAAGGGGAAGATTATTTGGATTTAGATTCTCTTTGGGAGGTTTGTCCCATTCCTCCTTATCCCATTTTTGTACAATGATTGCTCTTAAACTTGGCCCCATTCCTTCATCATTGGTCTCCTCAAATTCACATAACTTGCTCACATGACCTAATCTTCCATAATTAAAACACCAATCATTTAAATGTTTATACTTCAAAAAAAAAAAAAAAAAAAACCTTGTATCTCTCACAATTACTTTCGTTAATCCAAATGCTTGATTTTAAAGGCTTCTCCACAATAATTTTCACTTTAACCCCCCAAAAAAGCACTCCTCTCCCTCTTCTTTAAACTTAATGGTTCTACCTCTGAAACTTCCCCCACTTTACCCACAATAGCTTTTGCATTACTCATAGACATGTGATCTAGCTTAGGACCATGTATCTATAACCAATGTATTTTTTTTCTTTTCTTCTTCTTTCAGGAATTGGAATAACAGATGGAGTATGAACAAAGAAGTTGATGAAGAAAGCTAATTTTTAGAGAAGAAAGCTCATAATTCTGGAAAATTCTATGCACAATTCAGTAAAATGATGCAAAGTAGTCAATATTCACCCCCAAATCATGTAAGAAAGAGAATAATAAAATACTCAACCAACACCCAATTGTTGTAAAGACTCCTGCTAGAGGGATTTTTTTTTTTTCTCTCTAAAAGCTACAGAAAGAGCCACATTTAAAGTATTCGGTATTCTTTTTCTTTAATTTAGTCAAGTTTCCTTATCTATATTAGTTTTAGGTTAAAGATATTCAATGCTAGAAGAAGGCACTCAAAATCAAGGTTACCGTTCCTAGTCTGTTCCCCAACTAGCCCAACGCCAGTAATTTTATCCTACAGTAGAATGATATTTGTATTAATAAGCATTAGAGTTATAAAACCTTAACAAGACACATGAGTTTATATAGCTAAAAGGCTATATTCAGTAGTGAAATTGGAAAAGGACTACTTTAAAGGATCTAGAAAGAGGTTAAATAGATTGCATCAATTTTAAAACAATTTCATTCTTTTAATTTTATTCACAATAATCAATTCAATATCAAGATATAAATAGAAAATGTAAGTTCTATAAAAAAATAAATAAAGTAAAAACGAAAAGATAATATAAACATGTATAGTGAAGTTCGACTTTCTTATTCTTCACTCTTCCGGTGCTACATTCAATTGAGTATTATCCACTAATCAAAAACTTCTTTAGCAGTTACACTCCCTTTTGATAACATAAAAAATTTTTCTTTCAATTCTTTAGAGAAAATAAGATAATTCTACTAATTTTACATAGAAAAATATAATTAATCACTACTTTAGATATAGAATTTTAGAATTATAAGGTAAAATGAGGATGGGGAGTTTCAAGGAATGGAAACTATGACTTTTTAAAGTCGTTTCTAAATATATCCTGTGATACAATTTTATTCTGAAGTTGTAGTGGAATATCAGAATAAGTGAATATAACTAATAAATAATAATAACCAGCTAGCCAGTCAAAGTCAAAAAAAAAAAAAAAAAGGCAGAGGGAGAGACTATAACTTTCTCCTCCTTAAAAAAAGGAAAAAGAAAATAAAATTTCATGGTGGGGACACCATAGCACACTGTTTCAAAATAAAAATAATGATTAAATATATACGCTGTAGATGTAAATATAAGTATCCGAATAGTCATCGCTGACAACTCCCAAGACCTGTTGTTCCCTTTCAATCACCTTCCCCCACCCCCATCCCATCCACTTTCTTAATTCCTCCCATCGTCTGGCGAATAACAGTAACCAAATCCAAACCACCACTATTCCGTACGGTACACGAGGTTAACTCCGACCACCCCCCACCCCTTTTGTCTTTCAACTACAATTTCTCTCTATGCTGTAAACTTATCTACTCATCTCCTTCTTCTTCCTCTTCCAAACTAAACCCTATCTTTTTTCTTTCTTTTTTTTTCTTCCTTCCTTTCCCAATTCATACTTTATTTATTTTCTTATGGCCGCAACCACCGACGCATCTCCCAACTTCCAAAACGCCACCGACCTCCGCCAGTCGCCGCCCAACTACCTCCCCCAGATGGAGACCGCCTCCGCCCACGACGGCCTCCGTTTCTGGCAATACATGACGGCCGGTTCCATCGCCGGTACCGTCGAACACATGGCCATGTTCCCCGTCGACACCGTCAAGACTCACATGCAAGCCATGGGCTCTTGCCCTATAAAGTCCGTCCGCGTATCCCACGCTCTCCGCTCCATCCTTAAATCCGAGGGTTTGCCCGGCCTGTACCGCGGCATCGGCGCCATGGCCCTCGGTGCGGGTCCCGCTCACGCCATGTATTTCTCCGTATACGAGGTTTGTAAGAAGTTCTTTTCCAGAGGGAATCCTAACAATTCGGTGGCTCACGCGCTGTCGGGAGTTTGCGCGACGGTTGCCAGTGACGCGGTGCTTACCCCGATGGATATGGTGAAGCAGAGGCTCCAATTGAGTGATAGCCCGTACAGAGGGGTTGGGGATTGTATCAGGAGGGTTTTGAAGGAGGAAGGGGTTAGGGCTTTCTATGCTTCTTATAAGACTACGGTTATCATGAACGCGCCCTTTACAGCGGTACATTTTGCCACTTACGAGGCGGCGAAGAAGGCTTTGATGGAGATTTCGCCCGAGAGTGCTAGTGATGACCTGTGGATTGCTCACGCCACTGCAGGGGCAGCTGCCGGGGCCGCCGCAGCGGTGGTTACCACCCCGCTTGATGTTGTCAAGACTCAATTGCAGTGCCAGGTTAGACCTACGATGTAATTTCAATATTCGTAAATTACTTATAGATGTGTAGATTTATTATACTTTTAGAGATTGCAATTTTGAGAGCTTGATTGATTGCTGCAAAAATAGAAAGAAATAGCAATGCTTGGGAGAAAATGGGTTAGAGTCAATTGAATATCACGTTAAAAGCCATTTTAGGTTGAGTCAATCGCATTTTCAAAGGCAGATAAATCTCTGGGTGTTGTCGATTGTTTTCCTCCAATGAGACTGCTGCCATGTATGAATAAAGAAGCAAGGCAAACGAGGACACCATTGAAGGACAGGAATACTTCATCCTGGAAACATGACCTAGTATAATACTCTCCTTGATATGTTCCTTTTGAACTAAGCACGTTGATTATGGCTTATCTCAATTAATTAACTACTTGATATGTTCCTTTTGAACTAAGCATGTTGATTATGGCTTATCTCAATTAATTAACTTATAGTTATTGCCTTTAATGCACCTACTTATTGTCGCAATATGAGATTTATCTAGGCTATCTATTCTTGATGGATTGGAAACATCATATGTTCAATATACCTTTCTGATGTGAAGAATTTCCTATTGGTTCTTGGAAATTATATACCTTAGATCTCCTTGCCGCTTTCTGAACTTGTCAAGTGGAGCCATAAGAGCCTGTGTTGTGTTTCTGTCTCATGTCCATGATGTGCACTTTTAGTGTTTGTACTTCCCTCATTCTTGCATGGGTGTTGCTAAAGAAGAAGCTTAATATAAAGAAAGAAAGAAAGAAAGAAAGAAAGCAGATGAAATATGTACAAAAAGACTGGCCAAGTGAGATGCCATCTTCGCTGGCAGATTTTATCCTGTGCCGTGCTGCAATGTAGTTTCATTAATTTGGACTGCCAATGATGGCTGAAACGGATGGAAAAGCGACAAAGCACCTAGGACCATTTATTCAGTTTCAGTTGCTGGAAGTTTACGTAGATATAATTACTGTTCTCCCATAGTTCTCCCATAGGGACAATGCAGGTTTGAATCTTCTGTCCCTCATTTGAGTCACTGGAAAAAAAGTTTTCTGTTGAGGTATCTGAATAGGGGAGGATTTTTTCTTGAATAATTTAGAGGTGAAGCCCTTGCTTTTAGTCAATGGTCTTACGAATGTATGCATTGGTAAGATATGCTTCTCAATGTTTCCCTTTTGTTCCTTCTAAATATTACTCATCAAATTTGTGATGCACCCAGTCACTATGAGATTAATCCAGATCCCCCCTATTTCTAGAAAGATTTCACTGACAATTGTGCTACTTTTAATTTTGTCTTATTTATTTGCTCTGCCTTCCTCTCATCCGAATTTAACTGTACCACAGACCTTTCTAAATTGGACCTTCTTCTGGAACTAAGCACTGTTGTGATACCTGAATTCAAGTCATGAGTTTTTCCGTTTCTGTTTGTACAACAGTGCTTCATTTATGAGTGCCTTATAGTTGTTAGTTACTTTAATCTTTTGTTCAAACTTTCCATGTGATAGTCAAATATATATATTTCCATACAAATACAAGGGATTGCAACTTGTTTCTGCTGGATTTGACTCCCTTATTTGCCAGTAGAATTTTCTCTTCAGCTCAAGCATAATAGATCTTTAATTTCCTTGTGCAACTGAAATATTGACCAGACGTCCCTTGGACTTCCATTTTACAAAAATCTTCACATGTCTTCCAAATAATTTACTGAGTTTTGTGTGTAAAGTTGCTGAAATGTCGCATAAATTGCCCTGGAACAAGTAATGAAATCCTTTCATGAATATTTTACCGGGTCAAATCTCCACCTTATATTCAAGGATACTATTCTTGATATTCCACCTTTGAGTACTTTTAAGTGAAGACAATCAATAATCAGCGTTGCGATTTTTCAGTCTGGTCACTATTGGGGACTCAATTTCTAGCATCAAGGTTGCATTAACCACGGTTTCCTCTGTATCTATATAATCATGTGATCTTCTGGTGTTTAATCTTACTGCCAAGGAATTAGTGGTGGTCTTCTCCTCTGGAGCATAGGCATAATGCTTTTTCACATCGTGTTCCACCTGCAATTTGTCACCTGTAAAGATCATGGCCCAATTCTGGAGGTCGTGGAATATTTTAAGAGTCTGTGCAATGTTACCATTTCCTATATCAGAAATTTATTTCACAAGCCTTTAGAAATCTAAATGTTAAATTTGCACCTTCCTAAACGTTAAATGTTAAGCTTGTAATTTACAAAAAGAACCATGGAGTAACCAACTGTATCGGGAGGCAGTTTATTGGTTCATTCTTTTTGTTGGTGATGTAACTTTCATCTAGACGAAGGAAGGAGTGAATAAACCTTGAAAAGTTTATAATTAGGGTTGCGATACATAGATGAAACATATATTTGGCATAGGAAGCTGTGGAAATAGACCCTTTACTTGTCCAGAAAGGTCAAGAACAAGGATCAGACTGATAAAATGCAGGTGGTTATGATTTAGTAATGAGTTATATGGAATGATTAGGAGAGAGTAATGATTTTCCTGGAGATGTGGAGTGACTAGATGTGCCATGAATGGAAGCTGGGATGAGAACATTCTCATCGAATGTATGAATATATAAGGAAACATATAACATTATTGAGGATATGTGCCTGACAATGGGTATTGCACATTAAGAATAAGTTCAGAGAATTGCATATAAAAATAGTCTATATATATGGGTGCTTCATTTTGATGATATGGTGATATGCAAGTTGCATGAGAGGAATTTGCGATATAATTGGATGTTGATGGATATTCTATTTAGGATTCTTTAGGTGTTATCCTCCCTACCTAAGGAAATATTACACAGTTGGGTGCATAAACCTAAAAGAACTGGCGAAGCTGATTTCACTTGGTTGGATTGGAGTTAGTTGCTGATGTTGCATTGTCTTTTTTTTTTCAATCTATCCTCACAGTGATCATGCAAGTGTGCCATGGTCCATGTGATAAAGCGCCTTGTGGACTCTGCAGCACTTATTGCTTCTGCTGTAGGTAGTACATCAGCCTATCTCTGAATGAAGGGCAAGCAGGCAACATAGACAGCAATATATGATTGTAAAGGAGCACCTTTTATTAATTGGTTAACAGTGAAGAACAGTGGGCATGGTGGTGGTGTTATATTAAAGTGAATGACAGTATATATTGGTGTGTGTACAACTCAGCAAAGATCTTTGAAGAGATATATACTTGTGTGTATGGACTGGCATCCTTCATATTACAATATATTCATCTTTTAAGTAGACAGAGAGGTTCCCAATTTTTATTTCATTTCTGCATTTTGCTTCTCAGTAAGAAGCTTTGGTTTTTTCTGCCTATTCATATAGACTATTATATGTTTACCTGGACATTGGTAGTCATTTCTGGATAAAGTTCACCTACATTCTTGTTACCAATGCATCTTGATTTCTTTGCCTTCATCGACTTTTAAGTATATCTTATTAGTTTCATGTGAACCTGATGTTTTTCTGTTTATAATTTGGTGTGTAGGGTGTGTGTGGATGTGATAGATTCATAAGCAGTTCAATGGGGGATGTTGTCAAAACAATTGTGGAGAAAGATGGATACAAGGGGCTAATGAGGGGATGGGTTCCAAGAATGCTTTTCCATGCTCCTGCTGCTGCAATCTGTTGGGCCACGTATGAAGCCTCAAAGGCCTTCTTTGAAGAACTTAATAATGGCAATGACACTAGCACAGTGACCTAAAAATGGAAGGAGTTCTTAGCATAATTATCTCTTTGGATCATACTTCAGTTGCAGGCTAAGTGATAATGAGGGTATTTACCCAAAAAAGAATGGGGGGGGGGGGAATATAGACGCAACAAGACACTTCTTGACAAATCTGCTGCTTCATGTTGGTTGCTACAAAGCAAGACAAATTAGAGGATCACTACGGAATTGTTTTGGTGGTAAGAGGTGGCAGTGAGGTTAGTGTAGCATATCGGTATTTAAGTTATAAGTTACTCAAAAGGTTGTTCCATTGCTAATTTATTTATAAGATCACAGGTTACTTAAGTGAAAGATTAGTTTTGCTTCACTGGTATGAATCAATATCACATTCACCGTATTTTATAAATTGGTAGAATTCTGAATCGATTTTGCTTTTCTCTTTGGATTTTTGTGGAAGACTGATAATTTGCCCATCTAAGGGGTCATAGTTTATCGTGATTTAAATGAATATTCATTGAATTTAGGATTCATTTACTCTATACATGATGTATCATGAAAGTCCTTGGAGCAAAGTTCTACATTTACATATTTGTATATGAAGCAACTGCTTGCTTAGTAAGTTGCTCTCTCTTGGTTTGATGCTCAGAGGTGTGGTTTCTTAGGTAGTCTGCAGGCTGTGATTGGGGGTTAAAACATGTGAGTCATTTATTTTGATACGATCATGGAAATAAAACCGTTGACATTCGTGGTATAGGGTAAGTTTCGGAGTAGAGTGCATTTTTCTTGTCCATTCCCTTTACAAATGAGATATCTGAAGGGATTATGTGATGCGCATGACTCGTATATTAGACTTCTATTTGTGTAGGATGGTTGACATTTTTAGTTAATAATATTATATTACAAGTAATCAAGGTTAACCAATCTTAATTATATAAGTCAACTGGATACATAAGGTGCTGGTCATATTTTGTTTTTTATCAGCCACTACTTACTAGTTCTCATTTTGCAAGGTTAGGGTTAGCGGGTGTTAAATGGTTCCATTCCCTATGTTTTATGGGACTCAGAAGGATTGAGTTTTATCATCAGAATGAAATCTTACCTGTTGTATCATATCCTCTATATTTTAATTAAACCTTTTAAGTCTGCTAGAGTTTAATAGAATCTTTTGTATATTAAGTAAGATGATTCAATTATCTATTTTATATTAACAAACCATATAAGTTCTCCTTCTTTCACTCGCTCTACATATATATGTTTATATGAGAAATACTGATGAAGTGACTTATTGGATGTAATAATATAAATATGAAGAATTTAATTGAATTTTGGTATCTACTTAATGAACTTAAATTTTCGATTAATATAAATTAAAGAAGTAATTGATATTCCCTTTTAATTTCTGCGGTCAATCTCTGGATTTTAATCATTCTTCTAATTTTTCCATGTACGGATGGTAAAACCATCTTATCTTACCGGCGGAGCAAATGCCTTCTCTCTGTGAAGCGCTATTGGTTAACTACTTGGTGTTGTGAACGGTGTAAAAGGTAACAAGAACCTTTTTTAATTGATCGCTTAGTCCCTAAATATTTATTTAGCCAAAAAAAAAAAAAAACGAAATCTCAATCTTTAAAAAGTGGTGGGTTTAGATCTTTACATGACTATTTTGATCTTAATTTTATGTATTCTTCTATTTAAAAAATAGTAAAAAAAATAAAGGAGCCTTCTTCATTTTAAGATTTGAAGGTTTTAACACGATAAGGAGCTAAGTGTTAACAAAGCAAACATAAGAGAGACTTATCCTTAATTATTTGTCATAATTACAAATGCTATGATTATGATTCAATTATATTAATATTCCCTTTTTTTTGGTAAATTATATATTTTACAAGAGTGGAGATGGGAAATTGAACTTATTGTACCTCAATAAAACAAATGTAAGAGAGTGTATTTGAATTTACTCTTTCTTATTTATCATAATTTCAAATGCCTAAATTGGAACGGCTACTTGCAACGTAAAAATTATGAAAATGAAAGTCTTTGTAATCACTTACAAGCTAGCAATTTATATGATAATTAAAGGAAGCATACTTTCTCATTTTCTTTCCTGAAAGAAAATTGCTCTTGCTAAGCGATTTTCTCTTTTGCCTTTGTATTTTAAGCTCTTCTTAGCCCGCAGAGGTTAATATTTCTCTGTCCTGATGGTGAAGTGTCATAAAAAGCGAAGGTAAATTCAAAAGAGTAAAAGGTAAAAATACTCCCGTTATTTTTTTTCCCCAAAAAATTATATTAAAAGTAATTGGTAAATTACTGTAACAAAACTGCAACTCCAGGATGCTTTTTTTTTTTTTTTGCATATAAATCTGGTTTGATTTTTCATGTGAAAATATACTTTTAAAATTCGTTTTAATTTTAAAAAATACATGTATAATTTGCATTTTTTAAGTAAATAAACCTATCCTCTCTTGTATTTGGCAAGATGTAGCTAAGTGGTTAGTTAATAGTCATGTTCGTCAAAGGTTCAAATTTTACTCCCTTCAATTAATTTCTCTTTGTACTTATTTTTTCTTATTAAATCCTGATGTTGGTGTATTTTTTTCTACCAGATAATAACTTACTTATAGCTCATTTTATTACATATTTGTTATAAAATGTAAATCATAAGCCTATTTTCTATAAAAGGGACTCTGAACGTGCTCTTTTGCATGAAAAAACAACATGTGACTCAGACATGCGAAAATTCATCTTGGAAATGCTTTTTAGCAATAGTATTTCACCCGATTATTCTTTAGAGTGTGTTTGGCTGATCTCTCTCTCTCTCTCTCTCTCTTTATTGATTTAGCATCTATTTGCTATTTATTTGAATTTAGGTGTTTTGCTCACAATAGAGTAAAGAAAAAAAATATATTTTAAAATTATACATATAACCTTATTAAAAAAATTAAATCTCTATTAAAACATAAACAAATCAGATAAAAATTAGATAATTATTCAAATATCCAATTTTAAATAGATACATATTAGAGATAAATTAGATATAATTAAAAAAAAAAAAAAAACAGACAATTAAAACACAACTTATGACTATTTTTCTAAAAATATCTTATTAAATGGGCTATTTTCACTTAATTCTCTAAATAAAATTAGAAATTTGAAGTGTCATCATTTTTCTTACTCTCTTCTCATTGGGAAGGTCAACGGTTGGAGCTCAATCCCTCCATTCTTTCCCTTTTTGCTTTAGAAAAATAAAAAGAAAAAAAATGTACCTATTTAGAGATTTAATGAGGAAAAGGAAAGGAAAAATAAGAAAATGGATGAATTAATTGAAGGAAAAAAAATTCAAATCTTTGTCCCACCTAATAAAAATAATAATATAAATGCTATTGCATGATTCTTACTTTCATGTGTTTAGTTTAGCTAGAGAGTTGCAATGGGCCTAGTAAGAGAGATTGGGCTTGTAAAATGAATACACGTAAGCAAAAGGGGAGGTGCCAAAGGTTATTTTGGTATGATCGCTCTGATGCTAAAGTCAATGGAGATTTGAGAGACAAAAAGAGAGCATAGACAAATCCCTTAACAACTATAGATAAATGGGAGAGGACTACGACTTATATAGAGTCTGTGAGGGATAGTCAACTGATTGACTTTTTCCATACTTTTACATCCATAGGCATTAGGTGTTGTCGGTGCATTTAACGCTTGGTATGCTCTTCGAGCATTAGATAAAGCATTAACTGTTAATACCTAGTCAAAATGTGACATAAGCCTATGACTCTTGAATTGTGTGTGACATCCTTTAGACTAAGAGCTAGCTAACCTTAGGAGCTCAACTATTTCTTAGAATTGGCTTAAGCTTGGGCTCAAGCTTTAGTTGGTAAAATTAAATAGTATATGAAGAATATAATGGTACTATATAAGAAAAATAATATAATATAATTCTCTTATACCATATTTTATTCGTTTAATATAAGACATGGACTTTTACGATAATATTGAATTATTTTTTATATCAACATGAAAACTTTTTGAAAAAGCTCTAATGTGGACATAACAACAAAAAGAATGATGGTGATATAGGTTTTTTTTTTTAACATGTGCTTATTTTTTCAAGTGAAATAATTTTTTGTACTATAAAATGATGGTACAAGCTTTTTTAATTTTATCAAGGACTTTGAGGCCTATTTTATCGAGTAACTTAGTTCACTATACAAACCAAACAAATGATTAAGAATTTTATCCAATCCAATATTGGAAAATGATGACAATCAAACCTTGTCTAAATATGGAAATTATACATGCATTTTCTAAATTAAAGCATGTTTTAAAGGTGCTTCACATGAAAAATTGATAGACTAATATGCAAAAATGCATTTTAAAAATGAACAGGTTGTGACTCAACATATGGGCATGGTAATCCCCTAACTTGGAGGGTCTATAAATCTTCTAGTACTTTTTGATGTTTTTTCTAATTATCTATACTATACTATTCTATTAAATATATACTATTATTTTATTAAGTTTTATATATCAATTAGAAATTAACATGTATTTTATGATTAATAGAGAAAATCAATGATAAAATACAAGTGTATAAAATATTAAAAAAGAATACAAATATGAAGATGATAAAAGTGAAATTTACTTATAATAAATATACATGAAATGAAATCTTTTAGAGAAGAGAATATGGTAGAACTTTTTTGATTCGATGGATTAATTCCATGATCTTTAGAAATTGAAAGATAAAAAAGGTTTTCTTTTTTCAATTATTTGATGATTATTAATCCTATTATTAGTTTTTTTTATTATTATGAACAACATTATTGATTCAATACTTGATATCTACTTTATTTTAACATAAAAATGGAAAATTCTCTAATAAAAAAATTTTCATTTGAAAAATTTTTGAGTTTTGGAATATCATTTTCTCTTAGATAATTAGGGATGGGGATCATACTTCCTAGTATATAAAATAATTTTTGTTTGTCTATATTACAATTATAAGGAATCTCTTCTTTTTTATTTACACGTAATGAATCTTTTTTATCTTTAGAATTAAGAATTTTTTAAGGGAAAAAGTTATATCCATAATATTTGAGTGGAAAAGAAAATAAATAATTTGTGTTTAGGAAGGAAATGGAGGGGGAAAAAAAAAAGGAAGAATGGTGTTCCATTTCTTTTGGTTTTACAAAAAAGAAAGAAAGAAAAACAAAGTTACTATTTAATAAAATTATCCTAAGTTAATTTTGGTAGACATTAAGAGATAATTTTGTTTATATATCATTTTTTTTTCAATTTTTCTCCAATTTTATAGGAAAAAAAATAAAGTTTTTCTTTATCTTTTATTTATTTATTTATTTATTATTGTTTTGCCCCTCTCCAACACATATTGTAAATTTGAAAACCTTATTCTAATCTTTTGGAAATTTTTATGGTTCCGTCGTGTTTTTATAAACCCTCTATGAGTATTGCGTATATGCCAGAGGTGAGAAGTCCCGTTCTGGTGCCAAGTGATTAGAGAAGCCGTGATGAATGCGAATGCGATCCCAATTTCCCCAGAAACTTTTCCAGAAGAAAATGGGCACGAAAGTGACGGAGACGCTAACGACGACCGATCCACCACCACCAACTACTACCAACCCATCTCCGCCAACTCCGACTCCGACTCCGACGACACCGACACCGTGTTAGGCTCTTCCCATTTGGAACACTCTGATCTTCCCAATGGTTACTTCTCCATGGACCACGGAGTTTCGGCTCTCCACATGAATGACGACGGCGTTGACCATAAGTGCACCGAAGACGATGATTCATCGGAAGATGAAGTTGGACTGGAAGAGGATTCAGATGCGGCTATACATCGAGCTTTTAGAGAGGACGAGAGCAGAAGAGCCGCCCCCTTGAATGTGGAAAATGCTGCCAGGGTAATGGAGGCGATGCGTGGAGTTAGGTTTCCGGGATCGGCACCTGATTGGGCCCAGAGAATGCCCGAGGATCAGTTGCTGGCTCATCTCCACTCCCTCAGGCAACCTCCCTCTAATAATTGATGATGGTTCCAGTGCCATCGCAGACGGATGCTATAGCTATAGCTATAGGCGCCGCACGTAGACTACTTCCGTATATGTGTAATCATGCTACTGGAGGAGTTTACGGTCTCCTTCTCCATGTCCGAATGTCATGCTATCTTTTATCCAAGTTATGTACCACTAAAAGGGCAAGAAGTTATTCCTTATGCTCGGTTCGGTGGTGCTGTGGATAGAAACATCATTTGGTAATAGGGAAACTAAACTTAAGCCTTGCTCGAAGTATGATCTGGGGATTAAAGCCGCCCAATTAGTAACCCGAATCAACCATATATGCATTCATTCTGTGTCATATGGCTTCGTTTTCGACTTAAGGCTCTTTGTTATATGATTTCATTTTTTACTTCAGGTTTCCTTATATTGCTCATCATTCGCAATGTCCATGAGGTGGTGATTTTGTATGCACTAAGCGGTATCAAAATGTGATCGATCATATTACAAAGTTACAATCCTGTTGATTTTCTGGTGCACATTGATGTATCTGTTATGCAGAATCTAACAAAACAATGGGTCTATGAGAGATTTTATTGTTTCATGTGTAGTCAACCACTTGAAGCTCACCAAGTGTGCCCCTTCCACTTCTTATAGCTCTTGCTTTATCATCTACAATTTCCAGAACCTGGCAGTAGCAGACATGTAGAGCAAAGCCATCATAAGTTGGCTGCTGTTAATGTTATAAAGTATGTGTACATAGAACAGAGCATTTCCATACCAGTACTAAAATACGTTCTTTTTTTTCTTTTTTTTTTTTTGACATGGCTTAAGTGAAAAACTATAAGTAGGATTAGATAATGCTACAATTTATTGAGTCTTGTGCATTGTGCAACTGTAGCAAGTGCCAGAACTACGTCTAACTCACGAAAAAATGCTTGAAAGAATTTCAGTTCGCTTTACCTCTGGTCGTGAATCGAGTACTCCACTTGACATCCCCACATCGATCCTCCATATGCTACAGTTGTACTTGCTGCAGTCGATATTCAACACCGAATATGCAATAATTGGTCCCGAGTTGTTCAAAAGTTCACAAAGTTTGTCAGTTAAGCTGCTTTTATTATCTCTTACCAGTTCACTCCCCTGAGTTGAGGAGTATGCCCAACAACCATCGCCTTTGCACCCAAAGCTTGCAATGTCTCTTGAAGAATTGAATGAATCTGGGGATGTGGACATGTTAAGCTTCAAGAGTAATGCAAAGTTGGCATCTAACATTCGTTAATCCATGTTTTGATCACAGTTCACTGTCCTAAACTTTTAAAATTACATTGAGTTTATCTATCCTAACGTTAGAAAGAACCCTTCAGATAAAAAGGATAGGGGACTATGATCTCTCAAACAACGCTCACCTGCTCAATCTGATAATCCTCCAAGTCTGCTGCATCACGGGAGTACAGACGATTCCACACGACACTGTCATATCCTCGTGTTGCTATGAAAGGAAGCTTAGGGACATGGCCATCCTCACCATGACCACTCATCCAGTGAGAGACTTCTCTGTTCATCTTCTCAATCCCATACGCCACTGTGGAAGCATCAGCTATCCTTTCAGGTATTATGTCCTTGGAATAAATTACTGGCGATGGTCTGAGCTAGAAGTTCTCAATAAGAGTAGGAAGGATTAGTTAAAATGGAAATGAAATATACCATGGTGAGGAAGAAGGCCGCCATGGCAAAAAACCCAGTCATTAATCTTGAGTGCAACAGAATGCTGTGCCAGTTCATGCGCCAATGGACCACCAGGCCTTAGTAGAACAGATCTAGCTATCACCCCCTTTTGCCTCTGTCCTAAATTTCAGCAAAATTAAAACCGAGGTTCTCAAGATTGCACAGCTACTGAAAGTGAACTGCAACATTGGCATGAAGTCTGAAAGTCGTACATGCAGCAGCAAGTCCTAAATTAGCTTAAATTAGCAGGTTCACTTACTGCCTATTGGCAAGATATCCAGCCTGTTGTATCATGGGGGATGGCTATTGAACATTCACGAAAAATGTTGCAAAAGGCATATGTTATGTGCTTTAAATGGGTCCCAATTATTGACCTAGCAGTTAGTAACGACCTATCAGTTAGTCACCAGTAAAGGAAGTTCAGTACTGTATTCAGAGACAAATATTATATTTTTATTGGCAGATTCACATCATGCACACACTATTGCTCTGGTAAACTGAGATTCGCCATTTCTGACCCACTCAGCTATCTATTTGATCAATCTGCTTCCACAAGAAGCTGCTACTGACAACACTTCATTATGCCAACATAAAGTGTCATAGATGGATGAACTAAGATTTTGACAGGACAAAGCTCAAACCTGATTTATCTTATTCATCTAGTACTTGCCTTAGCAGTGCCTTAGCAAGAAACATGAGTAACTCTAATCACTAGGGTGCGAGGCCCTTGTCCAATGGTTTTATTACCTTCACTAGATTCCATGGGTCCCAGTAGTTTTGAGATGCTTTCCGGTCTTCTTCTTGCCATTCAGATGAAGCAGCCCAACCAAGAAATGCCTCTTCCCAATCATATTGACAATTCTCCAAATATGCTAGAAAATCTCTGCACTCATCAAATGCCCCAGAATCAACATATCTGAAGTCCCCCTCCACATTCATCGTTTCATGATTTCCATTGACCTAAGGAGAAAAATAAAACATAACTAGGATGGCTGTAAGAGGAAGAGGAAGGAATCTTTGAATTGACTCCCAGAAATTCTGGATCACTATAGATCCAGTTGGCGGATTTTGCCGCTAATAAGATGCTCACAAGTTTCCAGCCCATGCCAAATTTCAAAAGCTAATGGGATTCTCAATGCACAGAAACATGAGAATCTGATCCATATTAAAAGATTTTACACGACTATACCGTTATGTTTACTTGACTAGCAAACTCATTCTTAAGCATTACAAACCTGAAAAACTGCACCACCCTCAGCTTGTGCCTGCATATTCAGTGATCGCAGAAGGGATAGAATGGCTATTTCATTTTCTCCCCGGTCGAGTACATCTCCAAGCTGAACTAAAACCTATATATACCACATGGAAAAACACTTTGTATTATGAGACATCGAAGAAAAATCGTTATTGCTTGATGAACTCAATATTTTGGAAAAAAATTTAAGTATCTCATCTTCAAACTTCATTTGTTGATAGGTTTTCAGTTTGACTGTCGTCCATGAAAAAGCTGCAGGAAGGAGACTCGGTTTTGACTAGGAGCAAAGCTCAGAAGCAGATGTGATGTCGATAATTTAGAAATTGGAAGATGACAAAAGAAAGTTTCTGATTACGTTTGACAAGTAGAAACTTTCTCAATGCCTACAACCTTTCAAAAGGAATAATATTACAGTCAAATGCTTCCTCTAACTGTGGTATGATGATCTAATTCTTTTACAAGTCAAAAAACCATCCCAAAAGAAAAGGTATAATGTTTTTATCATTCTTGTCAGTGAAACACCCTTTTTCCATTACAAGAAGCAATTGAAAATTTGAAGACTTCAATGAGAGGTTTTAAATAGACTGTAATTGCTGAAGTATAATAGTGCTCTATCTGATCTTATGTTAGGTTGCTAGAACCTGGTAATTTGGCACATGAAAAATATAAAATGCCTTTAGTGAGATGAGATGGTCTTGAAGAAAATTTTGAATTTGAAAAAGATAGAGAAAGAAAACTTTAGGAAAAAATGTTCCTTGCATCTCTTAAACGGGTTCTCTTTTACAGTAGAATTCTATATATGATATTCACTAAGGACCAAACTAATTATCTAACCATCAAAGTTGACTAAGGACTTACGAACTCTGGAACAAACAAAGTAATGCGGCTAAGGCTAACTAACTTATATGTTTTCTTTTCCTTTCTACGATTTTCCTTATTTTGAGTCATAACATCCTGATATATATTCATTCCTGGAAATTAATACAGTGCATACCGTCTCTTTACCAGTCCACATATCTTGACCATCTGCACTTAAGACTCCAGCCAACTGGAGTGCACGCCTAGCTTTGTCAAGGTCCCCATGCAAGTCACCAACTACAAATTAAAAACGGCACAAGTATCAGGAAAAAAAAAAAAAAGAAGTCCGGTGGAAGTTTTGTTTGGACATCACCATACAGCAGATACATTGATTTACTTATAGTAGGTAAATTTTGGTCCTATGACTACCTCTAAGTAAATTTTTGGGTTCATACACAACGCAAAGTCCACCCTGAGTGTTTCCAATTGCAATTAGAAACTATAAAAAGTTGAGATATTTGCAAGCAAGGAGCATGGGATTTCGGTATTGAAATAATATTTGGTTATCAGAATAGCACAGGGGCAAAATATGGCACAACATAATTCTATTGTATCACATTGGGTGCGGATGCACACGCTTTTAGAAGATAAGATGGCTATGTTGAGGGTTTTGTAGAAGTCCTTCCTTCTGTCAAAATGGTAAGATTTTTGTATCACCTATTAGATGTTACAAAATTTCCTATCCCTTAAGGAGCTTTTTGTTCGCAAACCATTGCATTATATGCATTATCCGATCTAGTCCCCTAAAATTATGTGATCGGAACACTGCCATAGTTTATAAGAACCATTTTTTTTTATAATCAAGTACTTGAACTTCCCATTTAAAATTCAGGGTTCAGTACCAAAGAATCATTCTGTAGATGTAACTTTTACTGGCACTACACATCAAATGAGAAGGAAGCTTGCTTGTTCTGAAAAGACTGCTATACTCAAAAGCAGATTGAAACATTAGGCAATAGTAACTGAACAAAGAATCGCCTGCTGCCAAAATATTCTAAGGAATTCACGCCATTCCAAGACATTCCTATAGTAGTCCAAACTCCCACGTTAATACAGATAAGTCAGTATTTATGTGTATATATGTACAGGACATACGATACGATCATTGAATTTAATATGGAAAAAAATGGAAAGAAGAGAAAAGAAAAAGGAAGGGGGGTGGTGTTGCTGCAAATAAAACTAACCGGCAACTATACGGCGACCGGGAGCTGAAACAAAAGTAGGAGGATTTCCATGAACAACAATCGGCTTTAAATTTAATCCACCATTAATGGCGTTGCTGTTCCCATTATTGTTGGTAATAAGCAGAGAAGAAGAAGAAGAAGTTTCTATCAACTTTCGGGAATGTGAAGAAGAAGAAGAATGTGTTATATGTGCATGCAGCGAATTTGTGTGGAGTAAAGCCATTTGTTAGTTGCAGAAGTTAGCATCTGTTGTAGAGACGACAACCTATCTGCTTCTACGTTGCTTATCATATCTATTGATTTCTTTATTTATTTTTGGGTGGTGGTGTCAGGAAAGGAATTGATTTTGTGGTAGGTGTTGGATCTTTTCTTCTTAGGGCCGTCAATATCTAAATTTTATTATTTATCATAGATTTATTCTGGTTGGAATTTGCTCCACATCTGTTACGGCATCGTCCTATTCCTAGAGGCTCCATGGCGAAGATTAAGATCGGACCAATTCGTCTTCCCTTATGCCTTTTTTTTTTAATAAATTACAAATATATCTTTTTTATTTTCTTTATTCAATATTCTTAAAATAGAACATTTATATTCTCGATTTTTTTTTAAAAAAAAACATAAAATCATAATTATTTTATTATTTTAATTAAAAAATCTAAAAGCATATTTTAAAAGATACGAACTAAACACACATATAGAGCAAGGATAATTAATATATTTACAATTTACACTTAATTTATTCCAATTGAAATTTTACGTTCATTATTTTGTAGTTGTTACTTTCTCATGTTTAAGTTGAAATAAAATGGAAATTTGTGTAGGTTTCATGTAATTCAGTTCCTTAACTCTAAATAGTCAATTTGAATCTTCAACCTTATTGAATCCATAGTAATGATTTTTTCTTTTCTTTTTTCTTTTTTAATTTCTTATGGAACATGAGAAGAGGTCAAATGGGTTGCCATAATGACTTAAAAGACAATGTTGGGATCTATATTCGTTAAGATCCGACCCTAGGTGCTATAGCAGTCCAAACTAAAACCTTAACAATTAGGTAATACCCTAATGGATCATTCATACTAATCTTCTGTATCTTTTCTTATTAGTTCACCCTACCATTCTCTTTAAATATTGTATCACATGATATAATGAACAAATTTTTTAATCGGTAAAATTAAGAGTTTACCATCCGACTTAGGACAAGTTTAACAATAAGGGAAAAAAGAATCACAAAATTATCCACTTTAAGAAATAAATAAATGTTGTAATATGTAAAGCTAAAGATTTTTGAGTAAAGAACAAGTCGACGAAAAGAAACATGTCTTGTGCTTGTACAAATACAAACCCAATGGGTGTTGACATAAAATAAAACCCAACCCACCATGTGACATTCGTATTCCCTGCTGTGGCCATATAAATGTCCTGATATTGATAGTGATAGTTGACAGAGACAGAGCCTCCCTGCCTGTAGCAAATGATAAGTTGGGCTTAGCCCTATGAATCGCTGCTTCTGTCCAGTTCAACAGCAGCCCACTTACGTTGATTTGTGTATTTTTCCAGAACGCTTCTCTCCTCTCTCCTAGGTTTCAATTTCAATACATGGCTCCAGAACATGTTCTACTACAACTGATTCATTCCTGTCAACTTCGTAAGCCATTTTCCCATATTTATTTATAAATTAGTTTAAGCTTTAGGTATCGGCACATATGCTTTTGGACTGATTTTGAGCTGCCCTTAAACCGGTATCTCTTCGGACCTTGTCTGGACTCTGATTGTTAAGGAGTAAATGCGGTGCTTTACTCGATAGGGTTTTAATAAGCTTTTAACATCATAACGGAAGGAGGGATCCGCAAGAATAAGCGTGGGGATGGGGTCTGGTGATTAGCCTTCCATCATTTCTATTTCCTTTTTCATGGGATCAAATATCAAATTGGCTCTATAATATTATTATTCAATGAAGTTTTAAACCCTATAAATTAATAGCCGTCATTTTTTACATTTGTCGTAATCGAACATCTAAAAGATATAGGGATTTGATTGCATAAAACTCATTCTTCATTTGGCTTTTGAAGAAACATTATCGACCATCTTTCTTCATGTGGAGGTTCATTATGTGTCATGTGCCGCACGCATATAAAGTGAAATGGCTATATAAAGTTTAGCATTGTGATTAAAGGGTGCTGATTAATGAAGGATAACATTTAAAGTGATTGGAAAATAAGAGTAAGTATCCTTTAGTGAACTATGGGTGGATTGAATAAATTAAATACAAAATATAAGAGAGATTTCAACAATCAATATGAGATGAATCCTATCTTAAAGGATAGAATCTTATTAAGGTTTTAAAAATTAATCATGTGCCAAAACTCTCAAAATTGGGGAAATAATGGAGCTCCATGGTGATGCTGATTTATAGGAAATTCATATCCATAATCGATAAATCATACTAATTACGTAAATAGTATCTCCTTAAGTAATTGGCTCAAAAAAAGAGGGCCAGGGATGTAGTGAATACTTGAGCATATTAAGAAAGGAAACAAATTTAGATAAACTCTTTTTGAATCCACACGTTTAAGATTATCTAGGACATTTAATCTTGAGTTTAAATTTTTGAATTAGACCTCTACATGATGGTATGATTTTGGACCCGACTCACTCATCAACTAAATCATGAGGACCTACTGTTCCATCAGTTGTTTGGTTTTTGGTATACTTCCTTCCTATTCATTTCTAAAAATTTTGTTTGCTTTGATTTTAAATAGAGACTCTGCTTCTGGTTCTAATTAAGGATGCAGTCATATTAAATGTGGATAAAACCAAAAGCCCATTGCAAAATCTCTTCTATACGTTATTGTTATTTTTTTTTTTAAAGAAAGAAAGATAAGGTGAACAACTACCCACAATTCCTCAAATATAAAATTTTCTGGCCTACATGAAACTAATGATAGCTAATCATGAGCTGAAGCATACGCATTTGAATTAGAAACTACCATGGGAGTAAAGTCATAAGCCTGGACTTGGTATGGACCAAAGCCTTCTTAATTAATCTATACACGTTATTTTTCCACTTAAAATAGAATAGTTTCTGATTACCCACCGTAAAATATATAGTCGGCAGATGTTCATATTTATGTATGCGTGAACGTCAGACAATCTTTTAGAGATCCAATGAACAATGGAGCACGTAATATGGGGTTCTCCAGTTGATTTGATATATGAAATCATTGCATAATTGATACTATCGTACACTGAATTGAAATGGTTGGTCGACGGGCTAATCCATTCTTCATTAATATATATATTGTAATGATAACATTTTGACATTTTGGAACAGTTTGGAATGTGATTTAAGTTTTTTTTATTTCAGAATAAGTCATTCCTGAAGAATTTGCTTCATAGCTTAGCATATTATCGGCCTTATTCAGTTGATCTTGGGAACTAGGATTTTACCGACTCTTAGTCAATCTCATCAAAATACAAGTGAGCACATTTCTTATATAAATATGGATACTGTAAACCTTAAAAAAAAAAAAAGAATGAAATCCAAGAAAAAATCTTATATAGGGGTAGCAAACTACTAAAAATTGAAAAAAATATATATATCTAAAAACGAGATTTTAACACGAATCTTATTTATCAATGTAGAAAAATTATATATCTTCATATATCAATTTAAACAAATTCATATATTGAATTTTGATGATAGGCGTGGTACATGGAAGGCAACATGATGCTCATCCACAAATGGTGGTACTTAACAATTATAGAAAATCTTAATAGAAAATGGAAAAAAATTGACCATTTTTTTTATTTTCTATTAACATTTTTTATTAATGTTTTGCTACCATCATCAACACCTTCAGCTATATTTATAGCTAAAAGCTACTTGTTACTATAGTTTCTTAAGATCATTATAATAATATTTGACAATTTTAAAACTTTGTTTACAAAATATGTTAAAAAAACCTATTGTACACCTAGTTTTAATAAAATGTATATATATATATATATATTTTATAATGTCCTCTTTTTTTTTTTTTTGGTCAGATTCATAATTAATTTTGGGTAAATAATGGCAAGACCCTCAAAACTAAAATGGAAAAATTACAAGTGAAGGGATCGATATTTAATATTAAGTTTAAATAGAAAATTAAACTTTGAAGTGATTAAAAAAATTAGTTAAAATAAAAGATTAAATTTTCAAACGGTTAAAATAAATAATTAATGTTATATTAAGTAGTTCAAGTAAATGACTCGTTATTATATCGTAAATATTCTAAGTGGTTCAAATAAAGAATTCGTTACTATTCATAATAGCATTTTAGCGAAATTTCATATTTAAACTATTCAGCGTAATATTGATTATCTATTTAACTACTTGCAAGTTGAATTTTCTATTTGAAATTTATCCTAAATGTTGATTTTCTTACTTTGTAATTTTTCCAAACTAAAACTATCAAATTATAGCAAAATCATAAACTTTTAAAATAACACATAGATATAGGATTAGGACTAGCTATTTACAAATGAGTTTGTGTATGTAATTAATGAAACCACTTGATATTGTTAATAACTACTAAATTGCGTGTGAGGACCAATTTTTGCTTGTATTAGTCATGACATTTTGTTTAAGCAATATTTGCAACTATTTTTTTTTTTATGGTTTTTAATCTCCTTTTTGTTGTAATTCAATACAATATTGGAAATATCTTTCTTAAATAGAGACTTGACATAGCTAAGAGATATTATTTTAGAACTTCAATTAAATGGCTCAACTAAGAAACAAATCATAATTATTGAATGAATCGGATTATGGATTTCTAAACATAATTAATAGAAATGACCGCGTTATAAGTTTAGGCTTTCATATTTAAACTTGTTTAAATTAAACGTAAAACACTATCTATTGACATAAATTATTTCTTGCATCCTTTGAAAAATATCATTATGTAAAATTTCCCCGCAAAGTGAGTCATTCTTTTGTACCAATATGCCATGATAATTATCTTTTTGTAAATTTATGGGTTAATTTAAATTTTAAAATAAAATTGGCCAAAGAAAAATCATGAAAATGATTAGCTTTCCATTTTATCATGTGATAAAAGAAAAAAAAAAGTGTAACACCTAATTTCAGAACTTATGAAAATTTATAGATAAATATTTATTGTTTTGAACTTTTAGTCTTAAATATTCCTTACCAATAATATTTAAAAATATAGGTAAGAAATTGATATATAATTATATAACATTATTCCATCACAATTACTATATACTTATTGGGAGAGAATGACTATTTTATTTATTTTTATTTTATACAAAATTATTATTGTAATATTTAGTTTACCAAATAGTAATTAATGACTTAAAACATAGAATAACAATTCATATATCAAAATTATAAAAAGCTATTCAATAGCTTATTTTATTATTTTTTTAATAAATATTTTATTATTATAAGTTGAGTTGAATTTATATAGACTATTAAAAGTGAAGAAGGGAAATGATTTTAAAAGTACAATGAATGATTTTTTTTTAATTTTTATTTTATTTACTATTTAATTTCTATTGAATACTGAATTGTAATTCAATATCTTTTTTTTTCCCTTTTGTGAAGTAAGCAGGTTATATAGTATTATTGGGAGAGAGATTGAGACATCCGGTTTTGTCTCCCAAGTCATTATGCCGTACATGGAAAAAAAAAAAAGAAAAGAAAAAGTTACAGCAACTAGGATACTGTAGCCTCGGGAATTTGAGAGCGGGTGGGGGGGTTGGGGGTCGCCGTCGGGGGGTGCTGGATCCGGTAGATGCGTGGGGATGTAGGGGTTGGAATTTGTGACGATTCGAGTACATGGGAGAGTGGGACACGACTCACAAGATGCAGAGCAAATTTGAGGAGTTTGTCGGGGTCGGAGTGGGTCCCAACAATCTTTAAGATGATGATGGACCCTCCCCCAATCTCCTAACCTTACACTTTCCAAGCTTCTTTCTTTTCCTAGACCTTCTCTCTGATTTGACGGACCATAAATCCTCACCGCGTTTGACTTTCGGACCTGGACCTGTTAACCCTAACCCTCTCGCCATGCTCTGATTCAGTGCCTGATTTTTCGGACTTAGGAAAGTGTCCGTCCCTGTGTTTCATACCAAAACGATGCGACTTCCATAAAATATTATTTATGTACGGTAATTATTTTTAACAAGAATCGAATCTGATTTATTTTATTAAAAAATAATATTTATGTCGTCGTGCTATGTCAGTAACATTTACATCTATGATAATTACTTGCAATGTATAGTAATTTTTTTTCTTTTAAGTTTTTTTTTAATATTTATATCATATCCAACATAATATTTTTATGTTTTATGTGGATAGTTAAAAGCATCTATATTATTGGTAATTCAATTAAGTTTATTATTTTTTTTTACATTTATGGTATGATAACTAGGGCTAGAATGGCCCGCCCAACCCATAGGATGGGCTAAAAACTTTTGGCTCACCTTGCGTGGCCCACGAGTCGGGGCGGGCCATGTCGACTCGAGCATGAGTTGGCCTAATTGTCTCACATGGTTAAAAAAAAAAAAAAAGAAAAAGAGGGAATGAATTAAATTATAAGTGATTTTGTATATAATATATCATAAAACTATTAATATAATACTTTATAAAAATTTTATATATTTTACTTTTAGCTTAGAAGTTATATATTCTTAATTATTACTTATTAGTTTACTTGCATATTTTGTAACAAAAAAAAATTGGAATAATTTAAGATGAATACCAATCTTTTAAGTATATATTCACCCATTACATTTTTGTATTGAATTTGCGATTAAAAATTTGTTAAAATGAGAATATTTTAATTTTTTACTTAAGCTAAACTTAAATAGGTTCTTTTAGATTTTTTTTAACAAAATATGTATTACCTCGTTTTTAAAATTATATTGAATTTCTATTTTGATTTAAACTTGTTATTTTAAATATTTCAGATTGAATATCAAAAGATACAATTTGAAATATTAATCCACCATATCAATTTCTTTATTTTTGTAATTAAAAAAATTTGTGTATGGAACGGGGTAGGCCAACTTTTTTAACTCGCATAATGTGTGAGCCATGCGGACCGACTCACTTCGACCCACGGACGGATCAACCCATTTAGCCCACTTTCCTAGCTCTAATGATAACAAATCAATAAAAGCTCCATTATGTATATAGTGATGAATATTGATGAGAGGACTAATTACATAATATAATAATATAAATATAAAAGATTTAAAGGGCTGGATCGTTAAGAATGATTGTTTTTATTTATTTATTTTGCCAACAAACTATTTTTATTGAATTAATGCACGGCCTTTCTTACACCAAAAGAAAAAGGGTGACTTTTTAGTATATTGATTCCTCTTTTTGCGATTAAAGTGAACATATGGAATTGTGAGCTATAATTTTATACTCGAACTACTGGATTTAAAAATGGAGATCCAAAGATAGAAGCTAAGATTAAAAATATCCGAACCCTCTTCTCAATCCGGCTGGGTTCTGCGGGAGCATGAGATTTGATATAACACGTATACGTGCATTGTCATGTCGTGTGTGATAGGAAAACAATAAAATCCATCACGACTATGTCCATGATCGGAAGGGAGAGCAAAAAAATACGGGGCTTCCCACTCTCTCATTTCCATCACGACTATGTCCAATGCTGTGTTTCTTCCCATATCTTATAGTATGGCTGTATATATATATTTTAAATTTCATTGGGCCCAAGCTTGAATATAATACAATATATATAGTGATACGACATATACTTAGGGGGGGGGGGGGGGTTTGGTTTGTTATGGGAAATCGAATCAAAGTATGTTGTACATTGTATAGTGAAGGGCCCCTACCTCAGGAGTTTGCAGGGGAAAACACCCCTCCTACTCACGTGGTTTATTTATTATTGCCCATCATCTCTCCCTCCTCGTGCAATTGTCCCATCCCTACCTTTATTGCTAATAAAAGCTATTTTTATTGTTTTTTTTTTTTATCAGGTAATTACAAACGACTAAGGCCATAAATGAGATATATCTACTCCTATGTCACTTCTAAGTTGGTCGAGCAGAATTCAATATCGGTTTAAACCACTTGAGTAATTTATTAATTTAACTTGGAATTTTACATATTTGGATCAACTGACTTTTGAATTTAATTAACTTAAATTAAATATAAATATTAATTAAGTTCAAATTAGTTTGAGTTGAATTCATAATAATATTATTTAAATTTAAATAACAATATTTTTTTAGATAATTAAGCCAAAATGAGTTCCCTAATATCAAAATTCAAAATTATAAGTTTTATTAAGTTCACTTTAAGTTTAAATTTTAAATTTTTAAATTGAGGTCAAAGTTGAGATCAATATTATATTATCTTAACTTGACTAATTTATAATTACACTTTTAAAGTTTGTATGAGTGTGTTTGTCTTAGTCATAATAATTTCAGTTAATAAGTAATTCATATATCAACTTGCAAGATGGATTTAAATTGAAATGCAAAAAATTTAAGATTGAAAAAATAATATATATAAGATTGAAAATATGATGTGGTAATTTTATATATATATATATATTTATTAAGTGGATATGTTATGTTGTATCGTACTAACTTGGTATTTCGATCCTACTTAAACAGTTACTCATTATATATAAATTGAAATATTAAATTAAGGTTCCGTTCTTTTGTCATGTTAATAGGTGTATTTAAGAAAGAAGAGGGTATTTTCCCCGGATGGTTTTTCACTTACTCTTCATAAGAAATCATCATGGCGTATTTGAATCACTGAGGATGTGACTATATTAAATTATCTCTCAAATTATATATATATATATATATATATATATATATATATTCTCGATTGAGAATTGTAAGTAGCTTTACGTAACAACTTATTTATATTTTTTATACCAGTTGGCAAAAGGCATCTCAAGCCATGTCTATGTAATGATTTTACTCCCGTTTCACGGGCTCTGGTGGATTATAGCGATATTGAATAAATTGGAAGTACAGTAATTCATATAAAAGTCACCAAAATAACTCATTAAGAACTTAATTATTTTTTTAATAAATTTAAAAGATTTGAATGACTAAAATTAAAATATAAAACCCCTAAAACAAAAGGTAAAGGTTGAAAGGATTAAACAAAGACTTATTATGATGAACCTACTTTCTACTATGCAATTAATATTAAAATATTGTTGCAATCCACCACTGTATCACATAATAGTTTACTCTTGTATACTGTCTATCCTCATATAATATTTCTTCCTCGAATTCCAGCGGCATTAGCCTTGTAGTGGACGATGATGAAGTCATTTGAATGGTTATAGGAATTAATATAATTAGAATTTCAATTGTTAGATGATCAAATGAATAGTCCATTGCCGAGGCTATAATATAATTTACCATAATACGCTATGAAGGGGGGGAAATGCAATTAGACAATAGTTTTTCCCTGAGGAATTCCACCAGCATCGCTAGGATTTCTTTTTTTGTAAAAAGCTATAAGTTGTACATAAATTTGCGAAGATATCCCTATGTTGATGAAAGATGAAAGTGAATATTTTTGGGCTGAGATTGGTCTATCTCCACGAATTATTTCACTAAGATAAACTGAATTTTGTTGAAGTTATGTATAGGGATTTTCTTATAAATAAAATCTTCAGCCTTAAAAGGTATATCATATATAGTTTGGAAAGGATGAGGGGAGGGAATCCATTGCCGACTACTTCAATTGGGTCAAGACCCTGCAAATCTCAAAGTGTTAAGACTATGTAAATGAGATCGATTGCCGACCTCAATTGAAAAAGTAAAGTATTATTAATTAATTAAGCTATAATGATTGGATTGAAGAACCGGCTGTCAAAAGAACAGTGCAACTCACAAAGTGGTGTAGGGAGGGTGAAGGGCAAGATATTGACTCCTGGTGATTATAGATATAGAAATTAAAGTTGTTACTAGAATTCAGTGAACTGTGTTTTTTTTTTTGTTAAAGGACTATCGGTGGGGTTATATTTAGGAACGAAAGTGGGATCCAGAAAACTACACTTTGGTAAGTTATATCCTTTTAGAACTGGTAGCAATAGTTTCTTTTGTTCCATGCCCGTTCAACATTTCTTATTGTGCAACTGAGCTTCAGCTTGAGCTTTTGGGCGTTAGTTTGTGTGCAATTAAGTCCCTATTTTTATTCTTGAAACGTTTTCCGGGTAAAAAATTATTATTATTATTTTAATATCTCCAATTAATCTATGTTTGAGCTTTAATTTCCCATGTTGAGCGTCTGATTGAGTTTTAGTCAAGCACTTATTTAGCTTTTTGGATTCATGTTTTTAAAGGGCTTCTTTGTATATTTTGATGTTATTTGCTTTTGGAAATATATATTATATACAGGGAGAGAGAGAGAGGCTCTTTTATAAAACAGTGACCTATTTTTTTTTACAAACATTTTCTCACTATTTATTAATGTTAATTAAAAAATATTTATTGACTTTTGATTGGTCTATAATAATTAATTCAATAAAATACTATTAATAAATATATATAATTGAATAATTTAATAAAAATAATCAAAAAACAAGATAAGAACATGTTGTAAGCAAATAAATGATTGAAGAACTTGAGGGCTTAAGAGTGTGTGATCGAGCCTTGTGTAGCCTTACTAGGTAACAAGGACATGAAAGAAATTGACCACACCCTTTGTTTTTGAGGCATAATAATTTCAATATCATGAAAGCCTAATGAATATACTAAAATATTAGTATGATCCAAAAGGCATATTTAGATCATATAAGTTCATTTGTATACTAAGCAAAGGTAAATTTATTTGCATAGAACATGTTTGAATAGCTTAAATACTAAACTTTTGTGAATATGTAAGCAAATAAGATATTGCAAGATAAACTTGTTAAATGAAATAAAAACAATATTATTGAAAAAGATAAAACTACCTTTCAATACAACATTAGAGATGTGAGACATCTCAAAATAGAATTAACATATCATGTCAAATGAAAGATCATAGATAAAACGCATAGAATAAAGAAATTTAACATCTTACATGCTATGACTAAGGAATTTTATGAGCAAAGTGAACGTCTTATAATAATTTAAACATACACACAAATACACATAAAACCTTAAGTGTCTACTTGGAAACATCATTGTTGAAGTTTAAAATTAAAACAAAAATACAAAGTAAGATACTAAATCATTAGCTACACAAGATCTCCATTAGAGTTACATTAGTGCTTAGATTAATAACTTAAAAAGAATGACAATAACCCAATATTAAACTGGTCAATAGGTTTACAAATAAGTTTAGATACTGGACTTGATCTTGGACACTTTTATTAAGGATTTAGATGAGTTTGACATTTTTATTGATCATATTGAGTTTTTTAACAGAAATTTATTTATAATTGCTTTTTGGGGTGGGGGGGTTGGGTTGGTGTTGATTGTTGAAGACTCAGGTTCCATTCCTGGAATTGATTTACTTTGAACCGCCCGCTTATTTGTGAGAGCATCGTAGCCTGGGGACAATGGTCAGTATTTTGTGCTCAATAAAAAAATAAAAGCAATGGCCGTCTCTCATTTTCTCTTGCTCGCCGGAATTTGATTTACAATTGAAGCTTGTCGTATTTTTTGATTAATCAACTTTATAATATATAATTAATATATGATGGGGATATCTGACAAATGGTGATTTTTTTTTTTCTTTTCCATATATCTTTCCGTTGTTTGACTCTAAATTTGTAATGTTATGATGGGTGATGAATTAAAAGTTTATATTATTATTGTAACAAATTTTACTTCTTGAAAACCATTGATTGGATAACGATGGTGTTTATTTTTTAGTAATTTTCTAAGACATAGACCATATCTTGAAAGAAGGTAATGCATGTAATCTGTACATTATTACAAAACCTTTCTTTCTTTCTGTTAATTATTATTATAATTGAAAGATAGAAAAATCAAACCCAATCTATCATACTAAAAATCAGTATTTATATTACTAGATTATAAGAATATTGACAAAACCTTCCTTTTTGAAATGATTTTTTTTGTACTATTTGTATCTCATATATATTTGTTTAAGGATCCAATGATTAGAAAATTATCTAACATGTTTTAATTTCAAATATTATAATAAATTATCATTTTGCATCTTATCATAATTATGTGGAATATGATGATGGAAATGGGAGTTGCAAAGAAGAAAAAAAAAAAATCAAAAAAGGGTTTTGAAATAACTTTTATTCATTTGATTTTTTTTTTTGGGAAAAATTATAGAAAAGCGATACTCATTTTGGTACTTTTGTAAATAAGTAATCTATGTTTTTATTTGACAAGTACATGACGTATTTATCCACTTTGTGTTAAGGTGATTAGGGTATATATAAATTTTTCCAACACATTTTCCTACTTTTGATTATTATTATATTATTTTTATTATATTATATTATGTAAATAAATATATTTAATATTATTATTTTGTTAATTTAATTATTGTTGAACAATTTGAAGTTGATATATGTCATGGATGAATGGAAAACTTAATAGATTTGATGAAAATATTTTTTTTGTAAGTTTTTTAAAATGTTGAGAATTTAAATAAAATTATACTTTTTTAAATAATATAAATAAAAATTATTAAAAAATACAAAAAAATAAGGAAATACAAAAAAAGAAAGGAAAATAGGGTTTCACCCCTAAGCCATTTTTCACCCACACTAGGGGGTTGCGACTTCCCTAATGGAGGTTGACCATCTCTTGGCTTTGGGATGGCCAAAAAATAACTTTGGAGGTACCACTTGATTTTCTTTTTTTTTTTTTAATTTTTTTTAGTAATTTTTATTTATATTATTAATATTATTGGCCGCATAAGGAATTATCACGTGACATTTATCTATCATCGACACAAAGTGAAAAAAGTAAAGGCAATGTATTTGTTAAAAATCAAAATATAGGTTATTTGTTTAAATAGATCTTCCAAAATGACGCAAGAGGCTGCCAAAAAAATGGAAATAAGATGGAAAAAAAAAAGAGTCCTCAATGGTATATAATAATCTGTAATCCATCAACTGTAGATAAATAGTAAGATTTTTGTTTTCCTAGTTACTGTTCCTAGTCTTGTAAGAAGAAAGTGGAGGAAAATGCTTATTATGGAATAATGTTACCCATACATATGTGAAAGTAAAAAGATTGAATTAGAATTACGGACTGTACATTATGTATATAGGATGTATAAGTATTAATAAAAATTTTATTTATATAATAATAAAATAAGTAATTTTTTAAATAACTATTATTTATATTAAAATTTTATTAATATTTATATACTACATATATAAATATAAAATATAAATAATATAATATTATAAGCTACCCATCACCACTATTATGTTTACAAATATAATTAACACCTACTTATTAGTATCTCGTATACATACAAATTGTGTGTAGTAAGAAATTCCTTTCCCCCACCCCCAAAATCATAGACTAAAAAGGTATACATTTATGTAGGAAAAAAATGGGACGAAATAGAAAGCGACTCCCCCTCGAGAGTCCCCAGCCCACAGTCCTCATGTATGTCCCTACCCTCCTATAAATACATGCTTCCTTCCCCCCCCAATGTCCATCATATGTTCTCAGTTGTAGAGTTTCCTTTCTCATATTAAAAAAAAAAAAAAAAGTAGCCTAAACCATAATGAACTCTCGTGTGGGGATTACTTTTGGCAGCGTGATGATATATTTTAACATCTCAGTTAGGAGAATCTGTAAAGCTCAGGAGGGATAGCGCCGTAGGTGGTTATTAGGTTTAACTAATGTTATGTGCTCATAGTGTGCATCCACTTCTGGCGCTATCCATCCTGAGTTTCATGGCTTCTTCTTAGCTTACTCATCAATACCTTCGATTCGTCTCCTCTGGTTTGATATTTACCATTTTCCTCCGACGAGATTCGTTGATTTCGTCCTCAGGAAAAACCAAAAATTAAAAAAAAAAAAAAAAAGAAGAAGAAGAAAAGAGGTAAAAGGGTAAGCTCCTTTTTGCATAATATTATTTTAACAATTTCTACTTTTTTTTTTTTTTTAATTTTTTGAATTTATTGTAAGATTCGTACTAGTGTTATGTGTACTCAACCAGCTATTATATATGTTTCATGTCTTTTAAATATAATGGTTTCAAGCATGGAGTTTTCGTTTTGTTTTCAGTTTTTGCTCTGAAAATAAAATAATTTGTAAATCCCATTAAGGAATGGTCGGTTTAATTTGTTTGATGTTGAAGATATGGAGGGTGAGGTAGCCTCCTCTCTACTCCTAAGTCCGACCCTAAGCTGCTCTCTCTCTCTCTATGTATATACTTATGGTATTTAAGTAAGAAGGAACAGAGAGAGAGGGAGAGGAGCTAATTAATTATAAGTGTTGTCAAAAAGATTTTAAGTAGTTGAACAAATACAAATATTGATTAGGTAGGAATAGGTAGCCGTTGTTATGAATATGGATATGAATACGAATGTGAATTCAGCATAATCACTGGGGTATTCAGATTATATTGGTTGCGCTTGTTTTCAATTATTCCAATAATAGCAAATTTCATCGAGTAAATTAAGGTGATAATTATGGGATGATCGTGGATATGGAGACATTAATTAAGCTGCCTTTCACTATTTTTATGTCTAGTTTTCGGATGTAGAATTTAGATAACAATATCCGGCTTTCTACGCTCTCTACTTTTGAGTGTAAATTATTATTGGTATTTCATTATTAACGCGTTGATGAGTCCGGTTGGTCCCTTGAGTGTTTGTTTTTTTTCTTTTTTACACCCGTCTGCTGGGTAAAGCTGTGTAAAGAAAAGAAAAGAAAAAATGATATTGAAGGAAAATTTTTTTCTTTAGTCTTTTTTTAGTTATATAGAGCAGAAATGAAATGAAATGGACCGCGAGTGAAAATGCCTTTATTTTTCTTATATGATTGTTTTAGAATAATGGGAAGGGTTGCCTTTCTCTTTTCCTTGTCTATAACTAAAATTTCTTTTCCTTGAAATGCATTGTTTTTGTAACTTTTTGCTCCTCAGCATTTTTTGTTGTTTTCCTTTGATTTCTCTCTAAATTTGAAATTTGAAATAAGAAAAGGGTACTTGGTTAGGAACATATCCAGTCGTTTCTACCCTGTTGCTCCCATTTTCAATTCATACTATTTAAATTAGCCAAAACTTGTAGTTTCTTTCTTAATAAGTGGGATAAAGTTGGGACTTAAAAATCAAATTTAGTATTCCCAAATAGAAAGCATACCCAATTTACCATAGCACACCGCCTTTTTGTTTTGTTCGTTGAATAAAATGTGCCCTTTAATTAATTAAGTTTGTGATTAATTTTGTTGTCGTTCTGGGAAACCTAAATCAAATCGTCGACTCTCGCCTGGAAAAAAAAATTTGTTTTGACATATGTCCACGAAGCGAACACAGGGCGAGCTCAAATTGAAATAAGTTTATGGTCATTCATCTGGCTTAATTGGATGCTCCAGCTGGGTTGAGTTGAGAATGTTAGATCCTGGAAAGTCCCATCTTTGTTTGTGGGCAGTCAGACATTAATTCCTCTTATGTAACATGGATATAATCTTAAACCCAAGAATATCGAAACCCTAGAGTTTTTACTATTTATAGTCCCTGGTGATTTTTTGAGAATCAGTCAATGAAAGAATTGGAGGGTGTGTATTTACGGTTACTCTTTTTATTTAATTCCGTAATGAGGGAAGCCAAGAAATAAAAACCCATCCATAACGTTGTCGATAATGGTGGTTTAGTTTTGATAAATTCATGCCCTTGGTATTGTCTTGTCTTGCGCATGGAAAGATAAAAGAAAGAACACTACTCGTCTAGACATTTTTGTTTTTTTTTCATCGTCGTACTCGCAACTCATGTTGATACAAGCTGCAACTTTCAGAAAAAATAGAAAATTAGCCATAGGCCCATAGCCTCACCCGCACTACACTTGGACTTTGGTTGGGGGGGAGAGATTGAAATAAATGGTGTCCCTGCTATTTTCTTCAATGTCATGTCGTTTCTTCAATACTAGATTAAAATTGTATTGTCTCTATCCTAGGAATTAATTACGGGTCAGGCCGAGGCTGGGGCCAGTCTCCTTTTTGCAGGAATTACATTAATTTTTCTAGGTCTACCCTCATGTAGCCGGTGCTGGTTCTGGTAAAATAATTATATACATATATGTGTGTGTGTGTACGTGACGTGGTGGTGTAACTCTCTGGATGTGTCAAAACATAAGTGCCTCGTAGTTGCAGAGAGGCTGCTAGGTTTTTTCATTTCCGAGTAGTAGCTGTCTGAAACCCTAGGAGGGTAGAGAGAGAGAGCTTTTGCCGGCCAGAAGTGGCCTGTCAAACAATAATGTTACAGTTTCCTGTTTTATAATTGGAATAACAATTTTCTTTCTTTCTTTCTTTCTTTCTTTTTATTTTTTTCTTATAAAAATGTCCCTAGTCCTCCTAGTAATTGCAGATGTTGACACTTCCTCCCCCCAACCCCCGACTGCCGTAATTGGTACGACTTCGACGAAGGGTTTTGTTGACCGGCCATCTTTAAAATAATAATAATAATTAAAGAAAAAACTATAATCACGCTGTACTCACTGGATAACCCACAATAATGATAAAAAAAAAATTATTGGAGATTACGTATTTCATTAACAAAATATCTATACAAGTTACAGTTTATTTATTTACTTTCTTTTACCTTTTCTAGACCGCACATATAATTATATTATTATATATTTTGATAAAGTAAAGATGAACAGTGTAAGCACTCGTTAATCTATTCTTCTTGTTTTCATCACTCTTCCCTTCTCTCTCTCTCTCTCTTTTATGTTTGGGGGTAACAATTATCATTTCTCAATATCAATTGCCTCTACCTCTTGGACAGCTTGATTTACAGAAGTAAGAATTGGACCGCAATATATATATATTATATTTCTAAGGTCAAATTATACCGAATTAATGCAAGATACTACGAACCATTTGAATTTGCATTTAGCTGTTTATTCGGTGACATTAAACCAACCTTGTAGTCTTTGCCACTAGACTACAATACAAACAAGGTTTTTTTTTTCCAATAGAAGGTATATTTATAATTAATTTATTTTATTAAAAGATTAATATTTATATTATTAAATTACATGTAATAATAAGTATTATTTGATTGTTATATTTTTATAGTATAGTATTGAATAAAATATAACTCTTAAGGTATTGAATTAAACTATAAAATTTATATTTTGGTGGCAAAAAAATAATTTTATAGTATAAGTGTATTATAGAAATTTCAAAAATAACTTTACATCAAATGTTTAAAGCATCGGTCAATATTTTACTTTGTTTTTAGTATAAAATAAATATATTATACAAATATATATTTGGCACTCTATAGAATGGACGTGGTATAAGAAGATGTTATTGTTCCTTTTTTTAATTATATTGTACTATTCAATTTTCTTTAATCTTATTTTACCAACCAAATGTTACTTTAATTTTAGAATTCCTTTATCTGATTGGTTATCAATTTAAAATTTAGTTATATTGTTTACTTAGTCGAAATCAATACATCCAGTAGTAATATACCTTGGATTGAATGAGTGAGTGAGAAATAGAAAAGAAAAAAACATCGAGAGAGGAAATAATCGTGGATTTCTTTTAGCTTAGTACTTTTCATTATTGGCCGTTTTGCATATCCTTAATTACCCGAAAGTTGAATTACTAATAATTATTAGCTTTTAAGATTTTCTAAAATGTAATGATATAAATTTCATTTATTGTTTGTATAGATTTGGGTAAGTAAAGAAAAGTAGTAGCCCTCCAAAAATAAATGGACGTAAACTCCTTACCATACCACATCAATACTTACCCTAGAGGTCTGAAACAATCTAAATGTGCATAATCATGGGAGATAGATACATCATCATGCGATTGGAGGGTCACGGGGTCAGATTTACCTTATATAAGTGAATATTAACATTTACTTATAGGGAAAAAAATTGCTTAATAAGATTGAAATATCTATAGTAATAATCAATAAATAGGTATTTATGGAATATTGGTAAAAATTAAGTAGTAATTCAAGAAAATTTATTAATTAATTATTTTTTTATAATAAATAAAATTCAATGTTATTAGTAGGTGTGAAGTTTTTTTTTTTTTTTTGAAAGAGTCAAAAAAGAATGTAATATAGATGAAATAAAATAAATATAACTTAAAAAAAGAAAAATTCTCTTTATTGGATTTAAATCTATGATCATATACTTTTAAATTTGAGCACCTACAATTCAATCATGTTAATTTTTTAAATATGCATATAATACATTTCTTTTTTCCTTTATAAATAATTTTTAATATAGATATATATATATATATTCGGAACTTGGGATTGGTGCACCCTTTGGCCTCTTTAGGTTCATCCATGATATTTATGTATTTAGAACTGCTAAATTTTGACATAATACAATAATATATATACGATACAGTAATGCAAACAATTAAAAATATAATTATAAAGAAAAAATAAAAAAATGAAAATAATGATGTGATTACGATGAGAATAATATATGATTATGATTTGTACTAACCAATTGTAATATCTCTCTTTGTTTTTGACATTAAAACGAACTCGATACTTTGAACGCACGAGATATCTTCTGCCGTGGAACTAAATTCAGCGTGGCGTCGCCAGGATTATTTGATTCAAGTGTATAATTTTTCTTTAATTATTATTAACAGCATGCATAATAATTAACATGTATGCATTGTGATTTTTATTAGAAATGGTTTATATAATCTCAATAATCTGATTAATCTTTTAAGCATTATTTAATATTAGTATACTGATTATAATAGTTATTAGGTTATTAGTATATCTTTATTTAATGCAATCATATTTTATTTTATCTATTGAAACAAACAGATTCAGCATTTCTGTGATCCGGACATATAATATATTAAGAAATGTGGGCTGTGTTTTTGTTTTCTCAATAGATCTCGATTTATTGTACACCAATTTTGATGTTCCCTTCTCTTTTAGTCATGACTGTATCGGGGGCAAACACGTCATGGCGTGGAACTTTGTGGAAAGGTAATAATTCTATGGAAACTGTTCATAAAATATTTTCTTTTTAATATCCTAATATATGTATCCTAGAAGGGAAGGAAGGAAAAAAGAGAATAATAATGGTAATGTTGACATATCATAATCAACAGTTAGTTCACTTTCAGTGCAATAATCTGTTCATCACTGTATAACTAAAGTGAAATGCAGATAATGTGGTTGGCCAATATGATATCTGAACCAAAAACCAACGGCCGGGATGAATTTATATGAGCTCGCGGGCACATTACATTGTCCTAATGCATGGAGACAAAGAAGCAGCAAAGCTCATCTGTAAAACACCTCCCACCAATCCTATTTGTCACTAGCTAAGAGCTAATACTGTTTCAATATTATATATGGATTCATGTTCTTCCATGTGATCCCCACCAGGGACTAATTTGTATTCGCTTTTTATTTGATTATTTAGGCTTTCCATTAAAGGGGATTTGAAAAGAATTAAGTATTCAAACTATGACTCATCTTATTTGGATAACTAAAAATTACACACATGGTATTTTCCTCTCTCGAGAATTTTAAGTTTAAAATGGATGAAAGTCAGTAAAATTTTGAGAGGATGCAACACTGCTACGGGCTGGCTAGCATATGAAGGTGTAAGCAGGCCTAGTTGTTTTAATTTAAAAAACAGGCTACCCAGAGCTATGGTTTTACGAGGCTGCCCATCCCTGTTATTGACGCCTGTACTAGCTTCCCCGACTTTTCATCACTTATATCATGCCTTACTAAATATTTATGGAAAGTATAAACAAATGAGGAGAATCTAGTAAAACCGAATTAGAAAATGCTTACGTATTGATTGAGTATATTTGGGCAATACAGAAGGCCATTCTAGTAATTGGGTCTTGGGTCCAATTTAATGCCATGGACTAGTTTACTAGACTAGTGACAAGGTTTGGGATATTGGACCAAATCAAGGATGTTTTAGGGAGATCTAACTTGATAGGCTTGTAACAAGAATCGCTAGATCGATTTTACTATTCTCAACCTTACTCGGTTGTCTCGCATGCAAAAATAAGCTCAAAAGAAGTCATTTTGAGTCCATTTGAGCTCTACATGCCCTTAATAATCCATAGACTTGTTATAGGAAGAAGTGGGCTTTCTTTTCTATTAATAATGGGCTTATCTTATAAGCAACTAAGCCTAACCTAATCCAAGCCCAAGCTCGAAGCCCATGTATCATATAAAAAATGAAGGCTTCAATCTAGACTATCAATCATTAGAAGTCGATCTAACAGCTTTCAGTAGCAATTCATTTGGTCCATCCATCTTAGCTTCATCCAATGGTTGAGATCAAGGGTTAGATCCTATATATAGGAGCTTCCTTCTCCTCCTCCTTATTTGCATCATTTGAAGCATTGGCAAATTTCATGCAAAGGGCATTACTTTGTTGAAATCACTCCATAAAAGATCAAACACCAAAAATTCATCAAAAACATGTCAAGAACACATTGATAAGTATATATTCAATTTGCTATTACACATGTACACATGAGGCATCGAGCTTGCTTATTCCTCCTCCTATGCCTTTCTCTAAGATCACCCCTCAACATGTCATTAGATCAAGATAGCTCCAAGATCGTCTGGCACGCTCGTTGCATGTGATGGTTCTTTAGCAGTAAAGCCTTGATACATTGATTGGTGGCTACATTGGGAATGAGAAGTTCTTGAGAAAAATGACACCTCGGGGATGATCCAAGGATCAAAACGTCTGCCTCAACATGATCAAGCAATTTCAAGTGGAGAGGAGAACATCATGCATGTGACTTCATAATGACGTTTCTTTTGTTTATGCTTTGATCGAGGTGTATGTCATGCAAGGAAGCACTTGAGTTTTCATTTTAGATCCTTCATGTAGTGTTCAATTAGATTAGCAACTATCACTTATACTATCATTAGCATGCAACCTCATAGTGCTCAATCTACATTGGAGTTACAAGATCTTAGATCCACATCACTGTTATCACATTAGAAGATGCTCAATACGAGATAATATACTAAATCCTTATAGATGGTGAAGCGACACAATAGGAGGAGGGATTGTAGTAATGGACTGTAACCATAGTTGCACCTAACTCTAGCTAATTGAGCAACAACTACTCATCATGCATGACTCTATCTTAGAAGATATTCATCTTCTAAACTCAACATGTGAACACCTCATCTACACTCACCAACCCCTTCAACATATATAATGAAGTATAATCTTAAGACAGTACTTGAAGCAAGTTTTGACAACATTCTTTACTTGCATTGTAAGTTTGAAAATCTTATATCTATGAAGGGTAGCGAAGAAGTTATGCTCCACGGACATCATGCAAATGAAAAATATATAATGTTGAAACCCTTAAAGATGTTGAATTGTGCTTAGGGCAAATATTGAAGTTCACCTCATGCGATCTTTCTTGCAAGTGCAAGGTAAGCCATGCTTATTAAAGGTCATGGTCTATTGTCTTCAGATGTGAAAGTCTTTATAACTCCTTTGATGCAAGATGTAATGTTCCAACACATGAAGCCATCTTAGATGCCTTTGCATGAGATGTGACATAATCAAAGTTTAGGTGTAGCTAAGATTGCTACTTGACATCCCTTTTTGATAATCTTTATGAAAGAAGTTTGATGTAGCTAACATTGCCATCACAAGTTGCAAGCATGTATATATAGCAAATATCATTGATTGATGCTCTTTATTCATAAGGTTGAAGCAATTCTATAGTAAGCTTGGCAGCCGTAGCACCTACGTGGTGAGTATAAAGCCCATTTTGCAACATTATTCATGAAATCAAAGCAGTCTTGGTTGTGATGAGTCAGAGAAACTCTATAGTAGGCTTAGTAGTTGTAATGTCCTTTATTTATTTATTTTAAGCAAAATTGATGGTGAAATAACCTCATCTATGAATGATCAAAACAATCATATCATAGTAGTTACAATGACTCGATAGAAGCATGCATTGACTATGCAATTAGGTACAATACCTATTTTGCGATATCATTCATAAGATTGAAGTAATCTCGGTTGTGATGGATCAAAGTGATCTTGTACTAGGCTTGGTGGCTATAACACCTATCTATAGGGTTGAGGTTGAAGCAACCTCATCTGTGAGTGATCGAAGTGATCATGCCATGATCACTATGGTTGCTTGGTAGAAGAATTCACTCCTAATGTGTGTGGTGGGTATAATGCCCATTTCTACGATCTTCATTCAATCATGAGATTGAGTAGATCTTAGTTGTGATGGGTCGAAACGATCTCACAACAGGCTTGGCAACCTAATGCCATTTTATTAAAAATTAAAGTCATATTAATCCAATTATGGGGTCAAAGTGACCTTAATTGTGGCAAAAAAAGCTATGCTACAATGGGTTTAGCAATCGAAACACTTCTTTTGATAGGGATCATACACCTATATGACCCATCACCAGAGCAAGAGCCAAAGGATTACAAAATTTGGTGATGAGGGTCCTCTTTGAGCAATTAAACCCTGAAGACATTTGTTTAGTGTCTTCATTTTCATTGTATAATTGCTTTGCATTTCATTAGGTATATTTATCGGTTTTATAGGATGGCGAATCGATACACTAATGTCAAGTGTGTAAGCTATACTTGAACCTACAAAAGACAAGAGGAATCGACCTTATTTCACTTGGAGAAACCGACCATACTTCACCTCATTTCACGTGGATGAACCGGTTTTCCAAGTGCTTCTATAGGACCGGTTCAAGCTTCATTTTACATTATTGTATTTTCCTTATTTAGAATAGGTATAAATACTTGTTGTTTAGGTTTTGTTTGGACACTTTTGAGATTATAAAATAGACTTCTTTGCCGTGAGAGAACTTATTCTTGTCACATAACTCTTATTAATTATACCTTAGAGAATTGTGGTGAGTTTGGTTTAGGGATTTTTGTGAGTTACATCAATCATTCTTAAGTCCTTTCCAATTATTACTAGTGTGTAATATCTGGTACGTAATTGGAATTCTTTTGTTCCTCTTTTACATTTCATGCAAATTAGGGTTCTTCCCTAATTAGGGTTCACGCAAATTGGCTAAGAATTGGAATAAATTGTTCTTCCTCTTTGAATTGTGTTGAATTATTCATTTGGAGCACATCATAATTTGGTATCGGAGCATAGGTTTGTGGAAGGGAATTGCACTTGTGGATTCTTAATTTTGGATTGGGATTTAGGGTTTATGCTATGCAATTGTTTGATTGTTGATTTCACATAAATTATGCCGTGTTCTACCTTGGTTATTGCGGATTGAGGTTGAAGGAAGTATAAGTTAGGGATTCTTACCGTGAGTCCTTGTCGTAAAGGTTGGGAAATATTTTCAAATTGATTCTATATTTACCTTGTGTAGTAAATTGTGCATTAATTCCCTTTGAATGCACGTTGACTAAAGCTTGGAATCATTTTTGTATTGTGATTATGGAAGTGTGCTGTGATTGTGAAGTGCACCGTGGGTGTGTGAGTCTTAGTGGGGTGTGCTTTGTGTCTTGAAGTGAGTTAAACTTTAAAGGAGTTTTGTATATACTGTGGAAGTGTTCTTGTGTGTATTGTACCATAGGTGTGTGAGTGAAGCCGTGGAGTGTGTGTTGCATTGGTTGTGTGTTGAACCATGTGCGTATGTGTGTTGCCATTGAGTGTATGTTGTAGTTTGAGGGTGTGTTGCACCGTGAGTATGTGTGTATACCGTGGAGTGAATGTTGTAGTTTGAGGGTGTGTGTGTACATTGAAGTGTAAGTGTTGTGTTGTGGAGGTGAGTGTGACCGTGAAGGTTGTATTGAATTGTTCTTGTGTGTTGTGAAGAGTATTAGTTGGAGGAATTGGTGTGAAGCTGTGATTGTATTAAAAAAATAAAATTTCAAAATCATGTCAAATGATAGTGTGAATGGAGGAATTGGTAATGAGGCTAATAGTCAGGTTGGAGGAGGTTAGGGTCGTCGTGCTGTAGGTGGAAGAACATTAGAGGAACAATTGTAGGATCTCACCACTATTATTGCCACATTAGCAACACGGGTAGATCAAATGACAATACCATAACCACCAGTGGTAAACCTTTAGGCACCCCCACCTTGGGTAGCCCATCAGAATGCTCGCAGGGAAGGGGATATTGGAAGTAATAGGGGTAGGAGGATAGAAGGTGATCATCATGCTTTTAGGGAGGAAAGAGATGATAATTTTGAAAATGAGCCTTAACTAAATAGTGAGGCCTTCATTTGCTGGAAGGGGTTCTACAGAAGACTACTTAGATTGGGAGGATAAGGTTGAGGGCTTGTTTAAATGTTATGAGATTAACGATCACACTCAGGTTCGCCTTGTAGCTGTTGAGTTTACTGGTTATGCTGCCTTATGGTGGAAAAATCTTGTGGCTAGTAGACGAAGAGATGGTGAGGCAGAGATATATACCTGGCAAGAAATGAAACGGGTTATGAGAAGGAGGTTTATCTTAGAACACTATAGGCAGGAGTTGTTTATGCGTCTCCAAACATTGAGACAAGGAGGCAAAATGGTTGACGAGTATGTATAGGAGTTCGAGACATTGATGATTAGATGTGGGTTAGTCGAACCTCCTGAACAAACCCTAGCACGATTTGTGTAGGGGTTAAAGTAAGAAATTGCTTGCATTGTAGAACTCCAGAGGTATGATACCTTTGATGAGGCCATCCAGCTAGCTCTGAAAGTGGAAAGATAAAGGCGATCCAATCTATTTAGAGTAGTGGGCAACAGGTATGGGACTTCTACAAAACTGTATGGTTTTGAGAGTAAACAGACCGATAGAGGGGGGTATAGTATAAATGTAGAAAATCGCTTAGTGGTGCAGGATAGTAGAGGGTAGAAGGAGATAGTGGGGAAAGGAAAAACAGTTACTGGAAATGATAACAAACCATTAGTAGTTAGGACATCAGGAGGACGGAGTCGTCAGATCAAATGTTTTAAATGCCTGGGTTTTGGACATATGGCCGCTCAGTGTCCAAACAGGAGGGTTTTGACTACTATGGAGGTCGAGAGTGAGGAAGATATGCTTGAGGCCACAGATTTTTCAACGGTATTAGATGAGTATTATGGTGACACAGATACTGTAGTACATGAGGATAAGGGAAATGATCGGTATTTATCCATTAATGTACTGTGCCGAGCTATGACTTCTTTTCCTACTAATGATGATGAGTAGAGGGAAAATTTGTTCCACATCTCTTGCAGGGTACAAGTTAATCTGTGTGCTATTATTATTGATGGCGGTAGTTGTACTAATGTAGTGGCTACATTATTAGTGACTAAATTGAAACTAGTTACTACCCCACATCCCAAAACTTATAAATTGCATTGGCTGAGTGAGTAGAGTAGTTTACATGTTACCCAAAGGGCTAAGGTACCTTTTAGCATAGGGGATAAATATCATGATGAGATTATCTATGTCATCCTTTCTATGTGTACATCCCATATATTGCTTGGCGGGCCTTAGTTGTATGATAGGAGGGTTTTATATGATGGCTTCAGAAATACTTATGTGTTCTAGAAAGAGGGTAAACGTATAGTGTTGAACCCAATGTCACCTTCAAAGGTCCAAGAGGCTCAGAGGCAGATAAGTAAGACTAGGAAGAAGAAGACATTATTGGTGGGACAATATGAGTTAGAGGAGGCCATAACAGATGAGAGACTAGTATATTTGTTGCAGTTGAGGTATGACCTATAAATGGATAGGCGTGAGCATCTAACCCCTATGGTATTTCAGGTACTGGATGACTATAGTGATCTTTCTACATATGAATTGCCAAAGGGATTACCGCCTTTAAGAGGTATTGAGCATGCCATTGACTTTCAGCCTGGATCAGTTTTACCAAATCGACCTACATACCTCATGAATCCTGAGGAGGCTAAGGGATTGAAGTGTCAGGTGGATGAGTTGGTAGAACGGGGTTTTTTCAAGGAGAGTATCAGTCCTTGTGCTATTCCAGCCCTTCTTGTCCCAAAGAAGGATGGCACTTGGAAGATGTGCATTGATAGCCGAGCCATCAACAAAATCACCATCAAATACAGGTATCTTATTCCTAGACTTGATGACATGTTAGATGAGCTATATGGTGCACAAGTATGCTCCAAAGTAGATCTTAAAAGCGGATATCACTAAATTCGAATGAGGGGAGGAGATGAGTGGAAGATCGCTTTTAAAACACACCATGGATTATATGAATGGATGGTCATGCCGTTTGGTTTAACTAATGCCCCTAGTATTTTTATAAGGTTAATGAATCATGTAATGAAGGAGTTTCTAGGTAAATTTGTTGTTGTTTATTTTGATGATATTTTGATTTATAGCAAAAACCTAGAAAATCATGTGGAGCATCTATGGGCTGTGATTTCAGTACTGAGGGCGTAACAATTGTATGCTAATCTCTAGAATTGTTCTTTCTATCAAACTGAGGTAACATTTCAAGGATTTATTATATCTGATTCTAGTGTCAGGGTTGATGAGGAGAAAGTGAGGGCTATTAGAGAGTGGCCAACACCAAAATCAGTTGCTGAGGTAAGAAGTTTTCATGGACTAGCTTCATTTTATAGACGATTTGTCCATAACTTCAGTAGTATTGTCAGTTTTTTAACTGAACTGACAAAGAAAAAATGTTCCTTTTATTTGGGGTGAGGAGGCCCAAAAGAGTTTTGAGGAGGTAAAGGTAAAGCTTACTAGTACTCCAGTATTGGTTTTACCTAATTTTGATAGAGTTTTTGAATTAGAGAGTGATGTCTCAAGGATATGGATTGATGCTGTATTGATGTAAGATAAAAGGCCCATTGCATATTTTAGTGAAAAATTGAGTGGTGCACCTTTAAACTACTCAATATATGATAAGGAATTCTATTCCTTAGTGAGGGCATTGATGACATGGTAGCATTATATTCTTCTAAAAGAATTCATTATCTATACAAATCATGAATCCTTAAAACATTTCAGAGGTCAATAAAATCTATCAAAACACCAAGCCAAATGGGTGGAGTTTCTAGAGAGTTTCTCATATGTGATTAAGTACAAGAAGGGTAACATAAATATGATAGCTGATGCTTTGTCATGTAGGTATGTACTTATCACCTCTCTATAATCGAAACTACTTGGATTTGAATTGCTGAAGGAATAATATGTGCATGATGAATCTCTGAAAGTAGTAGTTGAGAAATGCTTTGGGGGGAAAATATTTGAGGGGTATTATATGATTGATGGCCTTTAGTATAAGGCTGGAAAATTGTGTATACCTCATAAGTCTGTTAGAGAATTGTTAGTGAGAGAAGCACAAGCTGGAGGGTTATCTGGTCATTCTGGTGAAAAAAGGACTTTAGCTTTGTTAAAAGAACATTTTTATTGGAGGGGTATGATGAAAGGTGTTCATAAGGTGCTGGAAAGGTGTGGGGTCTGTAAGAGAGCAAAAGGAAAGAAAAGGGTTTAGAGTGAATATGTGCCTTTGCCTATACCTACTTAACCTTAGACTGATATCGGCATGGATTTTATTTTGGGTCTACCCAGGATACAAAGAGGAAAGGATTCTATTATGGTTGTTGTTGATTGCTTCAGAAAAATGTCCCATTTTGTGCCTTGCCACAAAATGGACGATGCACTTTTTATAACTAACCTTTTTGTGCAAGAAATTGTAAAACTATATGGTGTTTCACACAGCATAATGTCTGATAGAGACACTAAGTTTCTTAGCTTTTTCTGGAAGATACTATGGAGAAAACTTGGTACTAAACTCATGCATAGTACTTCGTGCCATCCATAGATAGATGGCTAGACGGAGGTTGTTAATCGTACTCTTGGAACCTTACTAAGAGCAATAGTTGGCAAGAATCTTACTGATGGGACTTGTGTCTCCCTATTTTTGAGTTCACTTACAATAGATCTACTCATAGTTCAACCGGTAAGTCTCCCTTTGAAGTCGTGTATGGCTATAATCATACTTTTCTATTGGATTTCATAGCTAGTTTGGTAACAAAGGAAGAAAGCTTGAGTAGAGTAGAACGAGCCTAGGAGATTCAGAAACTTCATCAAAGGATAGCTAGACATCTTCAGAAAACACAGGAATAGCAGAAACTTCAGGGTAACAAGAACAGGAAAACCAAAATTTATAATCCAGGTGATCTAGTCTGGATTAATCTTAGTAAAGACATGTTTCCTCACAAAAAGTTGCAAAAGCTATCACCCAGAGCAGATGGACCTTTCAGAGTTGTCAAACATATCAACAACAATGCATATAGAATAGAACTACCAGGAGGATACGGTGTCTTTGCTATATTTAATGTTACACATCTATCACCATATTAGCCAGATGGAGTTTATGAAGACTTATTAGATTTGAGGGCAAATCTTCCACAAGCTCGAGGAGATGATAGGAATCATACACTTATAAGACCCATCACCAGAGCAAGAGCCAAAGGATTACAAAATTTGGTGATGAGGGTCCTCTTTGAACAATTAGACCTCGAAGACATTTGTTTAGTGTCGTCATTTCCATTGTATAATTTCTTTGCATTTCATCAGGTATAATTGTCGGTTTTATAGGATGGCGAACCAACACACTAATGTCAAGTGTGTAAGCTATACTTGAACCTATAAAAGACAAGAGGAACCGACCTTATTTCACTTGCATTTCACTTGGAGAAACTAGCCATACTTCACCTCATTTCACGTGGATGAACTGGTTTTCCAAGTGCTTCTATAGGACCGGTTCAAGCTTTATTTTACATTGTTGTATTTCCTTTATTTAGAATAGGTATAAATACTTGTTGTTTACGTTTTGTTTAGACACTTTTGAGATTAGAAAATAGACTTCTTTGCCGTGAGAGAACTTGTTCTTGTCATACAACTCTTATCAATTCTACCTTAGAGAATTGTGGCGAGTTTGGCTTAGGGATTTTTGTAAGTTACATCAATCATTCTTAAGTCCTTTCCAATTATCACTAGTGTGTAATATCTGGTACGTAATTGGAATTCCTTTGTTCCTCTTTTACATTTCACATAAATTAGGGTTCTTCCCTAGCTAGGGTTTACGCAAATTGGCTAGGAATTGGAATCAATTGTTCTTCCTCTTTGAATTGTGTTGAATCATTCATTTGGAGCACATCATCTTTTCTGAGTTATTGAAAAACAAAAGAAATGATTGAGAGTAGTAGTAGTACTAATCTATGGTCGATTAGTAGTAGTATACATGTATGGGAGCATAATAAATATATAGCTTGACATATGTGACCTCATAGGAGTTGAAGTAATGCTATAAATGCAGCACTATAAAACGAACATGATGGTAGTCTCTCATAAATAGTAGTGATTGACATGTGCTGAGTTAATACCTTCTAGTGATTACTAAGATGAGAGCGGTTTCTCCTACAAAGGTTAAAGTGACCCTCTTGCAACCAATTGCTATTATATGAGCATGCCATCTCCCAATAAGGAATCACTAACTTCAAGTTTGTGTTGCTAAAAGGAAGAGGTTGAAGTGTTTGTCTTCCAATGACTCTTTCCTTGTGATTACCAAAATTTAAGCAATTTTTCTTGTGGTTTGAATAACTTGCTCAATGTCTTCTTACCCTCATTCATTGAAGCAATCCACTAATGATTGAAGTATTCTCCTCATAACTAACCATTGTCACTTAGTTGAAGCACTGCTTCTAAGTGCACATCTGACTTAATCCTTGAGAGGTTGAAGTGATTTCACATTTGCAAAAGAAATTGAAGCAATTCCAAAGTTTTGTAACTATCATTGGTATTAAGTAACGATTGGACTAATATATTTTGTTGAAGGAGTTGAAGTAACTACACTTAAACTCATTCCATTGTTATTTGATCATGATGTTAAAAGAATTCATGTGACTCCAATAAATTTTCTAAGCACAGAACTAATTTTGAAGGAGTTGAAGTGACTTTATAGTTTCCCTTGCTATATGATGTTGAAAGATTATCTATGTACAATCTCAACAAATGGAAGCACGTAGTGATCTTTAAAATGATCTCATTATGCAATCTTTTATTGATAATGACTATCATATACGCATTCATATACATCATGATGATATGCTAATAACTAAATCAATGACTCATGACATTACAACCAACATAGAACTTAGTGACTCATCAGGCTATATAATGAAAGACAAATATAAGTGTAGTTGAAGTTGAGGTTAAGGGTTCCTTCAATGTACTTTGCCCCTTCTTATAGCAAGAGATCTTGCTAAGCAACATATGATGACGTAGTCCTGTCTGACATGATGAATTAGGAAAGTACATTTTGAGTTGTTGTGTAATGAGTTACTATCCCATTATATAATGGCATGCCATCAATTAGGGAGGAAGAAGTCAAAACTTGATTTACATGTAAGCAAAAGTTTCAATTGATGCATGGTGAATCTTCTATAGCTATTGCACATGCTATTAGAACATGGTTACGTGAGACTTTTAACATTCATGTGTGATGTACCACTAAAGTTGTCGGAGTGAAGAGAATGGCGCATTGTGATGAGAACTTGATATTCATGTGAGTATAAGGCTCACTTGATGATGCCAGGTGAGAATTTTGTTTGATGCTATGTGCTACTAGAGATGTGCAAGTGGGTTAAATGGGTTAACCCAGCTTGACTCACTTTAGCCCAAGGTTAAACAAGCTAGAATTTATTGGCCCAACCCAACCTATGCAGGGTAGTGGGTTAAATGAGCCAACTCACTAACCCAGCCTATTTAACTCACTTTTACCATTAGCCTATTTAACCCATTTTTATTGTTTGATGGATTAATGAGCTAACTTAGATTTTTTTTGTTCCTTTAAAGTATAAAATTAGTATATATATGGAAAAAGAAAAACTTTGAAAAAATTTCTCTTATCGCTTTCTATTATACCATTTATGTACTATCTTTTATAAGCAAAAAAAAAAAAAAGTAAAAGAAAAAAAAATTTCCATTTTGTTTTGTTTTGTGCTATTGGTGATTGTGATTTGTAGTTCGTGACAACTAAGTGTGTACTGCGCTGATATAGAGACCGCTGTTAAATGCTGATCTGGAGTCGAGTGTGTGATCGAGCTGAGTGCATGATTTGTTGTAGTCTATGACTTATTGATGATCGATTGAGTCGACTGTTAATCTACGTGTTGTAATGCCAGCTTGTTGCTACCGAGCCAAGTAAGCCAACTTTTTTTTTTTTTTTAGGTCATTGGGGTAAGTGGGCTAACCTAGCCTATTACGAGCTAGCTCGCTTTAACCCATGGGTTAAATGGGCTGGGCTTATTTAGCCTACTTCTTAAAATGGGTTTAAAAACTTAACCTAAGCCCATTTTTAAAACAAGTTAAACGGGCTGGCTCGCAAGCTTCAACCCACTTACACACCTCTATGAGCTACTATATGTTGTTGATAGCTACCCCTATTGTGCTATTACTGCAATGCACTACTATTGCATACTACTGTTGCATGTTACTATCCACTATTGCATGTTGTTGTTTATTGCTATTCACAACTAATGCTACTATACACTACTACTACACATTTGCTTCTTTGCTGTTGTTGTGTGTTACTACTACATGTTACTGTTACCGTTGCACTCTACTATTGTGCATGCACTCCGCACTACTGTACTTTGCTACTACATGTTTTTAATTGATCGTTGCTATTTTTTGGGTGCTACTGTATGCTACCAACTACTTGCTTTTAACTGTTATTGTATGCTGCCACAAATGGTTTCTATGTTGCTGCTACTAAGCAATACTGTTGTGCTATATTGTTGTGTGCTGCTATGCCACTCTATCACATGTTGTTGCATAATGTTTTACGCTATTGTTGTATGTCGCAACTATGCTTTGCCACATGTCATTCAATGCTTCATACTGTTATTCTTGAATTGGTTGATGATTGGGTCTTGTGTCATGACTTGATGCTTCAACTTTAAGCCATTAATATCAGGAACCTAAGTGAGACCTAAGATTGACCTCGAATCCACATTTGTTGTAGCAACTTTCTTTAGAAAAGAAGTGAAGTTAGAAAGTACCTACAAAAAACAAAAGAAATATTGTATTAGAAACACAAATTTGAAGAAATTTAATATTAATTTTGAATCAAAACTAGGAAAAGCAAGGAGCTAGAAATTTTTTTTATATCTTTCCTACTTCTAATCGATTTCTCTAGCTTTAGAACTTCAGGGAGAATCTCTGCCCACTTCTCCTGACCACTCATAGCCATTGTGAGTGGTGATTTGCAAAATGAGGAGAGACTTCTATTTATATTGGTGGAGGAGGCATACGATATGGAAAGGAATCAATGATGATTAATAGCCATTAAGACAATAATGATGAGAGGTAATAAAGAAATTTTGACTTCGAATTATGACTCATAGTTAATAAGCAATTAACGTGATGATATGAAAGGTATGAAGAGTTTTGACATGATTTATGGAGTGAGAAATGTTATATAAGAAGAGACGTTTGAAGAAAAAAAGGGATCAAAGGACCACATCTAAGGTTTTTTTTTTTTTTTTTTAAAAGAGCTGTGCATTAATGTGGTGGAAAAATGTGCATGTGTGCAAAAAAAAAAAAAACATATGTATGCACTTGAAGAGAGAGAGAGAGAAAGAGAAAGAGATGAGCACATGCTACATGCTTTGAAAAAGAGAAATGTATGTATGCTCTTAAAAAAAGGGCATGTACACTTTTGAAAAAAAGTAAAATAAAGATAAAAGCGCATGTTATGCACTTGAAAAAAAATGAATAGCTCTTGTAAATTCTTAAAAAAAAGAAGGAAAAGTGTATCTATGCAATTGAAAAAAAAAAGAAAAAAAAAACCTTGTATAAGCTTTAGTAAAAATAAAAGAGAGGAAAGTGCATCTATGCACTTTTAAAAAAAATGTATATGCTATGTTGGACACTATGCCATTCATAAAAAAAGAAGGAAAAGAAACATAGGAAGGAAAAGCGTACGTATGTAGTTGAAAAAAAGTTCTTGCTTTTGCAACAACATACATACATCAAATTTATTTTATGTATGTTAAAGTATGTGACAATGAGTTAAAAAGTTACACTATGGAATTTTCATTTGCAAAGCAATTTGGATAAGGTAGTTCAAGAGAAAAAAATTACAGTATAAAAAATTTTACAGAGCATTTTAGACAAGGAAGATGAAAAAAAAAATGTAGTGTGAAATATTATTTGTGGAGCATTTTCTATGAGGGAGTTTAAAAAAAAAATTCTATTTTGGAAAATTCCCTTATGGAGCATTTGTATGGGCTATGAAAAGTTATTTTCAATGGGAAGAGTTTATTTTACTCAGTTAGCGAATGTAGTATATTGGAACTATATTATGGAGGATAAAAGAATTTGTTGAAATTTCAAAGATGATAATTTTGTCTTACGACATGCTTTGAAAAAAATTATTGGAATTAAGGCTATTAGCTCGTGTGGTCAATGTTACAACAAGTTCATTTTATGAAATTCTCATCATGCTAAGATAATTTGAAATTCAAGAAGGTCATATTAGCCTACACTTATTATATCAAAAAAGAAAAGAAAAGAAAAGAAAAGCACATACACACTAAGAGAGATTTAGATCACGAACATGGATCATATGTCAAATCTTATCTATTTAGAATTCCAAAGTGATAATTTTGTGTTATGACATATTCATAGAGAAATTTATTCGGATTATTATTGCTAGCAATTTTGAGATCCTACATGCAATAGAATTATTTTATTGAAGATTCATCATGACAAATCCAACATATATTGAAGAATTCTATAAAGTCCTAGATACTTATTGACACTTTCCCAAATTTATTTATCTTTGCAACTTCAAAAATAAAGGAATGACTATAAAACTTGGAATTGTTTTTGAAGATCATATTTGAAGCCAGCTTATTTTATTAAAGATGTAGCAAGTTGAAGGAAATTAAAATCCAACAATTCCGCCACCTAACAATTAATCAAGGGATATTTTGAAGCTCTCAAATTTTTACAAATGTTTAGATAACTCTATCTCTACTTACAAAGATCTAAGAATAAAACAAAAATGTTAATAAGATCAAAATTGTCAATATTATGCTATGAAAGTTCAACCATTACATTGGGGGCAACAAAATGACAACAAGAAGTAAAATATCACATACTGAGAAGCAAGTAAAATGTCAATTACAGAAATATTGTATTACACTACTACAACTCATCAGCAAAAAGGAAACAACAATTCTAGAGACAAGCTAAAGGATGAATGTGATGACTCCGCATCTCACACATGCCCTACAACAATTAAAAAAAACTTAACTAATGAAATGCCTAAAACCTCATAGATTGCATGAAATGAGCCTTTGGTTAAGGGAAAAAAATGTGGAGGACTATTTTGGTTATTGGGAGGGTTATTTTGGTAATTGGGCCCATAGCTTAATTTAATGCCATTGATCGGTTTATCGAGCTAGTGACAAGGCTTAGGAAACCGAGTCCAACTAAGGATGTCTTAGGAAGATTTGGCTTGGTAGGCTTAGAACAAGAATCGCTAGATTGGTTTTATGATTCTTTACCATGTTCAATTGTCTCAATAGGAAAAATAGGCTAAAAAAAAGTCATTTTGAGTCCATTGGGGCTTTATATGCCCTTAATAAGCCATAGGCTCATCATAAAAAGAGGTAGGCTTCTTTTATATTAATAATGAGCTCATCTTATAAGCAACTGGGCTTAACTTGGTCAAGCCCAAGCTTGAAGCCCATGTATCATATAAGAAATGGAGGCTTCAATCTAGATTGTCAGTTGTTAGAAATCGATCTAATGGCTTTCAGTAGCGATTTATTTGTTCCTTCCATCTTAGCTTCATTCAGCAGTTGAGATGAGTGGTCAAATCCTATATATAAGAGCCTTCTCTTCCTCATTTGCATCATTCGAAGCATTGGCAATCTTCACATAAATGCTGTTAATCTACTGGAATCGCTCCACAGAAGATCAAGCACTGGAAATTCATCAAGAACATGTCAAGAACACATCGATAACTATATATTCGATCCATTGTTATATGCATTTACATGAGATATCTAGCTTACTTGTTTCTCTTCCTATGCCCCTCTCT